>OZ030017.1:21437500-22805000 GCA_964023405.1 Apodemus agrarius
GGCCCGCATGACCCGACGGGTACCACTAACCATGCTAAATTGGGTTGAAACTTGGCATGTTTCATTCAAGTCCAACTCTTCAGGAATACAAATCCTGTTTCCTTAGAGTTTAATCTAAGTGTTGGCATGGATTTTAGCTGTGTATGAGCTATTGGGCATCCTGGCCAAAGGGGGTGGGGACTCCTCTCAGAAAGATGAGAGTCAGAAAACAAGCTCTTGGGAATACATAAAACCTCGATTTACATTAAGGGAGAGATTTTCTTTCTTTTTTTTTTTTTCTTGAGGAAAGTTTGAACATTACATCGATGCTTATTTCTGGCTGAGCCCCACACACCCTTGAGGATTTAGGAAACAAATGCCTGCTTCTTAAATCCTTTCATCCACCACCACACCTATACCCTCCGTCTCTGTCTCCCAACACCTTTCTTCTGGAGCCTCCAAGGAATTCTCATTGAGAACGTCACTGGGATTTCAAACCCAATTCATTGCCAACTCTAATTGCCAGGAATTTGCATGAAAACCATCCTATGCTATCTAATTATTCTGACAACAGCAGTCGGCCGTCTGGGCAGGAGGAGAATCGCGGTTTTAATTAACAATAATGCACCTTGCAGATGAATGTGACTGTTTAGGTTAATTAACAAGTCCAAGTGTCTCCAAATCATCTTCTAGACATCTAGGTGATCTGGGTGGGAGAGGTATGGAGCAGAGCCGGTGGAGGGGGGGTACTTTAAGAAATCAGTTTAGCAAAATATTCATGTTGGTTTTCATCTCTTCTATGCGAATTGGATGAGGGGGAACGAGGGAATCTCAAAAAAGAGCTCCTAGATATTTGGGTTGGGGTTTGGAAACAACACACTGTTGTGGGAGTTTGGGCATCTTTTGTGACACATGTAAATGTGTTTTACATTTAGATTGTGCTTTCCATATTCTTTTAGTACATGACAAGTCCTTATACTTCTTGGATAACTAATTAATTTTCTTTCTTTCTTCCTTCCTTCCTTCCTTCCTTCCTTCCTTCCTTCCTTCCTTTCTTTCTTTCTCTTTCTTTCTATCTTTCTTTCTTTCCTTGCTTCCTTCCTTTCTTCTTTCTTTCTTTCTTTCTTTCTTTCTTTCTTTCCTTTCTTCCTTCTTTCCTTCCTTCATTTCTTCTTTCTCTCTCTCTTTCTTTCCTTCCTTCTTTCCTTCTTTTTTTCTTTTTTTGTCTAGTATGATTTCTAGCATGCTTTCTTCTGTGCAAGTTTAACACATATGGCGTTCCTAAAGCTGCTTACACCCAAAGACATCCCTCACAGCGTCTCAATTCACCCCCTTGCCTCTCCCACCAAAAAACATCATTTGCATAGGTTTCTTAAGTAGTTTTCTGAGTTCTAGGGGGAAAAACACTGCATATAGCTCCAAGCTGCACCCTTTGTCTCCCTCGTCTTGGTAACAGCATGTAACATGTGTTCGCTCTGAAATCAAGTAACTTGTGGCAAAGGAGGAGCACGCCTCTTAGTAAGTCTTGCCTTTAAGAATTATTCTATCATGACTCGGAGTTGGGTTTCCCATACTGCTCCTTAGTTTACAGCTAGCCCTGTCCTAAAGAGTCTTAGCACTTGGGTTGTTAGCATGGGACTTGGCTTTCTCTTATTCTTTAAGTTTTATTCCCAATGGCAACTTTTCAAGTCTCTGGATAGCCAATCTCTTCTGTGTGCAAGTCTTCACACTGGATATTTTTCTGCCAAAATTCTCTTTCCTGTGTTCTTTGTGTGAGTGACATCTCCTTATCCTTGGGGAGGCGGGGTCTCAGTAAAAATATCACTTCCTTCAAATCTGACCTTACACACTCATGTTTTCCCTACCAATTCTCCTGGGGGTATGTCTTCTCTCTCTCTCTCTCTCTCTCTCTCTCTCTCTCTCTCTCTCTCTCTCTCTCCCCCTATCTCTCTGATTTATTTTATTTTTATTTTGTGTATATGTGTGTGTGTGTGTGTGTGTGTGTGTGTGTGTGTGTGTGAGTGTGTGTATCTGGATGTGTGCTCAGACAGAAGACAGAAAAGGATGGAAGATCCCCTGCACCAGAGTCACTGTTGGTTCTGATACCATTGGGTATTCTACAAGAGCAGCGAGAACTCACGGAAATGCCACCCCCTGAGCCTCCGCCACCGCCTGAGCCTCCCAAGTATTTAGTCACCCCGTGTTCTCACACTTGTCCTTCACAGACAACCACAAAGCCCTGGTCCATGATTGTGCCTCTCACTACAAATTAAGAAAAAGACACGACATGTTGGGATTCCAGGCATGAGCTACCACACCCAGCTGATGCTGTTTCCATAGCAGCAAGATAGCAAGCAGAATCAAAACTGTCCTGGTTATTCACTTACTGTCTGACCAGTTCAGTTCCTGTCCACCCTTTTCATCCACTATGTTGGGCTTCAGGAGTACAGGGCCTGGGTGTTACCCAGTCAGAGCACAGTAAACATTTGATAAGCACATAAGCAAATTAGTTGAATTTTTATGAATAAAGCATAGCTTCCCATACTGGAGGGTTCATTGTCTGGTGATAAGTGGAACAGAAACAAGCATACCAATAATTGGGGGTGAAATCTGTAAAACCAAACCAAACCAAACCAAAAGCAATCATGTCAACAACAAACACTCACCTTTCTCAGAGTCCTGTAAGTTCTCTCTCTGGTGTTATTTAATTATTTCAGGATTTATGAATCCATTTTTTTGTGTGCCAATTGATGGCTGAAAGAGCTAGGGGGCCTCAACACGGTTCCCGAGTCATACAATGAAGAAATAATACTTGGGTTCTTTTGGGACAATGTGAGGCTTGGGACAGCCAGGAATAGGAGGGAAGAAAAATGAATCATGGGACACTCCCTGAAGTTCTTGGACATGAAGTCTTCCATTGGCTCAGAATCAGATTCGGAGTCCAGCCACATCCTCAGTTTTCATCGCAGCCCAGGGAAGGGCTCACATTTCCTGGAACCTGAAAGTCACTTTCATCTACATAGTAAAGATTTCCTAATGTTCTCTACTAAGTAATTTTAATTTAGTATTCCCCTCAACCTTTCCCTTTCTCTACCTCTCCACTCTATTTCTTCCCTAGCCTTTTGCCCTCTGTGACCTTCATTTTCTGGGGCCAATTTATCTTTCTGATGTTCTAGGTACTTTGTCAGGTTAATGTTTTTAGGCACATAGTGGGTATAATTAACTTACTTTATAGAAAGTACCTGTCAAGTGATCATGAGAGATATTGTGGGTTACAGAAAGAAAATTTGTAATTATAGACAATATCATCTCATCTAACCGTTCTAGTTCCTTCCTTCCTTCCTTCCTTCCTTCCTTCCTTCCTTCCTTCCTTCTTTCCTAATTGGGGTTACTCAGGCTTCCATTGAACCACATCGGGCATATTTGGATCCAGAGAGATAACTTCGCCAGAGTCCTCAGTCACCAGATCTTCTTGGCTAAGCTTCCTCTTCGAAGTCACTTCCAGACCTCCTGGTTAACGCCTGTCTCATTGGCCTTAGTTTTCTTCCCAAGCAAACCAGAGGTGCATATTTTCTGTCTTAAGGAGGTTGTGGTAGGTTCTGGAAGCCAACCCACCGAAATCCAATTACTGAGAGCATAAGGGATGGGTGTGGAGCTTGGAGCAAATGCTTCGTGCAAATGAGTTGGCTCACTCTGTAACCTGAGAAAGAGGTGGAGCAGAATGATGATCAACCTAGAAGCTTCCAAAAACACAACGTTTCCCTTTTTCTGAGCATCCCCTTCAGCTATTTCAAGCCTTGGTGAGTGGGGCTTTCTTCCTTCACAGATTTAGTTAATTCATAGATTCATAGAAAGAACTGGGGAACATAAAAAGATCAGATGGAAGAAAGGACACTGTGTTAGCTTACAAGAATTAAATAAAACTTAATAGAGACGAATAGAAACCTTGCATTGAAAACACCAACTGCACAGAAGAGAAAGGAAGAGATCTGGATTAACAGAAGTCTTCATCTTAAAAACAACCCTCTCCCATCCCCCAAATAAAACCCTTAGAGGTTTCACTTGGCTACAAGCTAAGGATGATCCAATCGTGTGTGTAGCAGCCAAAACGCTAATGCAGTCTCCAACTACATTAGGAGATGCAGCATCCAGGACAAGGGAGGGCATGGTGCCACTCCTGCCCAGACAGGACGTGTATGGAATCCAGGGCTCACCTCCGGGTCCTATGTGTTGAAAGTTACTACTAGCAAATTAAAACTCTTAAAAGTTGTTGACCAAAACGATGACAGCATAAGAGCCACGCTTTGGCTGCAAGGCTCAACCGAGGAGTGTCTTAGAGGGAGTGGAAGAGCTACCCGGGAAAAGTGGAGAAAATATATATGCGTACTGAAGTAAATGAGTTGAGCTATAGGAAAAAAATAAATATGTGTGTGTAGCTTCAGAAGTGGAAATAGCAGATGAGATGAAGAAACACGGAGACTAATGAGGGACAAACTTTAGGAAATGCAGTCTATGATGGAGTCTATGCCACGGGGAAGGGCTGTCGCACTGTTACTAAGAAAAGAAGGGGGAGGGGCAAGAAGAGAAGAACAGACAGGAAGAGAGGTGCATCTCCCAACTCACACATACATATGAGCAGATAAGCACTCTATATTGTTTTTCTGGTTTTGCTTTTTCAGTGGTTAACTTAACAGATTTGAGGCATGACTTTGTGGAGACTGGCGATCAACAGGAAAGATGAAGATTAAATGGATAAACACACAAATACATTGTCAATATTTTGAGATGAAAGAGTTTGTGACAAAGAAGAAGAAAATAAAGGGGAAGAAATTATTAGCGCTATACTTTCTTTATGCCCAGAAAGAACTCAAGCTGAGGTTGGGCAAGAGAGCATTCAGAAGGCAGTGCAGGGTGTCCTGTCCTTGGGATGCAGCTGAGAGTGGCCTAATAGCTACCTCACAAAAGCAAGGATCAGTCACCTGAAGAGAGGTTTTTGTTGTTCTTGTTTTTTCTTTTTCTTTTTTTTTTTCAATCATGGAGTCCTTGGCTCAACCAAAGATATTCTAATTGAAGTTTTCTTCTGGCACAAAAGGGACCCTAGGTCACTCTGATCACATGTTAAATGATATAGCTAGATGAAGATGCATATTTTTTTATTCAGATCAGGTCTCAGATTGATTTTAATCTCTGTTTGAATTCTGGAATTAACAATCTGATTCAAAGCTGGGACAGTTTTGTTTCCTCTGTACCTGGCTTCTAGAACAATGAAAGGATCCTTAGCCAGATGTGGACCTGACCTGAATTTTTCCAAAGGTTGGGTACCATTCCTGGCACAAATTACTGCAGACAAAGTGTTGCTGGTGCCTGGGCGCCCTCTAGTGTTCAGAAACTGTTGCTTCAATTCCCACTTCGTCCTGACCCAGGGTGGGTCTTAAAAGTTTGCTGTTGATAGATCCAAAAAGGAAACCCTATTAGAAAGCAAACAAACGAATGAACAAAAAAGTAAAGAAATCCGAATACACGTTTTAAAAGTCCCTTCTCGTAATTAATGTTAATAATAGAGGGAGGTGATCGAAAGAATTACTTTCCAAATTTACTTGGCCTCTTTTCACCTTGTGTTGGGTATTCTAAATTTAAGTATGGAAACTGAGAGATACACTAGCTTTAAGGACATAACACACAACTCTCTAAGGATGCAAGCCGCTCCAAAGGTTGGTTCTGTTCTATGAGAAGTGTGCTAGTGTTAGGTAGCTGGATTGAAACACTGGGTAGAGATGAAGTGTGTGGTCCTACATTCTCTGCCATATTACTTACCTGTTTTCTGAATCCTCACTTTCTTATCTGATAAAATAATGACACTTGCCCTACTTATCTCACAGGTGTGATGTCAAAATTAAATAGACTGACAGATGTTGAAGATGTAAAATCAGTTACTGCTTGGAGGAAATATACTGTAATTAGTATTTTTTTTTTAAGTTTGCCCTGCAGATGATTGGGGAAATGCCTATTGTCTTTTGGGATCATTCTATCTAATACACATTTTTCTAAACTCATGAGATGAACTTCTTGTTACTTCTCTGCTCCTGTCCTTGGGTCTCCTCCACTCATGACCGTGGGGCTGCAAGTCTATCTGAGATAGCATTTAAGAGCAAACTATAAGGAAGAGTTCCTTTTAAATGGTAATGAATGGGTACAGGAAAGAGGTAGTGGGGCCTAATCAGAGCTGGACACGTTGCTGCCTTTGGACTGACTTGGGCTACATTGTGCAGCATTATTTAGTGCAGATCATAAAATGGTCCTCCTCTGCCAAATAGCAATATTGGGACCCTCTGCAATTGCCTTTATCATACCTAACCATATTTAAAGATCTTAAAAGGACCCTATTCTGACTTGCCTCAAAGTCCTGTGGTTCCCATCCCTTGTGGTCTATTTCTTGTGGGAAGGTGAGGTCACCTAGGAGCTTACAGGGAATGCAGACTCTTTGGCTCCACCTCAACTCCGGAGCTGAATCAGGGTCTGCCCCTCGGGAAGATCCTTTGTGCTATCTGCACAGTAGAGTTTAAGAAGGATTCCCACCCTTGCTTGCACTCCAGCAACTCCTCTGGGATGGAGACGGGGAGCATTTTCTGTCTTCTGAAAACCTCCCTGGTTCCAGCTTGACTCACTCTAGATGAATGTTATATGCAGACAAAGAGATTCTTAGAATATGTCAATCGATTCATAACATTCCCGAGGATCACTGGCTGATAATTATCCCAGAGTAAGACCAAATTTTGCATAGGAACTGAAGTTCTCCCTAACTTTTGAACCCACTCCCTTGATCCTGCCATCCATAACAGTGTTCAGAAAATAATGGATGAAAACAATCTCTTGAAAGCAAGCCACCTTCTTTGAAACCTCTGGCTCTTTACATAGGGTGGTTCTCAATGGCTCCCTGTATCTGGACAAGGCCTACTTATTCCTCAGTACTTAGTCCAGGTTATCCCCTTTACCCGCAGCCATCCTCTGTGCCCTGCTGACTGCATTGGTGGATTAGGTGTGCTTGACATGTGCTCCCAGAGCATCACATGCCTTCACATGCAACCTTTGTCCTTGTGGATTGCTCCCACAGCTCTAAGTGTCTTAGGCAGAGTCTGTGGCTTTCCTGTTTTTGGATTTGAAGAATCTAGCCCAGTGCTAGACACATAGCACAGATTTTTAATGTTGTGTGTATATTAATATTGAGAACATATTAATATAAAATGCTCTATAGTGAAGAAAATGGACCACTGCAATCGGAAGCGAAGCAACCTTTTCAAGAATAAACTGTTAGAAATCTAAGATCTGAACCCACGTCTGTGTTCCAAAAAGACTTCCAAGCTCTTGCTCTTTCTTTCTCTTGCTTTCAGATGGCAGTGTGAGTCATAGCAACACCCTGCCTTGACGCTCTAGTTCACATTATAAATTCAGATGCGACCTTCTGGGAGAGAGCTTTGAGTGAATCAGGTTCACTCTTGTACAGAAGGTGGCTGAGGCCCAGAAACATGAAAGATTTTCCCTCAGTTGTGTTCTTCAAAGTATAAGATGCTGTCTTTATCACACTGTGCATGGGGCAGGGAGAGATGGCAGCCGGTTAGGGTGAGGTAGGGGAAGGGAGTCTGCCTTCTCCACATCAGAGCTAGTAAGTATATACTGGTCGTGAACCTACCTAAGTGCCCCAGCTGCCTCCCTGCTGTCAGTAGAGCACGGATAGAACAAGAACAGAACTATCCCTCTGCCCCAGGGCAAACTGGACAGAATTCCTCACTTAGAGCCCACTGGCTTCTGGCCTCACTACAAGGGGCCACATCCAGATGGAAAAATGGTTAAGAGGGTCTAACATTTACATACATTTGCATATGTTTACTTACTCACAGTAAGAACAAGCAGTTCATTCTCCTGCAGTTTTCAAGTAAATGTCATTATTGCCACCTTTGGGTTTTCATGGATAGATTATACTCTCCTCAATTGCCTTCTTGCCCTCCCAGGGTTCCTGAGTCCTGATTCTGGACATGCTCTCAGTGTGACCGTGCTGTGGGAAAGGCACTGTTTGAAAGAATGCTGGAGCACAAGGCACAAGCAAAGAGGTCACAGGGACAGTCTGTAGTCAGGGCAGCTCTGGCAAGCGCACTTGCACTCCTCCTCCACAGAGCACTGATGGGGGAGGCTCATACACATCTGTCCTGTGCTGGAATGTTCGTGCTAAAATAACAGCTGCATTGATTGGATGTTCTCCGCAGGCAGCGTGCTTCTTCACTGTGAAGGTGGCAGTGCGACAGTGAATATACCTTTGCCACTCAAAGACGGCAAGCAGATGATGAGCCCTACATGAACATAAGCTGCAAAAGTTAAGCCACGGGTTCCTGGGCCCTTTAGAATAATTTTCTCATCACCATTATACTAAATCCACTCACCATTTTCTCATAGAATCAGCTTTTCCTACTATTTGACTCATTCATGCTGGATTCTTTTAGACCCAATAGACTTTTAATGGTGCTTGGGCTGAAGAAGACCCAGAGGGAAACCCTTTCACTCTTTTAGGCTCTCAGATGGCCCACGGGGCACTGCTGTATGCTTAGAGAGTGTGGGAAACTAAGGATGAGGGAGGTCCTTTCATCTTTCCTTGGCTCTGATAGGAGATTTGGGGAACCTCATCAGGTTCTTCCCTACAGTGATCCCAGAGTGTTTGAATGGTTTAAATGAGAGCCATTTTGCCAACTTCACAGTTTCAGGATTCTCCTATTTGAATTTACAAAACTACAAGTGGATAGATACCTTCTGTGTGCCCCAGTCAACCCCAAG
Source organism: Apodemus agrarius (assembly GCA_964023405.1). NCBI lineage: Eukaryota > Metazoa > Chordata > Mammalia > Rodentia > Muridae > Apodemus > Apodemus agrarius. Next base: position 21,446,300 of record OZ030017.1, read on the forward strand.
CCTGCTATGTTACTATGTGCATTACCATGTGAGTTACCAGGGGCATTCAGGGGACACTCAATAATCGTCTTTTTTGCAGTAGAGCTACTATGTTGCTGCTGAGAGCTTCAGAAACTTAAAAATATTGAACAGACCCACCATCTAGGAATGTAGAGTCTATAAAGAAAACTGAAATGTTTATTAATATTTAATAGCAGAAGGCATGTACACAGTGGTTGTCTTGTTTGGTTTGACTGCAATAATAAAACACTGTACATTTAATGGTTTATAGACAACTGGGAAATCTCTGGTATCTCTTCTGTAGGGGAACAATCTCAAACCTTTATATTCTAGTTACTTCCTGAAGTCCTTACTTGCTCAACCTTTCTATATATGTGTGCAGATGGAAGGAAGCAAGCAGGGCATAGATACCTAGTCAAGTACAGTCATTGAGAACAAAGACATAGTTGTTAAAGATTGAAGTTCAGTTATCTAAGGATGAGTCACAGAGCTTCTCTGAGTCTCTGCTGTCATTGAAAGTAGAATCAGAAGCATCCATTACATGGAGTTACATGGAGGCTTAAGTTAACTAACATGAAAAGAACCTAGCACATTATTTGGCACTGAGCAATTCTAAGATGTTAACTTAAAATATAAAAAAGGCATAATTAAGTACTGAAATACATGAGAGTTGTACAATTGTCAAAATTAGAATTAAACCAAAAAGGCCCTACTTTTAAAACTCTCTAATCCAATGTTTCTCAAATAATTGTGTGTGGATTGTTGCCAGCTTTTTGATTTTTTTTCTAACCTGGCTACAACAAAATGTAAAAGCAGAAAGGCCATGTAGCAATAACCTAAATTTTCTCTGGTGTGGAAAACCGAGTAGTAAGGTCACTAACCCATTTATAATTGATATTGTGTTTATAAAATTAAAGAACTTAGGGTTGCTTCCAACAGCAGAGCGACCTTACATGACATCATCTGAACCATCCTTCTTGAAATTTCTATATGCTCTAGAGCTCAGACATGGACAAGCATATGCAACTCACCCTTCTTTCTCAGGATTGTTCTTCAAATCCTTGCAGATAGCAACCAGAAGGGAGCTTGGTATCCAGGGTAAAGCCTTTTGTTTAAAGCAATTGCACCTCTGCTAGTGTGTTTGTTTCTACCTCTAAATTTTTATCAAAAGGGTTAGAAACATCTACTTCTGAAGATCATCATGAGGATCAAGGAAGACAAGTGTTGTAAGGAGATTTAAAAATGACGAAGTGCTGTACACATGGGTGTCTACTAATAAGTCTCAACCATACATCTATTGAGAGATTTTTTTCACTCTGTAATATCCATTGTAGATCATCAATTTAGACTCTTCCGAACATAGGTTGAATGTGATTATTCCGTACTATGTACAAAACATTCTACCCAGAATTGAGCACAATCTTCTGCTCACACAGACTATATGGATACAATGAACTATGGTTGGATGGTCTTTGGGGAATATAAATTGTATGGCTGGTTGTCCTATGTGCCTTTTAAATTGGGTGCTCTGATTTGATACAGCAGTCTGAGCACAAATGGATCTTGTTTTCTTTCTTATCAGCTGATATTCCTAAGATCCCAGAGAAGCTATTATTTTGAAGAAAATAGATTTATTCTTTATATTTTGCCTTCAAGATTTCAGCAATTTTAAACCTATCCTTCTCAAGTTAAAAGGCCTTCTCTTTGGAGAAAATGGCAACAAAATAAGAATTTAATAGAGCTGCCTTCCTTTTCTTTGACATCTGTTTCCATTTTGCCACCTTTATAAACCTCTCATTATTTCTTCTTCATTTTACATGGAATGTCCCTTTAAAAGCTATTTGAAACTATTGCTTCCCTGACCCAAGATCTACGCTTTCTACCATACCTTGAAAGAGGGTCCCAGGAAAGAAAATCAAAGTAGCACACAGAGATAGAAATTATCAACTTCTGGAGCAGCTTATTTAGATTCAAGTTTCAAATTGGCTCCATTTGGGTTTTGTTGACCTTGGACCAGTCACCACTTTATTTCTTAGAACCTTCATCTAAAAAATAAATATTCAGTATTATATCTGCATCCTGTTTCTCTGAGGAATTGGTGAGTTAATTAATATATGTAGTGGTGCTAATAGAAGCCCTCAGCACGCAGTAACTACCCCTTACATACTGAATGTTAACACTGCTTTGACATTCCAGGACCTTGTAGATATTTGGGTTTCTTCTGAGTTCTGCTCGATCCTTATATCTTTTGTTCAGGCTCAATCTGAATCCATCAAAGAGAGTTTTATGGATCCCCGTGGGATTTGTTAGCTGCCATCTCCTTTCTTTATCAGGATAACTCATGATTATTTTATTTGAACCTCAGCTCTTAGAAGTGCCCATCCTATTAAGCTATTCCATTATTTCAAATCACAGGTTACAAGGTCTTAATTCTTTGTTTGGAACTTCCAGAAAGCTGTTTTCCTAATGCCTAGAGGGCACACCAAAGGAATTAGCTCCATTCAGTTATCCACACCGCATCCATTAACAAAAAAGGAGCTGAGATGATGGTCATGCTCTATTTTAATAAGGGCCATCCTATCACTTAGTGTTAACACTGGGAAACAGCATAGCCACGGTCGCTCTGGTTGGATATCATACATACGTCCTTGTATGGGTCTTATTTCTGGTCATAATTCAGGCTTGAGTAGCAGTTTTCCCTCAGTGCTTTGTCCACCTACTGAGAGATGAAGATGTCAGCAAGACCAAGCAAGAATCCTCAGCTGTTCCGCATGGGCCTTCTAGCAGATGCCAAGCTAGGTCAAGTTCCTTGTCCCCAGTAGATCTTGCCTCTCTGCCAATTTTTGCAATTCGGAGAAAAGAGATTAGAAAGATATCTATGTGTCAATTTGCACATGAGCCTGTCTTATCTCCTCCGTGACAATGAAAGTGACAAGAAGGTTTCCTGTTCTAAATAGCTTTAATAAAGGCCTAACATTCTACAATGAGTTAAGTCAACTGTTCTCTAGCCAGGTGGGGACATTTTTTAAAGACATAAAGCATGAAAGAAGCTTATGTTTAAGGCTCCTTGGTCACCTAACTGTATGCACTGTGAGTCAGCATTTTTGCCACACCTCCACAAAAATCTACTCGCTATCCAGAATGCCTGAGGAAATTAAAAAGTGCTTGAGTTCCTGGTGGACTTCGCATGCCTCTGACTGATGCTGGACCCTCACATCCCTGGCTAATCATCCAGCCTGTCTTAGCTATTGGCTGTTGGTTTGTTAAAAGCGTTTCCACACAGCTTCAACCTGCAGAGTACATTTTGGTATTCTAATTAGCCCCTGGGTCAGTTAAATATGGTTGTTTGCAGTTATAACGATTGTGGTCAAATTAAGTATAACTTCCATGAGGACAGAGGGCAGATTTCTGCATTACTCCAGGCATTAATGGAAGTTAGTAAAAAAAAAAAAATAGCAAAGCACAAATGTATTGAATATCTAGTATGTCTCAGGCTCTTTTGTTGGAATAGAGACTACGAAGATGAGCGGGACAATGGAAGCTCTTAAAAATGTCTTACAGATGGAAAACGTGGGCTTAAAAACAGATCATAGCAACATAGTGTGGTGAGCATAATCAGCACAGGAAGCCAAGGTTGCCTCCAGAGAGCCGCAGTGTAGAACTTCACCAGGAAGCTCGGCAGAAGCATGTCACAACTTGTCCTTACTAGAGAAATACTTTTGCCATTCAAAATAAAGCCTAGCTCCCCCTCACCTTTGACTAGCCTTTGGGTTCGAAGATGAATAGAATAGATTGCCTATCTGCAATCTGTCAATTCCACCAGACAAGAAAACCTAAGAAGGGATCAGTTGTTGTCAGGGAAAGGCCTGAAAGAAAAGGTGAGGGGACTTGAAGAAGACAGTTGAGGGAAGGACTTCATGGTCATGTCTGAGTTCCCAGGCAGTCATGTACCAAGCCAGGCAGGAGGCGGACACTGAGAAGACCTGGGTTGATTGACAGGAGAGTCGATTGCTTGAAGTGATGACTCCAGGAGAGGCCATTCCATCAGGGCCTTCTGGAATACTGTAGATGTTTCCAGCAATGTCTTCTTAGCCAGCCAATCCACAGTTGAATCAATGATAATTCTTATTTCTTAGGAACTTGGAGTCACAGCAAGCATTCTGGTTTCTCTCTTGAAATTATATCAACTCTTCTTTCTTTTCTTTTTTTTTCATTTTTATGTTGTCTGTTTATTTTAGTCAGGGCTTCCATACTGTGCAAAGGCATTCTTTGTGATTCAGGATGCCAGTTTCATGGAGTGTGACTCAGGACATGGCCTTCCTTACCCAGATGCCTCAGATTGCTTATGAAGAAGTCCTCCTTATTCTTTCTTACTTAATATTTGTTTTAAATTAAAACACAGTTACATCATTTTCCCTTTTCTTTCACCATTCCTTTCCAGGCTTTCTTTGTCTCTCTCAAATTGATGACCTGGTTGTTGCTGTTATTTTGTGTTATCGGTGTTGTTGTTGTTAGTGGTGGTGGTGGGGCCCGCGTGCGCACACGTGTGTGTGTGTGCGTGTGTGTGTGTGTGTGTGTGTGTGTGTGTGTATTTGTGTGTTTTGCTAAGTCTCTGGGACTTGATAGTTTGTATTATAGACCATCTGTTTGGACTCACCTTAGCAACAATCCTGGTCACACCAAGACTAGGAAATTTCTGAATCCATTATAATGTAACAGAAAGATTCTGCTGATTTTTTTTTTCTGTCATCATATGGTGGACAAAGAATTCAAGAACCTATTTTCAGAGGATGAAGTGAGCAATCTAGAGAAAGATGGAAGTGGGTAAATTTGTTACCAAAGATCAGGACCTATCCTGGTAAGCAGAATGGAATTAAGGACTCTGGATAAAGCAAGGAAATTAGCCTGTACAGAGAGGGATAGCATCATGGTCAAGACAAAGAATGGCAAGCAGGCCTACACCTAGGATTAAAGGCAGTGGGCAGCAGGAGAGGCAGGCAGCTGTTAGACCAGTGAGAACTTTGTGGAAGAAGTAAGAGAGCATAGACTTTGTCTGGTCTCCAGTGTGGACTCATAGACTGTTTTTAATCAGGGAAATAAGATGAGCAAGGTTCCACTTAATTTAATTAAAAAGAAATCATAGGCAAATCACTTCAGAGACTGTTGAGGCAAAGGGCCCAAGGGAGCAAATTATGAAGCATCTGTAATTGACCAGATAAGAGGTGAAATGACCTGAAGGAGGAAAACCATGGATTGGCTAGGGAGACATTGTTTAAGGAATATCTGGGCTACAAAATCAGCAGGATGAAACTGGGAGGGGCAGGAGATAGAAGTAAGCAGAGATAACAGTGGCTGCCACGTGGTAGACGTTTGATAAATATTTATGTAAGTACAGGTCTTTCTTGCAAGGGTTGATTTTTCTGTGTTTGGTACTGAGTGCTAATAAAAGGAGAATTCTAGTCCCAGCTCATTCACTATGTGATCTCGAGAAAGCCACACTGTTCCTTCTATAAAATTGGAATTTGACTTTGTTTTTGGGAAAAATACTGCAGAGCAATGGTGGAAATAGGACAAAAAATGTAATGCAATGCTTCCACAAGAAGATATATTTCAAACTTCAAATGACCAGTCCATGGTCAAATTCCACAGTCCTAGGCTTAACAAGAGTAACTGTGTGGGCTGTTCTATAACTTTGAAATTAAAATTCCTAGGGTCATTTCTCAGCACAGGGTTCTTAATGTAGTGACTTTTAGTAATAGGCGTGACTAATCCTATGGTCCAGGTGCCTCATCTGAAGGGTCGTTTCAAATGCCTGTTTAGCTTTTGAAAATCAATGGACGTGATGATTGTCACCTTAAATAAATTTGTGGAAAAGCATTCTAATTTGAGGACTGCCATCATGATCTTCTCTCATTTCCTTCACCCTCCCACCACATACAACTTTTATGAGTACAAATCTTACACATCCAACATTTTCAAAGAGACCATGGTATATGTTTCAGTTTGCCTATAATAGTTGGTACAATGCTACGTACATTTTCACCATCAAAAGTGTACTTGGGCTGTGTTATCTCTCTTTGCAGGGTCTTAATTTTGATTCTAAACACTTCAAGAATGCATTCCTTCACTCTTCATTCATTCTTCTATCCAACTAACAGATGGTTACAGAGAGCACAGTCAGATGTGAAAAATTCGACACATAGAGTGAGAAGGGTCCCAAAGCAGATACGTATGCAGGACGCCATACTGCAAGCTGGGAAGTGAATAAAGCTATGAAAGACATATAGATAAAGTAACCGTGGCTGTCAAAAGGAGAGAGTAATTGCTTCCAGTGAGAAGACAGTAGTAAAGGCAGATGTCTTTGGGAGATAATATACCAGTTTATGCCCACACAGAAAATTATGTAACTGTTAGTCTTGCCTGCAAGTTCCCAACTACAATTTCTGGAGATGGCTGGCTTGGCGCTGGGGTATGTGGCAACCTAGGAGGCAGGGTTCAGATGGAGTGAAGCTCTCCAGACCAGTCCATGGTCAAATTCTACCACCCCGGGCTTCACAAGGGTAACTGTATGAACCGGTCTACAAAATTAGAATTCCTAGGGTCCTTTCTCAGCACAGGGTTCTTAATGTAGTGACCTTTGATAGTAGGCACGTCTAATCTTATCCTCCAGGTGCCTCATCTGAAGGGTCGTTTCAAGTGCCTGTTTAGCTTTTGAAAATCAATGGATGTGATGCTTGTCATTAGTGTTATAGCTAATTGGCTCTGAGTGCTTGCTACAGGCTGTGTAACTGTCTAAACTCATGATGCATTTATCCATAGTAACCCTATGTAGTAGGTCCTCCTGATACCCTTTTACTAAATAGGCAACACCAGGGTGCCAATAATCATCCAAGGTTATGTGACTGAGAAGCAGTGGATAGTCTTCTAACTACCAGTATTGTGGTCTCTGATACCTTCTTCTACAAAAGCATCACTTCACAAACTGCAACAGTACTTTATGTTAATGATAAGACTGCTCTCATGAAACACTTCACTGATCCAGAGGGAAGATGACCAGAGGCTGCAACAGGGAAAAAGAAAGGCATGCAACTACACCTTCAAAATTTGTACCATTTTTTTCTTGCCTGGTTGCTCAGGACATAAAACTATGAATGATACCACATACATAAACTTTCAGCACGGATGAAAACCCTTGGCTCTTGAGTTTAGACTTCTCACCGTGCTGTTAGATATGTCCCTGAAGTGGAAGTGACCTGAGGGAGGCTACAGGATTTGCAAAGAAGAGAACTGAAGATGGTTTGTGATTGTAGGACTTAGAAGTGTTAGCTCGGTTTTGATCTAAGTGCCAGTGTCACGTAATATTCCTAATAATTACCCGGATAAGACAGGAGAGCAGGAGAATCTCATTGCTCTGGTGTAAATCGTCTCACTTGTCTCCTGGCACAGGATATCCATGATCACACCGCTTACCTCCTCAGCGTCAGGTAGCCACTTCTGAGAGGAGAATAAATTTCACTGTGTCTAGGTTCAGTTTTCTCTGTTCCTTTAATGGACCTATCTGTTTTCAGTTTACCACACTTGAGCATGTTAAAAATACCCCTTTGAGTGTGCTTCATTTGGGGGGTCCAGAGAAACCTCAACTCATGGTGACATTCTAAGTAAGGCTCTGTTACTTTGGTTTTTGTAAGTGGCTGAAACCGATCTGATGAAATTCTTTAAGCTCTTTTCCTGGACGATAGTGGCTCTCTGTGTGATTCAGATAAGATGTGTGCTTTGACGGGAATTTAGGCTGCTGGCACGGAGCCCCTAAAGAGGTAGAACCCTGGACAAGGGCTCATAAAATAGGCTGATGCTAAATTCAAAGTACTATCAAAGCATAAGCAACAGTAGTGTTTATTGAAGGCTGAATCAGAGCCAGAAATGCTTTGGATTTTTAATGAGCATTTCTTAAATGTACTTTAGGACAACAATAAAGATCATGCCCACTGCAATTATTTTCTCCTGCCTTTAGAGTGTCTGTAAATGTATCCTGGATACATCAGCTCCAGGCATTGTGTGAATTGTGTTCTAGTTTCCCTAGGCCCTTTGACTTTCAGAGAAGGGAGAGCTTTTTCTTTGGGTAGGCCAGACTAGGCGTTGGCTATAATCTTTTATACAGCAACCACAATTAATTTGAGGAGTGACCTTTTCATTAATTAAGTAATCAATGAATCAGCCCTTTAAACAAATCTTCATTATGCCTTTTCATGATTACAAGTCGCAGAGAAGGATTTATTTGGAAGGCGAGCTAGACTCTTGTTTAGACTGGAAGCCGCCTTGGATGTGGCGGGGAAGGCAGGTGTGGCGCTTACTCACCTGGGAGTACCTGGGTGATGGGCTGTTTCACACCAAGAGAGAGGAAGCAAAGGCATGGAGAGATGCATGCTGCTCAGTGACAGGGCTCAGGCCCACAGTGGCAGCTCAGGACATAAGCTCTTGGCTACTGTTCCATGCCCTCAAGTCGAGGATGTTGGCAGAGGAACAGGTAGTGTCCATCTGGGCTGGTAAAACTACCTGATTTCCATACACATGTGATGTTGCAGCTGCCCGGGGCAGCTTCAGGACAGAAGGCTCCATGGCCACTTTTGCCACTGAACACATTTCTACGGCTGCGCCATAAGGTGAGGGGAGTCACTCTTCTAAAGGCAATATCCTGGGACTGGCTTTCGGCCCCTTCACGTTTTCAGTTCTACCCTTCTCCCCACAGCTGCTGCAGAGGACAAAGTCACTTTACTGCAGTGGACAAGGCTCTCTGGATGCAAATGTTATCTGGGTGAATAATTTTAAGTACGGTTTTATTTCAGCTTGGCATTTGCTGGTACAAAAAGTAAATCTGTATGATTATCCCCATTCTGCTTCCTACTTTTAACTTTTATTCTCTGCCCATTCATCTCCAATTCCAAAGCTATTTTCTTTACTGCCCTGGGTCATTGAGGAGGCAATGTCCTTTCTGTTTGCCCTCAGGTCTGTACTTCATTTTGAAGCCAAAGCTAGCAATTGTTTGATTCCAACCTGGTGAATTTACACTGTATACCCCCCAAATTTCCCTAACGAGTTGGTAAAGTGTCCATGAGAGCTCGAAGGTTTCAGGCTGCACAATCGGTACAGTGTTACTGGACTCTTAAGTTAGAAAGCTGTCCACGAAAAGGGTACAAGTATTACTGGTCTCCTACGTGAAAATGTTATCCATACAAAAGGAGATGGCTTTGGTGTGGTGTGTCATTGGCCACCTCCTAGATGCAGTGTTGGTTAAGTGATGCATGCATGTATGTATGTATGTATGTATGTATATATATATATATATATATACACACATACACACACACAAACACACACACACATATATATGACTTATATGCATGACTTATAAAGAAAAAAGTTCTGGCATCTATAGCCAATTCACTTAAAAGTATTTACGGTAGCCAATTCACTTAAAAGTATTTACGGAGGAACTCATGTCTATAGCAAGAATTGCTGGTTTTGTGTAATTCATGTGCATAGGTCAGCATTTTAAACACACTCTATAGTGTGTATAATTTAACCTCCATAGTGACTATCTGATTGAGAAATTAAAGTTGTCCATATTTAAGAGAAATGAACTGAAATATGGAATTGTGTGGCTTGCACAGATTATAAAGGTTGCATGTACCTAATCTAGGCTCTGACCCTAAGCAGTCTGACTTGAAAGCCTATGCACATAATATCAGTTTGTGAACTTGTGTGTCTTGTGCTTGCTTTCAAAAAATAATGAATAAGACAAATGGAGTATCTTGTCTTGTGGGGAATTACAGTCTAATAGGAGAGATAAGCAAATGAATAATTGCCATACATTGATAAGGGACATGATAAACTTACATCTTGCTCCTCTAGCAGAACATCATTGGTCTGTTTGCTATCTACTTCTTTCCCCATTCTGCAAATGAATATCACATTAATCTTAGTAGGGAGGCAGAATTTCAGATACGTAAAGATGACAGTATGCTAAATGCTCCAACTGAAACACATTGAGCCAGAAGAACCAAAAGAATTAAGAAAGTTTGCTCAAGAAAAGAAATAAAAACCAACTCAAGGCAAATACAATAGTCATATTTACATAGTGATCAAAAGAACAAGTAAATAATGGCTCAAAATAATCCTCACCAGCCAGGCGTTGGTGGGGCATGCCTTTAATCCAAGAACTTGGGAGGCAGAGGCAGGTGGATTTCTGAGTTCGAGGCCAGCCTGGTCTACAGAGTGAGTTCCAGGACAGCCAGGGCTACACATGTTTCTGTTCATGCTTCATGCTAGGGATACTAAGAAGCAGTCTAAAACTTAGCACAAAAAGTCTGAAATACCAATCTGAAAATTTCTCATTATTAAAATGATTTTCAGGTCCTAGAGGAGATCAATAATCTCATTTGAGAGATGTGAGGGGGGAAGTACAGTGGGTAGCTGAGTGAACGGAAGTACAGTGGGTAGCTGAGTGAACGGAAGTACAGTGGGTAGCTGAGTGAATTCGGCAACCATGGAGATAAAGACTAGGGAGAAGACTTGATCCAGAACATTTAAAAACAACAGCCAATAATCATTTTATTTCTTAATTGAGGGTTTGGTCAGCGTAACAAAGTTCGGTTTGGGTGTTAGTGTAGGATGAAAATCTCGCCACAGTTGCTTTCTAACTATAAATATTAGGCCAAGCACCTGGACTTTTAGAACTAATACTTCATCACATGTAATCATGATTACAACAGTAAACAAGTCAAAGAAACAAATGACAGGGCCTCGAGTAAGTTTTTTTGTGGCTTGGAACAGTAAAACATCATCATGCTCATTCAGTCTTTTATCTGTGGTCAAGGGGACTTGCGTGGAGAAGTAGTGTTGGAACACTGACCTGAAAAAACAAAAAGAGCAAAATCAGAAGACAGGTAGGAAGGTTGTATATTGTTTGGAGTATTTTGGTTATGAATGCCACAAATGTAACCTGGACTAGATATCAAAAAAAAAAAAAAAAAAAAAAAAAAAAAAAAAAAAGGACAAGACTAAATGGATGTCCTTGTTCATGGAACCCAGGGACTCAAGTAGGTGAGATTGGTATTGGGACTCCAACATTATCATAAAGTGTCTTTTCTTTAATCTCTTTGTTTGTATATTTCTACTGATGTTCTCTCCTCAAGCATTTTCTAGTCAATGACAAAAGTAGCCTTTGGCATCTCTAGGCCTCCAAGGTCTTCAGCATTGACAGCATTTAAAGTAGACAAACCTCAGAAGCTATGTAATCCCTGGAAAACTCTCTTCCTGTTGGGCTCCAGGTCCATTTCTGAACTAATCATTATTTGTAGGCAAAGACAACTCTGAAAAGGCACCGTCGACCCTGTGCTCAGCACAGTACTGGGGCCCCATTTCTGTCAGGAGTAGTAGTAGTAAAGCATCTAGGTTAGCAAATCAGAGAATTCCATTGCACTGAACGAAGCCCAGAAATAGGGCCTGGCAGTTGTTATGGAAGGCTTTTTAAAAATAAGGTTCATCAAAAACTGGAGGGGAATAAAGAGAAAAATATTACCCACCAGCGTTCATACCCATTAAGAAGAATGAAACTCAAGATACATGATGGAGATCTTAATAAATATTAGAGGTCGCAGCTGAGTTAAAACTAGAAAAGGTTCTAAGCTAGGGAACCTTGACTGTCGGTTGGCTTGATTATGAAGTAGTTTTTAGAGCAATACGAGCACCCTTCAAAGTATGGTGTATGTGTGTGTGTGTTGGTGGGTGGATTCCAGAGATAATTAAATCCACAGGGCTCTGACATAATGGTTTCTTTGGTCAATGATGGATCCAGAATATGACGGTATTCATAGGAGGTAATAAAAATAAAGTAAGAAGTGGAGCCTGTAAAGGAAGTAGGTCACTGGGCATGTGTCCTTGAGGTCTATGCATTATCTCAGCACCTTAACATATGCCTTCCTGTTGTCCACTGTTTGAACGCCTCAGGTCTAACACTCCTTCCTCACTACGATGGACTCAACCTTCAAAGGAGGTGAACAAACAAATCTTTCCTTAACTTAAGCTATATTTTTGTTAGATCTTTGTTCACAGTTACCAGAAAAAAAGTTAATATACCTAAAGAACACAGATGCAGCTGCTATAATAAGCTTAGCTTCTTGTATCATTATCACTCAGACATCGAAAATAACATGTTTTAAGTTGTGCAAAGTAATCTTCCCATAAGTCCCACTCTTTAGAAGGATCATACAACACAAACAGCTAAAACTGAATTTATTTATTTTTATGCCAATGCAATGATGTTTTTATTAATAAAGCTCTGTAGTAGAACTTGAGATCAGGACTAGCGATACTAAAACTGAATTTATAAAGGAAATAAAATATGCCTCTGCCCTTGGGATCCAGCGTCTAGTAGTGCTGGCCTAAGGAGGCGAAACTCTAACATCTGTTCTAATAACACCTTTCGCTCCTCCAGAGACAGGCTTCTTTATATTCCCTGTTCTTGTTCTCAAAATAAAAGGCCATTGTATACAAATAGAATCAAATCGGTGGGTTATGGTGCTGTGAGATGGATATTCCCCAGCATGAGGAGAATTTTGAATGGCAGAAGCTCTGAAGAGCAAAAAACAAATTAATTAACTTGTCAAATTTGTCTTCACAGATAATGCGACTGCACTGAATTTCTGTATAGAAGATTATCATTTCCCGGTAGTGTCAACTGTCCATTTCCGTGCCTCTCTTAGCATTCCAATTAGAGATTCCACAGAGACTCGCTGACTCACACAGGTTTGCACAGGGCAGATGAGAATGCTTTGCAGTCATAAACAACTGACATTAATGTTACGAATAAGTGTTTGTAGCCCATATAATATACACATCACTTAAAACGGCAGCTTGCTTATTTACAAACCCATACACATTGAATGTTCTACTTGTGAGCAATTTAATACTTTTTTGTTTATTTTAAAATCTATTTATCATTATATATGTATGTATGTTTTGTCTGTGTGTGCTCCTATGAACCACATGCATGCACATCTGTACCTGGTGCTTAAGGCCAGAAGACGACATTGAGATCCTCTGGAACTGGTATTACAGACAGTCGTGAACCTACGCCTACATGCTCTGGGTTGAATCTGGGTGTCTCAGAAGAGCAACAGTGCTCTCAGTGTTCAACTGTTGCTCCGGTCTCCCAGTACAATGTTTCCTTAACACTCGTTGTTATTGACTTTGTACCTGTGTAGACATGTTTATAACATAGAAATTTGGGGGAGGTCTGAGGACAATTTTCAGAAGTGAGTCAGTTCTTCCCTTCTGTGTAGGTTCTGGGTATTAGTTCAGGTTCTCCAGCATGGTGGTAGGTGACTTAACCTGTAGAGCCGTCTCATTGGTCCAAGTAATTGTGATATTAATAAGGCTTTAAAATAGTAAAAATAAAATTGTAGCTTAATATAATTTTGACTTAAATGTTCAACATTTATTAAAGGTGGCCTTTGTTTGTTCTGTAATTACTTTGTTAAGTATTTTGGAGTAAAAATAGCTCCTTTTTAAGTATACAAAAGAAAGTCTGCTGACCAAATATTTGATATTTCTTTTAGTTTGTATTTTAATGAAAATACATTCAAATTTTGTGCTTGAATGTGCTAGAAAATGTTTCTAAAACCTCCATAAGTAATGAGGATGAATTCAAGACTGTGATTAGTAAAGACAAGAAATTTGAGGTTGGGACTGGAGAGATAACTCAGCCCTGGGAATGTTGGCTGTTCTTCCAGAGGTCCTGGGTTCAATTCCCTGCACCTACGTGGCAGCTCACAGCTGTCTGTAACTCCAGTTCCAGGGGATCTGATGCACTCTTCTGGCTTCCATTGGCACTGCTTCATATGGTGTACAGATACGCATGCAATGGAAGTGCACATAAAATAAAAATAAAATGAAAAAAATGTAAAAAAGAAATTTGAGCTCACCTGGAATAAACTACAAAAAGAGAGGAGACACTTTATTTAAAACTGTAAACACTACAAATAGGCTTGCTTCCAACCCACAAGACCTGTGAAAAAAATGTGGTAGAGGAATTATGTACATTTAATTCTTAAAGGTTCAGTTGTTTGTGAAAATAATACAAATAAACGAGAAAAATATTCTTGCTAAATCTATAGCTTGATCAGATTAAGGTAGATTTCTGCAACTCCCTATGCTTTGCTAAAAGAAGAATTTAACTGCCAATCAAAACAGTGAGAATGCAATCGGAAATTATTTAATTCAAATTTTCAATTTGAAATACCAAATTAAGCGTTTTATGCTTCAAAAAGTCATCTTAACAGAGTCAGAAAGTTTCATGACTAAGGAAAACTAAATCTCTCAGGTGTTACTGAATGAATACATTAAAAATAGCTATCACATCCTTTCTGACATTATACAGATATTTTTAGCAAAATAAGATTTCAGTTCAAACAATGTACCGGTGTAGGGATTTTAATCCCAAATTCAGCGGCTCCACAATAAAAATGAAGTTGTCAGTGGGATTTATATCTCCGGTTGTACTAGTGCCTATGACAGTCTATGGAGCAATTCGAATCTATGTACATTTTTTGAGGCCTACCAAAGACAGCATATTTTGATGAGAGGTATATCAAATTTAGCCATAAAGCCATCACTAGACACAGGATGGAAATGCTAAGCAGATCTTACTCCTAACGACAAAGCAAATAGCCACTGCCATAAGCAAGAACAACAATAGTAATAAAAATAAAAACAATAATATGTTAATTACATTCAGCTTAAACAAAAGGAAAGTTAGATCATTAAATAAATGGTGAGCCATGAGAGTTAAAAACAGATTGATGCATCACTTATCAATTAATGTATCATCTATGCGATCTACATCATCTAATAAGAAATGGTGCTTACTGTCACCCATGTTAGCCAAAGTTTAGGAACCCTACCAGCTAACATCAACGCTCTTTAACAGAATAAGAAAGAAATGCTTAATGTTTTAGAAAAAATTGTTCTTCTTAAATAAAAGGAAATTGCATGTGGAGCTTGTCATAAGTGGTATTTTATTAATAAAAGAAATTCTAGAATGAAAGTCATTCAAAGAGCACTGTCATACCTCTGAAGCAAAGAAATCATATATAAAAGTCTAGCATTAAATTCTGCAGAGATCATTTATAATTCCTTGAGACATACTGATACTGTCTCAGAGAGACACCTAGACATTTCACTTGTGTGTACTTCTTTACAATATTCCGGCATTAAAAATTTTAGAGAGGTTTAGTAACACTAAATCTGGATAATTACTTCTGGAGCTAGTAAAGAATTATGTTGTGTTATTGCAATCTATATCATGGAACTAAAATATTTTATAACATATCAAGATAAAGATAATTGATGGTATTGACCTCATGACAATGTTTGTACATAACACCCAAAATTATATTTCATTTCCAACATTAAATATTACACTAAACATTTTCTTGTCAGTTGTAATTGCTACTGCCTGAGAAAAGCAAATTTTCTGCAAATTGAAATTAACAAAAATTATACAAAGACTACAGTAACTCAACCAAAATTGTCATTTGACAGCTCACTCCATAAGATAAATACTGTATGAAAATATTGATTAAAAGAACATAATTATTGATTATTCTGAAATAAGGGAAAGAAAGCATGAATGCCTTGGAATAAAGAAATATTTTAAGAAATACAAATCTATTTTATTTTTACCAAAACATAGGTACCCATAAGGAGATCTAGACATATATAACAATAATTTTATTCATCCATTATATACTGTAGTTGTAATACTCAGTTGTAATTGCTACTGCCTGAGAAAAGCAAATTTTCTGCAAATTGAAATTAACAAAAATTATACAAAGACTACAGTAACTCAACCAAAATTGTCATTTGACAGCTCACTCCATAAGATAAATACTGTATGAAAATATTGATTAAAAGAACATAATTATTGATTATTCTGAAATAAGGGAAAGAAAGCATGAATGCCTTGGAATAAAGAAATATTTTAAGAAATACAAATCTATTTTATTTTCATAGGTACCCATAAGGAGATCTAGACATATATAACAATAATTTTATTCATCCATTATATACTGTAAACTTGAGGCTAAATTAAAACATAACTATACACATAATTGTAGCTTGGCTTCTATGAAGATACAGCTAGGTAAGACTTTGAACACATTTTATTTGCCATTTTCATTTAGTTCATAATGTTTATGTATTTGTACAAATATATTCCATTAATATATTTTAATATTTCACATGTGTTAGGGGCAACCAATCACAGTTAGTGAAACTGAGTATTTAGTTTTGATAATCTTCCTTTCAATAAATTCAATCTCATTTCAAAAGAAAACGGAAAACCCAGTCCTGCTCTGTGGCCCCTGCGAGTTCTCAGGGGTCGGGGCTCTTGCACTTGCCTCTGGTCCCTGCTGCATTCCATCGTTAGATGCTTCTTATGCCAACTATAATTCCCTGCTTATGATTTCGTGTTGCTGTTGTTCTGCAGTCTATATTTCTTTTGCTTAAAATTTCTCTCATATGGCACATATGAAACTTGACTAAAAGAGTCGGCGATTTAAAGAAGTAGGGCGTACAGGAATTCTCACCTCCAAATGTACACTGGTCTCCTTGCCTTCAGCTGCTGTTACCATGTTATTTATTATTATTATTATTATTATTATTATTATTATTAATCATTTTATTTGTTTTTTTGTTTGTTTGTTTGTTTGTTTTTTCGAGACAGGGTTTCTTTGTATAGCTCTGGCTGTCCTGGAACTCACTCTGTAGACCAGGCTGGCCTCGAACTCAGAAATCCGCCTGCCTCTGCCTCCCAAGTGCTGGGATTACAGGCGTGCGCCACCACCGCCCAGCCTTTATTTGTTTATATTTCAAATGATATCCCCCTTCCTGGTTACCCCTCCACAAGCCTCCCCTCCCCTCCCCTTTGCCTCTATGAGGCTGCTCCTCCACCCACTCTCCCGCTCCCGTGGTTCAGAGTTCTGGCAGCTGAACGTATGGCACAGGTTTCTCACTGTCTCATTGGCTCCTTTATTTCCCATCTTCTGTCTATCTTTTCCTCACCTACTTCTTTCCCACACCCACTGTACCTTCTCTGCAAACTCTTGATTCCTTTCTTCCACAGCACAAAACAAAACTGTCTCCCGATGGAACCAAAACCCACTATGGTGCTTCCAAAAGTGATCAGCGGTATTAGTGACATGAAAGATTGCAGAGTCCTCAGATTATTTTTAATAAAATAATTCACCCCTTTGATGGCAGATAATCTTTTTAATAGTAGTTTTCTCTTATGAGTCGTCCTGTTTCCTTTTATCATTTCATAATCCCATCAGCATATAGGTCGGTTACCCATCGGGACCTAAGCATAACAACATGGCTGCTGATGGTGGCTGATTGATTGATTGATTGATTGATTGATTCATTCATTCATTCAGATTAACACAAAATTATACCAGTACCCTAACTGTATTTAGATGAAAATTTCCTTGTGCAAAGGAATGTATACAAATAAAATGAAAGTACTGTCATGGATCCAAAACCCAGTTTATAGGCTCGGTGATGGGACATATCCAATGGGAGGGAAGGTATTTACTTAAGTATTGTTGCTCTTGTCTGTGAGAGCAATGTTATTCCTCATTCCTCCTAGGGTATTGCTAGAGATTAGAGGTTGAGCTGTGAAGAAATAAACTGCTTCAATTTGTTGCCTTGTTCAGAGATACAGTTGCCTTGTGGAATATCAGGTCTCCCCAGAATAACCCATACCCACTGTAGCAGAAGTAAGTGCCAACTGAGGACTGTCCCTATATTCATTCCTCTTCCCTCCTCAGCTAGACTTTTATTTGCGTGTGTAGACCCCTCTTTGGTGTAAGAAGCGTCTGCAGGTGCATATTCTGTACTTCCTTTGGTTGCTCCCTGCCTTGGGATGCTATCCAGATCTCGATGCAAGGCTTGAGAATGCTACAGCTCTCGCTCTCACTTAAGGAAGGCCTTCCTCCTCGCAGCTACTGTATTACAGTTCCCAAATGCTGCCACCCCGAGCCATTTTGATTAAATCAGGGAAGGGTTGCTGATGCAAGCATGTCGCCAAATGCTACTTAGTCCTCTAGCTCCCCATCCTCAGTCCTGGGACCCAGCAATTCCACCTCCTAAACGCTTCTTTCTCCTTCCTCTTTTCTTCTTCCTTATCGCTCCATCATCTCTTACTTGGCTTACTGGAACAGCTCAATAACTAGTCACTTCGTGTCAGGGGTTAAGCTCCTTCTTCCAACTGTTACCAGAGTGATATTTACGAAATGCCAGCTGTGTCGTGTCATTTCCACAGCTGAAAGCTTCCCGTGTCTTTTCTCACGGGCCAACTAGGATAAAGTTCACACTTATTGACATGACTAATATGTCTTAATAAACTGGACTCTGCACACTGTGAGGCATCGGCCTTCTATATTCACACTGACCCCCCCCCTCATCATCCTGTGCACGGCAGTCTGCTATTTTCCCCCTAAGACACTACACAGGCTGCTTTGTTTCCCAAGCATCGCAGCATCCTTCTGGGATGCCATTCCAGTTAGCCTTTTCTTACAGAAAAGTGACCCGCTGCACATACCCTTCTGATACATTTCCTCCTTTCATAGACTTCTCTGTTGGAGTACTATGTGCCACAAGAACTTTTCCTAGTCCCTCTAGACTGGACTAAATATTCCTATGTGGTTCTGCAATTACCTCTTAAGTGACGCCTCTTTCTGGAAAGACTTTGCGATGGAGCGGTTTCATTTTTGTGTATTTGACCTCAACTCTCTGGCAAATTCTGATCCTATAGGGAGCATCCATGGCTCAGTTGCATTTTTATTGAATGGTGGTATGGTACAGTGACATATACTTATAGGATACAAAATGATGATATGGTAGATACGTATAATATGAATTAAATGAGATCATTGAAATTTCCATTCTCTCAAATATTTCAACTGTTTCTTCTTTCTAACTGAGTATTATTCTTTTCTGACCAACATTTTACCATGGCTCCATTACCACTGGTCTCTGATAACCACTGCTCTGCTCTCTGCTTCTATCCATTTTGTTAAAAAATTCTAAATGTAAGTAAAATCATACAGTACTTGTCTTTGTATTGATCAAGTTTCGTAGATGCTGGTGATAGAGCCATGGGATGTAGTGTTTCCTCTACTTATTTATTTAAATAATACAGAATGGTGGTAGTCTTATATAGGACTCAAGTTCATATCCTAGCACACATCAGACAACTTACAAGTGCTTGTAATTACGTGTCTAGGAGACATGATGCCGTCTGACATCTCTGGGTACTTGAACATATAGAGTGCACATAAAGTCATGAGGGTACACATAATATACAAAATACATAAATAAGTACCTTTTTACGAAAACATTTAGTTGAACATGTGGTAAAAAAGTGGAAGTGCATTTGGGCAGAGTTAGGTGGAGGTGAATATGTTCAAAATACCTTCTATGAAATTCTCAAAGGATAAAATTCTGTATTAAAAAGAAAAGTGTGCATATTAAGTGTATTTAAGAAAGGCTAGAAAGTAATAGGTTTCCTATGGCTTTTCAAACTTTCAAAGTGCTATTTAGTCCTCATCTCCTCTCTCTCAGGTTTACCCTCCCAACCTCCTCCCCAGACAAATTTCCTGCCCTTTGCCCTTTGCACTATTTATAGTGCCTGTGTTCTACTATCCCCATCTCTAGAATATTTCCATTCTTAACTCCAGCCTTTCTATATACTAATGTTAAACACATAAGAAAGAAATCATGGAAACAATCCCATTCCCATATGATTAAAAAATAAATTAGATAAAACATCTAGGAATACATATAACCAAGTAGATAAAAAGCCTGTACAGTGAAAGCTTTAAATCTCTGATGAAAGAAATTGAAGAAGATGTTAGAATATGGTTAAACCCCCAATGCTCACACATTGGTAGACTTAATATTGTGAAAATGACCATTCTATCAAAGTAATTTATAGATTCAGTGAGATCCCATGACATTCTTCAGAGAAATAGAAAAAAAAAAAGACAAAAACCTTACAATTTACATGGAAGCCTAAAATATCCAGACAACTAAAGTATCCTGAATGGAACCTGGCAGGAAAGAAGGTGGAAAGAGTGTTAGAGCCAAGAGAAATGGAGGAAACCAAGGGAATGAAGGCCTCTAAATCAGCATATGCAAATTTCCTATGAACTCCCAGAGGCTGCCGGGGCAGCATCACAGAGGCTGAGGCAGCATTCACAGAGATTTGGCAGCACGCAGAGGGCCTGGGCAAGTCTGCATCAGGTCCTCCATGTATATATTATGGCTTCCAGGTTACTGTTTTTAGGATAAATAGGAATGTAAGCAGAGGTGGAAACCAAATGCTTACTGGTCTCATTGATAGGTTGTATGTGACTAGAAAAAGCAGCAGTTAGCATGAATCATGAAATAGACTAACAGCCCACATGGAAATGCAAAAAGGAGGAGAGAGAGAGAGAGAGAGAGAGAGAGAGAGAGAGAGAGAGAGAGAAGCATTTGAGAACTGTGGGCCAATTTCAAAAGGTGTAACATGTATAATTGGAAGACCAGAAGGAGAAGAAAAGTCAAAATGGAAATCTGAAGAAATAAAATGGAATTTCCCAAGGTTCATTGCAAACGACATAATTCACTAACCTCAGAGAACTCCGAGCAGGGCAACTGCCAAAGTGTTTACAACTGGGCAAGGATGTGATTCAACCTGCAAGACCTCAGACACAGAGAAATCTTGAGGGAAAGTAGGGGAAACGCTTTTCCCATATAGGAAGATGATATTGAAGCAGACCTTGTCAGGAACCAGATAAGGAAGAAGGTTAGACAAAATATTAAAGTTCTGAAAGAAGAAAGTTACTTACCTATGCCAACAAACAAACAAACAAACAAGAACAACAACCTCCCCCAAACAAAACAAAACCCCCAGTGCTTTAAAGATGAGAGGTGAACATTTCCTAAAACAAATGTACCAGGGGCTGGAAGATGGCCCAGTAGGAGTGCTTACTCTGCAAGCATGAGAAGTATGAGGACCCGGGGTTTATTCTAATATCCATAAAGGCTGGGTATGGCAACATCATGCCTGTGACCACAGAGACAAGGAGATCATGGCTGTTAGGCAAGATAGTATGTGAGAAGTCCTTTCAGCTCCAGGTTCAGTGAGAGCCTTTGTCTCAAGGAGATAAGGTGGGGAAAGAAAATAGGACAAAAGATATGCTGCTTGGACCTCGGTGCAGACTCAAAAATATAGAAGTGCTTATAACTTCCATGCACGTGCATAAATGATACATCACACACACACACACACACACACACACACACACACACACACACAATGAACAAGAGACTGTCCATGAAAGTAATTTTAAAAGGATTTCTTCAGGTATAATGGAAATTATGAGTTATCAATTGAGATTCAAATAAAGTAGTTTCCTTATTTTTAAATGATCTAAAAGGTAAACTTAACATAATAATAGTATGCATATTAGGTGACTATAGTATTTTACTACTAAAGTGCCAGCAATATCTAGAGATGGAAAAGAGAAATTATCAATATTTATGTTGTCAGGCACAATACTGGCTGTGAAATGGTATGGTGTCATTTGAATGCAGACTAAAGTTAGTAAACATGTATGTTACAAATTCTATTGGTAGTCATTAAAACACTTATAACAGAAATGTAGTTTGTAGGTTATCAGAGAAGGCAAAATACTGTCAGAAAACTGTTCAATTAGAAGTCAGACAAGTCAGAAAAAAAATGAGATTACTTTATGAAATGGCTATCTCCAGGGAGCTTCTGATAATCATCAGGAATCAAGGCTTGGCATTCATGTTTGCTACTCAGATCAGGAGGAATCTAGGCAGCTGAATTTGGAGAAGTGTTAAAATCCAGAAGCATACACTGGACCAGATTCACTAGAAAAAATTAGCTTGTTCAAAACGCATATAGAAAATAACTCGTGGCCCTGATTTTCTAAGAAGTCTATGCACAGAACATTTTACATGGTCTGATGTCTTGCACTTGTTCTTAGAATAACATGGAAAGCTTGGGGACACAAAAAGGATTGTCCCTTCTAACCTTGTCACATATGTCTTGTTAACCAAGAAGAAACTCCCAAAGAGCATATATGCTGAGACCACCCCTAGCTAAGCCCAAATCATCAATGAAGTTCTAGACCCTTTAGTCAGGTTTATTTGATTCCTTCAAGTATAAAATTATTTCTAGAGTATTCTAGATAGGAAAATCAACTCGTTTTCTAAATTGATCATAACAAGTTACCACAGTTTGAGATAGCTTGAAATGTATTCTCTCATGCCTCTACAGGTGAGAAGCTGCAATCTGTGTGCACGGGTGGGTCTACTTCCACAGAAAGTCCTGGATGCGCCATTTATGTGGAGAATACATTGATCTCTATCCTTGGCTTCACAAACTTTTCTTTCTGAGTGTATTTACTCTCTTTTCTGTCCTGTAAGGGGCCCCAAATGGTTAGGCTTACTCCCCACCTAAATGTAGTATAAATCTCTTTGTTAGAACTTTCCCTAAATTAAATCTGAAAAGATTCCAAGTCCAAAGGACACATTTTGAGGTTCTGGATAGCAGATACAAGCTTTGAGCAAAGCACCATTTGGGCAAAGCACCATTTAGGCTTCAAAAGTAATTATTCTAAGTGACCCCATTACCCTATACTCCAATGCTCTAAGATATGATATAGTTTAGAGTCAACTTAATAGATGGCAATTTTCATTGTTTTTGCTTAGAACGACTCCAATTAAATTTGGTAACATTTGTTTAGATGTTTTTCTTAGGTCAGAAGTTATATAAGAAACAATTCATAACTTTAATCCTAGCACTCATGAGGCAAACACTTAGGAGACAGAAGCAGATAGATCTCTGAGTTCAAAGCCATCCTGGGTCTATAGAGTGAATTCCAGGACAGCCAACTATACACAAAGAAACCCTGGAGAGAGAGAGAGAGAGAGAGAGAGAGAGAGAGAGAGAGAGAGAGAGAGAGAGAGAGAAGAAGGAGAAGGAGAAGGAGAAGGAGAAGGAGAAGGAGAAGGAGAAGGAGAAGGAGAAGGAGAAGGAGAAGGAGAAGGAGAAGGAGAAGGAGAAGGAGAAGGAGAAGGAGAAGGAGAAGGAGAAGGAGAAGGAGAAGGAGAAGGAGAAGGAGAAGGAGAAGGAGAAGGAGAAGGAGAAGAAGAAGAAGAAGAAGAAGAAGAAGAAGAAGAAGAAGAAGAAGAAGAAGAAGAAGAAGAAGAAGAATTCCTGTTTGGAAAAAAAATCCAACTTAAAAACATGTGCAATATCAAAGGGAATTAACAAAAAAGCTCTTTTCTAATGCTATTGAAGTTAAGATCCCTATCTGCAAAGCTTGTAATTTTTTTACTACCAGTATGTAGCACCTGCCTCTTCTTATCAATATAAACAAACAAAATAAAATTACCAGTAAGATAAAACCAGCCCTCTCAAACAATGGAAGCCACTTTATCTTAACTGCGGAGCTGAATGGGACATGATTGTTTAATCAGCAATTCCTACAAGTTTCGCTCTTACAGAGGGGAAAACACCAGCACTGTGCTGTCTAGCATACATCAGTTTCGTTACAATAGTCTCCGATGCTGCTCACATTGTTATCCTCATCCCCACTTCTGCTGGTGAGAAGTAAACAAAGAATTGGGTAGGTTACATGATAGAACTCATCCTCAACGTGCAGTGCATTGATGGAGAGATTGGTGGGAGCAGGTATTTCTACTTAAGCCTTAATTAGGATAAAAACCTGGGAATGGAAAAGGAGAGGTCAAACATCATACCAAGAGTAATAAGGACACATTTTAGGGATAAGAAAAGAAAGACATTTTATGAACAGTAATGGAAGTGGGGCATTGCAGATAGGAAGACATAAGTCCAATAAAAAGACCTGCTGGCGACTGAGAACAGTCCACCTACTTAAACCTGAATAAAACTAAGCAAAAATGGTGTCCTGTACAAAAAAAGAAACTGAATGGAGCCCACTCCTAAGAGGCTAGCCAACATCAAGAGGCAGTGTACTGAATATTTGTGGGTTGAGGATTTAAAATGAATGGCTTCCCAGAGCCATTTAAATTCTTTTAGAACTGGTACGTGAACGGAAGACACCCAGCTATTGGCCTAGTCTACTTTCACTACTCCTCTGTCTCATTATTCCATGTGCTACTATCTTCCTTTCCCAAGAAGATTAATGTACACACATGGCAGTAGTGTGGGCTGTGGGGGTTGAGGGGGTGGGGGGTGGGGGGCTTGGACTATAAAAGCATCTCCTGCTATTGGTCCCTGATATATATCCTCCAGTATTCTAGGGAAGGTTATCCCAACCTTTGCCAAGCACAATCCTGGTTGTCCAGTGTCCAAGGATTCTTTCACAGCTTTATTCCAGATGTCAGGACCAGTCTTTTCTTTAATACACATGGGAATTCCTTAAAACTGACTGAAATCTGTTATTCTTTGACTCGTCTAAAGCTCTCTTCTAATTTTTGCAAATTCACCACAGCTTTTTGCTTTTGCGCCTGCCTTTTGTCTTAATTTCGTGATTCGCCTTCCTCTCCTCTGCCCCCCATTTCCTGGATGTTCGTCTTTCCTTGATCTTGCATCAACACAGAAGAGGAACCCAGCCCACTTCCCCTGATTGCTGAAGGGGAATGTCAGCAGGATAGCTTCCATTCTTGCAAAGCCTTATTTATTTTTATTAGAGTGCATTAACTGTACAAACTAAAGGGTACCATTAAATTAACACTTCAATGCACATCCTTGTTTCAGAAGCAGAGTGTGTAGGAAGGATGGAGGAATCTTATATGGAATCTGCAGACTGCAAAATTCGTCCAAATGAAATCGGTCAACTCTCCCCCAAATTATGAGATCATTCCTCCAATACACCTCCCTAGGCTGGTATTTCCTTACTTATCTTGTTGCCATCTCTGTCTCTAGAGGGGCATCATAATCTAAGTCAATTATTTTTCATGCATAGCAATTTGTAATACCTTGGCATACTTACCCCTCTCCAAAGAATGACCTATTCAACCACACAAAATGGCTTAAGAGGCCATTTTATCATAGGAAAGACAATTTGAGCATGAAGGGACAAGTAGTAGAAAGAGTTGCTCTAAATGGCATCGTCTTCATTCCAGAACATTTTATTCGCTGTATGTTGCATCAAAGAATTCTGAGACAAGGGCCTGAAATGAGATTTGAAACCCAGAGTGGTTTTTTGTTTTGTTTGTTTTGTTTTGTTTTTCCTCAAGTAAAATGGGCAGAAGAGAACTTGACTTTGGTTCTTGTACAGGCAGCTGACGAGGAGTGGATTTGGGTTTTGAATACAAGAAAATGAGTGTTTAGCTGGAACGAGAAATGATGGTTTCTTACAAAAGGTCTGAGCAAATGAGAAAGAGGCTTAAGTTTCATTAGTTGCTCAGAAAATCCGCTCTGAGTCTAACCAGACCCTTAATGCTGTAAGCTCTTCCCAGTTCATCTGAGGCTCAGTCAGGTACACAGACTTAATTATAGTAGAGAGAAGCATTCTTCGCAGCTGGCCTAACCCAGAACACTCAGATGCCCTATTATGCCCACAGGGGGCTATTCTTTATTCCAGTTTGATGATCATTAGTTTTTGAGGCATAATAATAATTGAAAAATTGTAGCAGTTGCAGTGCGTCTATTAGCACAAGTATCTTCCCATCTTGGTCTCTTCTTTCTTCTTTTTTTATTTTTCCTTTGTAATGCTAATGTTAGGACACAGAGTCTCAGTTAACTTGACAGGTGCTCCATCATATTTGATAAATGCTATTTTAAAAGTAACTATCATTTTATTAAAAATAAAAGAAGTATTAACATATTTGTAAACACTAGGCTCTGGGCTGAGACCTTTCATGCATTACACATTAGTTTATATGGTAACTCTTGGGTATACACACTGTGCTTATCCTCGATTTTAAAGGTGAGATTATTGAGAGTCAACGGGTTTTTATTTTTCCAACCATATAGCATTCTCAAATGAGGTAATCTAATATAAGTTATCCAGTGATCACAATTAATCAAACATATCTGTCCTCATGAATGTTTTCTGCTAACTTTCAGTGCCTAGAATAGTGCTTTCCACTTAGAATGGAAATAGAAAATATACACTTCCCAAATCAGAATTTCTGCCAAAGGCTCAGATCTTGGTTCTGGTCATGAGACATATCTGAGAAATTTGAGTTAAGGGGCATTCTGTAGAAAACACTGGCCAATAGATCTTTGTCAAAATATCAGTGTGGTGAGATAAAGGGAATGACTGAAGAAATGTTCCAGATGAAGAAAAACGTGCAAGGGCCATGGAAATGGCAAAACAAGAGATGGGGGTTTGATTTTGTATTTCATTCACTAACAATGGAATAATTGGTGAAGTGTAAAAACAAATTTGCATTATATTAGGCCATTTCAACAACACTAATTTCCTCATTTGGGTTATTATGGTATGATTATATGTATTTCTCAACTCTTTATCCACTATTGTTTCTCCAAGGAGATAAGTTAAATTAATCAAATGATATTTAGATGAATTTAATTTCTCTGTATATGCGAAGTACTAAAGTGAGATTTTTATTGGGTAGTATTGAACTTTAGAGGGATACAGTCATTGTAATAACCGAGTTTTCATTTGTGTAACCAATTTCTGTCCCCTCAGGAAAGACTCAAATGCAGAGAATAGGTCTGCTTTTTAAGAAATGCATACTGAAATATTCAGGGGTATAGATCTATCTCATCTTCATTTTCCTCTAGTAGCTCAAACATGGACAGGAATATGCAGAGCATAGACATGATTAGAGAGAAGAGAGGAGAAAGAGAAGCATATAAAACAAGTGTGGTCAAATTGTAACAGTCAGGGATTTTATGTGAAAAATCACATAATGCACAAAAACAAATATATAGAATGAAAGAAAAGAATAAAAAGCATAAATGGCTCAATGATTTTCCACCAGTGTTCTGACTGCCACATGATGCTCTCTCCATGCCCCGACTCCCAGAGGCAAACCCTGTGCTTGGGCTTCTTGCCTTCAGAACTATAAGTTAAATAAACTGCTATTCTTACAGATTACTCAGTCGGTGATTACCAACTACATCAATAGAAAGCAGACTTAGATAGTCATATTAAAATGAATTCCAAATGCATCAAAGGCCCAAATGTAAGCTAGAACTGCACGACTCTTAAAATTGGACACAGGGAAAAATTTCAGCACTCTGTATTTGGCAGTGATTTTCAGGATATGTACCAAATGTTCAGGCAATGAAAGAGAAAATAGATGCATTGGGCTTTACCAAGATTAAAAACTCTCAAACATCATAGGAGGACACTGAAGGAGTGACAAAACATCCTACGACATTGGGACATATGTGTGTGTACATATATGTGTATGCATATATCCATAAGCATTAATATTTGACATTGTATTAAACATCTACAATACACAAAAACCTCCTCTCTCTCTCTCTCTCTCTCTCTCTCTCTCTCTCTCTCTCTCTCACACACACACACACACACACACACACACACACACACGCACATACACATAAACATAAATAAAAAATTAAAACAAATGTCCATCAACAGGTGAAAGACTGGATAAACATGTGGTATATCTAGAGGATACCTTGGGGAGACACCTTCTCAAAGGTGAAGGAGAAGGGGGATGGGAAAGGAACCCAGAGTGGGAACAAGGAGGGAGGCAGCATTTGGGATGTAAATACATAAATATGTTTTTAGAGAAAAGAAAAAAACCAGAAATGTGGTATATAGACAGTAGAATAGAGGCTATTCTTATAAAGAAAAGAAATCTGATATATATTAAAATGCATATCTAAAATCAAAACTACTTAAAAACCATATGCTAAGTGAAACCAGTCACACACAAAAGCACATAATTTAGGGTGCATTTATATGAAATCTGATAATAAAAAAATAGAGACAGAAAAGAGACAAAGTAGGCAAATGGTTGTCAGTGACTGGGCAAAAATAAGAAAGAAAGCTAGCATTTAGTAGGTACGCTGTTTCTGTTTGACGATGAAATTGTCATGGAAATGGACATGATGCTTACACAACATTGTGAATCGATGTCCCACCACTGGTGAAAACTGCAACTAAAAACCAAACTTCATATTATATATATTTACCACAGCAAAAATTTATAGCATATGGGAAGATTTTTTTTTGTGGGTGCTATTCCTGTAACTTTCTTAGAAATTTAAAATGACATCACAAAAAAAAAAAAGTTGCAAGAAAGTTCACTAGTATCTGATGAAATTTCCAGTATAGGTGATAATGTCTTCTTTGAAGGGAGTGACGGTTCTCTGAGACTAGTTCCAAATGGCCCCAGCAAAAGTTGTCTCCATCAACTAGCCTATAAGAGGCCCCATTCCTACCCCCGGGTGATCCTGGCCTTCTTCTCAACTGAAGTTCTTCTGACCCAGTCCCCTTGAACAACTAGTTCTCTGGGACTAAGTGTTGACTCCTTCTGGTGCACAGGGACTGAAACAAGAATATGTTAGATAGGCTTGACATCGGCTATGCCAAGCGTGTAGACTGAGTCCTTCAATGTCATGTGGATATAAAAGGAATTTATTGCTCTGTTCCAGTGTTGTACAAGAGGCCCAAGCCATGAGTGAGGCTGTTGTATAAGATTTTTCTACAATCAGAATACATAAATAATGCCCATAGAGGAGAGATAAGGTGAAGAAATTATCCTGTCAACTTTATACTGACCATATGTTAATGTCCTATTATGTTATATGTTAGAGTTTGCATAGGATTTACAGTTGTGTGCTCTCCTGTTTACATATAATAGAGAGATTAAGAATATCCTAAGGTAGCATTTTATCTTATCTTACTTGAGTACATTAGCCCAGTTCCAGGAACATTACAATGGTTGCTTTTCTGAGTTGAATGAACAAAGTGGCTGCATTCCATCTGTCTTTTCTTTCTCTCACACCTGGTGTCTGGGTGCCATTTATCATCCTGTTATAAAAGACGACCAGGATGGTGGAAGGTGGCTAATTATAAATAAATTTGGAGCTGATTATTTATGTTAGACTATGAGTGGATTCCTTTCAGACTCTATTACTCTTTTTTTTTTTTAAGAGGGGGACAGAATAGGAAGTAAAGCATCTGTTGGTGGATGCCCTACTTCAATGTGTCATGGCTGCCCCAATTCTTGGTCATCTTCTAGCAAGAAAAGAAGGGAACATCAATAGTTTAATCCTATGATGAGGCTCAACTCTAATAAACCTGTTCTTTGGGCAAAGGCAGGGGTTAGTCACGACACAGTCAGCTGTTTTCCTTTGGTTTGAAGGAAAAAGAAAAACCTTCTTTGGTCCAAGTATGAACACAACACACAGTTACCTCTAATTTACTGAACCAAATGTTATACTCTAAGTGAAGGATATTCAGATTTTTCTTTTGAAACAAAATGTTTCTGTGTTCCCAAAAGGAGGCTATATTCTTGATCCTCCTGATCCAGACTCCAAAGTTCTAGGATTGCAGGTTTGTTGATTCATGCTTGGCTGAACTAACCATAGAAAGATTTTTTTTGAGATACATTTTTTCTACTTTTCTCCAATGTGTGTGTGTGTGTGTGTGTGTGTGTGTGTGTGTGTGACATGCAATATGTGTGTGCTCCTGTGGGCATACAGGTCTATATGAGTACATGTGGAAACAAGAAATCAACCTGTTCTCTCTGCAAACTCTGAATATACAAAATAGAATTTATAATAGACTCCCCTTTAGTCCATGAAGTCATTGCATTAATAATACTCCCCTTTTATAGGTCAGGTCTGTAGTCTCAGTAGCTTGTGTGGTTCAATTTTGTATACCTTGTTCACAGCTTTTCCATTTCCTGACTCTCCTTGATAACCACTCTGTTTCTATATTTTATTTTTTAAAAAAGACTTCATATATGAGATCATGTAGTATTTTATATGTAAATATTTTATTTAATAAGAGTCCTACAGGATGGTGACATGACTCAGCAAACATAGTCACTTGCCTCCAAACCTGATGGTTTAACTTCAGCCCCCTGAACCAACTTTGTAAAAGGAGAGAACAAACTTTGGCAAATTGTCCTTTGACTTCCACATACACACTGTGACACTCAGGTAAGCACACACACACGTGAAATAAATATAATTTTTAAAAAGTCCTACAAATGTATCCATATTATTGTGAATAGAGGTATATTTAATTTGGGTCAAGCAGTATACATCACAGGGTCTTCATTTCTGAAGACCACATGTACTCATATAGACCTGTATGCCCACAGGAGCACACACATATTGCATTTCACACACACACACACACACACACACACACACACACACACATACATACACACACACATGCATGTACACACACACACACATTGGAGAAAAGTATAAAAAATTTATCTCAAAAAAAAAATCTTTCTATGGTTAGTTCAGCTTAAGGAATCCAAGCATGATTCAACAGACCTGCAATCCTAGAAACTGCCAACGGACAGTTTTCATGTTAACTATTGTGAATGATGATGTAGAAGTTGAGATACCTCCTTGAGATGTTGATTCCACTTCCTTTTGTTATACAGCCCAAAAGAGACGGTTGGATCATATGCTAGTTCTATTGTTAGTTCTTTGAGGAGCCACCAATACAGTGAAAGCATGACCCACCCATATAATAATGGGCAGTCCCATTTGCTTAGTTTGGGCTCTTATTGTCCATGTTGCAATAGCCAAAATGACATTGACAAGGTTGATATGGAAGAGTTTTCTCTTAGTTTGATTTTTAAATTTTAAGTGTTTTATACCATTGGTCTTTACACTGAAAGCTTTAATCTGTGTTGAGTTGATTTTTGTGTATGGTAACCGATTATGTCCAATTTCATTCTTTCACATATTCATACCCAGTTACCAACATTATTCATGATAAGATTTTAAGGCTATTCTCAACATTCAAGATGCTCCAAGGCCCTTTTCCATCATGAATATATATATATATATGTATATATATATATAGTTATATAGTTATATATAGTTATATATAGTTATATATAGTTATATATAGTTATATATAGTTATATATAGTTATATATAGTTATATATAGTTATATATAGTTATATATAGTTATATAGTTATATATATAGTTTTATATATATATAAAACATTTCAACTATTTTTTGATGCTGCTAATTGTTTCTGTTCAGGTTCCTGATTTAGTTTGAAATCATATTTGAAGAAAGTCCTGTTGACTTGAGAAATCTACCTTGAGGGAGGAAACGCAGAACATTTATGAGCTGGTGGTAGAATGCTTTTCTTTTTATTTAAAAAAATAACATTTTTATTTTAACTTCTAATATTTTTATAGCATTTAAATGATGTAACATTGTAGTAAATGACATGCACGATTTATAACAAATCTACAACTAGTTATTTTATCTCTATTTTACAAACAAGGAAACTGAGGCTCAGAGGAGTATGTGAAACCCTGAAGCTCACACAGGTAGAAAGAGACCTGTGGAGGCGGTTTGCTTTGCAGACTCATTCCCTCCAGCACATAGGCCTCACACCACCTCACTCTCGTAATAAAAACCAATAGTGTTCTAACCCAATAGCTAAATCAGCATCTTTTTCTGGTCTTAACAACCTCTGTGTTCAAAGCCATTTTCTCCATTCTCCACTTCCCCTTTCCAGCCGCTAATTCTTCCTCCGTAAGCACCAATCTAGTTTACCTGCCCCCTTCTCTTTTTTATTAATTTGTTTTTATTTTTATTGGATATTTTATTTATTTACATTTCAAATGTTATCCCCTTTCCTGCTTTCCCCTCTGCAAACCCCAATCCCAGACCCTCCTCCCCCTGCTTCTATGAGTGTGTCCCCCCAACCACCTACCTATTCCAACATCACCGCCCTAGCATTCCCCTACACTGGGGCATTGAGCCTTCACAGGACCAAGGGCCTCCCCTTCCAGTGAGATGCCAGATATGCTATATACGCAGCTGGAGTCATGGGTCCCTCCATGTGTACTTTTTGGTTGGTGGTTTAGTCCCTAGGAGTGAGCTTAAGGGGCTTGCAACCCCATAGGAAGAACAACAATATCAACCAACCAGAACCCCGCCCCCAGAGCTCCTCCTTCTCTTTTAGTACATGACTACTCAGAATTGTTCTGTTATTCCTCCAAATGAACAGAGAGCGAGAGGATTCTCAGCAGCTACTGTAGTCCTAGTCAGAGGATCATTTGCCATCTGTCTTCAGTAAGCAGTTCACAGAAACCGAATTTAAAAAAAATAAAATTACAGCCAAATGAACAGTCCCCGAGTTTCAGCATCTGTGCTCTGTCTTTTCACATCCATGTATATGGAGACAGAATAGCAAGTCAGACCAGAGAGTGGACAGTAAGTGCATCTTCATGGCATGTCTGATACCGAGGATCTGATTTTCCAGATCTTGAGACAATGTAGGGATGTGATAGACTGACAGTTCAATAAAAGGCTGACATTGCCCACGGTTTACCCGTGTGCTTGAAATGGGAGCAAGGGTAACACTCCCTCATTTCCTGACCTTGTTAAGAATTGAACCTACAAAAGCTCTTTAATTGCGCACCATCTGAGCAGGGCTATCAGTCAGTAGAGGATCTGAGGTACCTGCTCATGACAGGCACTTGTGGGTACTATCATTGCTAAATGAGCGGTGATATTGACCATCGTATCTTTCTGTTCTTAATCATATATAGTTTTCACATTATATCCATGTGAAATAAATCATTGATTAAGGTATGGATGGATCAAAGAAACACTCATATTGAACTCGGATAAGTTAATGAGGAAGTAAGAATGACACCTTAAGAAAACTGACAGGAAGATTACCTTTAAAAATAAGTATATCCATTATGAAAAGTTTAAATTTGCAAAAGAGAAAGTTACCAAACTATAAATTAGATAACAAGTACTTGCCACAACACATTTGTCTTAATTGATTTGGTATTAAAGGAAGGTTTCTCTTTGGCTTTATGTTCTTGATGGGAAAAGTTCAGCCTCTTAACATAGTATATTTAAGCAAAGACTTATTAACAAGACAAAAATAGTATCCTGTAGAGTGACTGGGGTGAATTGGTCCAAAGGAGTAGAATAGCCCTTTGGGTTCTGCATAGTAGACTTTTAAGAAGTTACTCATAGGGCAAAGGGGATCCTTCCTTCTCTCCTAAATCATGACAAATCTGATCTTCCTTTAGGGTACTTATTCCCAAGATCTTAAAAAAAAATACACAGGTGGTAGATGTGAGGGTGAGAAGTAAGAAAAGATGTTTTGAAACAACAATGCAAATTATAGTATAAAGAAGCCAGGGTCTTTTGAGGAAGCAGCCCATTCACAAAGAAAGATTCCTGATGCTTTAGCTTCTGGTACAGCAGGAAGAACCTAAACACAGCTCCAAAGCTGTATGGACGTAGGCTGAGGAGGGGTCCTGGTGATCAAGAGACGGCTACCCTAGGACAGCTGTGGTTTTCTCCATTCCTCCTAGCATGCTTAGCCAAGAAACACAGCTACCAAAATGCAGCCAACACATTTCTTGGCTGCCTCGTATCTAATTCCACACCTATCACACTCACACCCCTGCTTCGTTGTTGAGGGGGCATGGGACATTAACTGGTAAGTCAGAAAACTATTACAATTCGTTGCCTTCCTTTTTCTTCCACTAAAATGAATATGGCCGTTTATTCTTTTGCAGGTGCATACCTTTGTACATATTCCTGCATACATACACATCATTATTTTAAATTTATGCAAATATCTTATTTTTAAAACTCACTCATACTTACAGTCAGAAATATCAAGATCTTGTTAGTACCACATAGCACCTTGGAAGGTCTCTAGGTCTTAACTATAGTAAAGATTTAGAAACTAATCATAAGGGTTTTTTTAAGTTGTATTTTAAGCTCTAATATCAGCAAAGAAATCAAAATAATCAAAACTATTTTGGTGCCTCTGTAATATAGCAAAAATACATTTTTATCTTCACTTATTTAATACACACAGTGCCAACCCCAAGTTAAATGTAAAATGTAAAACGTTATTTTAAGTGTGTCAATAAATTATGTCCTTTCATAACTAATTTAAAGTTCATTCAATACTATGAAACATTTATTTAATGTGAATAACTCAGATTTTAAAATATGTTTTATGGATCGTTATTAAAGAACAATAAAACTAGCTTGTAACTTAACCTTTAATTATAACATATTGGGATAGAGTAACACAATAGCTTGTTTATTTTGCACTGTGCAAAAATACGCTGTAAAATTATTTGTAAAATTGGGTTTTCTTTTAATTTTCTGGTATGAGTATAATTTTAGAATGAAAAGAGATAGAGAAAGCAAGACTGATTTAGGTTAATCTGAAATAACACAAACAAGAATCATATGTGCTGAAATTCAAACCACTCCTTTTCTGACTCATGTGCTATTGCTGTATACCAACTAGCTCATTCACTAATCACCCCCTCTGCTGAGCACAAAGGAATTAGAGTTCAAATCGCCAACCCGCAGACTTGTGAATAAATAAATAGTATTGTTTTTAAAAACTGAGTTTCAATGTGCTTCATTGCACTCATAATGAAGTGAAAACAGACCACCAAAATCACAGGGTCTTTTGTTAGTGCAAAACTGAAATATATACAATTTTCACTTGCTCTTCTCATTTACTGGGAAACGCAATGGGCATTCATTCCACAAATAATTTTAGAGTTCTTATTATGAGTTCAATCACAGTGATAGAATCAAGAGATTGAACTAGAGAAATAAACATACCTGCCCCATAAGTTCCTGGCTTTAAAGTCTTAAACTATGTGATAAGTGACAAAGAAACAACCAAATAATGGAACTCTCAATGGTTTTATTGTAAACAAGTAAACACATATTTCAAAGAAATATAAATACTCAGGTTTACAAATCATAGATTTGGGTTATGGCATAGTTGGAGTGTGCCTTGAATTTAAGTATTGTTATATGCTTAGGAAAGGTTTTCAGGTCTTGAGAAAGGCGCAAAACATTCGACTTCACAGATATCTTACTTGAGCCCATACTTTATTGGTGGTGGCTTGATTACAGACACACACAAGCCACCACCTTAGCCCTCAACTTCAAGGAGTTCTTTTACAGGGAACTTGGCAACTCCTTCTGCATATCTGTGTAACTCAACCACCATCTGAATCAATTAAGGCCCTTGTGCAGTTATACCCAAGACCATAAACAAAGAGTGGGAGAAGAGTTTTATAAATGTTCTACAAGTGTATTTATCTTAGCGTCCAAACACCAGTTAGTTTGACTTTCCTTTAGTATAGAAAAATACCTGATTTGATCAACTTAAAAACAGGAAAGGCTTATTGTGTCTCATGGACTCAGAAGTTTCAATCTATGGTCAGCAGGACACATTGCTTTGGGGTCCATGGTGAGACAGGTAATCTTTGAGAGGAGCCCTAAAGAAGCAAGCTGATAATCCCATAAAGGCTGGAAATCAAAGGGAGAAAAGGCAATATTATTCTACAGTCTAAATCTAAACCTTCCCACTAGGTTTTATCTCTTCAGGGGTTCCATGACCTTGCAATAGCACCAGATATGGACCTTTAGGAGACAGGCAAGATCTACTGTATAACAGACTACCACAATTTCCTTAACACAAAAGATGAACTATATCCCTTCAAGAGGACATAGTTTCTCTTACCCAGGGTTAGAACTTCCATTTTTCAGGACAGCTCAAAAGAAAAAAATACTTATAAAAGAAAGATCTAAAATAGAAATCAAAGATGCAAAGAGTAAAAACATTGGTTTTATTCTTTTGAAAGTTTTAATAATAAAATATTAAAATAAAGTGTAATTAACATAAAATAATATAATAAGATAAAACAAAATGAACAGATCAGAATTGGACAGAACAAACAGAAGGAAAAGAGCCAAAGAGAAGGCATAAGAATCAGAGAGACCCACTCATTTGCCCACTCAGGAATCCCATAAAACACTAACATGGAAGTGATCGTATGCATTTAACAGACCTGATTCAGACCCATGCATGTCCATTCTGCCTCAGTTTCTGTGAGGTCACATGAACTTTGCTCATGTTGGCTTAGAGGGCCTTGTTTTCTTGGTATCCTCCTTCCCTTCTGTCTCTTCCAGTCTTTCCACCTCCTCTTCTGCAGGGTTCCCTGTGCCCTGATAGTAGAGATTTGATAAATCCATTCCATTTTATGATTATTTCAAGTTGCATCTATTTACCTATGAGTTTCATGATTTTATTTGTTTATTTTTTTTAAGAGTTGAGCAATACCTTGTTATATAAGTGTACCACATTTGTAGGGGGGTTGGTCTGGTGCTACTTGTATTTAAATTCTAAATCCTGGCTCCCAATATCTGCTGAGCAGATCTGCTTTGTGAGCAGATCTTCATACACACCAAGTATATGTATACCTTGCTCCTCAATTTAACTGGTCAATAAGAGGCCAGAGCCTGTGACTGGGCTGTAGAGGGTGAAAACTGTGACAAGACAATCGAATGAGGGGTCTCAGGAGAGAGCAAGAATGAGAAAAAAGGACATGGAGAGGGGAGGTGGCCTCCATGACAGGAGAGGAACCATGAGCACCTAGCCAGGAGAAACAAGTAACAAGGAACATACGGCTGGGAAATAAGTTAGAATAGCTCCAAACTTGCCTAACATAGGCTTAAGGCTTAAAAATAAAACACCCAGATTGTATGCTTTTTATACAGGCTAGTAAGAATGATTAATTCCCTTTACACACATTTTCTTTATCCATTCTTTTGTTGAGGGACGTGTAGGCTGTTTCCAGGTTTGTTCACTATTGTGAACAGAGATGCTGTGAATGTGGCGGAGATCACAAGTGTCTGTGTGGTAGGATGAAGAAACCCTTGGATATATGGCCAAGAATGATATAGCTGGGTCTTGGCATAGATTGATTCCCAATATTTTGTAGAACTGCCATATTGACTTCCATAGTGGCTGTACCAGTTTCACTCCCAACTGCAGTGCAGGAGTGGTCCCCTTGCTCCACATTCTCACCAAGTGAGTTGTCACTTGTATTATTGGTCTTTGTCATTTTGATAGGCATAAGATCAAATCTCAAAGTAGTTTGATTTGCATTTCCCAAATGGCTAAAAGTGTTGTACATTTCTTTGTTTTTCAGCCATTTGCAATTCCTCTTTGAGAATCCCCTGCTTAGGTCTGTACCCCAATTTTAAATTGGATTATTTATTTTTGGTTTTTGCTTTTTTTTTGGTATCTAGTTTCTTTAGTTCTTTAAACATTTTGGATATTAGTCCTTTATTGGAGTGGAGTTCTCTAAAATCATTTTCCATTCTGTAGCTTGTAGATTTGTCTGAATGTCCTTTGCCTGAGAGAAACTTTTCAGTTGCATTAAGTCCCATTTACTAATTGTTGATCTTGGTGCCTGTTGCTATCTGTGCTATCAATGCAGGAAGTCTTCTCCTGTGCCAATGAGTTCAAGGCTATTCTCCATTTTCCCTCCTACCAGGTTCAGTGTATCTAGCTTTATGTTGAGGTCTTTGATCCATTTAGAGTTGAGTTTTATGCATAAGTGATAAGAATGTATTTTTGTTGTTGTTGTTGTTGTTTTGGTTTTTTGTTTTGTTTTGTTTTTGTTTTGTTTCGTTTTTTTTCTGAGACAGGGTTTCTCTGTGTAGCCCTAGCTATCCTGGAACTCACTTTGTAGACCAGGCTGGCCTCGAACTCAGAAATCCGCCTGCCTCTGCCTCCCAAGTGCTGGGATTAAAGGTGTGTGCCATCACCGCCCCCCTGATAAGAATGTATCTATTTAGATAAATTTACATAGACCCAGTCAGATTTCCATCACAATTTTTAAAAAATGCTGCCATTATCCAGTATGTATTTCTGGCTTCTAAATAAAAAATTCAGGTATTTATTGATGTGTTGACTTAGTCCTCAATTCTATTCCCTTGATCAATATGTGTCCTTTGTCTCATCACCATGCTGTTTTTATTACCATACCACTCTACAATCTGAGATTGGGAATGGTGATACTTCCAACAGTTATTTTATTATGCAGAAGTATTTTAGCTATCCTAGATGATTTGTGTTTTCATTTGAAGCTAAAAGCCATTCTCTCAAGTTCTGTGAAAAATTGTGTTGGAATTTTAATGGGGTCTGTATTGAGTCTGTAGATTGGTTTTGATAGGATGAGCACTTTCACAACATTGATCCTACCAGTCCATGAACATGAAAGATCTTTCCATCTTCTGATATCTTCTGTTTATTTCAGTGCCTTAAAGTCTTTATCATACAAGTCTTTCATTTGCATGATTAGAGTTTACCCAAGAATTTTTACATTCTTTGAGGTGATTAACACATCGATTTCAAAACCATTTATTGTTCAGTTAATATTAACCTTTTATAACTTTGTCTTCTTTTGTGAGAACAAGGGTGTTGTCCCTATGAGTGTAATATAAGAGCTACTCAGCAGAGGTTTCCCCAGAGAGGCAAGGGTTGCTGATCTCCCACTACTGGAAGTGACCAAGAGGAGCACAATGGAGACGTTTATTGTGGGCATCCTGCTTCTCTCTGTTCTTTCAGGAAGTATATCACAATCAGGTAGGTCCTGAGCACAGCTGGAAAGGTCTCCAAATCCAGAACATAGGGGCTCCAACACCTTTTGCTGCTGTGGTTCTCAGGAACCTGTGAGTGAATGGTGTATGGAAGATACTTACTCTATGTATGATCCAAACTTAGCAGCTTAAGTGATCATTCACTGTCTTATGTCTTTTTTACAACAGAAAATAGAGAATGCCCAAGCTCTTTTTTCTTTTTTCTTTTTCCTTATGCAGAAGCATTTTATTTTATTTTTTATGTTTTTTTATTGGATATATTCTTTATTTACATTTAATTTCCCTTTTCCTGGTTCCCCTCCCCCAAAGGTCCCATATGCCCTTCTCCCTCCCCCTGTTCCCCCATCCACCCCTTCCCACTTCCCTCTTCTGGTATCCCCCTACACTGATGCATAGAGCCTTTCCAGAACCAGGGTCCACTCCTTCCTTCTTCTCGAATATCATTTTGTATGTGGATTGTGTCTTTCATGTTCCAAGATTCTAGGCTAATATCCACTTATCAGTGAGTGCATACCATGGGTATTCTTTTTTCTAAGCACAGGTCTCTATGAGATTGCAGTCTTTTAACCAAGGTTGTAGTATTGTATGAAGGTCTACTGCAGAAGGTCTGCTATCAAGCATACTTGTATGGTTAATCAATTTCAGTTCATTTCAGGATGCTGGCCAGGGAACCTGAGTTTTTCATTGTCTATGGACTGTAGACCTCTCTTAATCTCCTGTCATTGAGGGCCTTCCTACAAAACAGCTGCTACATGTAGCTGGAAGAAATGTCCAGTTCAGAAGCCACAGCCTTTCATAATCAGATCTTAGAAATCCTCCCACTGTGCCCCACTCCTTGCCAGTGAATCAGCCATTACCCAGGGAAGAGAATTAAGCTAAGTTACATTTTAAAAACTACCACATATATTGTTGATTAAGGGTATACCTTACTATACTAGGGTGTGAGGAAGTCTCTGAGTTTAAGAAAGGAGAATGGGATTTGTTTCTCTGATGAGAGCACCGTAACGTTTCATTTAAGAGAACAACAAGATCGGAAAAGATGCTGTAAGGGCAGGTGAGGTCCATGAAGGCCTTCAGAGTCAGGGTGAAGTTCCTGACCTGCAGGGTCAGGAACACATAGGCAGTGGATGATTCTTTATATATATGCATATAAATATATACATTGATACACACATGCACATGCATATATGCACATACACACATACATATGTATATATGTAAAGGGGATGTTTACTCTCTCATTCTTTTTAAACACTTAATTGAGGTAATATGACAGGAAAGAAGAAATCTTGGAAGGAATTTGGACTTTAAACCAGAAACCCATCTCTCCAGAATAATTGCCTAATTGAATGACCATGGTGAAGTGGTAGGACTCTGAGCCTCATTTCTTCATCAGTACAATGGGGAATACAAATAATATCCACCCAATAAGTGGTGCTGAGGTCAATTAAGGGAAGAATGAACTTTGTGATGCACATTATAAAACTAGTTTTTTCATTACCAAAGAAGGTACTTTCCTGTTTTGACAGCTTTTTTTTTCCCTCGCTGCTGCCAGTAAGAAAACTTGACACTCATTTCTCTACGCTGCAGCGTTACTGTCAGCAGAGAGTTATAAGTTATTTCAGGCTAACTATGATATTTTGCTTCAAGTTTGGATCCTGACAAGGTTACAAACAGGGAGATAATTGATCACAGGGCATAAATACATGGTTTCCACCCCAATCTTCCAGGTGTTGTTGTGTTGTCAGGAATTTAGCTCGCCCCCCACCTGCCATGCACACCCTCACTCATACATTCGAACTAGTCCTCTTTTTTGAAACTGTTCCATTCTGATTCTCCAGGGGTCCAGAGTATAAGCATTACTTAAGAAGCCCTTGTATGTTAGGAAATAGGATTCATGCTGTTTTCACATTTCCTACTATGAAGCAAAACTAACTCAATTCAAGACTTTATAATATTTCTAGGCCATATCTCCTCTGATTCAGTTTGTCATTATTCTCGAGTTTATTTTCCAAACTGCAGCATTTTGTTAAATTTACTTTTCTGAACGAGGAAAGAATCATTCTATAATGATTACAGTTTCATCTTTTTGCATGCCTCTTAAGACAAAATAAATCTATAGTAAATAATCCCTTGATCTTGTTGCTGTCATAAAAAACTGATCTTTATTGAACATAGGAACTGCGGGAGAGAGTGAAGGTGAGGTCCAGCACTATCATCGTCTGGACCAAGTAATTTACATGATGCTGATGGTCTATCATAACAAGATCCAGGATTATTAACCCTAGCTACAGGGCTAAAGATGAAATAACATCATTGGGTCGGTGGCAGGAGAATATGCAAAACCTCAGGCATTATGCATTGCAATGTTTCAGTTACATTTAATTTTCTGTCACAGGTACTTACTTCTTTTATCTAGGTGCTGTGTCAAAGAAGACCTAGGTAGAGTTGATAATGGGAATCTTTAATTTTGTAGCAGATGAACTGAACCCAAATCCATCTGTTTATTCTTAGTTTTGGTTGGAGACAGGTTCTTGTAGCTCAGGTTGTCCTCGAACTCACTACATAGAGCAGTGGGCCTCCACCTTCCCAGTGCTGAGACCACAGACATGAACCACCCTTTCGAGACCTGCCTTGAACACTGTATAGCTATCCACTATTGCTGAGTTCAAACACTCATAGGCTCTCTGTGTGCTCCAATGTGCTGCGCATGTCCTGCCAGGAAGCAGCTCTAGGGCCACAAAAAGAACAAATCAAATACCAGAGTTGATAGGATGTTTGTCTTGCTGTTTTTTATTCCTCCACAGACATGAAGGGAAAGGCATTCATTTTCCCTAAAGAATCGTCCACTGCCTATGTGTCCCTGATACCACAGGTGAGGAAGCCACTGCAGAACTTCACCCTGTGTCTGAAGGCCTTCACAGACCTGACCCGCCCTTACAGCATCTTCTCCTACAACACAGAGACCAAGGACAATGAGATTCTTCTCTTTGTGGAAAACATGGGCGAATACATGTTCTATGTTGGGAATTCAGGGGCCATTTTCAAAGCACCCACCAATCCTTATGAGCCAGTCCATATCTGTGTGAGCTGGGAGTCTGCTTCTGGGATTGCAGAATTCTGGCTGAATGGAAAGCCATTGGGGAGGAAAGCCGTGTACAAGGGGTACACTGTCGGGGAGAAGGCAATGATCATTCTCGGACAAGAGCAGGATTCCTATGGGGGAAATTTTGACGCAAAACAATCCTTTGTTGGGGAGATATGGGATGTTTTCTTGTGGGACCGTGTGGTCCGCCTAAATGAGCTATCTAGCAGCTGTAAGAATGGTAACCTTATAAACTGGCATGCTCTCAATTATGAACACTATAACTATGTGGTAAAGAAGCCCATACTGTGGACTTAAGCTAATTACTCTATGAAATTTAAGTCTGCTTTTGGTTCTATTACAATGATAACGTGCGTTGCATTAAAAAGCAAAGAAATGAAAATCGTTGCTATATGTTATTTATGGTGGAAAATATTGGGGTGAATTGTACCAAAACGGTCTATAGCATCAAAGCATAGGAACTAGGGGAATATGCTCCTCTCACAACTGGTCACCCATCTTAAAGGATTCTGGGTGACTGGAGGAGATCCTGTGGTGGTTCTGTGGGCTCAGATTCAGAAACCTGTGAGTACAACGTGACTGCTGGGAGAGGCTTTCAGGAACAGACTATCAGAGGGAGTTAGACCTCAAAAGAGAGTTTCAAAAGAGGAATTCTCGGGAGCTAGGTTGAGAAAATGCCGATTCACCTACCCAGAAAAGAATCAAAGATGTTTGCAAAGGTATGCTTAGGGAAACCCCCAAATAGACGAAGGCCAGCTGTGCTGCAGGTCCCTCTTCACTCTCACTCTCAGCTTCCCTGGGAAGTAGCTGTTCTAGGATAATCATACATGTCCCTTCTAGCCCCTCCTACCATTAAACCTGAGAATCAGGAGAGACAGACCAGTTCCGCAATTCTTGAGCCAAATTTGAAGCAAGCTTTAATTAAATACTGGCCAGGATGATGGGACTCTGGCCAGGACCATTCTTGGGTTTCCAGCAAATGGCAATGAGTCACATTTTGTAGAGGTTAATTATAAAGGCAAACCCATAGGGCCATGGTATTTCCCATTAGGTCCAATCAGGGGCAAGCATACATCCTGATGTCTTCCCCTGCCCATCCCCCTGCCTATCTGTGTGCTCAAACATATCCTGTGTTTAGTGGAGCAAAACTGTGTGGTCTCCACCATTTCAGGAAGTACATGTCCTTCGGCAAGGGGCTTACAGGTTAGAGGCATTTTTGTTTTGTGGATCTCTTAGGCACAGTAATTAAAACTTAAAACATAACTCTGGCTCTCACACTATCACTAGAGACACCCACGGCCTCAGGCTTAAGTTGGAGTGTGCTTCCCAAGCATTTTCAGTGGGATTCCTGAAAAGGAGAGACTGATTTTTTTCTTCAACTTTGAATGGATCACAAAACACTTCACTCATTCAGACTCTTCACCAGGCTTAAATAATTCTCCAAAGTTTTTCTCACACATGAAACTTTCCCATTGAAAGAGCACTAGCAGAGGGCTTAGGGAACGCTCAGATTCTTGAATAGAAAGGTGTTCAAAGTTAAAGTCCTCAACTTTCATGATGCTGCAACCCTTTAATACTACAGTTCCCCATGCTGCAGTGACCCCCAACAACCATAAAAGGTTTTTCTTGCTATGTCATAATTGTAATTTTGCTGCTGTTGTGAATCATAATGTAAGTATCTTATATGCAGGATATCTGATATACAGCTCCTGTCCTTCGACCTCAAAGAGAGACCATGACCCAAATGTTAAGAATCAATGGTTTGAAGTAAACTCCTAATGATCCACACAAAATAAGATGGTCAGTATAGCAAAGGAGAGGATAAAGACAAAATGTGATTATTGGATTATGTTCTACAAAGACAAGAATGAAAATCGGGGGCTAATTCCCACTTCAGCAGCATTAGGGATGAGTTAAAGAAAAGCATTAACATATTTAATTTCAGAACCACCTTTCTTCAGAC
Source organism: Apodemus agrarius (assembly GCA_964023405.1). Lineage (NCBI taxonomy): Eukaryota > Metazoa > Chordata > Mammalia > Rodentia > Muridae > Apodemus > Apodemus agrarius. Next base: position 21,490,127 of record OZ030017.1, read on the forward strand.
ATCCCTGTGTTACTCCTCATAACATGGGCTGAATTTCTGAGCCTAATATGGCTAAGTGGGTTAATAACACTGAACATACTGGTGATCCAGACTCACGGCCTGGTTCTAATGAGACTCTGTGGGGCACTCAGTGTCTGTTACTCCCATCACTTCCAAAGGAAGAAAGTGGTGCCAGGTGAGAGAAGGAGCTCTGACCACTTCTAGCAGGACTGGACATCAGCTGTGTCCTCTTGGAGGCTCACGCTTGATATCTGCCTGACGTGTATGGGGTACTATCGCCCCAGCATTCAAGGAGGCACCATACAACCCACTTTTCTGCCATCAGTGAAGTGATAATAATGAAGTCCACCCTTGCTTATGATTCCTACGCATTTCCCCGTGTGTGAGCTCCATCGGGTGGTGGCCTGGGAGACCAATACAAGATACAGCAGAATAAAGAGAAAAGCACGAAGGAGGGAGTGGGGCTGAGAGGACGAGCATTTGTCTAGCATGTGCAAGACACAGGGTTCAGTCTTTCACACCACAAAAAAGGGATTTTTAAGTTTCAGTTAAAAGAAAATAAGTACGAAATAAATGCAAGAAGCAACCTCTAATATATTCAAGTCATTCTTTCATGTAACCTTACCATCATATTTTGCAATTTCCTCTGAGGATAAGAGGAATGATAGGGAAAAAAATTGGTTTTGAACTTTCAAAACATACCCAAGCCTTTTGCTTTTATATTTTGGTTCCTGTTCTTGTGGTTTGGGAGGTGTGTGTGTGTGTGTGTGTGTGTGTGTGTGTGTGTGTTGTGTACATGTGTTTCTTGTTTTCTCGTTTGTCTGTTTTATTTGTGTGTGTTTGTTTAAAGAGAGAGAGGGTGGGGTTGGGTGGGTGAGGAAGTGAGGGCGATCTGGGGGAGTGGTGGGAGGGAGCATGTGTGATCAGATTATATAGTATAAAAAGGAGTTTTCCATAGAAAAAGGAAAGAACGTCCAGACTATGACTGATTACATACTGTTTTCCCCTCTCTATAAGGGATATGTTTCCTGATCTTCCATGGGTACCTAAAATTGAAGCATAAGATCTAAACTTTATATATGTGGTTTCTCCAACTTATACATGTTTATGATACAGTTGGATTTACAAATTAAGCATACTGAGAGATGAGCACAATGGCTAACAGTATGAAAATTCTCAGTGGGTAAGTATGAGGACTAGAGTTCAAACCCCAGAACCTCTGTGAAGGTCAGAAGGAGATGGCGGCCTACCTGTAATTCCATCTTCAGGTAGCAGACACAGGGAATAACCAGAACAAATCTGGATAAAGAGATTTGCTGTAGTTATAAGCTCTGAGCTTGGTGGAGAGATTCCACCTTAAAAATTAAGGTAGAAGAGTGACCAAGGAAGATATTCCTAGTATCAACTTTACAACTTCACATGCACACATACAAACACACACACACACACACACACACACACACACGTATGAATATGCCCACATATATCCACATACATTCAAACATGCATATACACACATGAATAGTACATACATACACAAAAAAACTCTAATGATATAATAGGGCAATTGTAGCAATACATGGTAATAAAAAGTTATGTGAGTGTTGTCTGCATTTTGTTCTCAAGATACTGATACAAGACAGCATCAGTGGGCAGCATGTATGACAGTGGAGGCAGGGATGGTTCATGTGCCAAGTAAGACGGGTTGGGGTTGTCCTAGATTTCATCCTATTACTTGGGATTTGAGCTCAGGACCTCTGGAAGAGCGGCAACATTCTTAACCGCCATCCTATTACTTATAAAGGTAAATAATTTTAAACTGAAAAACTGTTTGTCTTAAAACTAATCTAGGGCTGGAGAGATGGCTCAGCAGTTAAGAGCACTCATTGCTCTTTGAGAGGTCATGAGTTCAATCCCCAGCAACCACATGATAGCTCACAACCATCTTTAATGGGATCTGACACCCTCTTCTGGCATGCAGGTGTACATGCAGATAGAGCATGCAGATAAATAAATAAATGTATGTTTAAAAAAAAAGAAATATTCTATTTATATATTCAGACCATAATTGACTATGATTAATTGAAATTTCAGGTAAACAAAGGGAATCCACTATAGACCAAATTGCCATGTATCCTAGGCAAGAGGTTTTTTCCCAATAGCACGGTAAATGGCATCCTTGACTTCTCTGTTTCTCAAGGTATATACCACAGGGTTAAGGAGAGGAGTAAACACAGTGTAAGTTACTGAGATCAGCTGGTCCTGATCCCTGGTGTTCTCCGATTTGGGCTTGAGGTAGGCAATGGAGGCGCAACCATAGTGGATGATGACCACAGTGAGGTGAGAGGCACAGGTCGCAAAGGCCTTCTTCCGTCCCTCAGCAGAGGCAATCTTGAGGATGGTGGAGATGATGAGAATGTAAGAGATGAAAACCAAGCCCATGGGTACCACAATAACCAGTGAGCTGATGACAAAGTTAACTATGTCATGTAGAGAAGTATCAGCACAGGACAGTTTCATAACCGGGCGGATGTCACAGAAATAGTGGGCTACTTCTCTGTCACAGAAAGGTGCCCTGAATACAGATGCAATTTGAATTATGGCCACAAGCAGCCCAAAGCTGCAGGACCCCCATACTAGCTGGGCACACACCCTCTTGTTCATGATAACTGTGTACCTCAGGGGGTTGCAGATAGCTACATAGCGGTCATATCCCATCGCTGTGAGCAGAAAGCAGTTGTTGATGGCCAAAGTGATAAAAAAGAACATTTGGGTAGCACAGCCAGCCAAAGAAATGGATTGGCTTGAACCCACAAGGCTGGCGAGCATCCTTGGTACAATGACCAATGTGTACACTGTCTCCGAAGTGGAAAGCATACTAAGAAAGAAGTACATGGGAGTATGAAGGTGACGATCAATACCAATAATTATCATAATAATGGCGTTGCCAGTCAGAGTTAGCAGGTACAAGGTCAGAAATACCATAAAGAGCGTAAACTTGTATTGCTGAAAGCTGGAGAAACCTTGGAAAACAAACTCACTTACCACTGTGTGGTTTCTTTTCATCATCTTCCAGACAGAAATGATAGGTTTGAGTCAATCAGGTAGAATACATTAGTGCCCACTCTAAACAGGTGATGCCGAGGAAGAATTGATAATAGTTCTGTCCCTGGGCAGATATCGAGTTAGCAAGGACAGCTGCCCGTCTAGTAGTCAAAGATAGACACAATAAGGAAATGACTTGAAGCCTAAAAGTTTATGTGTAAAATGTGGAGCAGATTTCCTGGGAAGGTGGACCTTAAGTAGGAAAGGGAAGAAAAGAGAAACAGACAAGCCATGATTAAATTTGAAAGGCATTTTCGCTTTGAGCATAGTTTTAAAACTTGTTACCCAGAATTTGTTTAAAACTGATTATTTTTTTATTGTCTTCATAAAGGTAACTTCTGTGGCGTTGTAAAAAGGAATGCAGGCTGCCCCAGCGCCTTACAAATGTTTGAACTCTCTCATGCACTTGTCTGCTTCATGAACACATTTCCACAGATCACTCAGCATTTGCAAGCCTGACTGTCCCCTATTACAGTTTTAAAATAAAGAATATTGCCCTCTTTCTTCAATATTGACAGATGCCTCCTTTTCCTCAGAAACTCTTCTTAGTACTAGATGTAACCTGTCAATCAAGCTCCCTGTTGCCCAGCAACTTATTTTCCTGGATTGTGTGCACCTCCGTGCCTTTTCCAGCTTGTGGTTACATATAAATTTCACAGGTAGTTGGTCTCACTAGAGTAAGCTATCTTTTCTAATTTCTTCATGATTATACATTACATAGCTGTGAGGGAACCGATATTTTAACTTCTCTCACTGAGGGGTAATTTAAAATCAAAAGTCACTTACGTTCAAAAAAGTTAAGTAACGATAAGCAGTCCCTTGTAGCATTTTAATTTTTTCCATATGTTATTCAACATTATAACACCCTATATATTAGTTTATTTTTACCTCCTATCTTGCAGTAAGAAAATTATGACACCAAAGCCTTTGTGATTTACTCAAATTAATGCAATCATTTCCTTCTAAAACTAGGGTGATTTGTTTTATATTACAACTACCTGGGAAGTATCCATGGCCACACCATATATGAGAAATAAAATGACTTCTCATTTTCATTGGAAAAATGCATGTATTTTCCTCTTTCTCTAGGAATAAAATTACATTGTACAGAAATGCAAAACCCAGAAATAATTTTGTAAACCAGAAAAATTTTAGAACCTAAGAAACTGAGGAACAATTAGCAGGTTAGTGATAGCTTATACAAACTTTCCTTTGAATTAATATTTCAACCTCTGATTATGTATTGTTAGGAAACTGTCATATATGTGTGTGTCAGAATGTATGTACAAAGAACTAGTAATTATTTTAATGATAAAAACCAAGGCCAGAAACAATTAGAATTAATAATTAATTGATAATTAAAATAATTATGACATATGCCTCTGACAGAGACCATGTGGTCAGTTCACAGCTAAAGCGAGCAGACATGGAAAATTTAATGGATAGGAAGATCACACACTGCAATTTACAATAAAAGAAGAGAATGAAAATGAAGAAGTATATACATACATGGAACATGAAACAGGCTCAGTAGCTTTTGTGCATGTATGTATAACAAGGCTAAACATGAATTTGAAAGTTAAAACTAGGGAGACATGGAGAGGTTTGGAAAAGGAAAGGGAGAGGGAAGAAATTATGTAATTATACTTTGATTTAAAAATTAAAATGAAAATATGTTTTACAAAAAGGAAGTAAACATTCAATAACATAAATAACATTAAAATGAAGAAAATCCATTCAAAATCTCCAACATTACCTTTTTAATGATCTCTATACAATCCAAACTTTTACACTTAATCATTGCTTTAGAAATCTAAAACTAAATTTAGTAAATACTTCTTCCCAGTCAAAATATATCATTTAGTGGCAGAGGGACCCCAGGAAAAAAGATGGGCACATGTGATGAACTTACCTCAGAGAAGAAACAGTTGAAGGCACAATGCCTGAGTGGGTTAGAGTCTTTGAGCAGAAGCCAGAGGGAATGGTCATCAGTCGTTGAAGTCTGGATTAGCAAAAGATAACTTCTTAAGCAGCGATGGCAGAGACTGAAACAGCAAGATGCTCATCGCAGGTGTTAAAGGACCACCAAAAAGTGACGAAGATGTTTAAGGCCACATTTAAAAACTAAAATTAAATTAAAAAAAAACTTACAATGAACTAAATATCTTTGTTGCTCTTACTACAGTGGGATGCAAGGAACCGAAGAAAGAAGAGGTTGGAATTTCCTAACTAAATATTTGAAAAACAGTTCAAAGCAGTTTGATACTATAGGGACATGAAAATAACCCAAATATATATTTGTTTTTCTTTGGAGATGAAAGGGTTGAATGACCTGGTCCTTTACTGTACCTGTCTAACCAGGACTCATCATATGTTTTTAGGTGAGGTTAAAAAATTGTTATTTTGTAACTTGGAAGTCAACATAAGTTAGGTTCTAGAAAGATCACATGGAGGGTGTGAATCCTTGTGTTTCGTTAATTATTCCTAATCAGGAAAATGATGGCTCCTCACAATGGGAGGGAAAATGAGTCCACAAGAGTCAGCCAGTGCAGCCCCAGAGCTCCTTCTGTGCTGTCCTAGCCATCAAAGAAGCAACATTTTTATGTCAATTTCTGTTCCAATTTTTTTTTTGGGGGGGAAATCTAGCCCCAGCTCCTAAAATTTTTTAAAAAAATATTCTTCTACATAAATAACTTCCTTCCTACACCAAAAATCCAATTCTGAGCAAGCAGTTAATCCCACTCATTTCATCCACCAAGACTTCCCTATTGGAAGCCAGAATTTTAAAAAGAAAATGTATTTGGAAGTTTTGAGTCTATCAAAATATGACTGAGTCATTGGACCCTAGAGTTAGAAGGTAATTTTCAAAGCACAGCATTCTTCATATACAGTCCCCCCAAATCCTGCTTCAGTGCCTCCAATGATTAGAAATGAATTTTCTTATAAGTTGGTAGCCCTCTTTAAAAAGAAAGGACTATGTGTGTTTGGAAAAATAAAACTACACTTTTAAATTACAAACTTTTCCAAGTGGTGGGGATGTGAAAAGTTAGCTAGCTTTCTTCCCCATATACTCCTGTCTGTAGGTAATCATGATTCTTTCTTTCTTTCTTTCTTTCTTTCTTTCTTTCTTTCTTTCTTTCTTTCTTTTTTCCTTCCTTCCTTCCTTCCTTCCTTCCTTTCTTTCTTTCTTTCTTTCTTTCTTTCTTTCTTTCTTTCTTTCTTCTGTCCTTCCTTTCTTCCTTCCTTGGTTTATTTCTTTCCACTTGTTTATTTCTCTCTGGGACTTTATTTTTGTATAACCTTACATAGTCCCATACCATTTCAATTTTACACAATACAATTAGACTATACATAACAATTCTTGTCTATCTTCTTCCACTGGAGGGTATGTCTTGAATGCTTCTGGTCACAGTACAACCGTCTCATTCTTTTAATTTCCAGAGATGTATACTGTTCCACTCTTAGCATCAATTCCATTTTTTTTTGTCATTAATAGTTGGAAAACATTACTTTCTACTGTCTCAATATCTATTTCCTTGCTAATTGCTACCTTGCAAATCATTCCACTTTCCATGTCTTCTAGTATGAGAGTATTTCACATACAGATGGCTAGTTCCATGCCACCACTAGATTTCACTAGATTTCATGTTCTTCAGTCTATTACCGGACCAAAGGGGGACGATAAGATATAATGTTAATGGACAGTAGAATGTAGAAGAAACCACCTACTGAAAACTGCAGAGGGAAAATAGCAAACATTTGAAAAACACACTTGGTATTTCATTCTCACTTGTCACTGTGTCTGACCTTGGCAATGGGAACCGGAAGGAAGTGCATTCTGGAAGACATCTTTACAAAGTTCTGGAACTGGCTGAGTATGAAAACAGACACAAGTCGACAAAACCCACATCCAGGAGGCATTTACAATGGAAGCTAATAAAATGAAGAAAATTTAGCTCTCTGGCATCAAAAGGAAAAAGTAAATTACTGTTGTCCCCACTGATGTGGGGAGTTGACTTCTTTGGCCTTACAGTAGAAGAAAGAAGAAATATGATCTTTCAGGTTGAAAATTTCAGGAGCTTTGAAAGTTTATTTTCTCTATTAACTAGTGAATCTCTTCACTCCATCTCCTGGGGATCTTTCCTTTGGAGAATTTCTTAGGGTCCTAAGAGACAAAAGGACGGAACTGCCAGTCTCATGGGCTTCATTAGGAAGTTCTGTGGCTGCTGGAGAAGATACTTTCATTTGTTTACTGATTTGAGAATTGTCCAAGTTTCAGAAACTGTCTCTGCACTAGGTTTTAAGAAAGCACACCAATTAATACTGATAAACTTGAGGGAAGACCCTCAATGTTAATTTGTCTCAATGGGAAAGCAGCTTATTTCTTAAAATTTATTCAAATAAATAAGATCCAGTTGCTGCATCGGATTACTGGAGGCTAAGGTTTGTCTGGCTCAGTGCTGCCTACAGTTGATTTCCTTTAAGTCTCACTGATAAGTGCCTCACGTTTACAGCCATTTACAGAAAAATGTAACCCACACCGGGAAAAGACAGGAATCAATCTTAGTCCTCCTCCTGTGTTCTCTTTGGCTTATTCCTGGTACTTCCTGGAAATGAAATGCTGTGGCAATGGTTGGCGGTCATTCCCACAAAGATGATCTCTGGTCCCATGAGGAGCCCCTGAGGAAGTGCTTCAGCTCTACCCTATTGCAGGAAATTGCCACAACAATCTTGAATACAGACTAAGGACATGTCAGGGACCACACAATTTCCTCTTTAGTGATCAACACAGTGCACATTCATCACAGAGACGCATAAAAGTAAAAAGATGACATGAACCGCTGGTGATCCCTAACTCAGAAATCAGCATTACTGAGCCAGGCAAAGTAACACACACACAAAATTAAGCATTGCAATCAAGAGTTCAAGGGTACCCTTTTCTGCTTAGGGAGTTCAAGAACAGCCTGGCTACAAGACACTCTGATTAACAGAGAAAGTAAGAAAGAGGTGAAGAGACAGGATGAGAGAGAGACTGAGAGCGCATATCATTAGTAGTTTAAAAACATTTCCTATGTATTCACATGGCTATATCTATTAAAAGCATTTATTCATTTATACAATAAGGTAGGATGATGATCATTTATGTTTTGCTACTACTTGAATGGAAATGTCCTTCAGAGTTCAAAGGTTAACATTTTAATCCCTAAATTAATACATTAGTAGTATTTAGAGGTGAGTAACTATATTAGATTAAGTTATGATGATAAGACTACATTACTTTATATGTATATGTTTATTTATTTTTATTTGATGTATATGGGTATTTTGCCTGTAACTATGTTTGTGTTTCATATTCATGCAGTGCTGGTAGAGTACAGAAGGAGACATTGGATCTGTTGAAACTGAAGAAACAGACAGTTATGAACTGACATCTATGTCCTGGCAATGGAACCCAGTTCCTCTGCAAGAAAAGCCACTGATTTTAACCACTGAGCATCCTCCAGCCCTAAATGGAGAGATGAACTTTTGTATGAACTGCATTGCAGAGGTCCAGAATCTTCCACTGAGTATCTGATTTCCCAGCATTCCTTTGAAGTCTAGATGGAAGCTGTAGCTCTTATATTCTGCATGAATAGAAAACCAGCATCAAATGCATGGTGCCAAGGTTATGCAGTAGCTATACACTCTTGGAACATGGCTGTAGGGATCTCTGAGTGCCTGAAGAGTTAATCTCAAGAAAAACTTCTGTGGGGGTACATTTGAACTGTCTTCTCAAAGTTAACCATCAAAAACCTTCAAATGAGCTAAAACTTTTATACTCTTAACCCTGTAATGGGCTGGGGGATGCTAATACGTAAGCTATATCCATGTCAGTCCTATGAGCCTGACACAAAGTACTTGCTCATTAAAAAAACAGTTTTTTCCCAGCAGCAACCCTTTTCTTTATTCCAACTATACATGTGCTTCCAATTCTGGTCAAATCTTTAAATTTCCAAGGCATTTGTTTGTTTTACTTTGTTTGACTCTTGTTCCTTATTTTCATTATAAACCTGAAAAAAAGCAGCCAGCAGTATGGATGTCATAGTCTGAAAAACATGCTGTCTTCAGATTTTATCTATCAAATCAATCCATCACTTTTAAGTTCGGTTTTATTCAAAGGGTCAGGGCACAGACAAACTATAGAGAAATAATTTACAGAATATAGCATGAGTGGTCTTTGATCCAGTTCTCTACAAAATACTCATTTCCACATGAAATCTGTGGGCTTGGTCTCTACTGTCCAGATTTTATCAGCATAAGGGCTCCTTTTAAATTTTTGCTTTATTAACAAATTAATGTGTGTACATATGCCTGCAGATGCTACAGTGCCAGATATACTGACAATAGAAATTTCTTTATTGTTTACCAGATGCTCAACTTTAACTAGTCAGCCTATATTTTCTCTAGGAGACTTAATTAAGGGGCACATACAGCATGTAGAAATAATAATAAAAGAATAATAAGATATGAATTTAAGAGGGAGCTAGGGGTATATGGAAGGGACTGGAGGCCAGAGGAGAAAGGAAAAAGTATGTTTTAATCTAAACAACAGGCACGTAATGTTTGTTTGTTCAGATCTAAGCAAAGCTACGTTTAAAGATTTTATGATTTTATTTTATTTTTGTGATTCCATACAATATATTTTGGTAACAGCCTTCCCCTTCCCTAACTTCTCCCAGACTCTCCCTTACTCCCATCCACCCAACTTCATGCGCTTTCTCTCTCTTGACAAAAATAAATAAAGAACAACATAAAACACCCCAGATATTAAGGTCACATTATAAACCATAGAGTGTTAATTTAGAAAAGTTGTATTTAATTTGCCTCAAAAGGTCAAATGATCAATGTTTCACAGGTAACAGCCTAATCTTCCATTTAAACTGTTCTCATCAACTGAGCTGGAAACTTCTAGTTTCTTTGGAAAGTTAGTTCTATCACATGATGTTTTGCTGGGGCACACAGGTGAAAGGATGTCTTGCAAAAGCAAACAAGTAAAAGACTGTTTACCTGAAGCCGACACAGGTGAAGGGATGTTTGGATACAGCAGATGCTTGGATACAGTGAAAGGACACTTGATGAAGGAGAATAAATATGACTCCACACAGTGGGAGACAGCACCTGAGCATTGGTTTGGTTTGCTCTGCCTTGCTATTCACTAAAGACATGCATGTATTGGTTCGCCTTACGTAGTGTTGTTTAGCTCAACTTGCGATAGCTTCGACGTTGAGAGAAACTCACCCAAAAACTGCTTAGATGATTCCTGTGGCTTCTTGCTGCTTCTGCAGCCTCGCCTCAGGCCAGCTGGCGAACCTGGTGGTTCCTTCAGGACTGAACTACAGCTGCCTGGTGTCTGCCTGCTGAAAGGACTGGACTTCAGCTGTCAGTTCATGCCTGGTGTCTGCTGCCTAGAGGACTGGTCTGCAGTTGCTGCATTGTATTTGATGTTTGCTCTGGGGACTGAACTGCTGACAAAGGAGAGTGAGCTCACTCCCCAAAGAACTGGTGCTTAACAGGCCCACTTCTCCCATATCCTAATAAATTTTCTCTTTCACTATGTCTTCTGGGCAGTGATCTGGAGGAGAGGTTGAACCCTTATTAAAACTAGGTTGCAAAAAAAGTAATGCCTACAAATCAACCTAATAATTTAATCACTTGATAACTAAACAATTTTATGATAAAGCATAAGACACTAGTTCTTCAATAATTTTATTCATTTATCTCGAGTGAAATTTTATATTTCGTATAGAAATTTCTTGCATCAGTTAGGTGCAATATAAGCTATGAATGCAATAGACACCTGAATCTTCATGTGCATGTAATTGTACAACTGCTGTTGCCTTATACCCAGTGAAGGAAGTAAATTCATTCACCTTTGATTTGTTAATGATACATGCCTACAAATATTCGTGACCCAACCAACTTATGCAATATGATTAGCATGGATATGAGATGGCAGAATTATACCATGGGACAGGACTATATCTTCAAACATCGTAAATTTATGTGGTTTCTTAAGCATAGCAGAGAGAGGGGGGGGAAAGGAGATAGGGATAGGGAGAGGGACAAAGATAGGGAGAGGGAGAGGGAGATGGACAGAAACTCTAAGTGAGGATTACACTCAGAAGAGAGAAAGAAATGATGCAGAATTAAAGAATCTGTTCTGTCTTCTCATTTGAGCCACAAATTTTAAGCATTGTTTCAAAATAACATTTGCATCCAAGTAAACCACTGTGAATGATCCATGTAGAACAGAACTGCTTGTGATTTTTAGACAATGGAGATTTTGTTCATAAATAAATCATAAGAGGCTGAACTAAGGAGACTTCTTTAGCCATCTGACTGGAATAGTGAGTGTCTACAGATTGGGACTTGACAGAACAGGGGGCTCTATCTTCCCTTTCATTTATTCACTTTATTGTGCTGTATTTCCAGTTAATTAAATTTATAGTCACATATCCCATGGTTAGAACAGTGGAAAGAGGATTATAAAGTCATTTTATATATTCTGAAAAAGACTGACAGGCTATCATTCATAAAGGAAAACAGTCTATGATGCTAATTACCATGGAAATTAACTATAGAATATGTCCTAGGGGCTGGTTTTCCTAAGCACAAATGAGCAGACAAGGTTGGTAGCTCCAAAAATGGATAAAGAGCTGAATATCAAGAGTGGTTCAGTGCTCTCTCGTGCTCTTTAACATGTATACACAGTTTAGAAATATTCATTCACCTGTCAAAAGAGAAGACGATGTTATGAGGCTGCAGTATCTTGATGGAATCATCAATGTGTTAATTGCTCATTTATCTCTCTAATAAGTATTTATTGGAAATTTAAAAATTCCCTGCACTGTGGTAAGCTTCAGGTAAAAAGAAGCTGATCGAATATTTGTAGACATTCAATTCAATTGTGTATATATGATTGTGATAGATGCTATGATTAGTTAAGACTAAAGCACCATGAAAGCAATAAATAACTGATGGCGTGCACTTTAATACACCATGCACACATATCCACCAGAAAGTGAGATTATGGAGATAACTATTTTGTATAACTTTGCAGGAGCTCTTTCCCTAGGGAGACACAGACAAGTATCTACCTCATCCTTGCAGGCATCATTCACAGGCCAAAGTATGATCTCAGTCAATTCCAGTTTGGGTAACCTATGGGGTTTTTACATACTTAGAAAGCCCACGTTAGATGATATAGGATCATGAGTAACCCAAAGTAGCTGCACTATTGAAAGCTTCACCTCAGCATGGATGCTGACTTCTAGTAGCTACACAGATGGAATCCTCAGTTCAGCTTACCTTGTATAGATCTTGTGAAACCTTGAGGCAATGTTCAATTAGGGCAGAATTCTACACAATTAGCTGAGGTACAGGAGGGAGTGGTTGAGATACTGGGTGAGGATACAATGATTCTCTGTACACCCCTTGTATTAGTCAGGGTTCTGTAGAGTCACAGAACTTATGGAATGTCTCTATAGAATGAGGAAATTTATTGTGATGACTTAGTCTGTAGTCAAACTAACACAACAATGGTCAGCTGTGAATGGGAAGTCCAAGAATCTAGTAGTTGAAGAGTCCCATGATGCTAGTTGTTTCATCTGGTCTTCAAGTGCAAGCAGGTGAAGAAGAGTGACTCTTCCTTCTTCCAATGTCCTATATAGGTCTCCTGCAGAAGATGCGGCCCAGATTAAAGGTGTATACCGCTACACTTGGATCTGGGACTTGTTCCAGGACCTTAAACTCAGAGATCTCCTTGTGTCAGTCTCCTGGAATTAAAGATGTCTACTACCTTGCCTGGGCCTAAGCTTTTTATGGCCCCTCTGCCTCAAACTCTCCATGCCAAGATTCCACTCGAAACTTGTGTCTTCCAGCCTCAAGATCACAGGTGAGCTCTCTAATTCTGGTTTGTAGTTCATTCCAGATATAGTCAAGTTACCAACAAGGAATAGCCATTATACCCCTTCAATGAAGAAATGTCAACAGTCAACAGATGATAAATATAAATTTAAATGAATGTGTTACTATTCTGAGTACTCTGAGCTTTGTTAGAATCTTAGGCATGGGCCACAGCAACTCTAGTGAGCTCATATTTATAAACTGGGGCATATGTGATAGGGACGGAGACTCTTGACCATGGAGACTACACTGATATTTTAAAATATATAACAATTTTTATTCATTCTTTGAGAAGTCCATAGATATATACAATATATTTCTATCATATTTATTTTCCATGGCACCCTGTGGCTCCTTTTGGATTTCTCTCCCTAAGTCCCTTTCTAAACTTTATGCCACCAATTTTCTTCTTTTTTAATGATACACTGAGTATTGCTCATACACACATGGGTCTGAGGTCATCTACAATAACAAGAGCAACTTACCAGCACTGTATCCCTAAAGGGCATCAACTGTCCTTCTCCTAGGATTCATCATTAGCATCCTAAACTGTGGTGGGATCTCATTTGACTCTCCCTCAGGTTTGTTGGATTATTGATTGAATTAATGTCATGCAGGTATTTCACAGATAATCACAGTGAATGTGAGTTTGTGAGTGCAACAGTCCTGCCTTGTCCAGGAGATAGCTTTGTTGCAGCCGTTGGTTCTTACGATCTTTCTTCTCAGCCTTTCAACATGCTCTCTGAGCCGTTCAGGGAAGGAGAATGATATAGATGTCACATTTATGGCTGAACACTTGTTATCAGAACTGTAATCAGTTATGGATCCCATTAACTTTTATATGTTGCACAAAGATACACTTAAGCTTTCCAATTTCCATCTATTGGACTATCCTTGTTTCTTTTCCCACCTAAGAACTAATGCATTCCATACACTGGATCCCTCTTCATCTTGATGTTCTCTCCAGTCTGGGTTGTGTGTGACATTGCCAAGTCCTGGCGGTACTAAAGAGGACTTTACCACGTGTCATCAAGGAACATACAATTGTTCATTGGCCTATCTATTCTTCAGAGACTATGGTGACTACGAATTTGGTAGTCAAGAGAATTTATTGGTCTAAATAGCTAAATGAACCACCTACTTGCATTTCATCTTGTCACTCTGACTTAGTTCCTAGTTCCTAAGTGTCACGTTTGTTCATTTTGTTTTTCCCAGTTTTTCAATATTTTTCTCTCCATAGCATGCTCCATAGTCCATATGAACACCCTCTCCCTTGTCAGTCTGAGTCCTTTTCATTGTTGTTGTTCTTTATCTGCTACAGATGAATGGTTTATACAGTTCCCACAAACCATTCTGTGGTGCTACTCCATCTCAAACGAAGCCATGTAGATTGGTGGTCTCTAAATCATTTTTCTATTTTAATGTCTCTGTTTCTTGTAAGCACGTAGATCTCTGTGTATTGAAAGGGAGAGCCAAGCCAGCCCCCACCTGTCTCTTCATCAGATACACAGTCCACATTCATTTTCAATTCTCATCTCCAATATGGATCTATTTAAAATATGCAAAAAGGTGTGGATGAGGAATGTTTTAATACCTCCAAATTTTTAACAGAATCAAGCATAAAAGAATTGATAATTTCTTAAAGTTTTTTTAGTAGCACTTTCTCTTGATGACGGAAGGGCAACACACAGGCACCCACCTTCATACCAAAGGGTGAGAAATGGCCACAGCCTCCTGCCCTGCTCCAGTGTCTTTAGCAATCCAGCTTCCTCTCGCCATAGCCCAACATCCTGAGGTCAATCAAGGAAAGTTTCTTAATGACGTAAGCTCCAAAGAGCCAAAGTATCAACTTACCAATCATTTATAAAGCCTAAATTTCTTACCACCTTTGCAGTAAACAATGAATTATGAGCACTGCAAGGGCAGCCTTCTTAAACGAGACACAAAGACTGCCTGTGCAGCGCCGGCTCCTCTGCTCTGTGAATTTTCTTAATTGTGAAACCTTGCTCTTACAAATTGAACCTTTTTACATTTCTGAAAATAGCAGAAAGAGCATATTTGACTTGTCCTAGCTGTAAGTGGTTGGTTCTTGTTGCTGCCTGGCCGGCCAGCACCTGGGTGCCAGCAGGGTGTGCGTCTGTCTGTGCGTCTGTCCGTCTGTCCTCCTATGTGCGGCTGTCTTCTGGGCTTCCAGGGATCACTCTACATGGCTCTTGGCCAGGATCAAACACTCTTGCAGACAAAGCCAGGATAGATTGTGGACTTCTTTTGGGGAATTTGGGAGAGAAGAGTAGGCCATATGTACAGCTAAAGTGTTGCAAGTATACATGGGGACGCGTTGGCGGGTGGATTTTGAGGAAGGAGGTGTGACCTTTCCCCACAGACCTGAGAGCTGTGCCTTTTCTATGCGATATTAAAGATGTCACATCAGAACCCAGAGGGCTATGTTCAATGTAGATTCATTCAGGCTGTATTCTAAACGATGGGACAGATTAAATGTACATGTGAATGAGCAGTCTTTTTTAGTGTTATATTATACAGTGAGTTAAAAGATGAAAAAATGTCTCTGTTTTGTTGCTTTTGTTGTTACTTTAAGACTTTTGATAAACCCTGAGTAGGAAACTGGACCTAATTCCTCCTCCTTACAAGTCCTTCCAGCTCACTTTCCCTCTTCTGCTTTTATCTCCTTTCCCCTTCAGCTTCTGCCTTCAGATCTGTCTCTGCCTCCCGCTGCTTTCCTTCTCACCTGCACCAGCTCTGAGGCAGAGGCACAGAAGGCAAGGTTTCCACAAGGGTGCTGAACTGTCGCCCTGGCAACTCAGAGAGGAGAGTGGGCACGCGTCCATCAGGCAGCCCCGAGTCCCCGCTCCTGAGCGTCCTCTGGAAGTCCTGTACTCCTCACTGCCAGGACACACTTGGACATTAGAGCCACAGAGGACCCCCGAGCATGTGGGGTCCATCCATTCAATTTCACAGAAACTTTTTTGGAAACAGTCTTAACAAATGAAATATAAGTAAATGAAATCACTTACTTATTAATATGGTGGTCCTATTCTTATAAGGCAGCTTGTAGAACAATCCATAGTTGTTTAATCACTCCCCATTAATTAAATAGCCCACTGGGGTTCATAAACACAAATACCACAAATATTGAATTTTAAAATTTTAAATTTTAACCCAGTTTTTTTTTTTCACACTTCAGTATTCTCTACTCCCCCACTTGCTTTCTGCATGGGTAGGGTTTCATTCTTCCTTTCTTCCTTCCTTCATTCTTTTCTTCCTTCCTTCCTTTCTCCCTAATTTCCTTCATTTCTTCCTTCCTTCCTTTCATTATTCATTCATTTTTAACTGTAAGAAAATAAATATATTAAAATAAAAACTATCACAACGAAGTTGGACAAGATGAACCAACAGAAAGAAAGGATTCCAAGAGAACCCACCAGAATCAAAGACCCACTAATTTACACAGGAATTCCATAAAAACACCTAACCAGAAGTCATAATATAAACCCCATGGATCTGATGCAGACCAGTTCAGGTTCTGTGCATGCTGTGTCAGTCTCTGTGAGTGGATCTGAGTTTTGCCCATGTTGATTTAGAAGGTCTTGTTGGGGACTAAGTGTTCCAAATCTTCTAACTCTCTGTGTAATGTCTGGCTGTGAGTCTCATAATCTGTTCCCATCTGCTGAGTGAGGAAGTTCTTCTGATAATGAGTGAAGAAGACACTAACCTATGAGTGTAGCAGAATGTCATTAGGAGTCATTATCTATCTATCTATCTATCTATCTATCTATCTATCTATCTATCTATCTTAGGCCAGTGGTATTTGGTTTTACCTTAGGCCCGTGGGGTACCTAAACTGTTTCTTGGTCATCCAAGACATGTTAGATATGGGTCCCATCTCATCAAATGGGCCTTAAGTCATATCAGTTGGTTGGTTACTCCCACAGCTTTGGGCTACCATTGCCCTAGCATAGCTTGTAGGTAGTACACATTGTAGATAAAGGGTTTGGGAGAAGAGAAAAGAGAGAACAAGGCAACTACCTTAGTGAACAGCCATCAACTTCTTGTTTTTTTGTAAGTCCTCTTACTATATATTAACCTCCCCTTTGTAAGTTAAGGTAAAGGAGTAGTGGGGTTTCCATTGTATTGGTTGTTACAGTTAGTCTAGTGTTGATCCCCTTTCCTTATTTGTTCATTATTCACATGTTGTTTTGTAGGCGTTCCTTTTTAGTTTCTTCATCTGCACTTGTATCTTACCTGTCTTCACATCTCTAAGAATGATCTGCCCATCTGAGACTCCATCATTCCACTCACCTCTCACTGCAGGAAGCCTATTCCACAGCCTCTCACTATTATAGTCCTTGTCAATCACACATTTTCTCCCCTGGGGTAAATAGCTCTGAAGCTTGAGACTTTATCATATCATATCATGTCATATCATATCTACCTATCTATCAATCATATATACATACACATATGTGTGTGTGTGCACGTATGTATATATTTACTTTGTCTATGGGAGACCTAAATAAATACCACATGAAATTGTGACTATATATGCCAACTCCATGTACCCTTTTGTGGGAGTTTATCACTCCTGACACTCTCCTATAAATTCTAGCAGTATTGAATGCCTTAGTAACACAATGCTTAGTAATTACAGCAAAATTTAGACATGAGATTCCAACTTACAGATGATAGAGATCGCTTTTGCAGCAATCATGTTAAGACAATATAACAATGCTGAGTGCCTTTCTTCCCCATATTTAAGATCATGGCCATCCAGATCTTTAAACTTCAAATATTGACTCTGTAAGTCATGTGATCTAGACAGTCTATGTCTTATGAAACCATGAGTGCTAGCAGAACTCATAAGATTCCTATGAATCTCAAGTGGGAAAAGCACAGCAGCTGACAAACAGTAAATATTCAATAAGCGCTAAGAATTAATTATGGCTGTTTCATAATTATTATTTTTACTAAAATATGTTCCAATGTTTTCATTATTATTTCTGCCTACAGAGATTAATATTTTTAAAAGAAGTACATTTAGAAAGAAAAAAATATAACCCCTTTTGTGAATCTTTGTCTATATAGAACTCAGTGTATTGGTATGCACATAGCAGCTGCTTAATGAGTGTTTTTAAAAAGCTGCAGTATTATTATGACCCAATGTATGTTTATGAAATTCAGGTTAGTTCTTATTAACAAGACAAAGGATAATAATACAAAGTGGAAAGCTCACACACAATTTTTCATAGCATGCTCATTCATTATACCACCAAGGAAGAGATGCTGAACACAGACCTTCCTTGCACAGTAGAATACACTAAGTACTGATTCCCAGAGCAATGGCTATTCACGCCAAGCTTTACTTCTCAGTCAAGTTTTGACAACAATATGACTTGGGAAAAATTCACATATTTTCCCTCTGGATTTTATATATTTTATCTTATCTCTCTTATCACCCCATTGGAATGATAAATTTCTGTATATGTTGCTGGTTTTACTTAACATTTAACTTAGATGTTCAATTATTTGGTTGAAATTCAAATGTTAATGATCTAATGATGGGTTTTGCACAATTTGAGACATTTTTCTTAAGGAAGTGTTATTTTTAGTATGTCTTTGCAAGATGCAAACAAATTTAAGATAATCTTATGTAGAGTATTATGGTAAAAACAACTGTATTTTAATCAAATGGTGAAAACTACTTTTCTTTCCATTTGTAGAAGGACTTAACTCCTCAAGTGTCTACTCACACCTTTGGCTTATAGACTAGCTCATAAGCTAAGAGATGCCATCTAAATCTTTTTCAAATGAAAACTCACCTTGTTCCTGCATCCTCTAACCCCTTCAACCCACTTGAAAGTTTCTTTGACATTATCTGCAAGAGTTCTTTCTCCCTCTTTCCTTCCTTCCTTCCGGTTCTCTGTAGCCCACTTCAGCTTGGCTTCCTCACGCACCCCTCCACAGAGATCACCATCATTAGTTCCCAGAGACTTCCACAGTACCAGGCACAGTGTCGTTTATCTTCTTATCTTACTTTATCTCTTGGCAAGATTCAGAAATTAACCATTTCTCTAGAAGTGTGCTCTCTTCCCAGCTCTGGTGAGGACCCTCTTATGAGCTGTTTCCTCTAGTATCTTTTCTGGACCTGCCCCCTCCTTCATCCTTGAAGATGTTGGCCTTCCTTAGTACTCCATGCTGGGATTACTTTGTCTTTACTCTTTCTCTTACTTTATGTTTTAGCCAACTTCATTTTATTCAGTCTCTTCAGATGCATGCCAGTGATTTAAATTTACATTTCTAGTCAAAACATTTATTATTTCAAAACTTTCTAAACTATTTATCATTAGCATTTTGTAAAAAGAGTACAACATTCTTTAAATTGGAACACTTCACTTTCCTCCCTAAAACAATACTTTTCTAAGCTTTAGTCCTTCCCTAGCCTTCATGAGTACATGGTATCACCATTCGCAGAGTTATTAAAGGTAGAAAATTAGGAACTATCTTTTATGCTTTCTTTATCTTCCAATCTGCCTGTAAATCCTCTTAATGCTCACCTTGGACCCATGAACCCTTTACTACCATCTCTCTAGGACAACTTATTATCATATTTTATTGCCAATTAAATCATATTTTAACATTCTCCTAAGACACTGGAAATCTATAACACATCTGACTGCAGATATATCTGTATGCATATCTACCTCAATATCTATGCATATAAATGTGGGCATACATTAAATATGTATATACACATATAATATCCATATGTATTTAAAAGTCCTCCAAATGTCTTAATCAAGGGAATACATATTTATACAGGTACACATGTGTACATGTGTGCAACTTTTGCTGTAAACAGTCATTTCATAACCATTCAAAGAAATTCTGAGACTTTGCCCTGTCCTTCAGACACCCATCTGTCCCCGCCTCTTTGCTCACCAAGCTTCCATCTTACTGTTCTCTTATTTTCGGGATCCCAATAGTCTGTTTTGTTGTGGGGACTTTGAATTCCCCACTGTTTGAAAATTTCTCATCTCAGCTTCTGGCATGGGCATCTTATCTCATCCTTTAATCAGCTATTCCCACTGAAAGGCTTCCCCTTTAACATAGATTGTCCTGCACTTCCACACAGGGACATCACTTACTTTTGGAAAACTTCAATGAAATGAAACAGTTCTGCTTTAATGGTTTCCTTTCTGTCACCTAACAGAAGACTCATCATAGATGGAAATATCATGTCTTTTTGCTTTTGGTATCAGCAGCCAATAATGATTTGTTTGACACATAAATATGTAAACTACATGAAAATGTATATGTGCCGGGTGGTAGTGGCGCACGCCTTTAATCCCAGCACTTGGGAGGCAGAGGCAGGCAAATTTCTGAGTTCGAGGCCAGCCTGGTCTACAGAGTGAGATCCAGGACAGCCAGGACTACACAGAGAAACCCTGTCTCGAAAAACAAACAAACAAACAAACAAAAAACAAAAGAGAAAAAAATGTATATGCATGATTAACTTTATTCTTCTATTGAAGCTAAATGTGCTGGGTTGAATGGCAGAAGGATCAGGGTCAAATCTGAGCCTTTATTTAATTCATTTCTTTCCTTAGTTATGATAGTTGAAGCTCAAGAATTTTCTGTTTGGAAAATGTGGTGTATAACGTGGTGTCACGAACCTTCACGGCTCAACTTCTGCTTTTTATGAGATTAAACCACATAATTTATGAAAAAGCTATGTTCAGAACCTAACTTTAATGAGACAGACCTTGATAATTATATGTAGTCTTCCTATTTTAGATATCAGTATTATGACATTACTGAAATATTTAGTAAATTAGTAGTAAGAGTCCAAAATAAAAATTAAGAAGACAATTTCACATTTTATTTTGACTATTATGCATTGCTTCTAATTAGTTATTGGCCCTTAGGTCATCTGGAAATAGGATTTTTCTACATGTATTTTTCTAGAATATGACTTTGTATTAGTAATGATAAAGAGTATTGTTTTATGTTTAGAGACTCTTAATGGTGGGTTTTTGTCCCTTTATTTGAGCATTCTAAATGCTCCTTCTGAGGTACAATAAGAAAATTGGAATTAAATATAATTAAAAATGTTTATATTCATGTATTTATTTTGTTGTCAGGGATAATATGCATGAACTGCCATTTTAAATGTGATTCTGTCCTAAGTCAGTGGGCTATCCAGGCTCTAGGACCTTGCTCACTGGGCTGTATCAGGTGTTGGCTCCCTCTCATGGCATGGGTCTCAAGCTGGACCAGTGATTGGATGGTCCATGAATAATCAAAAACAAAACAAAAGCTGGCAAACCATGCTTGTGAGAAACATGGGCTTAAAGAACTGGCCAAGGAGTGTTCCTGAATATTCTCACAATGACTTTTCTTTTAATAGTTAAGCATTACAATGTTCCAATCACATGTCAGACCCTGAGTTTTCTTCTGGGGCCAGATCTTTAAGATCTTTTCTTGAACTTCTACTCTCTGTGGGTTTTAATAGTCTGGGATGAGGAAAACACAATGCTATGAGGAATCCCACTGGGCCAGGCTATGTTCAGGGTGTTGTGTAGTTTTCTGGACCCATTTTCTTCCTGCCAACCTAGACCAGTGATTTCCATTCCCAATTGGCCCTGTTTGCTCTCATGCAAGTCATAACACCCTGTGGTGATCTGATATGACATTTACAGACCAGGAACTGAGTAGTAGACAGTTACAGTAAGGTTAACGAGGGTCAGGGCTTCCTGTCTTCTCACAGGACACAAAGGCACTAAATAAATCTTAACATTTTTTGTATAAAAGTTACAAAATTAAGTTATCTGTGGTATAGCCAAGGAGACCCCAACAGAAGAGCTAGAAGAAGGACTGAAGGAACTGAAGGGGATTGCAACCCCATACGAAGAACAATATCAACTAGCTGTCCAGATCTCCCAAGGACTAAACCACCAACCAAAGAGTATACATGGAGGGAACCATGACTACATATGTAGCAGAGGATGGCCTTATCTGACATCAGTGGGAGGGGAGAGAGGCTTGATGCTCCAGTGTAGGGGGATGGATGCTAGAGGGGTGAGGTGGAAGTGGGTGACTCAGTGGAGGAGCACCCTCATAGAGGCAAAGGGGAGGAGAGAGGGGGGATAGGATGAGGGAGTTTGTGAAGGGGTAACTAGGAGGGGGATATCATTTGAATGTAAACGAATAAAATGATTAATAAAAAAGAATAAAAACAAAGACATCTGTGGTAGTAAACTCTTTGTTCCTGTTTTTGAAAATGTCTGGACACTCTTAACTGAAAAATATAAAACTTTTATTTTGCTCACAGTATGTGAGGTTTTAGTCGGTTTGCCCTCTCTTGCCTTTGGGCTTGTGATAAGGCAGACCATCACAGCAAGTGTGCAGACCAGATCTGCTCGTCTCACGGTAACTAGGAAGCACAGAGAGAGGAAGCACAAGGAGAACATTAGCTGAGGGCTGCTTAGCTCTGCATCAGTGCAATAGATGGTTTAAGTAGCTTTCACACCTAGTGATCTACTCTAGTCCTTCCTAGTGTAGCTCTGAGACCCTCCCTCCAAAGCTGGCTCTCCTGCCTTCACGGTGCAGAGATGGAAGGCTAACCAACACCCCGCAGAGCAGTGCGTCTGCCAGTGTGTCTGCCAGTGCAGGGCACTGCACATCTGTGGGCAGAGACAGAAAGACGAGAATGAAATATCTGGCCTGAGAAGCTAATCTTTTTAAAAAAAATTGTAAGCTTCAGATATGTCTAGTTTCATTAGCAGAAGATTTGAGTTCTTTCAATGCCTAATGAAAGTATGAGCCACCCCCCCCGACACAAAGAACTTATTCAATCATACAGAATAGAAACTTGTAAATGCATCCCAATGATTTTAGCTTTCATGATGGGAATCAAGCACCGGGAAGCATTAGAATGCCTGTGTGTGAGCGTAAGCCCGCAGCTCTACAAACAATAATATCACATGTTGAAATTGCATCTGCCATGCACTCCAGCTGCAATAATGGAAAATAAACACTGATCAATGATGCTACAGGAATGAATTATACTTGTAGATTCCCTGCTAAAGCGATATTAGAAAATTATTCTCCAATAAAGGGAAGATCAAATAATATGAAGTAAATCTTGTAGAAAAAGAAAAATACTATACAAGAGTATATATGAGCAACAAATTAATCGCTGGATTTCATGCTTGTGCTACCAAGTTTCACTCCCTTTAGTGTGTTGAGGTTTGTTTACTTGTTTCAAATAAGTTGTCCTCGAAACACCTGATATTATATTCATTATTTTCTATTTATTCAGGTTTTTAGGAAGAGATCTCCAAATTATATAAATTTTAGAGTCCTAAGGCTGGGTCTACCGCAATGTACTACCTACACAGATATATTTTTAAACCAAAACAACTCAGAATTTTAAAATAAGAAAGTAATAAAATATGAGCATTTTGTAAGGAAGTGGGAGCATGGCAAGTAGGTAAAACCCACACAGCCTACGGTGAGTGAGGCATATGTACACTGACCCTTGTAGCTGCTGCTGATCTTATTCTTTGAAACCTGAAGAAAGAAAGATACAGTTCCAAGAAAGAGAAATAGTATCCCTCCTTTCAATATTCATGGCAGTTTCTTTCCTGTAAAATCGGGTATATATGAGGAAATGCAAAAACTGCTTTTTGCAATTATTTGACAAAGTCAAGATAAAAAAAATTATAAAATTCAATGTGATGTCCAGAAGCAGGGCAGTTCTTAGCATGGAAGGTTGCCCTTGTGCATTGAGTGTTTGACTGCCTATTTTTCTACAAATATCTTCCTTAAACTTGCTTTTTTATTATCAAGGAAAATTTTATGTAGATATAATAATGGTAGGCATAAAAGTATTCCTAAGTTGACTGAAAGTGGAATCAAAAACATTTTCTGTTAAACTTGAAGATTTACATGGGAAATATTTCTGATAAAATTGAAGAAATATATAGGAAAACATGTTGAAATTAAAGAATATCATGGGGCCAGATGGTTGTGGCACACGCCTTTAATCCCAGCATTTGGGAGGCAGAAGCAGGCAGATTTCTGAATTCGAGGCTAGCCTGGTCTACAAAGTGAGTTCCAGGACAGCCAGCGCTACACAGAGAAACCCTGTCTCAAAAAATTAAAAAAAAATATCATGGAAATTATACAGATAAAATGACAGGTATAAAGAAAATTCTAAGTTGATTGAAGGTGGAATTATAAACATTTTCAGATACAATTGAAGATTTACATGGAAAATATTTCTGGTAAAATTCAAGATATATATAGACAAACACGATAAAATTGACTATTTTGTGGAAAATTTTACATTATGAAGACAAGCAGTCACAAATACACACACACACACACACACACACACACACACACACCCCAAGACTTTCTACAAATCTTCCTTTTTTGTTTTGCTGTTATTGCTATTTGTGGGTGTATTTCAACTCCAAATGAGAGCTAGCTTCACTTCAAAAAGCACGCTGGTCACAGTACAGTGTAACCACAGTTCTGAAAGATTAGGATTCACAATTCACTTATTAAAATGCAAATACTCTGGGCTAAGTCCTCTTGCCTTATCTGCTGACAGACGGAAGGGATTCCTTTAAGAGTAAGCTGTTTCCACACTTCTGGTCAGTAAGAAAGCATAAAAAAACCCCAGTCCATACTACTTTGGTCAGTGGGCTGAGAGCATCACAGGGATTTCTGTCTGGAACCACATCTGGAAATGACCTCTGGCTCCTGCCCTATCCCTGCAGCCAGAGAGTGATGCTGTAGCTGCTACTCTATGGGAAGGACCATACTCCTAAGTATTTCTGAGTCTAAGGATAGTCCCCATCAGCTCAGAGTGCTGGTGTTATCAATAAAATATTAGGTGCTAGAAATATGTTTGGCAACTACTCTCCATTCAAATTTTGTTAACAAAACTTTCACCTACATCTCTTTTCCCCAATATCGAGAACTCCATAGAAAACACCCAGTTACCAGTAATAGGCTGCCATCAATAGGTACAGTATCTACCATGGTTTATGCTGGTTTATCCATTTAACGCGAACAAATAAATGCCTTTAAGGCAGGTACCATCACTGCCTGTATGTCACAAGTGAGACTTAAAAAGCAGAAGGCAGTGAAACCCTGCCCACCACACATTGTGCAGATTCGCGAGACAGTGGGAGCCTCTGCAGTGGGTGAACATGTGATGGAGAGATGGGAAAGATGGAGGAGCGGATTTGGAGCATTTGTTGTGGAGAGACAGACTGGAGACATGTTGGTGGGGACAGGTGTGAGAGACGTTGACAGTGGAACAGTCTTTAACCCAATGGGGTCACCACGATGATGCGCAGCTGCCTGGAGCTTACAAGGATGCACTCCACCCGGGGAGACACACAGTCTAGCGTAGTATCGCGCTGGATCTGGACAGTGATAGATACCCGAGATGAAGAAAGTTTACTTTTTGGATTGGACCTTCTCAAAGGATCACCATGGTCTGTGATGCCACTGAGGGCCACATATAGGTCAGTGGTCCTGATGCGGCCAGGGGACTTGATGATGCCCTTCATCCTGGTTACCACATAACACCATGAGGACATCCGTGGTCTAAATCATGGTCTGAAGCCATGTTGACCTCTCTGAGCTGTGCTGCCATCTGGGGCCATGTTGATGCCTGTAATCCAGGTTGATTCTGAGGTCATTGTCTGGGTCTGTGATCTATCTGTAGCTGAGGGACATGGTTATGTCTGTGCTGCTACCGGAAGCCATGTGAAAGCCCGTGATGTGAGTAACCCCCGACTGTTAACAGCAAGGAAGCTCTTTTGGCAATGATATCAATGGCTGCAGACACACAATTGAGAAAGAGGTACATGGAAGGCTTCTGCAGCAAGCCCTATCTCCCGAACACTGCTCCAAAAGTGACAGGTTTAAAAGGAAACCATCAGCAAGAACTCTTAAAAAAAAACTGTGATAAGGACGCTCTCCACCCTTGATGGCTTCTGGTGTGGGGGCGGGTAGAGTAGGACTCAGTTTTCTTCAATAGGCAGGCCAATGGGAGCTTAACTGTGCTCCAGTAAGCATATGGACAACACAAACTGGACTTAAAAAAATCAGGTTGGAGGGGCAAAGGTCATGGGTGAGGGGTAAAGGTCACAGGTGAGGAGTATGGACACCGACTGCCTGCGAAATGGGTGTGATCACTGTGTATGAAGTGAAATGACCGAGGAATCAATAAAAATATTACTTTGAGCCAGGCGCTGGTGGCGCACGCCTGTAATCCCAGCACTTGGGAGGCAGAGGCAGGCAGATTTCTGAGTTCTAGGCCAGCCTGGTCTACAGAGTGAGTTCCAGGATAGCCAGGGCTACACAGACAAACCCTGTCTCGAAAAACCAAATATATATTACTTTGGAGAAAAGTCAAAAAGGAAGCATAAAGCCATTTTGTACTTTGGGAAAGCCACATAGAGAATGAGCCGTCTGAGCTAAAATCAATCTTGAGAGTCTTTTCACATCCTTGGTGAACATAGTTTATTTGAAATATGTTCCGATAATCTTTTTTATTTAAACAACCTAATAAAATATTTTAATATTCCAATGACCTTTCCACCACTGCACCCTGTCTACATCATCCTCAGCAGGTTTAGAGTACAGTTCTCCCTGCTCCGAGTGCTCTGTGCGTGCCCACCCCACACCTGCATCTGTAGGAAGACAGGAAGGCAAGTCTGAAGCCCTTGGGTCTCTTGGTTAGAAGTGATGGTTCGTAGGCAGAGCTTATAGTCAGTGCCCATTAGAACTCCTCATAGTTCTGACTCCTCCCTCAGCTACAAGATGCCACAGGATGCCTCATCTGCAAAGTGAGTGTCTGTTTATATGTCTTAAAGGTTGGTAGTTTAAAAATCACACATGTCCATCCTACACACTATGACACAGAGTGTGACAGAAACTATATTATGCCCAATTTTTGGTTCAGCTCAGACAGAGTTTGACTTTTTTGGGTATATTTTATAAATTAGTATCCAAGAATTGTAACACTGGTTAGGAATGTTATTCTCAGTCTATTGAGTTTTCACTTGCACCCAGAGAAGAACCACTTATATTTTACTGTTTGGTTTTCACTAATGTCAATCAATTGGTATATCTAGTATGGCTTATTTATAAACAGTCTATAGTATATCACTTCTGTTCTATTAAGTTTTATTATCCAATTACAATTACCTTTAAGTTTGAATAACAGTATTTTTTGTTGTTATTAAGACATCAGATGTGAGATACATGTTTTCCAGCTAGTCTCCATTTGAGTATTATCTCTGGGAAAATTTCCACTTGATTCCCCCTCTCTAGTTAGAGAGAAATTAATCTCCAAAAGGGAGGAAAAGATCATAGATGACATTATTTCTTAAAGTCTCATTTTTCTTTTCCTAGAGTAATAATCTCTGTGCCCCAGCCAGAGCTAGTACAATCCCCTATCTTTCTCTCTTTCTGAGTGGCATTTACTGTGAGTCCCAGGAGTTTCCATTTATTTCTTTCAGATTTATTTTTTTCTTGAACCAAAAGTAGGTAACCATTCAGGTCAAGACAAGAAGTGAAAAATATCAATGCCGCTGACTTCAGTACGAAAACCACATCAGTGAGCTAGCACCCACTTGAATGTTCTTTCTTGAGCAGACTCCTGTTTAAGGTGCCAGAAGCAAGGTAAGTCAGATGCCCTCCTTGCCCTAAGATAATCTAATGATTATGAGGGGTTGACAAAGTTGTTCTGTGGTTAAGACTGTTTACGGTTCTTGCAGAAGACTAGAATGCAGTTCATAGTACAAATAAAAGCCTTTAAATAAAAAAGAAATTGTGGCATAAACACAATTAGATTACCACCACAGCAATTGTATCACATGGAGTAAACCATCCCTTGGAGTTAGGACAGGAATGTGCACAAACTAGATGAATGATTCCCTATTTGGGTGATGAGCTCTGGACAGTCTAAGGGGGTTTTAAATAGGTATGCCAAATCCTCAGGTACTCAGTCTGGATATGTTGATTGGTTTAAAAAAAGACACTTGTCTCTGTCTGGTTATGCATGCGTGCTCTCCTGCCAAATTGCCTGAATTCAAATCCTATGTATTTAGTTTGTCATTGTCTTTCAACATGTCCTTCAACAAACTGCCTAACCTCTCTATGATGCAAATTCCTCTTTACTAACCACATAGAATTGGTAAGAGGGACATAAATGATAAGATGTATTGTACGCTTAGACCTGTCCCTGATCATTAGAGACAGTGTGCTATTTATAAGATACATACACTGCAAGGAGACAGGTATATTGACTTTTCAGCATTTTGTATCCAATATTATTGGAACTTGGGTTTATAAAACATAGAATAAGCCAGCATATTGGCCCTTCTGGTTCCCGATTTTGGAAGGAACAGGCTAAGCTCTGCCACTTCTCTTTCAGACAGATTACAGAACAATAAAGTTCCAGTTAAAAGCTTCTCACTCTAAATCCAACTTCAAGGGCACCTCATAGAACAAAAGTCCCATCGTTTATGCATGGCCATTAGAGTTTTATGTCTCCATGCCACAGAATAAAATACCGATTAAGTCTTCTGAGAACTAGCAACAGGTTTAAATCTAAGCCCGAGACGTCATTATGTACTGCAGACATTTGTTTTCAGATTCAAAATCCTGTAATAAGAAATGAGATTCTATACAGTGTGCCGATTTTGTTAGGTACACATTCTTCCTTCTTTTTGGATTCCATATTTTAACTGTCATAAAACTTTATAAGACATAGAAGCCTTTTTTTTTGGTACCCTGAGCTTATTGATCCCTCTCAGAACAATGTTTTCAGATACATGCTCACAATAATAATAATTACATGGGAAATCAATTAGTTTAAAATATAATTTCCATGTATTAAAAATCTCCCTGTGCCTCAAAGCACATGTTTTTAATGAAGATAAACTGAATAGAAGGAATGACCAGCTATACCATACAGAGAGTGGTTATAAAATAAATTTGGAGGCTTCAGAGTATCCTTCAAAGTGAGTGAATAAATAAAAACTCACTCAATCAATCGATAAACAAACAAACATGCATTTGAAGGGAACTTTCAAATTTTCACCAGAAGAAATTCAGATGGCTGAGAAGCACCTTAAGAGATGTTCAACATCATTAGTCCTCAGGGAAATGCAAATCAAAACAACCCTTACATTCCACCTCACACTAGTCAGAATGGCTAAGATTAAAAACTCAAGAGACAGCAGGTGCTGGTGAGGATGTGGAGAAAGAGGAACACTCCTCCACTGTTGGTGGGATTGCAAGATGGTACAACTGCTCTGGAAATCAGTCTGGCGGTTCCGCAGAAAATTGGGCATGACACTTCCAGAGGACCCTGTCATACCACTTCTGGTCATATACCCAGAGGATTCCCCTGCATGCAATAAAGACACATGCTCCACTATGTTCATAGCAGCCTTATTTATAATAGCCAGAAGTTAGAAAGTGCCCAGATGTCCCTCAAAGGAGGAATGGATACAGAAAATGTGGTATTATACAATGGAATACTACTCAGCAATTAAAAATAATGAATTCATGCAATTTGTAGGCAAATGGTTGGATCTCGAAAATATCATCCTAAGTGAGCTAACCCAATCACAAAAGAATGCACATGAAATGTAATCACTGATAAGTGGATATTAATGAACCCAGAAGCTCTGAATACTCAAGACACAATTAGCAAATCAAAAGATTCCCAAGAAGAAGGAAGGAGAGGACCCTGGTCCCTAAAAGACTGGATCCAGTTTTGTAGAAGAGTATAAGAACAGAGAAAGGGTTGGGGGTGATTGGGGAATGGGCGGAGGGAAGAGGACTTATGGGACATATGATAAGGTGGGAACTGGGAAAGGGGAAAGCCTTTGGAATGTAAACAAAGAATATAGAAAATAAAAAAATAAAAATCAAGAAAAGGTACAGAATTCAAACTATATTAAGCAAGGTAAGTGAAATTCTTGTTTAATCTTTGTGCTTTTTATTTCTTCTGAATTTTGTCTTGTTTCTTTCCTCATTTTAAAAGTATACTCTGGAAATAAATGTATGGTTTATTCTTTCTGATGTTCACATGGCGAGTTGTTTACTCTCTTAGGGTCAAAAGGAAGAACTATAATTTGTTTTTAAGCTTTAACAAACTTGTTCGGTCGCACCTGCTGTTGTTCTGCTGTTGGTGCTTCTGACAGACCCCCTTCATCTCAGTGTTGGGCGCCTAAGTGTAAGCTTTAGATGGGGACGCAAATAAAAATGATCTCTCTAGCAAACTCATCCTCTTCAGACTAAGCAAGCACCTCTCAGGGAGTGCACTCCTGCTCCCACATAAGTAAGAGCTGTTTGGAAAGTGTATCGACTTCAGGGAAAGCCCTTGTAGAAGCCATTTGAGCCACAGTTAAGTGACATCATTTCAGACAATTTTCCTGGAGGGCTTCTCTCCTGGGAAAGAAGAACCCCCAAATCTCCCAATGAAATCTCAACAATCTATAAAGCCTAATCTGTCTCTGTGTGTTCCAGGGTGGAGGAATTCAAGCATTACCCTTCTAGCACATCAAACTAAGGGCCTTCTCCATTCTTCCTTCCTTTCTTTCCACACCAAGTTTCCTTCCTGACCCTCCTATTTCCTTAGGACTCCAGAGAAGACTGAGATTACTCAAAGGGCCCTGCCATAAGAATTAAGCCACTGAATAAAAAGCTTATATAACTTTCCTATTGTCTGAACACAGCCAAAATAAATGGTTCTATTAAATGTATTTAGCAAATAATACTAGTAAATGGAAGAATATATATATATATATATATATATGAATATTTTCACATGCTGAATATTGTGTAATGTGTTTTGCATATAAGATATTTTATTAGATCTTATACTAAAGCCAGGGCCTCAATATCACTTTTCCTAGTTTATAAGTAGAACCCAACTACATGCTCATTAGGAGTATTTGATTCTGCCCTGAAAATATCAACAACATGTGGTTTTCAAGAGCTAAAAAGTCAAAGAAGACAGGAAATTGGAAAGGAATATGAAGAGAAACTCTGGGATTAGTTTCAGGATGTGTGTGTGTGTGTGTGTGTGTGTGTGTGTAGATATAATAATAATTTATACATTTTTAAGTATAAATTATTTTTAATATATTTTATGTAAAACATTTTCAGTATAAACCATTTAAAATAATTACAAATTTGCAAGCTTTAATTTTTTATTTTTATTCTTTTATATTCCTGAGCATATTTTAATTGAATATGTCATAAAATTCTGATGGTAAGCAATACTATCTGACAATAAAAAAAAATCTGACAACAAAAAAAGCTTTATTGTTGAAACCACAATGTTTGATTGCTTCTAGCACAAACATAAAATGGACTTTAATGTTTTCCTCTATACTCTGTTTTTAAGACTCAAATCAAATTCTTGTGCATTGAATATCACCTTAAGGAATCCACATGACTCTGCTTAGACCCTACCTACCAGATTCAAGGTGTGCAGCTGAAGATACAATAGGAGAAAATGGGTGAGTATAAAATTGCCCAATTTGGCACACCCCTATTGTTCTCTCTGGAGAAAGCCAAGCCCAGGCATAGCTGATGAGCTAACCAGATAAGATAAAGAAGACATTTCCTTCTCCTTTGTGGTGTCATGCCTATTTTCGAAGCCATAGCTCTCTGACGCAGTTAGCACCTGAAGGTGCAGGGGCGATGGCCACTGGAGGGTCTGCCCAGCTGTGCCTTGCACTGCTGCTCATATGTAAGTACAGGCTCATGTTATTCTCTGCCCTGAGGGACCAAAATGCATCTAGAGAGTGTCATGGTGGTGGCATTGACGGGATTTTTCGGTGACTTTGTAGCACATATGCAAACCATGGGGGGGTGTTCAGGCAGTCTGTAGTAGAAAGAAGCAAAGGAAAGTGGACTGAGCACCACGTCACTGGGAAATCAGGCTAATAGCTTGGATCTTTGCAATCCTCTGCTATCTACTAGAGTATAGGCAGATACCAATGGAGGAGGCTAGAGGAAAGAGCACAGCTCCTGCTCCACATTGATCATTAAAGCTCCAGGGATGTGGGTCTCATTTCCATACTGATCCCATAGCTCGGGCATCCAGCCACACTAACTTACCCTTTATTGATTTTTGCAGCTCTGGGTGTCGTGCTAACAGGTGAGTCCTCTGCTCTTCCCTCAGTGTATCTGAACATTGCTCTTGCTTTGGGTTTGTTCATATCCCATTGTGTTTTCTTATAGCTCTGAGTCTTCTTCCTGGAAAGTCAATTTTCCAAATCTACCTCACCCCTTCCTTTTTATTTCCTGTCCCAAAGTTTCCCATATATCATTTCCCCTGTCAAGCTGTTTTTTCTACTTGAACCAACGGCCATGTCTGTGCTGGTGTTTCTCTGCATATTTTCTGTCTAGGCCTTTCACAAGCATTCATCCAACCTTCATATTACTATCATTATTGCTATTTTATAATTCAGAATCCTGTAACAGATCACTTACTGGAGGTTTCACAACTGACAAAATCTGGACTTTGTCCTAAGTATCTTGGGTCTAAATATTTTCCTTGACTATATCACCCCTTGTCATCATCACAGGCTCTTTTTTTAAGCCTCTGTTTAAATTGTCCCCACATCTCCTTGCTCCTGGAATCCTTTCAAGGCTGATATTCTGATAGTACTTTTTGTGACCTTTTAAAATTGCAAACATTGCTCACTGTATATATTCACAATTAAATAGCTATAAAAATCTAGAGCTCATAGTTTGTCAAGTTCATTATATTTTATTATCATTAAAGTGTTATATTTACAAACACTGTACACTAAAATCTACCAATACTTGCTATATAATCTGAAGTGATTGACAGTTGCTCCTGACATGTATTAATGAAAGCAAGGCTTTAACATTCATCAATTATTTCTATTTGTAGCCACTCAATAATGATTTAGCAAATGTTAGTTATATACCAACCATTATGCTAAGAAAAGATCCTAAAAATGATCACAAATTTGCATTTATGGAGAGTGATACTGAAGTTAAGAGAATTAGAGTAGGTTTTCACATCATAAATAAATTACGTCAATTGTCTGTGTTTGTGCCCTCTCTCAATGACTAGATTGGTTGCTCCCTAAGACTACATAATTATTTATTTCATCCTTTATTGCATTTTCTAGCCATCAGGGCAGAGGACTGTTACTAACAAGATGGACCATTGATTGACTATTGGCATGTTTATAGTTTTGAGACTGGATAATTCTCAAAGACTTAAAAAGTTTATTTATCTTCACAATTTTACCTTCTTTAAGCCACTCAGAAGTCTGTAGTGTCCTTGGACCCACCATGGATTACAATATTTAAAGGAGACAAAGTGACCCTTTCATGCGACAGGAACAATTCCCTTCAAAATAGCTCTACTACATGGTTCCACAATGGTATCATCTCTAATGTGACATCTTCACAGTGGGTGATTGAGAATGCCACCATTCAAGACGGTGGAAAATACATATGTCAGAACGAAGGATTCTATAAGAGTAAACCTGTGTACTTGTACGTGATGCAAGGTACGTTCCAGGGATATGGGATTATAGGTCTCTCACGTGAGGAGTGTCCTACTAGAGCAGCAGCACTCCACCTTCCTAATGCTGCAATCCTTTAATATAGTTACTCATGTTATGGTGAACTCTAGCCACAAAATTATTTTTGTTGCTAATTAATTACTGTAAGTTTGTTATTGTTATGATTCATGAATATCTATATTTTCCTATGGTCATAAGCAACACATGTGAAATTGTTGTTTGAACCCTACAAAGGGATTGTAACCTACAGGTTGAGAACTAATGCACTACAAGAAGGCAGCCATGTGCGTTATTCTAGGAGATTCAGGGGAATATCACTCAAGACACCTCGTGTCTTCTTCTGCATGGCTCTTTACATCCTCTTTCAGTAGTCAATTCTGTCATCAATATTATTCATATTCCCTGTTCTTTTAAATCTATTTTACCTAGACATAGATATGAATTCTGTGATCAAATGGCATTATAGGCATATAGATACTGCAAAACTCAGTGTATGTATGCTTGTATCACAATACTTGAGTCATGATTTGCTCTGAACAATCCATAAGCCATGAAAGACACTTCTGTTTTTTCTTCATGGGCTTTACTGTTACTAAAAACAATTCTATTGTTTATTTCAATTTAAGAAATAGTTTATTACTCATTTTGGGTTGAAACTTAAATACAGCACATGTTGCTATCAGTAAATGTTGAATGAGAAATCTATCTTTTGAAAGGAAAAGTTATAGGTTATATTTTTCTTTGATTGAAAAGATGTGTTTTAACACTTTTAAATTCCAAATACAAACTAAACCATGAATAGCAAACAGTCTTTCATTTCCTGGTAGTAGATACAATATGCTTGCACATGTTAGACATATTCTCATTCAAAACTCTCCATTTGTGAAGAATGTTTTACAATTCTTAGAATGAAATTAGTTATAGGATATTATTCTTATAATTTATGGAATCATTATTGTCAATTAATCACTGAGTGCCTACAAACTTCTATAATCTATGTTAGGTACTACTGACAAAACAGAACCAGGTACAGCCCTGTCTCTTCATAGATCTATATAGAGAAAATGACAATAAATAAAGATTAAACAATTAAAATTGGTGTACATATTTTAAGGAAGTATTTTGTCCAACTTATAATTAACAACAGAACTGAGAAGCCTCTTGGAAGATAGAGTGAGAAAAAATTCTTCTGTGTTCAAACCTTTTCGAGTATTTCTCTTTCCTCTTAGGTAGATACAGCTAGAATAGATTTGAAAGGAATTTTTGCCTTTGGGTTTCCACATGGGGGCTCAGTAATGCAGCACAATATACTTTATGATTCCAGACTGACTTGTCAGAGGGAGAAAGGATTCACTGGGGTGGGTTTCAGGTTATTCATATTATTTTGTCTTTATTCTTTTATATAAATTAAATTATTTTTACTCATAGACTTTACATCTCCCTCACTGCCGCCCTACCAGTCACCCCTTCTTCCTACAACGCTTTCCCCATCCTCCATTTCCCTTCTCCTCTGACGGGGTGGGGACCCCTCTGGGTAACCGCCAATCCTGGCACTTCAAGTCTCTGCAAGGCTATGCACTTCCTCTCCCAATGAGGACAGACAAGGCAGCCTAGATAGAAGAATGTATCCTATATGAATGTATCCTATACTCAGGCAACAGCTTTTGGAATAGCCCCCGCTCCAGGTGTTCAGGACCCACAAGGAGACCAAGATGCACATCTGTTACATATGTGCAGGGATGCCTAGGTCCAGAGTGTGTATATTCTTTGGTTGGTGGTTCACACTCTGAGAGCCTCAAGGATCCAGGTTAGTTGACACTGTTGGTCTTCCTGTGGAGTTCCTATCCCCTTTAGGATCTGCAATCCTTCCTAGTATTCTTCCATAGGAGACCCCAAGCTCAATCCACTGTTTGTCTGCGATTATCTGTATCTGTCTGAGTGAGCTGCTGGGTGGAGCCTCCCAGAGGATAACTTGTTTCTGTCTGCAAACATAACAGAGTATCATTAATAGTGTTAGAGATTGGTGCTTGCCCATGGGATGGGTCTCAAGTTTCACTGGTTATTGGCTGGGCATCCCCTTAGTCTCTGCTTCATCCCTTGTGTCTGTATTTATTGTAGATAGAATAAATTTTGTGTTGAAAGTCTTGTGGGTAGGTTGGTGTCTCTATTGCTCCACTGGGGTACCTGCCTGGCTATAGGATGTGGTTTATTCAGGTTCCGTATCCCCAATGTAGTGAGTCACAGCTAAGGTCACCCTATTGATTTTTCAGGACGTTCCTTATCTCAGGTCTCTGTCTTGTTCTGCAGATGTTCCCTACTTCCTCACCTCCACCTGTTTCAGATTTATATTCATTTCCAGGTTTAATTGATCTTATGAACCAAGGAATTGGTTAATGGTCATTCATGGATGACCCCCTTTTATCTCTCTGTGGATCTGCTGGTCTGCTCCACTTCTTACCCCTTATTAAATAAATATCACTAATCAATGAATGCTCTTCAGATTGGCTGCTCCTTCAGACATCTGCTGACATGGTCTTAGACAATGGATCCTTTGACATCAGATGCCGTGGGTGGAATAACTGGAGTGTCCGCAAGGTGATCTACTACAAGAATGACATTGCTTTCCAGTACCGTTTGCAGAACACCACCATCACCATTAGACAGGCCACACTTAATGACAGTGGTATCTACCACTGCATGGGCTATCTCAAGCAGGTGATACATGAATCTGAGAAATTCAGAATTGCTGTAGTAAAAGGTAAGTTGATAAAGAAAAAAAATAGTTCAGGTTAGGAGAAGAGAAAGTGGGCTTATGAGCCAGTGTTTGAAATTAGTACAAGGCCATTGTGCTTGCCTTGAAAGACTACCAAATTTGCAATGAGATGACCAAGGACGTATTATGAGAGTCCATATCTCCACAACAGAATCCTTATTTGTTATGTGCTGATGGTAATACCTATGCACTAAATAGAAATGTATAAAGATTAACGAGATACTTTTGTCAAGTGACTTTATAAGCTGTAAAAGCTTGTCCAGACATAACATATTATAATTAACATTTGAAAATTTCTCTTTTGCTTTCTAAAGAAGAGTGTTTGTATTTATAAAATTGAAAGTGGTTTTGGAAGGAAGCAGATACAAAGAGTTTTAAAAGTCCATATTAATTATCGATGGTAGGGAAAGAAATTATGCAAGAGGGGAACATTGAAATGTTTGCTTGCCATTGAAGGAGGAAATTTTGTTTTATTTTGGCATGTTCATAATTATCTATGAAAAGCAAGATGGTCAAACACAGAATTATGCTCTGATGTTTAATTATCTCTGGCTCCATGCTGTGTCCTTTCTACATCCAAGTCATCAGATAATAGCAACCTGTTTCCTGTGACTTTCACTATCTAAAAGAATGGGTAGACAAGGGTTATTGAGAAACACTTATCCCTCTAAAGTGTTCTAAAGAGCACAGACTGTGGAACTCAGGATCGTGTTCTCTCTCTGTTCCTGGATTCTCCATTATACTAATGATGGACAGCCACGCTTGTGTCCCTCTTAAAGAAGATGGCTCTCTCTGAGCCCTATTCTTCATTTTCTAATGTGAATTGTATACTTATTGTATCTACATTCCATTCTAGTTTACAAAAGCAAGTATCGTTGGCTACAACTAATTTTTCCATTGTTGGTGTCAATTCTGTTTGCTGTGGACACGGGGTTATTGCTCTCAACCCAAGAACAGTTCAAATTACTCTTGAAGATTCAGAAGACTGGAAAAAGCAACAAAGTTGAAATCTAACTCCTAACCTAGGGACATAAAGGAACTAATGCCATTGCTGAAGAGACAATTCTTAACAGTAATTTTCCACAGAATCCTCAATAGCTTCTCAACTGTCAAAGGCCACTCATGTTATCCATAGAAAAGTCTGTTCCACAGGAATTGCATAAATGCTTCATTAAACCAACTGCAGCTGGTTATGTGACATGCAATAAATAGCAAATACTCAATAAACACTGCCTTGATAAATTAAGGAATCAGTTGACTGCTTTATCTAAATTTGTAAAAGAGAAGCACAATTTGAATAAAAAAGTATGGAATCATGTAGAATGATACTTTTAGAGATTCTGGTCTTATGAATTCGTTTTTTTCCCTAGAAGAATGAGCATGAGGGTATAAATACATCCTCTCTGTCTTTCTCTGTCTCTCTCTGTCTCTCTCTGTTTCTCTCTGTCTCTCTCTGTCTCTCTCTGTCTCTCTCTCTCTCTCTCTCTCTCTCTCTCTCTCTCTCTCTCTCTCTCTCTCTCTCTCTCTCTCTCATTATAACAGTCGGTGGCATGGAAGACATGGGAGTAATATACTGGTGAGGTTAGCCAGATTGTAACCTACCTTCCATTCTCAAGAAAAATTCAGGTGACTCAGAGGACCAGGATTTATGAGATCAATGCTGCCCTATCACTCTACTAGATGAAACTTGTATTGTATCTTCATAGACTGACAGAGCAAACAGCTTTTGAGTAATACTGGAAATGATAAACACTGTTTATAGTCTAAGACCAAATAAGTTATTGGGTAAAAGAAACAGTTAGGTTTATGTGTTTGTATTTTATGTCTTTCATTTTTGTTAGCAAAGTATTCGCTAAAGGCCAATGGTCTGGCTCACAATATGAATGGGATTGGGTTTCTTCCCAGCAAATACATATGTTATTAGGACTAAACCACACAGTATAAGACATGGATCCCAATCCTGATTTTTTTACTTTCTAGGTTTGAGATTTGTGAAAATCAGCTTATATGTGTATGTATCTCCTGGTTTATTTCTAAAATAGGAATGAGGATAAGAATGTCTAATTCAGCTCCTGCTCCATGCCCATGCAGACAAGGAGAAACATCTAAGGGACAGGGGCATGCTATCAGTGCTGAACACTGGCTTATGACAACCAACATGTAAAAGCAGAGGGCCTCAAGTTTGCCCAGACTTGCACCTACTAACAGTGTGGGGAAAGGTATGAGGGTAACTTGCAAACACTGACTAGACCAAGATCTTCATTTTATCAAGAAATGTTAGTGGGGTATACATAGTCATTACTTCAGATTTTAAAAAGATGGGCAAATGGGTATATGATGTGAAAATCAATCTCTCTCTCTCTGTCTCTCTGTCTCTCTCTCTCTCTCTCTCTCTCTCTCTCTCTCTCTCTCATAAATAGGTGTGGTAAATACAGAAGAAATTCCTATTGAAATACAGGCAGGGGAAAATCCCCACAGGAAACTTTTGGGTACTTTTATGGGAAACTTTCTCTGCTACCTGCCCAAGATTTATTGCAAG
The DNA here is from genome assembly GCA_964023405.1 of Apodemus agrarius. Classification (NCBI taxonomy): domain Eukaryota; kingdom Metazoa; phylum Chordata; class Mammalia; order Rodentia; family Muridae; genus Apodemus; species Apodemus agrarius. The sequence goes on from OZ030017.1 coordinate 21,529,125, forward strand.
ATAAAGCGTTCAGACCACAATGCTGCCTCCACACACAATTGAGACACATTGTTTCACCGAGTCCCCTACGGTGTCAGTGTCTCTGACACTTAGCTAGACAGGAATTTCCTCCTTTATCTCAGACTTGGTGTTTATGCCAAATCCTCAGACTTAGGAAATGAGAGGTGCTTGAAGTGGGCAGGAATTCCAGGCGTGATCATCTTGGGAGACATCTGAAGGAATATCTACAGTCCTGAACAGTGCTATTCACCTTTGCCGACCCCCTTCCCCAGTCAAGCTCTGGAGGGCCATGCATAGAACAGAGGAGAGGATGGGAGTCCAAGCTGCTTCTCACTGGGTGCTGGACCAGGCCAGGCCACTTGTAAATCTTTGAGATTCTGTGGTTTCTCGAGTCTCCTTAATCTCACTTTTCCATTCATTTTCCATGTACTGATCATTGAGGGGAAGACTCTCATAAGTCATTTGCTACTCAGTGCAAGTATGGATTTCTTCTCATGCTTCACCACTGAACACCCAGATATGTCGAACCTTTGGTATGTTGACTGTCATATATAACTTCCTAATTAATTTCATATCGTGCCAGACATTTCTGTTTTTTTGTTTGTTTGTTTTTTGTTTTTGTTTTTGTTTTTGTTTTTAGCTTTCATGGTCATTCACATACTATTTCAGAAGTAACATTGAAATGAGGTTAATATTCAAATAGTTACTGGCCCCCAAATTAAACATTATGTTCCTTCTAATTGTGTCTTATATATGTGTATGTGAAGTTTTCAATTTATGCCAATGAGTCAGTATATTATACAGGTTAGTCAAAAAATTTCCTTTCTTGATTTACCTATGGTCTCTTCAGTCACCTCTGATCTACACAAAATAGGTTCCCCACAGAGCATAAAACAACATTTGCTCCCTCAAAATAAGTAATCACAAATCTTTGTGAGTTCCCGATACTTAGGGAATAGGAAAACACATGAGCATCTCTCGGCTTGAAGATAAATTCCATGGATGCCTCCAGATAAAGATCCCAACAATAGATGCAGCAGGAGACTGCCTGGAAACTAAATCTTTAGAGGAAAGGTATACATCTCATCAGATGGGAAATGGAGAACACGTGAGTGCCTGTCTAAATCTGTAGATTCATGTTCCTGCTGTGCAAAGCAAACATGTCAGAGACAGCCCAGGCCTAGGGATGACCTCAGAGTCTGTCTTCCTGCCTTGCATCCCCTGCCCAGGTCCAGACAGTTACTTACCAAGTTCATGTTCCCTTCTTGTGCTCCATCAATCGCCACAGCATTCCCACTGAAAGCTGGACTCTACTAATGCGCTCTGAATCACTACCAAGTTCACCTGCACATACTACCTGCAACACCGACCATCTTTCACTTTCAAAACTGAAAAGGCATAGGGGTACTCTCAGTTTTGTTGATGTTCAGTACAGAACAGGCAGTGGGCAGAATCTCTCTGGAATATTGTGAGGTCAGGGGAAAAGAATGTGAAATTTCAGAAAATCCAGAAAGAAAAATTCAGATACTTATTTCTTAATTAATTTTCAAGACGATGATACAACATAATCATCAGGTAAATTGTGCCATGGTAGATATGACTCAGTACTTGAACCAAAATACATTTTAAAGTGAAAAGAAGATATCTCATCTACCTGTGCTAGAGTAAGTTAAGGCTTAACTAAAGTTAAGTAAGAAATTGCATCTCTTTAGCTGATGCAATTTGTCAGGGACCAACAAATGCCAACGGTCCCTGACACGGAAATCTAAAATGCTGCTGCAGATTGTTGACCCCAGAAAACAGATTCCTGGGCCAGGGGATTAGCTGCAGCATCCATACCTTGGCTGGAGTGAAGGAAGCAGGGTTGAAAGAGACAAGCTGAAATGTGAAACAGTCATGACAGAAACCCTAAACTGTGTCGCAGGTGACAGCTCTGGACCTGGGAGAGTTCTTCATAATCATCATAAAGAAGAGATACCATGGATTAGACAAATAACTGGAGTCAGCCTGTCCCCAGAACATGTTAAAAGCAAAAAGACGCAGCTCCTCAACAAGGATGCTTCATTTTCGCTTGCCTCGGGAGTTCATGAGTGCCTTTACTTCATACCTTTACCTAAGCCAGAGTTATCAGAATTGCCAATTGTCCTTTAGTAAACTCCACAGAAAGTAATTGGCTCTACTGTTTCTGGAAATCTGGGCATATAGCCCTCCAACACTCCTTCCCTGTGCAGACTTCACATTCTAGTGATTTTGTCCAAAGTGCTATGCTCCACTCCTGTCAAACAGCAGATCAGATGTTCCTTTCACTGTGATATCTACAAGCTCCTTCCAGGTCCACCATCATTATTGTAGCCTTGAGGGGATAAATAAAGCTCACCTTGCCTATATGTCCCCCTTCTCCATCTGAGTCTTCTTGTGTGCGTGTAAAACATTGTGGAGAGGCCACACACGTGTTCCCTTTAGCTGATGCAATTTTACTTTCTTACATCTGTGATACCACCACTTTAAAGGCATGCTTTACCTGTCTTGAAAACTCCTCACCTTATCAGACAAATTATCATGATATTTGTAAAACAGAATACAAGAAAATTTTCGACACACAGATGTGTGTTTCTGTACCAACTAATCACAGCAGACAGGTCTTTCTGGATTCATTCCCAAAACTGATATTGATCAGATTTAGAAACTTTGTGGATTTAGTATTTTAATAAACTTAAATCAATACATTTTTTATGACTGCCAATTAGGATCTGTTCTGAAAAAAAAAAGATATATTTGCAAACAATTTTGTCCTTGTATCAATAGCATAGAGCATAGCTACCCATCACACATTGGACCAGCTCATAGTACACAATGAGCTGTACAGTTTCTGCCCGTTTTTAAGAAGTCTATCATAGTTTATAAGAAGGTGACTGTGTGACACATGACAGCAACTCGTAATATTCTCATGGAGGTCATAGCCATATGCACATGTAAACAGTTCTATACACAAAGCAGTGTGGCTCTTATATTAAACAAGTCTAGGCTTGAAGGAGTTGGGTAGGGAAATGAAAAATTATTAGTTGACCATGACATTCACAGTTGGACCAAAGCTCAGAGACAAAGGCGTGGGGGAATGGGATTGGGAGCTTGTGGAGGAGAGATCAGGAAGGGCACCAACATTTGAAATGTAAATAAATAAAACAACCAATAAAAAGAAGCCTACCAAGTCTCTGGTCATAAGTTTTCTTTCTACTTAAACTAAGTACATAAAAACCATTATCTCATTCCTCCAGAGCATAGCACAGAGAATTCCGATGGCATAGAGGGAAGCCTCTAGGTTATCAACTGTCACCGTGTTCTGGTTTTGCTGTTGCCATAAGATAAGGCATTATTAGAAACAACTTAACTTAAAATATCTGCATATTCACCAACTGAACGAAATGAAATTCACAAATGAACCTGATTAAGATGAAAGTGGCTTTGGCCACATGGCTCTGCGTAGGGCATCTTTGACCTCTTTATTCCTCAGAGTATATACCAAAGGATTCAGTAGAGGGGTGATAAGAGTATAGGTCACTGAGATGAGCCTTTCCTGCCCCAGCAAGTTCTGGGACTTAGGTTTCATGTAGATGATTGCCGTGCAGCCATAGTGGATGATGACCACCGTGAGGTGGGAGGCACAGGTGGCAAAGGCCTTCTTCCGACCTTCAGCTGAAGCAATCTTAAGGATGGTGGAGATGATCACGACATAGGAGATGAAGACCACGCCCATTGGTAGAATAAGAACACACACACTGACAACAAAGTTGATGATCTCATTGATAGTGGTGTCTATGCAGGCCAGCTTCAGCAGGGGTCTCACATCACAGAAGAAGTGGGGGATAACAAATCCATCACAGAAGGGCAGGCTAAAAACTGATGTAACCTGTACAATAGCCATGCCTAGGCCAATTGCCAGTGACCCAGATGCTAAGTGGACACAAGTCTTCCTACCCATGATAACTGAATACCTTAGGGGGTTGCAGATGGCCACATAACGGTCATATCCCATAACCATAAGTAGGAAACAGTTGTTGATGCCAAAAGTTAGATAAAAGAAGATCTGGACCACACAGTCTCGAAAAGCAATTGTGCGGTAAGGATTGAGGAGGTCAGAAAGCATCCTTGGTATAATGGTCACGGTGTAACAGGTATCAGAGATGGACAATATGGCCAGAAAGAAGTACATGGGAGTATGTAGATGATGATCAAAGTGAATAATACTCACAATAATCACATTGCCAGACAGAGTGAGAAAGTATAATGTTAGGAAAACAGCAAAAAAGGCAAGCCTGTGCTGCCAACCAAAGCTTGAGAAACCTTCAAAGAGGAACTCTGTTACAAAGCTTGCATTTGACTTTAGCATTGAGACTACTATATGCTTCAGGGATTTAGGCAAAGGAAAGAAAGCTTTGATGAGTCAAACATGAACCAGAGTAGGCTGGACCAAGATGTTCAGTGAAGAATGTGTCTATTCTGGGAAAGGCTGGAGACTGTAGATTCTCAAGGCTCAGCTATTGGTGAACTGCTCAGTCTTCTTTGTGCTAGCTTTCCTTTGGAACTATAGAATCCTTGAATAGGGCCATGCGATTAGAAAGCACAAATGGAGACATGAAACCAAGTAGATAAAAATTAAAGGAGATCTGTAAAAATAGTCTATCTTCAGTTTCTTGATTATATAGTTCTGATTGAGTCATACATTAGTCGTGTCTGAACCATTACGTACTTTCCTCCACTGTTTTCAACAGATCATATTCTTTGTTTCTATTCCATCAACAGTGTATAAGGTTTGCACTCATTCAACTATTTCCCAATACTTGTATATATTAATAACCCTTATTATTATTCATAATATCATACATTTTATAGTCTATTTTTGATCAAGATGTGTTATCTAATTGTATATTTTAATGTTAAGTAACCTTTGTATTCATAAACAAAGCATCAAAGTATTATCTTTACTTTTGTATTTATCACAGCACTATACATAGTAGCCAACTTAGAGGAAAAATCCCAGCTGTCTGTAGACAATAAAATGACAAAAGAAAATTGACATGTGATCATGTATAGTTCATTCCAAATGGAATTCTAAAATATGTGTCAATAAAGATTCATCTGGAGGGCATCACACAAGTGAAACAAGATAGGAATAAACACACATAGCCTGATTACAATTGTATGTTACTTAAAATGTTCAAAACAACATAGATTATATTAGCATTATCAATACTTATCATTAGCCAAAGTGGAGAAAATGGGGAATTATTCTCAACTCTAGCAAGTTAGGCTGCAATGTAAATTACTTCTTAAGATCTTTCCCCATAGCATATTGGCTATGGCCATGGAGAATGTTTAACATTGTGCTATATGTTAAACATTTGAGAGGGAAGATCACACAATAAAGCACTAAGAACCTTGAGGGAATGTTTGAAGCTGATAGATATGTCTTTTTTCTGATTGTGAGGTTCATACTTAACTGGTATATTTGTTCAATATCTATGGTTTACTGCATATCAAGTAGGCTTCAGGAAAATTATCTTTTAAGAAATCAAGATACAGTGCCAGCAAGATTACCTAGTGAGAAAATGCCAAGACTGAAGACTTGGTCCCAGTATCCTCATGATGGAAGAAGAGAATCCACTTCCAGAAGTTGTCCTTTGGTGTCTACATGCATATCATCAGGTACATGTGTGCACTGCAAGCATGCACACACATACATCAAACAACTGTTTGACCACTAAAGATCTGGACCTAGGTCAAAGCAGGACTGATACTGAATGTGATAAACTTCATTGACAAAAAAGAACAACAATTTAGTAAATGATGATAAAAACAAAGATGTGTGAGACTAATATTCTTTCTACATATTATCATTCAATACCAGTGCTAGGTCCACTCTGTAAAGGAGTTCTCTAGACTTGTCTAGACTAAACTAGACTAGAGAAAACTGGGTTAGTCCTAGACATTGCCTCCTTAACCTGACACCTATCTACCCCTGTCATCCTCAAAGATCCTAATATTTACTTATTGTTGATGAACTTTCCTCCACTATTTTCAGCAGATCACATGCTTTTGTTTCTATTCCACTAACAATATATAAGGTTTGCACTCATTCAACTATTTGACAACACTTGTATATATGACTAACACTTATTCACAATATATTACATGTTTATAGTATATTTAAGATCATTAAGATGTATCATCTAATTGTATATTTTAATGTTAAGTAACCTTTGTAAGCATAAATTAAAGACAAAGCATCAAAGTGTTATCCTTACTTTCATATTTATTACATCACTATACTCAGTAGCCAACTTAGAGGAAAAAGTAGGCCTACTCTTCCTGCAGGCCCTGTAACCAGGCTTCTCTGACATCATAAAAATGGTTTTATAGTACATCAAGACATGCATTCTGCCACTTCCTAGAAATCTAGCTAAAGGAAGGCAAAAGGAACAACATGAGCCAAGCGCCTTTGACAATGAGATAATAGAAGACCCTATGTGGAATTCATTTAAACAAAGAACTGAAATCCTATGGTTCACTTTATTTCTTAACATGTGTCTTTCCCCCAGGTGAAGCTAGAATAAGAAACTGTAATGGGGCAGAAATATCCCCCCCCATCTTTAATGGTATATCCTTTACTTCCATCCAGAAAGCTTAGAGTTCATTGAATTGCTTTCCTTCCCTTCCACACTGCCCTTAAGAGAGAGTTTTCTGTAACTCCCCATATTACTTCTCCTTCCTACTTCCCACTCACACCTAACAACTGATGCCCATCCTTCTTCCCTGTATCACTGCACAATTGTTTTTATACCCATTTTCTACATTGCTGTTGCATTGACCATTGTCCACACCTGCACTTGAACACTGTAATCATGTTTTCATGAGGAACTACTCGGACACTCTTGCATAAACTACTCAATCACTTCAAAGTTTTAACCACAATGTTGAAAATTCACTTGTGGGCTGATTATAGTAATAGAGCTCGATGCTGCTGTGAACATTAAACAGGTTTAATGCGGGTAAGGAATTTGATTTGTTACTTGACAAACAGGAAACCCAAAATAAGTACTCATCTTTATCATAAGCTATTACTTTCTGTTGGACAACGTAGCCAGTTTAAATTCAATCACACCACTCTGTACTTATAAGCAATTCTTTGAATATTTCAAACGCGATGTTATATATTTTCTAATTTCTCCCTCTTCATTCTCCTTTGAAATCTTTTCAGAGGTGCATCAAGCAGAATCGAATCACAAATTGCTATATGAACTGTTCTAACAGATATGGTTTAGGTAGAGCACAATTTTCGGCTTTATTTCTAACAGGGTGCTTATGTCGCCCAGAACTTAGTTCTTTCTGAGGCCATAGAGGATGATCATCCCAGGTACAACTGGGAGCAACAGGCAGTTTCATCAGGTTTGCTGCCTGCTATGCAACTGATAATTAGGAGGTGACTCCTTTACAATAGGTTTCCATTATACCTGAATATATTGACATTCAAGTATTCATGTAAATTCTTAGGATTTCATTTCAAGGATCAGAGGGCATTATTTGGGCCTGCTGTCTTATGCTCATGGTCTGGAATATTTTTTTCTCTTCTTGAGACCACTTATTCAAAGTTACCAACACCCTAAAATTTTCTCTCTCAGGACCTTTATGTGAGAAGCTCTCTAACAGAGAACAGGCAAATTAGAGACATTGACAAGAATAAGGCTCCTCATCTCGTCCATGGGAAATATAAATAAAGAAAACAGGGTGTAAGGTAGGGAGTGACAGTTGGGTGGAAAGCACAGGATTCAGAGAATGCTTTAGAGTTTAGAGTTTTATTACTTCTTTTTTCTATTAATTAGATGGCATAAAAAGTGATACCAAGTCTTGTCTCTGGACAACCTCTGAATGAGTGTACTATTCATATTATTTTAGAGACAGAAATGTATTTGTTGTGACACTTCTTGAATGCTTCAGTCAAGAAGGATTGTTCAGGTTGTTGAAACCAAAATTTGTTATGTTCTCCCCAGGAAAAGCACAACTTTAATAGTACAGTTTATTCAAGGGTTGAAAACTAAGAACAGTGGTAGTGGAAGAGACACATGGTCAAGAGAGTCTTTTTGCTCATGGAGCTCGCATTCCTGAACTGCTTCAGACATCAGACTTAATGCAATGCTCTACAAGTACTGTATTCCCTCTTCACCATATTATACAATATGTCCATCTGTATTTCCAGATATCCATATGAAAGGCCATGTTCACGTTGCCCCTACAGACTCCCACTGAGGTAGATATATGACAACTGACAACCCAGGGTTTTTGTAAATGTTCTTGATATGGACAGAAAATAAAGTGAGACTCACCAGGTATCTTGCTTCTTACATCTTCTAGGAGAATTGTGCTCAAGCCTGATTCCTATGTGTTATTCTGAAAATGTTATCATCTATAATAATAGATTATTATTATTATTATTTTACTAATAGATACAAAATGTCTCCCAAGGTATTTTTGTTCAGGTACTTCTTAAAATTATTAAAAAAAAAACCAGCTACCAGTTACTTAATTTTAAACTATTTAGCAAAAACAATTCTATTTTTACCAAATACACCGTTTTATCACAGGGTTACTAATGTCTTAGGAACTCCTGATTTGTTGGCAGCTTTCCAACAACCTCCCAGAAGCCATACCTAGAAGTGGCTATTCCAGAGGAAGGAAGCAATGCCTATCTCAGTCATCCTGTGCCTAAGACAAAAAAAGTCAAAGGAAGTCTAAGGTCATTTAGATTTTCTAGTCCTACTCACTGCAAGCTTGTTCTGTGAGTCACAAAGCAGTAACTATGTATGGGAGGAAGGTAATAAACTACTAAACTTCTGTCGGTATCCTGTGTATCTTTCTCCCAAATAACACTTTTTACTCCCTAATGATTAATGAAAGAAAACAGGATATGTACAATACAGTGCCTTGAGACCTCATTACTGGGGCAGTTGATTATGTAATTCTGACACTTACACTTGGGATGAGAGATCTGGCTGCATTATTAGGAGCTATCTCTCTTGGTTAAAAGGTTAATTTTCCATTTCAGAGTGGGCCAGGGCCCTGTTGGGATCTAAACTGTTTTCTGTCCAATTCCCCAGTACATTGGAAGGGGGCATAACGTCTGATGTCTTCTAAGAAGAGAATAGAAACAGGTATTAAATAGAGTTTGAGCAACAATCCCTATTCCAGACATAAATAGAGATGGTTTCTGGTACTGACACTTAAAGCCATTTTAAAATGTCTATGTGTAATTACCAATCCTGTCCCAGAATATGTTGTTGAACTTTTGTACTTTTAAACTAATCTTTCTTGTCTCTGTTCCAATCACCTCACACTCTACATTTATTCTTGGGTCTTAGCTCAAGTTGGTGCCAAACCTCAGCCTTGCTAGTCATTTTCTGTACTCTTTGATCATTTGATTTCCCATAGCCAAATTAGTTGTTAGTATCCATTTACAGCTTTAAAATACGTAAGATCAGGATTCATTGTCACATTTGGGAAAATTTTAGAGTCTATTATATTCCGCTTTATTCTCTCGGTATACTTAGAATTGAGTCTTTTAAGCAATAATTACTAAGACCTTTCATATGTTCTTATAAAGTGCTACATATAAAGCTGTGCAGTATACTAGAGTACATATATTCACTCATTTTATCTCTTCTGAAAACTACTTACAATCTAATTATACCTGACTACCAGAAAAGAGACTGTGGGATCACCTTATTTTCCCTAGGACATTATCTAATAAATCAGACACTAGCATTAAACACAAGACACCTGATTTCATAAGTTATAAGATGTGTGTGTGTGTGTGTGTGTGTGTGTGTGTGTGTCTGATTTAAAGTTGTTTTCAATGGTGATGGAATTGCTAGTGATAACAGCCCAAGAGGTAACTTTATAATGGTGAACTGAAGGTTATTGTTCTGAACCAGTTTCCACAGAATGTAACTTCATGTTTTTCATTGACTAGATAGATGTTTAAGAAGCTGTTTTTTTCTCATCAGGCCCTTTGTCTATTCTTCTCTTAATGATGATATGATAAATGAAATGACTTTGAATCTCTGCCGGATTTTGCCTCACTCTCTAAGATCTTCATATTTCATTATATCACATCAAACTAACAAAAACAGTAAGTGTGTGTGTGTGCGTGTGTAAGAAATTGAGTACAAATTAGAGAACTGAAGGCATTGATCCTTTACCAGAATTACTTTCAGCCTCCTGATTTCTTTCTTCTATTATATCTCTGAAACAATGTCATCATGGTTAACATAGATATTCTTACTTTCTTTAGGAGACGAACATTTAGATTGAAAGAATGTAAATAAATATGTTAGTCTGACATTCAAATCCCTGTGGTCTCTTTCAGGAACTGTCATTTGTTGTTTGTAGTCTTTGGTCAAAAGAACCTAAAAACTGAGCAGAGCATCTGCAATCTCCATATGTGCTTATACATGAAAATGTGGGTAGAAATAAATTAACCCTCACAAAGATTGAAACCTGATTCAAATTAACTTAGTCCCTAGTTAAATAAATAGGATCTTGTCCCTACTACCACCTGCCAGGGAGTACAATAAAATCCCTACTACATGAAGATAATGTAATCTAGAGCTTCAATTTGTGTTTATAATTTATTCATATATCACAGGCTTAAGCAACTATGGTCTGCCAGCTGATATGACCACCATCTGTTTTTGTATGGATTGCAAGATGTACAAGAGTTTAGAATCTCAATTAATTAAAAATAAATAAAACAAAAGTTATTATGTGAAACAAAAATTATGTATATTTTATTTTTTTAGCCACACATTTAAGTTGGTTTTGAATGATTATTACATTAAATTGTATACCATCTATAGCCATTTGGGGATTAATTGTGTAATATTTAATGCAACAAAGATTATGGTCCAAAACCCTACATTATTTATTATTGGTCCTTATCAGACAAAACTTTAGATTATTCAGAATGCAATAGAGCTATACAGATACATCAGAAGTAAAGAATAGACTGCTAAAAGTCAAATAGAAGACAAAATACACAATAGGATCAGACCAATAACATTTACTCAATGGGCTTGATAAAATACAGCTTTAAGATGACTTTAATTATTGCAAATCCTCCCAAAGAAGATGTACAATGAGTATCACCTCTGTATAAAGCATTGTCCTTTACTGTCAACAGAACTGGACTCGCCTCGTCCCAATGTAATATAGCCAAAATGATAAGATGTCACTCCATGCTAAAATGGAATACATGGAGATTTGTCTTATTGTATATGTGCATACAAGGACATTCTATATGTCCATACGAGGATATGTACAGTTAAAGCCATAATAATTTTTAGAAAGTTAAAGATCTATGTAATCAATTGGAGCAAGAGATACTTTTTTCAGTGACTTTGAAGAAGTAACCTGTTGTGTTTTAATAGGACCTGGAAGAGGACAATGTGCAAAACAACTTGCTACAACATTCCCATTTTAAGACTGCACTCTGCTGTGTCCAGGGAAAGTATGTAGTTCACTGTCTTAGTTAGACTTTTGATTGCTGTAATAAAACACTATGTCCAAAACCAAGCTGGGGCTGCAAGAGTATATCACCTTACACTTTCACATCACAGTTCTGAAGTGGAGATTTGTGATTACTTTGAAGACTCAAGTTTTGTCATGTGATTACTTTTTCCAGAAATTGTTTTGAGAGGATGTTTTGTAGAAACAGGCACATGAGAGGATGTTTTGCTGAAATAGACATGCGGTGATTTTCTGGAAGCCTACCTAGAAAAAGTACATGTGATATTTTGCTGGAGCAGATGCTTGAGAGGACACAAGATGTTTGGAAGGGCATAATTATAACTCAGCAGATACTGATCAATGGATTGGCATTGGTTTGCCTTGCCACACTGTGCTAGTGTTTATTGGGCTTTGCTGACGCTGGTCTTCACTGACAACACTGGCATTTCTTCACCTTGCCTTCTTCCTTGATCATTGCTTGTTATGACTTCATAGAGAGAAATGCACCAGAGAGCTTCTGGTGATGTTCCAGTAGCTTCTTGCTGTTTCCCACAGACCTATTGGCAGAGCTTCTGGTTCCTTCTAGATCTAACTCTCATTGCTGGATCATGTGAACTTAACTGCTGATAATATTAACAAAGAAGATTGGAGTTGCCCCAAAGAACTATTTCTAAACAGGTAGACATCCCCCTTTGCCATATTAACCTTTCATTTTCACTACCCCTTGGGGGTGGGTGGGCGAGGAGGGAAGTTAAAGTGCTAAAGAACCCTTATTAGAGTAGGTTTTGAAAAATCTAAGTCTACAACAGTTCATCATCAGATGAAGTCAGGAGCTCAAGAAGGGCAGGAATCTGTAGGCAAGAGCGGCCTCAGAGGCCTTCGAGGAGTATAGATCACTGGCTTGCTCCTCATGGCTTGCTCAGCCTGTTTTTTGTTTGTTTGTTTTGGTCTTGGTTTTGTTTTAATTTTATTTTATTTTAGTTATTCACTTTACATTCCACTCACCGCCCCCCCCTTCCAGTCACTCCTCACCACAATCTGTACCCTATATCCCTTCTCCTACTCCTTGAGTGGATGGGGACTCCTCTGAGTATCCTCCACACCTTGCCACTTCAAATCTATGAGAGGTTAGGCACTTCATCTCCCACGTAGGCTAGAAGAGGCAGCCCGGCTAGTAAAACATATCACAAGTACACAGCCTGCTTTCTTATAGAACCCAGGACTACCAGCCCAGGGATGGCACCATCCACTATGGATTGGGTCCTTCCCAATAATCACTAATTATGAAAATTCTTTACAGGCCTGACATTTTGTTAATTAAGACAGATTTTTTTATTTAATTTTTATTTTCTATATTCTATGTTTACATTCCAAAGGCTTTCCCCTTTCCCAGTTCCCCCCCACCATATGTCCTATAATTCCTCTCCCCCCCAACTATTCCCCAATCATTCCCCCCCCCACCGATTTCTCTGTTCTGGGACTACGAAACTGGATCCAATCTTTACAGGCCCAGGGTGTATTCTTTTGTGATTGGGTTAGCTCACTTAGGATGATATTTTCCAGATCTAACCATTTACCTACAAATTGCATGAGTTCATTATTTTTAATTGCTGAGTAGTACTCCATTGTATAAATGTACCACATTTTCTGTATCCATTCCTCTTTTGAGGGATATCTGGGCTCCTTCTAATTTCTGGCTATTATAAACAAGGTTGCTATAAATATAGTGGAGCATGTGTCTTTATTGTATGGAGGGGAATCCTCTGGGTATATGCCCAGGAGTGGGCATTATTGGGTCCTTCCCAATAATCACTAATTATGAAAATTCTTTACAGGCCTGACATTTTGTTAATTAAGACAGATTTTTTAAAAAAATAATTAAGGTTCCTTTCTTTCAGGTGACTTTAGCTTGTGTGAAGTTGATATAACACCATCAAGTACATTCATTTACATCACTTGCATTACAAGTTTTTTTTTTTCTCAAACACTGGGAAGACATAAGCACATGTTCAGCCTGGGTTTCTTATTGCTGCTTTTCGAGACACTACTGTTGTTGAAGCTTTCTTACTGGTGGGTAGAGACACAAGACTGAAGTGAAAAAAGAGTTGCTCATGAAGAGCTGTTAGAAAATAGACTCCTAGGTTCTGAAGGAAAAATCAGATTTTTATTTTAAGCCAGTTTCAAGAAGATAATACTGTATTGCTGACAACTAAATTGAGTCACAGTGAATTTATTTCAATAAACATGATGGAATCATTTTTTTTAACATTTCACTACAATATATCATAGCTAAAATATGGAGCAATCGTCGTATGCCAATCACTATTCTAGAAATAGAATCATAAAATAGGGTGTTGGTAATAGACTGAGCAACAGACTTAAGTGCTATAAATTTACTGTTGGGAATTCCCTTCTGCCACACCTCAGAGATGAGGAAGAGGGCAGGAGAAGGGAAAGGAATCGGAATGATAAGCAGTGACAGCAAACTCCTCAGACTCTTTCATAGATGAATACTCTGGACCCAGGAGAGCCTTTCATAATCATCATAGAGGGAAAGTACCCCAAAATAGAAAACCACTGGAGGCAGCATACTTGAAAATGGAGTAGGAACTTAGAGGCTGATATTCCTTAGTGAGAATGATTACTGAAGGTGACTCACTGAGAGCCTCAGTGCCATGTTCTCTCTTCCCTCGGAGAAACATACCTCTAAGCCTTGCTGCGTACAACGTAACTATCCTTCTGAAGATGACTTCAGAAAAGAGATTGTATTACATCTGCCATCAGACTTAACACTCAACAACTTTGAATTAATTACCACAACCATGAGGTATTTTGACCAATGTCACAGAAGTGAACACATTAGCAATCCTGGAAATCCAGACACTAAAGCAAAGGTATCTTTCTTATTCCTGATCAAACTCCATATGCCATATTTTTTTTTTGCAAAGGGCATGTATATTTGAAATTTTTAAAAAATAAAAAACTTGTTTATTTCCATAGACTCTCTCAATCCTTAGGACCTCACAGATCCAATGACATATTCATCAAAGACACATTGCCTCTTCAGAATCATACCATAAGAGTAGATGCATCATAAACACAGAAACTGTTCAAAACTCAAGGAATGTTTGCTCCCCAGTATAGATAACCAGTGCAGAGTGCAAAACTGAGTGAAAACTTCTTCTTCATATCAGAATATCCATTCTCTCCTCTGTCTCAGATAGAATGGACATTACATGTTATACTGTACTTTATTTTATTTTTTATTTTCTATATTCTTTGTTTACATTCCAAATGATTTTCGCTTTCCAGGTTCCCCATGCCCCATAAGTCCCATAAGCCCTCGCCCCTCCGACCATTCTATTTTTAGTGAAGTTTTGGCCTTTTCTTCATTAATAAGTATTACCTATGTTGTAATTAAAGTGCTGACATTTGTAACAACTATGTTTTTCTAGAGTTTAAGTTCACCTTAACCATAAAAATGGACTCTACTTTTCTTTATTACATCATTTCCTCTTTTCCTTTCTGCTTCTAATCCCTCCCATATACTCTCTTTCATATATTTGGTCTAGTATATTTTAATATATATTCAGATAAAGGCAATTAACATATATTGTTATTCATATATTATTATTCTGCTTCTAATCCCTCCCATATACTCTCTTTCATATATTTGGTCTAGTATATTTTAATATATATTCAGATAAAGGCAATTAACATATATTGTTATTCATAATTAACACACACACATATGTTCTTTTTTTCTAAATATAACCTGCACAGTGTGTATAATATACTTCTATATATGTTTCTGGGGCTGACCATTTGGGATTGCATAACCAACTGGTATGTAAGACTATTTCTACAGCTCTCAGCATTGCTTAATTGTCTGTAGTTCTTTATGTATTGTACAGGCCTCCTAGCCTCTCCTCCATCTTCTATGGCATGTCTATATGTGCTGTCTCTTTCAGCTCATGTTTAGGTTCATTTCGGTGAGACTTTAAATGTGTAGCTTCTGACATTACTATGAGACATGGCATACTCCCTGAAATTCTGTATCTTTCAATCCTTCTTTTCCTTCTTCCACAATATTGCCTGAGTCCTAGGTGCGGAAGATGTTTTGTAGATGTACCCCTTGAGACTGAGCTCCACATTGCTATTCTATTTATACTAGCTAGGAAATAGAAACAGCATGCATGTTCTTCATGCATGATGAATGAACAGCAAAAATGCCGTGTTTATTTTGGATTATTTTTCTGTAAAGAAAAATGAAATCATGAACTTGGAAGGGAAATGGATGAAACTACAAAAGACCATATCCAGTGACAAACCTAGGTCCAGAAAGACAAATGTTGCATGTTCTATCTCTTTTCTTCTTTTCTTTCTTTCTTTCTTTCTTTCTTTCTTTCTTTCTTTCTTTCTTTTTTTTTTTTTTTTGTTTTTTGAAGACAGGGTTTTTCTGTATAGCCCTGGCTATCCTGGAACTCACTCTGCAGACCAGGCTGGCCTCAAACTCAAATCCGCCTACCTCTGCCTCCCAAGTGCTGGAATTAAAGGCGTGCGCCACCACTCCCGGCCCGCATGTTCTATCTCATTGTATGCTCTTAGCTCCAAATCTTCAGATATAAGTCTTATCTTCACCCCTCATCAAGGAAACATCTCTTTACAACAGACAAACTCCATTATAGAAAACCACAATTGATTGAAACATGTTCAACTTTTGACATGACCTCAATTTCTGGTTTGTGTTCTCAGCTATGAACCTCAGGACTGTGAGCAGCACACCTCTATTTGTAGCTGACACATTTTCTTTTTCCATATGCACTCGCTTTTCCTAGATCAATAAAGCAGTTCCATCCTCTTAGAAGATGTGCCACCAAAGTTTTGAAGTTACCCTGAATATAATGCTATATTAGCAACTAGCAAAAACAATACAAAATATTTTTTTACAGAAAGTTGTATATTTTCTGTCTTCTCACTTATCACAAAAAGTACACACTGACACCTTTGACTGCACCAAAGAAGTTTTGTCAAGCTGCGCTCAAAATCATTTATTCATCTTTGAGGATCCTACTACTTTGAGTCTTTCTTCATTTGTATAAATGACCAAAAACACTGTTAAGGTATGTATAATTACATACGTGCATATAAAGGCACTAAGGTGTGAGTAGCACAGGTGTGCAATTTTTTTTACTACCTACTTCCATGCATGCTTAGTGTGGGACCCAGTTGTGTACCACAAAAGGAAGCTACTCTTTTATCAATCAATTCAAGCTAAATTGCTTTTTATGGTATATATGCATATATATACATATATGAATTTATTTTCCTGCCATTTTAATTATATATATTATAACTATATATATAAATAATTGAAAAGGCAGAAAAATTAATTCATTCCTACATCTTCAGAGAAAATGGCTTCAAAGAATGTCCTATTAAGTGGAAAGAGACCTAAGACCTATAGCCTTTCGTAGAGCCTCTTTAACCTCTTTGTTCCTCAAACTGTACACCACTGGGTTTAGTAGAGGGGTGATGACAGTGTAAGTGACTGAGATGAGCCTGTCCTGCCCCAGGGAATTCTGGGACTTTGGTTTTAGGTAGATTATTGAAGCACAGCCATAGTGGATGATGACCACTGTGAGGTGAGAGGCACATGTGGCAAAGGCCTTCTTTCGACCTTCAGCTGAGGCAATCTTAAGAATGGTAGAGATGATAACAACATAAGATATGAAGACAAGGCCCATGGGTAACACAAGGACACACACACTGACAACAAAGTTGATGATCTCATTGATAGTAGTGTCTGTGCAGGCCAGTTTCAGCAGGGGTCTCACATCACAGAAGAAGTGAGCAATAACAAACCCATCACAGAATGGTAGACCAAACACTGATGTCACCTGGACAATAGCCATGCTCAGGCCAATTCCCAGTGAACCAGATGCTAAGAGGATACAAGCCTTCTTACCCATGATGACCGAATACCTTAAAGGATTGCAGATGGCCACATAACGGTCATAACCCATTGCTGTGAGGAGAAAACAGTTGTTGATGCCAAAAGTTAGATAAAAGAAGAGCTGGGTTGCACAGCCTTGGATATCTATAGCCTGGTGAGGATTAAGGAGACCAGCTAGCATACGAGGAATAATGGCAATGGTATAGAAAGTCTCAGAGATGGAAAGCATGCTCAGAAAAAAGTACATGGGTGTATGGAGATGGCGGTCTAGACGAATAATTGTCACAATGATCGCGTTGCCAGACAGAGTCAAAAGGTACAACATTAGGAACACAATAAAGAATCCAAGCCTGTGCTGCCAACCAAAGCTAGAGAAACCTTCAAAGAGGAACTCAGACACAGCTGTGGAGTTTTTCTTTGGCATTGAGGCATGTGTAGGCTTCAGGGAGCTAGGTAAAGGGAAGAAAGTTATGATGAGTCAAATATAAAATAGAGTAGGCAGTACCAATACCTTCTGTAAAGACCCTTTCCAATCCTTGCAGGGATTTAGATCCTAGCATTAGGATGACTCAACTATTGGTGGCTTGTTTTATCTTCCTCTGGGCCCACCATCTTCTTTGAAAGAGTAATTGGAGGGGAAGCCTTAGGTTGAGAGTAGAAAGATAAATGATACACAGAGTAAATTCAAAGTAAGTTGACAGTGACTTTATTTCAATTTTCAACTGCATAGCCAGAGACTGGGATTCTGAAGCACTTGATAATTCTATCTTTAAATTTTAAAGATGTTTTTCCTACTGGTTTCATCATTTTATCTTCCCACTATCAATATAAGAGATTGTCCAAACCATTCTCAACTCTTGTTACATCTTTATGAGATATCCGGCTCACTGTTAGCAACTATCTCTTTGTGCTGTGAATTTTCCTTCACCTCATGATTACTGACACTGAAAAACTTTTTGCATACTTGAACTGAAAACAAAACTTTTACATGGTGGACTCATATTTGCATTCACTCTGGCTCAGTGTATGAACAGCAACTTATGGAAACAACTTACATATCCCTAGACTTGAGAAATGACAACATGGCAGCCATATAAAACAGAGTGCAACCCAGCCTTAAAGAAATGGAATACTGCATCTGCAATACGATGGATAAACATATGTTATGATAGAATAAGTTAAATGGGTGAATCACAGAATTATAGTATACAGTTTCATTTATATGAGGGTCTTAAAAGTGTCAAAAGATAAGAACAATGAAGGGTATTTACCAGAATACAATACCAGGGAATTATGGAGTGGTAATTCAAGTTCTACAAATGAATTGGGTTTTCATATTCTCTCTACAGAATAGTGCATATAATTGATGATATTGCATCAGCAACTTAAAACTTGTTTAAAATTTTGATCTCATGTTAAGTACCTTATTACCAAAGTATTCGAAAAAGTACCAAGAGGTACAAGGAAATCCTTGAAGGTCATAAATATGCCTTTACTTTTGGTGGTGATGATTTCAGGAATAAATTTTTTTTATGGTCAAACTTGACATATGCATATATCCAACACATCCAATTTAGTAGGTAAATTTAGTAGGTAATTAAATAAGATTTGGTAAAACTTGTTTGTTAAATTTTATAATAAACCATTTAAAGAAATTAAGACATGGCTTCATGGCTATTGGATCTAGGTCATGGGAAAGGCAGTTGAGATATTAAATATGACCAGCTCTTTATTTCTTTCACAATACATCTTGAATTAGGACTCTTGAGACCAAATAAACATTTATCTAATGAAAGAAAAACATCATCAAATATTGATTTTTTTCATTCTATTAGAGGTAGTCAATAGCAAGTTCCCTGCAAAGATCTTAAGATGAATCCTCTACTGAACCCCACCCTAGTCTTCATTGTCTCTGTAATTCTAGCATTGACCACCCACTGTATTCATAAAAAATGTTAAAAGCTGCATGTATGTTGCCCTATCTTCCCAGAAAGTGTGCAACAACTATCCTCTCACATCATGAAACATGCTTTCTTTAAGGCAGTATAGGAATTCTTGAATATTAATCCCAAGGAGGAAAGAGCGTAAATGAGCCTGGCATTATCTTTTCAATGAAGGAGTGGTCACCAGAAAGGGAAATTCATTTAATTACAGAAATACCCACTATTCTATATTCATTTCATTTCTTTATTCTATGCTGTCATTGGGAGAGAAAGGAGCTAGCCCATTTATACTTTTTGGCTTCCCAAAAGTAATCTCAGCATGGAAGACTCTATTGGATTGACTTTATCCAATCTTGTGCACTTAACCAAACTATAGGGAGAAGGCAATCTGAAGAGATGACTCAGTTCTTCAGAGCACTGAATGCTGTTGCAGAAGACATGGGTTCAGTTCTCAGTGACACATGGCAGCTCACAGCTGCCTTTAACTCCAAGGTTCATATCTTCATACAGACATACAGGCAAAACACCAATGCACATTAACAAAATAAAAATTTAAAAGATGTTGGGGGAAATATTAAAAAAATAGAACCAATACATTCCCATGCTTATGCCTCTGCCCCGGCAGCCTGGGTGACCGTGTACTGGTGAGCAATGACCGACCTGGTTTGATCTTGTGGAGATTCATTGGCCTGGAGCCTCAGAAAATGTTTCTACCCAGCTCACTAGGTTCCCAGTGGTGGGCTGCTACCAAGCCAACCCCTCGCTTGGCCACTGTACCTTTCTCTCTTGAATCCAGATGAGCCACCACAGGAAAGAAACCACAACACAAACCTAGTTCATAATCAATGGGAACTCAATCTCTGGGCACAACAACTAAAACCTTATCTTGTGAGACTTACCAAAATCTGATCCTCCAGTGGTGGATCCTGGTGGATATGCCATGATACTAGGAAACTCTAGCAGCAACATCTAACCCTTCTGCTGTCCCTGTTCCAAAAGCAAGTCACTTTCTCCTGCTTCCTCTTTTCCTCTGTCCAACTTGGAAGTCCCGCCTACTCACCCAGTGATTGGCTCCTTTATTCATTAGGGGATTGGGTCACAAGAATAGCACCAGGCCCATGCACAACAAAAAGGTACATTGGATTGTTTTCCTTTCATTTTTCAACAACTCCAAGGCATTTCTTTCTAAAGATCATTTTTCTATCTCTACCCCCCTCTTCTTCCAACTTCCCACCAACACTCAATATCTTTCTCACCTACACTCAACATCTGATATCTGTTTAATTTCTGTATTGTTGATGTTGTCTCTAAACCCATTTTCCTTATTTGGTTGATCATATCTTCCCCCAAAATGCTGCAATCATACTTTTCCAAAAGATTTTCCCATTAAATACCCCTGCATAAATCTCAAGATTGTTCTTTAAGCATAATATTCTAATCCACTTGAAAATTAATTACAGTAATATAGCAGAGAGCTGCCATGGACATTAACCAGGTTAATGTAGGTGAAAAAAATCTGATCTGGTACTTTACATACAGGAAGCCCTTAAAAATAGGAATTTTATTAGTGGATAATACTTTCATACTGTGTAAAAATGAGCCAGAATACATTATGGTAAGGATGGAGCTAGAGGATTCAGTTAAAAATTCAGAGATTTGTAAATAATCATTTGAATATTGTAAATTTGACTTAAAATTTTATCATTTCTCTACTACTGGCACATAGGATTTTTTTGTAGTTAAAAATATTAAGCTTTTCTCAGACTAGAAGATAGCTCATTGATAAATAAACTAACCATGAAAATCTGGCTACTTGAGTTAGATCTCTGACCCCATGTAATGGTAAAAAGAGATAATTAACACCACAAAATTATCATCTGACCTGGACACATATGCTATGGCACATGTACCTGCACACATAATCACATACATTTTACACACAGGAAAACAATAATAAATAAAATTTATTTAATAAAACCCTTTCTGAAGATTCAACAATCAGATGTATACACACATGCTATCCTCACTAAGGTGTAGAGTATGTGAAAAAATTAGTTTTGTTTTAAACTGCTTTCATGGTAGTGCCAGTCATTTCACTTCTCCTTTGGAACAGAACAATCTATCTAGTTAAAATATGTGGGGACATTCTTCAGAGATACTCAGATCCTTTGTTAGGTTAAGGTTAATAGTGTACAGCCCATTAGTGATAAATCAGTCACACCATATATATAACATTTCACACTAAAATTCACGTATGTTATTCCTAACACTAATCCCACTTTATTTACTAATAAACCTCTTTTGTGCCTATAACCTGGTGGATGCCTGTTTCCATTTTACACCATTCCATTAGTCAGTTGCACATTATTAACATCTTTAAAGACAATCCCAGCACAAATATGTGGCAGATTCCAGGAGACACAATAGTCAGCAGAGAGCATAGAAAAGGATGGTACATTAGTGTCTTAGAAAGTCAGATGAGGAAGGAAAGGAGAGAAAAAAGCAATAATGAAGAGATGGAAAGAAACATTCAAACTCAGAAAATGTCTGTAAGCTTGAATTTTGTGGTCCCTTTACCTCTTCAAATAAACAACAAAGTACAAACATAAGACTTGCCCATGGTCCAATATTAGGTAAACAAATTATCTCCAGTTTTTCCTAAAAAAAAAATCTTACTGTGTTGCCTTATAATTTTTTAAATTTTTTGTTTATTTTTGAGCTTATAACTTAATATACTATTTATCCCTCCCCTTTCTTCCCTCCAAATTCTCTTATATACCTTTCCTCACTCCCCTTCAAATTCATGGCCGTTCTTTTTACTATTGAAATTTTAATGTCTCCTATGAATTTTGGTTGCTAAGACCAAAACATATTTTATTTTATCCCTCAAAATAATTTCTACAGAAATTCACTTTGTTCAATAGTCACAAATAAAAATCTATCTTAGGTAGGGGGAGAGAGAAATGTCTGTGGTGGTCTCCACATGCTTGGAGATTGCATTCTTGAATAGTCTTTGAAATATAACCCAATTAAAGGCTCTTGAAGAGTTTTTCCTCATCTCTTTTCTCCTTTGTTTAATGATTCATCTATAGTCCCAAATTCCCAGAAATCACATTCTCCCCTATAAGAAACTGGGCTCCCCTTCTCAAACAGACTTCAGCAGTCTGGAACGAACACCCCAGTGAATTTTCCTGCCCTAAATACAAAGGGAAGTCAGACTCACCAGGTATTCTCTTCCTTTGGGCTCTTAGAAGGCTGTACTCATATATGAGTCACATCCAACAATCTGGAAAAGTGAACACCTGAAATAATAGGCTGCTGATTTTACTGAATTGTAAAATATTTCATAGGTTTTTGTTAATGCCTTCACAGTATCACCTTAGATCCACACATTTCTTAACTATAGGAAGCAGAATAGTCTGTGAGTTTTCTTATAATAGAGTTACTAATGTCTCAGAAGCAGAGTTATGGCCTAATCACTGCCTCTCCTTTGCTGATAACTCTCTGTGCATCCCCCAAGAATGCCATGCCCAAAGGCAACTATTTAAGGAAGGAGACAATGCTGGGTGCAACCTTCCTGTGTCTGAGATCAAAGGGAAGGATGATCAGTTCTACAAGGCTTTCAGTACAACCTGCTGGAGTAAATAAGCAGTGGGCTAGTTAGAAGTAACTATGGTTGGTATTCTTAGTAAAGTATTAAACTGCTGTCCGAGTTGCGGGGTATCTCTCTCCAAAACAGCACATTCTTCTCCCAGTGGACAATGACAGAATTAAAATACAAACTGCAGAGTAGTTAGTATCTTGAGACCTTGTTACTGAGACTGCTTATTACCTAATCCGGAGAACACATGGGAAACACAGAGCTGGCTAATCTATAAGGAACAATCTCTGGAGTAAAATGGCTAATTTTCCTTCAGGGGGAGACCATGGTCTTTTGAGGGATATGTCATGTGTCCATTTCTCCCAGCAGTAACAGAAGGACTTATGCGTCCTGAGAAGCAAGTTTAGTAGGACTTGAACAAGGATCCCTATCTCCAGGGACACATGGGGTGATATCTGATTCTCTGACACTAGAATCAAGTTTAAAATCTTTGGGTGAACTCACAAATACTGTTTAGAGTGTTTTTTTTGGGGGGGGGTTTGTTTTTGTTTTTTTCGAGACAGGGTTTCTCTGTGTAGTCCTGGATGTCCTGGAACTCACTCTGTAGACCAGGCTGGCCTCAAACTCAGAAATCCGCCTCTACCTCCCAAGTGCTGGGATTACAGGAGTGCGCCACCAGTCCTGGCTCAGAATGAATTTTTTTATATTTTATTTTTATTTAAATTTTTTCAGCCCAACTAAATTTTCCCTCCTCTCCTCCCAGTCCCCACTCCCAGCAACTGCCATCCACCCCTCTGTTTCTCTTCATTTAAAAAAAGGCATGACTCCTATGGATATGAACAGGGCATGGCATATCAACTTACAATAAGACTATGCACCTCCCCTCGTATTAAGGATAGATGAGGCAGCCAAGTATGAGAAAAGGGTCGCAAAAGAAGATAAGAACATCAGAGGCAGCCACTGCTTCCACTATTAGGAGCCACACAAGAACACTGAGCTATACAACTGTACCATATATGCTAAGAGCTTAGGTCAGTCCCATGAAGTCTCCCTGGTTGTCAGTTTTCTCTGAACCAAGTTAGTAGATTCTGTGGGTTTTCTCGTTGTGTACTTCATCTCCTGGGCTTCTACAATCCTTCCTCCCGCTCTTCCACCTCTCCCTCCCCCTCAGGTTCCCTGAGGTTTGCCTAATGTTTGGCTGTGGGTCTCTGCATCTGTTTCCATAAGTTGCTGGATGAAGCCTCTCTGATGACAATTGGGCTAGACAGCAAACTATGAGTATAGCAGAATATCAATAGGAATCATTTCATTGACTTGGAGTTTTCATTGTTTGCCAGTCATGTTTGGTTCTATTCTATGTCCCTGGGCAATCCAGCTTCTGGCTCCTGCCCCCCCCCCAATCCCATGCCTCTAGGCAGTGTCAGGGGTGGACTCCCTCTCACGGCATAGGTCTCAAGCTGGACCAGTCATTGTTTGGCCACTCCCACAATTTCTGCTTTACACCCTAGCATATCTTGTAGGCAGGGCAAACTATAAGTCAAATTTTTCTGTCTGGGTTGGTATCTTAATCCCTTTATGGGCAGTCTTGCCTAGTTACAGGAAATATATGTAATCTATCTATTCAGGTACCATATGGTCCATTGTTAAGTCTTAGCTAGGGTCACCCTCATACAATCCTGGAAGTTTCCATTTCTGAGTAGAGACTATTGATGTGTGGGATTCCATGTATGATTTAATCTTGGATATGTTTCTTTTACTAATGTGGTTGCCTTGGATTTGGGGCATAGATGCTCAGAATAAAAACATCATTTTAGTGGATTTTTCCTTTGATGAATACGTGTGATTCCCCATTTCTTTTGATTAATTTTGGTTGAAAGTCTACTTTTTAGATATTTGAATGGCTACACCAGCTCACTTCTTGGCTCCATTTGATTCAGCAATCATTTTTGAGCCCTTTTCTCTGAAGTAATGTCTATCTTTGATGTTGATATGTGTTTCTTGTATACAGCAGATGATGGATTCTTTGCTTCCATTATGCTAGTCTCTGTCTTTTTATTAGGGAATTGAGTCCACTAATGTTAAGAGATATTAATGATTAAAGATTGTTAATTCCTATAATTTTGAGGTTGGTGGTGATTGTGTGTGTGTGTGTGTGTGTGTGTGTGTGTGTGTGTGTGTTTCCCTTTTTCTGGATTTGTTGGTGTGAAATTATTGATTCTTGTGTTTTCTTGAGTGTGGTTAACCTCATTGAGTTGGACTTTTCCATCTAGTGTCTTTTATAGAACTGGATTTATGAATAGATATTGTTTAAATTTGTTTTTCTTTTATATTATCTTGTTTTTCCATCTGTGGTGATTGAAAGTTTTGCTGGCTGTAGTAGCCTAGGCTAGCATCTGGGATCTTTTAGAATCTGTGAGACATTTGTTCAGGCTCTCTGGCTTGTAGAGTCTCTGTTGAGAAGTTGGGCATGATTCTAATTGGTCTGCCTTTACATGTTACTTGGCCTTTTCCCTTGCAGCTTTTAAAATTTTGCCTTTGTTCTGTAGAGTTGGTGCTCTTATTATTATGTTGTAAGGGGACATTTTCTGGTCCAATCTACTTGGTGTTTTGTAAGCTTTTTGTATGTTTATAGGCATCTCTTTCTTTAGGTTGGGAAATATTCTTTCCTGGTTGTGTTGAAAATGTTTTCTTAGACTGTGAACTAGGAATCTTCTCCTTCTATTCTTATTATTCTATTTTTCTTTTATTATCATTATTTTATTAGACATTTTCTTTATTTACATTTCAAATATTGTCCCCTTTCTATGTTTTCCCTCCACAAATCCCCTATCCCATCTCTCCTCCCCCTGCTCACTAACTCACCCACTCCTACTTCCCTGACCTGGCATTCCCCTTCACTGGGGCAATGATCCTTCACAAGTCCAAGGCCTCTCCTCTCATTGATGTCTGACCAGGCCATCTTCTGCTACCCATGTGGCTGGAGCCATGGGTGATCCCTCCATGTGTACTCTTTGGTTGGTGGGTAAGTCCCTGGGAGCTCTGGGGGTACTAGTTGGTTCATATTGTAGTACCTCCTAAGGGACTGCAAACCCCTTCAGATCCTTGGGTCCTTTCTCTATCTCCACAATTGAGGACCCTCTGCTCAGTTCAATGGTTGGCTGAGAGCATCCCCCTCTGTATTTGTCAGGCACTGCCAGGGCCTCTCAGGAGACAGCTATTTCAGGCTCCTGACAGCTAGCACTGTTGGCATCTACAATAGCGTCTGGGTTTGGTAACTGTATATGGGATGGATCACAAGGTGAGGCAGTCTCTGAATCATGTTTCCTTCAGTCTCAGCTTCACACTTTGTCTCTGTATTTCCTCCCATGGATATTTTATACCCCTTCTAAGAAGGGCCAAAGTATCCACACTCTATTCTTTCTTCTTCTTGAGCTTCATGTAGTCTGTGAATTATATCTTGGGCATTCTGAGCTTCTGGGCTAATATTCACTTATCAGTGAGTGTATACTATGTGTGTTCTTTTGTGATAGGGTTACCTCACTCAGGATGATATTTTCTAGTTCCATCCATTTGCCTAAGAATTTCATGAATTCGTTGTTTTTAATGGCTGAGTAGTATTCCATTGTGTAAGTGTGCCACATTTTCTTCATCCATTCCTCTATTGAGGGACATCTGGGTTCTTTCCAGCTTCTGGCTAGTATAAATAAGGCTGCTATAAGCATAGTGGAACATGTGTCCTTATTATATGTTGGAACATCTAGTGGGTATATGCCCCGGAGTGGTATAGCTGGGTCCTCTCATAGTACTATATCCAATTTTCTGAGGAAGCACCAACCTGATTTCCAGAGTGATTTTACCAGCTTGAAATCCCATCAGCAATGGAGGTACATTCCTCTTTCTCCACATCCTTGCCAGTACCTGCAGTCACCTGAGTTTTTGATCTTAGCTATTCTGACTGGCATGAGGTGGAATCTCAAGTTTGTTTTGATTTGTATTTCCCTGATGACTAAGTATGCTGAACATTTCTTTAGGTGTTTCACAGACATTCATTATTCCTCAGTTGAGAATTCTTTGTTTAGCTCTGTACCCCCTTTAATTATTAATTATTAATTTGTTTTTTACACTCCATATTTTATTCCCCACCACCCTCGTCCATCCTCTGACTGTTCCACATCCTGTACCTCCTCCCCACGCCCCTGTCTCCACTTGGATGTCCCCACCCCCTCACCCCACCTGACCTCTAAACTCCCTAGGGCCTCCAGTCTCTTGAGGGTTAGGTGCATCATCTCTGAATGAACACAGACCCAGCTGTCCTCTACTGTATGTGTGTTTGGGGCCTCATATCCATACCAGGTGTATGTTCCCTGTATGTGGTCCAGTGTTTGAGAGATCTTGGGGGTCCTGATTAGATGAGACTGCTGGTCCTCATACAGGATTGCCGTTCTCCTCAACTTCTTTCAGCCTTCCCTAATCCAACAACAGGGGCCAGATGCTTCTGTCCATTAGTTGGATGCAAATATCTGCATCTGACTCAGCTGCTTGTTGGGTCTTCTGAAGTATGGTCATTCTAGGTCCCTTTTTGTGAGCACTCCATAGTCTCAGTAATCGTGTCAGGACTTGGGACCTCCCCTTGAGCTGGATCCCACTTTGGGTCTATCACCGGACCTTCTTTCATTCAGGATTCTCTCCATTTCCATCCCTGTAATTCTTTTTTTTTTTAATTTTATTTTCTATATTCTATGTTTACATTCCAAAGGCTTTCCCCTTTCCCAGTTCCCACCCACCATAGTTCCCATAGTTCCTCTCCCCCCCATCTGTTCCCCAATAATTCCCCCTCCCCCCTCGGTTTCTTTACTAAACTGGATGCAATCTTTACAGGCCCAGGGTCCTCTCCTTTCTTCTTCTTGGGAATCATTTGACTTGCTATTTGTGTCTTGAGTATTTAGGGCTTCTGGGCTCATTAATATCCACTTATCAGTGATTGCATTTCATGTGCATTCTTTTGTGATTGGGTTAATTCACTCAGGATGATATTTTCCAGGTCTAACCATTTACCTACAAATTGCATGAATTCATTATTTTTAATTGCTGAGTAGTATTCCATTGTATAAATATACCACATTTTCTGTATCCATTCCTCCTTTGAGGGATATTTGGGCTCCTTCCAATTTCTGGCTATTATAAACAAGGCTGCTATAAACATAGTGGAGCATGTGTCCTTATTGCATGCAGGGGAATCCTCTGGGTATATGCCCAGGAGTGGTATGCCAGGGTCCTCTGGAAGTGACATGCCCAATTTTCTGAGGAACCGCCAAACTGATTTCCAGAGCGGTTTTACCATTTTGCAATCCCACCAACAGTGGAGGAGTGTTCCTCTTTCTCCACATCCTTGCCAGCACTTGTTGTCTCTTGAGTTTTTAATCTTAGCCATTCTGACTGGTGTGAGGTGGAATCTCAGGGTTGTTTTGATTTGCATTTCCCTGATGACTAATGATGTTGAACATCTTTTAAGGTGTTTCTCGGCCATCCGAATTTCTTCTGGTGAAAATTCTTTGTTTAGCTCTGTGCCCCATTTTTTGATAGGGTTATTTGTTTCTTTGCGGTCTAACTTCTTGAGTTCTTTGTATATATTGGATATTAGCCCTCTGTCGGATGTGGAGTTGGTGAAGATCTTTTCCCACTTTGTTGGTTGCCGTTTTGTCCTTCTGACAGTGTCCTTTGCTTTGCAGAAACTTTGTAATTTTATGAGGTCCCATTTGTCGATTCTTGATCTTAGAGCATAAGCTATTGGTGTTCTGTTCAGGAACTTTTCCCCTGTGCCCAAGTCCTCCAGGGTCTTCCCAAGTTTCTTTTCTAATAGTTTCAGTGTGTCTGGTTTTATGTGGAGGTCCTTGATCCACTTGGAGTTGATCTTAATGCAAAGAGATAAGATTGGATCAATTCGCATTCTTCTGCATGTTGACTTCCAGTTGAACCAGCACCATTTGTTGAAAAGGCTATCTTTATTCCACCGGATGGTTGTGGCTCCTTTATCAAAGATCAAGTGACCATAAGTCTGTGGGTTAACCTCTGGGTCTTCAATACTGTTCCATTGATCTGCTTGCCTGTTGCTATACCAATACCATGCAGTTTTTAACACAATTGCTCTGTAGTACTGCTTGAGGTCAGGGATATTGATTCCCCCAGAAGTCCTTTTATTGTTGAGAATAGTTTTAGCTATCCTGGGTTTTTTGTTGCTCCAGATGAATTTGAGAATTGCTCTTTCTAGATCTATAAAGAATTGAGTTGGGATTTTGATGGGGATCGCATTGAATCTGTATATTGCTTTTGGCAAGATGGCCATTTTTACTATATTGATCCTGCCAATCCAGGAGCAAGAAATATTTTTCCATCTTCTGAGGTCTTCTTCGATTTCTTTCTTCAAGGACTTGAAGTTCCTGTTGTACAGATCTTTCGCTTGTTTGGTTAGAGTTACGCCAAGATATTTTATGTTGTTTGTGGCTATTGTGAAGGGTGTTATTTCCCTAATTTCTTTCTCTGCCTAAAGAGGCACAATTATGGGTCAGAGTTGTGACTGTGGGATGGCACCCCTCTCCCTCATTTGATGCCCTGTCTTCCTGCTGGAGGTGGGCTCTATAAGTTCCCTCTTCCTACTGTCAGGCATTTCATCTAAGGTCCCTCCCCTTGAGTTCTGAGAGTCTCTCACCTCCCAGATCTTTGGAGTATTCTGAAAGTTCCCACTAACCTCCTATCTCCTGAGTTTGCCTGCTGTTCCTCAGAGCTTCAGTCCTTTTCCCTCACTCAATACCAGATCATGCTCCCCTCTTCCCCAGTTTCCGCCCAAGTCCCTCCCTGGTAGGGTTATTTGATTTTCTGGAATCTAACTTCCTGAGTTCTTTTTATATATTGGATATTAGTCCTCTATCAGATGTAAGATTGGTAAAGATCTTTTCCTAATCTGTTAGTTGCCATTTTGTTGATAACAGTGTCCTTTGTCTTACAGAAGCTTTGCAATTTTATGAGGTCCCATTTGTCAGTTCTTGATCCTATTATTCTTAAGTTTGGTCTTTTCATGTAGTCCAGTTTTTCTTGTTTGTTTGTTTGGTTGGTTTTTTTTTTTTTTTGATTTGGGAACTTTTTAGATTTAATATTTTCATTGACTGACATAAGAGATTCTTCTATTGTATATTCTTTGTCTGAGATTCTTCAATCTTTTGTATTCCATTGGCGATGCTTGTATCTGTAGTTTCAGTTCTCTTTCCTAGGTTTTCCATCTCTAGAATTGCCTCTGTTTGCTATTTCTTTATTGTTTCTATTTCCCCTTTCAAGTCTTCTACAGTTTTATTCATTTCCTTCAACAGTTTGATTGCAGTTTCACGTATTACTTTAAGGGATTTATATATTTCCTATATTATCTTCATAAGACTGGACCTGAAGTCATTTTCAGGTATATTGGAATTTCCAGCACTCATTGTAGTAGGATATCTGGGCTCTGGTGATGTCATACTGCCCTGGCTGTTGTTGATTGTGTGGAGTGCTATTGGAAGTTGTTATATGGGTTTTACGGAATATTAGCAGGCTGTTCAAGGTGTCTCATCTGGGGTCCTTAATGCCAGAGTAGCCTCCAGTAAAGCAGAAGTCTTCTGCAGGAGTTGTGGGCCAGAATATAGATCCCAGGGTAAGGGACAAAACTTTTATATTTTTAAACTGTTCTGCTTCACCTCTGCATTGATTATCTCATATATTACATCAATTCTGAAGCCTTTGACTCAATTGGCCTTGGGTATCAAGTCATTCACCATCTACTATTTACAGCTACATTTGACTTTTCATGGCTTGAATGTAATTTAGTAGGTCTTTATATCTTCAGAATTTGAAGCAATTTTAAAATATGTTTACCTCTTTACTCATTTTTTACATGGACCTTTTATGCCTAACTTAATTGTGATGGAAATTAAATGTAATCTTGTCTACTTGCTCACATTTTGTTACCTTATTTCCCTTAGAACTAGTTTTTCTAAGAACAATTGCTAAAATTTATCATATTTAGATACAAAACTATTAAATGTATTTTTGTTTTCATTATATGATTAATTAAGGTTGTTGAAGCAACTCTGTCTTATATGTTAAACTTTGTCTTATATGTTAACATTTAAACATTCTTTACAGTTATTTACTCTCCTTGGTTTATAAATAAAAATTGCTATATAATATAATACTTAGGTCTTCTTAATTGCTTATAAGCATCACCTTTGTTGAGTAAGCCTGGGCTACAAGGATTTTCCCTGTGACTACTCAGTTGAGTAGTTAGTTGATGGTTTGAGCAGATTGTACACCAACACCTGGAATCCTTCAGCATTCATCTTAAAATCAATCTGTGTGCTGATAGATACAAGAATGCAATGTTGTAGCTAATTCTTCAGTTTCTACTGTTTGTTTTCATTTTGTAAAATAATACTTTTGTATTTTGAAAGTTCTATACATTTATACATATACAATGATCATATAGTTTCCCTTTGCTTTCATGTTTACTCAGGCTCTTGCAACTCTCTATTGTACATTCACTGTTTCTATATGACTGGCGATTCATAGGGTACTCATTTGTGCTCATCTTATTTCAAGACCTCCCAGCTAAACTTGTGTGGCTTATTAGGGGCTTTTTCAGAGTACTGATCTTGATGGTTGTCTCCATCCACTCCCAAATGAGTGGACCACACTGAGTCAGTGTATCTACAGATTTTATTCAGCCTCTACTGAAAATAAAGATGGCTTCCTCTGACACCAAAGCACTAATTGGCAGAGAAAGTTCAAAGCAACAAGAACAAATGATTCTAATCCCCGAACTGTGTGGGCAAAAAGATTGGTGGCTGACCATTTGATATTGAATAACCAATTGGAAGACTCTTTCCTGGAGAACACCATTTTTCTCACCTGAAGTATTCATTGGTTTTCTGTCTTTTTGTCTAGGATTGGGGTCTCTTGAGATCTTTTCCTTATGCATTAGCATGTCTGTCATTGTCATCATTGTCTTTTTAGGCAGCTATGTTGTTGAGATGTCAAAGGTATAGCTTCACAGCTATAGTTTCTAGGAGAACTAATCCCATTTTAAAATTTCTGTTCCTCTGGCTCCTATATACTTTCCAGCCCTCTTCCATGATGTTCCCTAAAACTTGGATGTATTAATTGCATAGATCAGATGGGGCTGGATCAGGAAATCAGATGGGCTTGGATACCACAGGAATATTTGTTTTCTGCATTTGATCTGTTGTGATTTTCTGTAATGTTCCCCACATGCTACAACGATCAGTTTCTTTGTTGAGGGATGAGACCTCATTTATTTGTAAATATAAGGATAAACATTTAGAAACCATATACATGTAACTAACATATGCCCTAATCAGATCAGATTGTATCTATATATTTAGGAACATCATGTTAAAGTGTATATGTATGTATGTGATATGTGTGTGTATGCATGTATGAAACAACAATAAAGGAAAAATAGAGGCCATGAATCTGAGAAATTGTAACCCAGGCATGGCTAGATGGAAGAATGTTAAAAATTAGATAAGATTTTTTATTTATAAAACTTTAAATAATGGATGGAAGGAATTCCCATAAATACAATGTTTACAGACTCTTGGTATTCCAAAATCAAACTCTAGACAATTTCAGGTAATTATTTGCCTTAAGTGAATTTCTATTCCTATTTCTGAAAAAGTTGCTTACTATAATTAATTTCATTTTATACTTTTGTTTGGTCTCTTCTTCTCTTCTATATAGAAGTTTTATTAATTCTATCATTTGTAACTGTCTCTGAATCCTTAACTGGCTCTAAGCTATAGAACCATCGACCAGGTATATTTTAAAAGATATACTTACATTCAGAATATTACTGGCCAATGCTTCTGAACTGACACTTATCCATAGATAACAAGCAGAGTTCTGCTTGAAGAATCTTGAATGTCACATTAAGAAATGGAATCTTGACTTTAATGTTCCTACAATAAACATTTTAAAGTGAGTTCAGCTACCCCTAATCATGTTCTGGTATACTTTCTCATTTCTAAATGTGTCAAATGAGATAGCCTGTGGCATTGTGTTACATATCTACCACTTTAATCAATTTCCTGAGTGAGCCCCGATGCTATCAGTTATTAGCAAGTTACAGATCAAGTGTAAATAGTACAGTGTAACTAGTTCTATAACCAATGTCTTATGACATAGTAAGTGCACTGTATTCCATGGTTACATGTGTTTCAAGAGTATATTCCAAGGAGATAGAACCACACATTTATTCCTTATTTCTGCTATGGGATTTTGAAGATACTATTATTATTCTCCATATAATGGATTAGACATTATTCTATTAAGCTGCCCCAAGAAGCTCACACTGCAACCCCTTCAGATGTCTACAAAAAGCCACACGTTTTATAAATAATTACTTTCTGGGAATTGGTTCATGGGTCACTGCTGGGTAAAGACAGGTGTCTTGACCATGTGTGTTAAGATTCCTATGATGGATTAGCTTTTGGGGTCTCAAAGTTCAGGGTTATTACTTTGTCTTCCACCAGATCTCTGGCTCCACAGCATTCCCACAGGACAATAGCTGTCATCCCCCACTGTCTTTCCAAGGCTTGAACTGTCAGTCTTGGTTTCACATGTTTTATATTTTAATTGTGAATTTCTATATGATTGCATCATCACTAAACAAAGGCTTTTCTAGCACAGAATATGCTTGAAGTTGTACAAATCTTTGTGTATCTTCAGTTTCATTGCCTCCAACATGATCTCTTCCTTGCAATCTCCCTCACAATGAGTAGTGTTTCACATCATGAATGAGCTACATTAATTCATCCAGTAGTTCACTCTTCTTCTCTTCCTCTACTTTAGCTTCATCTAGTTGACTGGCATATGCCTTTAATATTCCAGCGTAAATTTTGTGACTAAGGTAAACATTGAAAGACTCAGTGTGGTAAACTAGCATAACCTGCCCCCCCCATACATTTTTCCTCCTAGTAGTTATTTTGCTTCTAGTAATACAATTGTGATATTTCTAGTTTGAAATTAGCCTGGCTGTGTAGGCAGTATGCACCTCAAGCAATACCATCCCCTAGCCAAGAAGAGAGTAGGAGAAAAGATCCAGCCCACAGTCCACTTCAGAAGCCCATAAGTGTCTTAGAGTTCTCTCTGGATAAAATAGTGAAATTCCTTTACTAATGACATAAATTATCTGGTGACCAACTGTTTGTACAGAGGCTGCACATGTCCAGGAAATGCTCCTTTTTCAAACATGTGCATATTTACTCATTCCTTAACTACAGTTTGTTGTATTCTCTTGATTGATAGCTCTATAGAAGCAAACACCATTACTGGATTTATTGTGCTATGATCCCCAGCCAACATACTGCTTTGCACAAGAGTGGATGCTCAATATTATTTGTTTATTTAATAAAAGAGGAAAGCCTCCTCAGACATATTATATCAGATAGTTAGTTTCTTGGTGTGTTTATTCTGTGTTTGGTGGTTTGCTAACAAAACGTGTTTTAGTTTCAAAGATACAGGCTGTTGCTGAATTACTAAACAAAGGCAAGGACTTCCACTCTACTAATTGCCCAAATTCCTAACGAGGCCCCTGAGATAGGGTGTCACACTAGGTCTTTGATGCCCTCTGTGCCCAGGAATGATTCTCAAGGGAATTCTCCAGAGCACCAGAGTTAATAGACCAGTTTCTCTGTCTGGGTAAACCTAAGACAGCATTCTTAGATTTAGGGTTTCCAGAGTTTTCTGCTTTGCAGAGAGACTTTTTTGAGGATAGGAGAGTCAAAGCGTTAGCCTGAAATTTGTCACTAAGTTATGAAATTCCTTCTGACATTCTGGAAGTGCTTACCTGCTTGCCTTAGGATTTCTAACATCTTCCACTCTTGCTTCCTGAAGCATTCAATCCCAGGCCTTTCCTTTTCCAAATGCAGGTACATTGGCTCCTAAGGAATTTTCTATAATTTCCTTTTCCAAGTTTTCAAGAAGTAAGCGTATTTAAAATAAAAGTTAAAAATAAAAAGCAGCAGAAGATTGATTTTTTAAAGATTTCTGGTTTTCATCTAACTAGTCCTCTCTCTCTCTTTCTGGTGATTTTCTCAATATTGAAGTTTCAGACTTTCTCAGTAAGTTTCACAATGGCTGCTTGACACCTAAAGTGAAATATAGCATTCTTGCAGGTTTCATTTTAAATAATGGAAGAATCTGCTGGAAGTCAAGGCAAAAACTGTAAATAAGACCACCTTTCTAACACCAGTGCTGTCGTCTACAGCTAAGGGCTCTCGTGTCTTTTGAGGCAGCGATGCTGAGAGTTAGGCATTTCTCCTTCGACCAATGTCTCATTCTCTTTTAACCCAAACACCTTGCTTACATATTCATCCTGTAGGATTTTTCTTCAGAGGAAATACTTGAGATGTCTATCCACATATGCCTGTGCTTCAGACCTGGCCTGTCAATTAGTAGATATGTGTGTCTGGCAAGTGGTTTATTCCAGTGGGCTTCAACTTTTTCATTAACAGAATAGGATTGATTTATGTATTTTCAGAGTAATTTTGAAGATGTAAATCAAATAGGCTGTCTACACAAGATAGCATATTTTAAACAAATGCTAGTTTCTGTAGTTTGTTTCTAACTATTTCAGCCATTTCAAGTAGAAGGGTCAAATTTGTACTTAACAACAATTTTTGCCATCCATATGCTACCTTGATTTCTTTTTTTTATTGGATATATTCTATATTTACAATTCATTTCTATTTTTCTGGTTCCCCACCCCCAAAAGTCCCTCATGCCCTTTTCCCTCCCCCTGCTCCCTCATCCATCCCCTCCCACCTCCCTGTTCTTGTACTCCCCAACAATGATGCTTTGGTCCATTCTAGCACCAGTGTCCACTGGGTCAGGGGAATTATGCATCTTTCAGAAACAATCTGGGCATCTAGATGCTCCTTACAAAAATCTCTCTCTCTCTCTCTCTCTCTCTCTCTCTCTCTCTCTCTCTCTCTCTCTCTCTCTCTCTGTGTATGTGTGTGTGTGTGTGTGTGTGTGTGTAGAGAATATAATATATCTAATATATTGCCTTGGGGATTCTATATACACTTGGAACAGAGGACAAAAAAGGAGCACTATTCTTCCTGAGCCTTTCTTTTTTTCTGGATCAAAAAAAATTTTTATTGGATATATTCTATATTTACATTTCATTTCCCTTTTTTTGGTTCCCCACCCCCCAAAGGTCCCACATGCCCTTTTCCCTCCCCCTGCTCCCTCATCCACCCCTTCCCACTTCCCTGTTCTAGTATTCCCCTACACTGATGCTTTGATCCTTTCCAGCACCAGTGTCCATTCCTTTCTTCTTGTCAGACATCATTTGGTATGTGAATTGTGTCTTTGGTGTCCCAAGATTCTAGGCTAATATCCACTTATCAGTGACTGCATACCATGGATATTCTTTTGAGACTGGGTTACCTCACTTAGTATGATGTTCTCCAGCTCCATCCATTTCTCTAAGAATTTCATGAATTCATTGTTTCTAATGGCTGAATAGTATTCCATTGTGTATATATACCACATTTTTTGTATCCATTCCTCCGTTGAGGGACATCTTGAGCCTTACCAAGTCCTTGAATGTTACTCTTAACAGACACATCTGATCTAAGACCTAACTAAGCAGATTCATTTGTCTTATTGTGCTCTCCTAAAGAGAGAGCATTCCCTTTCTAGTATCAGCTTTCCATCTGTCAGTCCCTTGATTCTTATAGAATTAATAATTTTTAGTAGCAGAGGGTTTGGAGCTAAGGGTCACAATATCAATGCTTTGGAGGTAGCTCTGCCATATCTGTGATACTGGAGAACTATTTTGTACATTGTAAAAATTGTTCTTCACATGTCTACAATGCAGCTTTCTCTGGAGCAAAAAGGAAGTTCTTTTAGGCAAAAAAATTACATGGTTCTCATATCATTTTTAGAAATGGAGCTGCTTACCTAAATGTGGACTGGGATCTGAAAAAAAAACTCCAGATCCATTTGTGTGTGCCTTCTGAAGGAAAAGTGGTAAGCCAACACTTACATCATCTGTCTTTATTCTATCCCTTTGTGTCCATTCTCTCAGGCAACCTTCCAGTTTCTCCACTTATGAGTGCTGCACACATTACTGCTTCCTGCCCATCTATATTTCCTGCAGCATCTCCTGCTGCATGTGACTGCAGTGTCCCTAAAGGTAGGAATCCCATGCTCTCTATGCCTTTCATAGCCCTGAAGTTCTGAAGTCCAGGTTTTTTGCTTTATTACTGTGTCTTGGTTCTGGGTACCCAAGGCAGAGTTTCTGTGGACATCCAACAAAACGATGAGACTCTGCCTGCAGACTGGAAGTATTCAAAAACATTCCACTATTCACTGGTTCATTTAACAAGGATTTGCTGACAACTTAAAAACAACAACAACAACAACAACAACAACAACAACAACAAAAGCCAAATATTGGGATTGGTTCTATAGATCTGGAACTAAATGAGTATGACCCCTGCAATCAAAGGGCCCATTTAAAAGTCAATAAAAATAATTGTAATCACACTTTACTAGAGTGATCAAACAATAAATAAAATGTAAAGATATAATAAGACAGAGATATATAAATAGAAAAGAGTAGGGAGAATTGCATTAAAGAGAAAAATTTAAGGCCCCATCTATGATCAAATATGTATTCGTTATCCTTCAGCATTCATTTTTCTTCCCCCACTAGGATTGGCTTTTGCCCTGTGTTAGCCCCACACCATCTTAATTATTCTGACATTATGATAAGTACTGATAGGTGAAAGATAAATCTCCTTTTCTTTGGCTGCTCCTGGGACTTGATCTTGTATGTAAATATTCATATTAGTTGTTAATCCAGCCAACACATAATTAAAATAATCAACTTGAGACTTGAGTGACTTGGATTGACTCTGTAGGTCTATCTGGGACTAGGTGAAAATGACAGTATTGTCTTAGAATTCATGCATATAACCACTTATTTTAAACTTCTTTAGGATGCTTCATTGAGGTTTTGACAATTTCTCCATTGTAGTCTTTCTTCATAAGTACTTGATATTTTTTGAAATGATGATAAATGATACATTTTCTAGATTTAATTTGGTATAGATTTGTTGAATACAGAGATTCAGGGAAGTTTTATATAATAACTTTTGTGCCAAAAAGCGTGCTAAGCTCCCTTAATTCTCATAGCTTGTCAGTACCATTTTTTGAATTTCCTATGAATATAATCTTTTTGAAATGTCTGGTTTTATTTCTTCCTTTTCAATCTTCATTTTCTTTTACCTATTGGGCTGGCAGGATAGTCAATGTAATGTTGAAGAGAAGTAGATAAAGCCATCACGTTTATCTTCTTCTTAATCATGAAGAAAACCATCTAATATCTTGCACCAAGTGTGATGTTGACTATAGGATTGCTGCCTGTGTTTATCAGCTCGGAGAAAATGTTTCATTCTCAGCTTTCTACAGGCTCTTCTCAAGTGCAAATATTAGAAAAATCTTTAAAGCCCGTGTTAGTAGCAAATCAAATAATCACATGACTTTCCCCTCTTTAAACATTGTTTTGATGTAACACATAATTAGAATCTTAATTTTAAACAAATTTACCATTCAGAGGCAAACTATTGACACCTAACCATTTTATATACTGGTGTTTTTAATTTGTGAATTTCACATGTAAGAATTTGGCATCTATATTTCCAAGGGATTTTTGGCTTGAAGGTATTTTCTATGATAATATAACATTGAAACTTTAATAATATTGATGTTTTTAATTAAGTTCCTTATGCTTTGACTCTGGTTGGAGTTATTTCTCTTATTCTTGAGATTATAATTAAATCATTTCTCTCTTCTCCTTCTTGCACCTCCCAACTTCCCATTTACTTGCCTTTGTTCTCTTTCAAATTCATGACCCTTTTTCTCATTAATTGCTATTAGGTATATGTATATATACCCAGCTCAGTCCATATAATGTTAATTTTTCAGGGCTCACCATTTAGCACCAATTCATGTATTCTTCTGTGGAAAAACCTGTCTCTCTCAGTCCTGATCCATTGATTGTGGTTCTTGTGTAGGGTTGAAGCCTTGTGGCCCACTCCCCTCTATTTGTCTATTGGTGCCATCC
This sequence comes from Apodemus agrarius, assembly GCA_964023405.1. NCBI lineage: Eukaryota > Metazoa > Chordata > Mammalia > Rodentia > Muridae > Apodemus > Apodemus agrarius. The sequence goes on from OZ030017.1 coordinate 21,568,364, forward strand.
TTATTCAAATCATGTTTGCACAGTCATCTTGGTAACACTTTATGGGTATTGATTCTGACATTACTAAGGTACAAAATCTCACTCAAACTTCCTGATCCTCTGCCCTCTCTTCTGCAATGATGTTGGAAGAATGCTAAAAGAGTACTTTGTACATGTACCCATTGGGGCTAGGCTTCACAGCTCTGGATTTTACGTTTGGATTGATTTTGGGTTTTTCCTACCTGAGAACTCTATGGGATGGGTCATACCACATTAATTAATAATTAAGAAATCCCCACAAAGACACAATCACTGACCAACCTTATCTAGGCTATTCCTTTGTTGAGATTGGTTCTCTTAGATGGCTCTAGGCTGTGTCAGTTTGAGAATTAAGTCTGATCAAGACAGAGTTTTCATGGGTATATTTTTATTTAGTTTTCATTGGATGTTTGAGAAGTTCATTCAATATGAATTATTCATTATCATCCTTCCTTAGCTCCTGGAAGATTCTTGCCTAACCACCGAAATTCATATCCATTTATTTTTAAAATCATGAAATCCAATTTATGTTACTCATATATTCTTAGATGTGTGGAGTTCTACTGAAGCATGGTCAGCCTAGAAGGACCAAATCAAAACCTGATTCTTCCTCTCCCAATGTATTAATTTCCAATAGTTCCACTCTTGGGGTGGGATTTCCATATCTACCCCCCCTCTCTGTGTTGAGATTTGGTCCAAGCTTGCACACAGTTGTGCATGTAACAATTACTTTGACTTATGTGCAGCTGACCTGTTGTGTCTGCAGGACACCATTTACTTGTGCTCATTGGCTACCTCTGCCTCTTAAAAACTTTCTGTACCTCCTGTTGCAGAGATCTCTGGGTCTTGGGAAGAGGAGGGGTGATAGAAATAAGCATTGTCTGAGTTTATTCTAAACCTTGATATCAGTGTGAATCACTACCCTCTATAAATACATACTCTAATGAGGACTGAGATATCAATCTACAAGTATAAGGATAAGTCATTAAGAGTCAGTTTAATATGTATATTTAAAAGAATGATTGTTGTAGGTTTGCCCCTACTGTGTATAACCTGTGACGCCACAGGTTTTTAGCTCACCAATAGTGTCAGGTATGAGTTTCTTGATTAAGTAACTAACTTATTCCTAGAAATATAGTTATTTTATTTTACTAAAAATATTAATTAAACTGTACAGCTAATTTCCTCTTTTGTTCTGAAACTTCTGTAATTATCTTCCTCTTTGGGTTAATAAGAAAATTATTCATATTCTCTATTATTTTTCTTTGTCAGTTTTACTAGCATCTAATATTTAGGCTTGTAAACATTTACTTTTCTGAGCCTTATCATTTTTTCTGCTTTTTTGCTATTATCATCAAATTCATTGTATTATCTTCCTATTTTACACTTATCTAGTTTTTTAAACCTGATGAAATCAGCACTCTTTTAGCTTCTTTTTAAAATAAACATCTTAAAGTATAAATTTGTATCTAATAATCTTCTGCATATGCCACACATATTTTGTTATATCATTATAACTATTTGGTTCTGAATAGTTCCCAGTTATCATCATAAGCTCTTATGAACGTGGGTTAGTATATCAAACAATGCCTCTTTTGAGCTATTTTTTAAAATTCCTAATTTTGTGGTTATTTTTTAAACAATGATCTGATTTTAAGAAAATTTCAAAACCAATTTCCTGTGCTATAGGCAATCATTGTGTAGAGGATCAAGATGTACTTGAAAACAATGATTTTCAAGAGCTTTTTAGGGAAGGCTAACCAAATTCTATATTTCTAGTCCAAGGATGCAGTCTATCATTTATGAAGGATCTGAATTTATCATTTAGTTCTGCTCTTTAATTTCATTTTCATGTATGCTCCTGTTTGTGGCATTGCAGTTGTTTATGCAGGCATGTGTGCATGTGTATGCAAGTGTGGAGGCCAGATGCCAACATCAGCTGCTGTTGTTTAGATGTCACCAATTTTGATGTGTATTTTTAATTTTTAAAGACATAATCTCTCATTGGCTTGGAACTCATTAAAACTAAGATGATTACCCTCTAAGGCCCAATGCTTGGGAGGTAAGGACTTTATGGACTAAACATCTTTTCAGCTCCATGTAGGGAGTTTGAGCTGAGTCTCTGCTATACTCAGTGGTTCTCTACAGTGTACTCAGGGTCAGTGTCATCTCTTTACTAGTATTGACATTCTCTTTAGATTTCAGATTTGAGGTTCTCAATGAAGAAAGCCAACTGCACACAGGTAAGAGAGTTTGTTTTCCAAGGTTTCTCCAATTTGCAAGAGCATCAGCTCACACTCTTCGTTGTCTTCTTTGTCCTATACATCCTGACTCTGACTGGCAATGTCATCATTGTGACCATTATCCGCATTGACAACTACCTTCATACTCCCATGTATTTCTTCTTAAGTGTTCTCTCAACTTCAGAGACTTTCTATTCTCTGGTCATAATCCCACGTATGCTTGGTAGCCTTGTGGGTCTGAGCCAATCCATCTCCCTGGAGTGCTGTGGGATTCAGCTATTTTTTTTCCTTGGATTTGCAATGACCAACTGTCTCCTGCTGGCAGTCATGGGTTATGATCGCTATGTGGCCATTTGCAACCCACTTCGCTACAGTATCATCATGAATTGGAGGGTGTGCATCATGCTAGCATCTTCAGTAGGCGCCATGGCATTCTTGCTCTCACTAGTTCAGGCTGTGGCCATATTCAGGCTGCCATTTTGCAACACAATGATTGAACATTTCTTCTGTGATGTCCGTCCAATTTTAGATCTGGCCTGTTCAGTGCCAGTCATCAATGAGATCTTGACATTAGGTCTCAGCCTTATGATCATCATAGCCCCTGCCAATTTCCTACTTGTCTCTTATATTCTTATTATTTCCACCATTCTCAAGATTGCCTCAGCTGAAGGCCGGAGAAAAACTTTTGCCACCTGTGCCTCCCACCTCACTGTGGTCATCATCCACTATGGCTGTGCCTCTATTGCCTACTTCAAGCCCAAATCAGAGAACACTGGGGACCAGGATCAGTTGATATCAGTGACTTACACTGTAATAACACCTCTACTAAACCCTGTTGTGTATAGTCTGAGAAACAAAGATGTCCAGGATGCTCTGCGAAGAGTGATGGGTAGAAAATCCCTATCATAGTTGTTAATTTCTCTCCAAATAATTTCATCTTTTTTGCATCGAACCTGATAGTTAAAGGTATAAAGCCAGGATTTTCTATGTTTAGAAGACTCATACATTATAGCCAGGGGCAAGGCAAACATGAATCTGGTAGCCAGCCTCTAATAAGTGAATTTCATTTCCTCAACTTCTTCATTAACATTTAAAAAAAAGTCACTTCCAAGACTTGTACACAGACAGCTATTGGCCCTACTCAAGAAGATAATTAAAAGGTTAAAGTATGATATTATGTCCATTTCAAGCTTAAATTTAAAGGAACTAATCTATTTCTTGCTGAATCATAACCACACATAAAACATTACTCAATGGAATATTCTCTTAAAATAAATTAGATGCTTGAACAAGTAGTGTAATGAAATCTAGATGCCTTGTGTTTTAATAAGATAAGCAATGAAAAACTAAAGAGATCTTTTAAAAAATGATTTTGGAATAAGCTAAAACTTTCCAGACCAACTATCTTCAAGCAGCCACACACAGAACTCTAAAAGAACTTTACATTTCCTATCTGCCACAGGTAGAATTCCAAATGAAAGGGATCTAAGAAAATGTGGTGAAGGGAAAGGGGGATATTAAATCAAAAAACCTCGTAATCAACATATGATAGTCAAGGGAGTCTGGTCATATCATTTGAATGCAATGGCCGTTGGTCTAATTTTTTGCTTCTTCTTGAAGATAAGCAAGATGGAGGAGAAGTGCCTCTCAGGGTAATAATAAAAGCATGCTTCAGAGAATATATATATATGTGTGTGTGTGTGTGTGTGTGAGAGAGAGAGAGAGAGAGAGAGAGAGAGAGAGAGAGAGAGAGAGAGAGAAAGTAAGAGAGTGTTGCTGAGGAGGAATATTGCTGGAGAATTCTGAAAATTGGCAAAGATGAAGGGATGGTCAGGAAGAAATCTTTATGGGAATTTCCTGTGAATTGAGTTGAAGTGGACGTTGACATGTGAAGAGCAGAAAGAGGAGAAGAACGTATTTAGAAATAGTCTTTCTGGATGAGCAGCCTTCTTCCCCTTGAAAGCCAAGTCACCAAGGCAGGGAAAGGGAATTTAACGGAAAAGTAAGCCAATACCACACCTTTCTGAAATAAATTAGATGATCCCATTACCACTGAAAAACTGACAAATGTAAAAACTAAGGAATTCTCACATGCAAACTTCCATAAAATGCAATTAACTTTGAGAAATACAATAATAACAGACTATTTATTCTTCCTTATCTAGAAAAAAATGAACAATGGGGTAAATTTTAGAGTCAATGTTAAGAAAAAGATTAGTAATGAAAAAATCTTAGTAATTAACAGGTATAATTATTGAGCAAATCAAAGTATTTTGCTGAAAATTAATTTTAATATCCACAAAGGACACATGAGTGCACATTCTCTTTTTTTGTAAAACATTGTCAAAATGCAGAAATATCAAATATAATATGCAAAGCCATTGTGTATTTGATATGCTACACATTCAGGTAAGTAAATCTAACAGTTTTATTGTTCAATCTGTTTGTTGTTCAGAGCTCCTAATACTCTTGATGGAGGAAAAATTACCTACATACATTTCATGTAACCTAGTTAATTAATCATGAATAATCCAGGTTATGAGTAAAACCAATAAAATTTGAGGTTTCCTTATTTTCTTGACTTTTTAAAGAGAATATATCTAATAAAAAAAGAAAAAAACATATGTAGAATGACTATAAAACAATCACTGTATATATTCTGGAATCTATAAATTCTGTTTTTCTCTCATGAGAGCAAACTTATTAGAGAGGACTTATTTTCTTGACTTTTACTTTCCCCTAGTGTATCCTGGTAGTGAATCCAGTTATAGTCATTTTTTCCAGTGGAGGAAATCCCATGATTATTTTTTGCTCTACTTCTTAGACTCCAGGAATATACAAGACTCCACAGGTAACCCAGTATCACACATTGAGAGGACATTGGTGTTTCCATGTTCTGTCATCAGTGTGATTCCAGAACTTCATATCTTGCGTGTAGCCAGCCAGAGGCCATTCTAGGTTGGCTATCCTTCCATGAACCTCTTATTGATAATCTTAGCCTGTCCAGCTGCATTTTGGTCCTGTGATGTAGTGAACCATAGTCAATTTGGCATCCACAAACAATCCACTTAATTCCTCATTTGCCTACTCCTAATTTGCCAGAACCAAAGTCTTTCTGAGAGTCTTCTCTGGAAAGTGAAGAACATTAATAGCCTCTTTGTTTCAATGATTTCTTTCTTTTCTTGAGAAAGGAACCAAGGTTTAGTTAGGGACTAGTGTAAAGGTCTGCTTTTCCCAATATCCCCCTCACCGAGGGGCTGTCTTCTCTATGGGATATAAGTCTTCATTTTATTTAAACAGAAAACACTGAATTCTTAGCTCCATAGTTTACACTTTATGTTTCACACATAGAATATCTTAGTACTCAGACTTTTGATATTCAAAATCTTTCACTCTAAACTAAGAGAAGCATTCATCTCCAGAAAACTTTGCTAAACTTAAACCTCTTTCTCTTTTCAATATAAATGTTTCAGTTATGAGTGTTTAAAAGTCTGTTTGAAATGCAGTTGGCTTCTCCCCTTCTAGTCTTCTGATCTTTCCCCATGGCAAATGAAGCCCCTTAAAACAATGTAGAATAACAACAACAATTTTAAAACAAGGAGAAGCATTAGATTTCTACCCACAAGACTTCTACCCAGAGTAAAATTCTTTGGAAATTCGGGTATCATTTACTTGTCCTATGGAACTTTCAAGAAAATAGATTCTGTCATAAACTCCCTGCCCCAGAATAGAAAATCCCCTTTTAAAAGTAGAGCTCTCCAACAGTGCACAAGTCTGCATTAGAATGAATTTTCCTTGCTAGAGGTTAATCCTGTCTACTAGCAACATCTCCATCTGACATATAGTGCTACTTTCCCCCTCTTCATGATGGGAGCGAGCCTTTCCTGTTTCTATACAGGTCTAGGTCCTCAGAGTGGCCAATATGACAGACTCATTCTCTTTCTAAAAAAAGAGAAAAGCAGTAGCCAAGAGACCGTTAAAACACTTGGCCTCTAATCAGTAGCTCCCAAAAATAACACAGCAAATGATACAGTATGAGGAAGATAACTATTAGGACCAGGGGCATTGATGGGGATGGGAGGGAGAATGGAAAAGTTGGGGATTGTAGTGAAGACAACATATTTTTTACATATTTGAGGTTGTCAGATAACACATTCAATAAAAGCTGTGGGGGAAAAAAGCATCCTCTTTCGATGCTTTTATTCCAGAGTCTTCACACTGGGTACAGATATAGGAACCTATATCTGTACCTATAGGAACAGATGAGTTTTATGACATTTGAAAGGATGGCTGTCTTTTCAGAATTGTTGGTTAGACCTGCACATTAGGAAAGGCCTCATTTTTTTGAGGAAGAGACTTAGTCTAGAAATACCTAACATAAGATAGACATGATGCTCACCTACCCCTTGCTTTATTGCTCGTCTCCGAAGTGGCACAGTAAACCCACAATGGGCAGTTTCATGCCTTGCATTCTACTGTCTTGACATAATTTGAATAATTGTCTAGTATGCCAGGAAACATCAAGGAGAAGCTAAAAGCTAGCCAGTAGTTTTCCTGTTGGTTCCTCCATGGACTGTCAAAGTTAATGATGGATTTGCTTCTCTAGGCAAAGCCAAGAAGAATTTCATTTTAGTAAAGATTCTTGCTATTAATAGGCTTTTCCTCTTATTAAATATATATAACAGTCACTAGGTATTTTCTAGCAGATCTCTGCAGGACAACAAAAAAAATTGCAGTCCTGATCTGACTTTATATAGACAAATTAGATAATTTCTTAATTCTTAATAATGCTTCTATAAGAAGTACTACAATTATATTAGTAAATATTAAGCACTTTTATAACAGGACTGCTATTAAGTCCTTTCTCATGTCAAAACTGCTTTGAGAACTCCATCAGTCTTCAAATGTCATGAGTTAATTGATTCTGAGTTAGCAAGAAAGCATCCACAACTTAGAGCATCTTAAAAGAGATTGTAAAACAATTAACCAAAAGTCATTTAAAAAAAAGAAAACTAAGTATTTACTATAGGTTCAAGAACTGAAGATAAAATATTGACTAGTTTTATCTATACTAAATTTCAATTATAAATTAGTTATAAATTAGCTCTCCATAAAACTGTAGAGCTAGTGACAGACGATGAATCTTTAGCCAGATAATAACTCCTAATGGATATGATTATAAACTTTCTTTATTGTAAACTTCTTATTCAATTTATGATCTGAATGTATGTGTAAACTTGGGGTGAACTTTTTACCATGTGATCATGTATTCTGAAAGATATATAAGTGCTGAGGACAAAGAGACAAGTCAGAATTTAACTCAACAAGATCTTAGAAGTAGGCCATAGCATTGGAACTGATAGCTTTGGGTGAAAAGGCATTGAGAGTAAGGACATTATGATTGTTACATCAGAGCAGGAGGAAAGAACAAGATAAGGAGAAGAAGAGAGCAGAGAAAACTTCTTAGAGAACAAGAGAGAGCTTTCTTGGAGAACTCAGAATGTTTTGGAGGAAAACATTTTGGAGAAACATTTTGGAGAACTGAAGAACTTAGAAATAAAGGCCAAGATCACTTTTCAATGTGTCCCTTTTTCTTCCTGTGGCCTCAACTATCAGGATTAGAGTTAGAGCTATGCAGTTCCTGCAGAGATATAACAAAAGACTACTTTATTTAATCCCTGGCTGTTTAAGGTGTTAAATGCCAAAGACTATAGTTTCTGGCCTGAAAGGAACTCAGGCAGCTCAGCTACAATAACCTAACTCAGACTTAAGATAGGTAAAAGGTTTATTATTAAGCAGCAACCCTAAATATCTCACAAGATCAAGTCCTGTGCCTGCCAATGCTCTTCCCCCTCTGCTGCCTCAAGGAGAACCCAAGCAGTACTTCTTTATTTTTTCTTTGTTTTAAAATATGCCCTAATTACAGTTTTTTTCCTCCCTCTACTCCTTCTAGTTCCTCCCTACCTTCCTTTCCATCTCTATTTTCTTTCTGTCTCTCATTAGACAATAATAGGCTTGTTTGTTTGCTTGCTTGCTTGTTTGTTTTGAGTTTAACTTCTTGGGTTCTTTATATATTTAGGACATTAGCATTCTATCAGATGTAGGGCTAGTGAAGATCTTTCCCCAATCTGTAGGTTGCAGTATTGTCTTAATGACACTGTCCTTTGCCTTACAGAAGCTTCTCAGTTTTATAAAGTCCCATTTGTCAATTGTTGATCTTCGAGCCTGAGCCATTAGTGTTCTATTCAGGAAATTTTCCCCTGTGCCAACACATTTGAGGCTATTTCCAACTTTCTCTTTTGTTAGACTCAGTGTATCTGGTTTTATATCAAGGTTGTTGATTCACTTGGACTTGAGCTGTCTAAGGTAATATATACAGATCAATTTTCATTCTTCTACACGCAGACTGCCAGTTAGACCAGTACCATTTGTTGAAGACACTTTCTTTTTTTCCACCGTATGGTTTTGGTTTCTTTGGCAAAGATCAAGTGTCCATAGGTTTATTTCTAGGTCTTCTCTTCTATTCCATTCATTGACCTGTTTATCTGTTTTTATCATTATTGCTCTGTACTACAGATTAAGATTGAAAATGGTGATTTCCCCAGAACATCTTTTATTGTTGAGAATTGTTTTTGCTATTCTGGGTTTTTTGGTTTTCCATATAAAGTTTAAAATTGCTCTTTGCATGTCTGTGATGAAGTGTGTTGGAATTTTGATGGGGAGTGCATTGAATCTGTAGATTGTTTTCAGTAAGATGGCCATTTTTACTATGTTAACCCTATCAATCCATGAGCATGGGAGATCTTTCCATCTTCTTAGGTCTTTGATTTCTTCCTTCAGGGACTTGAAATTCTTGTCATACATATCTTTTAATTGCTTAGTTAGAGTCACACAAGATATTTTATATTATTTGTGACTATTATGAAGGGTCTTGTTTCTCTAATTTCTTTCTCAGCTCATTAATCCTTTGTATAAAGGAAGGCTACTGATTTGTTTGAGTTAATCTTATATCCAGCCTCTTTGCTGAGGTTATTTATCAGCTGTGGGAGTTCTCTGGTAGAACTTTTTTGGTTGCTTATGTATACTATCATATTCACAAATAGTGATTCCTTGATTTCTCCCTTTCCAATTTGTATCCCCTTGAGCTCCTTTTGGTACTGTATTGAATAGATAGGGAGAGAGTGGGCAGCCTTAGCATACATGGCCTGGAACATGGCCCCCAGCACATATGTAGCAGAGGACTGCCTTGTCTGGACTTAGTAAGAAAGGATGTGCCTAATCCTGTAGAGACTTGATGCCCCAAGGAGCATGGGTGGGTGGGTGCCTGAGGGGAGATAGGTGGGAGTGTGGGTAAGGTATCATCCTCTCAGAGGCAAAGGGGAGAGGGAATTTGGTAAAGCGCTCTGGGGCAACATTTAGAATGTAAATAAATAAAATAATTTATTAATAAAAAAAGAAAGCACACACACACAAAGAAAAGAACAGGCTTCTAAGAAATAACAATCAAACATTACAAAATTAAATATAAGATAAAGCAAAAATCCTCACATCAAAGTTTGATAAAACAAACACCAGAAGGAAGAGAGCCCAGAGAGAAGTAACAAGAATCAAAGACCCACTTATTCACACATTCAGGGTTATTTAGTATTTAGTAAAAATGTTAAAATGAAAGTATAGACACACACACACACACACACACACACACACACACACACACACTTGTCTGTGTGTGTGTGTGTGTGTGTGTGTGTGTGTGTGTATGAAGGTATAGACCTAATCTAGACCCATGTATACCCTGTTCTTGAAACTTCAGTCTCTGTGACTTCAGTAGCTTTGCTCAATTTATTTAGTAGGCCTTGTTTTCCTGGTGTCATCTATGCCCTTTGGCTCTTACTCTCTTTCTTCTTCCTCTTCTCTGGGGTTTCCTGAGCTCTTAGGGGAGGGATTTGATGGAGACATCCTATTTAGGGCTCAATATTCTGATGTCTAGCTCTCTCTTTACAATGTCTGACTGTGGAAGGGATTGATGGAAACATCATTTAAAGCTGGATGCTTCAAGTTCTCTCTCTTTCTGTCTCTGTTTCTATCTATCTATCTATCTATCTATCTATCTACCTATCTACCTATCTCTATCTTTCTATCCATCTTTCTGATGACGTTTGTAGTTAAACCTTTATTGAAGTTGATTTCCCATTGTTATTAATTCCTATTTGGCTTTAAATATTGGCATTCCAGTTGTTCTTTTCAGCATAGCATTTTTCCAGGATTAAAACACACTTTTATACTCCAAATAGGAACAACTTATTATATTCTGGGAATCTTAATATCCTTATAAAATGTTAATGCTATTACATTTCTATAGTCATTCAATTAGTCAGCATAATTAGCTATCATAGCCTTTTAAATTTTAGCCATAAAAGTTACCTGTCATTCTTCTTTTTTGTATTTTTCCCTCTTTTATTGAAAATATATTCTTGTCTCAGGCAATATAAACTAATTATAGTTTTTCTTCCCTCTGCTCTAACTCTTCAACCCTCCCATCTCATCCTGATCCACTCCCATTGTCTCTCATTATAAAAGAGCAGGTTTATAAGAAATAACACCCAAACATGTTAAAATAATATATAAGTCAAGATGAAAGCCCTCACTCTGAAGTTGTACAAGTTAAACCAACAGAATAAAAAGAGATCAAGAGACGACACCCATTCATGTACACACTTAGCAGTCCTGTAAACCAAAACCTTTAATATATGCAGAAGACCTGGTACATACTCATACAGACCCTATGCTTTTAACTTCAGTCTCTGTGAGTTCATATGAGCTTTGCTTACTGATTAAGAGCCTGTTCTCCAGGTGTCCTCCACCCCCTCTATCTCTGACAGTCTTTCTGCCTCCTTTTTCTGCAGTTCCTGGAACTCTGAGGGGAGGAATCTGATGGAGACACCTATGTAGGACTGAGTATTCTGAAGCTAGATCTCTCAGTGAAATGTCTGACTGTAGGTATTTGTATCTGTGGCCATCTGCTGCAGGAAGAAAGTTCTCTGATGATAGCTGTATAAGGCACTGATCTATGACTGTAGTAGAGTAACATTAGCAGTCATTTTATCATTACTTTTTTGAGGCCAGTATTATTTGGTTTTACCCTAATTCTTTGGAATACCCAAAGAATACCCATGCAATCACCCAAGCAATGTCAGATAAGTTCCATAAAATGGAGTGAGTCTTTGAGTCAAATAAAAAATAGGTTGGTTGGTTGTTCCCACAAACTTTTTCCACTATTGCCTAACAATATTTCACAGGCCAAGACAACTTTGTACATCATAGGGTTTGTCTAGGTTGGTGTATGGTTCTCTTTTCATAGACTACTGAGTACCTTCCTGTGTCAATGACATAATCAATGAGTTGTGTGGGTGTTATCTTCATTAATGGTGCCTTGCTGTCAGAATGTGGAGAGCAACTACGATCTTGCTAATAGCCTGGGTTGTTTAAGGATTTGCATAGGATTCCTTATTTTTTTAAAGATTTATTTATTTATTATATGTAAGTACACAGATCTTGTGATGGATGCTTGTGAGCCACCATGTGGTTGCTGAGAATTGAACTCAGCACCTTCAGAAGAACAGTCAGTACTCTTAACCGCTGAGCCATCTCTCCAGCACTGCATAGGACTCCTCTAGCCAACATCTCAATTGGAAATAATCAAGTCCCAGCATTGAAAGCTTCATTTGGTGAAAAGAAATGACCAGTTGGGACTCCATCTCTTTAATTATTTTGAGATTTCATAATTTATGCCCTCATAAATTTTTAGAAAGGTTCCCCTGCAGGAGGTTTTCATACCATCCCTCAAATGCCCCTCAATTCTAGTTCTTTCCCAACATTCCTTTCCTCAACTCATCCCCCTTTTCCCTTCCCATGTGATTCTCCTCTTCAAGCCTCTCCTTGCCCCTACTCTACCCATAAAATCTATTGCATTTCCCCTTTTCCTTTTGTCCCTTCCTAAGTGCCAAACCTTTCTGAGTCTACAAGTTGTAGCTTAGTTACCATTGATTACACAGCTAAATCCACATATATGTGAACACTTTCTGAGTCTAGGTTACCTCACTCAGAATGATTTTTTTCTAGTTCCATCTATTTACATGTGAATTTTATGATTTCATTTTTTTTAAATGGCTGAGTAATATTTCTTTGTGTAAATCTTATCACATTTTTTTGTTATGCATTCTTCAGTTTAGGGGTATCTAAGTTGTTTCCAATTTCTGGTTATTTGAACAGAGCTGCAATAAACATGGTTGAACAAGTGTTCATGTGATAGGATGAAGCATCCTTTGGGTATATGCCTAAGAGAGGTATAGCTGGACCTTGAGATAGATCAATTTTCATCTTCTTATGGAACTACTACATTGATTTCCATAATAGCTGTACAAATTGACTCTCTCACCAGAAATGGCATAATATTTTCCTCATTCCACATCTTCATCAGCGTGAGCATAACTTCTGTTATTGATCTTAGACATCTTCATAGTTACATGATAGGCTCTCAAACGAGTTTTGATTTGTATTTCCTTAATGGCTAGGGATGTTGAACATTTCTTTAAATGTTTCTAATTCGTTTGAGTTTCCTCTGTTGAAAATTTCTGTTTAAATCTGTACTCCATTCCAATTTAATTGGATTATTTGTTTTTTATATCGTTTCTAGAGTTCTTTATATATTTTATATCTATTAGGTATAAAGTTCATAAAATGCTTGTCAAGTTTTTAGGCTGCTACTACATCCAAAGGATGCTGTTCTTTGTCTTACAGAATCTTTTAAGCTTTATGAGGTCCAATTTATTAGATGTTAATCTTAGTTTTTATGGCAATACAAAGCTGATTGTATTACTATAGATTTATAGTACAAATTGAGACCAGGAATGGTAAGACATTTCTTTTTTTTTTTCTTTGTTTGTTTGTTTGTTTTCAGGGTATTTTTTTTATCTATCCTGATTTTCTTTCTTTCTTTCTTTTTCTTTCTTTCTTTCTTTCTTTCTTTCTTTCTTCCTTCCTTCCTTCCTTCCTTCCTTCCTTCCTTCCTCCCTTCCTTTTTTCTTTCTCTTGTCTTCTTTCTTTCTTTCTTTCTTTCTTTCTTTCTTTCTTTCCTTTCTTCCTTCCCTTCCTTCCTTCCTTTCTTCCTTTCTTCTTCCTTCCTTCCTTCCTTCCTTCCTTTCTTTCTTTCTTTCTTTCTTTCTTTCTTTCTTTCTTTCTTTCACTATGTGTTTTCATGTTAATTTGAGAATTGTCCGTTTAAGATGTATTGAGAATTGTCCATTTGAGATTTATTAAGAATTGTGTTGGATACACATGCTGGACCTAGGCCTCCCTATACATAGTAGCATATGTGCAGCTTGGTCTTCATGTGGATCCTCAACAATTGGAGCCGGGGCTATCCCAAAAGCTATGGCTTGTATGTGGGATATGTTTGTCTAGCAGCGCTGCCTTGTCTGTCCTCAGTGAGAGAAAATGTGCCTATCCTGGAACATACTTAATGTTCCAGGGTAGGTGGATTGCCAGAGGGGCCCCACCTACTCAGAGGAGAAGGAAAAGGAGGAAAGTTTGTGGGAGGGGGTGACCTGAATGGGGGCAGTGAGCAAGATGTAAAGCAAGTTAAAACAAAACAATTGTGTTGGAATTTTGATGTGTAGTACATCGAATCTGTAGATGCTTGTGACAAGCATGAAAAATCTTTGCATATTCTGATATTTTCTTCAACTTTTCTCTTCAAAGATTTGGCATTTTTATTATGCAAGTCTTTTTCACATTTTTAAAATCTTTTTATTTTAATTATTATTCTCTAATCTTTTTTTTTCTAGTCCAGTCATTATCCCCTTCCTGGTCTCCCCTCTGACTATTCCTCATCCCATTTCTCCTCCCCTCACCCTGTTTCCAAAGGATATCCCCACCCATCCTACCCTACCCCACCAAACCTTCCCACTCCATGAGCATCAAGTTCCCTTCTTTTTATTTTTCTGCTGTGAACTTATTTATTTCTTGTTTTTTTTTCTTTTGTCTTCTTATAATTAGCCTCCTTGGGTTAGAATTTTTCTTCTAGTGTCTTCTGCAGGGCTGGATTAGTGAATAAATACTGTTTAAATTCAGTTTTATCATGGAATATCTTGTTTTCTCCATCAAGTATGATTAAAACGTTGCTGGTATAGTAGTCTGGTCTGGTATATGTGATTTCTTTGATTCTGCAAAATAACTGCCTAGGTTTGGCTTTTAGAGTCTTTTTTTTTTTTTTGACAAATCAGGTATAATTCGGATAGGTCTGCTATTTATATTACTTAAACATTTTTCCTTGCAGCTTTTTTTTGTAATTATTGTTTTTAATTTTTATTTTCTATATTCTATGTTTACATTCCAAAGGCTTTCCCCTTTCCCAGTTCCCCCCCACCATAAGTCCCATAATTCCTCTCCCCCCAACTGTTCCCCAATCATTCCCCCTCCCCCCACGGTTTCTCTGTTCTGGGTCTACAAAACTGGATCCAATCTTTACAGGCCCAGGGTCCTCTCCTTTCTTCTTCTTGGGAATCATTTGACTTGCTAATTGTGCCTTGAGTATTTAGGGCTTCTGGGCTCATTAATATCCACTTATCAGTGATTGCATTTCATGTGTATTCTTTTGTGATTGGGTTAACTCACTCAGGATGATATTTTCCAGCTCTAACCATTTACCTACAAATTGCATGAATTCATTATTTTTAATTGCTGACTAGTATTCCATTGTATAAATATACCACATTTTCTGTATCCATTCTTCCTTTGAGGGATATTTGGGCCCTTTCCAATTACTGGCTATTATAAACAACCAACAAAGTGGGAAAATATCTTCACCAACCCCACATCCAACAGAGGGCTAATATCCAATATATACAAAGAACTCAAGAAGGTAGACCCCAAAGAACCAAATAACCCTATCAAAAAATGGGGTACAGAGCTAAACAAATAATTTTCACCAGAAGAAATTCGGATGGCCGAGAAACACCTTAAGAGATGTTCAACATCATTAGTCATCAGGGAAATGCAAATCAAAACAACCCTGAGATTCCACCTCACACCAGTCAGAATGGCTAAGATTAAAAACTCAAGAGACAACAAGTGCTGGAGAGGATGGAGAGAAAGAGGAACACTCCTCCACTGTTGGTGGGATTGCAAAATGGTAAAACCGCTCTGGAAATCAGTTTGGCGGTTCCTCAGAAAATTGGGCACGCCACTTCCAGAGGACCCTGGCATACCACTCCTGGGCATATACCAAGAGGATTCCCCAGCATACAATAAAGACACATGCTCCACTATGTTTATAGCAGCCTTGTTCCTTGCAGCTTTTAATATTGTTTCTTTGTTATCCATATTTAATGTTTTAATTATTATGTTTTGTGATGATATTCTTTTCTAGTCCAATCTATTTGGGGTTCTCAAAGCTTCTTTTATGTTTGTAAGCATCTCTTTTACTTTTATGTTGGGGAAATTGTTTTCTACAATTTTGTTGAAAATATTTTCTGGCCCTTGGAGCTAGGAGTCTTCTTCTTCTATTCATAGTATTATTAGGTTTGGTCTTCATAGTATCCCAGATTTCTTGGAAGTTTTGTTGTCAGAAACTTTTTGGATTTAACATTTTCATAGACTGATGCATCAGTTTCTTCAATAATATCTTCTATGCCTGCAATTCTCTTTTCCAACTCTTGTATTCTATTGGTGATACTTGTGTCTTTAATTCCTGTTCTCTTCCTTATGTATCGCATATCCAGGACACCCTCAGTTTGTGTTTTCTTTATTGTTTCCATTTCCATTTTCATGTATTGGACTGTTTTATTATTAATTTTCTTCATCTGCTTGTGTTTTCCTGTATTTCTTTAAAAGATTTATTCTTTTCCTCTTTAAGAGACTCTATCATCTTTATAAGATTGGATTCAAGGTCATCTTCTTATGTTTAAGTTGTGTTTGGATATCCATGGCTTGCTGTAATAGGGTAGCTGGGCTCTGGTCGTGCTATATTGACCTGGCTCTTGTTGTTTATGTTCTTATGCTGGCTGTTAGACATCTGGTTGTCCCTGGTTTTGGCTGCATATTCCTAAAGCTGAAAGGATTCCTCCAGGAGGGAAGAAGAATTGGTGTTCTGACAATGAAGGTCAGGGGACAGTATGTAGTTCACCTTTTCTGGCTGTGCCTCAGATGGACCCATCAGGCTGGGGATTGGTTTGGAGGAGTCTAAACTGCACATTCCTTGGGGCCTCACAGCCTCCTAGGGAAGCCATTTGATGGAGCCCAAGGGATAGTCTGCAGCTCACCTCTACTTGTTATGCCCCAGGAGAAACCTAAGTTTCGGTTTTTATCACCTACTCTATTCCCATCTTCAGGTCTTGAGCAGTTTTATTCATTTCTTTCCATTGTTTGTATTTTCTAGATTTCTAAAAATGTTTTATTCAGTTCCTATTTAAGAGCCTATATAATTTACATAGTTTTTTTGAGTTTTGGTTTGTCTGTTGTACAGCTATGTTTTCTGTGGTAGGATTTCTGGGCTCCAGTGGAAATATCATGTCTTGGCCGTTATTGATTATAATTTACAATCATCAAGGCATTTGGGATTAAGGTGACACAAGTCTGGGTGATTATATTTGGGTGTGCTACTATTAGATGGGTGTTTTGCTCTTAGGTTTCTGCTTCCTCCATGGACATTAGGAGAGTATTATGGCTGTGTGCTGCCTGTTAGGAATGTTTCTATGCATCTGCTTCCCTGGAGTGTATAGCTAGTTTGTTCCCAGGTTGCTTGTGTTGAAAGCTTGAATAATGATACGAGTTATGGGAAGGGATGTTGGAGGAGAAGATCTTTATGTTCCATTGGGGATTGTATCTGAGAGGAAAGGAAATGGCAGAAGGGCACTGAATCGGGAGAAGCAAAAGGAGACTATGGATCTACTGTTGGCCTATCTACTTTCTTGGCAGGAGTGGCCTTTTGGGGAGGAAAGAGGGTCTTTACTGGGGTTCAGAACTGGGACAAAGCAAAGAATTGGAGGATATAGGTGAAGAATGGAAGACCCGTGAAATACACAGATGTGAATAGGGGCAAGGAAGGCTACCAGAATTATTCTCATACATAACTGAAAATGAGACTGAAGGATTGGAACTGGGGGAACAGGAGAAGAGAATAGCATTGCTACTCTACTACATCTCTAAGACAATGATATCATGACTAAGTAGCAGATATTAATACATTCTTTAGGAGTCAAATATTTAGAAAAGGAAGATATAAATAAATGTGTTACTATGGCACTTAACTCTCTGTTCTCTGTGCTCTCTTTCAGGAACTGTCATTTGTTGTTTGTAGTCTTTGGTCAAAAGAACCTAAAAACTGAGCAGAGCATCTGCAATCTCCATGTGCTTATACATGAAAGAGTGGGTGGAAGTAAGTTAACCTTTACAAAGACTGAAACCTGATTCAAATTAACTTAGTCCTGATAAATAGGATGTTGTCCCTACTACTATCTGCCAGAGAATACAATCAAATACCTACTACAAGAAGATAATGTAATCTAGAGCTTCAATTTGTCTTTATAATTTACTCATACACCACAGGAATAAGCAACTATGGTCTGCCAGCTGATGTGAATACCCTCTGTTTTTGTACAGACTGCAAGATGTAGAAGAGTTTAGAGTTTTAAATAAATTAAGAATAAACAAACAGATATTTTGTGGAACAAAGTGTATGATATTTTAATTTTATTGGTTTTAAATTTCTACCACATGCTTCAATTTATGTATTATCTATAGCCATTGCTGTGATAATTTTGCAAAATTTACTGCAACAGATATTATGGTCCAGTACCAGTAAATTACAAAATCTTTTGGCCCTTATAGACTACTGACAGAATGTTACAAATGCAAAAGAGCTACAGAGACAAATCAGAAAAAGAGTAAAGTCATAAAATTCCAGAAGAGAACAAAGCACAAGTAGAAAGAAACCAATAATATTTACTCAATGGGCTTGATAGCATATAGCATTAAGATGACTTAAATTATTGCAAATCCTCCCAAAGAAGTTTCACAATTAGTATCACTTCTGTATAAAGCACTGTCTTTTACTGTGAGCAGAACTGAGCTTGCCTCTTCCTAATGTAATACAGCCAAAACAATAAGATGTCACCCCATGCTAAAATATACTATGAGATTTGTCTTGTTATTATACATTACATATGTGCATAAATGACATTTACAGTTAGTCACAATAATGTTTAGAAAGTTAAAGAAAGATCAATGTAATCAGTTGAAGCAAGAGATACTTCTTTGGTGACTTTGAAGAAGTAAAGTATTGTGTTTTAACAGCACCTGTAATAGGACAATGTGCAAAACACCTTGTAATTTCTAGAAACAGAACACTACACTCACAACCAGCAACTAGAGGGGAAAAAACACAACTCTAGTGTTCTAATCACAAGTGACTAAATTCTCTCGATAGAGTTTTGAAGTGTATATACTCTGGAGCAATGGCCACACTCCATTAAATATTCTACAGGTTCCTGAGACCTTGAGCAGAAGACAAAACAGCTGGTGCCCAGATAGATACCAGAATAAGGAAATTGAAGTCAAAACTCTATGTTATTTTAAGGTACTAGGTTTGATATGCAGCAATAGAAAACTACTTGATTCAATATTGGATGTAAGAAAGTATAATCAATAACTGAATATTTCAAACTGTTGATATAAAATAAAAATGAACAGAAAAACATTATTTTCAAAGAGGTAAAAGAAAATAACTGCTGAATGCGAATTCCAAGCTCAGTGAAATATCTATAAAAGGGAACCAAGTATAGTTACTGAATTTGTATCATGACTGTGTATACAACTTTGGAAAAGTCTAACAAGTCATAGTAATGAGAATGCTCATATCTGGAAATTTACTATATTTCCATGACAATGGCAAGTATTTATCATTGAGTGAATGGGATTAAGTGTCTGCCTCCTAAAGAGCGAGCATTAGAAAGAGTAACCCACACAGGAGGAGACATGGATAATGCAGTCTTAGTTCTGCCTTCTGGGTTTTTCTTCCTAGACCTGTATGGATTTCAATGTTTTATTTCTAAAACAGGAATGATAACAATAGTCCCATCATCCTCTTTGTTCTCAAAATTAAGGAAGAGGATGTATCTAGAAGTGCTTTTTGTAGTGTAGGTTGACTGACATTTCAGAACTAACATTCAAGAGATATACCATCACACTCTTCCTGCCCCTGCCATAAAGATAGGTGACCTGATAGAAAGCTATGGAAGAGACACAAATAGTTATGACCATGAGGCAGGCAATGAGGAGATGGCTTCTAGAATACCCATACTCTAAATTGACTAATGCCATGAAGAAAGATGTCTGCATGGTATTGGTACAGTGACATGCAGGTAGATGAATGGAATAGAATTGAAAACCCAGAAATAAACCCACATACCTATGGTCACTTAATCTTTGACAAAGGAGCTGAAAACATCCAATGGAAAAAAGATGGCCTTTTCAACAAATGGTGCTGGTTCAACTGGAGGTCAGCATGCAGACGAATGCGAATCAATCCATTCTGATCTCCTTGTACTAAGCTCAACTCCAAGTGGATCAAGGACCTCCACATAAAACCAGACACACTGACACTAATAGGAAAGAAACTGGGGAAGACCCTTGAGTAAATAGGCACAGGGGGAGTTTCTGAACAGAACACTAATAGCTTATGCTCTAAGATCAAGAACTGACAAATGGGAGCTCAAAAAATTACAAAGTTTCTGTAAGGCAAAGGACACTGTCAATTGGACAAAACAGCAACCAACAAATTAGGAAAAGATCTTCATCAACCCTACATCTGACAGAGGGTTAATATCCAATATATATAAAGAACTCAAGAGGTAGAGTCCAGAGAAACAAATAACCCCATTAAAAAATGAGGTACAGAGCTGAACAAAGAATTTTCACCTGAAGAAATTCGAATGGCTGAGAAGCACCTTAAGAGATGTTCAACATCATTAGTCATCAGGGAAATGCAAATCAAAACAAACCTGAGATTCCACCTCACACCAGTCAGAATGGCTAAGATTAAAAACTCAAGAGACAACAGGTGCTGGTGAGGATGTAGAGAAAGAGGAACACTCCTCCACTGTTGGTGGGATTGCAAGATAGTACAACTGCTCTGGAAATCAGTCTGGTGGTTCCTCAGAAAACTGGGCATGACACTTCCAGAGGACCCTGTCATACCACTCCTGGTCATATACCCAGAGGATTCCCCTGCATGCAATAAAGACACATGCTCCACTATGTTCATAGCAGCCTTATTTATAATAGCCAGAAGCTGGAAATATCCCAGATTTCCCTCAGTGGAGGAATGGATACAGAAAATGTGGTATATTTACACAATGGAATACTACTCAGCAATTAAAAACAATGAATCCATGAAATTCTTAGGCAAATGGTTGGAACTGGAAAATATCATCCTAAATGAGCTAATCCACTCACAAAAGAACATACATGGAATGCAGTCACTGATAAGTGGACATTAATTAGCCCAGAAGCTCTGAATACTCAAGAAACAATTAACATATCAAATGATTCCCAAGAAGAAGGAAGGAGAGGGCCCTGGTCCTGGAAAGGCTTGATGCAACATTGTAGGGGAGTACCAGGACAGAGAAATGGGAGGGGGTGGTTGGGGAATGGGCGGAGGGAAGAGGGATTATGGAACTTATGGTGAGGGGGGAACCAGGAAAGGGGAAATCATTTGGAATGTAAACAAAGAATATAGAAAATAAAAAGTAAATAAAAAATAAAAAAAAGAAAAACAAGAAACTTACAAATATTCATAAGACCTAAAGCACTGTTTCGCCTCCTGGAAAAGTTTTGACTGCAAATACAGAGAAAAACCTATCGTATATTTTTGTCTCTTTCCTTTTATTCTCCCTCTCTCCTTCCTTTAGTTTTATCCCATCTTCCAAAATTTATCCCACCTTTAAATTCAGATTTATATTGAAAATCTATTATTAATAACCCTCACTTTTTCTTTTTCTTTTTTTCCATTTCAGAGACATAAGGCACAAGTCCTAAGGGAATAGCCTTCCTCACCAGTTCACATAAATAGGCATATGAGTGGAGAAATATGCACAGGCAGCTCCTGGAACTGTTGCATGGCTTATTTCAGGGCTCAGTCTTCAGTCCATATTCCCTAAGGACATGTTCCCCCACTGTATCCCCTGTAATGTGTCCATGTATCACTCAGTGGGCTACAGCACAAGTTCTCAGACATGAGTCTGAGGCCAGATACTCCTCAATGCAAACCACGAGGTTCTTCCTGTGAGTAGAAATTTAAAACTTGACCAGCTTGAGACACAACTCCTGAGAGTTTGTAGAATCTTGAGAATCTTAATTCCAATTTGTGTCATCTACATTGCTTCACTCAGACATGTATAAACCATAAGTACAGAAGTTTAGGCTACTTGCATCTGCAAAGATAGAATATGTGAGTCACCAGTCTCTAAGATTCTATTTCTCGCTGGATAAATGAACTTAAGGCAAGGTCACATCTAAGGTTCCTTTCATCTTTAAATTTGTGTCACTGACTACTTCTCAACCATGATGGCATGTCCTAATTATCCAAGCACAGAGGCTCAGAAGGGATTCCTCATGCAGGGGAGATGGATTTCTTTTCATGCTTTATCACTGTCAACTCAGGTCTCTCATTTACTTGTTGGTATATCTAAATCTCAGGCATCAGACTGTGTCCAGTTCTTCATTTCTGCTTTTTTCCTTCATTGCAACTCCTTTCAACTCCAGAAAGAATATTGGAATGCATGGATAGGATTTCAATAATTTGTGTCCCCTAAATTGTAACACTTAGAGTTGTTTTGATTTGATACTCCATGAATACTATGTCAAAGAGTGGGTATGTTCTACATATGAATAAAATTTACACTCATATACCCATCTATTTCGCCTCCTCTGCCACCTCTCATCTATATCAAATTGTTCCTTGCCAAGACCATAAAGCAACATTAGCTTCCCAAAATAGATCACTACAAATTCTCATGAGCTTCCAATAGCTAATTGAAGGTTTTCTGTAAATCAAGTCAGCAGCTCTCCTCTTGTGGCCATTGGAAGAAAAAGTATATAGTCAGCATCCAGGATGGAGACAAAAAAATGATTCACATGGTGAGTATTTTGGGGACTTGCGGCCTTGGAGAAAGGCTGTAATAATCACTAAATCTTACAAAATAGAAAATGAAGAGAAAAGAAACACTTTTTAAAACCAACATGTGACACTTCCTGATAGGCATAGGAAAAGCAGCCAGAAGCACAGATCAATGGATGACCAAGAGAACAAAGCTGTCTTCCAGTCTTAGATTATCTGCCCAACTCTGGGAAGTTGCTTAGCCTATGTTCCCACCAGGTACTTCATCAACTGTCACAACATTCCTACTATAAAACTGTAGTTTGATGATTCATATGTACACACACACACACACACACACACACACACTATAATATGTGTTCTTTCCTTCTTAAGCACTGGAAAGTTATAGGGTTATAGGCATACCTTCAGTAATTTTTCAGCAGAGCATTACGGTTAAAGATGGCTTACTGGAGGGTAGAGACATCAGATTGTAGAGAAAATAAGACTTCCTGTGAAGAGTGTTTAGAAAAAGAACAAAGGAAAGACTTCCAAATTCTAATGAAAAAAATCAGATTTTTAAAACAAATTTTAAGGAGATAATACTGTGTTCCTGACAACTAAATTGAGTCACAGTGAATTTATCTCAATAAACATGATGGAATCATTTTTTAAAGTTTCTCTACAATATATCATAGCTAAAATTTTGAGCAAAGTTCTTGTGGCAATCATGTCCTATAAATGGAATTCTAAAAGTATAATTCTTTAGTGATGCCAGGAAATGGACTGAGTGCATCAGTGTCATTGCTGGGTGGTCCCTAATGGAAAGAGCCCAGAAATCCCTCAAAGGAGGAATGGATACAGAAAATGTGGTATATCTACAAAATGGAATACTACTCAGCAATTAAAAATAATGAATTCATGCAATTTGTAGGCAAATGGTTGGATCTGGAAAGCATCATCCTAAGCAAATTAACCAATCAAAAAAGAATACATATGAAATGCAATCACTGATAAGTAGATATTAAAGAGCTCAGAAGCTCTGAATACTCAAGGCACAATTAGCAAATCTAAAGATTCCCAAGAAGAAGGAAGGAGAGGACACTGGTCCTGAAAAGACTGGTTCCAGTTTTGTAGGAGAGTACCAGAACAGAGAAAGGGTTGGGGGATGGTTGGGGAATGGGCGGGGGTGGGGGGAAGAGGACTTATACGACATATGGTAAGGGGGAACTGGGAAAGGGGAAAGGGTTTGGAATGTAAACAAAGAATATAGAAAATTTAAAAAGGTCATAATTATTTACTGAAGTGTCTGCTTGTGGGCTTTCCAGATGTTTTCTGCTGTTACAAGCCAATAACCCAATAAATTAAGCCCCAAGGGGGGAAAAAAGAAAAGAAAGTGAAATCTTAGGTAGTCAGAAACCTCAGACTATCTCAAAGATTGGCATTCTGGTCCTAGAATAGTTATTCACAATCATCATAGAAGGGAAAAATGTGAAATAGAAATGCACTAGAGGCAGTATACCTGAGAACAGAGTATAACCCTACAGGCTAAGATCCCTTAGCCAGAATAATTCCTGAAGGGGACTGATTGAGAGCCTCAGCTCCACCTTCTTCCATCATTGGAGAAATGCATATATAAGCCTGATGGGCACAAGATGGGAATGTACATCAGTATCTACCTGATGACTTCAGAAAAGAGACGGTATAACATTCACTGTCAGACTTATGTTCAACAACTTTGAACCGAGTTCACCAGAACTCTGAGGCAAACGTTTTGAATTGCATTTTGACCAATGTCACTAAAATGAACACACCATTAATTCTGGAAATCCAGACACTAAAGCAAAGGTATCTTCATTCCTGATCAAACTCCATGTGTGAAATGTGTGTGTGTGTGTGTGTGTGTGTGTGAGTGTGTGTGTGTGTGAGTGTGTGTGTGTGTGTGTGTGTGAGTGTGAGTGTGTGTGTGTGTGTGTGTGTGTGTGTGTGTGAGAGAGAGAGAGAGAGAGAGAGAGAGAGAGAGAGAGAGAGAGAGAGAGACTTATGTTTATTTGAATAAAAGACTTGTTTATTTCCACAGACTCTCTTAATCCACAAGTCCTCGTGGATCCAATGACACACTCACAAGAAATCCCTTGCCTTTGCAGAATCACACCACAGGATCAGACACACTCTGGATGCAACAGAAATTATTTGATCCTCAGAGTATGTTTGTTTCCCAGTATAGATGATTGGCATAGAGTGCAAAAGTGAGAGAGAAGTTTCTTCTTCATGTCAGATATTCATTCCCTCTTTCTGTAATGGATAGAATGGCATTAAGTGCTATAATAAATTCTGATTAAAGTGGGAATCCAAGAAACTTCTTAATATTGAAGAGACAATGTTTGGAAACAACTTACACATTTTTAGTGGCATTTTGGGCTTCTGTTCATTAATGATTATACTTAAGTTGTGGTCAAATTGCTTATATTTATAACACCTGTATTTATTCTAGAATTGAGGCTCCCCTTAAAAAGAAAACTCTATATTTACTGGGTGCCTTTCAATCTCCATCCCCCTTTACGCCTGTGTGGAAAAATTCAAAACAAAATCAAAAACAAAGAAAATGGCAGCCTACAGAGGACTGATGTCCAAAATATATAAAGAACTCAAGATACTTGACATCAACCCCCCTCCAAATAACCAATTAAAATCTGGGGTACATTTCTAAACAGAATTTTCAACGAGAAATCCCAAATATACAAATCTTAAAAAGAATGTTCACCATCCTTACCCATCAGGGAAATGAAAATCAAAACAACTCTGAGATTGTATCTTAAACCCATCAGAGACCCTTGAGAACATTGGCTCAGGGGAAAAATTCCTGAACAGAACACCATTTGCTTATGCTCTAAGAGCAAGAATAGACAAATGGGACCTCATAAAACTACAAAGTTTCTGTAAGGCAAAAGACACTGTCAAAAGGATAAATCGGCAACCAACAAATTGGGAAAAAATCTTCACCAACCCCACAACCGACAGAGGGCTAATTTCCAATGTATACAAAGTACAAGAACAGTAAGGTGGGAGGGGTTGGATGAGGGAGCAGGGGGAAGAAAAAGGGCTTGTGGGACCTTTGGGGGTGGGGAACCAGAAAAAGGGAAATGAATTGTAAATATAGAATATATCCAATAAAAAAAACCCATCAGAATGGCTAAGATCAAAAATACACGTGATAACTGGCAAGGAGGTGGAGCAATGGGAATACTTCTCTATTGCTGGTGGGAGTGCAGACTTACACAATCACTATGAAAATCAATATGGTGATTTCTCAGAAAATTGGAAATAGTTTTACCTCAAGACCCAGCTATACTATTCTTGCCCATACACTCAAGGGTTACTTCATCCTATCACAAAGACAATTACTCTACCATGTTCATAGAAGCTTTATTTGTAAAAACAAAATCTAAAAACAACTGATGTTTCTCAAAGAATGGATAAAGAAAATGTTGTGTACTTACAAAATGGAGTATTTCTCAGCTGTTAAAAATAATGACATCATAACATTTGTTTCCATTGCAAATGGATGGACATGAAAAATAATGATTCTGAGTGAGTTACTTCAGACCCAGAAATACAAATATGGTATGTACTCACTTATAAATGGATATTGACTATAAAGTAAATGATAACCATGCTATAATACACAGAGAAGGTAAGTAACAAGGAGGGCACAGTGGGGACTAATGAATCTCTCAGTGAAGGAAAAATAAAACAGAAATCATGGGTAGAGGAGGATCGGGGCATAGGATTAGGAGGGATCAGGAGGGATAGAAAACTAGGAGACATGACTAAAATTGGGGAGGGGCACCTCACAAATAAGTCTTACAGGCTCTTAAGATCTCACTGTCCCCACTTCTGCAATATTACCCAAGGCTTAGGTGTGGAAGATGTTTTGTAGATATATCTTTTGAAATTGGGCTCCAAATTGCTGGTCCAATTACGTTCCTTAGGAAATGGAAACAACATACATGCCCTTCAATTGATGAATGGATAGTGAAAGTGTTGTAATATACATTATAGAATATTGTAGAATATTATAGAATATTCATTTGTAAAGAAAAATGAAATCTTTAACTTTGCAGGTAAGTGGATGGAACTAGAAAAGATCATGTTCAATGAGCTAACCTAGATCCAGAAAGACAAATGTTGTATATTCTTTCTCTTTGGAGGCTCCTAGCTTGAAATCTTCAGATATAAGTGTAGTCTTCCCCCATCAAAAGGAAACACCTCTTTGCAACAGCAAAACCAACCAGAAAGAAAATGATCAAAACATGTTAACCTTTTGACATTGCCTCCATTTCCATCTGTTTTCTCTGCTATGGATCTAAGGACTGTGGACAGCACCTCTCTTTGTAGCTGACACATCTCTTTCCCTGTGTGCCCTGGCTATTCCTAAGTCAATAGAGGACTTCTATCTTCTTTGAAGAAGTGTCTCCAGTGTTTTGAAGTTATCCCAATTATAATACTGTTAGCAAACTACAATGATAGAATGCAAAAGCGTTTTGACAGAAGGCTGTATATTTATGAATCTCCTCACTAATTTATCACAAAGGCTACACATTAACACTTTTGCCTTCAAGAATGAAATTTTGTCAAGATGTGTTCAAAGTTATTTGTTCATGTCTTCTAGGTCCCTGCTAGACTTTTAGTCTTCTGTTCATTTATGTAACTAACAAAAAAAATCTTTGTTAAGATGTGTATGATCATTCAGGAATACAAATAAAGCCCCTTAGATGTGAGTAGCACATGTGTGCAAATTTGTCTACCACATACTTCCATGTATGCTTGAAGTAGGTCCCAGATAAATATAACTACTCCAGGAGGATATTCCTGTTTTAGCCATCAATTCAACTTAATTTGTTTTTCTTATTTTGACCCTATAGGTAAAGGCATCATTGAAAAAGCAGAAAAACAAATTCATACCTGTATGAAAACCAAAGAAACGTCCTCAAAATATTTTATATTAAGAGGAACAAGACATAAGACCCACAGAGTTTTGCACAGCAAGTTTGACCTTCATGTTTCTCAAACTGTTCACCACTGGATTCAGTGGAGTAGTAATGATGATGTAGATCACTGAGATGAGTCTGTCCTGCCCCAGGGACCTCTGGGATTTGGGTTTCAGGTAGATGACTTGGGCACAGCCATTATGGATGATGACCACCATGAGGTGGGAGGCATGGGTAGGAAAGGCATTCTTCTGACCTTCTGCTGAGGCAATCTTGAGGATGGTGGAATTGATAATGACATTAGATATGAAAACTAGGCCCATGGGTAAGACCAGAACACTGACCACATAGTTTATGATCTCATTGGTATTTGGGAAGACCAGCTTTATCAGGGCTATCAAAATGCAGAATAAACAACAAAGGCATCAAAGAAGGGCAGGCCAAACACTGATATAGCTTATACAACAGCCATGCTGAGGCCAATTCAATTTGTACTCTTCTATGTGTCGACCTCCAATTAAACCAGTTGTTTAAAATGCTATCTTTTTTCCACTGGATGGTTTTAACATTGGTTTCTGTTGCTTAGGTCTTTTGCTTGCCTCTTACCACCTCTTTATATCTGGTGTTAGTTGGTCTTACTTGTCTCTGACTGAAGCTTGTCCCTCCTGTGGGCCTGTGAGCCTGTGATCTTAGGTGTGTTAGCACTCCTGGGAAGACTAGCTCTCTCCTGGGTGGGGATTGGGTGGGGAAGGCTGTGGGACAGCCTTAGGTCCAGAATGAAGATGCAGACCAAAAGGATCTTATCTCCAGCGTGTAATTAAATTTTATATATATATTTTTTGCTATCTTCTTGTCACCTTTAATAAAAAATTTTGTTAATTCTATCTTTTGACACTGTTTCCTGAGACTTCAACATATGTATCCATTAGAATAAAAGTCTTTAAGCATTTTGACATAAAACCTTTTACAGATATATTTTGCAATCCTGTAGATAAAAGGATTGTAAAACGGCCTAACTATACTTTAAAGGAAATGGTCATAGATTAGAAGAGGGATATGGGATCTCCCAGAGGTAGAAAAAATTACACTCAATTGAACTTTAATTTTTTTTACAATACAATGATTCTCCATTTATTGAGCAAAACATATGGAAACCCAATAAATACATTCACAAGAAGTATATCTTCCAAAGAACCATTTTGAAACAGTTGCTTAAATTTACATTGTTTATCATTTCATGTAAAAGAGCTTTGTTCACACTGCAGATTCACAAAACCCAAAAATATATTAAGAGAAAATACTTGATTTTTATTTATTATTTTATTTATTTACATTCCAGACATTGCCCTCCTCCCAAATCCCCCTCCCATAGTTCTTCATCCAATTTCCCCTCCACTTTGCTTCTGAGAGGGTGCTCCCTTTCCCCACATATAGTCCGAACAGACTTATACAGTTTGATACCTTTTACCTTTTCAAACTTGGAGCAGAGACCCATCTCTTTCTGAATTGTGCAGACTGTATATTCCACATATGTATTAATGCAGAAATATATGTTACCTTTAAAATTTATATGTTTATAGAACAAATGGACCAGACACCAAAGAAGATAAAACAAATAGCCCAGCTTATCCTACCTCACAGACTGACTCAAATGCTGTTCCTCAAAAATCTATGATGAACAACATCAATACGACTAGCTAAGATCATACAGTCTCACACACTGTTCTACCCAGGACTTCACTTAAGCCCTGTACTTTCCTTTACACAGATACTAGACAACAAATGATATAGCTAGCTTTCATATGAGTTGGCCAATGTCACAGTTTTCTTAGGACCCCCAAAACATGCTGTTGTCCAGCTACAACTGGAAGCAATCTCAAAAGAATGATACCCTCTTCTCAAGCATTGGGGGGGGTGTCATTTGATGGGTGATGGATGTTTGTGATTATGGGGACATGGTCACAGTTTGTTAATAGTCTTGGTTAGGAAGGAAACAAAAGTAAAGGAGGTTGGATTCAAGGATTTCTTTTCCTCTTTCTTGTTTTCTCTCTTTATTCATCTTTCTCTCCTAGCTAGTTTTAGGGGAAGAGGAAGAGAAGGAATAAAAAGAAAAAATGGGGGATATAAGAATTAAAGGGTGGACCTGCAGACTTGCAGCAGCAATCTCCATCTTGCCTCTGGGTCACCATAGAGAATTGACAGATGAGCCCAGGTACGCAGACATAATCTGAGGCTAACATCACTTGGGTGGAAACCTGCCAGGCCTGTAGCCAGGGCCTAGGCAGCTTTGCGGGCCATCTGTATGCCCACTCGGCCGTGCACCAAGCCAATCGGGGGCCGTTTGCCCTGCGGACCCCCCAGCACTTGCAGCAGTGGTCTCCATCTTGCCTCCAGGTCACCATAGAGAAGTACAGACAAGCCCAGGTACTCAGACATAATCTAAGGCTAACATCGCTCAGGTGGAAACCTGCCAGGCTATGGCCTACAGCTAGGGCCTAGGCAGCTGGGTGGGTCATCTGTATGCCAACCCGGTCGTGCACCAAGCCAGTAGGGGGTCATCTGCCCTGCAGAGTGATCAGCACTTGGATAAGGTCCCTGCTGCATCCGCCATTTGTACACCCTGAAGGAGCAGGCAGGCAGCACCAGGTTCACAGAAACAACCGGAGTGTAGCATTTCTTGGGGCAGGAAACATTAAGGCTCCAAGGGCACCCAAGAGGAAGGTAGCACACCAGCAATCTGAGCCAGGGGAAATCCTGACATCCTCAGGTGTGGAAATAGCCTTACAGGCTCACGGGAGGTTCAAACACCAGCCAGTGACAAGACCAACTAATGCCAGAGATAACCAGATGGCAAAAGGCAAACGTAGGAATGTTACTAACACAAATCAAGGCAACAGGGCAGCATCCAAACCCAATTCTGCAACAACAGGAAGTCCTGGATATCCCAACACACCAGAAAAAACAATATTTGGATTTAAAAATCACTGGTCATGATGCTGTTAGAGGAACACAAGAAGGACATAAATAAATCTCTTAAAGAAATACAGGAGAAAATGGATCAAAAGTTAGAAGCCCTTACAAGGGAAACACAAAAATTAATTAAAGAAATTCAGGAGAATATGGGTCAAAAGATAGAAGCTAATAGGGAGAAAATGCAAAACTTACTTGAAAAAATACAGGTGAACTTGGGTCAACAGGCAGAAGTCATGAAAGAGGAAACACAAAAATCTTTCAAAGAATTACATGAAAACAGGAACAAGCAAGTGAAGGATATGAGCAAAATCATACAGGATATAAAAACAGAAGTAGAAACAACTAAGAAATCACAAAGGGAGAAAACGTTGGAGATCAAAAAACTTGGGAAGACATCAGGGGCTATAGATGCAACAACAAAATACAAGAGATAGAAGAAAGAATCTCAGATGCTGAAGATACCATAGGAATCATTGACTCAACAGTCAAAGAAAATGCAAAATGCAAAAAGCTTGTAACCCAAAACAATCAGAAAACCCAGGACACAATGAGAAGACCAAACCTAAGTATTTATTATAGATATAGAAGAGAGTGAAGATTTACTACTTAAAGGGCCAACAAATATCTTCAACAAAATTATGGAAGAAAACTTCCCTAACCTAAAGAGAGAGATGCCCATGAATAAATAAGAAGCCTACAGAACTCCAAACAGAAATACCTCCTGTCACATAATAATCAAAACCCAAAATGTACTAAACAAAGAAAGAATATTAAAGGCAGTAAGAGAAAAAGGCCAAGTAACATATAAAGGAAGACCTATCAGAATTACACCAGACTTCTCACCCGAGACCATGAAAGCTAGAAGATCCTGGGCAGATAGATCTAAGGCAGACTCTAAGAGAACAGAAATGCCAGCCAAAACTACTATACCCACCAAAACTCTCAATCACCAAAGAGGGAGAAACCAAGATATTCTATAACAAAACCAAATTTACACAATATATTTCCACAACCCCAGCCTTACAAAGGATGATGGGGGAAATCACCAATACAAGGAGGGAAACTACAGCCTGGAAAAAGCAAGATAGTAACCTTCTGTCATCAAACCCAAAAGAAGAAAACCTATCAAATATAAAAAAACATCAAAAATGACAAGAAGCAATAATCACTACTCCGTAATATCTCAATATCAATGGACTCAACTGCCCAATAAAAAAGATACAGACTAACAGACCAGATATGAAAACAGGACCCTACATTTTGCTGCATACAGGAAACACACCTCAGTGTCATAGACAAACACCACCTTAGAATAAAAGGCTGAAGACAATTTTACAAGCAAATGGTCTCAGGAAACAATCCAGAGTAGCAACTCTAATATCAGATAAAATTGACTTTCAACCTAAAGCCATCAAAATAGATGCAGAAGGACACTTCTTGGTGGTCAAAGGAAAAATCAACCAAGAAGAACTCTCAATTCTGAACATCTATGCTTCAAATGGAAGGGCACACTCATTCATAAAAGAAACTTTACTAAAGCTCAAAGCATACATTGTACCTAACACAATAATTGTTGGTGACTTCAACTCTCCACTCTCTAATCAGGGAAACAGAAACTAAGCAGGGACACAGTGAAACTAATTGAGGCTTTGGACCAATTGGATTTAACAGATATATATAGAACATTTCATCCTAAAGCAAAAGAATATACCTTTCTCTCAGCACCTCATAGTACCTTCTCCAAAATCAATTATATAATTGGTCACAAGACAGACCTCAACAAATACAAGAAGATCAAAATGCATCCTATCAGATCACTATGGAGTAAAAGTGGTCTTCAATAGCAAGAAAAACAATAGAAAGCCCACATACACATGGAAACTAAATTATACTCTACTCAATGAGAACTTGGTGAAGGAAGAAAGAAAGAAAGAAATCGAAGACTTTTTAGAATTCAATGAAAATGAAGGTACAAGTTACCCAAATCTATGGGACACAATGAAAGCGGTGCTAAAAGGAAAACTCATAGGCCTGAGTGCCTCCAAAAAGAAACTGGAGAGAGCATACACTAGCAGCTTGATGGCACACTTGAAAGCCCTGGAACAAAAAGAAGCTAATTCACCCAGGAGGAGTAGAAGACAGCAAATCATCAAACTCAGGGCTGAAATCAAACAAGTTGAAACAAAGAGACCCATACAAAGAATCAACAAAGCCAGGAGCTAGTTCTTTGAGAAAATCAACAAGATAGATAAACCCTTAGCCAGACTAACCAAAGGGCACAGAGACAGTATCCAAATTAACAAAATTAGAAATGAAAAGGGGGATATAACAACAGAAACTGAGGAAATTCAAAAAATCATCAGATCATACTACAAAAGCCTTTACTCAACACAGCTGGAGAATCTGGAGGAAATGGACAATTTTCTAGACAGATAACAAATACCAAAATTAAATCAGGATCAAATAGATCAGCTAAGCAATCCCATAACCCCTAAAGAAATAGAGGGGTTATAGAAAGTCTTCCAACCAAACAAAGTATGGGATCAGATGGTTTTAGTGCAGAATTCTATCAGACCTTCAAAGAAGACCTAACACCAATATTCTTCAAACTATTCCACAAAATAGAAACAGAAGGAACTCTACCCAATTCGTTCTATGAAGCCACAATTACACTGATACCAAAACCACACAAAGATCCAACAAGGAAAGAGAAATATAGGCCAATTTCCCTTATGAATATTGATGCAAAAATACTAAATAAAATTCTTGCTATCCAAATCCAAGAACACATAAAAATGATCATCCACCATGGTCAAGTTGGCTTCATCCCAGGGATGCAGGGATGGTTAATATATGGAAATCCACCAATTCAATCTACTACATAAACAAACTTAACGAAAAAACTACATGATCATTTCGTTAGATGCTGCAAAAACATTGACAAAATTCAGCATCCTTTCATGCTAAAAGTCTAGGAAAGAGCAGGAATTCAAGGCCCATACCTAAACATAGTAAAAGCAATATACAGCAAACCAGTAGCCAACATCAAAATAAATGGAGAGAAACTTGAAGCAATCCCACTAAAATCAGGGACTAGACAAGGCTGCCCTCTCCCTCCATATCATTTCAATATATTACTTGAAGTTCTAGCGAGAGCAGTTAGACAACATAAGGAAGTCAAAGGGATACAATTGGAAAGGAAGAAGTCAAACTATCACTATTTGTAGATTATATGATAGTATACTTAAGTGACCCAAAAACTCCACCAGAGAACTCCTACAGCTGATAAACAACTTCCGCAAAGTGGCTGGTTATAAATTCAACTCAAGCAAATCAGTAGCCTTCCTATACTCAAAGGATAAGCAGGCTGAGAAAGAAATTAGTGAAATGACACCCTTCACAATAGTCACAAGGAATATAAAATATCTTGGTGTGACTCTCACCAAACAAGTGAAAGATTTGTATTACAAGAACTTCAGGTCTCTGAAAAAGGGAATGGAAGAAGACCTCAGAAATTGGAAAAATCTTCCATGCTCATGGGTTGGCAGGATTAATATAGTTAAAATGGCAATCTTGCCAAAAGCAAGATACAATGCAATCCCCATCAAAATCCCAACCCAGTTCTTCATAAGGTTAGAAAGAGCAATTCTCAAATTCATCTGGAATAACAAAAAACTCAAGATAGCTACAACTATTCTCAACAATAAAAGGACTTCTGGGGGAATCACTATCCCCAACCTCAAGCACTACTACAGAGCAATAGTGTGAAAAACTGCATGGTATTGGTACAGTGACAGGCAAGTAGATCAATGGAATAGAATTGAAGACCCAGAAATGAACACACAGAGTTATGGTCACTTGATCTTTGATAAAGGAGCTACAACCAGTCAGTGGAAAAAAAGATAGCTTTTCAACAAACGTTGCTTGTTCCACTGGAGGTCAACATGCAGAAGAATGCGAATTGACCCACTCTTATCTCCTTGTACTAAGCTCAACTCCAAGTGGATCAAGGACCTCCACATAAAACCAGATACATGAAAAAAGAAAAGAAACTGTGAAAGACCCCTGGAGGAAATGGGCATGGGGGAAAGTTCCTGAACAGAACACCAATAGCTTATGCACTAAGATCAAGAATTGACAAATGGGACCTCATAAAATTACAAAGTTTCTGTAAGGGAAAGGACACCATCAGAAGGACAAAACAGCAACCAACTAATTGAGAAAAGATCTTCACCAGCCCCACATCTGACAGAGGGCTAATATCCAATATATACAAAGAACTCAAGAAGTTAGACCCCAGAGAACCAAATAACCCTATTAAAAATGGGGTAAAGACCTAAACAAAGAATTTTCACCTGAAGAAATTCGAATGGCTGAGAAGCACCTTAAGAGATGTTCAGCATCATTAGTCATCAGGGAAATGCAAATCAAAACAACCCTGAGATTCCACCTCACACCAGTCAGAATGGCTAAGATTAAAAACTCAAGAGACAACAGTTGTTGGCGAGGATGTGGAGAAAGAGGATCACTCCTCCACTGTTGGTGGGATTGCAAGATTGTACAACTGCTCTGGAAACCAGTCTGGCGGTTCCTCAGAAAATTGGGCATGACATTTCCAGAGGACCCTGTCATACCACTCCTAGGCATATTACCCAGAGGATTCCCCTGCATGCAATAAAGACACATGCTCCACTATGTTCATAGCAGCCTTATTTATAATAGCCAGAAGTTGGAAGGAGCCTAGATGTCCCTCAAAGGAGGAATGGATACAGAAAATGTGGTATATTTATACAATGGAATATTACTCAGCAATTAAAAATAATGAATTAATGAAATTTGTAGGCAAATGGTTGGAACTGGAAAATATCATCCTAAGTGAGCTAACCCAATCACAAAAGAATACACATGAAATGCAATCAATGATAAGTGGATATTAGCCCAGAAGCTTTGAATACTCAAGGCACAATTAGCAAATCAAAAGATTCCCAAGAAGAAGGAAGGAGAGGACCCTGGTCCCTAAAAGACTGGATCCAGTATTGTAGGTGAGTACCAGAACAGAGAAATGGTGGGGGGGAGTGATAGGGGAATGGGCAGAGGGAAGAGGACTTATAGGACTTATGATGAGGGGGGAACTGGGAATGGGGAAAGCCTTTGGAATGTAAACAAATTCATAGCAGCCTTGTTTATAATAGCTAGTAATTGGAAGGAGCCCAGATATCCCTCAAAGGAGGAATGGATACAGAAAATGTGGTATATTTATACAATGGAATACTACTCAGCAATTAAAAATAATGAATTCACGCAATTTGTAAGTAAATGGTTAGATCTGGAAGATATCATCCTAAGCGAGTTAACCCAATCACAAAAGAGTACACATGAAATGCTATCACTGATAAGTGGATATTAATGAGCCCAGAAGCCCTAAATACTCAAGGCACAATTAGCAATTCAAATGATTCCCAAGAAGAAGAAAGGAAAGGACCCTGGGCCTGAAAAGATTGGATCCAGTTTTGTAGATCCAGAACAGAGAAATGGTGGTGGTGGTGGGGAATGATTGGGGAATAGTTGGGGGAGAGGACTTATGGGACGTATGGTGGGGAGGAACTGGGAAAGGGGAAAGCCTTTGGAATGGAAACAAAGAACATAGAAAATAAAAAAACTGCAAATAAAATAAAAAGAATTAAAGGATTACAAAATATAATTATATTTTGCTACAACATACTATATATGTTTCAATTCTTATTTTAGGCATTGTATGTATGTGACTAAAGTTAGATTTTAGTCCTTTAATGTTCCTATTACAAACTGTTAAGAATAATTAAGAAAAGCAAGTTTGTAGTCAGCCTAATAAACTTATAGTCATGTTAAGTACTACTTTAGCTAATTGCAGAAACAAACTATATTTAGCCTTTTACAGATGTTTTCAAAGTTAAACAGATAGTAAATAGCTAGAAACAAGCAATATTTTCCTATTCAGATATACTAAGATAGTCTTCAAAATCCTCACAGATCTACAGAGTATGTCATTTAAAGATTTTTATTAACATAAGGCTTTTCATAACAGTAAGACATGTCTGATCCTGGCAGCACCCCCACACTACTTCAAAGAAGATGATGGGTATCAAAGCACTTCCATATGGAATTTGCTTCAAATGTGGCAAGCTAGCCACTGGGCAAGAAAACCTCCCTTGCTGGAACTCCAGACAACACGCTGTCCACGCTGTGGAAAAGCAGTACACAAAGGAAATCGACTGCCAGGCTTTGCCAAGACAATGCATGTTAGTCCTTCAATATTCCTGCTTCACAGAAATGTCTGTCAGATACACTTGGACAGAAGGCCAAAAATGGATGCTCCAACATTACCGAGGAACACGGCGTGATTGTTCAGGTATCTGGCAACCTCTGTCATTTCTATAGATTTGGAAGCTGCTTGCTTTGCCCTGCCTGTTTATTCACATAATAGTTATTCTTCCTTGGTCTCTGATGGAGTCGCAGACTAGATAGCTATCTTCTTACAATTTAGATTAATTTGTTTATGATTTAAGAAAATGAGTTAAGATCCAGGAAGTTGTTTTTAGGTTGATAAATGCAAATTATAATAGGAAGTGAAGTAGGTACAGAATTTTGGACCAACCAAGATAGGATGAATAATAAAGTACTTAGTTCAAGGTTGTTCAATATACATGAACTGAACACTATGAATATAATTCTTTCCTGATAGTTTTCATAATTGTCCTTATTGTGTATAGTTTGTTATATAAGACAAAGAACATATTATAGACTGAAAGGGGAAGATATTGGAGTGATGCTCTTGTAGCCTGTATGAAGATATGTCTCTGTCCTTTACCTGGCTAAGGCAACTTCTGATTGGTTAAAATAAAAATCCTATGTCATGTAGCAAATGGCCTAATAGATCAATCTTCTAGGCAGAGATAGGAACTCTGCGAAAGAGTCAGGCACAGGAAGATTCGCGACCAAGATGCAGAGGAAGTCAGAAGTATGAAACTGAAGAAAGGTAACCAGCCATGTGGCAGAACTTACATTAGCATAAATGGAATAACTGAGTTATGAGCTAGTTGGGAATAAGCCTATCTTAAGGCCTAGGCATTGGTCAATAAAAAATAAGTCTCCGTGTCATTACTCAGAGCAAGGATGTGCATAGAAAGACCTACAGATACAGTCTCCTAATCCTTAACTGGTTCTAAGCCATAGTAACATCAACCTGGGGAACTCTGTATAGAAACTGATTCTAAATTTGTGAGACAGAAGTTAGCATAAACAACCCGTCTTGATGTATGCACTTAGATATAAATTCTGAGCTCAGTGCAGCAGCTATTGAAGGAGACTGGAATAGCTCTGGCAACTTACAGAGCTCATAAACTGAAATGTGGACTCACCTGTGGGAATCCTATTAATGGCCATTCCCTGAATACTATGATTGAATATGTGTGAGAACTGCCTGAACCTATAGAAAGAGAAAGATCCCAATGAGTCAAGACTTAAGTGGTGCCAGGCACTTAGGAGATGTATGGAGTATATCTAATTAAGGAAAAGTAATTAGAGTTATTTGCTTGTAGAGCCTTTTGATGCTATTTAATTGATCATGATATGCTGAATGAAAAAAAAAGGAAAATTGGTCTTTACAATGATAATAATAATTTTTAACTGTTAGCATTGGTGAAGTAAATTCTGCGTTGAATCAAGATAATGGAGAAATATAACCTCTCATCTAAATCATACCCTACAGTAAGTTTGTATCCCAGAATGTCTTGAGTGGTTATATCATCTTGAATACTTCTCATACATTGGGGTAAACACATATTATAAGTGATTTTGTAGCCTTACCTAAAGATAGCTGAATATATTCATGAAAGTTGCAGGTTTTTAAGATATACGTATTTTCAGACTATTACTGGTCAATGCTTCTGAACTGACACTTATTCATAGATAACAAGCAGAGTTCTACTTGTAGGCTCTTGAATGTCACATTAAGAAATGGAGTCCTGGCTTTAATGTTTTTTTAAAATAACCACTTTATGATGAACTCAGTGATACTCAATCATATTCTAGCTTATTTTCTCAGTTCTAAATGTATCAAATGAGATAGAGTTTGGCAATGTATTGGACAGTTATTACTTTAACCTATTTCCTGAGATATCTATGACATTAATGAGCAAGATGCAGAATAAGAAAAACCTCTGAAATTAGTCCAGTGTAAACAACTCTACCACTAATGTATTATGACATAGTAAGTGCACTGTGTTGCATCCATACTTTCATGTTTCAAGAATATATTCACAGAAGACAAGGCCAA
Organism: Apodemus agrarius; assembly: GCA_964023405.1. NCBI lineage: Eukaryota > Metazoa > Chordata > Mammalia > Rodentia > Muridae > Apodemus > Apodemus agrarius. Next base: position 21,607,058 of record OZ030017.1, read on the forward strand.
CTCTTTGTCGAGATCTCTTCTCGGAGAATTGAAAAAGACAGTTATGATTCTCGATATAATGAGGTAAACATCATTCTATCAAGCTGCCCCAAGAGGCTCACACTGCAAACCCTTCAGATTTCTATGAAAAGCCACACTTTCCACAGATAATCACTTTCTAAGAACTGACTCTTGGGTCCCTGCTGCATAAAGCCAGGTCTCTGGGCCATGTCATAAGATTGTCATAACATTAGTTATTGGGGTCTCAACAATTCAGTGTTATCATTTTGTCTTCCACCAGAGCTCCAGATCCAAAGCATTCTCTGTACAACAGCTGTCATCTCCTCATGGTCTTTCCAAGTCCTAAACTGCCAGTTTTGGTTTTACTTTTTAATATTTCTATTACAAATTTATGTATGATTGGATCATCACTTCATAGAAGCTTCCCTAACTCAAAATATTCCTTAAGTTGTGCAAAGCATGTACATCTTCAGTTTCATAACCTCCAATATGATCTCTTTCTTATAATCTCCTTACACATCTGGGGCTGTTTCACATCTTGGAATGCATTCCCATTAATTCTTCAATTCTTTCACTCATCTTTTCTTCCTTTATTTTTAAAGATTTGTTTATTATATGTAAGTACACTGTAGCTGTCTTCAGACACACCAGAAGAGGGCGTCAGATCTCATTACAGATGGTTGTGAGCCACCATGTGGTTGCTGGGATTTGAACTCAGGACCTTCAGAAGAGCAGTCAGTGCTCTTAACTGCTGAGCCATCTCTCTAGCCCTCATCTTTTCTTCCTTTATGTTAAATTTCCTTCCCTATTTCATCTAGTTGACTGGCATTTGTTTTCAATATTCCAGCTCAAACTATATGACTCAGTAAAACATTGAAACTCATATCCTGTGCCCTACATTTTCCTTCCAATATTTATTGCACCTCTAGTAATATAATTGTGAATTTATTTATTTCCAATTTGCCTGCTAATGCAGGCAGTATATACAGTGAACAACACTATCTTCCTAAATCCGGCCCACAGTCTACTTCATAAGCCAAGAGTCTTAGAGAGACAACTCTCTTGATAAAGGAGAAAATACTTCCCCTGATAATGGCATAAATGTATTGTATAGTGACCAGAGGGCCACAAATGTCTAGAAAATATTCTGTTTTAAAATTTGTACAAACATAGCAATTGTTTAACAACAGCTTGCTATGATTCAGTGCTAGATACCTGTCTCTATGGAAGCAAACACCATTACTGGTTTTGTGATGATAGTATTCCCAGCTAACATACTGCCTGGCACTTGAGTGGATGTTCAATAATATGTATATTCAATAAATGGGAAAAAAACAGCCACAAACATAGAATTATATTTAGATAATTAATGTCTTTGGCATGTTTATTCCAGGTTCACTGGTTTGTTAACAAAACATATTTCAGTTTCTAAGATATTGGCTGTTCCTGTGAGTCCCTAACCAAAAATAAGGAGTTTCACTCTACTAATTGCCCAAATTTCTAACGAGGCCCCTGAGGTAGGGGCTCACACTATGTCTCTGGTGCCCTCTGTACTCAGGAATGATTCTCAAGGGAAGTCTTCAGAGTATCAGAGTTGATAGATCTGTTTCCCTTTTTGAATAAACCCAGACAGCATTCTTAGATTTAGGGTTTCCACAGATTTCCGCTCTGCAGAGACTTTCTGGGGCTATCAGAGTCAAAGTTTTAGCCTGGAAATTGTCGCTTCGTTATGAAATTCCTTCTGACACTCTGGAAATGCTTACCTGCTTGCCTTAGAATTTCTAACTTCTTCCACTCTGGCTTCTTAAAGCACCCATCCCAGGTCTTTCTTTCTTAAATCTCAGACATAGCAGCTCCTTAAGAAAAATTCTATGATTTCCATGTTCAGTTTTCAAGAAGTAAGTGTTTGTTGAAAAAAAATGAAAATAAAAAGCAGAAGAGAATTGACTTTAAAATTTTCTAGTTTTCATCTATTTAACTCTCTCTTGTTCTGATGATTTTCTTGATATTAAAGTTTCAAACTTTCTTGATAACTTTCTCAATGGCTGCTTGAGATTTCAGTGAAATGTAGTATTCTTGCAGGTTTTATTAAATGATAGAAGAATCTGCTGAAAGACTGTAAATAAGACTGCCATTATAATATATGTATACAAATATAAATTTGTATACATGTATATATTTGTGCGTATAATATGTATGTATATGTATATATGTGTGCATAGTCATATATGTCTGTGTGTGATGAGCCAAATATATACATACATATATGTGCATATATATATGTGTGTATGTTAAGTGAATATATAATATATTGTTTTAGATTTCTTCATACACTGTGAATAGTGGTCAAAAAGGAACACCATTCTTTCCTGATCCTCTCCCTTCTTTCAGATCTTAATAACTGTTACAACTGTGTAAGCGTCACCAAGTCTTTTACTGTGGCTCTTCACAGAGTATCCAAATCAATCCCTAACAAAATAATTTTTTTAATTTAAAATTTTTTATTTCAAGTTCTATAATTATATATTTATAGAAGGATGTATTGCTTCATATTTCCTCCATATCTTCTTAAAAAGGTAATAATAGTGATTATTTCTGAAAGTATTCATTACATATTTATAAAAGTAGAAATTAATTTTCTTGAACATAAGTAATGAACAGATGAAGAAATTTAGACACTTGAATCATTTTAGAATATATTTTTCCATTCCAATTTCAGAATGACTAAACAGGACAGACTATGGTCACTGTTGTCACATCAGAGAGACATTAAAGAGACCCTCTGTGTTTCCTTTTGGATACATTGATCCTTATCTTTATTGGTCATCTTTGTTAATACTCTCAGACCTAGCTGCAATAACTTCCTAGCTTCAGTATTCTGTCCATCCCTCCCACAGCTGAGATAGAAGTTTTTATTTCATGATGGGTTTTTTTCCAGCAAAAGAAGTTTTGGAGCTACAGGTCAGGACATACAGGCTTCAGAAGTAACTCTTCAACATCTGTGATATTGACAGCCCTTTTGTCCTTTTTGAAATTATTTCTTCGCATGCCCACCATGGAGCTACTTGTGCAGAAGCAAAGAAGCTCTTAGAGGCAAAAATCCATACACATTTCTCTTATCATTTTAGAAATGGAGCTGCTTACCTAAATGTGGACTGGGATCTGAAAAAAAAACCCTCAGGATCCATTTGTGTGTGCCTTCTGAAGGAAAAATGGTAAGCCAACACTTCATCATCTGTCTTTCTCTATTCTATCCCTTTGTGTCCATTCTCTCAGGCAGCCTTCCAGTTTCTCCACTTATGAGTGCTGTAGACATTACTGCTTCCTGCCCATCTATATTTCCTGCAGCATCTTCTGCTCCTGTGCCTGCAGTGTCCCTAAAGGTAGGCATCCCATGCTCTGCCTTTCACAGCCCTGAAGTTCTGAAGTCTAGATTTCTACTTAGTTACTGTGCCCTGGGTCTGGGTACCTGAGGCAGAGCTTCTGTGGACGTCCAACAAAAGGATGAGACTCTTCCTGCAGACTGAAAGTACTTAAAAGCATTCCATCCTTCACTGGTTCATGTAACAAGTACTTGTCAAAGGCCCAAAAGAAGCCAAATATTGGGCTGGTTCTGGATATCTGGAACTATATAAATATAAGCTCTGTATTCTAAGAGCTCACGTGAATCCTTAAAAATGGGAACAGGAGCCGGGCGTGGTGGCGCACGCCTTTAATCCCAGCACTTTGGGAGGCAGAGGCAGGCGGATTTCTGAGTTCGAGGCCAGCCTGGTCTACGGAGTGAGTTCCAGGACAGCCAGAGCTACACAGAGAAACCCTGTCTCAAAAAACCAAAAAAAAAAAAAAACCCAAAAAAATGGGAACAGGTGTATCTCTGACTTTTGCCTTCTCTTGGACATCTTTTCCTCCTACTGGGCTGCCTTGTCCAGCCCTGATATGAGTGAGGGCTTTGCCTACTGGTTGTATCCTGTTTTGTTCTGTTTCCTTGTTGTCTCTTGCAGGACTGTTTCTTTCTATAAAAGAAATGGAAGAGGAATGGATCTAGAAAAGAGAGCATGAGAGAAGAAGGGAGTAGTGGTGGGGAGGAACTGTAGTCAGGATATGAGAGAAGGATTTATTCTCAATTTAAAAAATAATGTCAACAAATAGTTGATTGTGACAAGAGTGATTAAAGAATAAATAAAATGTAAGTAATAAATGATGAGAGGGATATATAAATGGAAAACAGTTGGATACCAGCCTTAAGAAGATTATTTTTAATCCCCACCTATGAATTAATATATATACATTATCCTTCAGCACTCATTTTTTCCCTAACTAGGATTGTTTTGCCCTGTGTTAGCACCACAGTATTTTATCTTATACTCTGATATAACCCTAAGTGCTGATATGTGAAAGATAAATCTCCTTTCCTTTGGATGCTCCTGGGACTTGTGTATAAATATTAGTATTAGTTGTTAATCTAGCAAACATGTAATTAAAAATAACCAACTAGAGACTTTTTAAGTGACTTGGATTGACTCCATAGATCAATTTAGGACTAGGTAAAACAGTGACAGATTGTCTTAGTATTCATAAATATAACCATTTATTTCAAACTTTCTTAGTATGATTCATTAAGGTTTTGGAATTTTTCCATAAAGGTCTTTATTCATGAATACTTGATATTTTTGAAATGATGATAAATGATACATTTTCTAGATTTACAGTTTGGCATCAATTTGTTAAATAGAGAAATGCAGGGAAGTTTTTATATTTTAAGTTTTATGCCAAAAAGCTTGCTAAGCTCTCTTAATAATTCTGATAACTTATCAGTATCATCTTTTGTATTTTCTGTGAATGCAATCTGTAAGTAAAATGGCCCATATTATTTCTTCTTTCTCAATCTTGGAATCTTCAATTTCTTTTTCTTACCTTAGGAGGATGGCTGAAATATCCAATACAATGTTGAACATAAGTAGGTAAAGCCATCACGCTTATCTTGTTCTTAATCATGAAAAAAGCCCTTCAATATGTTGGAACCAAGTATGATGTCAACTATAGGATTGCTGCCTGTCTTTATCAGCTTAGAGAAAATATTTTATTCTCAGTTTTCTACAGGTTCTCCTCAAGTGCAAATACTGAAAAAAATGAAAACCTATGTTAGTAAGAATCCAAGTAATCATATAACTATTTCTTCTTTAAATACTTTTTTTGTGAAACATAACCAGATTCTTAATTTTTAACAAATTTTCCATTCAAAAAAACCTTCATCATTTATTCATTTTTATATACTGACAGACTGAATTTGTTAATATCTCATACAAGAATTTGTTATCTATATTTCAGAGGTAGATTGGCTTAATAGTGTTTTCTAAGACAAGGTAACATTGTAACTTTTTAAATATTTATATTTTGAATTTTCTTATATTTTCTTCTGATTGAATGTTTTTCTTTTATTTTTGAGATCATAATATAATTACTGCATTTTTTATCTTTTCTTTCCTACTTCCAAGACTTCCCATGTACTCTCGCACATATATGTATATGTATGTATATGTGTATGTGTGTATGTATGTATATGTGTATATGTATGTATATGTATATTTCTAAATATAATCTGTTCAGCCTATATAATGTTGTTTATACATGTTTTAACTGACACCATTTCATTTGGCACCAATTCATGTGCTCTTCTCTGGAGAAAAGATTATTTATTTCTCTGAATATCACAGCCATGTTGGTAAAACCTTTGGGTATAGATTCTGACTTTATTAAGTTAATATATATATATTCTCCCAGCATGCTCCCTGATCCTCTGCTCAATTTTCTGTAGATATGTCCATTGGGGCTGGACTCCACAGTGCTACATTTTGTTTGTTTGCTGGTAATTTTTTCCTGCCTGAGAATTGGTGTTGCCCACTGTGGGCTGGGACTTCTTACATCAGTTATTAATTAAGATGTTCCCCCCAAAGACATAACCACAGACCAATCTGATCTAGCCAATACCTCAGCCAAAGTCTCTCCATTTAGTTGACTCTAGGCTGTGTCAATTTGAGACTTAAATCTGACCAAGACACTGGGATTTTCAGAGCTTTAGTTTATTTTGTAGCTATTGGTTTCTTGAGAAGTTCATATAATATGTTTTGTTTATTTTCATCTCTCCCAAACTGCTCTCAGAGATACCAGTTACTTATCCACCCAAATTTGTATCCACTTTTATTTAACACAGAGTGTCCAATTCGTGTTAGGCATATATTCTTACATATGTGGCCTTCCATTGAAGCATGGTCAAGTAACCAGGGACAAAATTAAGTCTTAAAGAAACTGACTGTTCCTCTCCCAGAATCTAACAATTTCCATTAACTCTACACTTGATGTGGGATTTCATATCTACCCCCCTTCTCTGTGTTGAGATTTGGTCCAAGCTTGGCTAGGGTTTGTGCATGAAACAATTGCTCTGATTTATATGCAGCTTTCTTTTTGTGTCTGCAGGACACTGTTTCCCTGTTTTCGCTGACTTCCGCCTCTTCTTGACTTTTTCCAAATAGTTTGTAGTAATCATCATAAATTCATGTAGCCATGCTTTTTTAACACATAACTGACTTTTTTCAAGCTATTTTTTTAATATTTTCTAATTTGGTTAAATGCTACTCTAAGAATGTAGTTATCTTCGTAATGATAATCTAATTTTAAGAAATTTTGAAGATTGCTTTCATGGACTGTTAAGTATTTATTTCTACAAAGTATCATGATGTACCTAAAAAGAATGTTTTAAATACTTAATTAAAGTCAAGTAAATTATACTTTTATTTGTAACCCTGGGATCCAGTCTATCATTTCTGAAGAAAGCACTGATTTTTTATAAGAAAGGCTGTCTCTGTGTAGCTCTGGTGGTCCTGGAATTTGACCACAATTTTACCACTCTGGCCTCCAACTCACAGATCTGCCTGCCTCTGCCTCTCAATGATTGGATTAAAGGTGTGCACCACCACTACACAGGCTTGGATGTTCATTTGTTTTGATTTTTGTTTGTTTAGTTGTCTGTTTTGTTTTCCTTCATTTGTGTGTATATGTGTATATGTGTGTGTGTGTGTGTGTGTGTGTGTGTGTGTGTGTGTGTGTGTTATCATATGTGCAGGGATATGTGCACGTGTGTTCATGCATGGTGTCCAGATGCCAACTCAGGTATAATTCCATAAATGTCATTTGCTTTTATTTATTTTTAAAATATTCTAATGCAGAATCTTTCATTGCCTGGTTACTCACTGAGGCTAGGCTCACTGGCCAGTGAGCAGCAAGGATATTCCTCTCTCTACTTCACCAATGCTGGCATTACAAGCACAGTCCACCGTGCCTGGTTCTTATTTATATATTTTTTAAAATGTATGTTTTAGTGATTGGATGGAGGGAGCCACGTTTGGGAGACAAGGATTTTATGACATGGCATGCATACAGCTCCATACAGAGTTTTGAGCTGAGCCTCTGTGGTACTCAATGTTTCTCTACAGTGTACTCGGGGTCAGGATCATCTCTGGTACTAAGACTACTATTGACCTCTTTAGATTTCAGATCTACAGTTCCCCAATGAAGACAGCCAATTACACAGAGGTAAGAGAGTTTGTTTTCCAAGGTTTCTCCAATTTTCAAGAGCATCAGCTCACACTCTTCATTGTCTTCTTTGCCCTATACATCCTGACTCTGACTGGCAATGTCATCATTGTGACAATTATTCGCATTGACCATCACCTTCACACCCCCATGTATTTCTTCTTAAGTGTTCTCTCAACTTCAGAGACTTTCTATTCTCTGGTCATAATCCCACGTATGCTTGGTAGCCTTGTGGGTCTGAGCCAAACCATCTCCCTGGAGTGCTGTGGAATTCAGCTATTTTTTTTCCTTGGGTTTGGGATCACCAACTGTCTCCTGCTAGCAGTTATGGGTTATGATCGCTATGTGGCCATCTGCAATCCACTTCGCTATAGTATCATCATGAATTGGAGGGTGTGCATCATTCTGGCATCTTCAGTCTGTGCCACGGGGTTCTTTCTTTCAGTACTCCAGGCTGTGGCCATATTCAGGCTGCCATTTTGCAACACACTGATTAAACATTTCTTCTGTGATGTTCGTCCTATTTTGGATCTGGCCTGTAATGTGCCAGTCATCAATGACATCTTGACTTTAGTACTCACCCTCATGGTCATCACAGCCCCTGCCACTTTCCTATTTGTCTCCTATGTTCTTATTATTTCCACCATTCTCAAGATCGCCTCAGCAGATGGCTGGAAAAAAACATTTGCCACCTGCAGTTCCCACCTCACTGTGGTTGTGATCCATTATGGCTGTGCCTCCATTGTATACTTCAAGCCCAAGTCAGAGAAAAGTAAGGGCCAAGACCAGCTGATCTCAGTGACTTACACTGTAATAACACCTCTACTAAACCCTGTTGTATATAGTCTGAGAAACAAAGAAGTCCAGGATGCTTTGAGAAAACTGTTGTGTAGGAAATACCTATCTTAGTTGCTGATTTCTCTCCAAATAATTTCTTCTTTTTCATATAGAACCTGATAGGTTAAGCTATAAAGCCAGTGTTTCATGTGATTAGAAGTCTCATACATCATAGCCAGGGCCAGGGCCAGGGCAAAAGTGAAGCTGAGAGCCAGCCTCTAATAATTGAGTTTCATTTCCTCAACCTTTTTGTTAACATAATAAAAACACAGGTCACTTCCAAGACCTGTACATAGACAGCCATTGGCCCTACTCCAGAAGATAATTACAAGGTCAGAGTATGATCTTATGTTCATTTCAAGCTTAAATTTAAAGGCACCACTCTATTTCTTACTGAATTGTAAAGCACACATTAAACATTACTCAATGGAATATTCTCTTAATACAAATTAGATACTTGAATAAGTGGTTAGTGAAAAGAATATACAAAGAAGTCTAACTGCCTTGTGTTTTAATAAGATAAGCAATGCAAAACGAAAGAGATCTTTTAAGGGATGAATTTGGAATGAGCTAAAACTTTTCAGACAAACTATCTTTAAGCAGCCATACATGGAACTCCAATGGAACCCCATATTTCTTGTTTTTGTTTTTTTTTTGTTTGTTTGTTTGTTTTTTTCGAGACAGGGTTTCTCTGTGTAGCCCTGGCTGTCCTGGAACTCACTCTGTAGACCAGGCTGGCCTCGAACTCAGAGATCCACCTGCCTCTGCCTCCCAAGTGCTGGGATTAAAGGCGTGCGCCACCACCGCCCGGCGAACCCCATATTTCTTACACGCCACAGGTAGACCTCAAAGTTAAAGGCATCTAAGGAAACACTGAAGAAAGATGTGGACTTTAAATGGCAGAAATCCTAATCAACACAGGATAGCCAGCAGAGACTGGCTGTATAATTGAAACTCAATGGCCATTGGTATAATTGGTCTAATTCTGTTTCCTACTGATAATAGTTCAGATGGAGTAGAAGGGTGCCTTGAACTAATAATGAAAGCATTCTCCATAGAAAATATGTTTTTAAGTCTTAGAAAGTAAGAGGGTATTGTTGATGGAGAGGTTTGAAGAGAATTGTGAAAACTGGTGAACCACAAGGAAAGGTCAGGAAATCTTCACGGAAACCTGCTGATAGTGGGTTTGCAGAGGGAGTTGACTTGGTGAGAATGAAAAGGGAAGATTAGACTCTGACTGAGCCTCCTTCTTCCTCGTGTACGCTAAGTCACCAAGGCAGAGAAGAGAAATTTGGTGGAAAATGAACCAACACAACACCTTTCTGAAATAAATTAGATGTTTCCATTACCACTAAAAACTAAGCAATGTAATTAGTAAGGAATTCTGTCATGCAAACCTTCATAAAATTCAATTAGCCTAGTGAGACATATATATAATAACAGACTATTTACTGTTTTTACTTCAAAAAATGAAAAACAAAAATGGGAAGTGGGGGTAAATTTTAGATTCAATGTGTGAGAAAAAATGATGAATAAAACTTAGTAATTAGCAGGTATAATTATTGAGCAAATCAAAGTTATTTATTATATGTATACTTTTACTTTAATATACACAAAAAATACATGAATGCATATTTTTCTCTTTTAAGATGTTAAAATCAGGAAATATCAACTAAAATGAGCAAAGTAATTGTGCATTTGATATACTACGTATGCTTGTAAATAAGTCTAAAAATCTCACACCATTCAATCGACTTTGTCATTCAGAGCTTCTTATACTCTCGGTGGAGAAAAAGCTACCTAGCTGTTTTCCTGAAAACCCACTCAATAAATAATGAGTAATGAAGGTTATGAGAAGAACAGTAAAATTTGAGGTTTCATTCCTTCCCTTTTTTCTCCCGCTCCCTGAAATATATCCAGTTCTGATCCAGTTCTTATCCAGAGGGAAAGGAAGATAAGACATCCTCATTCTACCTTCCATTTGTTAGATTCCAGGAAAACACAGGACCCACAGTCAACCTGGTGTCAGGTCATGAAAGGCCTGTGGTGTTTCCATGTTCTTTCATTCATGTGATCCCTACATCTTACATCTTGTTGATGACCAGCTAGATAGAGCTCATCCCAGGTCCATCACTCCTCCCTCAGTATGATACTGTCCAGTTGCATTGCGGTCAAGTGACCCAGAGTCACCTTGGCATCCACAAACCATACACCTAAAACCTCACTTACCTATCCCTGCACTACCAGGAGTCAAGTCTTTCTGAGAGGCTTCTCTGGAAAGCAAGGAACATTCCTTCCCTCCCTGTTTCACACACTCCTCTTCTCACTTTCATCAAGTTTCAGCAGGGGCAGGAGTCTGCCTTCCCCAATATCCCACTGACCGCAGTGCTGTCTTCTCCATAGGCTCCATGTCTTTATTTAAACAGAAAATCCAGAGGTCTCAATTTAATAAGTTTATATGCTTAACACATAGAATATTTTAATCCTCAGGCTTTTAATATCCAAAATCATTCTGTCCAAATGACAAGGGGGTTTCCTGTGTAGAGAAGTTCACTAAACTTAAGAACCCTTTCCCTTTTTAATATAAACGTTTCAGTTATGATATCTTAAAAGTCTCTTTGAAGTGCAGTTGACTTCCTCTCTGGATTCTTCTGAACTTTACCCCGAGCAAGTAAGTCCCCTAGAACAATGTGAAATAACAAAAACAATTTGGAACAAAAAAAAAGAAAAGAAAAGAAAAGAAAAGAAAAGAAAAGAAAAGCATTAGATTACCCACAAGATTTCTACTCAGAGTACATTTCTTTGGAAATTTCAGTATAGCTTACTTGTTATATGGAAACTTCAAGGCACAAGCTCCAGAATAAAAAAAAAATCCCATTTTTTTAATTTTAAAAAATGTAGCTTTCCAATACTCCCAAGTCTGCATCATAAAGGAGTTTTAATTTCCCTTATTAGAGGTTAATCCCATCTGTTAGTAACATCTCCATCTGACATGTAGGGTGACATTTTCTCTTTTCCGGTGGGAGAGTGTCTTCCTATTTCTTCACAGATCTAACTCCTCCTGAGTCCACAGAGTTGACAAAAATTCATACTCTTCCTTAAAGAGAAAAGCCATTAAGCACAAAGTGGATAAAATACAGCACTTCTAATCAGTAGTTCTCTCTATCACCTGCCCCCCCTAAAACCAACACAAGATACTGTGTAAGGAAGGGAACTATAGGGACCAGGTGGGTTATGGAGATTGTGTGTGGGCGAATGGACAAAGTGGGGATTACAGTGAAGGCAACTTACCGTTTACATATTTGAGGTGGTTAAATAAACATTCAATAAAAGCTGTGAACAAAAGCATTCTCCATTCGTGGTCTCATTCCAGAAACCATGTCTTCACACTAGTTCCCAACCGTTATATAGACGAGCAAATGAGTTTTCTGACATTTGAAAGGGTGGCTGACTTTTCAGAATTGTTGGTTAGACCTGCATGTTAGGAAAGGCCTCAAATTCTTGGAGAAGAGACTTGGTCTAGAAATACCTAACATAAGATAGACATGATGCTCACCTACCCCTTGCACCACTGCTATTCTCTGAAGTAGCAAGATAAGTCCACAGTGAGTAACTTCATTCCTCACCTCCTACTATCTTAACAATATCTTCTTTTTATCCAGAAAATGTGAATAATTGTCTAGTATTTCTTTATTTGTTTATTTTCTTTAAATATTCCATATTAAAGTTTTTCAGACACCCACTCATTCACACATTCAGAGGTCACATAACAATACTAAGTTGAAAGCTATAACATATATCCAGAGAGTGTGGCGCAGACCGTGCAGAGCCTGTGCTAGCTCCTTCAGTCCCTGCAAGTTCATATGAGCTTTGCATAGCTGATTCAGAACACATCTGTGTATCTCTGGCTAGCCTTGGATTCACTGTGCCTCTCTGGCTAGCCTTGAACTCATGATCTTTCTGCCTTGGTGTCTCGAATGGACAAATTACAGGCTTATGCTTTCATATCTGACTGATCCTAATTTAATTTCTTTGTTTCACTATTACTAATTACTAATGCCTATTACTAATCTGCGGAAACTGCATTGATTTTGTGTTTTGGTAATATATGCTATTATTTGGCTTTATTTAGTAAAACTAAGAATTTGTTATATCATATTTATACAGATATGCTAAGATTGTTAATATGCAAATGAACATTTCTGAAAATAGAGATGGTGGTTTTTTTTCTCGCTTTCTCATCTCTATTGCCTTTATTTCTTTTCATTGCCATATTCCAATGGCTAGAATTTCTATAATGATGTCAAATATGTATGATGCCAGCTATGCTTTTTTAAACATGATCTTTATCAAGGTGATATAATTATCATATAGTGTTTCTTATAAATGAGTAGTGGGTTTTTGTTAAATGTTTTCTCTTATAGAATCATAAAGCTTCTTATTTAAAATGCTAATGTGATGAATACCAGTGCTTGATGCTTAAAAATTGATCTAGCTTTGCATTCCTGGAATAAATCCAGGATGATCTATAATTCTTTTTATGTACTGTTGGATTTGTAATAATTTTTCCATTATTTTGCTACTATTCTGTCAGAGACTTTTTCTCTAAATCACGAGAAAGAATTTTCTCATGAATTAATTTGTGTCTTTCCAGATTCTACAATTCTGAACATAACGTTACTCAAATTACATGAGTAATTGATGGAGATATTTTTCTTATTTATGCTATTTTTGATTTGTGTCTTTTCTCATTTAATTTTTGGTGGTTTTATTAGAATCAATTTAATTGATTATTTTCATAATTTCTTAAATGCTTTTACATTTAGTTTATTTCTCTATTTTCCAGTTTTTTTGTTTGTTTTTTGTTTTGCTTTGTTCTACCTTTGGTTTATGTCATTGTTACATCTTTCCTTTTCCCTGTTTGAACCTGGCTACCTTCTTGGTGTAGCAACTCATATTATTGATTTGTTTCCTGCTATAATACTCATTTAGGTATTATAAATTCCTTTCTGTAGCACTGTCTTTTTTTATTTTCTTCTTTTGTATTTAATTGTTTTCCATGGGACTTGTTAGTGAAGGGTGTTGCTTGACTCCCATGTGGTAGAGAGGTTTTTCCTGTCTACTTTTGGTTATTGAGAGGTAGTTTGTTTCCTAGACATTTTGTCTATCCTATTAGGAATACTGACTACTATCTAAATGCTTTTGTAGTAGATATTCACCTGGTTTTCTTGTCCTGTTTTATTTTTTTTTTGAGCTATGGTACCAGTTGATTATTTAAGTTCTGAGGCATTTTCTGTTATTTTGGTCTGCTTCTTGTCCCCTCTGGCAGTGCTAGAACTTATAAGGTGCTCTCCTTGTTTACTCTTACATTTTCCAATACACATTTTTCATAACAGTTATCTTTTATTATTATTTTTCTTTAACGTTTTATTCTCTCAATATAAATGCTGACCACAGTTTCCCCTCCCTCCCCTGCCCCAAGTCTCTTCCCACACATGCCTCCTTTCTTCACCAGATCTACCACCAACACCAGCACCGCAATCAACAGCTACCCACTTCCCTTCAGAAAAAGCAGGCATTCCAAGGATACCAACAAAACATGGCAGACCCAAAAGGACATGCATGGTATGTACTCACTTATAAGTGGATATTAGCCACGAAGTACAGGATACTCATGCTTTAATCCACAGACCCTAAGAAGTGAAATAACAAGGGGGACCCAAGGGAGGATACTTGACTCTCACTCAGAAGGGGAAATACCCATGGCTCACAGCCTACCAATGAACTGAGCATAGGGTCTCCAATGGAGGAGCTAGAGAAAGGACCCAAGGAGCTGAAGAGGTTTGCAGCCCCACAGGATGAACAATAATATGTATTAAAGAGTACCACCAGAGCTCCCAGGGACTAAACCACCAACCAAAGAGTGCACATGGAGGGACCCATGGCTCTAGGTACATATGTAGCAGAGGATGACCTTTTCAGACATCAGCAAGAGGAGAGGCCATTGGTCCCATGAAGGATCAATGCCCCAGTACAGGGGAAATGCCAGGTCAGCAAAGTGGGAGGGGGTTGGTAAGCAGGGGGAGGGAGCATGGGATAGGGGTTTTTCTGAGGGGTAATGAGGAAAGGGGATAACATTTGAAATGTAAATAAAGCAAATATCTAATAAAAATAAAAAATATAAAAGAAAGAAAAATTGTAATTAGATGTGGGCTGAGGGAGGTAACTGAGTGGAAAAGGAGATTGGGAGGAGAATGGGGCAGGGAGATCGGGTGTAGGGAGAGACAGGTGCCAGAAACCATCAAAGAGAAGCTAAAAACTAGCAAGTGCTTCATGAGATGGTTCCACCATGGACTGTCAAAGTTAACAACAGAATGGCTTCTCTAAGCAAGGCTGAGGAAGAATTCATTTTAGGAAATATTCCTGCTATTAATATGCTTTTCCTGTACACACACACACACACACACACACACACACACAAAGATATACTGTCTTGTAGAGATGCTGTACGGACAAATAGATGATTTCTTAATTTTTGCTCCTATAAGAATTCTTAAAATTATATTAGTAATTAATCTTTTTTCTAAAAGGAATACTATTAAGTTCTGTCGGATGCCAAAACTGCAGTGAGAACTCCGTCAGTCTTCAAGTGTCACAAGTTAATTGCTTCTGAGATAGCAAGAGGGCATCTGCTACTTAGAGCACATTCCAACAAGCTATAAAACAATTACCCAAAGGTCATAAAAAGGGAATAAAGGATTTGCTATAGGTGCAAGAACAGAAGACAAAATATTGACTGGGTTTGTCTATACAAAATTTCACTATTACCTTAGTCACAAATGTTTTGCTTTTTAACTCTTCATGAACCTGTAGAGCTTGTAACAGATGATGAATGTTTAGCCAGATAATCACTCTTAATGGATGTGCATATAAACATTCTCTCATGTACACTTATCCAATTTATGATTTGAATTTACATATAAACTTGTGGCGAACTTTTACCACGTGATCATGTATTCTGAAAGACATATAAGTGCTGAGGACAAAGAGAAAGAGAGGAAACATTTTAGATAGCACTGAACTCAAGAGGAACTTAGGAGTAAAGGCAGAGCATTGGAATTAATGACATTGAGAGTGAGGGCATTATTTTGGCATCAGAACAGTAGTAAGGAACAAGAGAATAGAGAGACCATTTTAGAAAGAACTTTGTGGAGAACTTTTGTAGAATTTTTTTGAGAACTGAAGAACTTAGCCCAAAGGCCAACAATGGGGATATGGAACCCGAAGAGACCACCTTCAGTAGTCAAATGGGACTCTCAGTGGAAGGATGGGAACCCCAAGCCACCTATAAAACTTAGAACCCCAAATTGGTCCTGTCTTTAAAAATGCACAGACAAAATGGAGCAGAAACTGAGGAAATGGCCAATTAGTGACTGTCCCAACTTGACAACCATCCCATAGGCTAGCACCAATCCCTGACAGCTAGAAGCCTAGCATAGCTGCCTCTGAGAAGCTCTACCTAGCTGCTGACAGAGATAGATGCAGATACCCAAAGCCAAACTCTGGACAAAGGTCAGATATGCCTATGGAAAAGTAAAGGGAAAGATTTAATGCCTTGAAGGGAATGGCAACCCGACAGAAGGACCAATAGTGTCAATTATTAACCTGGACCCCTGGGAGCTTCCAGGGACTGACCCAATAATCAAAGAGCACACATGGGCTGGCCAGAGGCCCCTGGCACATATGTAGCAGAGGGCTGCCTTGCCTTGCCTTGCCTCAGTGGGAGAGGATGTGCCTCAGCCTGCAGACTTGATGTATCAGGATGGGGGGTTGATACTCACACAGGGCACCCTCTCAGAGGCAAAGGTCAGGGGACTCAGGGTAGGAAATCTAGGATGGGGGACTGAGAGGGGGTAGCATTAAGATGCAAGTAAATTAATTAATTAGTTAACTAATTGGTTTTTAAAAGATAATCTTATGCTATCTAGCAATTTTAAATACAGTCTAGGATACAGGGGGAAATTTCAGAAGCAAAGAAAAGTAATCCATGGATGAGTGTTGGTGAATTTCAATAAGAGACTAAGGAAAAGAAATTTAAAAAATTAAAAAAAGGAGGAACATGGAGAAAAATTAAAGCATCTGTCCTGAGCATGAGCAAAACTTTCAAGAAGGAAAATTTGATCAACTGAGTCAAATGGCAAGATAGTGAATTAGAATTGACCATTGAATTTGAAAATATAAGAGCAAGTTTACCACTTGGGAAAAAAAAGGTTTTGACATAATTAATACTGTTTATGCTTGTGTAGGGTTTTATTTTTTGTGTTTTCTTTTTTTCTTTTTTTAAATTGGATATTTTCTTTATTTAAATTTCAAATATTATCCCCTTTCCTGGTTTTCCCTCTGAAAACACCCTATCCCATCCCCTCTTCCCCTGCTCACCAACCCACCCACTCCCGCTTCCCTGTCCTGGTATTCCCCTATACTAGGGCATTAATCCTTCTCAGGACCAAGGGCCTCTCCTCCCTTTGATGGCCAACAAGGTTATCCCAAGCTACATATGCAACTGGAGCCATGGGTCCCTCCATGTGTACTCTTTGGTTGGTAGTTTAGTCCCTGGGATCTCTGGGGGTACTCGTTGGTTCATGTTGTTGCTCCTCCTATGGGGCTGCAAGTTCCTTCAGCTCCTTGGGTCCTTTCTCTAGCTCCTCCATTGGGGACCTTGTGCTCAGTCCACTGGTTGGCTGTGAGCAATCACTTCTGTATTTGTCAGGTACTGGCAGAGCCTCTCAGGAGACAGCTATATCAGGCTCCTGTTAGCAAGCACTTGCTGGCATCCACAAAAGTGTTTGGGTTTGGTGACTACATATGGGATGGAACCCCAGGTGGGACCTTGTGTAGGGGTTTGAGATGTTTTATCTAGATTGCTCAGTGAATAGGAGCATTTCTGTGTAAGCAAGTGGATATGAGTTGTATCTCAGCACTCAAAATGTCAGCCATGGGTGCAGGCTCTTGTAATCTTAGTGTTTGTGGGAAAAACTGCAATAGTACCCAATTAATTACTAAATTGATCCCAGCAGCAGTGGCACATTCCCCTCTACCCACCCCAGTATTCTGGCTTCCCAAATGAAAGACACACATACAGCCTTTATATTTTGATATGTATAAAACAGCTCAGTAGTTGGGCCACTTTCTAACCTCCACATGGCTAATCCACCTCTCTCCGATATTTCTACGTTATTACTCACTAAAATCCATATTCCATCTTTGCTGCCCTGAACCCAGTCAGGCAGCACCCTTGGGGCTGCTCTCCCCCAGCTCCAACATGGCAGCTATGCTCCCTGTCCCACATCTTCTCAGTTGTGGAGTCTCCTCTCCTCCACTTCTCCAGGGATGATGGATCACCTTCTTCCTTTCTCCTTGTCCCTAGCCAGGGAATCCTAAACATCCTGCCCCTGACTGCCTTGCCCATTGGCTGTTGCCAGCAACTTTATTTACCAGTCAGAACCAACTGGGGGTAAGGTTCCTCAGTGTCTTCCATGCAGAGGTGTAGATTCTCTCACAAACAATTTTGGGGACCCAAATTAACATGATATAAGCAGCATTAGGCTGGACATGCTAAAGAGAGCCAGAGACAAGAGGATCAATGAAGCTTTCTAAAAACCAGTCTAACCAGAAATCTCAAGAAGTAGTAAGGTAGAGAGAGATGGCAAAGCACAATTCTCCAAACAACTGTGTTCATGCCTCTCTCTCTCTCTCTCTCTCTCTCTCTCTCTCTCTCTCTCTCTCTCTCACACACACACACACACACACACACACACACACTGAAACACATTTCACATTACACATATCATATGTCACTCACCACATATACACACATATCACACATCATACATACACACATATATACTTCACATTACACCTACCACACATCACACACCACATATACACACATATCACACATCATATTATACACACACATATACTTCACATTAAACCTCCACATATACATACATATAACACATCATACATATACACGCACATATACTTCACATTACACCTACCACACATCACACACCACATATACACATTATATACACATATGCATTCTCATTACACATAAACACATCATACACAGACATATCACATATCACAAACACATCATACATCACACACACACACACACACATAACAGACACCGTACTTTTTTAAAAAATGATCAAAGGAGGATACATTAAATCCACCAAGCTCCTTCAAATAGTTTTTCTGTAAAAGGGAACAAATCAATTATCCTATAACTGAAAAAAATATGGGTCAAAGAAGATTAGTTTCGCTCTTTTACTAGAAAAATTACAGCATATGTATGGTTGTCTTTTTTTGAATTGGTCTAGTTTGGCTTCGTTTTGCTGTGACCTAACCCTAGGCAAGCTAAGTGGGTGTGGTGTATTTCAGCTTCCAGTCTATATAACCTATCATCAAGAAAAGCCAATGCAGGAACTGAAATCAGAAATGTTGGAGGATGTTTCTCCTGGCTTGCTTCCCTTGGCTTGCTCAGCCATCTTTCCTGTATTTCCCTGGCTCGCTGAGTCAGGGATGGTACCACCTAGAGTGGGAAATTTTCTTGATTGCTAGTTAATGTTGCTGAAACAGAGGATGCACATTTCCCAGTCTTCTGGCCTCTTCAGAGACACAAATCCTGGCATGTGGTGCCAAGACTAAGTTCCTCATCAGGACTCCTACAATCCTGGGGTTTCCACTACAACCGAGACTTCACCTTCACTAATGACCTCTTCTGGACTCTTTTCAGAGAAACTCTGACCCTGCCACACAGAGGAAGCAAGCCAGTAATCAGCATTCTTCCACAGTTTCTGTTTTAACTTCCTGCCCTGGTTTAACTTAATTACAGAAATCTGTCCCTTCCCTAAGTTGCTTTCGGCCAGTTAGTAATCACAGCAACAGAGAATCAAACTAGAAGAGAAATTTGTACCCATGTACCCACATGGCAATCTGATGGATACAATTCTTCCATTGAGATTCCAATTTTTCCAGGTGTGTCAAGTTAACAACAAAACCTAAACTAGGACATAAATGAATATGATCTAACATAAATTTAGTGACTCAAAAGGCATAGCAAAGTTGACCGAGGTGTGTCCTGAGTAAGCATAATAGGCTGTAATGGGTAATAAGGTAGTAGATAGCTTCACTAGAAAAATACAGAAGACTCAGAAGGTTTCTTTAGGTACCTACTGTTGGGCATTTCAGATAAAGTCATCCCCATTGGGACCTGGGAGCTTCTCACATGCTTGGAGTCTGGGACTTTCTAGAGGATCCCCCGCCCCCTGTCACCCATTCCACACTGCTGCATACTTCTATTCATTCTCCTGGCCTCTGGGCTTCTCTCCTGTCTTCCCTCATATCTGACCCTGTCCCCCTTTCCCTCCCCCTCTCCTCTCCCACCCAGATCCTTTCCTTCCTCTGCCCCCTGGGGGTGACCTTAGCCAAAATGCCCAACAGTAGGAAGATGGAACCTGAAGAGACCACATCCAGTTGATAGTCATGGCTTCCAGTTGAGGAATAGAGCCACCTACAAATCTCAAAATTTTTGAACCAAAATTGTTCCTGTCTAAAGGAAACTCATGGACAAAATGGAACAGAGACTGAAGGAAATGCCACCCAGAGACCTCCCCAACTTGGGATCTATCCCATGTGCAGGCACCGAACCCTGATACCATGGCTGATACCAAGTTGTACTTGCAGACAGGAGCCTGGCATGGCTGTCTTCTGAGCGGCTCTATCAGCATCTGACTAAGACAGGTGCAGATACTTACAGCCAACCATTGGATTGAGCCTGGGGACCCCTAGGGAAGAGTTAGGGGAAGGACTGAAGGAGCTGAAGAGGATTGCAACTCCATAGGAAGAACAAAAATATCAACTAACCAGATCCCTCAGAGCTTCTAGACTAAACCCCCAATTAAAGAGCATCCATGGGTTGGTCTGCTACATATGTAGCAGAGGACTGCCTTGACTGGCCTTAGTGGGAGGGGATGAGCTCAATCCTGTGGAGGATTGATACCTCAGCAAAAGGGAATGCTAGAGGGGTGATGGGGGAGTGGATGGGAGGGTGGAGAAGCACCCTAATAGAGGCAAAGAGGAGGGGAGATAGCATGGGGGGCTCAGGGAGAGGGGACCAGAAATGGGGACAACATTTGAAATGTAGATAAATAAAATAATTAATAAAAAGAAAGGTTTAATATTGGAGCAGAGATTCATATGTGCATGAGATAAGTGTGATGATGAGAATAGACAGATCACTTTTAATTGCTTTGAATCCTTAACAACAAAAAAAGTTATCTATTAAAGAAGACAAGAGGATAAAAGGTGAGAAATACAGCAATGTTGCCCAGCAACATCAGTAACCCAGTTAATATTAAATGTCATGAATTTTAATTAAGACCAGTTATTATCTAAGTTTTTTTTTCAGTTAAGTTTGGCTTCAGGAATGCATAGGTGAATCAAAAAAAAAGTTTGATGAAGAAAATTTGATTTAAACAGGTTGGTAAACAGGGACACGGGAGTCAAAGCTAAATGCAAGGCAACAATGAAAATGACAGTCTATTGGTCTTTAGAAGCACAGGAGAGGAAGTCATGGCAGAATACATTCGAAAAGTGACAGAAAGCCAACACCAGTACAGAATGGAAGCTATTACAAGGTGACCTATTACTAAGGTAACCTGTTACAAAGGAAGAAGTAGAAAGAGAAGACATGACAGAATAGATAGTGATATGGGATTAGCCAGACGAGGTAGCCAGACTCGGTGTCTGATATCTATAGTCTCAGTATGCAAAAGGCAGAGCCAGAAGGATTGCTGCAAGTTCATGGCCAGACTGGAAAACAGAGTGAACAAGACCTCATCTCACAAAAACCAAGACAAACAAAACCAAAAACCCCTGAGAGTAAGAAATGTGCATTTTCTACATAAGAATATCTCCAGAATTTACTCAGACTTATAAAAGAAGACAAGTACTTTTAAATCTTGCTTTGCAAAGAAACTTCATGTTTTGGCATTTGAGATGATGGGTCTCCTTATATTCCTGTGAGTACAATGGGAAACTAATGAAAAAATTTCCAAAAGAGAATGACGCACAGAGCATCTAATACACAGCAACACACAGCAGTAAACATATGAGAAATATTTACTCTTCCATATACAAAGTTAAGACTCAAAAAAGTTACATCCAATTTGGTTTTAAGGAGTTCACCCAACTTTGTTGCTCAGTACCAATTAAATTTTAGATAAGTCAAATATTAAAGAATAAAAGAAACAGAAGGCTGCATGTGTAGTTTTAAAAACTAATCTTAGAGTTAGGAGGGCCTGCTAAGCACTAATCAAAATGCAAAAGCAATAAGGTCTGATGTAAAAAGATAAATACATAAATACAATACTGACAAATTTTCAAATCCATAAGCCCAGTAAAGATGATAAATGAAAGAAAAATATTTGCAACGTGTATAATAAAGGACATATTTTCTTATCATAGAACTATTATAAGAAAAGGACAAATAACACTGTATGAAAAATGAGCAAGATATGTAAATGGACATTTGCAGAAAATAGAGCACGGAAGCAAATAGGCACATAAATCGATACACAGTACATTCACAAAGAAACCAAAATTTAAATAGGAAATATACTAGCTTTGCCTATTAGTTTTCCAACATTTGAAGACATAGTGATGTACAAGACAGATGCAAAAGTGCATGAGACACTTCCTTAATGTTGCCAAACATGTGAATAGATACATCCAGTTCTGATTGTTTAGAGGTAATATTGTTTTTAAAGCACAGAATATTAGTTTCAGGAATGTGTCTTATAGATGCATATATCCAAGAAGTGGACAGTTATATGCAAGCAGAGATTCCTTGCCATGATATCTGTGATAATAGATTTAGTTATAAATACTAAAAATTACCAGCCACCTGCAAGTTTACCAATAGTTAATGTAAGCCAAGCCAACTGTGATATAGTTAGAGGCTATAGTGCCAAATTGTTCAAATTAGTACAACGAACCTCTATGTAGTCATTTGTTAAAACATCAAAAGTGCGTTGTTTTATGAAAAATGGAAGTAGCATAGCAGTGGATTTGACTGACAAAGAAAGGTCACACAGAGACACATTCAGACATTTTGGTGTAAACAGAACATTTCCAAATCATGTTCAGTAAAGTTTGCTTTTCATATGACACAGATTAGCAACCCAGAAATGAGTTGACAATATGGATATAGATAGCATTAGGACACACTCTGAGACATTATTTCAAACTTGGCATTCTCAGTATATGAACTCATGACGTTTAAAACATTTTTGAGAATTTTAACCATATGTGATTTCTTTAACAAACCCATCCTCCATTTTCTCCCCTCTGACTCCTCATATCACCACCCAGCTCCATGTAATCTTTTTAAAAACCTTTGAGTCCCCTTAACCGGTGTGTGAATGGGTATAGACAGAGATGCTCATACCACCATGGCCATCCTTTTCCTAAAGGCTAAGGAAACTGATTTTCTTTTCCCCAAGCAGCTATACACTATAGTTTTTTGGTTGAAGGTAGGGCTTCCAGGATCCTCTCCCCCATCCATGCTGGAATTATGGATGGCTTGATTCTGTACAGGCCTTATGCATGCTCCTACAGCTGTTATGGGATCATGAATCTCACTGCCCTGTAATGCTCAGAATACACCATTTCACAGCAGTCTCCTACCATCTCCAGCTCTTCCAACCTTTATGCCAACCACTTTTATGATCCCAGAGCCTACAGGAAGAAGGTACAAAACGTAAGTTTATATATGTCACACTTAGGACTGAGCACTTTACACACTCTTATTTGCTGCACACTTACCAGTTGTGGTTCTCAGTGTTAAACAGTATCTATGACAAAGAAACATTTCTGGTATAAAGTTAACTATTTAGGGGTTGAAGAGTTGTCTCGGAGGTTCAAAGCACTTGCAGTTCTTTCCGTGGACCTGGGTTCATTTCCAAGTACCCACATGGCATCTTGAAATCCCCTGTTGTTCCAGTTTCAGAAGACTAACCTTCCTCTGGCCACCTTGAACTTCTGTATCCTCGTTACACAGATAAACTCGTATGGGCAAATTTATATACATGCAAAATAAATAAACCTTTTGCAAAGGTAATTAGGTAAGAGACAGTTTAGTACTTTGCTCACTTTGCAGAATAATACTAGTAGTTCTCCTTTATGGTCTATGACCTACTTACCTATCAGTTCTGGCCCAGGGATGGGTTTCTGTTGTAGAGCAGCCATAAATCCAACCAGAAAGCAATTGGTTATTCTCATAATAGTCCCACCACTATTAAAGTAATCTGCACCTCCCGCCAAGCTGGCTTTTACTGTGCCATGCAGGATTGTATCTAAGTAAGACTGGTCATTACATTTCTCCCCAGGAGTACTGTACATAGCTCATTCTAGCATTATGAAAGCTGGTCAATGGGAACAAAGCATCCAGGTTACTACCAGCTTGATTTCTCCATGTCCTATTACTCAACTTTGTGTTATCTTTCGCAAAGGGTACTTACAATTAAGTACTGAAAAGTAACATGAGCAATTGCAATGCCCTGTCTTATTTGGTCTATGAGGCCCTACTGAACAACTTGAAAAGGAAATAACCCACACTTGATTATGTGCTGCTTGGTTGAGAGTCTTTGGCATCTGTGAGAAGCATAATTTCCCAATATATGTTAAGGTTGACTCTGTTTAAACTTATATGTATGTGTTTTAGAAAGCTTCTAGAATAATAGGGTTTCATGTGGACTTCCCAAGGACTTTAGTATTACTTATTTCCCATACCCCCTTGCTTCCCACTCTAATTGGCAGCATGAACCTTAGAGAAGAGGGGCCTAAAAACGAGGGAGAGTAAAGTCTCATATAATAGCCTACTTTATTCAGATCATCAGACAATTTATACTCAGAGGGTTAAGAAGAACCACACAAGTAATGTGTTCAATCACAAGGGACAAGCTTTATTTTCCATAGAGGCGTATGGATAACAACAGGTCAAATAAACTCATTCCTATCTACTAGACCTTGGAGGAGCATAAAAGTCTATTCTAAAATAATTCCATATTGTGGAGGAATGGAGATGATAAGACTCTTGTCTTTTTTACTTGGAGTTTTCTCACATGGTCTCAGAAATCTCACACAGCTTTGTTCATGGACAACAGCATTCCAACTCTCCCTACTTTACCCTGTCTCCTACTCTTCCCTGCTTAACTCTTGCTGACCCATTATTTTAGTTCCCCAGCTCATAACATTTACATTTGACTATTCGCCCTCTCTTGGAATCTCATTCCCATCTAGACATTTTTCAGTTTCTTGAAATCTACTGACATCCATATTTAAACATACGCCATGTTAACACACAGTCCAATTTTAGGTTGTTTATTTGTTGTTGCTTTATTTCATTTTATTTTTTATGGAAAGAGCTTAATGGTGACTATATAAAAGTGGCAGTGAAATTAAGTAACACCCAGAACTTGGTTTCTGAATATCATGCAAAATGACACTAGATCTCTTTGTAGGAATGACTTACTAAAGGACCAGAGCAATGAAAATACATAAAGAGGCTTAAACTTTCCTTACTGTGGAATATGCACTCAAACTAGATGAAGATGAGTCAGAGGAAAGTCTGTGGTAAGCTAAAGCCATTGTCACTGGATAATTCTGTGGTGATTTGAACATCAGCGTGAATAAATGTTAGTAATGTCTAATGTTGTTTAAAACAATTAGCATCCCCCATCTAAAATGCAAACCTAAGGAAAGAAATAGTGACTAGTAATCACCAAGGGAACAAAACAATTGGGTGAAAATTAATAAGAAATATAGTATCAACATATCGCACTATAAATTACACTCAGAAAAATTCATGTGCTGATTAAAAAATGCATATGTAATATACATATTATATTATATATTATATATACATACACACAAAATGGTTATACAAAAGAAGGTTCATCTTATTAAGAAATACCCAATAAGAAACTTGGGAGGGAGTGAGTGACAGAATGGATTTAGCATACTCTTAAGTGAACTGAATAAATACATGTGTGTTCTAGATAATTCTGATGATAGTGATGATGATAGAATTTAACAAAACAGTGTGAAGTAAAGGAGTGCAGGGAGGAAGGGCAGCAAAAAAAATCTTCAAATATTCGAGATACCTGGGTGGATGATATTCAAGAGGTTTTGTTCTAGTCTACATCCAATCTTTTTATAAAATTTCAAATTACAACTATAAGATATTTTATCCCTCCAAACCTTTAAACGATAAAGATATAATTGCACAGAAAAAAATAAATCAGAAAGGCTGAGTTTCCCAGGCCCTAACTGCACCCAATGGAGCTTTATCCTGACTTGAGACAGTTCCTAAGAAATAAAATGGAAACCAAAGGACTTTCTGTGTGTGTTCTTCGATGCCAGGGTCCTGGAAGTGTATGATATCTGTCTGAGCAGTCAACTCATGCGATGTTAACTAAGTAACTTTATGACAAAGAATACTTGATATCTAGCTGTTACTAACCAATCATAAGAGCCATGCAAAGTTCAGGGCTCCCATGTTGGCAGTGTTTTACAGGTGTTGTCACACGTGGTCAGGACGATCAAACATTGCCACGTAAAGACACTGGGAAAGTTCACCTGAAAGCTCATGTGAGTTTCTTCTAGACTGCTGGTCAACCATTTTTAATTGATTTAGTCTAGTATCCTTGTTTTACTATTACCATAAGCACAAGTGTATTGGCTTTTCTGTCACCTAGCTTAAGGGCATTCCTAAAACCACAGTCAGTGGGTTGGGCTAGGTGACTTGGGTGATAAATGCATCTGCTGCCCTACCTGAGGAACACACCACATGCCCTGGCACACACACACACACACACACACACACACACACATACACACACATACACATATACAGTAAACAGAAAGGCAGACAGACAATGAATTTAGTGCAATTCCAAATGTATAATTCTAAAATCTGTCAAAACTTACAGTTTAGTCGGGAAGAAAAATATATAAGATTATTTCTTTGATAAAATTTATTATGAAATTATAGCTGCTTAGACTATGGAGTTTTTTAAAAGGTGAAACTAACTAGTGTAACCATATAAAGTACTTAAATGAACCCATGCTCACACACGGACTATCAGAGAAGAGTAGATGTAGAACAGTGGGAAAGAAAGTATGCTTCAGGAAGAGGGACTGGGTTAATTAATCACTCATTTAAAATGAATTTGAATATATACCTTGTACCATCTATAATATTAACTCTGGATTCACTTATTTATGAAAACATAAAATATTTGCATGCTTTGTACCAAATTAAAAGAATAATCTGATATTGAAGTAGGCTATTTTTATCACAGACAATGAAGAAAGTACAAACTATAGCACCCAAGAATGTGCTTGTACACACTAAACTGCTATTTTCAAAATAAAATGCACCATAAAGAAAATAAAAATGCACAAAATGGGGGAAATACTTGGGATGAATAATAAAGACAGGAATTAAAATACTCAAAACATTGTTAACTTCTGGAAACAATCCTACTGTTAGCTTTTTAAAAAGACATTTCCATATACACAGTAAAATCCCATCCCAAGAAATTAAAATATAACATTAAATTTTAAAAGGACTCAAACCTTGCGGAACCATATACAATATGTTTTGACTATTTTATCCAAACTACATGTGCTGAATAATGTACTATTGTTTAAGCATGCATACATGTTCAACAATAGCATAAAATGCATACAACCTAAAGGAAGCAGAACGCAGTAATAGCCACCAGAGCAGTGAGAGGCTCTGAAAGAAGCAGATAGGGAGAGACGAAATCAACATGGAAGTGCAGCTTTTCAAGGCGAGCTGAATGACAGGCTCCAAAATGATTATTTTATTGCTCTGCTTTGCATTTTACATATTTTGAATGCAGCGCTCTGTAAGTACTGTTGCTATGTGGATATTACAAATGGTGTTTCTAAATTAAATAAAAACAAAAATACATACCAATGATGGATGCCAAGGCTAGCAGTGGACGTGGGCACTTGCCAGCAAATCACTGCTTGTAGCCTCTTACCCAATGAACTAATGTTTTTTTTTCATTTTGAAAATCATTTAGAAACTTTTGTTTGCCTATTAATGTAGGACAATATTTGTATACTAGCTTCATTTTGTTTCTCTCTCTCTCTCTCTCTCTCTCTCTCTCTCTCTCCCTCTCCCTCTCTCTTCCCATGAGTGTGTGTGTGTGTGTGTGTGTGTGTGTGTGTGTATCCATGAATGACATCTCAGCAAAGTGTTCACAGGTCACAGAGACTAAAAACATTGGATTGGATCTCCCTGCAGTTAGAATTACAAATGGTCATGAGCCTCCTGGCATGGGTACTGGGAAATGAACTAAAGTCCTCTGGATGCTTAACTATCAAGTCTCCAATATTTCATTTATCTTTGACTGTACTAAAATAAGGAGCAAACACCAGTATTTTTTGTATTTGCTTATAATCTCCCACTTAAAAGTCACTACAAATTTGGTGGATAAAACTATGAAAGACAAACCAATAAAACTGAGCACAGATGCATTTTTCAAGTTTAATATGAATTAAGACATTTATTTATTTATTTATTTATTTATTTATTCATTCATTTAATTATTTGCTTGCTTATTTATTTGCTCAAATATGTAAGTGTTAACCAGAGGAGAAGAAACATGATCTGATATAGAGACATATGCTAGAGAAAATTCAAAGTAAAATTATCTTCAGATAAATAAAGGACTTGGACTTGGGGCAGGGAAACCAGGGTGATGGGGATCCCAAACTATGCTCATGAGGCCCAATTTGTTTGAAGAGGCATCTGTTGGTAGGGAGGAGGATGTCCGACTGAACTTGTTTAGCTACTCTACTTTTCTGACCTTCCACAGAAAATTGTGTTATCTTCTCATTCTTATCTCTGCTTTTGATTCCTATAGGATGATAGATAGATAGATAGATAGATAGATAGATAGATAGATAGATAGATAGATAGATAGATAGAAAGATAGATAGATAGATAGATAGATAGATAGATAGATGAAAAACAATTAGGATTATCTATTTTCATTTAGACATGCAAAAAGACAAAACATCTTCCCATGCGGAACATGGCTCTTGTCTATGTGAAAATTTCTGTTTCCTAGATCTAAGACTCTCATCTAGAGCTCACTTGGTTTTTGTAACCATGGTTTTCCAAGGCTCCATATGTAAATGTAAAAATAGGATACTTACTTAAATAAAATAAAATAAAACCTGACAAATAAGTCACATTTGCATCTTGCAGTGAAAGCTCAAAATTTGCAAAACATGATTCTATGGAGACTGGTGAACACACTCTTCATATAATGATGTCCCTTGGCACAGGGTGTCTGACTTTTCCCTGTCCCAAGGTGACTCTAGGTGCTTAAGGAAGGCTACCCAGAATCCCTGAAAGTTGCTTCTTGGAGAACCTGTCTTGGGCACCAAAATCTCTTCCCTCAGATGGAAAACTCTGGTATGGAAGACCCAAAGAGTCGACACCTTTCATGGCCTTTCATCCTGGGACTAACCGTATGGACCAACCACACTCAGACACCTTCTTTCATGTTGTCAATTTATGAATATTTATGATCTATGACCACATCTTCAGCTTCTGCCTTTATTATTCTATTGAGACACAGATTTACAGGGAGAGATGTAAGTGAAATTTGGAGAAAGACATCAGTGGTTAAGATACGGCCATAGGAGAAATTAAATACACACATAGGTTTGCTTGTAAAAGGTTCAATTTATACAAAGTGGAGAAGGATGGCAGTATCTGTAGATATTTGCTTTTCATTCTTGACTTTCTATGTATTACCTTAAAATCTTCCCATTGAAAGAAGTGCTGACCTTGGACTCTGGATAGAGTCTGCCACAGCTCCTGCTGGGATGCAAAGTTGACCTGCTATTGGTTCTGCAGACTGGACTCCTTGTTCATCTTCCCTTTACTAGTGACAGATCTGAGAGCTCTGGTCAGCAGCATGGAGTATGGAGAGGGCCTACAGTGTTGTTCCTGTTGTGTTCTGCTCTAGGCCTAGAGCTCCATCCATTGCATACCATCCATTGTATATCTGATACGAGCTGGGAGAGTCTCTGTCCTTTGTGTGGACGTTTCTGCCTTCCTGAATGGAAATAGTTTTCACTTTTCCACATGGGATTCTATTTCCCAATGAGCAGTTAATGTAGACCAGAATGTGGAAGCAGGGATATAATAACCTCAGATAATTCACAGAGCCTGTGCTAGCCAGACCAACTGAAACTTAGGTGACTAGGGTCCTGAGAAGCAACTGAGGGCAGTGACCTGCTTGAGAAACCCTCCTGTTTGGGTGAGGGTGCTAGAAATCATTGTTGTCAACACAAATTGAGAGGTCCAGTCTGAGCGCTAGAGGGACCTGCCAGGTGGCCATGTTCTCTCTAGAGATGTGTTGTGGCCATCACCACCCTTCCCCCAACACCGGACCCCCAACCCCACAGCAGTTCTTTAGAGTTCTGGAGAAGGGAAGAATGAAGGATCCCAAGGAATTGGAGTAAAGGTTTTGTGCCTGCAGGTGGGGCTAACCTAACCCCTCATATTTATAATCTTAATTTATAGTGACCATCTGGAGCAGATGCCTCTTGTACGGTTATGTACATAGTCTGCATCAGAGAGTTGTAAATAAGTTCTTCTGTGTATAATAAAATAAGATTTTTTGATCTTCCAGAATAAAATAAAATGAAATCTCCCCATTCTGTTAATTGCAGTAAATCATGACCCTCTGAGATTAAGAATTAATCTTACTTAATAAGCAATCTGACTCTGCCACTTGCCAGCTATGATTCTTCTATATTCATGTCTTTCAGCAATTCATATCCCAGAGAGACACAGTTATAAAGGTGCGCAAAGTATATTTGCCATGACTCTACATGCTATACACATCGGGGTCAAGCAACTTTCCCTACCAAGAAATGGTCTGTGGCATCCAACATAGCAATTACTTTGTTTGCACCCTCATCTATTCCCTTTTGTGTAGGGCTCAAGGGAGCTGAAGCCCAACTGTGCATTGATTTCTTTCTTGTTTTTTATCTTTTTTGCAGTTTTACTTCACGAAAAAGTGGCTTATTCATGAAAAAAAATGATAAATTAAACATTTTAAAGGCACTAAAGGAGAGTACCTTTAAAATGTACCCAATGGTAAATCATTTTGTAGTGTTTCCCATTTGCTTTAATTCCAGAAAAAAAAAATGTTCTTTTGGAAAAAAAAAACTATTCTTCTATTGCTGTATTTTTTTTTTAGAACTAACCTCTCATAATTATATGTTGGTTACTAATAGAGACAGATAAGGCTACTAGAGAAGATGCTCTATCAATATATTTTCCAATTATATGTTGATAATGACATATCTTCAGTGTTAAAATGTAACCCGATTGTATGTTTGCTTGTTGCTGCTGTGGCACAGACACTAGGGAAAAATGAAACAGAGATTAAAGCAATATGCATTCTGTTCCTTGAAGAAAATGTCACCATTGTGCTCTGGCTTTCTGCTTCCTAGTAGGCAATTTCTGTGTTGAATATGTAATGATTCTTAAAGGAAATGTTCATGTCCTGCATTTGACCATTGTACTGGTCACACAGTAGTTACAAAGAATAAGAACACTTGGTCCCTGTCTAGTTGTGATGGGGACAGTTGCAAGATGCCGTTTTATATAATGGGAGGAGCAATCAAAAAGTACCAAAAGATCTGAGTATGGGTCTCAGTTTAATCCTGTGACATCTATGTGTCCCTAAAATCTTTCATGATTTCAATGGTACAATAAAATGATATATCATAAATTAAAACAGTAAAATATTTTTGCTACTCACATAAGCAAGGGCTTAGAAGTGGAAGTGTGCAGGAAGATGTTTTACAAGGAACATGGCTTGCTTAGTTTTGAAAAAAATGAGTGGTATCTAGGAAAGAGAACAAGGAGCAGCTGTGACAGGAGGATCAGAGGCAAGGGCATAGGATGAAAAAGCAGTCAGTCTATAAGTGACAGCAGCCATACCTCCACCCAACTTTAGGTGCTCGAGAATGAGTATGTAGCTACAGTCTCCAGAACTGTACATGGAACTGTGTATTCAATGTTTTAAAAAAATACAACTTATGTTACATTCATCAATATAAATGTTTTGTATGTCAACAGTGCTATGATGTTATCATTACTACATCCTTATAAGGGATGTGGAAACTTGTCTTAAAGATGTTTAGTCCTTGTTCATAATAAGACAACACATGACAGAGGAGTGAAATGACTTATACAACATTCATCTCCAAAAGCCAAGCAGTGTCTTCATACTGAGAACACTGGACCACTCCCCCAGGTTCTACTCCTCAAAGAAATAGATGGGGATGGGAAAATAAATAAAAAGAAAGCCATGGTAGATCAATCCCCAAATTCCCCAGTCTACCAATATTACCATTTTAGTATCAATAATATATTTTCCTTCTTAGATATCATTCAGGATATAATGATGAAACAGAATCACACTTTGGTGAGTGAGGTCACTTACTAACCTCTAGCTTCTCTAACTTATGTGAGCATCTACTCACACTCTTTGTTGTGGTCCTAGCGACAGTGCTAGGATCTGTATCTATGTATTACCCTGACAGGTAATGTCATAGTTGCAACCCTCACCAGTCTTCATCGTCACCCTCACACCCCCATGTGTTTCTTCCTCAGCATGCTGTCAGCTTTAGAGACTGTGTACATACCTGTCATTGTGCCAAGAATGCTCTTCAATCTCATTGCCTTCAATCAGCCCATTTCCTTGGCAGGCTATGCCACTTAGATATGCTTCTTCCATCACCTTGTCTATCAACAAGTCCTTCTTGCTCACAGCCATATGGTATGACTGCTATGTGGTTATTTGCAACCCTTTGAGGTACTCAATCATCATGAACAAGGTGTGCCTCCTGCTGGTGTGGGGAGCTTGTGCCATTGCTCTAGTTGTAGCAATGACACAAGTGCCAGCTGTATTCAGGCTGCCCTTCTGTACCACCAAAGTGACTCACTTCTGTGATATCTGGCCTGTGATGGAACTCTCCTTCACCAATAGCACTCTCAGGGAAATCCTGACTTTGATCATCAGCATGTTGGTGCTCTTGATCGCCATGAGCTTGATTTTTATCTTCTACATTCTCATCATCTCCACCATCCTTAAGATTGCCTCTGCTGAGGGCAGGGCCTTGCAATCTGTGCTTCTAATATCACAGTGGTCATTATCCATGATGGATCTACTTCCATTGCCTACCTCAAACCTAAGTCAAAGAACACCAGGGATGAGGACCAACTGATCTCTGTGACCTATTACTGTCAACACATTCCTCCTGAGTCCTGTGGTATACACCTTAAGGAACAGAGAAGTCAAGGATGCTGTGTGCAAAGCAATGGGCAAGAAACTTTCCTTATGGCTTGGGCCCATTTCAATCAGGGTAATTTAAGATCTCTAGGAATTCTCAAGGAAGACATGCAATCATTTTCACATTCATGATCCCATTAAGAACGGATTGGGTGACAGATATTAGGAAGTACATTAGCCAGCTGGAAATCCTGCTAAAGAATGAGCAGAAGAGCAGACAGAATTAACTAGGGGAGGCTGCTATAAGGAAGGGATAAAGGGTTTGTGGTTTTTTGTTTTGTTTTGTACATTCTGCAATAGTTTTGGGGGAGACATAGGTTACCCTTTATCCATGTAGAACATATAAGTGTAGCACATAACTGTCCTTTATAGATAATTGACAGCCTTTTCCTTCTAGACACTACAAATAAAATGATACCAGAGATGAGTATTTTTGAACGTGAGCAGCCCTTGACGTGTGGATCTTTTTCATGGAACTTCCAAACTACAGAATTTGGAACTTGATGTTTTTTAGGGTCATGGCAGAGAAATGTCTTAGAAAAGCATTAGAAACCTTTCGTGCCCAAGTTAAAGAAGTAGCAACAACACTCATATAATCCCATATCTTGTGAAAAAATTCATACATGATGGTGACATAATTGAGCATATGACTTTTAAATAAACACATTCAAACTGCTGCTTTTGGAACACATCACAGAATGGATGAAAAACTAACATGAGTAAAGGAAGAAATCTAGAGTACAGATTCATGAATAGCAACAACTCTCCTTTTAAGAACTATTTAATAATGCCCTAAAGATATCACTCCCTTGAACTCTACCCTCAAAACTCAGACATTCATCCATGACCATATAATCAGTGTAAACATTTTCCATGTTGTTTGTATGAACGTTAATATAAAATTACCAGCAAAATTATTTTTTTACCTACACACAATCATAGCTAGAGGGATGTTCCACACAGTGGTTAATGTTTCATTTGTATCAGCTGGTGTGTTTTTCAAAGACCATATACATTCTTCTTTAATTTAAACAACTCTCTAGTTGTTTATTTAAATATTTTAATTCCTCAAATGACCCATTAAAAGTCTGTCTCAGAGCTGTACTTTTGGGGTATTCATGGTGAAATTAAATAGAAACTGAAATGAATTTATTCTGCATCTGCTAATTGATGACTTTTGCATGTACTCAGTAAACAAATATTAATTAAATTAACTTCCTGCACTCTCTCATCAACACTGTCAGTCACAGAGAACCTTTATCTGTGAACTACACTTAAAATGCTAGGTAGAAGCTTTTAGAAATCAGGATAGTTAAGTTGACAGAACATGAAAATATGTGTGATATATGTGTGTATACACATATATATGTATATATGTATATATATACACACATATGTGTGTGTCATATATACCATGTTTGAATGAATGTTTTAAATTTCTTGATGCACATCTGTAAAATTTATATCCAAAAGTTCTTGTCGGCCGGGCGGTGGTGGCGCATGCCTGTAATCCCAGCACTTGGGAGGCAGAGGCAGGCAGATTTCTGAGTTCGAGGCCAGCCTGGTCTACAGGGTGAGTTCCAGGACAGTCAGGGCTATACAGAGAAACCCTGTCTCAGAAAAAAACAAAAAAAAAGTTCTTGTCAAATGCATGAAAGAATAGAGATAAAAATTCTTTGGAAGTGACAAACCTGGGGTAAATATTCTTTATTCCTGTTAGAGTGAAGAAATAGCTTTATTCTCTACAAACTGAATCTTTTTATGTGCAAAATGGGTTACCAATCTGTGCTCTGTTTTCCCATGGAGTCTAGTACGAACCCACTGCACTAAAATAAACACAGTAGGAATTGCTATGAAAACCACAGGAAGTAGTAAGAAATACCATGTACCACTGTCATTATTGTAACTGTTTTTAGCAAACATCATCTGCATGTTCTTACCTCTTCCAACGTTCCTAACTACTTATTCTCAGATTCTTTCCATGTACTCTTAAGTCCTAATTATTAATATTATTCAAACTTTGTCTATATGTCACGTATCTTTGTTCTTTATGAAAGAATATTCCCAAACTTTTCATCTCTATCTTTTGGTAGCAATTCTAGCAGGTGATGCCTATATTCTTCTACATATCAATCACGTTTCCTAAGCCTAGAGCAATGAATCCCAAACTGCTTATAAAGACTTTAATATGAACCGTATGTTATATTTTGACCTGCTCATATATGTACAACCTCTGTGCATTTACACACACACACACACACACACACACACACACACACGTTCACACACACACATACACACACATTTACAAATAAAGGCACATTCACAAAACAGTACTTAGCCTTCTCTCATGCAGTTCAGCCTGTATTTCTCCTTTAAATCTATTCTGTTCTCTTCTATTGTATCTTATTTAAATAAAATTAATTCGTAAAGCTGCATCTACCACATTTTGACTAAATATTCAGAAAAAACAGT
Source organism: Apodemus agrarius (assembly GCA_964023405.1). Taxonomy (NCBI): domain Eukaryota; kingdom Metazoa; phylum Chordata; class Mammalia; order Rodentia; family Muridae; genus Apodemus; species Apodemus agrarius. Next base: position 21,642,454 of record OZ030017.1, read on the forward strand.
TAGTCTATTTTCAACTGAAGTCAGTGCCAAAACCCCAAATTGGTAAAGTATATTTCCAGAATACTGAAATAAAATTAAAATCTTATTTTTACAAAAACATGAATCTTATCTTTAAACATTTAGTAACCATACTTAAACACATTTTATTTTGGATAGGAGACATTTAGTCACCTCTGTCAGCTTGTACGTTGATCTAAAAGTCCTTAAAACACATTTATGATCTGAGGGAAATGCAAATATTTTTACTGAGGCACTGAGATTGCTGAGGCAACAAAGTATCTTAGGAGAAATTACGCATTCTTAGCATTCTATTTATATATTAATAGGTTTTTTATTGAAATGGTTCATGGTAGATACTGTTTTGTATACTATAGAAATTAAACTAAAACTATACTACAAATCCATCTAGAAAAGCTGTGAAGGATCGTCACTTTATTGAAATTAAGAAACTGAAGTTTTTGTCGTATAAATCTTTCACATGTTTGGTTAGAGTCACTCCAAGATACTTTATATCATTTGTGGCTATTGTGAAGGGTGTCATTTCCCTAATTTCTTTCTCGGCCTGCTTATCCTTCGCGTATAGGAAGGCTACTGATTTACTTGAGTTGATTTTATAGCCAGCCACTTTGCTGAAGTTGTTTATCAGTTGCAGGAGTTCTCTGGTGGAGGTTTTTGGGTCACTTAAGTAAACTATCATATCATCTGCAAATAGTGATAGTTTGACTTCTTCCTTTCCGATTTGTATCCCTTTGACTTCCCTCTGTTGTCGAATTGCTCTAGCTAGTACCTCAAGTACTATATTGAAGAGATATGGCGAGAGGGGACAGCCTTGTCTAGTCCCTGATTTTAGAGGGATTGCTTCGAGTTTTTCTCCGTTTACCTTGATGTTGGCTACTGGTCTGCTGTATATTGCTTTTACTATGTTTAGATATGGGCCTTGAATTCCTGTTCTTTCTAGGACCTTTAGCATGAAAGGATGCTGAATTTTGTCAAATGCTTTTTCAGCATCCAATGAGATGACCATGTGGTTTTTTTCTTTAAGTTTGTTTATGTAGTGGATTACGTTGATGGATTTCCGTATATTGAACCATCCCTGCATCCCTGGGATGAAGCCAACTTGATCATGGTGAATGATCGTTTTGATGTGTTCTTGGATTCGGTTGGCAAGTATTTTGTTTAGTATTTTTGCATCGATATTCATAAGAGAAATTGGCCTGTAGTTCTCTTTCTTAGTTGGATCTCTGTGTGGTTTTGGTATCAGGGTAATTGTGGCTTCATAGAATGAGTTGGGTAGTGTTCCTTCTGTTTCTATTTTGTGGAATAATTTGAAGAGTATCGGTATCAGGACTTCTTTGAAGGTCTGATAGAATTCTGCACTAAAACCGTCTGGTCCTGTGCTCTTTTTGGTTGGAAGACTGGTCTCTGAAGAGGGAAATTGAAGAAGACATCAGAAAATGGGAAAATCTTCCATGCTCGTGGGTTGGCAGGACTAATATAGTCAAAATGGCAATCTTGCCCAAAGCAATATACAGATTCAATGCAATTCCCATCAAAATCCCAACTCAGTTCTTCATAGAGCTAGAAAGAGCAATTCTCAAATTCATCTGGAATAACAAAAAACCCAGGATAGCTAAAACTATCATCAACAGCAAAAGAACTTCTGGGGGAATCAATATCCCGGACCTCAAGCAATATTACAGAGCAGTGGTATTAAAAACTGCATGGTATTGGTTCAGTGACAGGGAAGCGGATCAATGGAATAGGATCAAAGACCCAGAATTGAACCCACACATCTATGGCCAATTGATCTTCGACAAAGGAGCTGAAAACATCCAGTGGAAAAAAGATAGCCTTTTCAACAGATGGTGCTGGTTCAACTGGAGGTCAACATGCAGAAGAATGAGAATTGATCCACTCTTATCTCCTTGCACTAAGCTCAACTCCAAGTGGATCAAAGACCTCCACATAAAACCAGACACACTAAAACTAATAGAAAAGAAACTGGGGAAGACCCTTGAGGACATTGGCTCAGGGGAAAAATTCCTGAACAGAACACCAATTGCTTATGCTCTAAGAGCAAGAATAGACAAATGGGACCTCATAAAACTACAAAGTTTCTGTAAGGCAAAAAACTGTCAAAAGGATAAATCGGCAACCAACAAATTGGGAAAAAATCTTCACCAACCCCACATCCGACAGAGGGCTAATCTCCAATGTATACAAAGAACTCAAGAGGTTAGACCCCAGAAAACCAAATAACCCTATCCAAAAATGGGGTACAGAGCTAAACAGAGTCTTTTCACCTGAAGAAATTCGGATGGCTGAGAAACACCTTAAAAAATGTTCAACATCACTAGTCATTAGGGAAATGCAAATTAAAACAACCCTGAGATTTCACCTCACACCAGTCAGAATGGCTAAGATTAAAAACTCAGAAGACATCAGGTGTTGGCGAGGATGTGGAGAAAGAGGAACACTCCTCCACTGCTGGTGGGAATGCAAGCTGGTACAACCACTCTGGAAATCAGTATGGCGGTTCCTCAGAAAACTGGGCGTGATACTTCCGGAGGACCCAGCCATACCACTCCTGGGAATATACCCAGAAGATTCCCCAGCATGCAATAAAGATACATGCTCTACTATGTTCATAGCAGCCTTATTTATAATAGCCAGAAGCTGGAAAGAACCCAGATGTCCCTCAACAGAGGAATGGATACAAAAAATGTGGTATATATACACAATGGAGTACTATACAGCCATTAGAAACAATGAATTCATGAAATTCTTAGAGAAATGGATGGAGCTGGAGAATGTCATACTAAGTGAGGTGACCCAGTCTCAAAAGAATACCCATGGTATACAGTCACTGATAAGTGGATATTAGCCTAGAAGCTTGGAACACCAAAGACACAAATCACATATCAAGTGATGTCTCACAAGAAGAAAGGAGTGGACACTGGTGCTAGAATGGACCAAAACATCATTGTGGGAGAGTACAAGAACAGTAAAGTGGGAGGGGGTGGATGCGGGAGCAGGGGGAGGGAAAAGGACATGTGGGGCCTTTGGGGGTGGGGAACCAGAAAAAGGGAAATGAATTGTAAATATAGAATATATACAATAAAAAAAATCAAAAAAAAAGAAAAAAAAAGAAACTAAAATTTAACCAGGATTTCAAAAACACTCTCTCTCTCTCTCTCTCTCTCTCTCTCTCTCTCTCTCTCTCTCTCTCTCTCTCTGTATTTTAATATAGTTAGGGTATGTGTATGTGCATGCAAGCCAAAGAACACTGTTGTATCAAGAGAAATAAGGTGAAAAACAATTGAGGAAATCATCTAAGATCAATCTTTGGTTTCCATATGTACATTCACATACACACACATACACACACACACACACACACACACACACACACACACATACCCAAAGATTCAGGGGGAAACAGGGGCACAAACTGCAGACAAGTTGAGCTAAAAAGTATTAATCTCTAAGTTTCAATATAAGCATGTATTAAAATCTCATGCAGAAAAAGCTATACATTGTTGCTATTAGAAGTTAATATGTTGAAATGAGCATAAGCTTTAGGATTTGTGTTGAAGTTACAGGTAGATATAATTCAGATTAAACACAGGGGATCCATTCTCATTATTTGCTTCTTTTCCAAAAAACCCAACTAAGTATGAGATAAAAATTAAAACATAATCATTTCAATAAAACGTGCATAGAATAAGCATCAAATGAAACATAAACATTGTTAGTTATTTAAAAGTGTTCCAGTGTACACAGAATCCAATGTAATTTCATACCAAAGAGAGTGTTGGTCTAAGCTAGAAACAAAGAACATAGAAAATGCAAATTTAACACCCAGAATACAACACAGATTTAGGAGAGGCAAAGGGGATCTCTGAACAGCAGTGTGCAATTAAGCATGCAAACTCGAGTTGCTTGGAAATCTTTACCACATGTTACCTCAACCTCACTTGAGAGAATGCTGCCAGGTTGCTGTGTGCAGAGATCTGCATCAATGCAGTAGGGCAAAGGGTATGTGATGATGTAAGATTAAAAAAAGAAGAGTTGGAAGGACATTAGTAATCCTTTCAATGGCCTACATCTCTGAGTCGGGACACTGAAGGATTTTCCACTGTGAACTTCAAGCATCTCAGAAGAAAAGAGAAAAGTGAGATGCCCTAATCTGGAAAAATGAGGCTCACACTCATTACCTCTATTTCATTAGTGGGCAAATCAAGAAAATAGTTAAACTCATTGATCATGCATCTTTCAGACCTCGCCAGATAAGCTTCTATTTACAGTACATGTGGATTAACAAAGAGACTGACAATTGACCAAGTCACTAAGAATAACTGACTGTAGAATACTCATCTCTACAGAGAATAAGTATACTATACAACTTCTTCCCAAGGCTCATATATCTCTGTAAAGAAAGCAGCAGAGAGAGTGTATAAGAGGTGGTGGATGGCAAGGAAAAACCTGGACACAGCAGAGGAGCTGCACATGTGAACTCGCAGCCATTGCAAAACCTTTACAAGTGGAAGCCAGAACAATTTCTAACACAGGGGGGATGGAAAACACAAGCTTCCCCTAGCTGGAGAGATATTGATAACTGATAGCTATCAGAAATGTCAATTTTCTCTCAGTGTGTAATTTTTAGTAAGTTAATGACATGCTAGCAGAAAACAACATACCAAGAATGCTTTGGACAGTACAAATTGCTCTCAAAAGGTAAAAGAAGAGGAAGAAGAAGAAGAAGAAGAAGGAGGAGGAGGAGGAGGAGGAGGAGGAGGAGGAGGAGGAGGAGGAGGAGGAGGAGGAGAAGGAGAAGGAGAAGGAGAAGGAGAAAGAAGACATAAATTTTCATGGTTTTCATGGGAAGGGCAAGGGAATAGATCTGAAAAGAGTTGGGTAGGGCAAAATATGAAAAATAGAATGGTTGCAGAAAAGTAAACCAGGCACACCTCAGCTGCACAGCACCCTGTTGTGGTGTAAGGGGCTAGATACTGTGGCCCAAAAGAGTTTGTTTTCCTCAAATGATACTAGGAATTACAATTTCAAGCGAAAGTTGCTGAATAAGAGCTTTCTCTTGTATGTACATAAACACACACACACACACACACACACACACACACACTCACACAATTTCCAACCAAGATATGTGCAAATCAACCAAGAAGTACAAGAATCATGAAAAGCAAGGAAACCTGGCTCCTGAATTTCTGAACTACAAGGTACTGAGATGGGCAGCAATGGCAGATAAAAATCTCAAAGGTTTTCTGATAAAAATGATCAGTCTGAAAGAGGACACAAACCAAGACATGAATTCCATACAGACACAGAGAAGAATGTCAGAAGCATAAAGGAAAAAAAATCAGCAAGTGAAAAAAGAAAACATGGCGGAAATTGAGATTTTGAAAAACAATAGTAAAACTAGAAATGGAGAGATCAATTACCACACATCTGGCAGAAGCTTCCTAGCACATTAGAGACCAGGCCATCACCCTAAACCTAAGGCCACTCCAGCCAGAAGAGGAGAGAGGAAACAGAAACCAAGAAATAAAACACCCAGCCAAGCAGGCAAACCTAAAAATTGGCACCTAGACTTATAGTCACACCAAATCCAGATGCCTAAGTGTTCATGTAAGAACAAAATCAATAGCCAGAGCAATATGACACCACCCAGCAACCCCACTACAGCCACTCTTGAATGTTCCAACACAGCTAAAGCACAAGAAAACAACCTAAACCAACACTGCAAGAATGATAGTGCTCCTTAAATAGGAAATGAATAAATCCTTTAAAGAGATCAAGGAAAAGACATTCAAATCATTTGAGGAAAACAATAAATCCCTTAAAATATGTCAATAAAGCCAAGAAATAAACAGATAAAGAAAAATAATAAAACTGTAAATGACCTGAAACTGAATATAGAAGCAATAAAGCAGAATAAAACATAAACTAAGGGAAGTCTGGAAATGGAAAATCTTGCTAAGTGAACAACTACAGATGCAAGCATCTCCAATAGAATACAGAAGATATAATCTCAGACATTGAAGATAGGATAGAAGAAATAGATATATCTGTCAAAAAAAACCATTAAATCTAAAAAAACAAAAACTCCTGACATAAAACATCGAGGAAATTTGAAACACTATGAAAAGATCAGCCCTAAGAATAATAGAAAGAGAAACAGACTCTCAGCTCAAAGGCCCAGAAAAATAGTTCTAACTTTTTATTGATTCTTTGTGAATGTTACACATCCAATCCCACTCATCCCCCTTCCCTATATATCTGCCCTTCTACCCTTGCAAATACCATTCAAAGAAATTCAAATAAAAAACAAATAATAAACTTAAACAAAACAACAAAAAAAGAAAATCTTGTGGAAGTTCTAGTGCATCCCACAATATACCTCTTTATCCACCCATTCTTACTTATAAATATTCATTGCAATGATTAATGACTTATTCAAGGCCCTGGTTTCTACCACACTATCAATTCTGGATAGTCACCTGGACTCCTCTCAGGCAGCCTGGTGTTGCTGTCTGATAGATATACTGCAGATTTGGACCTGCAGGACCAGCCATTTTAAGTGTTCCAGCAGTTTATAGATAGAGTAGATATTGGGGTGTACCAACTCAAAGCCCTGGATTAGACCTTGGGTGATTGCTAAGTTGGTTGACCCATCAGGTCTCCTACAGGCACACTACCACACTGCGCTGTCCAGCACTGCCCTGGAGATCAAGCTCACCCTATGCTGCAGCTGGCAAGGGCCAGGGCCATCTCTCCCATGCTCATGCCTGTGAGAGTAGCTCAACCTTGCCTTTGGCACTAGTACGACCTCTACTGTGCTGCCCAGGCCAGGAGTAGGGGCCAATTCTCCAGCATGCTGCAGCCAATGAGGAGCAAGGCCAGTTCTCAGGCTCTCATTACCCTGGGTTCACCATTCCATCTAATACGGTCAGCAAGGAAGAGGGGTGTGAAGGTAAGAAGATGTCTGTCCCTCACCCATGGCTCAACTGTGCTACCCAGGACTGATGCAGGGTCCACTCTCCTGATTGTTGCAGTCAATGAAGGGCAGAGCCAGCTCTGCACAGCCCTTGGATAGCAACATCATCCCAAGTGGCAGCCCAGATCAGGGACCTTCTTTGGACTTTGGTAATAATATTAGCCATGGACATCTACAGATACCCCTGCTGCTGCATGGCCATGGACCCAGACATGGCTCTCAGTGGCAACATGAGCTGGGAATTCACAATGACCTCAGGTGGCTGGGCAAGCATCTCCCATTCTACCTCTCTTCGTAATGCTCAACCATTCCTCTTTTCTTTCTCTCCCTTCTTTGCAACACTTACTTGCATATCCTAGTGGCTCCTTCTGTAGATGGATCATTAGACAGGTGGGCCTCTGGATGTCTTCTGCCTGCCTGAGCTGCATGGTGATAGATGGGCCTCAAGAAAATATTTTTAACAAAATTATAGGAGAAAAATTTTATAACCTAAAGAAGGATATAGCTATAATGATACAAAAAGCTTAGAAAACACCAAATAGATTGGAACAGAAAATAAAGCCCCCTTGCCACATAATAATCAAAACAATAAACACAGAGAATAAAGAAAAAAAGCTGCAAGAGATAAAAGCCAAGTAACATAAAAAGCAGACCTAGGAGAATAACTCTTCACTCCTCAATGGAGACTCTAAATGCCAGAAAGGCCTGGACAGATGTGTTATAGACTCTAAGAGACCCAGACTACTGTACACAGAAAACTTCAGTTACCATAAGTGAAGAAAATGAAATATTCTTTGATCCACTTGGACTTGAGCTTTGCACAGCAAGATTACAATGGGTCAATTTGCATTTTTATACATGCTGAAAGCATGTTGAACCAACACCATTTGTTAAAAATGCTGTCTTTTTTCTATTGGATGGTTTTAGCTCCTTTGTCAAAGATCAAGTAACCGTAGGTGTATGGGTTCATTTCTGCATCTTCAATTCTATTCAATTGATCTTCCTGACTCTCTCTGTACCAATACTATAAAGTTGTTTTTTATCATAATTGCTCTGTAATATAGCTTGATATCAGGGATGGTGATTCCTCTAGAAGTTCTTTTATTGTTGAGAATAGTTTTCGCTATCCTGGGTTGTTTGTTATTCCAGATGAATTTGCAAATTGATCTGTCTAACTCTTTGAGGAATTGATTTGGAATTCTGATGGGGATTACATTGAATCTATAGATTGCTTTCAGCAAGATGACCATTTTTACTATATTAATCCTGCCTATCTATGAGCATGGGAGATCTTTCCATCTTCTGAGATCTTCGATTTCTTTCTTCAGAGACTCAAATTACTTGTCATATAGATCTTCCATTTGCTTGGTTAGAGTCATACCAAGGTATATAATATTATTTGTGATTATTGTGTTCCATATGTGTTCTTTTGTGATTGTGTTAGAAGGGTATCCTTTCATAATTTCTTTCTCAACCTGTTTATCCCTTGAATATAGGAAGGCTACTGATTTGTTTGAGTTAATTTTATATCCAGCCACTTTGCTGAAGTTGTTTAATCAGCTTTAGGAGTTCTCTGGTGTAATTTTGGGGTCACTTAAGTATACAATCATATCATCTGCAAATAGTGATATTTTGACTTCTTCCTTTCCAATTTGTATCCCTTTGGAATCCTTTTGTTCTTAATTGCTCTAGCTAGAACTTCTAGTACTATATTGAATAGAGAGAGAGAGAGAGTGGTCATCCTTATCTAGACCATGATTTTAGTGGAATTGCTTCAAGTTTTTCTCCATTTACTTTGATGTTGGCTACTGGTTTACTGTATATTGCTTTTACTATGTTTAGATATGGGCCTTGAATTCCAAGAACCTCCACAAAACAAAAAACAAAAAAAATGATATGCTGAAACTTATAGAGGGCAAAGTGGGGAATAACCTCAAACTCATGGGCACAGGGGAAATTTTCCTGAACAGAATACCAATGGTTTATGATCTAAGATCAAGAATCAAAAAATGGCACCTCATAAAATTGCAAAGCTATATGACAAAGGACACTGTCAATAAGACAAAGTGGCAACCAACAGATTGGAAAAAGATCTTTACCAATCCTACATCCAATAGAAAGCTAATATCCAATATATACAAAGAACTAAAGAAGTTAGACTCCAGAGAATCAAATAACCCTATTAAAATATGGAGTACAGAGCTAAACAAATACAGAGTAATATCAAATGGCCAAAAGCACCTAAAGAAATGTTCAACATCCTTAGTCTTCAGGGAAATGAAAATTAAAACAACCCTGAGATCCCACACCTCACACCAGTCAGAATGTCTAAAATCAAAAACTCAGGTGACAGTAGATGCTGGTGAGGATGTAGAGAAAGTAAAACACTCCTCCATTACTCGTGGGATTACAAGCTGCTACAACCATCCTGGAAATCAGTTTGGCGGCTCCTCGGAAAATTGGACACAGTACTACTAGAGGACCCAACTCAGAAAATGCTCCAACATGTAATAAGGACACATGCTCCATTATGTTCATGGCAGCCTTATTTATAATAGCCAGTAGCTGGAAAGAGCCCAGATGTCCAACAGAGGAATGCATACAGAAAATGTGGTATATTTACACAATGGAGTACTACTCAGCTATTAACAATGATGAATTCATGAAATTCTTAGGCAAATGGATGCAACTGGAAAATATCATCCTGAGTGAGGTAACCAAATCACAAGAGAGCACACATGGTATGTCCTCACTGATAAGTGGATATTAGCCCAAAAGCTTGGAATACCCACGATAAAATTCACAGACCACATGAAGCTCAAGAAGAAGGATGACCAAAGTGTGGGTGCTTCCATTCTCCTGCAAAAGGGAAAAAAAACTCACAGAAGTAAATATGGAAACAAAGTGTAGAGCAGAGACTGAAGTAAAGGTTATCCATAGACTGTCTGACCTGGGGATTCATCCCATATACAGTCACCAAACCCTGGCATTATTGTGGCTGCCAAGAAATGCTTGCTGCAAAGAGCCTGATATGGCTGTCTCCTGAGAGGCCCTGCCAGAGCCTTGCAAATACAGAGGCAGATTCTTGCAGCCAACCATTGGACTGAGTGGAGGATCCCCAGTGGAGGACTTAGAGAAAGGACTGAAGGAGCTGAAGGGGTTTGCAACTTCATAGGAAGAACAACAATATCAACCAACCAGCCCCCCAAGGTCTCCCAGGTACTAAGTCATCAACCAAGGAGTACACATGGCTCCAGCTGCATATTTAGCAGAGGACTGCCTTGTCAGGCATCAATGAGAGGAGAGGTCCTTGATCCTATGAAAGCTTGATAGATGCCCCAGAGTAAACTAATTGAGAACAGGGAGGTGGGAGTAGGGTGGGTGGAGGAACACCCTCATAGAAGCAGGGGGAGGGAGGATGGCACAGTGGGTTTCAGGGAGGGGAGAAACCAGGAAAGGGGATAACATTTGAAATGTAAATAAAGAAAATATCTGATTAAAAAAAGAAAATGAAATATTCCAAATAAAATCAAATTTGAACAATATCTATCTAAAAATCCAACCCTACAGAGGGAACTAGAAGGAAGACTCCAACTCAAGGAAGATAACTACACCAGAAGCAATAAGTAATCTTAAACCAGCACAACTCAAAGAAGAAAGACACACACACACACACACACACACACACACACACACAGAGAGAGAGAGAGAGAGAGAGAGAGAGAGAGAGAGAGAGAGAGAGAGAAAGAGAGAGAGAGAGAGAGAATATAACAATCACAAACTGCAACAAAATAACGAATTAAAATTATTGGTTATTGATATCAATGGCTCAATTCTCCAATTAAAAGACACAGACTAACAGAATTGATGTGAAAATAATACATCCTTCTGCTAAAGACAAGAAATATACCTCAACATCCAAAGTAAACATTACCTTAGTGTAAAAGATTAGGAAAAGATTATCCAAGCAATTGGCCACAAGAAGCAAGGTGGTTTAACTATTTCAATATCGAACAAAATAAACTTCAAACCAAAATTAATTAAAAGAGATGTAGAATTGCTCTTGCTACTACCTCAAGTACTATATTGAAAAGATATGGAGGTCGGGCAGTGGTGGCACATGCCTTTAATCCCAGCACTTGGGAGGCAGAGGCAGGCAGATTTCTGAGTTCTAGGACAGCCTGGTCTACAAAGTGAGTTCCAGGACAGCCAGGGCTACACAAAGAAACGCTGTCTCAGAAAAAAAGAAAAGGAAAGAAAAGATATGGAGAAAAGAAAAGATATGGAGAGAGGGGCCAGCCTTGTTTAGTCCCTGATTTTAGTGGGATTGCTTCAAGTTTCTCTCCATTTAGTTTGATGTTGGCTACTGTTTTTTTTTAAATTGGATATATTCTTTATTTACATTTCATTTCCCTTTTCCTGGTTCCCTGCCCCCCAAAGGTCCCACATGCCCTTTTCCCTCCCCCTGTTCTCCCATCCACCCCTTCCCACTTCCCTGTTCTGGTATTCCCCTACACTGATGCATTGAGCATTTCCAGAACCAGGGTCCACTCCTTCCTTCTTGGACACCATTTGGTATGTGGCTTGTGTCTTTGGTGTTCCAAGATTCTAGGCTAATAGCTACTTATCAGTGAGTACATACTATGGGTATTCTTTTGAGACTGGGTTACCTCACATAGTATGATGTTCTCCAGCTCCATCCATTTGTCTAAGAATTTCATGAATTCATTGTTTCTAATGGCTAAATAGTACTCTATTGTGTATATATACCACATTTTTTTTGTATCCATTCTTCCACTTAGGGACATTTGGGTTCTTTCCAGCTTCTGGCTATTATAAATAGGGCTGCTATGAACATAGTGAAGCATTTATTCTTACTGCATGCTGGGGAATCATCTGGGTATATGCCCAGGAGTTGTATGGCAGGGTCCTCCGGAAGTATCATGCCTAGTTTTCTGAGGAACCGCCAGACTGATTTCCAGAGTGGTTGTACCAGCTTGCAATCCCACCAGGAGTGGAGGAGTCTTCCTCTTTCTCCACATCCTCACCAACACCTGCTGTTTCCTAAGTTTTTAATCTTAGCCATTCTGACTGGTGTGAGGTGAAATCTCAGGGTTGTTTTGATTCGCATTTCCCTAATGACTAATGATGTTGAATATTTTTAAGGTGTTTCTCGGCCATCCAAAGTTCTTCAGGTGAAAAGTCTTTGTTTATCTCTGTACCCCATTTTTTGATAGGGCTACCAGTTTGCTGTATATTGCTTTTACTATGTTTAGGTATGGGCCTTGAATTCCTGTTCTTTCCAAGACTTTTAGCATGAAAGGATGCTGAATTTTGTCAAATGCTTTTTCAGCATCTAATGAAATGACCATGTGGTTTTTGTCTTTGAGTTTGTTTATGTAGTGGATTGCATTGATGGATTTCTGTATATTGAGCCATCCCTGCATCCCTGGGATGAAGCCTACTTGATCATGTTGAATGATTGTTTTGATGTATTCTTGGATTTGGTTGGCAAGAATTTTATTGAGTACTTTTGCATTGATGTTCATAAGAGAAATTGGCCTGAAGTTCTCTTTCTTTGTTGGATCTTTGTGTGTTTTTTTGTATCAGTTAATTGTGGCTTCATAGAACGAGTTGGGTAGTGTTCCTTTTGCGTCTATTTTGTGGAATAGTTTGAAGAATATTGGTGTTAGGTCTTCTTTAAAGATCTGATAGAATTCTTCACTAAAACCATCTGGCCCTGTGCTTTTTTTTTTTTTTTTTTTTGGTTGGAAGAATTTCTATGACCCCTTCTATTTCTTTAGGGGTTATGGGACTGTTTAGATGATCTATATGATCCTGATTCAACTTTGGTATTTGGTATATGTCTAGGAAATTGTCCATTTCCTCCAGATTCTCCAGTTGTGTTGAGTATAGGCTTTTGTAGTAGGATCTGATGATTTTTAAATTTCCTTGGTTTCTGTTGTTATATCTCCCTTTTCATTTCTAATTTTGACAATATAAGGAGGTCAAAGGGATACAAATTGGAAAGGAATCGGTCAAACTATCCCTATTTGCAGATGATATGATAGTATACTTAAGTGACCTAAAAAATTCCACCAGAGAACTTTTACAGCTGCTAAACAGCTTCAGCAAAGTTGCTGGTTATAAAATGAACTCAAGCCAATCAGGAACCTTCCTATACTCAAAGTATAAGCAGGCTGAGAAGGAAATTAAGGAAATGACACCCTTTACAATAGCCACAAACAATATAAAGTATCTTGTTGTGACTCTAACCAAACAAGTGAAAGATCTGTATGACAAGAACTTCAGGCCTCTGAAGAAGGAATTTGAAGACCTCAGAAAATGGAAAAAATCTTCCATGCTCATAGATTGTCAGGATTAATATAGTTAAAATGACCATCTTGCCAAAAGCAATATACAGATTCAGCTCAATCCCCATCAAAATCACAACTCAGTTCTTCATAGAGTTAGAAAGAGCAATTCTCAAATTCATCTGGAATAACAAAAAAACCCAGGATAGATAAAACTATTCTCAACAGTAAAAGAACTTCTGAGGGAATCAATATCCTGGACCTCTAGCAATACTACAGAGCAATAATGTTAAGACTTTTCACCTGAAGAAATTCAGATGGCTGAGAAACACCTTAAAAAATGTTCAACATCATTAGTCATTAGAGAAATGCAAATCAAAACAACCCTGAGATTTCACCTCACACCAGTCCGAATGGCTAAGATTAAAAACTCAGGAGACATCAGGTGTTGGCGAGGATGTGGAGAAAGAGGAACACTCCTCCACTGCTGGTGGGACTGCAAGCTGGTACAACCACTCTGGAAATCAATCTGGTGGTTCCTCAGAAAAATGGACACCATACTTCCAGAAGACCCAGCCATACCACTCCTGGGCATATACCCAGAAGATTCCCCAGCATGCAATAAGGATACATGCTCCACTATGTTCATAGCAGCCTTATTTATAATAGCCAAAAGCTGGAAAGAAACCAGATGTCCCTCAACGGAGGAATGGATAAAAAAATGTGGTATATATACACAATGGAGTACTATTCAGCCATTAGAAACAATGAATTCATGACATTCTTAGAGAAATGGATTGAGTTGGAGACCATCATACTATGTGAGGTAACCCAGTCTCAAAAGAATACCCATGGTATGCACTCATTGATAAGTGGATATTAGCCTAGACTCTTGGGACACCAAAGACACAATCCACATATCAAATAATATTCGACAATAAGGAAGGAGTGGACACTGGTGCTAGAAAGGATCAAAACATCAGTGTAGGGGAATACAAGAACAGGGAAGTGGGAAGGAATGGATGGGGGAACCAGAAAAAGGGAAATGAAATGTAAATATAGAATATATCCAATAAATAATATATTAAAAAAACTGCATGGTCTTGGTACAGTGATAGGCAGGTAGATCAGTGGAATAGGATTGAAGACCCAGAAATGAACCCACACACCTATGGCCACTTGATCTTCGACAAAGGAACTGAAAACATCCAGTGGAAAAGAGATAGCCTTTTCAACAAATGGTGCTGGTTCAATGGGAGATCAGCATGCAGAAGAATGCGATTTGATCCATTCTTATCTCCTTGTACTAAGCTCAACTCCAAGTGGATCAAGGACCTCCACATAATGCCAGACACACTGAAACTAATAGAAAAGAAACTGGGGAAGACCCTTGAGGACATGGGCACAGGGGGAAAGTTCCTAACTAGAACACCAATAACTTATGCTCTAAGATCAAGAATTGACATATGGGACCTCATAAAATTACAAAGTTTCTGTAAGTCAAAGGACCCTGAGATTTCATCTCACACTAGTCAGAATGGCTAAAATTAAAAACTCAGGAGATAGCAGGTGTTTCCAGGGATGCCGAAAAGGAGGAAGACTCCTCCACTGCTGGTGGGATTGCAAGCTGGAACAACCACTCTGGAAATCAGTCTGGTGGTTCCTCAGAAAACTTGGCATGACACTTCCGGAGGACCCTGCTATACCACTCCTGGTCATATACCCAGAGGATTCCCCAGCATGTAATAAGGATACATGCTCCACTATGTTCATAGCAACCCTATTTATAATAGCCAGAAGCTGTCCCTCAACAGATGAATGGATACAAAAAAATGTGATATATATACACAATGGAGTACTATTCAGCCATTAGAAACAATGAATTCATGAAATTCTTAGACAAATGGATCGAGTTGGAGAACATCATCCTAAGTGACGCAACCCAGTCTCAGAAGAACAGTCATGGTATGCACTCACTGATAAACGGATATTAGCCTAGAAACTTGGAATACCCAAGACCCAATCCACATATCAAATATCCACGAAGAAGGAAGGAGTGGCCCCTGATTCTGGAAAGGCTCAGTGGAGCAGTGTAGGGGAATACCAGAACAGGGAAGTGGGAAGGGGTGGATGGGGAAACAGGGGGAGGGAAGAGGGCTTATGGGACTTTCTGGAAGGGGGAGCCAGGAAAGGAGATATCATTCAAAAAATAAATAAAGAATATATCGAATAAAAAAAAGAGAAGTAGAAGGCCATTACATATTTATCAAAGGAAACAAATCCATCAAGATGATGTTTCAATTTTCAACATCTGTGTCCTAAATACAAGGACACCTACATTTGTAAGAGAAACATTACTAAAGCTTAATCACATATCATCCCTAAAACATTATAGTGGGAACTTTAATACCAAACTCTAACCAAGGGACTGGGCACTAAGACACAAAATAGAGAAATAATGGATCTGACAAACATTATGAACCAAATGAACCTAAAAATATCTAGTGAACATTATGTCCAAACACAAAAATATATACCTTCTTTTCAGAACTTCACAAACATTCTCTAAAATTGACCACATATTCAGACACAAAGCAAGTCTCAACAGATACAAGAAAAATGAAATAACTCCCTGCATCCTATCAGACTACCAGAGATTAAAGCTAAATTTCAACAATGCCAAAACCAACAGAAAACCTACAATTACTTGGAAAATTAACAGCTCTATACTGAATGACTGCTGGGTCAGGGCAGAAATAAAGAAGGAAATTACGACGTCCTAGAATTCAAGGAAATTAATGCACAACATATGCAGACTTGTGAGACACAATGAAAACATTGCTAAAAGTCTATAACACTAAGTGACTTTACATAGAGATTAGAGATATAGCATACCAGTAACTTAATAGCTTAACTAAAAACTCTAGAACAAAATGAAATAAATTCATCCAAGATGAGTAGATGGCAGGAAATAATCAAACTCAGGGATTCGATCAATAAAATAAAAACAAAGAGAACAATGCAAACAATCAATTTCTTTGAGAAATCAACAAGGTAGACAAATTCTTATCCAAAGTAGCTAAGACACAGAGAAAATAGCTAAATTAACAAAATCAGAAATGAAAAGGGTTGTGTAACAGCAGACACTGAAGAAATCTAAATCCAAACAATTATTACTTTATACTTCAAAAACTTGTAATCTACAAAACTGTAAAATCTAAAAGAACTGGACAAATTTGTCCATAGAAACCACTTACCAAAGCTAAATCAAGATCAGATAACCAATTTAAATAAACCCATAACTCCAAGGAAATATAAGTAGCCAACCAAAAAAAAAAAGCCCAGGGAAAGATGGTTTTAGCTCAGAATTTTATCAGACATTGAAAGAAGAGCTAATACCAATCTGTGTCAAATTATTCCATGAAATAGAAACAGAGGGAACATTGTCATACTCATTTTTGAGACCACAGTCTCCCTGATACCCAACCCTCACCAAGATTCTACAAAGAAAGAGAATTACAAATGAAAATCCAACATAAAATAAATGTAAAAATATTCAGTAAAATGCTTGTGAAACAAATCCAAGAACACATTCAAAAGATCATCTACCATGATCAAATAGGATTCATCCCTGGGGTTTAGGGATAATTCAAAATATATAAATTGATAAATATATTCCACCATGGAAACGACATGAGAAAATAACACAATATTGCCTCATTAGGTACTGAAAAAGCCTTTAACAATATACACCACCAATTCTTGATAAAAGTCTTGGAGAGATCAGGGATAAAAGAGATGTACCTAGGCATAATAAAGGCAATTTCCAGCAAGCCATTTGCCAGCATCAAATGAAACAGAAAAACTCAAAGCAATTCCACTAAAATCAGGAACAAAACAAGGCCGTCCACGTCTTCCTATCTATTCACTATAGTACTTGAAGTTCTAGCTAGAGCAATAAGACAACTAAAGGAGATCAAGAGGATTCAAGCTAGAAAGGATGAAATCAAAGTAATGCTATTTGTAGATGCGATGATAGTATGCATAAGTGACCCCAAAATTTCTACCATGAAACTCCTACAGCTGATAAACACCATCAGTAAAGTGGTTGGAAACATCAATCAAAAAAAAAATAATACCAGCAGCCCTCCTATATACAAATGACAAAGGGGCGAAGAAGGAAATCAGGGAAACAACACCCTTCACAACAGCCACAAATAAAATAAAATAACTGGGGGAGGGGGTTACTCTGACCAATAAAGTGAAAGAGTGTTATAAAACTTCAAGTCTTTAAAGAAGGAAATTAAAGAGGATATCAGAAGAAAACATCTCCCATGCTCATGGATTGGTAGAATTAACATAATAAAAATGGCCATCATACCAAAAGTAATCTATAGATTCAAACAATGCCCATGAAAACTCCAACACAAATTTACGTATCTTGAAAATCAGCTTCATACTGAAAAACAGAAATCCAGATATCTAAAACAATCCTATATAATAGGAAATCATCAGATGTATCATCATCCCTGATTTCAAACTGTACTACAGAACAATAATAATAAAAATGACATAATATTGTCATAAAAACAGAAACAACATTGATCAATGGAAGCAAACTGAAAACACCTACCTAAATCCACACAGTTATGAACACTTGTTTTTTGACAAAGAATCCAGAAATAAACAATGAAAACAAGAAAGCATATTCAACAAATGATGCTAGTATAACTGTGTGTCAGCATGTAAAAGAACACAGATCAATCCATATCTATCACCCTGAAAGCCCAAGTGGATCACAGTATTCAACATTAAACCAGAAACACTGAATCTGATAGAAGACAAAGTGGAGAATAACCTTGAATGCATTGGCACAGGAGAGAAATTTCTGAACCAAGCAGCAATAGCACAGACACTAAAATCAACAATTAATAAACAGGACCTCACGAAGCAGAAAAGCTTCTGTAAGGCAAAGGACATGGTTGATAGGACAAAACAGCAACCTACAAAATGGGAAAAGATTTTCACCAACTCCACATCTGACAGAGAGTGGATATCCAAAATATATAACGAACTCAAGAACTAGACATCAACAAACTAAAATAATCCAATAAAAATTTGATATAAACCTAAACAGGGAATTCTCAAAAGAGAAATCTCAAATCATTGAGAAACACTGGGAGTGGGTAGAGTTTGGAACAGAATGGATCAGGTAGGGCGAATGGAGGGAGAAAATACTGGTAGAGACAACTCAAATTGGGGTACATTTTGGGGAGTGAAGTAAAAACTTAGTTCAATGGAAACAATATAGAATCTATGAGGGTGATCCTAGAGAAGATTAGTAATAATGGGAGACTTGGATTCTGAACTGGCCATCCTCTGTATCTAGGAAAGACCATATTGGAACACCAACCAGCCAAAGTCTCAGACCTACAGTTTGTCATGTTTTTAGGATGTGCTGGAACTGGAACATAGCACAATCACCATGCGAGACCAGAAAGACTTCATCCAGCAACTGACAGAAGCACAGCCCCACAGCCAAATATTAGACAGAGTTCTGGAGCCCTATGGAGGAGGAGAAAGGAGGATTAGAGGAACTAGTGAGAACATGGACACCACAAAAACATGGTCCACAGAATCAACTGACTGGGACTTAATGGGATCAGAGAGATCAGGGAGCCTGCATGGGTCTGATCTAGGTCCTCTGCATCTAGGTTATGATTGGATTGCTCCGTTTTCTAGTAGAATTCTTAACAGTGGAACGTGGGTTGTCTCTGATTCTTTGGCTTGCCTTTAGGATTCCTTTTCTTCTACTGGTCTGCTTAGTTCAACTTTGATGTGAGAATATGTGCCTGATCTTATTGTGTGTTGTATTTGGTTGATATTCCTGGAAGGCCTTTTCTTTTCTGAGAGTAGGTGAAGTGAGGTGGATCTAGGGAAAAGGAGAGATGTGGTGAGATTCTGGGGAAGGTGAAAGAGGGAAAACTGCAGTCAGGATGTAATATAGGAGAGAACAATTAATACATTTTAAAAAGAAAAGCTAAAGGAATCAAATGCAAATACAGTAGAAAATATAGCTTATAGACTCGAGCAAGGAGAAAAAAAAGAGTATAATATTGAAAAACCACTACATTCAAATGTAAATAAGGGAAAAATAAGTAAATGTCTATGGCAAGTGTCCAAAAACTCAGGGACATAATCAAAAGATGTACCCTAAAAAAAAAAAAAAAAAAAAACTATGAGACAAAATGGCTAAGAGAAACATCAAAAATATAGCAACTCTATTCAATAAAGAAATGTATTGAATTTAGAGAAAGAAACAGTTTCAAACTCAATAGCCTTCTGGGAACTCTAAACATACATAATCAGAGAATTTCTCCATAACAGATTATATACAAGATATGCAAAGTACAATTAAACAGTAATAACTTTAAGAAAAAAATTCCGTCTCACCTACAAAAGCAGAGACATCGGAGTAATGCCAGATTTCCCATCAGCCATTCTCAATACTCATAAAGTATGGAATGCTATTCCAAGCCCTGAAAGTAAGTAACCATCAAACAAGAATGGCTTATAAACCAAGCTATCTTTTAAAATTTACAGAGAAATAATAACATTTTGAGACAAGAATGAACTAAGGCACTTCAATGCCACAAAGACAGCACCACTAAAGATATTGAAAGGAATATTACATGAAGGAGGAGGAGGAGGAGGAGGAGGAGGAGGAGGAGGAGGAGGAGGAGGAGAAGGAGAAGGAGAAGGAGAAGGAGAAGGAGAAGGAGAAAAGGAGAAGGAGGAGGAGGAGGAGGAGAAGGAGAAGGAGAAGGAGAAGAAGAAGGAGAAGGAGAAGGAGAAGGAGAAGGAGAAGGTTTCAACATAAAAGCACAGGAAAAGTTCAGGGGTTGGCTTAAAGGAGAGTTAGGAAGGAGTCTATCATGACCACCACAGAAAACTAGAAAATCCCTGACACTTATGGGGAGAAAATAAAGAACAAATAGTAATTGGACCAACAAACTTACAGTAATTAACATTATCTATCAATAATAAGCAGAAATGTGAAGTGACTTCAACTCATGAATACAGAAACACTGAAAGGATGAGAGTACTTAAAAGTTGGATACAATTGGTATATGCTTTCCGGGAAAGATTATTCATTTCTCCTGCAGTTAGTATCTCTTAGCTGCCTGTAGATCCTTGTGTAGGATTGAGAACTCCTAAGCTCTATCCCATCCCTATTAGTATATATATTTTTGTTGTCCTTACTAGGCACATGTTTAGGTAATGTGGTATTTCAAATAAAATATACTCCACTGTTAAGAATATCCAAAGTCTGAGAGACAAAAGATGAAAGATTTTGAAGAGAACAGAAAGTTGACTGTGAACATAATTTCACTAGTAAAGTGCTTATTGCACAATGATGGGGATCTAAGTTCAGATCCCTTTCTAGTTTCATTTTGTGGCTGTGATAACATACCCTGACAAGAAGCATCATAGGGAAAGGGGGTATTCAGGGTCACAGTTTTAGATTGAATTCATTCTTGAAATTATGTCATAGTGAATAGGCTTCACTATTTACCTCATATCTAGTCAAGAACAGAGAAAAACAAATGCATGTATGTTGTTTGCTTGCTTGCTGGCTGGCTGGCTGGCTGGCTGGCTGACTGACTGGCTGGCTGGCTGGCTGGCTGGCTGGCTTGCTTGCTTGCTTGCTTGCTTGCTTGCTTGCTTGCTTGCTTGCTTGCTTGCTTGCTGGCCAGCTTGTGCTCAGCTCATTTTCTCTCTCATACAGTGCATGATCTTTTCTGTCTATGGAATAGTGATACTATATCTCTCTGGCTCTGTTATGTGCACTACACATAGCTTCTCTCTTAGACTTAGGTTGGCTCCACTCTATATATGTAGCTCTCCTTGGAGGACATCCCATGGTACTGTCATCTGTAATACCATGCTGTTTCCACTGTCATTGTCCACATTCATAGCTCCACTCATTGACCCTCTGCACAGAACAAACCACCTCTGCTACACTAGCCCAGTCCCCAGCCTTTTAATTTTGGTTAGTTATTTTTTGTAATGTGTTACTTATATTCACATATGATAATTTGGTATAACATAAAATTAAAAACATTAACAAAATTTCTCATTTTTATTTATATTATGACAAGATAGTATAAAACAAAACTAATAGTTTCCTAAAGAATTTTAAAAGTTGAAAATAGAAGGGAAGGAGGGATGAGGGAGGATCTCTGTGATGGGGGGAGACAGGGAGAGAGCAGAATTTGATAGAAATAAATAAATTAGTTTAAGAAATGAAAAGAAAAAATTCTGTTGTCAAAGACTTAGCAAATACAAGTAACATTATACAAAACTGAACATGTTGTAATTAGGAATATATGTGAATACATATGCATATATGCATGTGACAACAATTGATGAATATAAAAGAGGTCATAAATTTAAAAAAGAGTAAGGGAGGTTACATGTGAAGGATTAAAGAGAGGAAAGAAAAGGAAAATTATATAATTATACTATAATCTCAAAGTAAAAGAAATAATAAATTTAAAAAGACTTAGGGAAGATGTTCTAAGAGCCAGCATTAGCACATTAACACAGGCAGGGACAAAGGCTGTAATAAATATTTATTTGTAAAAAAAAATTAAAAGAATTTATCTATTGGATTTAGAATACATACAAAAATAAGTTTAGTTAGGCAATATGCACACAATTCCTCTCTTTTTTAAAAATCTTTTTTTGATTCTCTGTGAATTTCACATGATGCATGCCAATCCTACTCATCTCTCTGTTCTCTCATACCTGCCCTTCACCCTTACAAACTCCAATCCCCCCATAAGAAAGAAAAGAATCTTGCTGTGGAAGCTGTAGTGTGTCAAAATGTGTCTCACAATAAACCCTTTTGTCCACATGTCTTTGCTTGCATATATTCATTGAGACGAGTCATTGCTCTAGTTCGAGACTTGTGCCTTCTGCTACAGTTTAAATACTGAAGCCTCACTGAGGCTCCTCTTGGATTTCCTGTTCTCACTCTGTGTCATAGAGATCCTCAAGCTTTGGATCTGTATGACCAGCTCCTTCACATGCTCCATCAGTTCATTCACGGGTAGATGTTGGGGTGAGCCAACTCAAAGACCTGAACCTGGACCTGGGAGGTACCTGAGTAGCTTAGCTCAGTAGTCAGTTCTTCTTCACCCATGCCATGGGGGGGGCTCTCTAACACCGCGCCTGTTAGCCATCCAATGTCTCTGCCAGCAAAGGGCAGAGACATCTCTCCCACTCTCATGCCCTTGTAGTCATCTCACCCATGCCCACACCAGCAGGGCCAGCTCTACCGTGCTTCCCAGATGCGATGCAAGGCCTACTGCTCTCCTGAGTGCTGTGGCAGGCAAGGAGCTGTGCTAGCTTTTCAGGTTGGCAGAGAGAATGGACTGGGGCATGGGCATCTCTCCCTTGTCTATACCACCACATAGCAAATGAGTAGCAGGGACAGCTCTCCTATGTTCACACTCCCAGGGATGGCTCACTTGGAATTTCTGCAAGCAGAGCCGGCTCTAGTGTTCTTCTTAGGCAAGGCAGCTGCTGAAGGGCAGGGCCAGCTCTCCTCCTTTCATGCCTTCAGGGCCAGCTCTCTGACAACGCCAAGGTGAAGGGTGGGGCCAGTTCTGCACAGTCTTCTACATCAACATGGTCCTGAGCTGCAGCTCAGACCATTGATATCTACCTGGTCTTTGTGAGTAACAGATCACTGCTGTGGCAGTGCCACAGATCCAGACATGAGTCTCGATTCCAGCACAGGCCAGGACCTCAACATAGCCTTAGGTAGTATCACCAGCTAGCTACTCACATCAGGCTTTTCCTCACTACCTTCAAGTCTCTAACCTCCCTTTATTGTGCACACATCCTTCTCTTTCTCTTCCACCACTTACTTGCTCACTTTAGTGGCACCACTGGGTGTCTGAGACCTGTAAAAGTAACTGTTATTCACCTGACGTGATTGTCATCTCAGAGGCATACTACTGAATAAGCTCATCCATTCTACTTCCTTTTGAACTCTGGCTGGCTAGTTCAACTTAGCCATTCTGGCTCAAACTCCTCTCTAACCTGATTGATTCAATCTGGCTTCTCTCAGCTGCTCACTGAATTGCTCTGCTTGGCCCCAAACTAACTTTGGTAGTTTGTTCCAATCTTCTTGCTCCTTTTTATTCTCTGGCTTCAACTGCTTCTGCCAACCTGCACTGAATTGCATGAACTCATGAATGAACTCAGCTCCACTGCACTGTACTCACTACAATGGATCTTGACTCCTGATTCTTTTTTCCTGTGCTGCTCTTGTATAGCTTCTCTTTCCTGTGCTGGTCCCAGGAGAGTTGGGTATATCCTATCTCTGACTCATTCTGTCAAATCTTTTTCAGACTTGTCAACTTTCTATCTCTCAATAAGATGTCACTTTCAAACATGGCTGCTTCCTTTTACAAACTAATTTTACCTTAAAGGTATATACATTAAGGACATATCTGTATTCTAGCCAGAGGGCTTAAAGGTGTGTGATATGTCTGCATTCCAGCTTGATCACACAGACCTAGGTCTTTGGGTGTGATCTCCTGCCTTCACAGCCATATTTTAAATAAAATATACTCCACTGTTAAGAATACCCAAAGACCAGGCTGGCCTCGAACTCGTGATCCTCCTGACTCTGCCTCCTTCAGCAAATACTACCGGCATGCGCCACATCCAACAGAGGGCTAATATCCAATATATACAAAGTACTCAAGAAATTAGACCCCAGAGAAAACCAAATAACCCTATTAAAAATGCGGTACAGAGCTAAACAAAGAATTTTCACCTGTAGAACTTCAGATGGCTGAGAAGCACCTTAAGAAATGTTCAACATCATTAGTCATTAGAGAAATGCAAATCAAAACAACCCTGAGATTTCACCTCACACCAGTCAGAGAAGCTAAGATTAAAAACTCAGGAGACAGCAGGTGTTGGCAAGGATGTGGAGAAAGAGGAAGACTCCTCCACTGCTGGTGGGATTGCAAGATGATACAACCACTCTGGAAATTAGTCTGGCAGTTCCAGAAAACTGGTCATGACACTTCCAGAGGACCCTGCTATACCACTCCTGGGCATATACCCAGAGGATTCCTCGCCATGCAATAAGTACACATGCTCCACTGTGTTCATAGCAACCTTATTTATAAGAGCCAGAAGCTGGAAAGAACCCAGATGTCCCTCAATGGAAGAATGGATACAGAAAATGTGGTATATTTACACAATGGAATACTACTCAGCAATTGAAAACAATCAATTCATGAAATTTTTAGGCAAAAGACTAGAACTGGAAAATATCATCCTAAGTGAGGTAACTCATCCACAAAAGAATACACATGGAATGCAGTCACTGATAAGTGGATATTAGCCCAGAAGCGCAGAATACTCAAAACACAACCCACATATCAAATCATTCCCAAGAAGAAGGAAGGACAGGACCCTGGTCCTGGAAAGGCTTGATGCAGCATTGTAGGGGATTGCCAGGACAGAGGAGTGGGAGGGCATTGATTGGGGAACTGGCAGAGGATTTATGTGACTTAGGGTGAGAGGGGATCTGGAAAATGGAAAATCATTTGGAATGTAAACAAGGAATATAGAAAATTTAAAAAAAAGAAGAAGAAGAAGAAAGAATACCCAAAGACTGAGAGACAAAAGATGAAAGACTTTAAAGGGAACAGAAAGTTGACTGTGAACATAATTTTACTGGTAAAGTGCTTATTGTACAATGATGGGGGTCTAAGTTCAGATCCCTTTCTAGTTTCATTTTGTGGCTGTGATAAAATATCTAAAAAGAAGTATCATAGAGTAAAGGGTTATTCATTCAGGTACACAATTTTAGATTGAGTCCATTCTTGAAATTATGTCATAGTGAAGAGGTTTCACTATTTACATCATATCAACAGTCAAGAGCAGAGACAAACAAATGCGTGCAGGTTGCTGGATGGATGGATGGATGGATGGATGGATGGATGGATGGATGGATGGTTGCAAGTCCAACCTTAGGCTAAAGCACTTTCAAATGCCTTTTTAGGATTCCCTCTACAGTAAATTCTAGGTCCACAAAACTTAAACATTAGCATCTGTACCAAAAAAATCAAAATATTTTATTAACTAATGAAAAACTTAACACAAGTTCACTTGATATTAAGAATGCTATTGTTTAAATATCATTTTATATAAATTTACTGATGGCAGTAAATATAGTAGATAAGTTTCCTAGGCATAGTGTAAGAGTTAATGAGTTGGGTTTGAGAAAATCAGTATGTTAAATTGAGTTAGGAAGAAAATTCCTGCTGCAACCACTGTGCTTAAGTGAAGGAGAGCTGAGAGGGAATAAAATGTAGTGAGAGAACTGCATATCATCCTGATATCTAGTTTTATGCGGGTGGGCAAAGGACTTCTTCATAAATGTGCCTTAATTTCCATTTACATAAATAGAAATGATAATTCTTGTTCTTTCTTTCCAACAGGTTCACTGAGCATCAAATAAAATTCTGCATGTAAACACATTCCTTATAAACTGTAAGGTGGTTTATAAATATAAAGAACTTGATCATTGAAGCTGAGGAGATAGTGTGTCAATAAAGTATTTGCCTTGCAAGCACCAAGACCTAGGTTCCATCCTCGGCCCCCAGCGAGGTGCAAGGAAGCAGAGTAGTGCTCACTTGTAATCCCAGCCTGGGGAGAGAGGCAGCTAGATTCCTGAGGCTAGGCTTGCTGAACAGCTGACTTAGTTCATCTGATCAGTTCCAGGCCAGTAAGAGACTCTTTAGAAAAAAAGAAAAAAATGCAGGAGGGCTGAAACCTAAGGCTTGTAGAATGACATCCAAGGCTTTACTTTGACCCTCATCTGTGTGTGCACACAAATCTTCATGCACAATAACACACACACACACACACACACAAACACAAACACAAATACACACATACACACACACACAAATGCATGCTCATGCATGCACAAAGTGAGAAGAGACTTGATTAGTACTACTGTGATACTAGTATACACTTCAACAGCATAGAGTCAAGGTTCACCATGAACCCACACCAGAGAAGAGAAAACTAATAAATTTGTATCAGATTTCTGAATGCATGAAGACAGGAGAAGCATATATGGGCTTAACAAATAAACCACTACATCTTACTTCTCCTTATGAAAGTTTGGTGGTCTCAAAGCAGAAGAAAATTTGAACGGCATTCTACAAAATGCTTAACATAAATCTTTCCCTTTTGCACTATTTGGCAGGAACTACCTAAATATCCTTTAACCTTGTTTCATGAGAATGACTGTTGGTCTGAAATAAAGCATCACCTCCCATGACACTCATGGAGTAGGCTTACAGGATGCTGTGGAGAATTACAGGAGTGGTTTTGGAATATCTAACATATGAAGATAAACCATCACAACCACAATACCTGTAAGTTAAGCACTGATTTCCAGTGCTCTCTTCAAATCATCTTGACTTCCTTGTTCCTTGAGCTGTACATCACAGATTCCTCAAAGAAATGAGGAAATAGCAGGTCAGAGATGCATCTGCCCAACTCCTGGGAACTCTAGGATTTATGAAGATGATGAAGACGAATTCATGGTAGATAATGACAACAACAAAATGGGAAGCATGGATGACAAAGCCCTTCTAACCCTCAGCTGAAGCAATCCAAAGGATGGTGGAGATGATGAGTGAATGTGAGAATACCATCATGTGAGTTCATAAAAGAGGACCACCATATAAACACATAGGAGAGGTCTATTATATGAGCACATAGGAGAGGACTATCATGAGAGCACATAGGAGAAGACTATCTCATTCTATCCATTTGCCTAAGAATTTCATTAAGTCATTGATTTTAATAGCTGAGTAGTACTCTATTGTGTAAATGTAACACATTTTCTGCATCCATTCCACTGCTGAAGGACATCTAGGTTCTTTCCAGCTTCTTGCTGTTATATATAAGGCTGCTATGTACATAGTGGAGCATGTGCCCTTGTTATATGTTAGAGCATCTTTTGGGTATATGTCCAAGAGTGGTATATCTGGGTCCTCAGGTAATACTATGTCTAATTTTCTGAGGAACTGCCAGACTGATTTCCAGAGTGGTTGTACCCATTTGTAATCCCACCAACAATGGAGGAATGTTCCTCTTTCTCCACATTCTCACCAGCATCTGCTGTCACCTGAGTTTTTAATCATAGTCATTCTAACTGGTGTGAGGTGGAATCTCAGGGTTGTTTTGACTTGCATCTCCCTGATGACTAAAAATGTTGAACATTTCTTTAGGTGCTTCTTGGCCATTCGATATTCCTCGGTTGAGAATTCTTTGTTTAGCTCTGTACCCCACTTTTTAATAAGGCTATTTGATTCTCTGGAGTCTAACTTCTTGAGTTCTTTATATAATTGGATATTAGCCATGTCAGGAAATATTAAATAAGTACTGCAAGTTCTCACACTATACCCTGCTATTCTCAGCTCTGGCAGTCTTACCAGCCATGCCCTGGCGGGCAATGGCCAACCTGTTTTTGTCTTCTGGAGACTCTGACTCAGAACTCTTCAATCTCTCCTCCCTGCTCAATAGGTTCTCAAGATACCAACCCCCTGCTTCAAAACCCCCTCAGCCTTTGTCAAGCACCTCAGGCAAACCCACTCTTTGCCACTGGACCTTTCTCTTTTGGACCTGGATGAGCCACTATGTGAAGGAAAACACAACACAAACTAGTTCAAAAATGCTCATAACTCAATCACTGGGTACACAACTAAAATCCTAACTTGGAAGCCTTATTAAATCTAAATTCTCCAGTGGCAAAACCTGACAGATCCACCATTGAAACCAGGAGACACTAGTAATTACATCTTGTCCTCACACTATCCCCATGCAAAAAAAAAAAAAAATACCCTCTCTCTTGCTTCCTCTCTTCCCCTCTCCAAACCGGAAGTCCCTTCTATTCACCCAGTGATTGGCTCCTTTATTCATTAGGGGATTGGTTCACAAGAAGTCACCTGAGTACCTTACTCACTCTTTGTCCTGAGCCCTTGCCAGGAGAGTGGAATTAGCATCAAAATACAAACAGGACCAGGCCCATCCACATCATTAGTCCTCTATTAGATGACGAATTGGTAAAGATCTTTTCCCAGTCTGTTGGTTACCATTTTGTCCTATTGACAGTGTCCTTTGCCTTACAGAAACTGCAATTTTATAAGGTCTCATTTGTCTATTGTTGATCTTAGAGTATAAGCCTTTGGTGTTCTGTTCAGGAAATTTTCCCCTGGGCCAATGTGTTCAAGGTTATTCCCTACTTTCTCTTCTATAAGTTTTAATGTATCTGGTTTTATGCAGAGGTCCTTGATCCACGTGGACTTGAGCTTTGTACAAGGAGATAAACATGGATCAATTTGCATTCTTCTACATGTAGACAGCCAGTTGACCAAGCACCATTTGTTGAAAATGCTGTCTTTTTCCACTGGATGGTTTTCAAGTGACCATAGGTGTGTGGGTTCATTTCTGGGTCTTCAGTTCTATTCGATTGATCTACTTGCCTGTCTCTGTACCAATACCATGAAGTTTTTATCACTATTACTCTGTAATAACAGTTTGAGGTTAGGGATGGTGTTTCCCCCAGAAATTCATTCATTGCTGAGAATAGGTTTTGCTATCCTGGGCTTTTTGTTATTCCAAAAGAATTTGTAAATTGCTCTTTCTAACTCTATGAAGAATTGACTTGGAATTTTGATGGGGATTGTATTGAGTCTGTATATTGCTTTTGACAAGATGGCCATTTTTACTATATTAATCTGGCCAACCCATGAGCATGAGAGATCTTTCCATCTTCTGATATCTTTGATTTTTTTCTTCAGAGAATTAAAGTTCTTGTCATACTGATTGCTCATTTGCTTGGTGAGAACCAAGGTATTTCACATTATTTGTGACTATTGTAAAGGGTGTCATTTCTCTAATTTCTTTATCAGTCTTTTTATCCTTTGAGTAGTGGACGGCTATTGATTTGTTTGAGTTAACTAGAAAATATCATCCTGAGTGAGGTAATCCTGTCACAAAACAACAAACATGATATGCACTCACTGATAAGTGGATATTAGCCCCCAAACCCAGAACACCCAAGATACAATTCACAGACCACATGAAGCTCAAGAAGAAGGAAGACCAAAGTGTCAATGCTTTGTTCCTTCTTAAAAGGGGGAACAAAATACTCACAGGAGCAAATACACGGGACAAAGTATGGAGCAGAGACTGAAAGAAAGGCCATCCAGAGACTTCCCCACCAGGGAATACATCCCATATACAATTATGAAATACAGACACTATTGTAAATATCAAGAAGTGTTTGCTGACAGGAGCCTGATATAGCTGTCTCCTGAGAGGCTCTGCCAGAGGCTGACAAATATCATGGCAGATGCTCCCAGCCAACTATTGGAGTGAGCACAGGGTCGCCAATGGATGAGTTAGAGAAAGAACTGAAGGATCTGAAGGGGTTTGTAACCCCATAGGAAGAACAACAATATCAACTGACCAAAGAGTACACATGGAGGGACCCATGGCTCCAGCTGCATATATAGCAAAGGATACTCTTGTTGGGCATCAATGGAAGGAGAGGCCCTTGGTCCTATGAAGGCCCAGTATAGGGGAATTTCAGGGGTTGGGGGAGGCAGGGCTGTGTGGGTGGGTGGAGAAGCACCATCATGGAAGCAGAGGGAGGGGAGATGGATAGGGGGGGTTTCTACAGGTGACACTGGGAAAGGGGATAGCATTTTAAATATAAAGAAAATATCCACTGGTGGTGGCACGCACCTTTAATCCCAGCTCATGAGAGGCAGAGGCAGGCAGATTTCAGAGTTCAAGGCCAGCCTGGTCTACAGAGTGAGTTCCAGGACAGCCAGTTACACATAGAAACCCTATCTCAAAAAAAAAGCAAGAAAAAAAAAGAAGATACCTAATAAAAAGTCATAATAAAAAAGGAGCTGCCTATCATTTGAGCACATAGGAGAAGACTATCATGCCTGTGGTTAGACCATGAACAGACAAAACAAAGTTTTTTCATTGACAGTTGTGTCTCTGAAATCCCACTTAAGGACTCTGCAGTCTCACATCACATGATAAAATGATCACAGTAGTGTGGACATATCACAGACATTACCTGTAACTGTGATGCTCAGACTAACTCCCAATGCCAGATGCCAGTTAAGACAGACCCTCTGCACTATAAAAATAGAATACTGAAGAAAGTAGCCTAATCTCTCTCTCTCTCTCTCTCTCTCTCTCTCTCTCTCTCTCTCATTTCTGCCTTGCCATGTGAATCAAATTATTTTTCAGCCTTCTCAGATATTTGCTATAATGATGAAAAGTTAACTAACATAATTCACTTCAGTTGTTCCTCAAAGAGGAAACAGAATTTAAAGAGAAGCAAAGAGCACAGTGGTCAAATGGATGGACTATGCAGCCATATACCCAAGATTAAGTGCTATTTCCTCTAGATCCAATCTCTGTAGCATGTTATTTAGCCTCTTTGTTTCTTAGTCTCCATCTCTAAAATGGGCTTAATTACAGTCATCTTCAGAGAGCTACAAGTATCCAATTAAAAAATGTATCAGAGTTTTAATAAAGTATACTGGCACGTAATAAATGCTACACAGTAAGTCCTAAGTGAATGAAGAGTTGGGGCAACCATCAGGAGAGACAGTTACGTAGAATGTCTTACCAAAAAATATCCCCAATGATCATTTAAATGTAGAACTAGAAGATAACCATAAAGGATAAAGTTTGAACAAATATAAATTTATAACTCATTCAAAGTGGTTAGACAGTTAATTAGATGACTCTGTGAGATCAGTAATAAAACTCTCAACTGATCTGAAAGGAAGAGCAACCCCGAAGGAGAGCTTTAACTCATGCTTTTCATCCGTCAATATTTTCTGTTCACTTACTATGTGTTAGTCTATGCACTCAATCCCTAGTTCACTAGTACAAAACAGTTGCTCAATAAATGTTTATTAAAATAACAATTAATTAGAAAGTGCTTGTTGTATATGCCTCATTGTGTAATTCAGAGGGAAGAGCATAGAAATGCAGTGCACAGAAAGGGGTGTTCTGATGGGATATTGTACAGGATATTGTAAAAGAGTAAAGGTACCTAGCTCAAGCTTAGGGCTTCAGAACACTGTACACGGAGAATCATCTAAGACAGTAAGAGCCAAGGGAATAATGGTTTCACCCTGGACACATAAAGCTAGAGGGAGCAAAACTTACAAGGGGCCAAAGCAGAATGAGAATCATTCCAGCTCACAGGTCCAATACAGAAAACGTGGATCCAGAGCTAGTGTGACTATTTTTTATTTCACCCCAGACAAAGCCTGGCCTGTGTAGAATAAGCTTTACTCATCTATAAAGTGATTAATGTTATTAATTACCTCATGAGAAAATTTGGGTCTCCAAACAGTTGGCAATAATAGCATCTCAAAAATGTTGGCTACAATGATTATCTTTATTAGTGAGGATCATGTCCTGTTTTGGGGAATAAAGCAAGATTCCAAATAACGCTGGGGCTGTATGACCCTTAAGTAATCTTAAGATATTGAGTCCATGGGATCTGTTCAAAAGAATTGAAACCCAGTTGCAGTAAGTGCCTTGATGTGGGACTCTCCAAAATCAAACATGAAATTTGACTAAATTAAGTATGTTATGGTGTACCTCCCAGCTTTGAGAGTTGAGTTGAATGAGTCTGTATCGGTTTTTCTCAAACCATGCATAACTATATTGAAATGGATGACACCCTTTCTCCTCTGTCACCACAAGACATCAGAGTCTTTGCCTCTCAGGCTCTCTGCACTTTGGCCACTTACCTGGGTATTTCCTCACCTGCATCTGAGGCCTCCAACAACAGCAAGGAAACTCACCTGTTCTGCATGAGGGCGGTTTAAGATTTCCATGAAGGTTTCTGCTTCTGCTTTTGATACTTCCTTATGGAACCCATTGCCTTAAACATCTCTTGGCCAATATAGACTCAGAAATAGTTTATCACAGCTTCAACTCTCACTCTCTTTTTCTTTAATAACTAAGAGAACTTTGTGCTTTAAGTAATGTCTGTGCCCTCACTTTTCTGATGTATTGTTTTGCATTTCAATGAAAAATTACCTGCTTCTTCCTGCCATCTGCAAAGAGACTCCTATCACTTACTTCCATTAAGTCTCTATTTTACAAGCTTTGAAGAATCTATACATTTCTATGAAGACAAACAACCATTTATCTTTACATTTAGCATCTATCTCTAATTTATCCAAGTACAAAAGTTCCTTTTTAATGGCTCAAATGTTGAAGACAGCTTTCCAATTTTTTCAAAGCACAAATGCACTATATTTCCTTTTATACACCAAGAGATTAGATCGCCTTTTACTGAATATATCTCTGTGCAAACACAACACATCTTTCCTCCCATAAGTGATACTGAAATCTTTTTTATACTGTTTTACAGCGTCCAGTATTTGCCCCCACCATATGCCACACAAAATGAACCCTCTTCCATATTTTGGTTTTATTATACATATTAGAACTTACTGTGATAATTCTACTTGGTTCTTCTGCTTTCCTACATATGTTTCAAAGAGAGCATTGACCACCTTTGTTCCAAATGTTTACTTCAAAAATATTTGTGTCACAAATAGCCTTGGAAGATAGAGATGCATCTCCCTCTAGAGTACATAACAAGCAAGTTCAAAGCACATTATAGCTGCCTCCAGTTCCAAAAGCCCTGACTTCCACTTTTCTAATACAATTTACTGCAACACAGATACACTGCCTACATTTAAATAAAATAGTGGCGCTTTACATTTTCCACAGAGATTCATGAGCAGGAGAAATGTTATCTAGAAAGTAAGGGGGTTAAGAAATTTTGCATTTCTCTTTCCTAGTAGATAGTTATAGTTGAGGAAGAGGCTGGAACAGGAGGATCAAATGGGGAGGGAAGGGAACAGACAATAAGGGAGGGAATACAGGATAGAAGAGTTAAAACCCAAGTGCCATTTGAGAGTCATATGGAAACCTAGTACTGTTTCTTTAAGTACATGCATATGTGGAAAGAATCTTAATAGAGCCACTAAATTGTGGGAAAGGCAAAGCTATAACTAGACATTTCTAGCCACCAGTGCTAGAAATAAAACCTCCAGTGCTGGAATGGTTGATGCCATCACATTATTGACAAAAGGGACCCCATGGAGACCCCCAAACAACCCAGGTTGTTCTCAAGGCTATTGGGTGCTCTCCAGCAATATGGCTGAAGACAACATCTATATAACTCACTGAATGCAGAAGTCGAGCTAGTGCCTATCTAGATCCTTCACCCCCCCCCCCGACTAGTGTTCACGGTACTGGAAGGTACTCTGCACATTACCAGAGGAGAAAGGCAAACACCAAGCCTAATTACAAATGCTTTGGTCAACAATGGTGACCCAGCTACAAGAGATGCTGGTGCAACAGTGTGAGAAAAATAGGCCATGTATCTGGGTGAAAACAAATTACCACTGCTTTGCTAAAGGAATGTAGCTTTAAAATGACGCCTAATGACATTCTGCTGTATTCAGATCACTTTCTTGCCTGGCTATTACCATATGCTTCCTCCTGTAATAGATTGGGATGAACACAGAAAAACATAGCTAGATGCTATATAGAGAGTGAGAGACCATGGAACACTGAATCCTAGATTTGATGTCTCCATCAAATTCCTCTCCTCATATCTCAGAGTGCTCTGTAGAAGAGGAGGAGGAGAGACTGTAAGAGCCACTGGGTATGGAAAACACCAAGAAAACAGGCCTAGTTACAACAAGACTCACACACAAATGGACTTACAGAAACTGTGGCAGCAAGCAGAGCTTACACAGATCTAAACCAGATGGGGGTCCCAGTGCTGAGGGGGAAGTTGATGTAATCCCCCACCCATAACCCAGAAGCTATCATCAATTGATAATTTCTTACAAAGGAAACAGTTTCCTCTACTGGAGTTTCACTGATAATCCTCAAGTCCAGCAGTGGATGGCTAACCCAAAAGAAACTCAGTGGTGATTTTAAAGGGTTTTGTTTCATACTTCTTTAACTGGGTATTTTTCTTACCTTATAGATCCTTTGCTTATATGTTACAGTTTCCAGCATTTTTCTATGTGTGTTCTGTACGTACAAATGTATATGTCTCCACATCTGTATGTATTGTGGTTTTTCTTTGACTCTTTTATTATGTTTGTTTTGCTTTGTCCTATTCTGAGTTGTTTGTTTGTTAGTATTGTATGTTTTTGTAGGTGCCTGTTTGTTTTTTACTGAGAAAGAGAAAAAGAAGCAGTGCATGTGTGGGAAGAAGGAGAAGTGGGGAGGATCTCAGAGAAGTTGGGAGAGACAGAATTGTAATCAGAATATAAAGTCTGAAAAATTATTATCAATAAAAACTAAGTTTCACATGCAAAACCAAAAAGACTCTCAGGTTCACCTAATACCACCAATCCTCTTCTCCACTGAATCCTAGAATCCTAGCAGCAAAATATGCAGCCACCAGAAAGTCCTTAGAGAAATCCTAAGGACTTTGTGTGTGTGTGTGCATGTGCGTGTGCGTGTGCATGTGCGTGTGCGTGTGCGTGTGCGTGTGTGTGTGTGTGTGTGTGTGTGTGTGTTATACAATATCTGCAATGAGGTGAGAAACAAGAATGTGCCCAGGAAATAAAATTAGGCTTTTATAAAATGAAAAATTTGGAAATTAAGACTACTCATTCCATTGATAAAGTCACAAAGTAGAAGATAGTAAGTTTTCCAGAAAGTATAGTAAATAGAAAAATAATAGGAATTGAAAACAAAGTAGCCAACAAAGCAGCAAACAGTATTGACAGAAGGCGGTATCATGATCAACAACTACACATTCCAGAACAACAGCAAGAGGAAAGAGAAGAAACAGCAATGAAATGAAAGTTTCAATGAAATCCATGAACATACAGATTGAGTAATTAACATATTGGGGAAAATAAGAAAAGAGCACACATTCAACGTCATTACCCTTAAAAAATCTCTAGAGATAAAGGAAGATGAAAAGGAGAAAATTGTCATAGTTAACAGACTGAAATTTCAAATGAAATTGGATTTTAAGCACTTACACTAGAAGGTAGAAAAACAGGGAGTCAAACTCTTCATAATCATGACAAGAAATCCTGTCCAAGCTAAATATATGCATCCATAATCTAAATGGCTTGAGCAAACACATTTTTAGTGAAGTAATATCCCACTCTGTATTTTCTCACAAAGTTATTAAAGGGGTACCTAATCAAAGCAAGGGACCCACGAATAAGAGAAACTAACACAGAGAAAATGAAATTCTAGAATATTAATGAAGAAAACACTAAGATTATAGTGTTGTAGCAGTAACATACAGGAACCCAATTCAGCTGCAGAAGAGGACATGGAAGGATTCTTGAATGGTGACCTTAAGACAAAAAGACGCTACCTAAATAGGAGGAGTCTAAATAAATAAATCACCTAAGACAGTTACCTGACCTGTTTGACTATATCTATCTTTATGAAAAGTTGCACAGCTGTGGTAGTAAGTTTGAACATTAGTTTTAAAAATAAACCAAAGGTTCAGTAAGGGGAAAAATGCACCAGAAGAGATGTGCACTTGTAGCAAGCTGCGTGGCTCATTTGTGAATAATATTTGCATATCATAATAATGCATGATCTGAAAATAGACTTAATTTTTACAGAGAAGGTGGCAGGAGGGGAAGTATGTGGGTGTGTTTAGAATCATGTGCAGGCAGATGAGATTGCAAATGAGCTAGGAAATCAAGAGACAAAGCCTAACATTCAGAAATTAAGAAGCATCAATATACACATCTCACCTGTACTTTGGCAGTTTTGTGGGAGCACATAAATTGAAAAGCAGGTAAAAAAAAAGTCAAAAGTGGTTACCTATGGGAAACAAAAATCAAGAGTAGATAGAAGACTAATTTTTAAATAATGTAGCACCATTTCACATTTCTAACTCTTTATTTGGATTATTTATCAAAATAATTAAATTGTAGCAACTAAGTGTGACTGGAGGAGAAATAGAAACAGTGGGTGTTGATTTTCTAGACAGAAAGTGGACACTAATACAAAATTAATCAATCAAAAAAGGCTTTCTTAGAAAACAAATAGATACTAGAATTCCTTAGTAAATGGAAATAGAAAATGTGAAGGCAGGACAATTCAACCATTTGTCTAATTCTAATAAACATTAATGGATTAAGCTAGCCCTTTGAAGCAAAGAAGCTCACAGAGTAAATTTTGATAATCTGACATGCCACCGTTTTAAACATATATTAAAATAATGTGCCATGGAAAGTTAAAAAAAATTTTAAATGAAATAGTGCTCAGGCAAATACAGAAAAAATGGAAAATAATGCCGTATTACCAATGGCAAGCAAGATATTATTCAAAGGGAAAAACCACTAAGGGACTTAGAATATTGATAAACAAAATAATTCATTGGAAGGTATTCCACTCATGACATTATAATGTCCTTATAGCATAGGTTTAAAATATATTACACAAGAAAATGAGAAAACTACCAGGAGAAAGTGGCAACCAACCAATCACAGAAGACATTATTTTCAGAAACTGAAGAACCAAATTGTCAGTAGGTTCATGGGATTTAGAGGATTGCACTGACAATTTACAAGCCTTATCTAAAATTCTGATAGACCCCAAATGTGCCCCAATACTGATATTATACATTCCCAGACCACAAAGCAATAACATGGGAAATTATACCAAGGAAAAACACAGCCAAGTTCACCCCTCTACTCTAAACTTTACTCTTGGATCAATTTCATCTACTAATCACATCTATCACACCTATTGGGTAATACTGGTCACTCTTGGGACTCTCAAATGCACACTTTTTCAGTTATTACTGCAATTGTTTGAAGTATGTACTGTTTTCTCTCACATTTTATAAATAAGATCATGGCCCAGGGAAGTGGGATAATTTCTCCAAAGTTACATGATTAGTGGCTGAGTAGAATACAGATGCAAGAAGCCTAAATCCAGGCTCTGAGCTTTTGGTTCCTTTTTGTCCACTTATTTAGAAGCAGACAGTAAGAACTTATTTAGAAGTAGACAGTAAGAACAGAAGTCAGAGGACAACCAGTGAGAGTAAGAATCAATTTTCTCCTTCCACCATATACGTCCCAAAGATCAGACTCTGATCATCAGACTTGGTAATCAACACTTTACCTACTGAATCAAGTTCCTGATCCTGAGCTGTTGGTTTCTTGGTAGGCTTCTTCTCTCAACATAAATAAACTGTTAGTAGAAGAAAGAATGAAGTAAACACAGATAGGATTACATCATAAAATACTATATATTAAAACTAAAGAGATAAATAAAAGTTTGCAAAAATATATGGATTTATTAAAGAATAAAAAGAAATTTGTAAAGGAATAATAAGATAAGCCAAAAGAAAAAAAAAAGAATCCAATGGCAAAAAAATAGTTTTAAAATAAAATAAATGTAAAACAACAAAGATTGGGAGGTGTTTTTGAACTTTAGATCTTTTCAAAATGATTTTTAAAATTAAAAGTTAAACATCCAAAACTATGAGACATCAGAATGATAAAATTAAAAGTGTAGGATAAAGAGATACAGAGACTGGCAAAGATAAACAACATACTAATAAAATTATGTCTTGAGCAAATAGATATTGATCACATTGTAAAGATATATGGAATGACATTCAAAATATGTACAGTATAAGAACAATATTTTATTTATGGTATATATACACATAATTATATATCAGGAGATATATTTATAAACATATTTTAGTGTTTCTATATGAATATACTAATGTGTATATGTAGATGCATATCTATGTATAGATCCATAATTAGACTAAAAATACACAGAAAATGTACTGTAATTACCCCTCCAAAGTGAATGGTAATAGTGAAAAAAAGATATCAAGTTCAAAATGTAGAAAGTTGTGAAATTCCCCAACACTTAAAAAAGGCGCTAATTGCAAACCTTGGCTACCAAAAATAGATAAAGCAGATGGATATAATTATCAGCCAGTGATGAATGGAGAAAAAAGTAGCAAACTGAGTTCAACCATGTATAAAAGAACAACTAGGGTCAGTCTTAAAAACATGAATGAACCCACATTAGAAAACTTAACATAATTCATAACCACTTTAAGAAGAAAAGACATATCACTCTATCAGTGGATACTGAAAAGGAATGAGCTGAAAACTTAAAAACGCATTGAGGATAAACTTGTAAACAAGCCAGGCATTTTCAGTGCTATCAGGTATTTGCCTGAATCTGTAGTAAGCATCATAGTTAATGGTGAGTAAATAATAAGATATATTAAAATAAAAATGTAAGAAAAGACTAAAATGCCTGCCTGACTTCTAGAAGTCAGTTGTTTGTTTGTTTTTATTAATTAATTTATTTATTCACTTTACATCCTGATCACAACCACCCTCCTGGTACTGTCTTCTTCCCATCCTCCTCCCCTTCTTCACTGAGAAGGGGAGGTCCCCTTGAGTATCAATCCATCCTGGCACATCAAGTCACTGCAGAAGTAGGTGCACTAGATGTCAGTTTTACATCATACCCAAAGCAGTGTGTCAAGATCAGCACAAAATATAACAGTCAGAATGGGAAACTAAACTGCCAAGATGAGAAGATAATTTAATTATGAATGCATTTTCTTCCTTTTCAGAAAAAGTTTCCTTTACCCCTCTCATCTTATTTAAAATGAATATATAGTGAGAATCACAATTTTAAATATTCACTCATTTTCTGGTTCATTATTTTAATATCAAGGTTTCCTTCCTTTTCTCCTGGGTTCCCACTCCATGTTCTCTGAAATCTCAAAATGATACACACAGAAATAGAATATCCAGGATAACATTCAAAAAGAGTGCTAACAAAAAGAGACCCAAATTAGCTGATTGCTTCAAGGTCTGGCAAAGATCCACTGTCCAGTTTGCACGTGGTTGCTCCCAGCAGGATTTCTGAAGGTCTTGCTGGGCCCTTCTCAGTCAGTGATAAATACAGTGTGTATTTACCTCTCAGCTATGGTGCACTGGCTCATAATGGCTTATGAGCCTAAGTACTTCCAATTTCTCTTGGGTAAATGTTTGAAGACCTTGAAAGAGATTCTGCAGACTGCACTGAATGCCTGGCTGCAGCTCCATGCTTGTCATTCTCTCTCAGTTTAATTGGCTTGTCAAAGATGCCACAATAAACTATCTTGCTTTCAAATATTCATTTCTTGGTACAATGGGATATAGAATAGAAAGCCTTTTTTGATTTTTGAGCATCTGAGAGAAACACAATTCTAGAGAAGCCAAATGTAGGAATGACTCAGATGAAATCCTTCTTCTGATCTTCTTCACCAAGAAAGTCCTCAGCTTGTCCTAGGAGGGACACAGTGGTGCTCCTGCAATTGCAAAGTAAGCAGAACAGGCATTTGCAAAGGTGCACTATAAAATCCTCAGTGGATGCAATGTTCCATGTCTCTCACTGAGAGATGATCAACAAGTATTTTCTGAAAAGATCACAAAGGACTGAGTTACAGTTCTCACAACACTGAGATTGAAGGGCTCTCGATGACAGACATTTCACTGTTTGTGCCTGATAGACCCTGGAATATAAGTGACATGCCTAACACAACTACATCTTTAAAATTCTTTGAGATCTGAGGTTCTGTTTATAAGAGAGATCCAAAGGCAGATGATTCTCTTCAGCACTTCTGCAAGGCAGGACATTGACCTTGTTCTGTGGGAAAAGCCTGGCTGTGTATGTATGTGATTGGGCTGAAAGCCTCTTTGTAATGGGATCTTCATTCATCACGATGTGGATTGCTGCTATTACTGCCAAAGGCATGAT
The DNA here is from genome assembly GCA_964023405.1 of Apodemus agrarius. Taxonomy (NCBI): domain Eukaryota; kingdom Metazoa; phylum Chordata; class Mammalia; order Rodentia; family Muridae; genus Apodemus; species Apodemus agrarius. Next base: position 21,682,759 of record OZ030017.1, read on the forward strand.
CAATATCGATTTGAAAAGGAGGGCCTTAGAATCTTAAGGGTCACAGAATAGTCCTTTTTTGATAGTTTACACTCCACAATTTAAGAAACAATGATGTGTGTGTGTGGCTCAAGAGAACTTACTGCTCTTGAATAGGAACTAGAATCAGTTCTTCATACCACAAAATAGCAAAAGAAAAATCATCTGTAACAACAGTTGCAGGGGATCAAATGGTCTTGCCTGGCTTCTGCAGGTGCTGGACATGAATACCGACCACTTACATGCATATATGTAAAACACACACATGCACATAAAATATAAATAAATCTTCAAAGATGAAGATGTGGCACTGTGGAAAGGCACATTGGAGCCTGGTGATGCTTCTTGTATATTTGTTATTTCCAGATCTAAGCAGGATTAGTCCTTCTATGTGATATATTCTTCATATTGTGCCTGCTGTGGAACAATGGGGGATGGGGATAGAAACAGTGGCTCAAGCCTGTGTCTTCTGAATCAGGGAGGAGCCCAACTCCTGCCAGTAAGACACAAGTCCTGTTTTATAATGTGATGAAGCAAGAGTGTGTCTTCAGTGACTAGATGTGGCCTTGTGGCTCTTGTCTTATGAAATAGTAGTTGTTCCTTTTCTGTTCTGGTAATATTGACAAGTAGACAAAAATGAATATTGTTATTCCCCAACACTTAGAAATAAAAAAACATAAATAATGAAAAAACAATTATTCCCCAAAGCCCCTAGCCTTGGAGAATATCAGACAAAAATATCAAAAAGATTTAATTGGTCAAATTACCCAAAACTATTATCTTCATATTGCCAAGCCAAGCTAAACCAGGGAACTAAGGATAGCCAGTTCTGCTGTGCGCAGTATTCTCTCCTGTACTGAATTCTGTTATGCTGCTAATACTTGGTACCTCTAGACAAGTAGTGAAAAAAATCTCACAATGATCAGATAAACCCAATTTTCCCATCTAATCTTGGAAAGGGCATTTTCAAGTCTGCATTATTTCCTCCTTTCCTGACACAGATCTCGATGACAGGCCATAAGGACACAGGTTTATGATAAGCTAGCTCATGTATCAGTGTTGCATAAGTCCAGACCATAAGCAGAAGGTACACAGTGAAAGATGCTATACACTAATACACAGGTATTCAGAGAAATATCCTCAGGTCTTTCAGTGCTACTGCTTACCAACACCAATCAACACCCAGATTATCCTCCAATCTTTAAGACCATCTTCCCTGATTGAATGTTGTCTTTCTCTCTGTACTATCTCTTTGACATGTCTCAGGGTGGAACAGCAAAATTTAAAAAGGAAGGTACCACACAACTACAGCTTTTACTCTTAAAGCCACACTTGGGAGAGATGAAGTCTTTGAAACAACCTGACTTGATCAGTTTTGTGTGAGAAATAGATTAATCAATGACGTGAAATATTTGTATTTTGAAATACACAGCCACATTTATCACTGGGTACCAGTTACTGACATGTAACCTACTAGATTCAACCAAATGTCTTGTCAGCATATTCTCATGGCCTTTCCACATCAGTCTCCTATGGATCAGGTATGCAGTATACAGTGAGTTCATTGTATTCATGGTACCCAGAAACATAAGACAATCTGTATGTCCTCCAACCAAAGAATGGATGAAGAAAATGTGGTACATTTGCATGATAAAGTATTATCTGTCTGGAAAGATAAATGACATCATGAAATTTCAGGCAAATAGCTGCAACTAGAAAAAAAATCATCCTGAGTGAGACCTAGAAAGAAAATTATGATATGTATTCACTTATAAGTAGATATTAGCTGTTAAGTAAATGATAACCAAGTTAAGATCCACAGATGTAGAGAAGTTAGGCAGAGAGGAGGGGCATAGGGTAGGAAATGGAGGTGGGAGTAGGGGAGGATACACAGATCTCCATGGGATGAGAAAATAGAACAGATTATGTAGGTAGACATGAGGTGGGTGGGGATTGAAGAGGTAGAGATCAGGTTAGGGGAAAATGAAGTCTGAGGGGAGATGGCTGGAAATGGGGGCATGGGAGGTGTGTAAACCTAGTGCAATGGAACTTTCTAGATTCTATGAGGGTAATTCTAACAAAGACTCCTAGTAATAAACAATCTAGAGTCTGAACTGGCCATCTTTTTGTAGCCAAGCAAGGCTTCCACTGTTAGGACTGCATTGTGTTTAGTTGAGTTGTTGGCCAAGGAAGTCCCTTAGAGATCCCTCAACAACTCAGGCTGCTGCTAGAACAGAAGATAGCTTGCTCACTCGCTCTAAAACCTGAGAACTGGGACCCATTACAGAGGACATCAACATAGCTCATTGAATGTAGAGAGGTTGAGCTGGTGCCTGAATAGAACCTTCACCCCCCCCCTAAATTTTAGTCTTGCTGGCACAAGAAGCTATTCTAAAGGCTACTGAAAGAGGCACCTGGACACCAACCCAGCCATAAAATTCTCTATCTGAAATCTGTCCTGCCTTCCAAATGTACTGGGGCAATGGTGGATCAGAACTGTAGGAGTAGCAAACCAATGTTTGGTCTAACTTGAAGCAGATGCCATGAGATGGGCCCATACCCTACACTGCCTGAATGGCCACAAACCAGAGACTAAATAGCACAGAGACCTAGGGTAGAACCAAGCATGACCACACCACCTCTTATCACCACCATAATCATCAATGAAATGATTCTAATGATATTCTGGTGTATATGTAGATCAGTGCCTTGTCCCATCATCATCAGAGAGTCTTTCTTCAGAAGCATATGAGAATAGGTACAAAGACTCTAGCCATACATTATGTGGAAACTGAGTCTAAATTAGAGGTCTCCCCTGGATCCCTCCCCTCAGATATCAGGTAACCCTACCAAAAGGGAGATGAAATATTATAGGAGTCAGAGGGGACAGAGGATAGATACCTGGAGAATACGGCCCACTGAATCAACTAAGCAGGAATTACATGGTCTCACAGAGACTGAAACAGCAAGCACAGGACCTGCATGGGTGCTTACCAGCTTCTCTGTGTACACATTGTAGCTGTTAGTGTAGTGGTTTTGTGGGCCTCTGGACAGTGGGAACAAGGGGTAACCCTTACTCTTTTGCCTGCTCTCGGGAGTCTTTCTCCTATTGAGTTGCCTTGTCCAGCCTCCATATGGGGAATATTACCTTACCTTATTATATCATGTTTTGTACTATTTGGCTATCATTTCTTGAAGGCCTATTCTTTTCTGAAGAGAAGAACTGGAGGGAGAGTTGTGCTTGGAAAGGGAGAGGAGGAGACTAGGAAGAATGGAGGGAGGAAAAACTGTGTTTGGGATGTGGATGGGATGTGTTTTAAGATAAAAACAACTTAAAAGACAGAAGCCTAAGGAGATGAGAAACATTCCATGGTCACATGGAAAATATGCCAGATTAGGGGTGACTTGATTTCAGAACACCCCACTCCTATCACCACACAATTCAGAATCTAGAGTGAATGTGAAAGATAAGGAAGGATGAGAATTTCCAATTGATAGCTTGGAGCGACTGGTAACGACAATTATCCATGACCACATTAAAAAAGGTGAGAAAGTGTGGGGTGTGGGGTGAAGGTTTTCTGAACATAAAGAGGTGGTTCCCAGAGTTGTAGGGAGTGATAATGGGAAGGATGAGAAGGAGGAAGCCAACACTTAACATATTGTTCTCTAGTTATGTACTAATACGTGAGCTTGGCAATTCACATACAGTAATTCATATAATCTCCATAGCAACACTAGGAGTAGATATTATTCTTCCGTTTTATAGGTAAGCAAATGGAGACAAATGAAACAAGCAAAGAAAATCAAGTGCCTCTCCATTCACACTGGGGTTAAAGCCAGGAATTTCTATATACTTAAATTTTTTGTTGCTTTTATTACTGTTATCTTATAGTTACCAATATTTCAAAATGTCACAACTTTATTGTGCTTAATTAGGGATGAGAAAGTAGAAACTAAAATACAGGCCTCACAGGCAGGGGACTGAGATATTAAAACAAGTGATTCTGCCAGCCAAGAAGAGAAATGAAAGCAAACAGGAAGTTGGCTCTGAACCATGGATTCACACTGTATTCATTGTTGATTCAGTATTCTGGATTCACACTGTATTCTCAACATGAAAATGCAACATTTCTCTTCACTGCCATATTCCAGTCCTTAAATATTTTTATTTGATTAACAAGAGGTAGTGTTTTGTGATTTCTTAGGGACAGAGATGAAGCTGGCTTCTTGATTCCCAGAAGTGTGCCACATATAATTTCTGTTCCTGCCCTGAATCATTCTCTCTAGGGATGCTTCTTCTTCATGGTGGGCACCTATCATATGACCAGCCATTGGAAATTCAAACCATTCAAAACTAGTGATTCTGGCAGCCAAGAAGGGAAATGAAAGCAAACAGGAAGTTGGCTCTGAACCATGGATTCACACTGTATTCAGTGTTGATTCAGTATTCTGGACTCACATGTATTCTCAACATGAAAATGCAACATTTTAGTATAGGTGGAGTATAGGTGGAGATCTTTGTACACCCTCAGTGCCTTTTTTTGATCTATGTCAACCAAAGTATATGTAGCTTCCATCGCTCTTCTTCTATCTTACTCTTTCCTCATGTGCCCTTCATGTTCTCCTCAATTTCAATACCTGGTAAACCTTGACAAATCTTAGAGTGCTTGGTCAGGGTCTGCCAACCATGACTGTAAAATTTCTGAGTCCCTGCACATAGCTAATGATAATCTTGAACCAGCTTGTTGCTTCTAACATACCTACTTCATTTTTCACATTGCAAGTACCAAATCCAGACAGTTTACCTTTGAAGATTTTTGGTAGAAGCAAAGATTCATCTCTTTTGGTCCTTTTGGTCTAGTACCTACTGAATTTTTTTGCCAGCAATCATATCATCTGACAGTTATTGCATTCAGACATCAACTTCAAACACATATATGCTTCTTCCTGATTGTACATCCTACCTTAGAGAACTAGTACACTATGTCCATCATCCCTGAATGCTTTTCAGTCTTCATTACAAACAAGAAGTAATGTCTATCCCAGGCTATGCCACCCAGATCATATATCTCATTTTTGGTGTCTATAACTTCTTCCTTATAGTCATGCTCATAGTCATGGGGTCACTACTATGTGGCCATTTAAAACCAACTTTCATATTCATGTGCAAAATGGCATGAATGCAGTTGGTGATGGATCATGATGTACTGAGTAGATATGACATAATTTTATTGATGAATTAAAACCTGGCCTCAGCATGGAAATCAAAGCACTAAAATGGCCCATTCTCCATTGTTTATTTATGACACTTAAAAGGCTGTGCCACAGAATATGGATGGCACCTGATACAAAAACTTCCATGAGAACTAGCTATGTGAGTTGCTGAAAGAGGAAATCAACAAATATGATACTTATGGACCATAATAATGATCAGCATGGCAAGGTATTTTTAAAAAAGCAATAGTGGCACCCATATTGTGGCAGTAACCAACAGCTCTTTAATGTACTTAAGGCCCACTCAGCATGAGGGAAATCATGTCTGGTACTGGAAACCTATCTGGAAACTACCCAAAGCTAGCAAGGTTATGGATATTAAAGGAGATTCTACAACTGCTCATTTACTAGATCACCATAGTTCCTAATTACATTCTAAATATTTATCTTTATAGCCACAGATAACTGTAGCTCTCACCCACATCAAAGAAGCAGCTTTTTATTTTCCTTAAGATAGGATCAATTGTAGGATGCAATTCTAGGGTATAACCCTCTATTCTACTAGGGTCCAGTTAAACTTCAGCTGAGCCCACATCCTTGCTGATGCCTTCCTGTATATCCTGTTCTTTTACTCCTTTATCTGATTCTATTCTCTGAACCAATCACTTGTATCTGTGTCCTTGTTTCAAGATTTACTTATAGAGAAAACTGATAAAAGAAATAACGTATTAGTTTATTCAGGGAACTAAACAGGCTTCATTCTAAGTATTCTCTTTGCCTCCACTGAATGTGCCTAGGACATAGTAGAAATGTCATAGTTATTTATAGAAAACAAGAAGAATGATAGACAGTTGTGGGCATTAAAATACAATTGGCATCAGCAAGAAGTTCCCATCTCTCTCTCTTTCACTTTTATTATTTTATTACTTGCTATCATCCATAAAATACCATTTGGGGTCACTATTGAAGATATTCTAGATATTAAGCATGTTCAAGCACTTTATTCCTTTAGCCCTCAGTATAAACCTTAAGAAAATAGATGTTTTATAATTCTTACTTTGGAGGTGAAAAAGATTGAGACCTGAAATGATTAAGTCGATTTCTCAAGGCAATACTGCTAGTTTGTGTCACAGTCCGCATTTAAATACGAAAATCTAGTCCCACAGTCTGTAGTTGCTTTACAAGCTCCAGGTTATTATTTTAACTAACTTTCTCCTTTACAATAATTCAACTGTACTACTCCATTTGTCTAGAAAATAAAAAACCTCCCAAGTATGGCTTTATGAATATTAGGGAAGCTGCCTTTCAGTACTAGAAACAGGTCTAGATGTTCAGAAACTGCACTGCATACATGCTAATTCCTCAAATATTTTAGTACATCTTTTCACTCAGCCAAATCACAAAGCACAAAGTTTAAGAGCAGGTGTCAGAAAGATAAATGAAGACTTCCTATTGGCTGAAAGGAAACCAGTGGATGCATACTAAAACACAGAGAAGTGATAGGCTTCAGTTTCTGCCAAACTTCTAAACCATTGGACTTATCCTTTTTCCCACAGTTCCTGTCCACCATCACTTCTTTCTAAAAATCAATGATGTCTAATATGAACTACTTGAGCAAGGCAACATTGTTTGCAGAATATAGATTCTGGGTCCAGAATAATTAGTCCACCATTATATACATGAATCATAGAAAAAGCCACTTAATCTGCCTGATCTTTGTTTTCTGTCCTTATAGTAGAACTGATAATATCATGTCAACCTCAAACTCCTGTAGTTAATGACTTGGACTCATTAATTCAATGGAATAACATTTCCTGGCACATAGGAAACTGTTAGTACCTCTTTACAGTGATGTCATGATCACATTGTTCTGAGTCACATAGAGGTCAACATAAATTGCTTGGAATGGTCTTAGTGAGAACCCTTAATTTTAACAATGTGATTGCTCCCAAAAGGTCTTGACATTACAAATGAGAGTCTCCTATTGTCCTTGGTAGTGTTCTAGTAAAAGGTCACTATTTTCCCAGGGTCTTCCAAGAATTACTTTCTGAAAAATACTGACCAGTGTTAAGAAATCCTTCAGTCACCTGTTTTGATTTCTACTCCAGATTATCCTTTTCTTTACCCTGAAAATCACTTTGTTTATAGAATATATCTCATAGAATTCATCCCCTTGACTTAGAGTCAGTATGAGGAAGCTCAGAATTCCTGTGTCCGTCAGTTCGCACACACTACCTGAAGACACTCTTAAAAAGCATATGCAAGTATTTTAATATAATATTCACTCAACTGTACCATTCATAGTTCTTTTTTTAGATTTGCTTTATATGATTAGATACAAATAGTATAATTACTATTATTCAACTGTTATCTAGTCAAAGATTCATTAAATATTTTTAAATTGCACCAGCAAGATAGGTTAGCGGCTAACGGTACTTGCTACCAAGCCTGACTACCTGAGTTCAATCTCTGGGCCCCACATGGTGGAAGAAAAGAGTGAACTCTCCCATTTTCCTCTGACTTCCACATTCAAGCCATGGGGCATATACCTGCCTCTGTCTCTGTCTCTGTCTTTCTCTCTCTCCCTCTCTCTAACACACACACATGCACACACATACACTCTATACATACATACATACATACATACATACACACATGCATATACACATACATAATACATACATCCTTACAGACAATTTTAATAATTTAAGAATATTTTGAAATGGGTAATATTTATAGTCCTGTTGGCCAAGGAACCCTATAGAATCCTCTGAATAATCCAGACTATTTCCAAGCCTATTGATTGCTCTCCACAAACTGATAAGTCCATATTGCTAAGGACAATGCCTACATAACTCCCTGACCACAAAGAAGATGAGCTGATCCCTACCACCTAGAGCCTTCACCCATACTAACCAGTGCTTGTGGTACTGGAAGGTAATCAGCATGCTACCAGGGGACAGAGGTAAATAGCAACCCAGTTACAAACCCTCCCATCTACAATGATGGCCAACCTGCCATATATGCTGGTGCGACTGTAGCAGAAGAGTTGCAGTAGTAATTAACCACTATCTGGTTGAATTAAAGCTCACTCCATGAGATAAAGCCCAAACCCACCACTGCTTGGGTGGCAAAGAATCAGAAACTAAATAGGCCATGGACCTATAGCTATAACAAATACTACCATTCTGCTAAAGAAAAGTAGCTTTCAAATTACTCCCAATGACATTCTTATACTCTTATAGATCAATGTCTTGTTCAGCCAGAGCAAGCTTCCTCTTGCAATAGATGGGAACAAATACAGAGACCCATAGTTGGACAAAGTGCAGAGAGTAAAAAAATCCTTGGGACATTCCATCCTAAACGTGCTATCTCCACCAAGTCCTTCTCCTCAGAGCTCATGGAATTCTGCAGAAGAGGAGGCAGAAAGATTATAAGAGCCAGCGGGGATAGAAAACCCCAAGGAAACAAAGTTCTATGCACAACAAGACTAACACTCTTATGAACTCAAAGAGATTGTACCAGCATGCACAAGACCTGCCCAGCCCTAAGCCAGGGAAAAGCCCCCACCGATAACTGAAACACTATCTCAAATAGATAAACCCTTGCAAAAGAAAAACTGGTGTTCTCCAACGGAGCATCATTTGGGGTGCGAACAATACTTACAGCAGCCTCAAACCCAGCCTTGATGGCCAACACAAGTACAACGATATTTTAGAGACTATTTTTGTCACACAATGCATTTTTACCTTTTTGCTTAATTATTTTGATTATCATTTTTATGGGTTTTGTGTGTGTGTGCAAATATTTGTTTAATCTTGTTTGTTGTTTTTTTTTTTGTTTGTTTGTTTTTTTGAGACAGGGTTTCTCTGTATAGCTCCAGCTGTCCTGGAACTCACTCTGTAGACCAGGCTGGCCTCGAACTCAGAAATCCGCCCGCCTCTGCCTCCCAAGTGCTGGGATTACAGGCGTGCGCCACCACTGCCCGGCTTTAATCTTGTTTTTTTTTAACTTTTGACATTTTAAAATGTTTGCTTTTTCCTTTGTTCCCATTTTAGTGTCTTTAAATTTTCTTTCTTTCTTTCTCTCTTTCTTTCTTTCTTTCTTTCTTATTTACTATATTCTTTGTTTACATTCCAAATGATTTTCCCTTTCACAGTTTCCCCCTCCCCCTAATTCCCATTAGGCCTCTTCCCTCCACCAGTTCCCCAATCAACCCCCTCCCACTTCTCTGTCCTGGCAATCCCCTATAATGCTGCATCAACCCTTTACAGGGCCCGGGCCCTCTCTTTCCTTCTTCTTGGGAATGATTGGATATGTGGGTTGTGTCTTGGGTAGTCAGAGCTACTGGGCTAATATCCACATATCAGTGACTGCCTTCTATGTGTGTTCGTTTGTGCATGAGTTACCTCACTTAGTATGATATTTTCCAGTTCCAACCATTTGCCTAAGAATTTCATGAATTCATTGTTTTTAATTGCTAAGTAGTATTCCATTGTGTAAATATACCACATTTTCTATATCCATTCCTCCATTGAGGGACATCTGGGTTCTTTCCATCTTCTGGCTATTATAAATAAGGCTGCTATGAACATAGTGGAGCATTTGTCCTTACTGCATGCCAGGGAATCCTCTGGGTATATGCCCAGGAGTGGTATGACAGGGTCCTCTGGAAGTGTCATGCCCAGTTTTCTGAGGAACCACCAGACTGATTTCCAGAGTGGTTGTACCATCTTGCAATCCCACCCGCAGTGGAGGGGTGTTCCTCTTTCTCCACATCCTAGCCAACACCTGCTGTCTACTGAGTTTTTAATCTTAGCCATCAGAATGAGAGGTGAAGTCTCAGGGTTATTTTGATTTGCATTTCCCTAATCACTAATCATTTTGAACATTTCTTAAGGCGCTTCAAAGCCATCCAAAGTTCTTCAGGTGCAAATTCTTTGTTTAGCTCTGTACCACATTTTTAATAGGCTTATATGGTTTTCTGGTGTCTAACTTCTTAAGTTCTTTGTATATATTGGATATTCACCCTCTGTCGGATGTAGGGTTGGTGAAGATCTTTTTCCAATTTGTTGGTGGCCATTTTGTCCTTTAGATGGTGTCTTTTGCATTACAGAAACTTTGTAATTTTGTGAGGTCCCATTTGTCAATTCTTGATCTTGGAGCATAAGCTATTGGTGTTCTGTTCAGGAACTTTCCCCCTGTGCCCATGTCCTCAAGGTTCTTCCCCAGTTTCTTTTCTTTCTTTCTTTTTTTGATATATTCTTTATTTATATTTCAAATTATTTCCCCTTTCCTGGCTCCCTGCTCCCTGAAAGTCCCATAAGCCCTCTTCCCTCTCCCTGTTCCCCCATCCACCTCTTCCCACTTCCCTGTTCTGGTATTCCCCTACACTACTGCAATGAACCTTTCCAGAACCAGGGGCCACTCCTTCCTTCTTCTTGGACATCATTTGATAAGTGGATTGTGTCTTGGATATTCCAAGTTTCTAGGCTAATATCCACTTATCAGTGAGTGCATACCATGTGTGTTCTTTTGAGACTGGGTTACCTCACTTAGGATGATGTTCTCCAGCTCCATCCATTTGTCTATGAATTTCATGAATTCATTTTTTCTAATGGCTGAATAGTACTCCATTGTGTACATATATCACATTTTTTTACCATTCCTCCATTGAGGGACATCTGGGTACTTTCCAGCTTCTGGTTATTATAAATAGGGCTGCTATAAACATAGTGGAGCGTGTATCCTTAGTACATGCTGGGGAATCCTCATGTATGCCCAGGAGTAGTATAACAGGGTCCTCCAGAAGTGTCATGCCCAGTTTTCTGAGGCACTACCAGACTGATTTCCAGAGTAGTTTGTACCAGCTTGCAATCCAACCAGCAGTGGAGGAATGTTCCTCTTTCTCCACATCCTAGCCAACACCTGCTGTCTCCTGAGTTTTTAAACTTAGCCATTCTGACTGGTGTGAGGTGAAATCTCAGGGTTGTTTTGATTGCATTTCCCTAATCACTAATGATTTTGAACATTTAAGGTGCTTCTGAGCCATCTGAAGTTCTTCCAGTGAAAATTCTTTGTTTAGCTCTCTACCCCATTTTTAATAGGATTATTTGTCTCTCTGGAGTCTAACTTCTTGAGTTCTTTGTGTATATTGGATATTAACCCTCTTTTGGAGGTAGGGTTGGTGAAGATCTTTTCCCAATTTGTTGGTTGCCGTTTTATCCTTCTGACAGTGTCCTTTGCCTTACAAAAACTTTGTAATTTTATGACGTCCCATTTGTCAATTCTTGATCTTAGAGCATAAGCAATTGGTGTTCTCTTCAGGAACTTTTTTCCCTGTGCCCATATCCTCAAGGGTCTTCCCCAGTTTCATTTCTATTGGTTTCAGTGTGCCTAGTTTTATGTGGAGGTCCTTGATCCACATGGAGTTGAGCTTAATAAAAGGAGATAAGAATGAATCAATTCACATTCTTCTGCCTGCTGACCTCCAATTGAACCAGCACCATTTGTTGAAAAAGCTATCTTTTTTCCATTGGATGTTTTCAGCTACTTTGTCGAAGATCAAGTGATCATAGGTGTGTGGGTTCCTTTCTGGGTTTTCAGTCCTATTCCATTGATCCACCTCTCTGTCACTGTACCAAAACCATGCAGTTTTTAACACTACTGCTCTGTAGTATTGCTTGAAGTCTGGGATACTGATTCCCCCAGAAGTTCTTTTACTATTGAGAATAGCTTCAACTATCCTGGGTTTTTTGTTATTCCAGATGAATTTGAGAATTGCTCTTTCTAATTCTATGAAGAACTGAGTTGGGATTTTGATGGGGATTGCATTGAATCTGTATATTACTTTTGGCAAGATGGCCATTTTAACTATATTAATCCTGCCAATCCACGAGCATGGAAGATTTTTCCATTTTCTGAGGTCTTCTTCAATTTCCTTCTTCAGACACCTGAAGTTCTTGTCATACAGATCTTTCTCTTGTTTGGTTAGAGTTACACCAAGATAGTTTATATTGTTTGTGGCTATTGTGAAGGGTGTCATTTCCCTAATTTCTTTCTCAGCCTGCTTATCCTTTGGGTCTAGGAAGGCTACTGATTTTCTTGAGTTGATTTTATAACCAGCCACTTTGCTGAAGTTGTTTATCAGCTGTAGGAGATCTCTGGTGGAATTTTTTGGGTCACTTATATACTATCATATCATCTGCAAATGGTGACAGTTTCACTTCTTCCTTTCCAATTTCTATCCCTTTGACCTCCTTATGTTGTTGAATTGCTCTAGCTAGTACTTCAAGTACTATATTGAAAAGATATGGAGAGAGAGAGAGGACAGCCCTGTCTAGCCCCTGATTTTAGTGAGATTGCTTCAAGTTTCTCTCCATTTAGTTTGATGTTGGCTACTGGTTTACTGTATATTGCTTTTACTATGTTTAGGTGTGGGCCTTAATTCCTGTTCTTTCCAAGACTTTTAGCATGGAAGTATGCTGAATTTTGTCAAAAGCTTTCTCAGCATCTAATAAAATGAACATGTGTTCTTTTTTCTTTGAGTTTGATTATGTAGTGGATTGCATTGACAGATTTCCGTATATTGAACCATCCCTGCATCCCTGGGATGAAGCTTACAAAATGATCATGGTGAATGATCATTTTGATGTGTTCTTGGATTTGGTTGGCAAGAGTTTTATTGAGTATTTTTGCATCAATGTTCATAATGGAAAATGGCCTGAAGTTCTCTTTCTTTCTTGGATGTTCGTGTGGTTTTGGTATCAGGGTAATTGTGGCTTCGAATTAGTTGGGTAGTGTTCCTTCTATTTCTTTTTTCCCCCACTTTTTTATTATTTTCTATATTCTTTGTTTACATTCCAAAGGCTTTCCCCTTTCCAGTTCCCCCCCCTCACCATATGTCCCATAAGTCCTTTCCCCCCATTCCCCAATCGTCCCCCCTCCCCACCATTTCTCTATTCTGGTACTCACCTACAAAACTGGATTTAGTCTTTTCTGGACCAGGGTCCTCTCCATCCCTTTTCTTGGGAATCTTTTGCTTAGCTAATTGTGTCTTGAGTATTCAGAGCTTCTGGGCTCATTAATATCCACTTATCAATGATTACAATTCATGTGTATTCCTTTGTGATTGGGTTGACTCACTTAGGATGATATTTTCCAGATCCAACCATTTGCCTACAAATTGCATGAATTCATTATTTTTAATTGCTGAGTAGTATTCCATTGTATAAATATACCACATTTTCTGTATCCATTCCTCCTTTGAGGGACATCTGGTTTCTTTCCAGCTTCTGGCTATTATAAATAAGGCTGCTATGAACATAGTGGAACATGTGTCTTTATTGCATGCAGGGGAATCCTCTGGGTATATGCCCAGGAGTGGTATGACAGGGTCCTCTGGAAGTGTCTTGCCCAATTTTCTGAGGAACCGCCATACTGATTTCCAGAGCAGTTGTAACATCTTGCAATCCTACCAACAATGGAGGAGTAATCGTCTTTCTCCACATCCTCACCAGCACCTGTTGCAAAGAACTCAAGAAGTTCTATTTCTATTTTGTGGAATAGTTTGAAGAGTATTGGTGTTAGGTCTTCTTTGAAGGTCTGAATGAATTCTGCACTAAAACCATCTGATCCTGTGGGTTTTTTTGTTTTGTTTTGTTTTGGTTTGGTTGGAAGATTTTCTATGACCCCTTTTATTTCTTTAGAGGTTATGGGACTGTTTGGATGATCTATTTGATCCTGATTTAATTTTGGTATTTAGTATCTGTCTAGGTTTTGTCAATTTCATCCAGACTCTCCAGTTGAGTGTAGGCTTTTGTAGTAGGATCTGATGATTTTTTTAATTTCCTCGGTTTCTGTTGTTATATTTCCCTTTTCATTTCTAATTTTGTTAATTTGGATACTGTCATTGTGCCCTTTGGTTAGTCTGGCTAAGGGTTTATCTATCTTGTTGATTTTCTCAAAGAACCAGCTCCTGGTTTTGTTAATTCATTGTATGGTTCTCTTTGTTTCTAATTTGATTGATTTCAGTCCTGAGTTTGATGATTTCCTGTCTTCTACTCCACGTGAGTGAATTAACTTCTTTATGTTCCAGGGCTTTCAGGTGTGCTATTAAGCTGCTAGTGTATGCTCTCTCCAGTTTCTTTTTGGAGGCACTCAGGGTTATGAGTTTTCCTCTTAGCACGGCTTTCACTGTATTCCATAAATTTGGGTGTGTTGTACCTTCATTTTTATTAAATTCTAAAAAGTCTTTGATTTCCTTCTTTATTTCTTCCTTGACCAAGGTATCATTGAGTAGAATATTGTTCATTTTCCATGTGTACATGGGCTTTCTGTTCTTTTTTTTTTTTTTTTTTTTTTTTTTTGCTATTGAAGACCACTCACTCCATAGTGATCTAATAGGAGGCATGGGATTAGTTTGATCTCCTTATATTTGTTGAGATCTGACTTGTGACCAATTATATGATCAATTTTGGAGAAGGTACCATGAGCTGCTGAGAAAAAGGTATAGTCTTTTGCTTTAGGATGAAATGTTATATATATATATATATATATATATATATATATATATATATATATATAATCCAATTGGTCCAAAGCTTCAATTAGTTTCACTATGTCTCTGTTTAGTTTCTGTTTTCCTGATTGGTCCATTGAGGAGGTTGGTGTGTTGGAGTCACCCACAATTATTGTTTTAGGTGCAATGTGTGCTTTGAGCTTTAGTAAAGTTTCTTTTATAAATGAGAGTGCCCTTGCATTTGGAACATAGATGTTCAGAATTGAGAGTTGTTCTTGGTAGATTTTTCCTTTGACCAGCAAGAAGTGTCCTTCCCTGTCTCTTTTGATGACTTTAGGTTGAACGTCAGTTTTATCTGATATTAGAATGGCTACTCCGGCTCGTTTCCTGAGACCATTTGCTTGTAAAATTGTCTTCCAGCCTTTTACTCTAAGGTAGTGTTTGACTCTGACACTGTCCTGTATGCAGCAAAATGTAGGATCCTGTTTACTTATTCAGTCTGTTAGTCTATGTCTTTTTATTGGGGACTTGATTCCATTGATGTTAAGAGATATTAAGGAATAGTGATTATTACTTCCTGTCATTTTTTATGTTATTTTTATATTTGATAGGTTATCTTCTTTTAGGTTTGATGAAAGAAGGTTACCATCTTGCTTTTTCCAGGGTGTAGTTTCCCTCCTTGTACTGGCATTTTCTGCCTATTATCCTTTGTAGGTCTGGGTTTATAGAAAGATATTGTGTAAATTTGGTTTTGTCATGGAATACCTTGGTTTCTTCATCTATGGTGATTGAGAGTTTTGCTGGGTATAGTATTCTTGGCTGGCATTTGTGCTCTCTTAGAGTCTACATGAGATCTTCCCAGGATCTTCTACCTTTCGTGGCCTCTGGTGAAAAATCTGGTGTGATTCTGATAGATCTTTCTTTATATGTTACTTGGCCTTTTTCTCTTACTGCCTTTAATATTCTTTCTTTGTTTAGTACATTTTGGGTTTTGATTATTATGTGATGGGAGGTATTTCTGTTCTGGTCCAGTCTGTTTGGAGTTCTGTAGGCTTCTTGTATATTCATGGTCATCTCTCTCTTTAGCTTAGGGAAGTTTTATTCCATAATTTTGTTGAAGATATTTGCTGACCCTTTAAGTTGTAAATCTTCACTCTCATCTATACCTATAATCCTTAAGTTTGGTTTTCTCATTGTGTCCTGGATTTCCTGGATGTTTTGTGTTACAAGCTTTTTGCATTTTGCATTTTCTTTGACTGTTAAATCAATGGTTTCTATGGTATCTTCAGCATCGGAGATTTTTTCTTCTATCTCTTGTATTCAGTTGTTATTGCATCTATGGCTCCTGACTTCTTCTGAAGGTTTTCTATCTCCAGAGTTGTCTCCCTTTGCAATTTCTTAGTTGTTTCTACTTCTGTTTTTAGACCCTGGATAGCTTTGCTTAGTTCCTTCATTTGTTTGTTCTTTTCTGTAATTCTTTAAGAGATTTTTCTGTTTCCTCTTTCATGACTTCTGCCTGTTGACCTAAGTTCTCCTGTATTTCTTTAAGTGACTTTTGCATTTCCTCTTTATTGGCTTCTATCTGTTGACCCATATTCTCCCGAATTTCTTTAAATGATTTTTGTGTTTCCCTTGTCAGGGCTTCTACCTTTTGATCCATTTTCTCCTATATTTCTTTAAGAGACTTATGTATGTCCTTCTTGTGTTCCTCTAACAGCATCATTACCAGTGATTTTAAATCCAAATCTTGTTTTTCTGATGTGTTGGAGTATCCGGGACTTGCTGTTGTTGGAGAATTGGGTCCAGACTCTGTCATATTGCCTTGATTTCTGTTAGTAACATTCCTATGTTTGCCTTTTGCCATCTGGTTATCTCTGGTTTTAGCTGGTCTTGTTGTCACTGGCTGGTGCTTGAACCTCCTGTGAGTCTGTTAAGCTATTTCTGCACCACTGGATGATTGGGTTTTCCCTGGCACAGATTACTGATGTGCTGCCCTCCTCTTCGGTGTCCTTGGAGCCCTGGTGAGTCTTGCCCCAAGCAATGTTATACTTGGGTTGTCTCAGTAAACCTGGTGCTGCCTGTCTGCTCCTTCAGGGAGCAAAGATGGCAGATGCTATGGGAACCTTTTCCAAGTACTGATCAGTCTGCAGGGCAAATGTCCCCCGACAGGGCTGGCACACAGATGGCCCGCAGAGCTGCCCAGGTCCTGGGTGCAGGCAGAAACCTGACAGGCTGAGACCCAAGCGTTGTTAGACTCGGGATATGTCCGTGTACCTGATGCTGCGTGTCAGATCTGTCTGGCATCCAGGAGCCAAGATTGTCTTTAAATTTTCTTTTACTTTGTAAATCTGTTTTTTTTTTCTGAGTAGGCCCAGAGAGAAAAAGTGTTGGCTTGGGTGAGTGTGGAAGTAGGGAGAATCCAGGAGGCATTTGAGCAGTAGAAATTGTTATCAGAGTACATTATATGAGAAAGAATTTTTTTTTCAATTTAAAAAAAAAAGTGGGAGCTAGGCTCAGTAGATAACATGTAACCATATCACCCACCTAAAAGCCAGGTGCTGCAATATCAGTATTCATGTAGGCATATGTATCTGTGTGCATATGAGTGCCTGTGGAAGTCAGGAGTTGTCATACTGGGCATCTGTCTTAAACACTGTTAATTGTTTGGAGCAGGGCCTGTCATGTATGGTGGGGGACTTGGGTACTCCCACACAAAGCGACGGGAATATTGTAGGAGAAGTTTCAGAAGTTGACATTATACAGAAACCTCAAGTGAATTTATTTTGTGACCTACTCCAAACCCTGAAAGTCTCCCAGTGTCCCATTGACCACTGCAAAGCATAATGGGGAAGTCTTGACCTGAAATCCTAAATTAAACTGAATGCGGTGATTGACCTCCAAGAACTGCTAGAACCTAGTTCCAAAATAAAGTAACACGGAGAAATACAGCTGTTCACACCTGGCCCACTTCTCTTCTTGGTGAGCTTTGTTTTTTCAGCCATACTAGCTCCTCCTCACCCCAAATCCCAACATGTTTATTCTTTCTAGCAGCCTGGCCTTCTCATACAGCTTTCACCTGTAATTTGAATTAATACTCCTGACTTCACTGGGTCTTTTTAGGGGATTAAATGAGACAGAAATCTGTAAACATGTCCATCAAATATTAGTCACTACTGAAAGTAAACATCTCTCCTTTTCATCAGGTCCCATATTTTTATAGCATCAACCTTGTTCCTTGCTTTCAAAATTTCTCCTAATTATCACAGGACAATGTCCAACCTAATACCCTGCCTGCTGAGATCCCAGAGCTGCTGATCATATCTAATGATGGGCAATTAATATGGAAATCATTTCAATTTGAATAAATGAACTTGATGAAACAGGTTATTGAATGATTGCCTTTCCTTTCCCATAATCCACTACACATTGATTCAGGTACAAGCCCTATCGATTTTCTTCACTCAAATCAATCTGTTCACTGTGACTATCACCAACCTGTAGATAAATCCCAATTATCTCTGTTTTATCAGAAGCTAAACTGGTTTCTCTGCCTCTTTTCTCCTGTCTCAAATCCATTAAATCACTCTGCTGCCAGGTCAGTCTGTATCAGAGATGTCTCTTTCCAGCAAGGAAGCAAGATAGACATGGGAGAGAGTAAGGTAGATGGTAGTTAAAAAGAGAAAGACAAAAAGAAAACAAAAAGGTCATTTTCTTACCAGGCTAGTTGCTAAAGAAAATTTAAGTCTGTAAACTGGGAGAATAAGCAAAAATCACTTAGGTCTTTCTAAGTCATTGAAAAGTCCAAATGCTGTCAAACTTCTCTTACCTATCCTCAGTTCACCTACACATGGGAACTTTTCCATATTCAACCTCCCTCTTATCAAGCCCCATCTCCTTTCTTTCTCAGTCAATATGATACACTAATTTATCATCATCCCTCATCTACTACTATAATACAAACTACTTAACAATTTAAGTATCGTGCTCTTCATAAGTATAGTTCCAGAGACTTGCCAAGGCCTGGCATATGATAAATGCCTGAAAAAAGAATAGCGACGCATCAACTTGTGTGTTATAGTAATAAAGTGCTAAGGAAGTCAACCATAGAAAATCTATAGTATGTATCAAATATGAAGGCGGGTAATAGAAGTTTTCCAGGTAGAAAATGGAAGAAAATCTGTATAGAAAGGCAAGTATTGAAAACCTTGACATTGTCTCCTAGCCACCACAATTCTAAAGCTTGTTCATTTCTAAGCCTTGGTGCCACAGACAAATATAGAGAGCATAGACTATCTGCTGTACAACCAGGGATGCTTTGAAGCATGCATGCGTGTGTGTGTGTGTGTGTGTGTGTGTGTGTGTGTGTGTGTGTGTTATTGGGAATTTAATCCAGAGCCACCTAGGCAGCTCATGTCTGACCAATTTTATTCCAACACAAATTCCAGATTTTTTTATTCTGCATAGAATCCATGACTCTATGTAGCAGAGCCTAAATTTACTAAGATCTAAATTTGCTAGCTCTAAACTTGAATTGTTTAAACCAACTTTCTACAATGTTTTCTGCTTAAAGCAAAACTTTCCCAAGATCTCCTAAACACTACTCTGTCTGTGGTTTGGGTGAATAAGCCCCACACATACTGAGATCTTCAGATACCTGCTGCTGTCTTGTCTCAGATCCAAAGGCACTCTCCGGATATCTTTGGGGAATAGCCCCCAGACGTTCCTCAGACCAATCCAAAGAGGTTATACTCTCTGCCTTCTAAGACTTCTCGACACACAGACGCTGTTGAGAATACCTAGACTACAAACGCAACTATATTCCTAGAGAGTGTGCCTTCTCTGCCTGCTGGGTCTCAGGCATGTCAGACCTCTCTTGGTTGTTTGTCCTTCAGGTATGCCATACCTCTCTTAGTTGTTTGTTCTTTCTTGAATCTGTTCACTGGGAGCCACAGAGCCCACCATTCCATTCTCTTCTCCTTTGCCTCTTTCAGGAACGTCCTGCTATGCCTAGTAGTTGAACAAACCTGTGTTAGAGCTTTTTAGATAAGGTGGTGAAATTGGGGCTTGTTACCCTAGACTGAGATTCTTCATTAGGATAAATTTCTTCCTCTAATACCCTTTGAAGAATTACATGGTTTCAGGAGTCGGGTTGCTCACTTAAATCTCACAGCCCATCCTTCTTCCTCAAGACAAACAGACTTTAGCCACATCAGATTGAGCGTCGATAATCTCTGGTAAGAATTCCATACTTCTATGAAGAAGACCCATACGAACGCCCTTGGCTGTCACTACCTGGTGTTTGCTCAGAGACTCACAGAGCAAAAGGCAGTTAGCTGTATCTTTTAATATCATATTATTTTCTCTATTGCGAAATATTCTCTACTGCAGCTTCAGTCTCTTTTAGCATTCTTAGTACAAATGATTAACAGCTGGTCATCAAGTTTTGTTAAATGGATTTTTATAAACTCAGAGAAAGTCTCTATGCTTTCACTGCTGATGAGACTTACTTTATGTAAAACGTCATTTTCTGAATATGCATAAGCAAATCAGAATATAATTTAAATACTCTACAGGAGCTTACTGTTTGAAGAGACAAAAATGTGAAATATCACATGAATTGGACTGATCCTTATCCATCATCCAAATGATGTATTCTCACAGCAACCCTGCATTTTATATTCAGAGTCTGCCTTTCCTTGGGAGAGGGACACTTGAATTTGCTGCATCTATCCTGATAACAATTGTTTACTTCTGCAGAGTAGGTGGATACGTATCTTAAAAGTCCTATTGGCTGTAAATTTGCCTTCTAGTCTGGGGAAGGTAAAAATGTAGAACCGTTTACAGCATACGTGAATCAGGGCTGTGAACTGTCAGCAGACTTCCATCATTCTGTCAACAGAGGCAAGCCATTGGTGCTTGGTTAAATTTCCCCTTTTCCTTGTAGGAAAACAAGATGGACCTTTCTCTAGCTTTAGTGAAGAATGCAAAGGAGTGATGATTCACGGTCCTGCAAAAGGCCTCTTCAGTTCTTCCCTAAGGAATGGTTTGCAAGTCTCTAATTTGTATGTAATTGTAAACTAGTGAAATATAAAAAGATATATCTGTGCTGTTAATAAGATATATCTGTATAGAAGAGTATAAGGAGAAGAAAAAATAATGGCGGTATAAAATAAACCAAATAAACCAGAGAATATAACAGTCTGACTGTTAGAGAGAACTGAACATTTGTATGAACCTCTGTGTATGAGGAAGAGCAGTGGGCCAGTGGAAACATTGAGCAGCTACACAGTCAGGTGAAGCAGACCAGATGAGTCTGGGACACACAGGCAGTTGTAACTGTTGGCCCTAAAGGTAAGTAAACCAAGGGATTAACTATTAACTATTAACTATTAACCTGATTCTTAGCTGATAACTAAATTCAACAATTGCAGACTAAAGTGAAACCATATTACTTCTATTCATTTATATTTAGGATTTGATGACCACTCACTGAAGAGTCAGATCAACCCTCTAGGATTAATGATCACTGGCATTATTTTCCAAGGCTTTTCCAGTTCTCTGAGTATGAGATCACCCTTTTGCTGTTGTTTATTAAACTCTGCATCATAACTCTAGCAGGCAGTGTCATGATTGTGGCCATCATTTGAGTCCATGGCCATCTTTACACACCCCTGTACTTCTTCCTAAGTACCATGTGTTCTTTACAGACATTGTTCATGGCTCTTCAATATTGTACAGAGACAGTTCATGCCATTGCTAGTTTATACCACACATTCTGTTTTGTTATGTAAGGAGGTGTTTACTGCTTCCTTCTCACAGCTATGCGAATCGAGCGCTATGTTGTAACCTGAAATTTCCAAAAGTGACAGTTGTTATGAGAAAGAAGATCTGATGCCAGCTAGTATGAGAGGCCTAAAGCTTTGACCTAACTGTGGCAATTGTATGCCTGGTACCCAAGGTTTCACTTCTACAAAGTTCTCAAACACAGATGAAGCTATTCCTCATCAAAATTACTGTTGATGAGACCTGGACATGGACCACCAATGTGCTAGCACTCACTGTGTCTATGGGTCTTCATATCCTTTATGTTCTCATTATTGCCATTGTTCCTACAGTTTTCTTTCTGAGCCTCACACTTCATAGTGGCCACTAGCTACCATGAATGTTCTTCCATTACCTACTCCAAACCTTAGCCCAAGAACGCCAAGAATGAGGAACAGCTGATCACTATGACCTACGCTGTCACTGCCACTCAGTATGAGCCCTGTGGTGAACATTCTGATGAACAAAGTCAAGGATACTTTATGAGGAAATGTGAGCATGAAACTTTTGTGATCGTTTACAGAATTCCCTTGTGCTTCTTAACACCAGTGCTAGGTACAAACTTGAGGATACACAGCTCATAGCCTTCACTCTTACACTCTTGGCCTTTAAGTATGAAGCAAGAAAGAGGAACAGCCTTACGACATGTAGGAAAGTTTAAAGGCTTTACATAAAGCGGTTGACTGAGACAACTGTCCTGGTTTTGTGGCTAAACATAGGAAGGTAAACATCTACCTATGGAAAATCTCAGGAAACAAGCAGCCAAGGATTTTTAATTTACTCTTTGGTTTGCTTGTGACTCTCCATCTAAGGATAACAATAAAAAGAATTCAGGGCACAGGTTAAATTTTCTCTTGCAATTCATTATTTCTTATTTTAAAGATCACAAGATTTTGTTAAACTGGAATCCATGTTGAAATGTGTTCATATATGCCATTTCCTGTAAATGTCCCATCCTAGAATGGAAAGACAAGGTGGCCTCAGTGCAAAATATGTGAGGGGAAGCAGACTACCTATGCTGGTCACTTCTATTCATCTCAGGTTCTAGTAAACTGTTAAAAACATTGTCCAAGGACAGTTTAATCAGCAATCATAGTCTTAATACCTATGATAGCAGATTCTTTTTTGTTTTGTTTTTAAGATATGATCTCATTATGTAGCCAAAGATGGTCTTTAACTCATAGCTCTGCCTTCACCCCCTGAATGCTATATTTACAGGACCAAACCACCATACCCAGCCTGAAATCCCAAGATCACATCTCAGGATAATTCTGTATTAGTGCAAATCCATCAATTCAGATGACATATATTGAATTAAAGTGCAGAACTGGGCCCGACCCTGTAGAATAAATACAGAAAAGACTTATTTTCTGGACCCAGAAAGCTAAAAGACTATCAGGGAAATTGCACATTTCAAGTATAGTTTCAATGCTTTATTAATAGACGGTATATGGGAAAGATGAAAATGAATTGAGGAGGAAGAAGGGTGGGAAACAGCCAGAGAGAGGGAAGAGAGAGAGAGAGAGAGAGAGAGAGAGAGAGAGAGAGAGAGAGACAGACAGACAGACAGACAGACAGACAGAAAGACAGATATCTCACATTAGGTATAAGAAAGTCTATAAAAATACCTGTGGTCTTTTAAAACACTAATAAGAGATTTTTGTATGGACAAAGGACAAATTGAGAAAGAATTTTCTGAAGTGAAAATCTACACAATTGCAGCCAAAAGAATGACAGATAGGATGAAAAATTACCCGCTGTGTTGACTCCATTACATGAGAAATAAGCAAAAGACCAGAAGACCAGAAGAATAAATAGGGTCAGAATGTGTAGAATAAGTATACCATGACACTTACCTAGCTTTAGACAGTAGGAATTGCCTACGGAACTAGATTATAAAGCATTTCTGTGGGCTCAAGACACTGTTGGAAATACCTAGGAAACTATGTTACAGAGTTAAAGAAACTAAGATTCTCATGAGACATAAAAGAAGGTGACACTGAGTTGAAGGAATATACTGGCATATTTATAGACTTAAATCAAAACTGAACCCATCAGTCAGAGGAGTAGGGTACAGAGGCTGATCAGAGAGTATTTTTGACATTTGGGATGAGGTGTGGACTAGGGCTTAGAAAAGAAGAGTTTGATGTCATGTTAGTGAATGGGCGAACCCAGACCTCAGACCTCATGATGTTTTAGGAAATACCTTCTACCAGAAAAACATGTGTGCCCAGACCAGAAAGGCTTTAAAAGAAAGATACAAAGACTCAAAGATTTGACAGACATCTTTGAACTTTACATGACAGCATGCTAAAGTCCTTTCAGAATTAACAGAAATGATGATAAAAAAAAATCAAGCTATACCTAAAGTTGTCTGAGATAGGTTGCTAACAACATGGGTTGTTGACTAGGAAACAAAAAGTTAACAATTAAAAACAAAGCATTATAGGAAAAGATTTTGATGGTCACACATTAAATCTTCACGGAATTTTTATCTCATATGATATACTGTTAGACATAAGACTTCTGAAATGGACTCCACACTTTACCCTGAAAATAGGTGTTCCCTATCTCACAAGGGAAGCAGGCATATGCAGGCAATGTGATTGAGAAATCGACAAAGCATGCTTAATATTTAATAACAAACATGCAAGCCTTGGGATATTTTTCCCTGATCTATATAAAGCAAAATCTCATCAGACTGAGAATGGACCTTCATGCTAGAGTTCAGGGAAATAAATGCCAGTTTCCTGGATAATAAGGCATTCTTTTTCTGTGTAAGGGGCTGTCTCCCAAGGCTGAGGGCTATGCAGCACCTAATAGGAGACACTCAGAACATTTATCACCATGGATTCTTAGGGCATTTATCACTTAGGTGTTCTAGAAACCTTGCTTGAACATAATAGCTAAGCAGTTGGACATTACAGAATCAAATATTATTAACACCCCTCCTTGGCCCAGCAAGGATCTATCCACAATTATTTTCCTCACCTTCTAGACAATTCCAGCCTCTCCCATACTATTTGTCTAGATCAAGTAACACAAGAGAAACTCTTTTCCTTCCATGGGATTATTTTGGTCTCTATTCATGTTTGAGTTCATTTTGTGAGTGTAAATACCTTTCCATTCTATGGTCACTTGCCCAAGATACCTTCCCAACTAATCATTTCACTGCTTTCTAAGAACAATGCAGAGGAAGAACAGAGGCACGGGCTTCTATTATAGGGAAAAGAAGACCAGATAGGACTGAAGGTAGAACTGAAGCTTATACCAGTTGCCTGGCATTTTTCTATTTCCACAGATACATCAACACTCAATGGTGATTCACAGTGGCGATAGTAATACACAGGAGAATCAATCTAAGAAATACTAAAAATTTCAAGGTCTTAAACTTTCTAGATGAAACAAATTATCATTCAGAGTCATTTTCAAGATAATTAAATCTGGATCTGGTTTGAAAGGAACCCTGGCATTCTGGCTTTAGCCCACGGGACCTCAAAAGGAAGACTAAGTCCATTTTGGGGCAAGCTGTAAATACTTATTTGTGCAGAAGCAGCTGAGTTTAGGAGGATGAGTGCATTCTATATGCTAGCTACTCCTGCACAAGTTTCAAAAGCTCTACAAGCAAACCTGGCCCTTCTATGGATTTAGGAATTCAAGAGACAATAGATTGTGTTAGGTCCAATCTGGGTACTGAGAATATATTGGTAAATTTTGATCATTACCTGTTCTGGGAACAAGGAGAGAAGTAGATATATATTTGAAAATTTTGGTAGACTAGTGAGTACCGACCTAGAGTTTTGAGCCAGTAATAAGAACATAGAAGGGAGATAAATCTAGTTTCCACTTACAAGTTTTAAGTTATGAATAATGGAAAACGAATTTGTGTTCTCAGTCAGGTAACCTAGCTACTTCCCCCATTCACATGCCAATGCTAATTAGTAGCAGAGAGGTCAGAGTGTGGAGATTCATATCTTTATGGCATCCTGTTATTCCGTTGTAGGAAACACCCTCTTAAAACTCTAGCTATGAGGTCCTATTTCTGCAAGAGCATTAACCTTTAGGTACCATGAGTTCCTCAGTCACTCTCTGCCCGGTCAGCTAAGTCTAGGACATATGAAATACCTTTCTCCATGCCTGCTGATAAAATGATTTCCTAGCTAAAGTTTTCCATGGAATCCCAGTAATCACAAGAAGAGTAGAGTTGACAACATGGTAACAGGCCTAATAAGTAAGATCAATCCTCTTTCTTTCATTACA
The DNA here is from genome assembly GCA_964023405.1 of Apodemus agrarius. Lineage (NCBI taxonomy): Eukaryota > Metazoa > Chordata > Mammalia > Rodentia > Muridae > Apodemus > Apodemus agrarius. The sequence goes on from OZ030017.1 coordinate 21,708,593, forward strand.
AGACTATATTTCATACCCAGTGGGAAGTTAGAAAATACAGTTTCTAGATGTTTCAGTAGAGATTCTCACAGATCCTCATGGTAACTCCATGATAGATTAATTTATTCTTTCTCCATTGACCATCTCCAAATCTTCATCTATCTTCCTTTCCTATTTTCCAGGATCCTGGCATCAGCAGCTCCTCTTACAGATCCTGGAAATTATCTTCCTCTAGATAGGTCATCTTGATGGTCCTTACTGTAGCATATAAGTAACTTCAAAACAGTTACAGTTTGTTTTCATTTGATCTTTATCACAGGCCTACAATGTTGGCAGAGACAACATCACCTGCACTGCATCTCAGTAAGGCTTAGAGTTGATCAGTACCTCTGCTAAGAAGTCCAAGCCAGGTGCTGACAGTCAGTTCCTATATAAACCCAATTATTTGTCTCCTATCCACCCTCATGCACCGCTTCTCTTCTTCTGGAAGTCCATTTCATTTACTGCAGACAAATTGTTTTATCTCCAGATTTTCTCCTTCCTGATAATCATACATTGTGGGTTTGATTTTCTGCTTTGCTTAGAGATGGCAGTGAGGTCTGTCTGAGCTGGGCTCTGTTGTTCCCCTAATGGTGCTCAGTAAGAGTTCTCTAGATGGATATGCATTGGTCTGGTAGCATGCCAAATATAACATTTCCTTTTCCATCTACCTTGAAGTTACCTGTAATTATTTTTTCTTCTTCTGCGGCTCTTTCTATTCTGGAGACTATAAAGTTGTCTTTATTCTTTGAAGCAATTACCTAGGCAGCCAATTTTTATGGGCAAATTGGTCAACAATATTAGTGTGCTCAATGGCTTGTGTTTAGAAAACTTTCTAAACAGCTTGAAAAAAGGACACATGTCAGTCACTGTGGTGGCAAACTCTCAGGAAGGTCTACTCAATGCTCAGTGCATCACTGCTGATTTCACTCTGAAAAGTTTCTTCCTATGACCTTGACCAGCTTGGAGCTATTCATCTAGTTTAAGGCATTAGGAAACATACTCTCTAGGATGCATGGAAGTCATTCTTACACCTTTGACAACTTAAAATTCAAAATATACACATTTACTTCTCCCTTTCCTAATAATTTTGACTTATTTAAACAAGTCGAAGAAGTTGGGTGGGTGAAGTTTAACTCTAGAGCCTAGAGGAGGGAAAAATAACATCTAGGATGAAAGTGAAATATACAGTGTAACAGACAGAGGGAAAGGGAGGATATTGGATTTTTTCTGATTTATTTCTCTAGCCTTCCTCTCGTTTTATAATTTCTTGATTTATGTGTCTACACTACAGAACAACTGAGCTGTAAGACTGTCCCTTGTTGAGAAGTACTGCTAAATTACTTTATTTCTAATCCAAAAGGAATAAATGAATGTCACACCCAGTGTTCCTTCTGTACAAATCCTTTTAATGATTTGATTGTACAAATATGGGGAGTTGTCATCCTTACAACAAGAAAGAAAGGAAAATGCAAACTGTCAATCAACAAATTTTCTTGGGCCTGACATAGACATGAAGTTGCAGGCCAAATTACGAGCTGAACATTTGGTGAGATGATTTTACCCAGAGAGATATCCTGATCTTACCTAGAGCAACAGACACTGGTGCATAAGCAAGAACAGTTAACTGTAATGTTGATGAATTGCCACAGGCAGAGCACAGACCAACTTGAAAGTGAGAAAACCCTGGGGGTTATGATGTAGCAGGAGCTGACACACTTTTCTGAAGGTTTGCATACAGAAACCCCACAAGATTCTCATGATAAAGATTCAGGAACCATCTTCATTCTGGCAGGCGGTAGGATTAATCATTTTGAAATATAGCCAGCTTGTTCGTCATAGCAGAGGGCTGCATTTTATTTCGCAGAAAGCAACTTTGCCAGAAACTTATCTCAGAGAAAGAGAAAGAGAATTCTCCTCTACCTAACTTGCTGAATTCTTCCCATATCCACGAAAGGGAAAGGTTAGTCAGCAAGGGTCAGGAAGGTAAATAAACTAATGAGGAATTTTTCAGGCACAAGAGAAAGTAGAAGACTAGAAGAAAGTAATTCTCTTTCTGAAAAACACTCATGAGGGTCACAGACTCAAGATTCTGGCCAACTAAAGACCCAAAAATTAAGAGGAAGATAATGGAATATGTTTCCTCAATTCATCTGCATGTGTGTTACATGTATGTACTCCTATGTGTGTATGCACTCCCATGCATATGAGTTGGAGGGCAAATCAACATTCGATTTGATTTGATACACAATTAATGGTAGGTGTCTTTCTCAGTTTCTCACCACTTTATTGTTTTGAGACAGGGACTCTTTCACTGAACCTGAACTTGCACAATTTGGCTAGACTGGCCGGCCAGTGAACAGTAAAGATTCATCTGTCTCTACAATGTCAGTGCTGGAATTACAAATGTGGACTGCTACATCTGATGTTTTATGTGGTTTCTGGACATTCAAACCAATCTTTGTGCTCATACAACAAACACTACTAAATGAGCCATCTCTCTACCACCACCAATTTATTTCTTAAAACATTATTGGTATATAAAGATTAAGTACAGTGGTAGAGTTCATAAAAATACTTTTGTTCAAGTATAGCTTTACTTTGACCATACTCATCTGTCTGTAACTCTCCTATCACTCTTCCCTAGTCCCCCTTCTTTCCCCAAATAGCCTCTCTTCTATGACTCTGTCTATAAGGGAAACAGTATGACACTTTGCCTTCTCTGTATGGATTATCTCACTTAATGTGACAATTTCCAGTTCCACTCACTTTCCTGTAAATGGCATAATTTCAAAACAACACCATGCTGACATAAACAGATGTGTAGAGAAACGGAAATCCAAATATGATACCCTTAAAATAAACTCACACCGCTACAGTCATCTGAACTTTGATTAGTGTGTGTGTGTGTGTGTGTGTGTGTGTGTGTGTGTGTGTGTGTGAGAGAGAGAGAGAGAGAGAGAGAGAGAGAGAGAGAGAGAGAGAGAGAGCCTTTTCAATAAATGATGCTAAGAAAACTGGACAGTCAGACATGGAAGAATGAAAGTAGACTCTTATTCCCTACATTCTACCAAAGAAAAGTTGTTTGAAGTGAGTCAAAGATCCTAATGGGAGATCTGAAACTTTAAACGTTCTAAAAGAAATCAGGGAAGGAACTGTAAAGATATAAGCATAGGCAAGGTCCGTAGAAAAAGATTTCTATTAGCTTAGAAAATAATAGTAAGAATTGAGAAAGGAAACGAATAATCTCCACAGAGTGTAGAGACAGCTTACACACTGAGAGGAACTCTTTGAAAAGTATGCAGCTGACAGGAGAGTAATACGTGGAGTGTATAAAAATCTCCCTGCATTCCTTACATTCACTAGATCCACGGCTTGTCACAGTAGATCTCAGCAGAAAGAACCATAGGATACAACACTCTGAGGATGCTTAGGGAACCCATTGTCAAGAGGCAATGATGAAACACCAGGACAACATGGCTCCTGTCAGATAGAGTCAGAATAGCCTAAATCCTCACACCAAAACAGATCTCCATCACTCTATATCATCTAAAGCAAAACATATGGTTGTTGACAAAAAAATCACAACCCACTGTGAAAATAAAAGAACAAATTCTTTTTTTAAAAATTATCAAATCAGATCCAGTGATATTAGAAATCACAGCCAGGTCATTTTGTTACCATAGGAATTAAAACTGTTTCAAAGGATCTAAAGAAATAAATCTAGGGCCTATAAAAACAGACGGGCCTTAAGTTGTGGCAGTCATTGGTTGACAGAACCCTCAATCTCTGCTCCATCTTTATCCCTGAGCATCTTGTAAGCAGGACACATTTGGGTTGAAGGTTTTGTGTTTGGGTTGATGTCTCCCTCCCTCCAATTTCTGTGCCAATCCTGACCCTATAAATTATATTCTTCTATGCTTGCAGACAGGAACCTAGCATAACTGTCTCCTGTTAGGCTTTGTCCAACAGTGGATGGAAACAGATTTAGAGACCCACAGCTAAACATCCAGCGATACTAGCAGAATCTTGTGGAAGAGTGGGAGATAGAATTGAGGGAGGCAGAAGGGTCAAAGATACTATAAGAAGTAAAGTGTACACAGTAAAGTAACCTAGGACTGTGGGAGCTCAAGGAAAAGTGAGCCACCAACCAAAAAGCATACAGAAGCTAAACCCAGGCCCCCTACAGCTTGGTAGCAGATGTGCAGCTTGGTCTTCATGTGGGTCCCCTAACAATTGGAGCAGAACTTGTCTCCGACCTTGGTGTCTACTATTGGATCCCCTTCCCCTAATGGGACTGTCTGTTTGGGCCTCAGTGGAAGAGGAGGGCAGGCAGGCCTATTGCTATTGGATGTCCCAGGGTGGGGTGGTACCCAACAGGAGGGGCTTCCCTTCTCTGAGGAGTAGGGGTGGGCAAAATGGAGGAGGGATTTGTAAGCATGAGACTAGGAAGAGAGAAGAGATGGGGGGAGGCATGATGGATGTAAAGTGAATAAATAAAGAAATGTTCTAAATAGATAAATAAGAAGATTAAAAAAAAAACCTGATGGGTAACCCAAGAGACTAAAAGCCTACAAAAGAAAAAAGAAAGAGAATATCTTCTAGAAAAGAGATACAACAAAAGGAAAAATGACTTTCATGGCCTCATTGCCAGACCTGACATAGACAAGGAAGGCAACTGAGATGCAAAGTTTGTCAATAGGAACTTCCCAAACTGAAATATAAAAAGGAAATCCTCTCAACAAAAATGAGTCACAATAGCAGAAGAGGCAGCAAAATGAAATCAGAACAAAAGGAATAGACAAGAGAGAGAATGGAAAGGATGGCCATCAAGCCACCAATGCTGGATACTCAGAGAACAGAAGCAGTGTGGGTGTCACCATCACAAAAGCAAAAGAAGCAGAGGAAAAGCCTCCTACATATGCCATGACCTATGTGCCGAGAACCCGCACTCAAGAGGAAATCTTGCAGGGAGCCATGGGGATTAGACTGCATTACTGATGGAAAACAAGGGGAGCATTAATACTGAGTTCTTGTCAGTCTCCAAGAAAGCAGGAAGGAAAGAGATAGAGAAGTAGGTAGAAATTTTTGAAATGCTTAATGAAAAATCTACCCATGTAGAATTCTGTAAAGAGCAAAGTTATTCTTCAAACATGAAAAGGAAATTCTTTCTCAAACAAAAACAAAGCCAAACAAATAATCAAAAGTCCATAAGGAAACTGCAGCCAATAGACCTGCCATTCGAGAAATGTTAACGTAGCTTATTACTCACAAGGAAGGAAATAACATAGGTCAGAAATCTCTGTAAACCAGAAGAAAAACATAAAATAGGCAAGGAAGAAATAGGCATAAATAAAATATCTGGGAGGGGTATCTTTAAATGGACTGACATTAACTTAGTTCTTTCATTACGACATTCAGATTGTAGATTCTAAGGTAAGAAGATTTTAAAAGAAAATTGCTATGCTAAGGAAATTGAAATAGTTTAATTATATAAAATACTCAAAACCACAAAACACAAAACTGAGTCAAAGTAAGTTTAATGAACATAAAACAATCATAATTGTGGCATCTAACCTAAACACATCACGAGTTAAACCACATATTAGTAGTGTGAGTTTAAAAAATAAAAAGAAATAGAAAAACACATCATGGGCATGGTGCTACACTTCTTCAATCCTAGCATTCAGGAGGCTGAGGCAGGGAAGTCTCGCTAAGTTCAAGACCAGCCTGGTTTACAAAACAAACTTCAGGATTAGGTAGTGAGACCTTATACAAAAAGAAAGATTGGAATACAGGTCCTTTATAGTTCCTATCTGAAAAGAACTCTATTCAGACAGCTTAGACATAATGAAATAGAAAAAAGTATACCATGATAAGTTTTTTTAAAAAAGTTGCTCCAACCATACAATTTTCAGATACTCTGTATTCATAACCAGAAAGACTATAGAAGATAAAAAAGACTATTATGTAATGATACAGTGTAAATATACAACTCTGTGTTGAGAAAAACATGTTAGTTCTGTAAGAAATGTAAATGTTCATGAATTTAATAACAACAAAGACAAAAACAAACAAACAAACAAACGAAAGCACCAAAACAGAAGAGGCAAAAACTACAGTAAAAGGACGGAGACACATCGATCAGAGTGGAGCCCATGATACCCTCTGTCAGTAACTCAGAGATTTAATAGACAAAATGTCAGTAGGAATGGACACAAAGTGAACAAGAGCTATCAATCTCTGTACTTAATTGACATTTACAGGCTAATCCACCCAACAACAGTGACATAAACATCCTTCTCAAGTCCAACCGAAGTGCATCAAGATGAGGCTTCTGAGCCACAAGCCACAGATTAGAAAAAGAAGAGACTGGAAATTGTACGCGTGTTCTCAGATCACAATGACATTATGAAATTAAGTCAGTAACAGGAGGACAGCTGAGAACTTCTAAAGCATTTTCAGTTTTCAAACTTCTCAATAACCCATGGTTCAAAGAAGATATCCGGGAAGAAAAATCGTGTCGAGACACGCTCTCACTATTTATCCCAGGTTGTCTTCAAATTCTCAGACTTTCTGCACAGGAATTAACTCATGCTTGAGTTCCAGTACTACATCACCACACCCAGCTGGTAACATTTTAAAATTTCATTCTGAACTGAATGACAATGCAAATACCATTTATCAAAATTAGAAGAATGCAGAGAAAGTGCTACTTGACACTGAGCCTTAAATTCCCACATATGGAAAGAAGAAATATCTAGCATCAATAACCTAATCCTTGTCTTAGAAAATATGAGCAAATTAAGCTTAAATTAAACAGGAGAAAACAAAATATTAGAATATAAATCAACAAAATTAAAATAAGAAAAACAATAATGAAAATCAACAAAGCCTAAGGCTGATGCTTTGAGAATATCAATAAAATTGATCAACGTCTGGGCTGCCTAACCAAGAAGAGGAAAATTAAGAAGAAGAAAACTAGCAATTTCATGAATGAAAGAAAGATCAAACTACTGACCCCTTCATGACCTTGACAGGCTAAGATGGAATATCAAGAACTCTGTTCCTAGGAATATGATAACTTAGCTGAAATAGGTCAATTCCTTTGAAGATTCAAAATACCACAACTAATCCTAGAAGATATACACAATTCATATGGCCCTTTGCATACTAAAAGTGAATAATTGATATTTAGTAATTATAAATTCAAGAAATTATAGTTTTAGTGGGGTAAATGCCTCAGTGGTTATGAGCACTTTTTGTTCTTGCAAAGAACCTGGTTTGGTCTTTTCCCTAATACTGACATAGTGGCTCACAATCACCTTTTATTCAAGTTCCTGGGCATTATTTAACTACACACACACACACACACACACACACACACACACACACACACATATATATATATATATATATTTGAAATATATGAAATATTAAAATATATGCCACAATATCTGAGCATTCCAAGTCAGTTCATGCTTTAAAAATTAATCATTATAATCCATCTAATCAGTATCAAATAAGAAACTTTAGCCCAGGCCTGAAGATATATAGCCCTAATCTCAACATTCAGGAAGCAGAGGGAAAAGAATCTGGAGTTCTAGGCCAACCTGAACCACCCAGTCACAACTCTCTTCAATGATAAAATAGGCAGCAACAATGAAACATCACAATCATGAGTTTGGAAGCGTAGTTCTGCATCATCGGCTCTTGGAAGGAGGATGCAGGTGGATCAGAAGTTTAATCATCCTCTGCCGTTCTAGTTGAAGGCTGGGTTTGGCTGCATGAGACTCTCTCCCAATTAACAAATAGAAAAAGAGAGAAGAAAACTCATGTTCATAGCCATTGATGCAGGAGAAGCCCTCAACTAAGCCAACACCATTATTCATCTTTTCAGCAAGTTAGAACAGAAAGAAAAAACTGTCTCAACTAATTTAAAAAAAAAGAACATTAAATGTTTGCCTGTCATCAGATTTAATGCTAAAATGGGTTGTTTCCCTTCTAAGACCCCAAGCAAGGCAATAGCACGCTCCTGAATGTCCTCAGTGGTGAGGGAGGTGAGGTAATGAGAAAAGCAGGAATATGGGCAGGCAGGAAAAGTGACATCACTATTTAGCATGCCCTCAAGGAATTTCTAAAACTAGCAAGTAAGTACAGTGACGTCACAGAATATAAGACCAAAACAGAAGCCATATGCTTCTGATGTACTAGTAATTAGAATATAGAAGTCAAAAATTTTTTTTAAAAAAATCTGTAAAATACCAAAATAAGAAAAATAAAAGTTTAAACTGTTTAGGATAAATTATATTATAGAAACCACTGATAAATAAGTTTCACTAACATTGACATTTATACCAGCTTAGACTACCTAGTGAAAACATGTCTTGAAAAAAACCAAACAAGTAAATAAATGCATACTTCTATAGAAATCAGTGTATATAACTAAGAAGAAATCCAATCCAAGTTGATTTATAGAAAATGGCAGGTGTTCCCTGTTGTTTGTTTGTTTGTTTGTTTGTTTGTTTGTTTAAAGACTCGTAATACTTACAGAGTCAACTACCCTGGACCCAGGATGGCTCATAGAGACTGAACCACCAACTACAGAGCGCAAAGAGGCTGGACCTAGGCCTCCTCTACATTGACAGCCGATGGGCAGCTTGGCCTTCAAGTGATTCTCCTAACAATCAGAGCAGAGACTGTCTCTGTCTCTTTTGCCTGCCATTGGATCGTTTACTCCTACCTGGACTGCCTGGTTGGGCCTCAGCAGGAGAAGACTTGCCTAGTCCTGCTGGGCTAGTCCTAGGTGGAGAGGGAGGAATTAGGGGAGGGATTTGTAAAGGTGGGATTTGTAAAGGTGAGAAGAAGTAGGAGGGGGCTGTGACTGAAATGTAAAGTGAATAAAAAAGTAAATTATTGGGGAAAAAGAAATCAAAGCAAATTGCACAGTAATTGGGTATTAGGTTATTCAATACTGACTACATGGCAAGAAAAACATTTTGTATGAGAAAACGCATGACTTTTATTTCATTTAGATTCTAAATGCCTGTAAATCAAGACACTTTTTAAAACCTTGATAAGCCACAAATGGGGGTATGAGTGCTGAAATACCTATAAAGGGTAAATTATTGACAACAAGATTGTATAAACAGATTGTATAAATTGGATTTAGAAAAAAATGTATCGTAAAAGAAAATTTATCACACTAGAAATATGAATGGGCTAGAGACCGTTTTTTTTTAATGCTCAGGAAGATGGCTAATTAAAAATACAATGCCTATTTTATACCCAGAAAAGCAATAAAAATCCAAAATCTGGCAATATTGAGCTAAATATAGTGACAAAAAAATGTCTCCCATTGATCAACCAGGAACACTGGCAAAGAATACGAGATCAGTAAATTCGTTGCCTTTTAATTTTTAAAATGATTTTATAAACTTGTGATGATTCATAAAATTAATAAATATTTTAACAAGATATGCATGACATTTTTCACAAATTCTGCTTCACAGTATTCAGCATTACTGTGTTCTACGTGTATCAAACAGTGAAACAAAGAAATAATTAAAAACATCACCCTTTTACTGGAAAAGCACTATGCCTGAGTTTTGAGTGAGCATAGCTAAAGTATTCTATATTATGATACTAACTATTTTTTAAATATTTAAGCTGTCTACTATTTTGACAAAAATAAGAAACTCAAAAATATGCCTTGTTTTAATATTTTACATTTTAATAGTAATACTTCATTTTAAAGCTAAATGTCCCTTTGAGACTTCCCTAAATTATTAGTTTTCCATAGCAACCAACTCAACTAAAGTAAAACAAAGGAATTTTCTTCGACATTTGAAAAAAATCAGTCTTTGATGTTATTAGAATGATTTTGACCTTATGACTAATTATTAGCTTAATTGAAAGTTGTACTTTTTAAAGAAATTGCACTTATTAATCTCACTTTTTTTCGAAGAAAACTTTATATGGAAATTTGCAGTTGGAAAAAAGCAAAATTCACACCTTTCTTAAAGTTCAACATTTTCTTGAGATAAGGCACCTCCATATATGCCCCTGTAAAAAGCAATGCAGAGACTACAGAGGCATCCGATGGAAGCTTTACCTTGTCCCCACACACACAGTAGCATCCTGAAAATCATTGTGTAGTATCTCAGCCAAAATATTGACATCCATTTCTATAGTCAACTGCAAATCTACCACCACAAGGATTCGGTGCATTCAGCATTTTAAGCCAAACGCACTTCTTCACATCCATATACTTGTAAACCATGACAAATATTAGTGTCATCTCAATTTCAATAATCATGTAATTTCTATAATTGGCAAAATAGAAAATCAAAAACTTTTAGTGATTTTTATAAAGAGTCTACAAAGATTAGTGTAGCTTGCCATATGAATCAATACTGTGTACCTTTTAATTGCTGAATAGTATTCTGTGTAATATATATGCATTGGGTGTTTAAACTTTTACTCACCAATGTACGAATTGACCCTATTTTGAGTTATAATGGGCAAAGATATTACATACATTCACGCACAGATTTAAAATGAAATGTTTTCAATTCTTTGTTATAAAGACAATGAAAGTGAAAGTGCTAGGTTATACAGTAGGTATACTTCTAGTTATCAATAAACCATGCAAAGTTGTTTTTTCCTTGATGATGGCTTTGCATTTTCATATTGCCTGGAGCATGTATACTGGCGCAAATTTGCCAATTCTTCATGGGCATTTGGTGTTGCAATAGTGCCTATTGTGATGGGTACACAATGACATCATGATTTTATCATTTTTTCTAATACAGTCAAAGTTCAACATCCACTCGTACTTATCTGCAAGTATAAATACTCTCTTTATTAAAGTTTTTTTTTTTTAGGTTCCCAAGCATGATGCTAATTTGAGTTTCATTTTTAAGTTTTATAGACTTGCCTCTCCTCTCTCACATTTTTTTGATATTTGTTCTCATGTAACCACAGTTGTACTTGATCTCCTGGCCCTCCGGTTTCTGCATCTTACTGCTTGTGAAAAGAGGTGTTCTCCTTGATGTCAGTCTCCTGAGAGTCCTTTATATAGTCTAGATGCTGATCCTTAGGTCTATGGAATATATTTTCTCACAGTCTAAAGATGATGTTTGGAACCTGAAGAAGCCACCTACTGTAGCCAGGTAGGACTCTCAGTGCGGGGATAAGGACACCAACCCACCCACAAAAATATTGACCCAAAATTTGTTCTGTCTAAATGAAATGAAAAGGCAAAGATGGAGCAGAGACTGAGGAAATGGCCAACCAATAACCAGCCCATCTTGAGACCTATCCTTTGGGCAAGAACCAATTCCCTAACACTATCAATGAGAGTTATGCTTGCAGACAGGAGTCTAGCACAGTTGTCCCTCTGAGAGGTTCTACCCAGCAGCTGATCGAAACACATGCAGATACCCACAACCAAAGACTGGATGGAGGTCCAGAACTCTTATGGAAGAGTTGGGGGAAGAATTTAAAGCCCTGAATGGGATAGGAACTCCACAGAAAGACCAACAGAGTCAACTAACCTGGACCCTTGAGCATTCTCTGAGAATTAGCCACCAACCAAAGAACATATAAGGCCTGAACCAAGGGCCCTGGCATATATGGAGTAGATATGCAGCTCAGTCTTCAGGTGGGCCCCCAATAACTGGAATGGGGGCTGACCCGAAAGCTGTTGCCTATCTGTGGAATCTGTTCCCCAACAAGGCTGATTGTTTTCACGTTAGTGAAAGTGGGTAAACCTAATCCTACAGAAACTTGATGTACCAGGATTAGGTGATACTTGGGGTGTGGGGCACCCTCTCAATGGAGAAGGAGTGGGGGTGGAGGAAAGATTCTATGAGGGGGCATGGGAAGAGGTACAGCGATTGGGATGTGAAAAATAGTAATAATAAATAAACAAGTATTTTTTAAAAGATTGTGTTGTGAGCCAATCAACAGGATTTTCCCTAAGTTCAAGTATTTTGCTAAGACCCAATTTATCATCTTCCCTGTATGTTTCATATTTTCACTGTTCATTCAAAGAATTCTTTCTATAATTAGACTCTAAAATCTTTCTCTCATATTTTTCTCTAAAAGTTTGTAGCTATGTGTTTTATATTTGCATATATGGCTCATTATGACTCAATAAGAAAAGAGACTTACATTGAAGTCCCATCTCTTGCCAGCAAATCTCTAGTATCCCAGGACTATTTGTTAAAATGGATTGTCTATTTTTGCACTGAATAGCTTCTTAGACATTGCCAAAAAGAAATAGGACATGTTTATATATACATTTTCAGTTCTCCACTGTTTCTTCAGACTACTCCTCTTCCCAGGTCCTCTCTTCCAATTGCTGATGTTTATCCTCCTCCTGTTTATGTTGTATCCATACAGTGAAAATCCATACACTGCCCATCTGGATCTGCTGTCTTTCTTCCACGTTTTCCCTGACCCTCTTGTTCCTTCATGCGTGTAAAGCATGCCCGTGGGTACTTATCCGCTTCTGGGTTGTGCCTGCTTCAAACCCTCTGTGAGTTGACTGAGACATGTGTGCCTTCGTGGAACTGGCACCCACTCAGGCATTCCCCCTGTGCTTTGAAAGCATCATGGTTGTGGGTCAAGCACATCGCATTTCTTTGAAAAGAATATTTTGTGTTATATTGTGAGATTTGGGGTCAGGTATAAGTATTCTTATTCAGACATCTTTTCTTTCTGATGTTTTAAGGCATAGGAGATTCTTCCTTGGTTCAGGTTAGCAGGGATCCATGTATCCTATTTTTTCCTATTGAGATGTCTCATTACTGCTGGGTGAGGTTTGTAGATGCACCCCTCATTGGGATGCCTAGAGGGTGGGAAATGTATTTTTTTACTAATCAATTCCAGGAAACTTCTAAGGACACTAACTAAGTGGTGGTGTGTCATAGGCATCCTATTTCAGATTGTATACACCAATTGTATATAAAAATACAAGAATTCTAGTTTCTCTGCACCATTGCTTGTAATTTCTATTGTCTATGTGTTTTGAATTTCAAATTTTGAAATGGCTTTTGGAAATACTTTACATATTTTTAAACAAGCCTATTGTTGGTATGTAACTTAAAAATAATTTATTCCACTCTAATGATAGTGCTTTATTATTTTTATAATTGTTTCCACAAAACAAAAATTTCAGTTTTGATGGAATATCAATATTCCCTTTCTGGTTATGCTTTTGTTGTTATTTCTGGAATCTTTCAAATTCTAGTTCAAGAAGATTTTTATAGAAACAATATATAGATTAATATTTAATGTTAATTTTCTATATCGTTTTTCTTGTACATGTAGATATCTACTTATAAAAGAATCCTAGCTGAAACAATATATCTTGTCAACTAAATTATCTATTTAGCGTTATCAAAATCACCTATTCATATTTGTATACAAATGACTGATCCAATTGGCTTCTTGGCCTTTTGGCTAAGATCAAGTGCAATTGATTCTATTCAGGAATATAGTCTCTCTTCTAAGATTCCCTTTTCTTTGTACCTTTGTATTGGCTTATTTCACCTTTGCTTTGATTCACTTATTTCTAGGAATTTTAGCAAAACGTAATTTTATTCCTGGGTTCTGTTGTCTGTACAGTCTTCTCAAAAGTAGGGTACAGCATCCCTAATGCTAGTTACTCTTTACCACCCAGGTGCAGAGACATACATGTTAATACTGACAGAAGCTTCTGGATGCCTAGTGTTCCTGTACCACCTGGACATCACAATTGGAAATAGGATTTTTTTTTCCTTTAGCCTTTCTCCTCCAAACAAATCTTTCCCTGAAGTTTCCCCTCCTAAGTGGTTCCTGTGGGCTTCTGACACTAACAAATCTGTGTATATGGAAGCATAAGAGCCTCACACCAAGACTTCACACTGCACTTATAGTTTCCATTTTTAAAATGTCACCAGCCACCAGAGACTACAATTCTAAGGTATTGATTGGGGAAAAAAACCCAAATAATCCATTTTTTTAACATTGTAACATTTTGAGTGGCTCTATAAAATCTTTTTTCATTCTCACTCAGCCTGCCTAAGACTTGAGTCACATTTTGTCCATTGTTCCCTGTCCATCATTCGTCACACATTAGTTATCTTCATTCTCAGATCCACTGTGTATATACTGAAGTCTTCATGCATAAATAACATTTATTTCCTCCAGAACGGCCTCAAATATGAACATTTTGTGCTGCCAATTCAGATGTGCCACAGAGACACTAGAAAGAGTTTCATTTAAGTAAAGGGATAGAAGTTCCTAAATAAGAAAGGAAAAATATGCAAGTTGGAGCTGCTAAGATCTGGAGTAAGAGTGAGTATTCTAACTGTGAAATTGTGAAGAAGGAAAGAAATTCATGCTGGCATTACTATTGCACCTCGGAGTGAAAACTTGTAGTCATAGGAAATAACAAAAGCATAGTTATTATGTAAAAGACACCAACTCATGTGGTTGTGGCTACGGCAGCAAGGAGGGTGCTGGTGGTGGTAGTCGTGTGTGTGTGTGTGTGTGTGTGTGTGTGTGTGTGTGTTCCACACATGTACACATATGAGAGAACAAATGAGTGAGTGAATATGAATGAGTGGATATAGGAAGATAATAGCAATAATTTGTACAGAATTTGGGGTTGTATGAGATCTTGGAATCAAGATTTTTGGAGAAAAGGAGGTTCCAGTAAAGGGTATTGTAAAGTTTGTCAGAGCTCTGCTAAGAGAAAGAGAGGAAGGGGAGAGGAATAAAAGGGGGGAAGGATCAGGTATGGGAGGAGACAGGGGAGGTGTACAGGGGGTCAGGGAATTGAACAGAAGTGTGTGGCAATGGGGGATGGGGAATTGGGGGTAGCCAACAGAAGAGGCTATCAGGACTCAACAGGGATCACATTAGCTGAGATAACCAACAAAGGGGAGAAAGAACCTGTATAGACCATATCTAGAGGCACTGAGGGAGGGGGCCACCCACCCATCTCAAAATTTTAACCCAGAATTGCTCCTGTCTAAAGGAAATATAGGGACAAAGAGTGGAGCAGAAACTGAAGGAAAGGCCATCCAGTGACTGCCCCACCTAGGGATCCATCCCATATGCAGCCACCAAACCCAGTCACTATTGCTGATGCCAAGAAGTGTTTGCTGACAGGAGCCTGGTATGGATGTCTCCTGAGAAGCTCTGTCAGAGTTTTACCAACACAGACACAGATGTTTGCAACCAACCAACGGACTGAGCATGGGGACCCCAATGGAAGACTTAGGGGAAGGGCTGAAGGAGATGAAGGGGTTTGCCACCCCATAGGAGGAACCATATCAACCAACCAGAACTCCCAGAGCTCTCAGGGACTAAACCACCAATGAAAGAATACACAGGGAAGGACCCATGGCTCCAGCTGCATATGTAACAGAGAATGGCCTTATCTGGCATCAATGGGAGGGGGAGGCCCTTAGTCCTGAGAAGGTTTGATGCTCCAGTGTAGGGGAATGCTAGGGCGGTGAGGTGGGAGTGGGTGAGTGGGTAGGTGGAGGAGCACCCTCATAAAAGCAGGAGAGAGGAGGTGGGATAGGTGGTTTTGAAGGGGAAACCGGGAAGGGGGATAACATTTGAAATGTAAATAAATAAAATAACCAATATAAAAAAATTTTTAAATGGTGTAGGAGGAAACAAAAGGAATGAATGATCACTCATCTTGAGGGCAAAAGGCACAAGATGATTCATATAGCTATAAAATAAGAGTAGGTTTTGTTGTGGTCTTGGGTTGGGTGTGATTGGGGCTTTAAGTGGAAGTATTCAACCAAAGGTTGGGAACGTGGATAAGAAAGCAGGGTCGATAATGAGGCTGTGTCTCAGGGAGAGAAAAGCAAAGGGCTGGGCATTGAAACTCGAAATTAACAAGTAGCACTCAAGGGTGTGTCTGAGAGTAGAAGGGAACTATGTCAAGGTAAAGAGAAAGAGCTAATTGAAAGAAGCCAAGAGCACTCCTTTACTCTGAGAATTAAATTAATTTAATGTAGAAAGGGTTGTTTTAATTGCTACACTTTGTTTGCAGTTGTTCTTGTATTTTTCTCTGCTCGCAGCATCTATTAGCCTTTTGTTACTTTATCTTTTGAATAAAGAAGAAAATCTCTTCTATTCTCTGGGGTCTGAGAAAGTCAAACAATGAAGCATTAAACTAGAAAATTTTAGCATAAAATAAAACATACAACAAAGAACTCAAGAATTATTAAAAATCGATGTGGACATTGCTAAGTAGTAGTTCATTTTTATTTTTTTCTTCTTCTGGTATTGAGGTAGTACAGAAAGGTCACAATATTTTAACATACCCAAAGGGTTTTAACAGTAGTACATAACTCATAGAATGTTTAATGCATGCAAAATATTCTTTTAGAGATGTATCTATATTTACTTATTCACATTTTTTAGCACATGGATTACTAACTAATTTTTAAGGGAAAAACACTAGTCATAGAAAATAGTAGATTCCAGTTTTGTAAAGAAGCCATTATAATTCATTCACATAGGAAGCTGATTTACTGTTAACATCAACATAATTTGAACACACAAATTCTATCTGCAGCATTCCCATAATGCACAAGACGGGTTTAACAATTCTGCTTCTGCATAATGAACACAAACCTGCAGTTAATCCTTCTCCTTCCTTGTATTAGTCCCAAATCTCTCTTCTAATAACTTTGTCCTTTTTTTCCTTTTGAAGTATCTGCAAAAGACTCCTTCTTTTTTTGCTATGAAGTTCACCAGAGTTTGGCTATTTACTGGTAGCCCATCTAGCCAGAAGAGAGGGGCAAACATCATTGAGATTCAGGTATTCGGACCAATGTTTGCTATAAGGCGTTATGTTAAGGCCTTTCTGGGGCTTCCTCTCAAGACTTACCTCTAATAAAATTTGCACACAGGAGCAGGGTCATGAAGAATACAGTGCAGACAGTTATAATTACATGGTAAAAATTCTATTGACTAATAATTATAGCCTTACTTTAAACTAAGGCATTTACAAACATAAAGACCAGTGCTTTTATCTATCTGCAGATAATGTGGTTTTCAGGGGAAGCTTTGGATTTTCTCTACAAACCTCTTCCTCTATTTCTTGTCCTCTGCTTATTAGATTTTGCCTTTTTCCTCCCATATCAGTAAACCTCTTAATCTGGTGCTGGTCTCCAGTGAGGCCCTGTTGAGAGTCAGTGGGCATGAAACATGGGATGATCTAGTACAAAGGCCTTATGCTACAAGTGTGTGACTCAGTCTCACAAGTTTGAAAGGAACTTGATTGACACTGTGCAGCTAGCAAAATCATGGTGGTTCATTTGGTGCAGGTATAGTTTCTAAAATACTGGGCTACAGCTCCAAGATTGAAATTACATTAGATAAAAATGCAGAAGAAATGGGAATAAACCATTCACTGGAGGAAATTAGTGTAATTTTAGGATTTAATTTTAAAGCTGTTTTGAAATCACAAATACAAAGTCGTAAATAAGAAAGATCAGAATCAAGAACAGAAGTTCCACTCCTAATCTATCCACTGTAATCCTACCACACTGATCTCACCAGGGAGGGATGGAAATCAGGTATCAAATCTTATTCTACCAGATGATCTCCCTTAACATCATTTCCGTTAATTTGAATGTTTTTATTTTAATTATTTTGAAAGTGGGTCTCACTCTTTACCCCAGGTGGAACTCATTAAGATACAGTGGGATGTCCTTGAACTCATGGCAATCCTCCTGCCTCAGTTACCGGAGTCCTGGGGTTACATTTGTGAACTGCTATATCAGGATCCATTCTGAATATGTACATGGCATTGTCCTCGTAAATCTCCTCGCCCTAAGTATTTACGTGGACCGTGTCTGACATATTTTTGCCAAGCTACAGAAATTGTTGCACATACACCTCAGGGTAAAACCTTCCATTGGTTTCACAAGCAACAGTATGTCTTACTCATGGTTCGTCCCTCCGTCTCCAACCCTGTACCCTGACACTTTCAGTTGACTCAGACCCTCCAGACACACTCCCTACCTTCTATTCCAGACTCGTAAAACCTAAACCCAGGTTTGGCTTTTGACCTAGCCACACTGTCTGCCTGTCACACTCACAGATATCAGGCAATGGCAAATCTACAAACCAAATCCGATTCCCTCACCCACACCTGGCTTATGTTTGCACAATGGGTTCTACCGTTCCTCACCACCCCAATTCCCTTGCCTATTGATGTCGATCTTTACACACCACCATTGCGGGGCTGAAAGGTGCGAACTGAGAACATGCTAGAATATTTATATCTGGACTTCCACAGGGGAAGAACAAAGTTATTATACTGCCCCCTCCCAAAACGCTCCCCCAAGATCAGAGTCTGGCTCTCTCTGCCTTGTTACTCATTTTTTTTTTTTTTTGGTTTTTTTCAAGACAGGGTTTCTCTGTAGTCCTGGCTGTCCTGGAACTCACTCTGTAGACCAGGCTGGCCTCGAACTCAGAAATCCGCCTGCCTCTGCCTCCCAAGTGCTGGGATTACAGGCGTGTGCCATCTGCCTTGTTACTCATAAGACAGTTTCCTCACAGTGGTACAATTGTACAAAAAGAGGCTTTCTCTCATCACACAGCATACAGTTGCTCTTTAACTTTGAACACTGTGTCATCCTTTATCATTGTCACTGATTGCCACTTGGTGTGCTTATCCAACTGTGCTCTACGATATGTGCCTTGAGGTGTGTAAGATTCGCTGTGACACTTCAGAGTCGATGACAAAATAATCCCTTGAGAAATATTTCTTTAATTTTATTTTCTATATTCTTTGTTTACATTCCAAAGGCTTTCCCCTTTCCCAGTCCCCCCACCACCATACATCCCATAAGTCCCCCCCCAACTATTCCCCGATCACCCCACCACCACCACCATTTCTCTGTTCTGGATCTAAAAACTGGATCCAATCTTTTCAGGCCCAGGGTCATCTCCTTTCTTCTTCTTGGGAATCATTTGACTTGCTAATTGTGCCTTGAGTATTTAGGGCTTCTGGGCTCATTAATACCCACTTATCAGTGATTGCATTTCATGTGTATTCTTTTGTGATTGGGTTAACTCGCCTAGGATGATATTTTCCAGATCTAACCATTTGCCTACAAATTGCATGAAGTCGTTATTTTTAATTGCTGAGTAGTATTCCATTGAATAAATATACCACATTTTCTGTATCCATTCCTCCTTTGAGGGATATCTGGGCTCCTTCCAACTTCTGGCTATTATAAACAAGGCTGCTATGAACATGGTAGAGCATGTGTCTTTATTGTATGCAGGGAAATCCTCTGGGTATATGCCCAGGAGTGGTATGCCAGGGTCCTCTGGAAGTGACATGCCCAATTTTCTGAGGAACCGCCAGAGTGATTTCCAGAGCGGTTTTACCATTTTGCAATCCCACCAACAGTGGAGGAATGTGCCTCTTTCTCCACATCCTCACCAGCACCTGTTGTCTCTTGAGTTTTTATTCTTAGCCATTCTGACTGGTGTGAGGTGGAATCTCAGGGTTGTTTTGATTTGCATTTCCCTGATGACTAATGATGTTGAACATCTCTTAAGGTATTTCTCGGCCATCCAAATTTCTTCTGGTGAAAATTCTTTGTTTAGCTCTGTACCCCATTTTTTCATAGGGTTATATGGTTCTTTGGGGTCTAACTTCTTGAGTTCTTTGTATATATTGGATATAAGCCCTCTGTCAGATGTGGGGTTGGTGAAGATCTTTTCCCACTTTGTTGGTTGTCATTTTGTCTTTCTAACAGTGTCCTTTGCCTTACAGAAACTGTGTAATTTATTAGGTCCCATTTCACAATTCTTGATCTTAGAGCATAAGCTATTGGTGTTCTGTTCAGGAACTTTGCCCCTGTGCCCATGTCCTCCAGGGTCTTCCCAAGTTTCTTTTCTAATAGTTTCAGTGTGTCTGGTTTTATGTGGAGGTCCTAGATCCACTTGGAGTTGATCTTAGTACAAGGAGATAAGAGTGGGTCGATTCACATTCTTCTGCATGTTGACCTCCAGTTGAACCAGCACCATATGTTGAAAAGGCTATCTTTTTTCCACTGGATGGTTGTGGCCCCCTTATCAAAGATCAAGTGACCATAAGTCTTTGGGTTCATTTCTGGGTCTTCAGTTCTATTCCATTGATCTACTTGCCTGTTGCTGTACCAATACCATGCAGTTTTTAACATAATTGCTCTGTATTACTGCTTGAGGTCAGGGATATTGATTCACCCAGAAGTCCTTTTATTGTTGAGAATAGTTTTAGCTATGCTGGGTTTTTTTGTTGCTCCAGATGAATTTAAGAATTGCTCTTTCTAGATCTATGAAGAATTGATTTGGGATTTTGATGGGGATTGCATTGAATCTGTAGATTGCTTTTGGCAAGATGGCCATTTTTACTATATTGATCCTGCCAATCCAGGAGCAAGAAATATTTTTCCATCTTCTGAGGTCTTCTTCGATTTCTTTCTTCAAGGACTTGAAGTTCCTGTCATACAGATCTTTCGCTTGCTTGGTTAGAGTCATGCCAAGGTACTTTATGTTGTTTGTGGCTATTGTGAAGGGTGTTATTTCCCTAACTTCTTTCTCAGCCTGCTTGTCCTTTGAGTACAGAAAGGCTACTAATTTGCTTGAGTTGATTTTATAACCAGCCACTTTGCTGAAGTTGTTTATCAGCTGTAGAAATTCTCTGGTGGAGTTTTTTGGGTCACTTAAGTAAATTATCATATCGTCTGCAAATAATGATAGTTTGACTTATTCCTTTCCAATTTGTATCACTTTGACTTCCTTATGTTGTCTAATTGCTCTCGCTAGAACTTCAAGTACTATATTGAAAAGATAGGGAAAGAGAGGGCAGTCTAGTCTAGTCCCTGATTTTAGTGGGATTGCTTCAAGTTTCTCTCCATTTATTTTGATGTTGGCTACTGGTTTGCTGTAGATTGCTTTTACTATGTTTAGGTATGGGCCTTGAATTCCTGCTCTTTCCAAGACTTTTAGCATGAAAGGATGCTGAATTTTGTCAAATGCTTTTTCAGCATCTAATGAGATGACCATGTGGTTTTTTTCTTTTAGTTTGTTTATGTAGTGGATTACATTGATGGATTTCCGTGTATTGAACCATCCCTGCATCCCTGGGATGAAGCCTACTTGATCATGGTGGATGATCGTTTTGATGTGCTCTTGGATTCGGTTGGCAAGAATTTTATTTAGCATTTTTGCATCGATATTCATAAGGGAAATTGGCCTGTAGTTCTCTTTCTTCGTTGGATCTTTGTGTGGTTTTGGTATCAGCGTAATCGTGGCTTCATAGAATGAGTTGGGCAGTGTTCCTTCTGTTTCTATTTTGTGGAATAGTTTGAAGAGTATTGGTGTTAAGTCTTTGAGTGTCTGGTAGAATTCTGCACTAAAACCATCTAGTCCTGTATGTTTTTTGGTTGGGAGACTTTCTATAACCCCTTCTATTTCTATAGGGGTTATGGGACCATTTAGCTGATCTAATTGATCCTGATTTAATTTTGGTATTTGGTATCTGTTTAGGAAATTGTCCATTTCCTCCAGATTCTCTAGTTGTGTTGAGTATAGACCTTTGTAGTAGGATCTGATGATCTTTTGAATTTCCTCAGTTTCTGTTGTTATGTCCCCCTTTTCATTTCTAATTTGGGAATTTGGATACTGTCTCTGTGTCCTTTGGTTAGTCTGGCTAAGGGTTTATCTATCTTGTTTATTTTCTCAAAGAACCAGCTCCTGGTTTTGTTTATTCTTTGTATGGTTCTCTTTGTTTCTACTTGATTGATTTCAGCCCTGAGTTTGATGATTTCCTGTCTTCTACTCCTCCTGGGTGAATTAACTTCTTTTCCTTCCAGGGCTTTAAAGTGTGCCATTAAGCTGCTAGTGTATGCTCTCTCTAGTTTCTTTTTGGATGCACTTAGAGCTATTAGTTTGCCTCTTAGCACTGCTTTCATTGTGTCCCATAGATTTGGGTAGGTTGTACCTTCATTTTCATTGAATTCTAAAAAGTCTTTGATTTCTTTTTTTATTTCTTCCTTGACCAAGGTGTCATTGAGTAGAGTATTGTTCAGTTTTCATGTGTATGTGGGCTTTCTGTTGTTTTTGTTGCTATTGAAGACACTCTTACTCCATGGTGATCTGATAGGAAGCATGGGATTAGCTCGATCTTGTATTTGTTGACATCTGTCTTGTGACCAATTATATGATCAATTTTGGAGAAGATACCATGCGGTGCAGAGAAAAGGGTATATTCTTTTGCTTTAAGATGAAATGTTTTATATATATATATATATATATATATATATATATATATATATATGTTAAATCCAATTAGTCCAACGTTTCAATTAGTTTCACTGTGTCCCTGTTTAGTTTCTGCTTTCCTGATCGGTCCATTGAGGAGAGTGGAGTATTAAAGTTACCCACAATTATTGTGTTAGGTGCAATGTGTGCTTTAAGCTGTAGTAAGGTTTCTTTTACGAATGAGGGTGCCCTTGCATTTGGAGCATAGATGTTCAGTATTGAGAGCTTTTCTTGGTGGATTTTCCCTTTGACCAGCAAGAAGTGACCTTCCGAGTCTCTTTTGATGACTTTAGGTTGAAAGTCAATTTTATCTGATATTAGAATGGCTACTCCAGCTTGTTTCCTGAGACCATTTGCTTGTAAAATTGTCTTCCAGCCTTTTACCCTAAGACAGTGTTTGTCTTTAACACTGAGATGTGTTTCCTGTATGCAGCAAAATGTAGGGTCCTGTTTCCGTATCCAGTCTGTTAGTCTATGTCTTTTTATTGGGGGAATTGAGTCCATTGATGTTAAGAGATATTAAGGAATAGTAATTATTACCTTCCAACATTTTTGAAATTATTTTTTTATATTTGAGAGGTTATCTTCTTTTGGGTTTGATGAGAGAAAGTTTCTATCTTGATTCTTCTGGGGTGTGGTTTCCCTCCTTGTGTTGGTGTTTTTCCCCTATTATCCTTTGTAGGGCTGGGTTCATGGAAAGAGTGTGCAAATTTGGTTTTGTCATGGAATACCTT
This sequence comes from Apodemus agrarius, assembly GCA_964023405.1. Classification (NCBI taxonomy): domain Eukaryota; kingdom Metazoa; phylum Chordata; class Mammalia; order Rodentia; family Muridae; genus Apodemus; species Apodemus agrarius. Next base: position 21,731,692 of record OZ030017.1, read on the forward strand.
GATGTCTCCATCTATGGCGATTGAGAGTTTTGCTGGGTATAGTAGTTTTGGCTGAAGTTTGTGTTCTCTTAGAGTCTGCATGATATCTGCCCAGGATCTTCTAGCTTTCATGGTCTCAGGTGAGAAGTCTGGTGTAATCCTGATAGGTCTTCCTTTATATGTTATTTGGCCTTTTTCTCTTGCTGCCCTTAATATTCTTTCTTTGTTTAGTAAGTTTGTGGTTTTGATTATTATGTGACAGGAGGTATTTCTGTTCTGGTCCAGTCTGTTTGGAGTTCTGTAGGCTTCTTGTATATTCATGGGCATCTCTCTCTCTTTAGGTTGGGGAAGTTTTCTTCCATAATTTTGTAGAAGATATTTACTGGCCCTTTAAGTTGTATATCTTCCCTCTCATCTATGCCTATAATCCTTAGGTTTGGTCTTCTCATTGTGTCCTGGATTTTCTAGATGTTTTGGGTTACAAGCTTTTTGCATTTTGTATTTTCTTGGACTGTTGAATCAATGGTTCCTATGGTATCTTCGGCATCTGAGATTCTTTCTTCTATCTCTTGTATTCTATTGTTGATATTTGCATCTATGGCCCCTGATTTCTTCCCAAGGTTTTCTATCTCCAATGTTGTCTCTCTTTGCGATTTCTTAGTTGTTTCTACTTTTGTTTTTAGATCCTGGATGGTTTTGCTCAGATCTTCCACTTGCTTGTTTGTATTTTCATGCATTTAAGAGTTTTTTGTGTTTCTTCTTTCATGACTTCTACTTGTTGGGCCATGTTCTCCTTTATTTCTTTAAGTGATTTTTGTACTTCCTCCTTATTGACTCCTAATTTTTGATTCATATTCCCCTGAATTTCTTTAAGTGATTTTTGTGTTTGCCTTGAAAGGGCTTCATATTTTTGATCCATTTTCTCGTGTATTTCTTTAAGAGATTTATCTATGTGTTCTGCTATCAGCATCCTGACCAGTGATTTTAGATCCAAATCTTGTTTTTCTGGTGTGGCGGGGTATCTGGGACTTACTGCTGTCGGGGTGCTGGGTTCAGATGCTGCCATATTGCCTTGATTTCTGTTAGTAATGTTCCTACATTTGTCTTTTGCCATCTGGTTATCTCTGGCCTTAGATGGTCTTATAGTCACTAGCTGGTGCTTGAACCTCCTGTGGGCTCGAAAGGCTATTTCCCCACCACTGGATGACTGGGTTTCCCCTGGCACAGATTGCTGATGTGTTGTTCTCCTCTTGGGTGCTGTTGGACCCCTGGTGTATCTTGCTGTAAGCAATATTATATTCGGTTATCACTGTGGACCTGATGCTGCTTGTCTTCTCTGGATCTGTTTGCTTAGTTCAGTCAGCAGCAAGGATGCTGTCTGAGGCCTCGGGGAGTGGGGAGTCCTGAGTGCTGAGTTCAGGGACTCCCAGAGGGCTGGACACCCACACCCTGCTGGAACACAGGAACTGCTGCTCTGACAAGCTTCAGTTCTTAGATGACTGGCTGGTGACCCGGGTCCCCCGAGATCTTAAGCTTGGGATATCTCGGGTATCTGGTCCTGTCTGCTCAGTCTAAGCACCCGCCACCAAGATGGCGGTGGATGAGCAGAATGCAGGGTTCTCCTCAGAACATCGAGCCCTCGCCTGGTTGGGACCCAGGAACCCTGCTCTGCCCAGTCGCTGCCAGGTGGTCTTGCGCCCACAAAGATCCCAAGTTCTGGGTATCACGGGTACCTGGCTCTGCTCTCCTTAGTCCAGGCTGCTGCAAGGATGCTGGCGGTGGCCGCTGGATGTGGGGAGAGCAGCTTTCCAAGTCTCTTGCAGGGCAGGGAGCCCCACGCCCTGCTGGCACATAGGACCGCTGCTCTGCCATGCTCCTGTTCTTAGATGACTGGCTGGCAGCCCGGGTCCCCCGAGATCTTAAGCTTGGGGTATCTCGGGTATCTGTTTCTGCCCGCTTGGTCTAAGCACCCGCCACCAAGATGGAGAAATATTTTTAATAAAGGATTTCAGTGATGGACCACATGGGTTGGGCTACGCCAAAACTCAGGTCTTCTGTACTACATTATATTCTTTTCTAATAACTACTACAAAGAATGGCCAATATCAAAACAGAGCAACACAAATGAATTTTGCTTATTTTTGCAGGTCTCTTTATATGAAGTGGAGACAGGTCCCAAACCACAATTTTAAAAAAGCAATCGAATACCAACCAACCAAACAACAGCAGCAGCAAAGAGACTTCATTAAATGTCGAGGATATATTTTTAAAGTGTACTCCAACTTACTTGCCAGTGTCATACCATAGACATGTGTCCATGACACCCAGGCAGAAGCATCTGGGAACTCCCTCATGGGGAATATAAGTTTGTCTGGGTTAGCTGTAGAACATACCTCAAAAGATGCCGTTTTTCTTTTGATTGCCAATGGTGCTTTTTATTTTGACAGCATTCCCTCTTTTGCTGGTATAACCACAGTTTTCATGCTGACTAGATCTGCTGTACCAAAGACACTTGGTTTAACAGTGCCATGGTGTGAAAGGTGGTGTCCTGGGATTGAGAGATGGCTCAGTGGGTAAGAGTACCCACTGTTCTTCCAGAGGACCTAGGTTCAATTCTCTCCCACATGGCAGCTCACAATAGTCTGCAATTCCAGTTTCTGGGGATGTGACCCTCTTCTGACCTCACTGGACAGGAGTCAGGCACAAGTTCCACATACATACATGAGACAAAACTATCACGCACATAAAGCATTTTTAGAAAAGCAAACAAAAAGGAACATAGCTGGTGTCCTTCCAAATTTCACAAGTTGGAACATTATAGGCAATATGATAATATTAAGAAGTGGGATCTGTGAGAGGTGACTAAACAATGAGGAATCCAGTCTCATGAATGAGACTTTTATAAAAATATTTTAATAAACTCTCTTGCCCCCTCTCTCATATTAAGGACACAGAATCATCTTTGAAAAAAACTCTTACCAGATGTCCTATCTGTTAGTGCCTTGATCTTAAAATAAGTTTCTAGACTGGGAGCAATGAATTTCTGCTGTTTATAAATTTACCAGGACTGGTTATTTTATTATAGCATCTTAAGTGGTCTATGAAAAAATCTTATAGGCAAGAAAACTATCCATAATTTTGATGAAGCAGAGTAATAATACAGGGAATTTGTGGGTCCATGAAGAATGGAGACCCTCACCTAAAAGTATGCCTGAAACTTCTCACCAATCAAAAAAAAAATATCCAGCACAATCAACAACATTCGCTATGATGGTTTTCAACACAAAATAATATTTCTTTAGATAGATAGATAGATAGATAGATAGATAGATAGATAGATAGATAGATAGATGATACAAACATACATACATACATACATACATACATACATAGTTGGAGACAGACACAGAAAGATTGAGAGATCCAGATGTAGAAATAAAATAGAGAGAGATAATATATAATAGAGATACATGATAGAGTTGATAGAGATACAGAGAGACACATGTGCATCCATGCCAGCTTTATACATGAGTGATGGGAGGTCTATCCACAGGTCCTGTGCTTTCAGAAAAAAACTCTCCTATCCTGTGAGCCCTTCCACAGCCCCTAAAATACCTTTATTAAACCCAAACTGCACCACTAACTACTACTGTATTAATTGTTTTTATTGCTGTAATAAAACACTATGACCAAGGCAACTTACAGAAGAAAAACTGTTTTGATGTGCAGTTTCAGAAGGGTAAAAGTCCATCATGGCAGAGAAGATGCATGGTAGAGCAAAAACCCTACATCTCACATCTTGAAGAGAAATCACATTGAAATTGCAAAGCCTGTCACCAGTATCCTACTCACACAAGACCATACCTCCTAACCCTACCCAAACAGTGCCACCAAACCAGGAATCAGATATTCAAATATATGAACCTTTGGGAGACATTCTCATCCATCCCCCAGGATTTCTGAAATTCTTTTTTTGTTTTGAAGCCAACAGTCCTGCTTTGGCCTGCGTAGAAGTCCCTAAACGTCTACTGGAACTCCTTGGGCTGATAAAATTGCTGCGGGGAACTGTGCCTCCTGACTCTGTTTCTCAATACTGACACTGACAATTTTCTTTATATCTTCTTCATCTTAAGTTTTATTTCATACATATTTCCATTTTTCCACCAAAAGATGATGTCAAACACTGATCATATAAGTAAAAAATCTGGTAGTAAGTTACTTCATGTCTGACCATCTCCGAGAAGGCACATCCTGAAAGCTTATTGGTTTTCTTTAGATGGTCATTAAAAGAATTAGGTACTTAAAACCTTTGGTAAGCCAAATGACTAATAATAACTCTGAGCTGTCCCTGACTGTATAATGTACTACCAAACAGTTCTTGCTTGGGGTCAGGCTGGCTCTAATTAGTATAGACATTAGTTCAGACATCAGCTATTAATTTATAAAGCAGTATACTAGGATGTAGGATTAGATCATCTCCAATAATAAGGACCCCATGCTTTATGATGACTCTTGTGCAGCATATGGAGTATGAGAGGCTTCGAGCACATGGGTGGGATTAGTGCTTTCTGTGGCTTGTGGAAAATTCCTTAATATTTTGAACCCTTAGTTTACTATTTAAAAATAATAATGTCCATCTCTCCTGTAGCTAAGAAATACAATGCACTAATTGCATGTAAAACACTTAAAGCTGTATCTTGCTAATGAATGGAAAATACTTCTAATGTGCTGTAGTTTCAATATATTTATGGGAGTAAGACACTATTACATTGGTTATATTTTTATGAAGCCATTATCCTAGGAAATGGGACATGCTAGAGATAAATTTCATAGAACTGGGAGAACAGAGGATAGTTGATAATATGAGCCAACAAATGAGCTCATGTAACCAAAATTAGCATAGATTCCCAGATTGAACTATGGCTTATCAAAAAACTTCTGTTCTCAAGGGGGATTATTATTAAGGATCTCATTATTATGGATCTCTGTGCAATGGGGTAGAGAAGAAAAATATGAATTGCCCTATTCCTTCAAGCTGATAAATAGCTCTTAGTAATGTTAAACATTAAACCTACCTTCTTAGAAATAAAATTTTGAAAGGAAGGGACAAGTTCCAGGTAGGACACATCAGCCAAAATGTGGCTATCTCATTCTAAGAAGACATGGTAAAACTCTTCTTCTTCTTCTTCTTCTTCTTCTTCTTCTTCTTCTTCTTCTTCTTCTTCTTCTTCTTCTTCTTCCTCTTCCTCTTCCTCTTCTTCTTCCTCTTCTTCTTCCTCTTCTTCTCCCCCTTCTTCTTCCTCTTCTCCTTCTTCTTTTTATATTTCCCAAATATCTTAGCATTGAAAACCTTTGCATTCTAAACTTATCCAATTTATTCTGTGTAATGAAATGAATAAAATCATATTCCCCCAAATTCCTCTCAGAGAGACTTTATATTTATTCAAAAGAAATTACTTTCTTTAGAGTATGAGACCCTAAGGAAATGCTCCAGTAACACAATACAGCAATTAAATTGTTCTGCCTAATGAAGGGATAAGGAATTTTAACAAGAGAGAATCTTGGAGAAAGAAGAAGGGGCAGTGAGGTAGGAAGGTCTTGGAGGATGGAAGGAAGAAGCAGGAAGGATCTGCAGCCCCCATTGGCTTAGTAACGGAGTGGTGGCAGAAGGGTTAAAATGCCTAATTGGAGTTCACATGGTTGCTTTGAACATGCAGAGAGAGAAGCCCTTCATCTTTCTTCCCCAAGAGATTTGAGGAGGTGCTTGTGTTGCTCATCTGTGCTTCTAAGGATTATTTTGAAGACCAGGTGAGATGCTGAGTTCTGTGTTCAGATGAATATCAGGATAAAACAGAATGTTGCAGAGGCGTATAACTCAGAGAACAAAGCAGAAAAGCTATCCAAGTCAGAAAGTCATATTTCTTTAGAGCTTCACATAATGTTTTTAATGAAGCTTTAAAAGTGTCTCATCTGTATCATAATGCAGAAAATTAAGACCAGAGAGATAAGAAAATCTACAACATGATAGAAGTGCTCACAAGGGGGAGACAGAAACTTGGAAGGTAGCATTTAGGGACTAGTTCTGTAGTTTTTCCAACACAATCTCTCCTCCAGTCAGCTAGCTAGTGGTGAATGTTATGCTTCTTTTTTTAATTAAAAAGAGTGTTATTCAAAAGAAATACAATGAAAACCATATATATAATCTTCATTCATGTGGCAACAGGATTTTCAATATGCAGACATAAGGAAGTAAAATTTAATATTAATAAACACTTTATTTAACCCAATATTTCTAAAGCATTATCAGTTAATCATGTAATTCAAATACTATTATCAATATGATATTTTACATTCTTTCATACTTCTTTTGGAATCCCATATCTACTTTACACTTGCAGAACAGCCAAATTCAGACGGACTACATTTGAAATTCTTAATCACACCACACTAGAAAGTATATACTTAAGGGGGCACCCTCTAAGTAGTTACTTTACAGAAAAGCTAAGGTGGTTTTCAATTGGACTCTCGGACAAAGTGACCATAAATCCATGTTTAGGATATTAATCACACAACATTTCAATTTCTGAATTTAGTAGTTAGATTATGAAAAGTTTAAGAAGGAAAAACCAAAGTGGTGTTAAGTATGAACTACATATGGCTACAGCAATGTATGTCCATAAATCGTCAGACACTATCATTTTTTAAACATAATTCTTTAATTTGATGATGGATCACTTTTTAAATGGAACGTGTGGAATTCTGCCCAGTATCCACTTCAGCTTTCCAATGTCTTTCCGAAGGATGGAGAAAAGAAAGCTAAAATCTATACCTCCTAGATTTCCTTAATACTAAAGCTCTTTGCATGAGTTAGGCTCAGCAATCAAACACATATGGATGAGATTTTCAAGGGTGGAAATGAAACAGAGGTTCTGTCTGTGCCATTTTTGGCATCTCTATTTTGCGAGCATGGGGGCAGATTTTCAGCAATGGTATTAAATGAGGTACCCACCACTTTATCTCCATCTGCACATGTTACCAGCAGGGTATTGGGCATCAGTGGCTATCACCTAGTCTCTACCTGTATATGTTAGAAGCAGGTGGTGAGTGTCTGGTTGTGTGAATAGGAATGGCCCCAGAGGCTCATATATTTGAATGTGTGGACATAAGGGAGTGGAGCTATTTTACAAGGGTTAGGATATATGACCTTGTTGGTGTAGGTGTGCCCTTGTTGAAGGAAGTGTGTCACTGGGTGTGGGCTTTTTGATTTCAAACACTCAAGCCAAACCTCGACTCCCTTCCCCCTCCCCCTCTCTCTCTGCCCTCTTCCCCCTCTCCCAGATCTAGATGTAGAATTCTCAGCTATTCTTTAGCACTAGGTCTGCTTATATGCTGCCATTTTTCTCACCATGATGACAATGGACTAACTCTCTAAACTGTAAACTGGCCCCAATTAAATGTTTTTTTTTTTAATGAGAGTTGCTGTGGTCATGATGTCCCTTCAAAGCAATAGAACACTGACACATTGACTAAGACAGTATCTGTGTAACCAATCAGAGGGGGGCAAAAAGCAATTTGAACATGGGGATGAAGGACAGTAGTGGGAGTGTTTTTATAGGTATGCCAGACTTTTGAGTGCTGGATCGCTGATGACAATTGCAATGATGCACACTGAGCATTCTGCATCTTCATTATAAAAGAAGGGTGGGCTCCCGTGATGCCTCGGCTTTATGGAGAAGACCTGTTCCCCAACATTCCTGATACCTTCTTTTTTTCTTTTCATTCTACCATTATATAAGCCATTCCCACTAAACACCTCTCTGATCTATCCTGTGGATCATCTCATGCTATGAAGAGGTGAGCGTAATATGATCAAATGACTATAGAATATGATAGGATAAATATACTACAGAATATAGACAAAATTCTAAGCACTCAGAAAATTTTTTTGCTTAAGGTTTAGAGGTCCAGTGGTCAAATGTACCCCTTTGTATTTCGCTGATATACCAAGTGAACAGAAAAGGATAAGAATGTATGTATACATATATATATATTATATATTATATATATAATGATTTTATATTTTATATTTACTTTTTAATATATTAAATATGTTTTAGTGGAGATTGCCTTCTTGTCTCCTTCCTGTCCATCCTGAGTTAAGTAGATTCCCTTGCTGTGTGCTCTCGCCACCATGAATGATATTCTGCCTTACCTAGGACCAAAGCGACAGTTCACCAGTTTTAAACTAAAACCATGATCCAAGATATTTTTTCTCTTCAAAGTTGTTGTTTCTCAAATAGTTTGTCACAGTAGCACAAAATGACTTCACTCTCCATGCATGATCCCAAGATAGGTATTGCAACTTGCCAAACCTCCCATAACCACTGCCACCTCTGATTATTCAATAATGTATCTCATCACTGTTTATCAAGAAAAATAAATAACAATCTGGCTGTAAGTTGATTATATTGGACTATTTCATTCCTGGAAAGACCAACAATTTTTTTTCCACAAGAACAGAAAATTATATAAGACTTTGCATCCCATGCTAACAGAGTCACTCTCTTCACCATATTTGGGGAGGGAGGCCAGACCCTCCTTAGTAAGCAAAATATTATGCAGAAAATGTGCATAATAGCCATGCTCTTCAGTAGTAGAACTAAATACTAGTCAATTAATACATGGTCTTGTTGATGGAGCATTAAAATGGCCTTCTAAAAAACATATTGAAGACTAAGTTCAGAATGCCAGACAGATGCTAAATTGGGACTTCTATATAGTGGTTTCTCCACAACAAGAAAAAAAATTATGGGTCTAAGAAGAAAGAATAAAAGCAGTAGTAACCCTACTCATTGACTTTCTCGGTCACCCCTGGGAGGGATTTGTGCTTACTGTCTGCTCATGCTGGAGTGTGTATCATTGAATACCCTGGTTCCCAAAAGGAGCATACAATGCAGAGGGCACATGAAGGGTAGAACTGAGTTACAACATAGACTGCCACTTGGATATTTTGAACTACTTATACTCATGGACCAGCAGGTGAAAACAACATCTGTTCTGTTGATCAGGCTGATTCACACTGCTCCAGAGAAAGCCTTCCTATTTTTAGAAAATAGCATCATAAAGGAATATGTGTGAGACCCAGTGATCCATTTAGCCTTGTTTCCTCTACCTTGTAATAAATGTTTTTGCATTTCTTTAACTCTTATATCTAACTTGGAATCTGTTTCTTGAAGAACACCAGTAAAAGAACTGAAAAGGAAGCTCCATTTCCATATGTTTTATGTTGAAAGAACAAAAGTAAACATATTAAAACACCATTTCTAATGAAATAAGAGAGGGCAGGAGAATAATGAATAACAGAGGCATTTTCTTGGTGGGTTGGATCTGCATGTCTTGAAGAGAGCAGTGACATGAGTATACTCATATAAAAAAACAATATATAAGATGTACAAATACATGTATGAAAAGATTATGGGATATCATTTTTATCTTCTCTCACCTTTACCACAATGACTGCACTACAGCACCAACAACTGGCTTACTTTACTCTGTTTAGGAAAAATGGACAGCAACAATAGACATCCCAAAGTTGCTAGAAAAAAGATTGAGCCTCAGTCCCATACATTTAGCTGCAGGCAAACAAGGAATGCTGAGAAAGAGGGAAAAGTCTTCCCCATGGAAGAGCACACCCATTGATTATCCAATACCAAATGATCATACCCTGAAAACGTGCATACAAGTAACATTATATACACAGAACATGTTGTATTTAGGAACATGTATGCAGATACATGTACATATATGCATGTAATAGCAATTAATGAAAAAAAGAGATGTGGATTTTTAAGAAAAGCAAGGAGGGGTGTATGGTAGGAATTGGAGATGGGAAAAGATGTGATTATGTTACAATCTCAAAAACAAAAGAAATAATTAAAAAGAATAATGGCCCAGTGTCTTAAACGACAGAAATTGTAAGACATCAGATTATTTTATAGAATAGAGTCTTTCCTTAGGCTGAGAGTTGCTTTTCAATGCTAGTTGCCTGAGACCCTCTCTTTGAAAGGAGTCTGTTCTCATGGCCAACACTAATCTCTCCATTTTTAACTGAAGACAAGCAATGTAGTAGTGTTCTCAACTGCCATGAGAAAAATTATGCATTTGTGCCTCCAGGGAATACTGCCATTTTCAGAGTGTGAATCAGAAATTGCTGATGCTTCATAAAATAAGACAGATGAATCGTGGTGCATTATGGCCAAAGGCCATGTTCAGTAGAGTGTTCCTTAATCCATCATTTAGTGAGCACCTGCTTATGAGTTTGGTGCTAGTAGTAATAATAAAAAATAGCCAAGAGAAAGGTCCAAAGGAGCTAAAGGGGTTTGCAAACCCATAGGAGGAACAACAATATGAACCAACCACTACCCCCAGAGTTCCTAAGGATTAAACCATCAACCAAAGAGTACACATGGAGGAAGCAATGGCTCCAGCTGCATATATATCAGAGCATGGCCTTGTTAGAAAACCAATGAGAAGAGAGACCCTTGGTCCTGTGAAGGCTAGTTGCTCCAGTGTAAGGGAATGGCAGGACAGGAAAGCAGGAGTGAGTGAGTTAGTGAGGAGAGGCAGGGGGATAGGATAGGGGGTTTCAGACAGGAAATGAGTAAAGGGGATAACATTTGAAATGTAAATAAAGAAAATATCTAATAAAAAGAAAGATAGCCCAAACCCCTAATTTTGAACTAGCTGTCTCTTAATTTAGATGTCTCTTCATTCTTAATGGGGAACTTTCTACACAAATGACATTCTGAGAAACTACATACAATTGTCTCCAAATACAGAATAGTGTCTTACTTCTACAACCAGGGATAACTTACATGTGTTGCTTAAGTTGTCCTTTCAACAACCCAATGAGTTATTGATTTGAAGATTTACAGCAAACTCTTTGACATTTCTACCACATATACTCTTAAGAATTTGTCCAATCTGAGCATTCATTTGTTAAAACAATAAAAGAAAGGCCAGAAAGTTGATAATAAACACAAGAATTTATATTTTCCTCTTACCAAGAATGCACTGAGCCAATGAGATCACTTAGAATTTTTCCTCCCATTGCCTTCTTGGTCTAGGAGACTTTTTCATGGTAGAAGGAACTCTGAATCCAAAAGAAGTAGTACTACTGTTGCTTTAGCCTTGGAAATATGAGAGGAAATAGTGACAATTATAATGACTTTCCTGGGAAAACATGTATAAGATGTATACCCTTCTCTCTCCTTTTTATCTTCCCTACTCCAAGAATCACAACTTCCTAAGAATTTGACTAACTCCTTTTATTTTCTTATTAAACTGATAGTTCTTACAGCTAAATATTTATCCTGATTTTCATGACACATTCAGAAGTAATGGCCTGTATAATAAATGAGAAATAATCACATTTAAATCTAGTGTGTTCTATGTCCAAAAACTCAGTCAATGCTTTCATATTGTCAATATAAATACTGAAGGCACTCTCAGCTTGTTGCTCTGATTTCTTCCTTATGCATACTTATTTCAGAAGTTATGATTCCCTGTTGCTGCAGATATGATAAAAAAGCAAAGCAAACTTTTGGAGCCACATCAATGCTCCCTTGAAAAAAATCATTATCCACTTCACAATTGGATGAATTACCCTCTTCTTCCATCAAGACGAAGACTGTTACTTGCTTAAAACTTAAATTTTGTACTGTAAACTTTAAAATAGAGCTTTCAAGTGCATAATAATACACAATTTGAAATATATTCTTAGGTACAGTGTCTGCTGTGATCATCAAAAATAGAGAAAAAAAAGAAAAACCATTGTGAAGTAAGTAAATGAGGAGCTATCAACTCCATTCTCCAGAAGAGAATGATAGTACATACATTTATGAATCTGACAAATTCCAATTTTGTTTTCCCTGCCACTACCTTTACTGCAGTCTACCATGCTTTTGTCCCAAAGGCCCTTTTTGTATATTGTGGCTTCTCTGTTCAGAACTGACTAAGGAAAATGGATCCAATCTCAGTGGGATTTCTCTGGTTCCCCCACTTAGAAATGTAGGAATGGGGACAGAAATAAAGATCTTGGCAGAGTTAAAATATAGAGTAGAAAGTGAGATAGGAGAGACCAGAAATGGTAGCTGAAAATGCAAAGATGCTATCCACACAGACAAAACAGTAACACTAAGTTTCAGAGGTTTGTCAGAAAAAAATACCAATCTGGATGGGGGAGGATGGGGAGAGAATTACATAGATTTCAGGGGAATAACGACTACAAATTTTGAGAGTCTTAAAACTTCTCAACTCCATGATGTAATTTCTTCCTGGATTGGCCTGCATCCTTGTCCTTGAGCTTTGTAGGAAGATGCTATAACTTACAATGATTTTTCCCCTTTTCCTTGAGCTAAGCCTAATTGGTTTCTATATTTGCAACCAACATGAAAAATAAGACTCAATGTGATTAAATTTATCCAAGATCACATTTTCTGATAGTGAAAACTAAAAAATTAAAACCACAGCCCAGGTCCCCTAACTTATATTATGATGGATTATTGCCTTCCAGAAATGTCTGCTCAGATACAGGCAGTGAAGACACAGAGATTTGTGCACCAAAATCAGAAAAGAGAAGAAGATATTCAAATTAAGTAACCAAAATAACTACTAAACACCCAGTAGTATATTCTCCCAAAACCTATTAACTTGGCCTTTTGTTGTAAAGGTATTTTTTATTCTAGTAGCTGACGGCAGAGACAATCCTAAGACCACAGAGATTTGGGGATTCTGGCCTCTAGAAGAGTGGAAGGATCCTTTTCTGCTATTCTGTTCAGGGAAGTGTTAAAAAAAGAACTCTCTTTTTTTAATTTAATTTTTATTTTCTATATTCTATGTTTACATTCCAAAGGCTTTCCCCTTTCCCAGTTCCCCCCCCACCATATGTCCCATAATTCCTCTCCCCCCCAGCTATTCCCCAATCATTCCCCCCACCACGATTTCTCTGTTCTGGGTCTACAATACTGGATTCAATCTTTACAGGCCCAGGGTCCTCTCCTTTCTTCTTCTTGGGAGTCATTTGACTTGCTAATTGTGCCTTGAGCATTTAGGGCTTCTGGGCTCATTAATATCCACTTATCAGTGATTGCATTTCATGTGTATTCTTTTGTGATTGGGTTAGCTCACTTAGGATGATAGTTTCCAGATCTAACCATTTACCTACAAATTGCATGAGTCCATTATTTTTAATTGCTGAGTAGTACTCCATTGTATAAATATACCACATTTTCTGTATCCATTCCTCTTTTGAGGGATATCTGGGAAGAAAAAAAAGAACTCTCATGTTCCCACATGCTTGAGTCTCTGTCTGAGCAGCCTGGCTGGCCATTCACTGGTGGGCAATGGCCGACTCTGACTCAGAACCCCACAATCTCTCCACCCAGCATGATCGGTTCCCACTGGTGAGTAGCGACCATTCCATCCCAGTGCTTCAAATCCCCCATGGCCTTGGTGGAGCACCTCAAGCAAACCCACACCTGGCTGCCTTACCTTTCTCTCATGAACCTAGATGAACTGCTGCAAAGGAAAATGCAACACAAACTTAGATCAGAAACAATGGTAACTCAATCTCTGGGCACAGCAACTAGACCCCAATCTTGTAAGCCTCATTAAAATCTGATTCCTCTGGTGGCAGATCCTTATGGTTCTGCCATGATACTAGGAAACTAGCAGCTACATCTTACCCCTCTGCTGTCCCCATGCCAAAAGAAACTAATGCTTCCTCTCTTTCTCTGTCCAACCCGGAAGTTTTGCCTCCTCACCCAGTGATTGGCTTCATTATTCATTAGAAGATTGGTTCACATGAACAACACCAGGCCCAGGTACAACACTGTTCAAAATCATCAATTTGTGATGATTTATTACAGCAGCCATAGGAAACTAATAATATCTCAAAACTATAAATTATTATGAAGAACAAAAAATATCAGAGAAAGAGAACTTAATAGTAGTTGGAGTTATTAGTGTCCACATAGGATTAAGAAGTGTTGTAGTGTTTACTTAGCATGTACTGAAATTCAACAGAAAAACACTGACTGAGGATGCAGAAACCCGAGCCAGACTTTGGCCCCAAGAAACTCATGGTTTTTATATCAGAATTGGTTGTGCTTTTTCTAACACAGCTGTTGAAAAGTAATTAATGTTCTTCAGAATAGTATTTTTTATTCATTTGATAAAGATTTACCAAAAATTTGTTCTTTTTCCCCTGTCATCGCCTCATCAGGAAAGATACATAATATCTTCTATCCTCCTCTACTGTCAATATTAACATTATCACCCATGTACCTCTACTGCCTGGTTATTACAGAAGCAGCACATGGGCTCTTACTCAGGAACATTTCAACTAAAACAGAGATGTCAAAGTGATTTCTGTAAATGCTGCCGAATTATGAATGCTAAGAGTGGAAAGATTAGAGATTTTGGCTTCAAGGAAAGGTTGGAGATATTGGCTTCAAGGAGATAAACAGCTCTAGGCTCTTTAATCCCCTGGCCAAAACAAAGCAAGGCAAAGCAAAACAAACAAACAAAAAAACAGGCGAGGACATAGCAGATAGTCAGTGACCCTCATCAAAATGTTGCACACTCACAGCACTTCATAAACAAAAAGAATTTTAAAAAGTTATTATATGAGTACCTATGTAGAATGAAATCTTTACAAACAGGACCAGTGTAGACTTCCTGGGATTAAAGTCTGTGAGAGCATCTTTTATTTGTAGTTGGGTAAAAAGACTATGAGAACATAAGCTTTTTCTATCTACTTCTTTCACTGAAAACAACAAAACTCGTACCAAATTCTAAGTTAAATTAACAGTTGGGTCCATTGCTATTTCAATAAAAATTAAGTTTCCTGTATATACAGCTTACAGATAAAATGAATAACATATGCTTGATTGTTATTTGATGGCAACATCTCAGGATGAGTAAAAGGTATTTAATAAAAGAATGCTCAGGAAGAACATATGTTTTAGTTAGGGTTTTACTCCTGTGAACAGACACCATGACCAAGGCAACTCTTTAAGGACAGCATTTAATTGGGGCTAGCTTAGAGATTCAGAGGTTCAGTCCATGCAGACATGATTCAGGCAGAGATAAGAGTACTACATCTTCACCTAAAGGCTGCTAGCAGAATACTGGCTTCCAGGCAGCTAGGATGAAGGTCTTAAAGCCCACACCCAAAGTGACATGGACTACTCCAACTAGGTCACACCTATTACAACAGGACTATACCTTCTAATAGTGCCACTCCCTAGGCTGAGCATATACAAACCATAGTATTCTACTCCCTGGCATTCATATGACTCTAAGGGGCCAGACCTAAACATAGCATAATACCAAATACATTTAGTCCAAATACAAAAGTCCCCATAGTCTATAGCAGTGTCAACAATGTTAAAAGTCAAAAGTTCAAAGTCTCTTCTAAGATTCATCCAACCACTTAACTATAATCCCTAAAGCAAGACAGGAAACCAGATGGGCAAACTCCAAATTCTGCATCTCTTGTCTGATGTCAACACAGTCTTCAGATCTCTAACTCCTTTTTTTGTCTTTGTTGACTGAAACAACATTCTTTCTCCCAGGTTGGTTCCACTCCCTGTTAGCAGCTTTCCTCAGGAGATATCCTATGGCTCTAGATTCTCAAACCTCTTGAAGCCTCCAAGGAAACTTCAATGTTACAGCTTCTTGTTTCAATGTCTGGGATCCCCACATGATCTTCTGGGCTCCTCCAAAGGGCTAGTGTCACCCTCTATAGCATATTAAGTTCAGGTTGATCCACTCCATCACTGCTTCTGTTCTTGGTTCTGGCATTTCCGATACAATGGGGTCTTCCGAAGCAAATAGGCTTCACCAATAGACTCTCATAGGCTCTCTTCATGGTTCCAAGCCTCAGTTCCTTTGCATGACCCCTTTAGTCCTGGGCTGTCAGCTGAAACTTAGGCTACACTTTCACCAATGGCCTTCCATGGCCTCTCACAATGCCAAACCTCAGCTGTTCTCCATGATGCCTTCATGCATTCAAAACTAGTATCACCTGGGTGACTCTTACAATTACCAAGTACAGCTGCAGCACAAGGTGAAACCTTGACTATCTCTGGAACAGTTTATTTTTGGTCTCAGAAAACACTCCCCAGATTTCACCTCAGTGATGCTAGTCTCTTCTTAATCACTATTAATTTCTTAGCTCCAGATAGCCAGTACCAATTGTCCCAGTAGTCCCTTTTATTCTTGACTCTAAAGCCAAAGCCAAGTGGATGAAACTGCTGAGTTCTGTTGCTTGCTGGGGCCGGAACATGGACCACCATTGTTAAACCCATTGTTTAATCCCATCAGTGCTGGGATTCAAGGTGTGTACCACCACACCTGGCCTTAAGTTTTTCTTCATCTAGAACTTGCTCTGTCCCAAGCTGACCTTGAACTCAGAAATCTGTTTGACTTTGTCTCCAGAGATTAAAGGTGTGTACCACCTTGCCTGGATCTAAATTTAGCTGGGTAGTATCTTTCTGGAAGTCCTACTCCCTTAATCTGCTATCTGCTACAACATAGGATTCAGCTCCATTCTACTTCCTGATACCACTTTAATATTTAAGCCATATATTTTATATTTTTCCTTTCTAAATGCTCTTCATGAGGCTTAACCAGAGAACAAAGTCTATGCTGGTCATTTCTGAGACTTCCTTTGTCAAGCAATTGATGTAAATCTCTTTATGTTAGCTCAAGTATACTCTTCAGACAAGGGCATAAAGCAGCCACACTCTTCACCAAAATATCACAAAAACGGTCTCTTGGACACATGGTAAAATTATTCTCCTCTGAAACCTCTAGTGCCAAGCTTCCACAACTCAAATTACTATCAGTAACAAAGTCTTCCATATTCCTACTAGGATAGCCCATTAAGTTCCATTTAAAGCATTCCACTGCTTTCCAAATACAAAATCCCAAAATCCACATTCTTCCAAACAAAAGCATGGTCAGGCCTATCATGGCAATAACCCAGTCCCTGGTATCAACACATCTTAGTTAGGGCTTTACTACTGTGAACAGACACTATGACCAAAACAACTCTTATAAGTACAACATTTAATTGGGGCTGGCTTACAGATTCAGAGGTTCAGTCCATCATCTTGATGAAGGTAGGAGCAGGGCAGGCATGATGCAGGCAGAGCTGAGAGTCCTACATCTTTATATGAAGGCTGCTAGCAGAATACTGGCTATTCTGGGAGGTAGCATGGCTTCTAGGGAGGTAGGATGAAGGTCTTAAAGCCCACACCCAACAAGACACGCCTACTTCAACATGATCACACTTTCTAACAGTGCCTCTCCCTGGGCCAAGCACATACAAACCATAAAAATATATAATAAAGAAAAAGAAAAATATATTGTGATCCTCTTGATACTTCTTGTTTCCTCAAGAAACAGAACTTCTACATATTCAGATGCCCTATTTTCTTAACATTTTGTGCTCATAACTGGTCAGACTCTAAAATTTCTCTAAGCACTACTCAACAGAGCTCCCCCAAAACTCAACACTCACAGAAGTGGAACAAAGTCAGGTGATTCCCAAGACCTAGACATGGAACAGATTCTTCACAGTCCAAAACTCTCCTGCCATATTTTCATGTGCTTCATAAGCCCAAGACCCCAGAATAGTCCAAGAGAGGAAAGATATCTGACCCTTTGATAAATGAAAAATTGATTAAAGAAGTTAATTTGACTTAGAGAAATATAATATCTGCTATCTCTGGAGATGGGCAAATCAATTCAAAATGTGTTATTACACATGGAGAATCAATGTTTTGAAGGACTCTTATAGTTATAACCCAAAATTCAGACTTATTTGGAAAACTTTGAATAACATCTACTAAAGACTTATCTTTACTTTTTTGATAATGGTTTTCCATTATACCAAATAGGGAAAAAAGAAAAATCCTGATTCATCTATATCTTCAAAAAAGTGATCTTTTATTCATATATCGTTTCTTTGTTCATGTTTAGATCTTCTAAAAGGACATTTATGTTTTTCCTTGGTCACCAGCTCTTTAATTCACCCCTGACAAGACTTACAAAAATTTATGACAGACTGAGCAACATCCCCTGTAACCATGACCACTCGCAAATTATCTGACATTCTTTCCAGACCAGCTCACCAGAATAGCTAATGTCTCTGTATGTTACAGCAGCAAGCACTAGTTACTATCATATCACATACTCATTTTTTCTGGGCCTTGAAGTTGAGTAAAGTTGGATATTTTGGTGGTCTTCTTCTGTTTGCTAAAAATGCAACATTGTAGATTAAAATAGCACTGTCTCCCTTTTTCTGTTGTCTTCTCTCCCTATCATACAAGTAAGACTATTTTTAAGTAAGACTATTTGTAGCTGGGCATGGTGGCGCACGCCTGTAATCCCAGCACTTGGGAGGCAGAGGCAGGCAGATTTCTGAATTCGAGGCCAGCCTGGTCTACAGAGTAAGTTTCAGAACAGCCAGCACTACACAGAGAAATCCTGTCTTGGGAAAACAAAACAAAACAAAAAAAAGAACTATTTGTGGTCTTCGACACACCTAACAAGTCAATCTCTCAGACCCAATTACCACCCCAGTATTTGATTAGGATTATCATTATATTTATTCCATAAACTAACACTTCTTTCAAACACATGAAATTGCTAACATTATAGAAAAATTTCTGCTGCTCAGCCCATTAAAATATTTATTGGGCATTTATTGATCAGTTATTAGTCAATTTACTGTGTATATTTTTATAGGCAATGAACAAATTAGACTGTCACTGCTATTATTAGAGTATTCAGAGACAGATAATAAATATTTAACAGTTAAGTTTGCAATACTTTATATAATAAATATATTAAAAATAAAAAGCCCAAAAAAAGTTTCCAGTTTTCACAAGATAATTCAGGATGTCATTGCTAGTGAGAGACTTTAAAGCAGAAATATGAACGAACAAGAGAAGCAGCCATGCATCTTTCTAGATAAAGAGAACTTTTTAGGTAAATAATATTCCAGAAGAATTATTTCAAAAGTCTGAAGCAGAAGAATACTACGTAGGTTAGAGAAATGTCAGAAAAGTCAGTGTGGACTGAATTGAATCACATAGAAGAACAAAGTACTGTAGGACTTGGGAAACTATTCTCAAGCATGCCTGCATGTTAGAATCATTTGGGAAGCTTTTTGCTCTTTTTCTTTTTTTTTTTTCTAATTTTATTTTTTATTTTATTGGATATATACTATATTTACATTTCATTTCCCTTTTTCTGGTTCCCTGCCCCCCAAAAGTCCCACATGCCCTTTTCCCTCCCTGTGTTCCCCCCATACACCCCTGCCCACGACCCTGTTCTGGTATTCTCCTACACTAATGCTTTGAGCCTTTCCAGAACCAGGGTCCACTCCTTCCTTCTTGTAGGACACCTTTTGGTATGTGGATTGTGTCTTTGGTGTCCCAAGATTCTAGGCTAATTATCCACTTATCAGTGAGTGCATACCATGGTTATTCTTTTGAGACTGGGTTACCTCACTAAGTATGATGTTCTCCAGCACTATCCATTTCTCTAAGAATTTCATGAATTCATTGTTTCTAAGGGCTGAATAGTACTCCATTGTGTATATATACCACATACTTTGTATCCATTCTTTCATTGATGGATATCTGGGTTCTTTCTGGCTTCTGGCTATTATAAATAAGGCTGCTATGAACATAGTGGAGCATGTATCCTTATTGCATGCCAGGGAACCTTCTGGGTATATGCCCAGGAGTGGTATGGCTGGATCCTCCGGAAGTATCCTGTCCAGTTTTCTGAGGAACCGCCAGACTGATTTCCAGAGTGGTTGTACCAGCTTGCAGTCTCACCAGCAGTGGAGGAGTGTTCCTCTTTCTCCACATCTTCGCCAACACCTGCTGTTTCCTAAGTTTTTAATCTTAGTCATTCTGACTGGTGTGAGGTGAAATCTCAGGGTTGTTTTGATATGCATTTCTCTTATGACTAATGATGTTGAACATTTTTTAAGGTGTTTCTCGGCCATCTGAATTTCTTCAGGTGAAAAGTCTTTGTTTAGCTCTGAACTCCATTTTTGATAGGGTTATTTGGTTTTCTGGGGTCTAACTTCTTGAGTTCTTTGTATACATTGGATATTAGCCCTCTGTCAGATGTAAGGTTGGTGAAGATCTTTTCCCAATTTGTTGGTTGCCGATTTGGCCTCTGGACAGTGTTTTTTGCCTTACAGACACTTTGTAATTTAATGAGGTCCCATTTGTCTATTCTTGATCTTAGAGCATAAGCTATTGGTGTTCTGTTCAGGAACATTCCCCCTGAGCCAAAGTCCTCAAGGGTCTTCCCCAGTTTCTTTTCTATTAATTTTAGTGTGTCTGGTTTTATGTGGAGGTCCTTGATTCACTTGGAGTTGAGCTTAATACAAGAAGGTAAGAGTGGATTAATTCTCATTCTTCTGCGTGTTGACCTCCAGTTGAGCCAGCACCATTTGTTGAAAAGGCTATCTGTTTTCCACTGGATGTTTTCAGCTCCTTTGTCGAAGATCAATTGTCTATAGATGTGTAGGTTCAATTCTGGGGCTTCAATCCTATTCCATTGATCCACCTCCCTGTCACTGTACCAATACCATGCAGTTTTTTTTATTGTATATATTCTATATTTACAATTCATTTCCCTTTTTCTGGTTCCCCACCCCCAAAGGTCCCACATGTCCTTTTCCCTCCCCCTGCTCCCGCATCCACCCCCTCCCACTTTACTGTTCTTGTACTCTCCCACAATGATGTTTTGGTCCATTCTAGCACCAGTGTCCACTCTTTTCTTCTTGTGAGACATCACTTGATATGTGATTTGTGTCTTTGGTGTTCCAAGCTTCTAGGCTAATATCCACTTATCAGTGACTGTATACCATGGGTATTCTTTTGAGACTGGGTCACCTCACTTAGTATGACATTCTCCAGCTCCATCCATTTCTCTAAGAATTTCATGAATTCATTGTTTCTAATGGCTGAATAGTACTCCATTGTGTATATATACCACATTTTTTGTATCCATTCCTCTGTTGAGGGACATCTGGGTTCTTTCCAGCTTCTGGCTATTATATATAAGGCTGCTATGAACATAGTGGAGCATGTATCCTTATTGCATGCTGGTGAATCTTCTGGGTATATTCCCAGGAGTGGTATGGCTGGGTCCTCCGGAAGTATCACGCCCAGTTTTCTGAGGAACCGCCATACTGATTTCCAGAGTGGTTGTACCAGCCTGCATTCCCACCAGCAGTGGAGGAGTGTTCCTCTTTCTCCACATCCTCGCCAACACCTGATGTCTTCTGAGTTTTTAATCTTAGCCATTCTGACTGGTGTGAGGTGAAATCTCAGGGTTGTTTTTATTTGCATTTCCCTAATGACTAGTGATGTTGAACATTTTTTAAGGTGTTTCTCAGCCATCCGAATTTCTTCAGGTGAAAAGTCTCTGTTTAGCTCTGTACCCCATTTTTGGATAGGGTTATTTGGTTTTCTGGGGTCTAACCTCTTGATTTCTTTGTATACATTGGAGATTAGCCCTCTGTCGGATGTGGGGTTGGTGAAGATTTTTTCCCAATTTGTTGGTTGCCGATTTATCCTTTTGACAGTGTCTTTTGCCTTACAGAAACTTTGTAGTTTTATGAGGTCCCATTTGTCTATTCTTGCTCTTAGAGCATAAGCAATTGGTGTTCTGTTCAGGAATTTTTCCCCTGAGCCAATGTCCTCCAGGGTCTTCCCCAGTTTCTTTTCTATTAGTCTTAGTGTGTCTGGTTTTGGCTTCATCCCAGGGATGCAGGGATGGTTCAATATACGGAAATCCATCAACGTAATCCACTACATAAACAAACTCAAAGAAAAAAACCACATGGTCATCTCATTGGATGCTGAAAAAGCATTTGACAAAATTCAGCATCCTTTCATGCTAAAGGTCCTAGAAAGAACAGGAATTCAAGGCCCATATCTAAACATAGTAAAAGCAATATACAGCAGACCAGTAGCCAACATCAAGGTAAACGGAGAAAAACTCAAAGCAATCCCTCTAAAATCAGGGACTAGACAAGGCTGTCCCCTCTCGCCATATCTCTTCAATATAGTACTTGAGGTACTAGCTAGAGCAATTCGACAACAGAGGGAAGTCAACGGGATACAAATCGGAAAGGAAGAAGTCAAACTATCACTATTTGCAGATGATATGATAGTTTACTTAAGTGACCCAAAAACCTCCACCAGAGAACTCCTGCAACTGATAAACAACTTCAGCAAAGTGGCTGGCTATAAAATCAACTCAAGTAAATCAGTAGCCTTCCTATACGCGAAGGATAAGCAGGCCGAGAAAGAAATTAGGGAAATGACACCCTTCACAATAGCCACAAATGATATAAAGTATCTCGGAGTGATGCTAACCAAACATGTGAAAGATTTATACGACAAAAACTTCAGGTCTCTGAAGAGGGAAATTGAAGAAGACATCAGAAAATGGGAAAATCTTCCATGCTCGTGGGTTGGCAGGACTAATATAGTCAAAATGGCAATCTTGCCCAAAGCAATATACAGATTCAATGCAATTCCCATCAAAATCCCAACTCAGTTCTTCATAGAGCTAGAAAGAGCAATTCTCAAATTCATCTGGAATAACAAAAAACCCAGGATAGCTAAAACTATCATCAACAGCAAAAGAACTTCTGGGGGAATCAATATCCCGGACCTCAAGCAATATTACAGAGCAGTGGTATTAAAAACTGCATGGTATTGGTTCAGTGACAGGGAAGCGGATCAATGGAATAGGATCGAAGACCCAGAATTGAACCCACACATCTATGGCCAATTGATCTTCGACAAAGGAGCTGAAAACATCCAGTGGAAAAAAGATAGCCTTTTCAACAGATGGTGCTGGCTCAACTGGAGGTCAACATGCAGAAGAATGAGAATTGATCCACTCTTATCTCCTTGCACTAAGCTCAACTCCAAGTGGATCAAAGACCTCCACCATGCAATTTTTTAACACTACTGCTCTGTAGTATATCTTGAGGTCCGGGATACTGATTCCCCCAGAGTTCTTTTACTATTGATGATAGTTTTAGCTATCCTGGGTTTTTTTGTTATTCCAGATGAATTTGAGAATTGCTCTTTCTAACTCTATGAAGAACTGAGTTGGGATTTTGAAGGGGATTGCATTTAATCTGTATATTGCTTTTGTCAAGATTGCCATTTTAACTATATTAATGCTGCCAACCCATGAGCATGGTAGATTTTTCCATTTTTCTGAGGTTTTCTTCCATTTCCTTGTTCAGAGACCTGAAGTTTTTGTCATATAAATCTTTCACTTGTTTGGTTAGAGTCACACCAAGATACTTTATATTGTTTGTGGCTATTGTGAAGGGTGTCATTTCCCTAATTTCTTTCTCAGCCTGCTTATCCTTTGAGTATAGGAAGGCTACTGATTTGCTTGAGTTGATTTTATAACCAGCCATTTTGTTGAAGTTGTTTATCAGTTGTAGGAGTTCTCTGGTGGAGTTTTTGGGTCACTTAAGTATACTATCATATCATCTGTGAATAGTGATAGTTTGACTTCTTCCTTTCCAATTTGTATACTTTTGACTTCCTTATGTTGTCGAATTGCTCTAGCTAGTACCTCAAGTACTATATTGAAGAGATATGGTGAGAGGGTGCAGCCTTGTCTAGTCCCCGATTTTAGTGGGATTGCTTCAAGTTTCTCTCCATTTACTTTGATGTTGGCTACTGGTCTGCTGTAAATTGCTTTTACTATGTTTAGGTATGGGTCTTGAATTACTGTTCTTTACAAGATTTTTAGCATGAAGGAATGCTGAATTTTGTCAAATGCTTTTTCAGCATCCAATGAGATGACCATGTGGTTTTTTTTCTTTGAGTTTGTTTATGTAGTGCATTACGTTGATGGATTTCCGTATATTGAACCATCCCTGCATCCCTGGGATGAAGCCAACTTGATCATGGTGATTGACCATTTTGATGTGTTCTTGGATTCGGTTGGCAAGAATTTTATTGAGTACTTTTGCATCGATGTTCATAAGGGAGATTGGTCTGAAGTTTTCTTTCTTAGTTGGATCTTTGTGTGGTTTTGGTATCAGGGTAATTGTGGCTTCATAGAATGAGTTGGGTAGTGTTCCATCTGTTTCTATTTTGTGGAATAGTTTGAAGAGTATTGGTATTAGGTCTTCTTTGAAGGTCTGATAGAATTCTACACTAAAACCATCTGGTCCTGTGCTTTTTTGGGGTGGAAGACTTTCTATGACTCCTTCTATTTCTTTGGGGGTTATGGGACTGTTTAGACGATCTATTTGATCCTGATTTAATTTTGGTATTTGGTATCTGTCTAGGAAATTGCCCATTTCCTCCAGATTCTCTGCAGTTGTGTTGAGTATAGGCTTTTGTAGTAAGATCTGATAATTTTTTGAATTTCCTCAGTTTCTATTGTTGTATCTCCCTTTTCATTTCTAATTTTGTTAATTTGAATACTGTCTCTGTGCCCTTTGGTAAGTCAGGCTAAGGGTTTATCTATCTTGTTGATTTTCTCAAAGAACCAGCTCCTGGTTTTGTATGGTTCTCTTTGTTTCAACTTGATTGATTTCAGCCCTGAGTTTGATGATTTCCTGTCTTCTACTCCTCCTGGGTGAAATAGCTCCTTTTTGTTCGAGAGCTTTCAGGTGTGTCATTAAGTTGCCAGTGTATGCTCTCTCCTGTTTCTTTTTGGAGGCACTTGGGGCTATGAGTTTTCCTCTTATCACTGCTTTCATTGTGTCCCATAGATTTGGGTAGGTTGTGCCTTCATTTTCATTAATTCTAAAATGTCTTTGATTTCATTCTTTATTTCTTCCTTGACTAAGGTATCATTGAGTAGAATATTGTTCAGCCTCCATGTGTATGAGGATTTTCTGTTGTTTTTGTTGCTATTGAAGACCATTCCTACTCCATGGTGATCCAATAGGAGGCATGGAATTAGTTCGATCTTCTTATATTTGTTGAGGTTTGTCTTGTGACCAATTATATGGTCGATTTTGGAGAAGGTACCATGAGGTGCTGAGTAAAAGGTATAGTCTTTTGGTTTAGGATGAAAGGTTTTATATATATATATATATATATATATATATATATATATATATATATATATATATTAAACCCAGTTGGTCCAAAGTTTCAATGACTTTCCCTGTGTCCCTGTTTAGTTTCTGTTTTCCTGATCAGTCCATTGAGGATAGTGGAGTATTGAGGTCCCCCACAATTATTGTGTTAGGTGCAATGTGTGCTTTGAGCTTTAGTAAAGTTTCTTTTATGAATAAGGGTGCCCTTGCCTTTGGAGCATAGATGTTTAGAATTGTGATTTCTTCTTGGTGGATTTTTCCTTTGACCAGCAAGAAGTGACCTTCTGTGTCTCTTTTGATGATTTTAGGTTGAAAGTCAATTTTATCTGATATTAGAATGGCTATGCCAGCTTGCTTCCTGAGACCATTTGCTTGTAAAATTGTCTTCCAGCCTTTTACTCTAAGGTAGTGTTTGTCTTTGATACTGAGGTATGTTTCCTGTATGCAGCAAAATGTAGGGTCCTGTTTCCGTATCCAGTCTGTTAGTCTATGTCTTTTTATTGGGGAATTTAGTCCATTGATGTTAAGAGATATTAAGAAATAATGATTATTTCTTCCTGTCATTTTTGATGTTATTTTTGTTTTTAAGTGGTTATCTTCTTTTCAGTTTGATGGAAGAAGGTTACTATCTTGCTTTTTCCAGGGTGTAGTTTCCCTCCCTATATTGGAGTTCACTTTCTTTTAAATTAATTCCCAAAAGAAGCAGGTAAGGAAATGGGATCCGAAAATGCTGTGGAAGAAACAGTGACTTGTGGGAGAGTCAGTCAGCTCTATGTGAGAAAAGAAAAAGAGGATGCTCCTAAGAATTCAGAGATAAGAGAATTCATGCCAGAGAGTTCATGCCAGAACTGAACCCCAGAAAATAAAGAAACTGGGAGGTCAGGAGTTTGGAGGTCAAGTTACATTGTGAAAGAGGGTCTGAGCCAAAGAGTTGAGTTGATAATATGATCTTCCAGTGAATGTATATAAAACTTTGAAACCCCATACAGTATAGAGTATTTCAGATATGATAGCTACTGTTAGCAAAATAGTATTCTGTATTCAAGAATTCTTCATTTATAATTTCAACCAGCCACACAGAGAAGATACTAGAGCACAACTCCAGAAAGTTCTAAAGTTTAAAAATTTAAACTTGTTGTACACCACAGAAAGCAAGATAGATGATCCTTGATGTCCTCTTCCTGCTTCACAGGTGCTTAACCTGCCTCTAGCACTCTTTGAGATCTATCTTCTTGAATTTTGTGCAAGTTAGTATTTGAACATATATGAAGGTGTGGGTGTGGTGAATTTGCACAAATAATTTTTATATTACTCCTTAAACAATACAGAATAAGAATTATTTGCATATCATTTATATTTTAATCATTATGATAAATACTCTCATGGGATGAAGTCAATATATAGAAAGATGCACATGGTTTACATGAAAAATAAAATGGATATATGTATCTGAAATTTTGGTATTTATAGAAAGTGGTAGAAACAACCCTCCATTGATATCAGGAATAACTATATCATGGTAACAGAGAACTATGGATTTAGATCCAGGAAAAATTAAGTCCAATGGACTTGGTGATGTCTATACTCGTGTGTTTAATTTAGAGAGTAAATATATTATCCTTAACATTATATGTAAAAAATCTGGCAAAAAAAAGTAGCACAAAGGCTGCAAAACAGAATGAAGAACTTGGATCACCAAAATCCTGAGAAGTTAAAGAAAATCTGTGAAGAAGAAAAAAGTGCAAATCTGTAGGGAAAAAAATCGGCAAACTTGAAATTCCGAAAGTTCAGAATTCCTGACAGGAAATTCCTGACAGCCAGAAAGCAGCAGAGATGGAGTAAGTGCTACGAGGTGGTTCAAACTTTATATCCAAATCTTTGAAGTTCACTCCTCCCAAAACTGGAATTATATGTCTTCTTTTGAGTATGGCCTGGATTTAGTGACTTGACTCCAGTGGAATATAGTCTATAAAAGTGATGGCATATGGATCAATAAGATGGTAATATATGTAAAGACTCTTCAAGCCAAGAATAATGTCATGAGTTAAGTCACATAGAGGAAGGAGAGAACAAATTCTGCAAGGTGCCCTCTGACCATCACATATGTGCCATGACACACATATGCTATGGCATGAGAAAATACACACACATGCTCTCTCTCTGTCTCTCTCTGTCTCTCTGTCTCTCTGTCTCTCTGTCTCTGTCTCTCTCTCTCTCTCTCTCTCACACACACACACACACACACACACACACACACTTACAAATTAAAGTAAATGTTTTAGAAATTGGTTACTCATACTCACCTGGCAGAGACCATAGAATGATTACAAAAGTACGGTAACTGCACAAAAATTCATTGTGTTGTGTAGCCCTTGAATTTGTTTAATCTTGGTGTATGTTCTTTATTTGTAAGTTTATAATAAAGTTTGAAATAAATCATTAAAAACCAATAATTAAAAAGTGAGGACATGTAACTTGCAAGCTTGGGTCATGAAAGATGTTTGGCATTCTGCTTGCCTTTTCTAAGTACCTCTCTACTTCTTAGCAAGCCACTTCCATGCCACAAGCACTAAGCAACCCTATTAAGAGGTTTCTTTCCAATGGCCAGCTCCCACTCACTAACATAAGAATGAACCACTTTGTGAGAAGATTCTCCCAGTTCAGGCCAACTGTATGAGGGATGGCTGCTGATAGTGGAAACATTAATCTTTCCCAAGGATGAGTTACCCCTTACCCCTAAGTATTCACTCCATACAAAATGGTCAGCCCTGAAAGCAGATACATATAAACATTAAACAGGCTATATTTGTATGTTTATGCATTGAAATATGTTACGCTTATAACAAAAGAAAAAGAGATCACTAGCTTGAGAAGTGCTGGGTGGCATGGTAGAGGTTAGAGAGAGGACATGGGAGTTTAAAGGGTAGAAATGGAAAGGAAGGAGTGATGCAATTGTGTCTTAAATAAAACGTTAAAGTTGCCTTAAAAAAATATGAGCCAGAATGACCTAAGAAGACTCCTCCTGTCTGATATGACTTAAGGCCCACTCACCAAGATGAAACCCATACCCATCACATTGAGTGTGTGACAAAGAACCAGTGTCTAGATATCCTAGAGACTGTAGAGTAAAAACCAAATAATACTGATCTCAAAACAAAGTAGTGATAAAATAACCCCTAATGACACTGTTCTCTCTCATAGACCAATGCCTTATTTTGATGTCATTAGGGAAGTTTCCTCTTGCAACAGACGGGAACAGATTCAGAGACCTACAGCCAGGCATTATGCAGACAGCCAGACCTTGGAACACACAGCTGTAAATTGGACCTCTCCATCAAATCTTTTCCCACAAAGCTCAAGGAACCCACAGAAGAAAAGGCAGAAAGAGTGTAAGAGCCAGAAAGGATGAAGACCAACAGAAGATCAAGCCCCTCTAAGTCTCAAGAGTAAGGATTAGATTATTAATACATTATGTTCCAGTTTTGATATTTACTCAAGTGTATATTTTTAATAGGAAAGATTTGTCATCTCTTTAATTCCTTTTATGGGGCTTGATCCATTACCCTGTGCACTGTTCTATGGCTGAGTACAAAGCCACTTAGGAACAGGTTGGAGATGATACAGTATTAGAGATCTTTTCCTTCACCCAGTCCCTGAGCCTTGACTAACAGGCATCTTTTCCTGAAGCAAGCCATGTACCAAGCTCAGGGAGGAGAAAGCTAATTTTTTATAGCACTCCCCAAAGCATGGAAAAATAAACAGATTTCTTGGTGTAGCAAAGCACAAAAGCTGTGCTAAGAGGCAGTCACTCTTGGCAGCATAAAAGGTCTCATTGTCTATAGATGTTTGACCCTGAGGCCATATCATGCAGCTTCTCTTTTTGTTGTTTTGTTTTATCTTTGCTAAAATTATTGAATTTTCCTTTCAAGCCACAAAATCAGAACCTACTTATTGTAACAATAAAAAACAAAACCATTGCTAGCAAATAAAGAAAAAGCCAACAATGTCCCCCTCTCCTTCATTCCCAGGGTAATCAGAGGTAACAGGTTGTCCTGTGTACTGTTACCTTTTTTCCATGAATTGGCTATGATTGTTGATCACATAAACTCTCCAACATGCATTACTTTTCAATATGTATCTTACTCACTTAAAACATATTACAGTTGTCACATAAGATTGATAAAAATAGATAAAATGCATTGTTTTATATAGCTGTGTGATATTCTGTAGTGTGGATAGGCAATAATCATTCTTTCTTTTTCCAAAATTTATGATTATCCAGATAGCTCAGGATCAGTGGATATATTTCCTCATATCTTTCCTCATATCTCTTAATTAACATAGACAGGGCTCTGGGCTTCATTCCACACATAATATAAAAAATAATAGAAGACAGACAGACAGACAGACAGGGAGATGAAGCAATAGGTGATGTTTTAAATTAAAACTTTTATTTTGTATAAATTTAAAACAATTTTAGCCTTACGTTTACAGTTGTACCACCATGGAACAATGTGGATACATAATATAAATCCATCAAAATTTACAGCATATACAACACGAAGAGGAATACTAGTTAGAGCTCTCATTTCCATGTTCTTGGCGTGGTTGAATAATTCTAAACGTTCAGAAAAGCATTTCAATACAACTTTGGCATATATGTCCCTTTAGCTATGTTGGACATTTTTCCTATATTTTAGAAACTTGGTTATTCTTTGATCTTCCTAAATTTGCTTTAAAGGACAGCAAAATAATGTGAATATCTTAATTTTCTTTGAATTATTTATTTTAAATTAATAAACCTTTTTATTTAGAGTTCTTATAATTTAATATCAAAGTTGAGAAGAAAGTCCAAAGTTACCACGTATTCTATCCCTCCCCAGTGTATGCATCCTCACTGGGACCACAGCCATCAGTTCGACACACTTTACAATCAATGAACCAATACTGACACATGAGTACCATCATCTACCAGTCTGTACATCAGTATTTTGCTTTGCATTGTGTGTGTGTTTTGACAATTTTATAATCTGCATATATCATAGCATCATACAAAAATGATTTCACTGTCCTCAAAAATCACCTCTGTTCCACCTATTTATCCTTCCCTCCTCAGTAACCGTCGCAGCTATTTCTGAAATATATCTAAGCCTTCCACACAGCCTTGGAAGAGTAAGTGAGATCCTTTCTGAAATAGGAAGATGGATGGGATAGAGATGGCTCCCAATGGCCGCAGTGGAACTCTGGGCAGATCGTCATTGACAGAAACAAGATGAGTGACACATCCCATGTGGCATGCTGCCAGATGTCAAAACGTGAAAATTTTTTTTCAGGGAAAAGGAGAAAGAGAGAATAAGTTGGAAATCTTCATTTATCTTGTATGGAGGAGTGCTCACACTACAAATTCTGGTGTGCAGACAAAATACAAATCCTCTATTTTGACCATAATTACTCTGCCTGACATAAGGAAGCTTCCTACTCCATGATTAGGATGACTGAATGAATTCCATAGCTTAATCTTCATCCTATGCAACAAAAATTTGAACAGTTTACTAGGTAGTGAGCAATAATTTGTTTAAAAAAATGCTCAGTGTGTCAGGTAATCCTCACCCATATCTGTTCTCAGGATGTCACGTAGATGACAGCGATATATGAGAGATGATATGAAGAGAATCCCAACTCCATGTATACTAGCTCCCAAGGAAGCTAAACTGATTGCCCAGAAAGCCTCAAGTATCCATCTATCTCTGCCTCCTTAGAACTGGGATTATAGGCATATACCACTACTCATGGATTTTTTTTCCCATGGGATTTGTGTATCTATCTCAGGTCCTCATGCTTACATTGTAAACATGTTACTGCACTATCTCCCTCACCCTGACTGCAGCATCTTTGCTTTGAGTCAATACAGTCAGCTGCTCATACATTCTCTATGAACTGTACTCCTGCAATTTCTCTGCTATAGAGATAAGCTGACAGGGTCACACATCAGAATCATCTGTGCATTCTAAGACAAACATCCCTGAATGACCACTGTAGAGCTGACCACAACCAGAATGGTGTCAGCAATACCACACTAGTAACTGGTAGAGAAGTCAAGTCAAAGAAATTAAAGTGGGCTCACATCGACGTCCACGCCAAGCCACGGGCAGAAAAGTCACAACACGCTTTTATGTTTCATGTGCTAGCAATGCCATGCAGAGCCTTTCTGCAAAATGACCCAACAGGTTAGCTTTCTGGAACCTAATGACAGGGGCCTCTCTACGCCTGGAATGAAATAGATAATCAGGATTTTCTGTTGAATATTGTTAATGGAGAGCAGTGAGGCCTCTTAGTGCTGTAAAATGTTCTAGCTCCTAGGTCTGATATGTCAACTGTCACCAGCTCTAGGTCCCTCTCATCAGAAAGGTAGAAAACAACATTGATCACTTCCTCCAATAATTCAATGTCAAGCTACTATCCATTAAATGACAGCTAGTCCAGAGAGCCAGCTCTCATCACCCCATCTGACAAGTTCAGAGTAGAAAGAGGAGGAAAAGAAAACGTGCATTTGAAGTTGAGTATTCTGGGAGAGAATAAGGCACCTTTGTATTCAGCAGTTGCCTATCACACACACACACACACACACACACACACACACACTTCACTAAAATTAATGGAGAATGTTCAAAAATATCTAGTACTCTGATGTCTCGTGTGAGCTGGATGAAATGTCAAAGCTTTAAGGGCTACTCCAAGAAGAATACAATGGAACAGATAAATGATCTAATGGAAGTATTGAGAATATATTCAAATCATGAGGGCCTAAGTCCTTATTAATGAGGTGATAATGAACAATCTAGAATGAGTAGAGTGTGAGTGGTCTATGTGACACTAAGCAAATAATAAAACACTGTCCATCTTATTTACAGTTCTACTGCTATGACAAAATGCCGTAACCAAGATCAAAGAAGAGAAAAGAGTTTATTTCAGTTTCTCAGCCCTTATCTTACTCCCAGGAAGTCAGAGAAGAAACTCAAGGCAGGAGCTGAAGGCAGGAATCTGGAGGCAGGAACTGAAGCAGAAGCCATGGAGGAGGGCTGCTTATTGGCTTGCTCCTATTGGCTTGCTTCTGTTGAAGCAAAAAAAAAAATCAGCCGTATATATATATATATATATATATATATATATATATATACACACACATATATATATATGTATATATATACATACATATATATGTATATATGTGTATATATGTGTGTATATATATGTATATATGTATATATATATATATACATACACACACACACACACACACACACACACTCAAGGACCATCTGCACAGTAAAGGCACTGCCCATGATATGCTAAGTTCTTCCATAATCACTGCTAATTTAGAGTATACAGATCCTTGTAAGGCCTGCAGAAGCCAGGCATATAGTAGAGTGCTATTAAGAGAAAGAGAAGAGTGGCAGGTGTGGTAGAATGCAAGCAATGTGAAAGAGCATGGAGGGAGTACTGTGGTGGGAAGACTTAAGCAGGCCTTGGAGTCAAGGAAGAGTGAACAGGAGAAAGTGAGAGAAAATGTTAACCAAAGCTAAGATACACACACACACACACACACACACACGCAAACACACACACAAACACACACACATACACATATATATGTATATGCACATATATACATATATATGCAATCTGCTATTTTATGAGTTAAAATATAATGTTTAAACCATGGATGTAGATATTCTGCAAGGTGGGTACTACTACCCCTAGAAGCCGTAGGCTATTAAATGAAAATCCCAGTGTTAAGTGTGGAATCCCTTCTACAAGTTGCTAGTTAGAGAGACCTCATGGGCCCCCAAAACAACACAGGCCATTGTGATTTCTCTTTGCTGCCCACCAGAACTAGATGACAAGATTCTGTTGCTAAATACATTGATACACACTTGGTTGCAGAATACCAAGAAATCAAACTGGAGCTGCACTGGAAGTTTCCTCCCTGATATATAATGTTTATAGTGTTGGAAGGTACTATACCTGCAGTTGGGAGAGAGAAGTTATCAGTGGTCCTATCCAGCTATGGACCCCATGAGCTAGGATAATGACCTGATGGGCTGGACTTACCCACTAGTATAACAGTTGTGTGATTATTGTTGGGGCCACGAACCAAAACCAACCATTCTAACTAAATTTGAAGCCTGTTCCACTAGTGGGAATTTCTGTAAATATGGTCTAGAGCTGAGGGCTAGTGTGGGAGTTGAAATAGGAATGGCCACCATAGGTTTGCAGATTTGAATGCTTAATAAATACTATTTGAATAGGATTAGGAGGTGTGGCTTTGGTGAAGTAGGTGTGGCCTTGTTGGAGGAAGTATGTTACTGGAGGATGGGCTTTAAGGTTTCAGAAGCTCAAGCCAAGCCCAGTGGCACTTTCTCTACCTGCTGCCTGTG
Organism: Apodemus agrarius; assembly: GCA_964023405.1. Lineage (NCBI taxonomy): Eukaryota > Metazoa > Chordata > Mammalia > Rodentia > Muridae > Apodemus > Apodemus agrarius. The sequence continues at coordinate 21,765,307 of OZ030017.1, forward strand.
GACCAGGATACAGAACTTTCAGCTACTGCTCTACCACCAAATCTGCCTAAATGCCACCATGCTCCACACCATGACAATATACTAAACCTCTGAAATGGTAAGCAATTCCCAATGAAATACTTTCCTTTGTAAGAGTTGCCATGGTCATGATGTCTTTTCACAGCACTAGAGATGTTGTCAAATTATCCTCTGAATACTTATATTTAGACTGACTATTTCAGCTCTGACCCTTCATAAGCTTTATTCCATGGGTGGCAGTTAATATAGAGGCTTACAGTTGGTCAAAATCCTGAGAATGAGTGACTGTTGAGATCTCAGCCCTAATCCGAGCATCTACATCACTTTCCTGACCCCATGCCACCCATCAAGGCTCAGGAAACATCACAGAAGAAGGCGTGGGAAGAATGTAAGAATTTTCTTCGGTGGTATAGCCACATGGCCACTTGCCCATACTTTATGCTCATGTGTGAAGCCATAAACTTTGCAGACTTCTTTTCCCCAGCCTTTTACATTGGGGGCATCAGTTTGCCCCTGGCTCCAGGTGCTCATGCTCCTAAAGCTTGAGTGAGGGAGGGTCCTTCATCTTCCTTATCCAAGGCAGTGAGATATTCCAGCCATGAGAAACACTAAAGCTTTCAGTCCTGAAACCGTCTCTGTACCTGCTATGCCCTGAGCTCAATGCTGTAGGAAACCAAGCATGAACTGTCCTTCTCAGTCAATATAAAAACTTGGAACCCCTAAAGCTCTTTCCACAATCATTTTCATGATAAAAAGATCACCAGTCACTTCTCAGCTCAATCAACATTCATCTTCCAGTGATGCAAATACCATAAACTGCAATATGAAGCGTGAAAGTCCTTGCCTTCAAATCAGATAAATGTCAGTAAGGGTCTATAACTAAAGAAATATAATAATATAAACAAATAAAATTAATAGATGATAACATTAAAAGATAAAAAAATTACAAACAACACAAATGTTGGCAAGGATATGAATGAATAAGTGGAACCTTCATACATCGCCAGTGGGGATGTAAACTAAACCAGATGCCATGGAAATCAGAAGGGAGGTTTCACAGAAAGAAGAGAAGAGAAGAGAAGAGAAGAGAAGAGAAGAGAAGAGAAGAGAAGAGAAGAGAAGAGAAGAGAAGAGAAGAAAGGAGAGGAGAGGAGAGGGGAAGGGGAGGGGAGAGGGAGGGGAGGGAAGGGGTGAGGGGAAGGGAAGGGAGGGGAGGGAGAGGAGGGGAGAGGGGAGGGGAGGGGAGGGGAAGGGAAGGGAAGGGAAGGGAAGGGAAGGGAAGGGAAGGGAAGGGAAGGGAAGAGAAGAGAAGAGAAGAGAAGAGAAGAGAAGAGAAGAGAAGAGAAGAGAAGAGAAGAGAAGAGAAGAGAAGAGAAGAGAAGAGAAGAGAAGAGAAGAGAAAAAATAACGAACATAAATTTATTGTACAACCCAACTATATCACTCCAGGCTATTGGCTTGCGGAACTCCATGTTAGATCACAGACATACTTTCACATGAATTATGGCAGCATTCACAATAGCTAATTCAGGGAACCAATGTAACAACCCAACAACCAAAACACATACAAAGATAATATTCTTTTTGTGTTTGTGTGTAAAAGTTTTCCAGTCATAAAGAATTAAGCTGTCATTTGTAGAAAACTAATGCAATCAGAGATGATCATATTAAGTGAATTGAGTTGGTTTCAAAGAGACAAATATCAGAGGTTTTCTCTCATTTGTGGTTCTTAGGTTTTTATATAGACATAGAAAAGTATGTATGTATGTGAGTATGTATGTATGTATGTATGTGAGTATGTATGACATAAAAGTAGAAATTATCTACAGAACAAAGGCGGCTGAAGGCAAAGGGGCTGGTGATATGCCCAGCAGACAGCATATACTTGAATGAGTTGCGCTTGTTTTTGTTTTTTAAATAAATCCAAATCATTAAACTATTTTCCAGGCTCTTGCCCTGCTCTTACCTCTCAACTACGATTTCATCCAACTTAAAGACATCACACCACTTGCCACAGCAGGGCTTTCATTCTCCGTGTTTCGTAGAAATTTGGGCCACTCTTCTTCAAATCCTCTCTATTCAGTCACGTTGGATCTTAAGTGGAGATTTTCTGATGGGAGAAATTAAATGTGAACATGAGTTCCTCCATTCTCTTCAGTACTCCCTGAGTGCGGCTGGCTGCAGCTTTCTCTTTTGTCAAGTTACCTTTAAAGTATTTAAACTTACTGTTAATTGTTCCTATTAAAAAAAATGAAATCAAATATGAGGCAATTGTTCCTCCCAACCAGGTGGAAGTGCTGAACTGATGAAATCACTATTTGCATCCATGGTTCCTTGAAAAAAAAATCAATCGTGTCACCTGGACATTCCAGATCTTTTCAATGCTTTGGGTTCCGATATACAGTCTTTCTTTGTTTTTCCTCCTCACAGCGGTCCAAGGACAGTTATTCTGCTACTCCCAGAGAAGACTTCTCTTCCTGGACAGTGTGCTCCACGCTTCCTTCCTAGGACCACTGGGATAATTAGAATTCGGGCAGATGGCAAGGGATTATGGGACATGGCAGCAATCCAGAGCAAGGGAGGCTGAGGAGGGAGGATTGCTGCAAGTTCATCCTAGACGAAGACGACCAAGGAGGGCAGAAGGAAGGAAGGAGATGAAGGAAGAGAATGAAAGAAAAAGGGGAAGGAGGGAAGGGGAAGGAGGGAAGGGAAGGAGGGATGAAGAGAAAGAGAAGAGAAAAGGGGAGGGGGAGGGAGGAAGGAAGGACAAGAGGAAGAAAGGAAGAGAAAGAGGACCAGATTGACCACACTCCCTACATCATTTTTCTTCACTGCTGGAAGAGGCACCTGTACTGGCTAGTTTTGTGTGTCAACTTGACACAGGCTGGAGTTATCATAGGAAAAGGAGCTTCAGTTGGGGAAGTGCCTCCATGAGATCCAGTTGTGGGGCATTTTCTCAATTAGTGATCAAGTGGGGGAGAGCCCCTTGTGGGTGGTGCCATCTCTGGGCTGGTATTCTTGGGTTCTATAAGAGAGCAGGCTGAGCAAGCCAGGGGAAGCAAGCCAGTAAGAAACATCCCTCCATGGCCTCTGCATCAGCTCCTGCTTCCTGGCCTGCTTGAGTTCCAGTCCTGACTTCCTTTGGTAATGAACAGCTGTGTGGAAGTGTAAGCTCAATAAACCCTTTCCTCCCCAACTTGCTTCTTGGTCATGATGTTTGTGCAGGAATAAAAACCCTGACTAAGACAGCACCCTAAATTAGTAAAATGTAGCTTCTTTTTCAACTATTTAACAAAAAATCCCATTTGCTGTGATCTTTGTTGTACACTTGGAAGGATGTAGAATTCAAACCTCTGGATGAAGGTGGAAGGAATTTTTAGAATGGCTTAAACCTCACCCTAAATAAGGGTAGCATCCTCCCAAGGGTCAGCATCAGTCCCAGGCTGAACCAAAAGGAAAAAGCAAGCAGGCACCAGTGTTCGTCTCTTCTGCTTCTGACTGTGGATGTGATGCGATGCGGGGTGGGGTGGGGCGGGGCGATGCGGTGCAGTGTGGTGCAGTGCAGTGCAATGTGATGTGACGTGATGTGACGTGATATGATGCAGTGTGATACGATGCGATGCGGTGTGGTGATGTGGTATAGCATGGCATGGCGTGGTGTGACGTGACCATATGCGTCATGTTCCTGCCATCTGTCCTCCACCACCATGGTAGACCGTACCCTTGAAATGTGAGCCAAAATAAACAAATCCTCTTTATTTGCTTCTGACCATGTGTATCATAACAGAATTGATAAAAGTTTCCAAAGCAGCATTTTTTATTTTGCCAATTTAAATGCACTTATTTATTAAAAATGTATTTTTTTAATTTTGAGATTATAAGATAATTACATCATCTTCCCTTCCCTTTACTCCCCTCAGAACCTCCTACATACTGTGTGCCTTGTGTATGTAACAACTAATAAATGTATTTTAAAGAAAACTATTATTGTTGCTGATTTAGCAAATTAAAATACATATTATACTATAAAACTACTAAGGGATCATTTGAAGATAGTTCTTTAGTGTTTCATTCAAAGGACTTTAGAAATACTTTTTAAAATTTACCATATTGGCCTCTTTCAAAGTCTTTTCCCTCAGGCTGATAAAAGCTTAGTACCATTCTTTATCCCAAGCACTGGCAAAATATATATATATACAAAGGCAAAAAGAAGCTGGTGTGGCCATTCTGGGCTTAAAGGACAGATTTTTTTTAACTTTTGGTCTAAATAATACTTTAGTTTTATATATTTTTAAATTTTTATGGTTAATTACGTGTGCATATGTATATACATGTGCTTATAAGGACCATGCCAGTGGAAACCAGAAGAGGGTGTCAAATGCCCTGGCGCTGGAGTTACAGGGTTTTATCAATCACCCAGGATGAGTCTAACCAAACTCAGGTCTTCTGAAAGAGAGGAAGTGCTCATAATTGCTGAGCCACATCTCTAGCCTCTAGAAATAGATTCCTAAAACTCAATGAACAGAAAAGAAACCTTAATGGAAATTAGAAAGTCACCTATTTGCATGACAATAAAGATAGGGTCTATAAAATCATTATATATAGTTCAGCTGTGATTATAAGAAACATTAAAGCCATATATAGAGAGAGATAGATAGATAGATAGATAGATAGATAGATAGATATAGATATAGATATAGATATAGATATAGATATAGATATATAGATATGTTAGAGAAGCAAATTAAAATCAATTAATTGTGCATTTGTGAACTGGATCCAATAAAGTATCTATAAACCTAAAAATATAAAGAGGAAATAAAAACCTAAAGAAATAAGAAAAAATTAATGCAAAGATTTAGACAAATAGAAAATAAACTTAAACAGAGACCAACAAAGCCAAATGTTCTTTAGAAAAACTAATAACATTTAATAGGTTGCTAATTAGATAGAACAAAAAACAAAAGCACAAGAAACATCTTTAACGTTTTAATGTATATAGTATGTTTGCACATGAATGGAGGATGGGAGAGTTTGTACATGCATGACAGAGGGAGATGGCTTGCATGCTAGGGGGGAGCACATGTGGAGGCGAAAGAGCAGTCTGTGGATCTGAGTCTCTCCTTCCACCTTAAGTATGCTTCAGTGATCAGCCTCAGGCTCCAGGCTAGCACAGCAAACACCTCGACCTGCTGAGTCATCTTGCCAGCCCCAGAATCTTATGGAGATGAAAAAAATAACTAAGAAATTCGGATAACTTTGCACCAATACTTTAAATTTTAAACCTAAAACAAAGAATTCACAAAACAAACCTAGCAAAACACCAGAAATCTGAGTAATCTTATGTACTAAAGAAATCAAATTATTTCAATACCTGCTTCCCCCCGACCCCTGAACTTTTACTCTCTATGGTTTCACTGGTTCAAAACATCAGAAAAAAGTTCCAGCAACAAACAATTCCTAGGTTTTACACTGAGCACCATTCTGAGCATCATGATGTAATCCCTTGCTCTCCTACCCAAGCCCACCCATCCCTTGAACAGCATGTCTACACTGTATATGCTTCCACCTCAGAGGTGACGTAGTAGCCATCAGATGAATGGCTGGGGTATTTCAGTGCTTATGCTCATGAATTTCTTACCATACTTGAAAATGGACTCAAGCAAGAGGATCAATGACACCGAGAATGCAGATACAACCCCCAAAGATCCAGAAGATACTTTCTATTAACTGAAACATTAATACAGTACAATATTTTAACAGAAAGACTACATTCATGTGACTATTACCACAGCATATTATCATTGTTCTATTGATTATTCTTGTTAATCTCCTACTGTGCCTAATTTACAAGTTAAGCTTTGCAGTAAGGATTATGTGTGTGAAACAAAAAGACAGACTCAGGAACCATTGATGGTTTCCACATGCCCCAGCTCCCTGGTCTTTGACGCACATCATACGGATAACAGGGAAAGTAGTATGTGTTAAAATCTGCCTACAAAGGAATCTGTCTGCCAGACAACCAACATTAAAACACTAGTCTTAATTTAAACACTCTCCAGAAACCAAAAATGAAGGAACTTTTCCCAATCTCTTTGTTCAGAGCATCACCTAACAGTAGATACTGAGACGGAATGCAGCAATATGGGAGCCGAGTAATGCATCACAATTATGTTGTATTTATTCTAGGAATAAAAAAATGGGGTTACCACTTTAAAATCAATCAACTTAATTTGCCACAATTACAGAAATGAAAGGAAAAGCGTATCATCATCTCAGCAGATACAAAACTCCAGCATCCATTCATAATGATGAAACGGGTATCAGTCCAACCCCAGCAGAGAGCTCTGTAAATGCACTGTAGAGCATAGATTTATTCTGCGGGATCATTTTGCACATACAAAATATATTTTGGCTTATTCCCTAATTCTCTTCTCCTTGGGGTAATAAAGAGCTGATTAATGGAGAACTTAATAACTGTACACAAAAGCCCTGCGTGAGGGGCAGTCGTTTCACAAGCTCAACAAGGCATTTAAAAATTAACGGAATGTAACAGGCGACTTGAAACACAAGCAACACAAAAGAAGCCCCAGACAGAAAAGGACAAGATCCTGATAGCAACGCAATTCAAATGCCAGTCACATTTGTTTCTCGGTGCTTTGGACAAGGCTTGGGTGACATTAAAGAGCTTCACTCTAGGGTTCAGGGGTGAACTCTATTGTACTGATTTTAAAATACCAGCACTGGAGATTTATCTCAGATACATGCAAGACGCAGAATGGTAGACAGCTAATTACTTCCACAAAGAGCTAGCTGGTCTTATAAAAGTAAAAGAGAACTAATTTCGGGAGGAGGGCCCCAGTGGCAAGAGGGAGAAATAAAGAACAATGAAGCAGGTATGTACAAAGACTATGATATACGTTGTGAAGACTTACTGTGTATGGTAACTGACGCACAGACACTATTGTGGATGCCAAGAAGTGCACGCTGACAGGAGCTGTCTCCTGAGAGGCTTTGCTAGACCTGACAGATACAGAAGTGGAAGCTTGCAGCCAACCATCGGAGGACTGAAGAGCTGAAGGAGATTGCAACCCCATAGGAAGAACAACAATATCAACCAACCAGACCCCCTCAGAGCTTCCAGGGACTAAGCCATCAACCAGAGGTTACACACGGAGCAACCCGTGGCTCCAGCTGCATATGTAGCAGAGGATGGCCTTGTCGGGCATCAATGGGAGAAGAGGCCCTTGGTTCCATGAAGGTTCGATGCCCCATTGAAGAGGATTGTGAGGGCAGGGAGGCAGGAATGGGTGGGTGGGGATGGGTGGGGAAGCACTCTCATAGAAGCAGGGGGAGGAGGGATGGGATAGGGGGTTTGGGGAGGGTGGGAAAGGGGGTAATATTTGATATGTAAATAAAGAAAATATCCATTAAAAAAATAGAAGCCTTGTTTTGGACCTCATTTCGATAGGTGTGGTACCCCTTCCTAGGACAGGTTGGAATGAGGCAGTGCAGACCATGCCTGATACAGTTTCCTTATCAGACCTATCTATGGGCTTAGAGCCCAGCAAATCCTAAGGAAGTCTTCAAAAGCAATCACCAGCAAACCGCTGGGGTGGGCAAAGTTTTGGAACCAGTATTTCAACCTCATTGTACAGGCTCCATTCCCCAGTTCTGGGTCTAATGAGGTCTGTTCCATGTCCTTGCACTACGCATCAAAGGAAAGGAGCCCACAGATACAGAAGTCAGGTAGAGCTCAACTGCAAATTAAATTTCTGCAGCTTTCTCCAGCTGTAGAACCAACTTCACCTGGTAATCAATGTATTCTCTAGGGAATAAAACCTCTTCCTGCGCATGTTTAAGAAGAGAAAGGCAGAAAAATATTTACCCAACAAAATGTCAGGGAAAGAAAACACAGATCCGATCATTATATTAACTGTTTCTTTCCTCCTTATATCACGCATTCTCCATGCTAGCCCCTTATCACACATTTTCCATGGTAAACCCTGCAAACTCCAAGACCAGAAACCCTGCAGGCATGGATGGCACAGCAGCCTGGAAATGTGCTAAGGGCCTTACTCTTAAAGCAAGAGTATCTATCACTGAGCTCAGATCTTGCATGGTCTCCATGTACAGGCTGAGTTGTGCAGGGGCTTATAGTGTATCAATAATTTGTGAACGATTTTTTTTACTTCTCTTCTCGGGTGCCAAGAGTTTGAGATTCTCAAACGTAGGAAGGGATGACCTTTGGCTGACAAATCGATGGTAGTTAATTATTAAAATGTACCATTACAGCCTGTATCCCAACCTTCAGGGGCCTACCTTCCAGTAATGAGAAGAGATCCAGAATCATTTGAAAGCATTCATATGAGGAATCGGCCAGAATGTAGATGGATATAACTAATAATTCAGTGTACCGAGAGCCTAGATTTGGAGGCCATTGCTTCTCACTCAAAGAAGAGGTCCTCTTGGCTTCTTCTGTCACTGCCTGTTCTCTTAAATCCTAGGAGGGAAGCCCTGGGCTCTGGCCTTGGGGACCAAGGAAGGAATCCTGAGGGTTGACTTTCTTGCTTTGTTCATCCTGCTGCCACATTTCTCCCCTCCCCCCTCCACATGGTTTTCCATCCCCTCCCCCTCCTCTCTGGCTCCCACCCAATCTCTTTCTTATGCTTGCTGCCTGTTCACTGTATATTTCAGGACTGCTAGCACAGAGATGGATAGAAAGAAATGCACAGTCCGACTTTCTCTCAGAAGCATATCATTTCGCTGCACTGTCAGCGAACATGCCAATTCTCCCATGGCCTTCCACCCACCCTTACAGCCATGTAGGAACCTCTCTTTCTTTTCCAAAGAACTATCACACCTCACCCAGAACCCCACCCTACCCTGTCTCAGTAAAACATCATTTACTATGCATTATGACTTTTCTGCATGTTAGATGTTCACTGGATACTGATTAAGGAAATGGAAATCAATCTTTCTGCCTAATATTATTCATCCCAAAAGAGACATGAAGAGACTTCCCTTCATTAGCTGGACTTGACCCTTCAGCAACTCGTTTGCGCACACATTATCCCATTCTATGACCCACAGGGCTTCCTGGCCTCCTCTGTGTTCAAATCCAAACTTACCCAGGACCTTCTGATTCCATAGAGATCTGTGAGACCCCAGAGCTCAGAACCCAGATCCCTGTAGCTTACCCCTTCCTTTCCCGATGCTTTCTTCTCTGGAAAAAGTGTCATCTACTACTGTCTCCAAACCAGGAGCTCAGGATAAGCAACAGAACAAATAATTTCTGCTTCACAGGGGCAAGGTGAAGTCGTCAGAACTGCTGACATTTCACAAAAGAAGCTGTGCAGTCGAAATAATGTCTGGGAAAAAAATGCACTTTTTCGCTATTGCCTCTGGAAATATCCCTGACAATCTTCACTTTAATAGATTAAATTTAATCGCCTTGGCTTCTGTTCTCAAAGTTAAAATCTCAGTATTAATAAACGAATAAGGGGCTATCCACACCAGCACTAACACATGCAGTAAGTGCTCAAAAAAACTAAAAATGTTGGATATTGCCACATACCGCTTCTTTCTTAATAAACATTTTAACGTCTAAAAACAAAATGAATCATCGTTCTCATAACTGTGACTGAAATCGTGTAAGATGCTTACCTCTTCTTTCCACTGCCTCGTGGTTCCTTCCGCTGTTATATGAATTAAATTTAAATGGGAATGTCCAGAGTCGTTATATTAGAATCTTAGGGAAAATTTTTAATACTCTCAAAATATAACAATAAGAAAAACAATCCAATGAGAGTATAATATGAGATAGTTCTTTTCTGTGAAGAGTTACTTAGCAATAACGAGGAATGAGCTTTTAATACATACATCAGTTTGGGTGGGTCTACCTACATTGGCTCTATTATGATCATCGAGCTTGTGAAGAGGAAAATAGAGAGCACTAATTCTGCCTCAGCCCTTGCGTCTCAGACAAAAAGTCAGCGTGCTGTGGGTTCCTTAAAGCCCGGCCTCGGCAGCACACAGAGTTGGATGCGTTTCCTTGTTATTTTTATTCGGTTCAAACTAAAATTTCCTTAGAAAGTTTCCTTTGAGGTACAAGTTATTCAGAGGTATGGCATTTGTTTTTCAAATAACCGGATATTTTCTGCATGTCTTTTTGTTACTGATTTATAACTTAATTCTGTTGTGACGATAAAATAGTCACATTAAAAAATAGTTTGCATTTTTTTAATTATTAGAAAACATTCTATCACCTCAAACTCCATGAGCCTTTGAAGGAATGATTAATGTTTACTCTGCCATTTGAAAAGGTTTATAAGTAACAGGAAAACTTAGTTTAAAAAAAAAAAAACTGTAGCTTCTATTTTTTATTCTTTAGCATTTCATTTTCTTTTTCTTTGATGTCTATAAAAATTTGTGTCGATTGTTTCACCAGTTTTGAGATAGAGTAATCGAGATCTCCAATAAAAGACACTTTGTGGATTTGTCCCTCTTCTCGGTTGTATTGATTTGTTGCGATTATATTGAAACTCCAGCTGTGTGTCAGTAAACGTGCTGGTTTCTGAATGAACTGAAGTTTATCGTTTTTGTTTGTGTTAAGTTTACACCCGTTGGTAATATTTTTGTTTAAAGAAGGTTAACAGGATTAAAACGTGAGAAAGAACAAAGTTGGAGGACAAGCTTCTCCCAATGTAAAAGTTCATCTACAAATTAAATCATCAGGATGGCACTACAAGGGGCTGGAGAGAAAAGCTCAGGGGAGAAGCAGAAAGAGAATCTCTGATCTTTCAGAGGACCCAGGCTCAGTTCCCAGCCCATACAACTGGTGGCCTCACATCCTCCAGAAACACCAGCTCCAGGGGATCTGATGCCCTCTTTCAGGCTTCTCAGGCATCTACATCCATGTGGAATTCATGAACACAAATATACATATGCACACGAATACCAAGGTTTGAAGTAAAATCGACTGAAAGGCTTTGCGAAGGGAGTGAAGTGTAGACCAATGGGGCAGAACTGGCAGCCTGGAGATAGAGACTTCACCTTTGGGGAACTGATTTCCAATGGTCTGCCATGAGGATTCAGTGAGGGGGAGATTCGTCTGTTCATCATTTAGTCTGTGGATGATTTGACGTCTGCATGACATTGGCTAGACCAATCACTTCTTAGATACAACACTTAAGGCCAATGCATGCAAAGAAGAATTAAATAAAACTTTCAGAAATTATTAAAAATTTCACGCATCATAAGTCAGTAGGGAGAAAGGAAAGAGACCCACGTGGCAGCAAAAAAAAAAAAAAAAATGCATTTGTGACTCACTGATGTACCTGGTGTCTAATGTCCAGGGAGAACTATGAGACAGCGTCACAGTAAAAAGGAAAGAATTCAATATAAAAATTTAAAGTACAAGTTTTGCATTAAAATGCCTTGCCCTCGTTGCTTTGAAATGCTTTACTGCATTTCGTTTCCTTCTGTATTCCCCATTCTCTTGCAGCAATTTATATGTATGCTAATATCTCAGAGCCTTATAATCCAGATCAATGTAGATTTGTGGTAAGCCTGGATATCCTGTTTTTTTTCCTATTCAAAAGTCTTGCTTGTCCCAGGTATTTCAGTATACACTTTAAATTCCATTTTCAATGTGTAGTTTTAAAAGCTTGTGCAATTTCAGTTGAGACTGTTTGAGTTTATACACTAACCCAGAAAAATAGACATATTTGATAAGAGTATTTTCAGTATTTATTTGTCTTGTATGAAAGCACCACCTGTGGAGGTTGGAGGAAATGTGCAGAACGAGATGTCCCACCAATTGGATCCCAGGAGTTGAACTCAGGCAAGCAGGATGGGCACCACATGGCCTTACCTATTGAGTTGTCTCACCAGCTCCCAAGACAAATGTACTTCTTTGCCAGACCATGTTCCGACTTATTCTTTTGACTTGGCATTGACCTATGAGGTATTTAGTAGTATTGTTTAGCTTATAAACAGTTATGGATTTTTTTCATGTGTATTTATTATTGAATTCTAATTTAATTCTATACAATGTTAGAAAACACTTTATGCCACATGAATCTTTTAAAAGTATACTTGCTCTATTTAAAATTATTTTCTATTAGTTGTTTATTCTAATTCTTTTACTTTTTGAGATTATAATTCCATAATTTCTCCCTTCCTTTCCCCCATTTAACCCCTGCCATTTATCGTCCTTTCTCTTTTTCAAATCCATGGTGTCATTTCCCATTATTATTATTAAATACATATGTACTTATATTCATAAATACATAAGTACAACCTGCTCAGTGTATGTGTGGTTTGGGGAATGACCATTTAGTATTGGATAATCAGTTGGTGTGATCTTCCTGGGAAGACTATGTTTTATTGTTGAGAAGTTCAATCATGCTGATTAATGTGCTTTGAACAAATCCTCCTCCCATTCCCCCTCTCCCAGTTCCTTGCTTGTCTTTCCTGCTACTCTTCATTCCCAACTTCACATGCTCTTTTACTAACCCACTAAATCCACTTAATGCTGCCTGTGTGTGCATGGGAATAAGACCATCTTCTGAAGCCTGGGTACTCTCTCGGGAGCCACATTCCCCCTGAAAAGCTGGTTCTGCTGCCCCACAGCCGCAATCAGTTACCAGCTATCTCCCCAGCTAAGGTAGTTCCTCTCCTATTGTGATGGAATTTGCCTGGCTTGATCTGGTGAAGGTCTTGTGGATGCAGTCACAACCACTGTGAGTTTGTATGTATAACCGTGCTATCTTGTCCAGCAAAGCAAATAACTGGGTTTTTTTTTCTATAGATATTCACTCTCTTGGTTCTTATACTCAATCTTTCTTCCCCTTCTTCCAAGATGATCACTGAGTCTTAGGGAAAGGGTTATGATATAGATGTTATATCTAGAGATGAGCACTCCAAGGTTTCTTTTTTTTGTCTTTTTTTTAATTTTCTATATTCTATGTTTACATTCCAAAGGTTTTCCCCTTTCCCAATTACCCCCCCCACCATATGTCCCATAATTCCTCTCCCCCCCTGCTATTCCCCACTCATTCCCCCCCCACACACACACGATTTCTCTGTTCTGGGTCTACAATACTGGATCCAATCTTTACAGGCCCAGGGTCCTCTCCATTCTTCTTCTTGGAAGTCTTTTGACTTGCTAATTGTGTGATGGTTAGATCTGGAAAATATCATCCTAAGTGAGCTAATCCAATCACAAAAGAATACACATGAAATGCAATCACTCATAAGTGGATATTAATGAGCCCAGAAGCCCTAAATACTCAAAGTTTCTTATTCTGTGCATATTGACACATTCTGGTTCCTTGTATAAATCATCATCGACGACAAAAAGAAGTATCTGTGATGAGGGTTGAGAGATGAACTAGCCTATAGGTATAATAATAAATCATTAAGAGTCAGTTTGGTTAGTCCAGATAGCAGATTCTTCTGCAGGGTCCATGGCTGATAAATTCATAGTTTTGGGACCCAGTTAAATCTACAGGCTTGAGTTCTATCTTGTAGAATAGGTTCAAAATCCAATCAGAGGGCTCAGGCCAGCCATAGCTCCCAGTTTTCACAGCTGGGTAAAACTGTTGATTATATCTCTCCATGGTAGCATGAATAGACACTTCCAGCACCTTCAAAGGTAGCTAACAGGGATGAAGCTCCTCGAGTTCCAGATTGTAACTAGAGCAAAGGGGATAGCCTATAATTTTTGTGGGGAGGAAGAAGTCTATAGATTCCCATTAGACAAAAATTATAAATTTGGTAGCCCATACATTCCAGTGGACTTTTTATTGCTACTCTGTGTTGTCTGAAAGAGGCACTGTCCCCACCCCACCACCATTTTAAAGAAGCTCCACTTAAACTCCATTTGTGTGCATATGGCTTTTAGGATGCTTCTACAGTAGCTTCCATGTGGCTTTTCCACAAATCTTCAGTGTTAGTCACTCTATCCCAATCCCACTTCCTGTTCAACTAATTCCTTTTGTACTTTCTACTGTCTACCTTCTATCCCCCTTTCCTTGAATTCTTATCATGATCTCCTTATGAGTTTCCTAGCTTCTATAGGTATTCCAGTCCAAACACACATTATCTAAAGAGTCTGAATCAGTGCCTACATCTTGGTTGATATTACAAATACTTGAAATGAATTTATATCCTTTTGCTAGACAAGTTTCCTGTCTGTGTCAGTTGTGCAAGTTGGCAGAAAGTGTCTTTCAGGCATTTCCTGACTTAACTTTTTCTCTGCTTGTTAGATATAAAAGAGAGAGCCACTGAGATTGTCAACATTATTTATATATTTGTCTATCCTTGTTTTAGTTTTGCTGTGCTTTGTATGATATTTTCAGGCTCTGTTATTAGACATTTCATGATTTAGAATATTGCCTTTCTGATAAACAGGCTGTCTCATTCACCACTGTGAAATATCTATGTCTGAGTTAACTAAAGGAATAATATTCCTTTAGTTAAACATAGCAAATCTGATATTAATGTAGCCCCTACACTGTTCTTGTACATAGTGTTTGCACACTATATAATGTTCTGTCCTTACTTTAAACCTGTTCATGTAAGAAGGTATATAATAGTTTTGTTTCATTTTGTCTGAGAGTCTCTCTATTTTAACTAGACATAATGTAATTATTAGTACAGTTCGTCTCAATCGATTGCTTTTTCTATTCAGATGTATGATTCAACTCTTCTTTGTTCCATTTCCCTCTTTTTCTATATTACTTAATTGCATTTTAAGATTGTATCTCATAGCCAACATTGGCTTATTAGCTAAACTTCTTTGTTCTACTTTTAAGTGGTTGCTCCAGGTTTTATAATACGTATTCTTCATGTGTCATAGCACAGTTTTAGAAAGCATTATACCACCTCACATACAACATCAGATTACAACAATGGATGTCCAATACCCTTACATATTCATATTGTCACTTCTTCTTACATTTTATTCTACATGGCTTAAACTGCAATACATATTTTCTATTCTTTTTTATTAGATATTTTCTTTGTTTACATTTCAAGTGTTATCTCCTTTCCTAGTTTCCCCTCCAAACACACCCTATCCCATTCCCACTACCCCTGCTCACCAACCCACCCACTCCCACTTCCCTGTCCTGGCATTCCCCTATACTGGGGCACTAAGCCTTCTCAGGACCAACAGCCTCTCCTCCCTTTGATGTCTGAGCAGGCCATCCTCTGCTGCATATGCATCTGGCACCATGGATTCATCCCTCCATGTGTACTCTTTGGTTGGTGGTTTAGTCTCTGGGAGCTCTGGGGGTACTGGTTGGTTCATATTATTCTTCCTCCGAAGGGGTTGCAAGCTCCTTCAGCTCCTTGGGTCCTTTCTCTAGCTCCTCCACTGGGGACCCAGAGCTCAGTCCAATGGTTGGCTGAGAGCATCCACCTCTGTATTTGTCAGGTACTGGCAGAGCCTCTCAGGAGACAGCTATATCATGCTCCTGTCAGCAAGCATGAAGGTTTTAAAGGATTTTTTATTTATAAATATTTTTGACTGAGAGAAAGAGACAGACAGAGGAAGAGAGAAATAGATTTGTGTGTTTGGCCACTCATTTCATAGCGCATGTATGAACATAAGATGACAAACTTTGTAGAGTTGTCTCATTTTTTCACATTTTTAAAAAATTTATGGGGGAGCTGCAGGTTACCGTGCAGGCATGGCCAAGTCCAAGAACCATACCACACACAACCAGTCCCACAAATGGCACAGAAATGCCGGTCAAGAAACCCCAGTCACAGAGATACGAATCTCTTAAGAGGGTTGACCCCAAGTACCTGAAGAACATGTGCTTTGTCAAAAAGCACAACAATAAAGGTCTGAAGAAGATGCAGGCCAACAGCCTTAGGCCATCAAGCCCAAGATGCTAAAGAGCCCCAGCCACAAACTCAGCCACCTGGCATTTACCGCCTTGGCTTTCATCTGCTTGGGAAGCAGATTCAAAGCTACATGGCCAAGGGGCATAAGCTCTGCCAACCAAAGCCCAAGGTTCAAACCAAGGCAGAGCTCCAGCTAAGGCCCTGGCTTCAGCTCCAGCTCAGGCTCCCAAAGGTGCCCAGGCCCCTGTAAAGGCCCCATAGAAAAGGCTCCTAGCAGTGTGAAGACAGATGGACTGCTGTATTTGCAGGTGACCAGTGCACTATACTGTTTTTATGAATAAACTTGAGGCTAGATCTGTCAAAAATTTTGTGTATTCATATTTTATATTTATGGGTATCTGTCTGCATGTATGTACATAAGCTTTGTGGGAGTAGTGTCCACAGAGGTCACAGAAGGCATAAGATCCTCTGAGAATGGAATTACAGATCATTGTGAGTGTCATGTGGTTGCTAAATGTGAAACCCAAGTCCTCTAGAAGAGTAGCCAGTGCTCTAACCACTGAGCTATCTCTCCAGCACCAACTTCTTCCATCTTTACATGAGTTCTAGAGGCTGAAGCTATGTCATCAGGCCTGCATTGTTGGATTGCAAGTGTCTTTGCTTGATGAGCCATCCTGGTGTTCCCTTAAAATGATTCTAAAGTGTATTTGAGATGAACTTAGTCACAATTTCTGATTTTTTCACCCCATTATGTATAGCCTCGTTTTAATGTGGTATTACTCTTCTCCCACTTTAAGAACTTTTAACATTTCTTGCATTGCATGTGTGTCTTAGGACTTTATTGATGTCAAGAGACACTGTGACCATGACAACTTACATAAAGAAAAAAAAACATGTCACTGGGGCTAGCTTACAGCTTCAGAGATTTAGTCCATTATCATCATGGAAAGCATGGCAGCGTGCAGGCAGACATGGCACTGGGTGAGTCAACAGGTCTACATCTTGATCTGTGGGCAGCAAGGAAGCTGTTATACCTAATCTTGACCTAAGGAGACCTCAAGTCCTGTTTCTACAGTGACAAACTTTCTTCAACAATGCTACACCTCCTGATAGTGTCACTACCTGTGGGCCAAGCAGTCAAACACATGAATCTATGGGGGCCATTCTATTCAAAACTCCACAGGTGTGTTTTGCAATAGGAAAGGGGAAAGCATTTGGAATGTAAACAAAGAATACAGAAATTTTTTTTAAAAAGTGTAATAAAAATTTTTAGTTTGGGCTTTAAAATCATAAACGAGTCTTATATTTCTAATTATGAAATTTAAGCATACAGACATCATTTAGTAAAGATACTGTGTGATTTTTTTCTGATTTTCACTGTCATCAATAAGAAGTCTGATTTTTTTTTTTATATTTCTATGCAAACTGTTCTGGTTTAATTTCTGTTGCTATGCTAAATATCTTGACTAAAGGCAACTTTAGGAGAAAATGGGTTTATGTGGCTTAGGATTCCACTGAGGAAAGTCAAGGTGAAACTTAAGGCAGGAACTTGAATGCAGATATGGTATAACAATTTGCTCTGAGATTGAAACCTTTCATCCTGCAGGGAAGCTCATTAGGCAGAAAGGAAGTCCCTGAAACTGACTAGGTCCGCTAGTCTCCTCCCTGCCAGAGTAAGCTGACAGTTCCTCTGGGACTAACTTACCTAAACTGCAAAGAGACTCAGACAAGCCAATCTGCAAAGCAGACTCATGAGCCCAGACCAGCTGCCTGAAAAAAGCAGAACAGCTAAGCTGCCTGGAAGAGCTTTAGACCAACTGAATCAGTTGGAAAGAATATTCTCCAACCTGCTGAGGTGCCTGCCAGCTGTGACCTGTGCTATATATCCCCAGCTTTGGGAACTATATCCCATGTGGGGCTGGGCTTTGGCGATACAGCTGTCTCCAAGTCATTTCTGCTCCTATATGTAACCCCACACCCATATTCTTATAACCCCAATAAAACTTACTGATTCATCAAGTTGGACTTCAGTAGTATCCATACTTTGGTCTATAATGGGATCACTACTTGGTGTGAGTAAGGATGTGTGTTGTGTCTCCCCCCAGAAAAGGTTTGTCATATAACACCAAGCCTGATTGCTATTCTATGCTTTAACCTAGAACAAAGAGCCCACTTAACAACAAAACAAGCATGGCAGGAACTATCAAGGAGGATGGCATCAACTGCCTGGTTCATGCCTAGATTTCTCTCTTATATACTTTAGGACTACCTCTCTAGGGACTGATGCTGTCCAAAGAGGGCTAGTGTCTCTAAATCATTTAATAACCACAAAAAAACCTATAGAGAAGTACCTACAGACCAATGAGATCTAGGCAGGGCTTCAATTTAATTTTCTTCCTGGATAAGTATAAGGTTTGTGAATTTGACAGTTAAAGCTATCTAGAACATGGAAAAATTGTGTTTTTCCTCTGGAAGCTCTTAAAACATTTTTCTTTTCATTATTGGTTTTGACAAATGATTTTGTAATTCTTTGATATGGTTTGGGATGTGGGAGTGAGACTGTGTTTGTCTTTTGCATGTGTTTCAATGAATCTTTGGTACTGTAGTTTGGATGTCATTGGATGATATACTTGAGGGTTTGTTTGTGGGAAGTTTGAGTCCCCATGGTTGAAAATAATAGTATTAAAGGAGACAAATTTAAGAAGTGAGACCTAGATTGTCCTGCCTGTTACATACGCTAGGGCACACTGAGCTGTCCAGAGCCAACTGCTGCCACCTGAGAGCTCCATTGTCCAGCCACCTCTTATCAGACCTGCTGACTCAGAAGGGTACAGGTTAGATTACTTCCTTGTACGCAGTGCCCAGCCTGCCTTCATCAGACTACTGAACAGGAAACACAAAGTAGCATCCAGGAACTACAAGATGGCTATAGGCCATCTTAAGAACAAAATCAACAAAAGCCAGGACAATGTGTCACACCTTAAGAGCACAGCTATCCTACTACAACAAGCCCTGAATATCCTGACACAATTGAAGCACAAGAAAATGACCTTAAATCCAGTCTTATAAAGATGATAGAGACTTTTAAAGGGGAAATGAATAAGTCCCTTGAACAAATACAGAAAATGCATTCAAACAAATAAAAGCCTTTAAAGAGGAAGCAAATCCGTTTAAAAATACAGGAAAATACAACTAAAGAGTTGAAGGAAATAAATAAAACTGTTCAAGATCTGAAAATTGAAATAGAGGCAAAAGAAAACACAAACACAGGAAATCCTGGAGAAGGAAACCCCAGGGGAAGAGAACAGGAACAACAGATGTAAGCATCACAAACAGAATACATGAGATGGAAGAGAGAATCTCAAACACAAAAAATATGATATATTGATATATAAGTCAAAGAAAATGTTAAATCTAAAATTTTCTGACATAAAACATCTAGAAAATATGCGATGCTATAAAAAGACCTAACCTAAGAATAATAGAAATAGAAGATGGGCTAGACCAGCGGTAGCGGCGGGCCTCCATATTGCAACCAGGACACAGCTGGAAAGGCCCAGGCTCTGTGGGACATCCCCGAGCCCTCTGGCGAGCACCGAGGCTGCATTCTGCAACCAGCTCGCCGGCCCCTGGACCAGCAGTAGCGGCGGGCCTCCATATTGCAACCCGGACACAGCTGGAAAGGCCCAGGCTCTGTGGGACATCCCCGTGCCCTCTGGCGAGCACCGAGGCTGCATTCTGCAACCAGCTCGCCGGCCCCTGGACCAGCGGTAGCAACGGGACTCCATATTGCAACCAGGACATAGCTGGAAAGGCCCAGGTAAACACCCCTTCCAGGGCTACCCTCGCGGGGGGATCTGCTAGGGTCTCGGAGTTCCTTGCAACCAGGACACAGCTGGAGAAGCCCAGGTAGACAGACTCCAACAGGGGCTACAATCGCATGGGTGGCAGCCAGCTTATGATCCCTTAAAGCAGCAGTCACACATATTCACCAGTAGAGAAACAACAGGTGAGCCCAGCCTCACAGGAGATTCAAACACCAGCCACTAACAACAAGGCCAACTAAAACCAGAAATAACAAGATGGCAAAAGGAAAACGAAGGAACGTTACTAACAAAAATCAAGGCAACATGACAGCATCTGAACCCAGTTCTCCAACAACAGGAATCCCTGGATACCCTAAAACACCAGAAAAACAAGACTTGGATATAAAATCACTGGTCAGGATGCTGGTAGCTGAACACATAGAAAAATCTCGTAAAGAAATAGAAGAGAAAATGGATCAAAAGTTAGAAGCCTTTACGAGGCAAATACAAAAATCACTTCAAGAAATGCAGGAGAAGATGGATCAAAGAGAAGAAGACAATAAGGAAGAAAGACAAAAGTCACTTAAAGAACTACAGAAGAACGTGGGCCAACAAGTAGAAGCTATGAAAGAGGAAGCACAAAAATCTATTAAAGAAATACATGAAAACACAATCAAGCAAGCGAAAGATCTGAGCACATCCATCCAGATACTAAAAACAGAAGTAGAAACAACTAAGAAATCACAGAGGGAGACAACATTGGAGATAGAAAATCTGGGGAAGAAATCAGGGGCCATAGACGCAAGTATCAACAATAGAATACAAGAGATAGAAGACAGAATCTCAGAAGCCGAAGATACCATAGGAACCATTGATTCAACAGTTAAAGAAAATACTAAATGCAAAAAGGTGGTAACCCAAAACATCCAGGAAATCCAAGACACTATGAGAAGACCAAACCTAAGGATTATAGGTATAGACAAGAGTGAAGATTTACAAGTTAAAGGGCCAGCTAATATCTTCTATAAAATTATGGAAGAAAACTTCCCCAACCTAAGGAGAGAGATGCCCATGAATATACAAGAAGCCTATAGAACCCCAAACAGACTGGACCAGAACAGAAATACATCCCGTCACATAATAATCAAAACTCCAAATGTAATAAACAAAGAAAGAATACTAAAGGCAGCAAGAGAAAAAGGCCAAGTAACATATAAAGGAAAACCTATCAGAATAACACCAGACTTCTCACCTGAGACCATGAAAGCTAGAAGATCCTGGGCAGATATCATGCAAACTCTAAGAGAACACAAACTTCAGCCAAAACTACTTTACCCAGCAAAACTCTCAATTGCCATTGATGGAGACATCAAGGTATTCCATGACAAAACCAAATTTGCAAGATATCTCTCCACAAATCCAGCCCTACAAAGGATAATAGGGGGAAAACACCAAGACAAGGACGGAAACTACACCCGGGAAGAAGCAAGATAGAAACCTCCTCTCATCAAACCCAAAAGAAGATAACCTCTCGAATATAAAAAATAAATAAGATAAATAAATATAATTTCAAAAATGTCTGGAGGTAATAATTACTATTCCTTAATATCTCTTAACGTCAATGGACTCAATTCCCCAATAAAAAGACATAGATTAACAGACTGGATAAGGAAACAGGACCCTACATTTTGCTGCATACAGGAAACACATCTCAGTGTTAAAGACAAACACTGCCTTAGAGTAAAAGGCTGGAGGACAATTTTACAAGCAAATGGTCTCAGGAAACAAGCTGGAGTAGCCATTCTAATATCAGATAAAATTGACTTCCAACCTAAAATCATCCAAAGAGACTCAGAAGGTCACTTCTTGCTGGCCAAAGGGAAAATCCACCAGGAAGAGCTCTCAATACTGAACATCTATGCTCCAAATGCAAGGGCACCCTCCTTCGTAAAAGAAACCTTACTAAAGCTTAAAGCACACATTACACCTAACACAATAATTGTGGGTGACTTCAACACCCCACTCTCCTCAATGGACCGATCAGGAAAGCAGAAACTAAACAGGGACACAGTGAAACTAATTGAAACTCTGGACCAATTGGATTTAACAGATATATATAGAACATTTCATCCTAAAGCTAAAGAATATACCTTTTTCTCAGCACCGCATGGTACCTTCTCCAAAATAGACCATATAATCGGTCACAAGACAGATGTCAACAAATACAAGAAGATCGAGCTAATTCCATGCCTCCTATCAGATCACCATGGAGTAAGAGTGGTCTTCAATAGCAACAAAAACAACAGAAAGCCCACATACACATGGAAACTGAACAATACTCAATGACACCTTGGTCAAGGAACAAATAAAAAAAGAAATCAAAGACTTTTTAGAATTCAATGAAAATGAAGGTACAACCTACCCAAATCTATAGGACACAATGAAAGCAGTGCTAAGAGGAAAACTCATAGCTCTAAGTGCATCCAAAAAGAAACTGGAGAGAGCATACACTAGTAGCTTAATGGCACACCTTAAAGCCCTGGAAGAAAAACAAGTTAATTCACCCAGGAGGAGTAGAAGACAAGAAATCATCAAACTCAGGGCTGAAATCAATCAAATAGAAACAAAGAGAACCATACAAAGAATCAACAAGACCAGGAGCTGGTTCTTTGAGAAAATCAACAAGATAGATAAACCCTTAGCCAGACTAACCAAAGGACACAGAGACAGTATACAAATTAACAAAATTAGAAATGAAAAGGGAGACATAACAACAGAAACTGAGGAAATTCAAAAGATCATCAGATCCTACTACAAAGGTCTATAGTCAAAACAACTGGAGAATCTGGAGGAAATGGAAGATTTCCTAGACAGATATCAAATACCAAAATTAAATCAGCATCAAGTAGATCAGCTAAATAGTCCCATAACCCCTAAAGAAATAGAAGGGGTTATAGAAAGCCTCCCAACCAAAAAAAGTACGGGACCAGATGGTTTTAGTGCAGAATTCTACCAGACCTTCAAAGAAGACTTAACACCAATACTCTTCAAACTATTCCACAAAATAGAGACAGAAGGGACACTGCCCAACTCATTCTTCGAAGCCACAATTACGCTAATACCTAAACCACAAAAAGATCCAACAAAGAAAGAGAACTTCAGGCCAATTTCTCTGATGAATATAGATGCAAAAATACTAAATAAAATTCTTGCTAACCGAATCCAAGAGCACATCAAAACGATCATCCACCATGATCAAGTAGGCTTCATCCCAGGGATGCAGGGATAGTTCAATATACGGAAATCCATCAATGTAATCCACTACATAAACAAACTGAAAGAAAAAAACCACATGGTCATCTCATTAGATGCTGAAAAAGCATTCGACAAAATTCAGCATCCTTTCATGCTAAAAGTCTTGGAAAGAGCAGGAATTCAAGGCCCATACCTAAACATAGTAAAAGCAATCTACAGCAAACCAGTAGCCAACATCAAAATAAATGGAGAGAAACTTGAAGCATTCCCACTAAAATCAGGGACTAGACAAGGCTGCCCTCTCTCTCCATATCTTTTCAATATAGTACTTGAAGTTCTAGCAAGAGCAATTAGACAACATAAGGAAGTCAAAGGGATACAAATTGGAAAGGAAGAAGTCAAACTATCATTATTTGCAGACGATATGATAGTTTACCTAAGCGACCCAAAAAACTCCACCAGAGAATTTCTACAGCTGATAAACAACTTCAGCAAAGTGGCAGGTTATAAAATTAACTCAAGCAAGTCAGTGGCCTTCTTGTACTCAAAGGACAAGCAGGCTGAGAAAGAAATTAGGGAAATAACACCCTTCACAATAGCCACAAACAACATAAAGTATCTTGGCGTAACTCTAACCAAACAAGCGAAAGATCTGTACAACAGGAACTTCAAGTCCTTGAAGAAAGAAATCGAAGAAGACCTCAGAAGATGGAAAAATATTTCTTGCTCCTGGATTGGCAGGATCAATATAGTAAAAATGGCCATCTTGCCAAAAGCAATATACAGATTCAATGCAATCCCCATCAAAATCCCAACTCAATTCTTCATAGATCTAGAAAGAGCAATTCTCAAATTCATCTGGTGCAACAAAAAACCCAGGATAGCTAAAACTATTCTCAACAATAAAAGGACTTCTGGGGGAATCAATATCCCTGACCTCAAGCAGTACTACAGAGCAATTGTGTTAAAAACTGCATGGTATTGTTATAGCAACAGGCAAACAGATCAATGTAACAGGATTGAAGACCCAGAAATTAACCCACAGACTTATGGTCACTTGATCTTTGATAAAGGAGCCACAACCATCCGATGGAATAAAGATAGCCTTTTCAACAAATGGTGCTGGTTCAACTGGAGGTCAACATGCAGAAGAATGGGAATTGATCCACTCTTATCTCTTTGCACTAAGATCAACTCCAAGTGGATCAAGGACCTCCACATAAAACCAGACACACTGAAACTATTAGGAAAGAAACTTGGGAAGACCCTGGAGGACTTGGGCACAGGGGAAAAGTTCCTGAACAGAACACCAATAGCGTACGCACTAAGATCAAGAATCGACAAATGGGACCTCATAAAATTACAAAGTTTCTGCAAAGCAAAGACACTGTCCGAAGGACAAAACGGCAACCAACAAAGTGGGAAAAGATCTTCACCAACCCCACATCCGACAGAGGGCTAATATCCAATATATACAAAGAACTCAAGAAGTTAGACCCCAAAGAACCAAATAACCCTATCAAAAAATGGGGCACAGAGCTAAACAAAGAATTTTCACCAGAGGAAATTCAGATGGCCGAGAAACACCTTAAGAGATGTTCACCATCATTAGTCATCAGGGAAATGCAAATCAAAACAACCCTGAGATTCCACCTCACACCAGTCAGAATGGCTAAGATTAAAAACTCAAGAGACAACAAGTGCTGGCGAGGATGTGGAGAAAGAGGAACACTCCTCCACTGTTGGTGGGATTGCAAAATGGTAAAACCGCTCTGGAAATCAGTTTGGCGGATCCTCAGAAAATTGGGCATGGCACTTCCAGAGGACCCTGGCATACCACTCCTGGGCATATACCCAGAGGATTCCCCTGCATGCAATAAAGACACATGCTCCACTATGTTTACAGCAGCCTTGTTTATAATAGCCAGAAATTGGAAGGAGCCCAAATATCCCTCAAAGGAGGAATGGATACAGAAAATGTGGTATATTTATACAATGGAATACTACTCAGCAATTAAAAATAATGAATTCATGCAATTTGTAGTTAAATGGTTAGACCTGGAAAATATCATCCTGAGTGAGCTAACCCAATCACATAAGAATGCACATGAAATGCAATCACTGATAAGTGGATATTAATGAGCCCAGAAGCACTAAATACTCAAGACACAAATAGCAAGTCAAATGATTCCCAAGAAGAAGAAAGGAGAGGACCCTGGGCATGTAAAGATTGCATCCAGTTTAGTAAAGAAACCGAGGGGGGAGGGGGAATGATTGGGGAATAGTCGGGGGGGGAGAAGAACTATGGGAACTATGGTGGGTGGGAACTGGGAACGGGGAAAGCCTTTGAAATGTAAACATAGAATATAGAAAATAAAAATAACTAAAAAAAAATAAAATGGTTTCTAATTATGGAAAAAAAAAAGAAATAGAAGATGGTAGGAATTCCAGGTCCAATGACCAGAAAATATTTTCAACAAAAGTATAGGAGAAAACTTTCCCAACATAAAGAAAAAAATTCCTATAAATATACAAGAAGCTTTCAGAAAACAAATTAGATTTGACCAGAAAATAAAATCCTCCCCCTATATAACAATCAAAACACTAAATCTACAAAAGAAAGAAAGGACGTTAAAAGCTGCAAGAGAAAAAAAGCCAAGTAACATACAAATGCAGACCTATTAGAATTTCACCTGACTTCTCAACAGAGATTCTGAAACCTAGAAGGGCCTGAGCAGATGTCTTGCAGCTTCTAAAAACCACAGATGTCAATCTAGACTACTAGACCTAGCAAAACTCTCAATCACTATAGATGGAGAAAACAAGATTTCAAGACAAAACTAAATGTAAATAAACAATATCTATCTACAAATCCAGCCCTACAGAAAATACTAGAAGGAAATCTTTAATCCAAGGAAGATAACTATACCCAAGAAAATAAGTAAATCTATTCCAGCAAAACCAAAACAAGGAAAACACACACAAACACACACTAATACCATCAACATCAAAATAACAGGAACTAACAATCATTGATCATTAATATCTCTCAATATCAATGGACTCAATTCCCCCAATAGACATATGCTAGCAGAATGAATGTGAAAACAGGATCTATCATCCTGCTGCATACAAAAAAACACACCTCAGCAACAAAGATATAATGCAATTGCCATCAAATTCCAATATGATTCTTTACAGAGCTTGAAAAGGTAATTCTCAGACTGGAGAGATGGCTCAATGGTTAAGAGTGCTGACTGCTCTTCTGAAGGTCATGAGTTCAAATCCCAGGGACCATATGATGGCTCACAACCATCTGTAATGAGATCTGATGCGCTCTTCTGAGGTGTTTGAAGACAGCTACAGTGAGCGAGCAGGGCCAGAGCTAGAAGAAAAAGTGTCTGAAGACAGCTACAGTGTACTTACATATAATAAATTAATAAATCTTTAAGAAAAAGAAAAAGAAAATGTAATTCTCAACTTCATATGGAAAAAGAAAAACCCAGAATAGCTAAAACAATCCTGAATCATAAAAGAACTTCTGGGGGTATCACCATCCCTGTTCTCAAGCTATACTCAAAGCAAAAACTTACTCCTATGAGCTAATGGTATAAAAAACAGACAGGTGGATCAATGGAACTGAATAAAAGACCCTAAAATAATCCCACACACCTACAGACATTTAAGTGTTGAAAAAGAAGCCAAAGTCATACTATGGGGGGAAAAGGTATCTTACACAAATGGTGCTATTATAACTGGATTTGTGCCTGTAGATGAATGTAAACAGATCAATATTGATCACTGTGTATAAAACTCAAGTCCAAGAAGATCAAAGACCTCAACATACTAAATCTAAATAGAATAGAAAGTGGAGAATAGACTTGAACTCATTGGCACAATAGACAATTTCCTGAACAGAACACTAATGACTCAGGCTCTAAGATCAACAACTGACAAATGGGACCTCAGGAAACTGAAAAGTCTCTGTAAGGCAAAAGACATTGCCAATAAGACAAAACGGCAACTTACAGATTGGGAAAAGATGTTCACTAACCCCACATCTGACAGAGGACTAATAGCCAAAACAAAGAACTCAAGAAGTAAGACTCCAGAAAACCAAATAACTCAGTTAAAAAGGGGGTACAGAGCTAAATAGAGAATTCTCAACAGAGGAACCTTGAATGGCTGAGAAGCAATTAAAAAGTGTTCAGATTTTATTAACTTGGATACTGTCTCTGTGCCTTCTGGTTAGTCTGGCTAAGGGTTGACCTATCTGTCCATTTTTCTCAAAGAACCAGCTCCTGATTTTGTTGATTCTTTGTATAGTTCTTTTTGTTTCTATTTGGTTGATTTCAGCCCTGAGTTTGATTATTTCCTGCCATCTTCTTATCTTGGATATATTTGCTTCTTTTTGTTCTAGAACTTTCAGGTTTGCTGTCAAGCTGCTAGTGTACGCTCGCTCCAGTTTCTTTTTGGAGGCAATTAGATCTGTGAGTTTTCCTCTTAGCACTGCTTTCATTGTGACCCATAAGTTTTGGTATGTTGTGACTTCGTTTTCATTAAATTCTAAAAGTCTTTGATTTCTTTCCTTTTTTCTTCCTTGACTAAGTTATCACTGAGTAGAACATTGTTCAGCTTCCATGTGTATGTGGGCTTTCCACTGTTTTTGTTGGTATTGAAGACCAGCCTTATTCCGTGGTGATCTGATAGGATGCATGGGAGTATTTCAATCTTCTTGTATCTGTTGAGGCCTGTTCTGTGACCAATATTATGGTCTATTTTGGAGAAGGTACCATGGGGTGCTAAGAAGAAGGTATATTGTTTTAGGATGAAATGTTCTATAAACATCTGTTAAGTCCATTTGGTTCATAACTTCTGTTAGTTTCACTATTTCTCTACTTAGTTTCTGTTTCCATGATCTGTCCATTAGTTAGAGTGGGTTGCTGAAGTCTCTCACTATTATTGTGTGAGGTGCAATGTGTGCTTTGAGCTTAAGTAAATTTTCTTGTATGAATCTGGGTGCCTTTGCATTTGTAGCATAGAGGTACAGAATTGAGAGTTCATCTTGGTAGATTTTTCCTTTGACCAGTATGAAGTATCTTCCCTTATCTTTTTGGACAAATTTAGGTAGAAAGTCGATTTTATTTAATATTAGAATGGCTACTCCAGCTTCTTTCTTGGGACCATTTGCTTGGAAATTTTTTTTCCAGCCTTTTACTCCTAAGTAGTGTTTGGCTTTGTCATTGAGGTGCATTTCTGTATGCTGCAAAATTCTGGGTCTTGTTTACATATCCAGTCTGTTAGTCTATGTCTTTTTATTGTGGAATTGAGTTCATTGATGTTTAGAAATATTAAGGAAAAGTGATAGTTATTTTTGTTGTTAAAGGTGGAATTGTTTTTGTGTCGATATCTTCTTTGAAATTTGTTGAAAGAAGATTACTTTCTTGCTTTTTCTAGGGTATAGTTTTCCTCCTCATGTTGGAGTTTTCTATTATCCTTTGTAGGGCTAGACTTAAGAAAAATATTGTGTAAATATCATTTTGTCATGAAATATCTTGCTTTCTTCATCTATGGTAATTGAAAGTTTTGCTGGGTATAGTAGCCTATGTTGGCATTTGTGTTCTCTTAGAGTCTGTATGACATCTGCCCAGGATCTTCTGGCTTTTATAGTCTCTGGTGAGAAGTCTTGTGTAATTCTGATATGTCTGCCTTTATATGTTACTTGCCCTCCTTCCTTACTGCTTTTAATAGTCTCTCTTTGTTTTGTACATTTGGTGTTTTGATTTTTATGTGACAGGAGGAATTTCTTTTGTGGTTCAGTCTATTTGGAATTCTGTAGCTTCTTGTATGTTCATGGGCATCTTTTTCTTTAGGTTAGGGAAATTTTCTTCTATAATTTTGTTGAAGATATTTATTGGCCCTTTAAGTTGGAAGTTTTCATTTTCTTCTATACCTATTATCCTTAGGTTTGGTCTTCTCATTGTGTCCTGGATTTTGTGAATGTTTTGGGTTAGGAACTTTTTGCTTTTTACATTTTCTTTGACTATTGTGCCAATATTTTCTATGCTATCTTCTGCACCTAAAATTCTCCCTTCTATCTCTTGTATTCTGTTGGTGATGCTTGCATCTATGACTGCTGATCTCTTTTCTAGGTTTTCTATCTCCAGGGTTGTCTCCCCTTGTGATTTTGCTATTGTTTCTATTTCCATTTTTAGATCCTGGATGGTTTTGTTCAGTTCCTTCACCTGTTTGGTTGTGTTTTCCTGTAATTCTTTACGGGATTTTTGTGTTTCCTCTTTAAGGGCTTCTTCCTGTTTACCTTTGTTCTCCTGTACTTCTTTAAGAGAATTATTTATGTCCTTCTTAAAGTCCCCTATCACCATCATGAGATGTGAATTTTAAATCCAAATCTTGCCTTTCCCATATGATGGTGTATCCAGGACTTGCTATGGTGGGAGAACTGGGTTTTGATAATGCGACATAACCTTGGTTTCTGTTGCTTGTGTTCTTACACTTACCTCTTGCCATCTCTCTAGTTCTACCTGCCCTTGCTGTATCTGACTGGAGCCTGTCCCTCCTGTGATCCTGGTTGTGTCAGAACTCCTCAGAGTCCAGCTCTCTCTGTGATCCTGTGATTCTGGGATCCTGTGATTCTGAGATCCTGGGTGTGTCAGAGATCCTGGGAGTCAAGACGCCTTTGGGATCCTGAGATCCTGGTGTAACCAAGCTCCTGAGTTCCTGTGATCCTATGATCCTGGATTATTAGACAACCTGTAGTTGAGCTTCCTCTGGGTATTTTGGGATTCATGCATACTTAGAAATCTCCTTAATAGAGCCACATTCTCGCTTCAATGTATTGTTTTCAATAGATTATTTGGATTTTCTCCTGTTGAGGTAATCTCTATCCCTAGGTCATCAAACTCAGGGAATTTTCATTCTGTGACTTCTAGGCTGCTGTTAATCTTATCCAGATAATTTTTCATTGAAAATTTTATTTCACATTTTCTTATTTTAATATTTCTCCCTCACTTTCATGCCATCTCTATCTTCTTCTAATCCTTTCACATGTTTGAAATAGTATAATTATTTTAACATCTTTGCCTGCTCACACTGTCATTCTTTTATCTCCTCTATTTTAAGTAATTGCCCTCTTGAATGTAGGTAACATTATTAACATTATATATGCACACACACACACACACACACACATGCTCTTTCTAACACACACACACACACACATGCTCTTTCTAGTAAGTACTGGAGATGTTTTATTTCATGTATGAATAGTTTGACTTTTCCATATATCTTTAAAGAGTATTGTAGGAGAATACCAGAACATAACAGAGAAATGGTGGGGGAATAGGCGGGGGTGGGGGGAAAGAGGACATATGGGACATATAGTGA
Source organism: Apodemus agrarius (assembly GCA_964023405.1). NCBI lineage: Eukaryota > Metazoa > Chordata > Mammalia > Rodentia > Muridae > Apodemus > Apodemus agrarius. The sequence continues at coordinate 21,795,651 of OZ030017.1, forward strand.
GGGGGGAACTGGGAAAGGGGAAAGCCTTCGGAATGTAAACAAAAAGAATATAGAAAATAAAGAAAGTTAAAAAAAAGAGTATTGACTTTGTTCTAGTATGAATTTAGGTTACTTGCTGGTCACTTTGACCCCTGTTTTTTTCTTTCTAAATTGTATATGGCATGCCAAAAGGCTTGGCCTTAGGGTTGAAGAAGCCACACTCTCAGAGTATGGTCTTCCTCACATCTCAGGTGGATGTTTTAAGTCTTTAGTTAACCTTCTCTACTCTCCAACCAGCTCTACAGTTGAAAATTTCTATTTCACATTTCCCCAAAACTGCTCTCTGACAGGTTTAGATCAATTCAGCTTTCCTGTTGAAAACATGCTTCAGTATTCTATGAAAGACCAGGGAGGGAGATACTTTTTCTAGAGCTTTTATGTTCTACAGCTTCCTTTTTATCCTATGCTGTCCTTTATACCTTGCAGCGTTTCCTACTGCCTATTGTCCAAAATCTGATAACAGCTGAATCATATATTTTCCCATTAAAAATCTGTGATGAAAGGAGGAAGTAAGTGTTGCTCCCCTGACCTAGAGCAGCAGTGCATAATTGACTTACTTGACGTTACACCTTTCTTTGGATATTATCATGTGATTATGCTTCCGCCTCAATTTCCTTTCATCACCTACTCTGTAGAAGAATAATAGACCTGTGCCTTCTACCACTGATGCAGTGTTAAGCATTTCATCACTGACCATTGCAGAGATACTGCATGAGAGAGGGACTTCCTATTCTAGTTCCAGATTGATACACATGCAGGTTTCCTAGCATGAACTGGCTTCACTGGAAGCAGATATGTACAGTAGAATCATTTTTATTAGTACCCCAGAGTATGTATCAGTACATAGCCACAGTTCTAAACATCTCTCTTTCTGCAGCAGACTGCCTTCAGAACACACCTTATCCCAAATAGCTTTCTTGCAAATTGTCCTTCTCCTGTGGATCAGGAACACCCTTGGTTATCATTCTCGCTCCTGGATATATATGTCCTCATTGAATGGACAGGAACTAAAAAAAAATACCGTGGGTTCTTAAACCAATTAACAAAGAATATATCAGTGCCAGGGTCCTGCCCTGACAGTCAAGTTCCCAGGGAAGGCAGCAAGGGTGACTGACAGGGTCCTAAAGCTTATAGCTTCTGGCAATTTAACTCTCCCTCTCTTGCTATTCAGGGCCCAAAGGCTGATGCTTCTGGCAATTAACTCCTGCTAATAGCAGCAAAGATAAGAAAAGGAACTTAGTTACATGGTCTCTGTACTCATTGACTCGGGCCTCTTTCTGGCAGGTGAGAGACTGGAAGCTCTTTAACTCTCCTGAGCCAGAAAGAGAAGAGAAGAGAAGAGAAGAGAAGAGAAGAGAAGAGAAGAGAGGAGAGGAGAGGAGAGGAGAGGAGAGGAGAGGAGAGGAGAGGAGAGGAGAGGAGAGGAGAGGAGAGGAGAGGAGAGGAGAGGAGAGGAGAAGAGAAGAGAAATCAAGCACAAAGACACATGCATACTGGATGAAGCAGAAAAGGGCTATACCAACACTTTACTGTAGATCTTAGTTTTTATACCTTCTCAGGATAATTGATCACATGGTTTTCTAAGTACTTTAACATTCCAAAAGTTCATATAAGTTTAAGGCAATAGTTCATGCCATAGTTTGGTAAGGTTTAAGCAGTCTCAACAGAATTGTTTACATGTCATTCCATTAAGAAGAGTACCTGTCTAAACATTTATTATCTGTTCTCTAGCTCCATAAGTTTATTATAAGTTAAAGCAATTGTTTTTTTTCATAATTTATTTTTTTTATTTTCTATATTCTATGTTTACATTCCAAAGGCTTTCCCCTTTCCCAGTTCCCACCCACCATACTTCCCATAGTTCCTCTCCCCCCAACTATTCCCCAATCATTCCCCCTCCCCCCTCGGTTTCTTTACTAAACTGGATGCAATCTTTACAGGCCCAGGGTCCTCTCCTTTCTTCTTCTTGGGAATCATTTGACTTGCTATTTGTGTCTTGAGTATTTAGTGCTTCTGGGCTCATTAATATCCACTTATCAGTGATTGCATTTCATGTGCATTCTTTTGTGATTGGGTTAATTCACTCAGGATGATATTTTCCAGGTCTAACCATTTACCTACAAATTGCATGAATTCATTATTTTTAATTGCTGAGTAGTATTCCATTGTATAAATATACCTTAAGTTAGTACAGTTTTGTCAAGAGACAAATCATCTGCCTTGTGTCTTATAATTTTGAAATCTTATAGAGAGAATCTAGTCCATCATTTATTTTCTGTCCTTGCACCTACAATGACTTGCCCATTCCCTGTTCATGATCTTTAATTACTAGATAGTGGCCTCATTTGTAAACTAGAAGGAATATAAATTTGTTACTAACCTGCTTTTTATTTTCTAGTACAATTAGCCTGTCATCCATGAAGGTTTACAGACCTCTATTTGCAGTCTTTATTCAATAAGGGGTTTGAAATTGCTTGTATCAATTTAGGAGTTCTATAAAATCATTATCAGGAATTATAAAATCTCAATTGGTCTACACAGCATTACTATATGAAAGTACATCTTCATGTTGATTCTGCAGAAGATGTGCTCAACAGAGTAGATAAATGCCCAGAAAAATCATTATGCTATGTAACAGTGGTTGGAAAGTCATATTAGGGAGAAGCAACCCTGGGATGAAGTCTCTGAGGACCTGAGTCTCTCAGAATGCACCCATTGAAGCCACTGCAGCAAAATGGTGGGTCTTCTCCAGAAAGCTTGCTTGCTTGCCGTAGCCTGTCCTAGAGAACTTCTGACATTTCGGACCTGAAATGACATCATATTTATTATCTGACATAATTCAACAGAGTGAGTTATTGCAATCCCTCAGTTTGCTTCCAAAATTAGAGTAATTCATAAACTCTATATTGAAAGAAAGGCCAGTGACTTTGAAAGAGTATCTAACCACACTGGTGCCAGCACATATGGTAAATCTTCACCCAAATCCCATAAAGGTCCTAAACCATACACTAGGGTTACTGTATCTCTGCTCTGTGAATGCCAGCTTCTTCCTTCACACTAGCTGCCCCCTGGATTAAAATATACTTTCACAACTCAACATGATCTTCCTGGTGTCAAGATTGCATCTTTTCTTGTTAGACAAAGTCTCTTCCAACATAGCCGCATGAATTATAAATCTTGCAATAGCATGCTATAATATGTTATAGCATTGTGTTGTCAAACAGTTGATAAATTAAAAAGTATCTCTTCATATTTACCCACATAATTAAAACTTCTAGTCATCTTCATTTCTTTCTATAAATCTAAGGTTTAATCTGGTATCATTTTCTTTCAGCCTCAGGAACTCCCCTATTGTTTCTAGTAAATCGCATGCTTCCTCATTTTCCCCCTCTGAACGTGTGTTTCCTTTCCTTTCATGTTTGTTGATAATTCTTCCTGAATAAAAATGTCTGGTCTAACTCAAATTATCATTAGTTTTCTGTGTTCCATATCTGTCATTCATGGAATCACTGTCATTGTATGGTATATGATGTGCCATTGGAATCTTGCTGAATTTAAGGTTCTTCATCTTTAGTTTAAATTATATTTTTAACATTTATTTAGTGTGTTTGCTCTTCCATGTACACACACACACATGCACACACACACACACACACACACACACACACACACACACACGGACATGCATATGGAGTCATAGGACATCTTGCATGAGTCAGTCCTTTCTTTTCATCATGTAAGTTCCAGGCACTTGAACTCATGTAGTCTTGCTTGACTACAAGTATCTTCCTGCCAAGCCATGTCACTGGCCTGAATATTAAATTTTAGTTTCCAATAAAAAAATGACTTTTGTATTGTTTTTCTTTTTCTTGCTTGGAATTCTTGGGTTTAAAGGTTTGTGTTTTTTATTAATTTGAGTAAATTTTAGCCAAGATATTTTTAATGTATGTATGGTTCACTGTATTCTTTCTCCTTGAGAGTCCAAGTACAAGGACATTAGATTTATTCTTGTTGCACCAATCACTAAAATCACTCTTTTCCACTCATTTTTCTCTGTTCTTCATATTCAATTATTTTTATTTATATTCAAGTTTCTTGACTCTATCCTATAATATTAACAGCTAGTTAAGTCGATTAGCAAACTTTTCATTTTACATATTTTAATTTTCAAGTCTCTATTTCTTGATTGAAATTGATGACTGTTCACTCACTGGAAGCAACTATTCCCATAAGTCCTTGAACTTATACATACTAAATGTGTTAATGATTCTGAATGCTAATATACATAATATACATCATATACGGGTTCTTCTATACATCTTACTTTCCATTTTCTGTGGGTCACAACCTTTTGTATTTCTCATAATGATTATTTTCTAATTGTATGTTAAAGTTTGCCTATAAATAATAGTTTCTAGATTTATTAACCTAATGTACTTGTGTTCTCAGTGGGCTCAATTTGAGGGTGTCTAAGTTCAACACAACACTTGCACTTGGCAAAATCAGTCACTTTAACCTTCTTTCACCAATATATGCAGAAACAAAATTTTCTAACAATTGCATAATTCTTCCTTCTAGTTCTAGGATTTCTGTGTATAGTGCTAATGACCCAGCACTAAAATGAGTTGCAAGCAAATGGCTAGCCATTCAAAGCAACACACGATTATTTACCTCTGCCTTCTTCATACCTACCCTAGTGCCTCACACTTAGCATAAGGATTCTTGCTGTATTTATGAAAATAACAAGTGAAAAGAATTCTGAATCTATTTGATTATAAGACATAGTTCATGAAGTACCACAACATATATGGGCCATCTATTTAAGCAAGGACTCTAGATCAAACTCACTTCAGTTCCACCTAAGTATTATCAAGTGCCCATAATATATACTCAAAAATATATCTCTGATCATAATAGATCTTGTTCCAAAGCCAAAAAATGGACATTTCTGAGAGATGTTGAATATTGATTGAACTGAACCTTTAACATATGAAAAGTAAGTTTATGTATTAATCACAGTTTGTTTTCTGGTTAGAATTAATGAATTATGTACATTTAAACATATAAATAAAATGACAAAAAGCATGGGCTATATGATAGGTATATTTGTAACTAGGACTCACTTCTGTTTTAGTATTACTCCTCCCTCTAATGAGCTGTGTTTTCTTGGGAAACTTTAAACAACTATCCACAGCAGTGGATTTATCTGACAAAAAAAACCAAAACCAAACAAACAAAACAACAACAACAAAAGAAGAAGCAGCATAGCAGAAATGATTATACTACTAGTATAAATACCTTACAGGAGTGCTGTGGAAATCAAATTACTTCATGAATGTAGATGAGCTTTATGAACTGCAAAGGGTTGTAGAAATAGGAGGGGTGGTATTTATGGAAGACCTTCATGGCTGTGCCAAAACCTGACATTGAAAATTTAAAGGAGAAAGGATAATATTTTGCTTCAAGTTATTGATGTATAATCAACTATCTACCCTGTCTATGGAATGTGGTAGCACACTATTGTGGCAGAGAACATGTAGAAGACCAAAGCTGGCTATCTCATAGTGGCCAGTGAGAAAGGGCTGAACGTGACAACATGCAGCTCCATGGGGATGTCTCAGTGACATAGTTCTTCCTATTAGACCCAACACTGTAAAGTTTCTAGAATCTTCCCAAATAGCAACACTAGCTGGAAAGCAAGGCTTTAGTACATGAGCTTTTTGTAATGATACTTCATATCCTAACAGTATTGAATAAAATAACACAAATAAATCACACCTTCCTATAATTCCATCACATCTAAACTCCCCAAACCAGCTTCCTGCATACAGAGGCAAACACACAGGCTAATACCCCAGGTTCTCTCAGATAGCAGCAGCAGCAATGCTAAGATGTTTTTCACATATTTTAAATATGTCTTTTTCAAAGTAAAGCTCTGTTTTTCCTACTGTTTATGTCTCTAATGTTATCTTTCCTGCTCCCTTCTCTCTTCTCCCAAGAAATCTGTACCCATTGATAAAATGTTTTATATTTCTTATTGTTAGGTGTGCTGAGGCTATTTTCTCCTCTAATATATCATGGGGTGCAGTCAGAAAATGGGAAAAACATCAAATAAAACTTTTTTCTGGAGAAGTTACAAAATCAATGTGGTGAAGATCAAATCATCATAGAAATTATGATATCCATGATAATCTTTTTATTACTTTTTTTCTAAAAGATACATTTTTGAAATATCTTAATTCTTGATTTTATGTCTCAGGCTAAAGAGCAGTTGCTTGTAAGTTTGTCAAAGCTATTTTCCTGATTAGGGTTCACACATATTGATTAAATGTTAGTCCCAGTATCTTCAAAATAATGATTTTTTTTCTAGTTTTTAAGGGATTCATTGTTGCAAATATGTGCAGAAGTAATAAATATTGTAAACAATTCTATAATGGGGAAAAGCACTTCCAAGTGTGTTTCCATGTTTGTTACCTTTACTCTGCTCAATTTTCTTATAATTGACTTCATATGAGAGGAGTCTAAAAGACAGAGAGGAAAATCATAGGTCATACCTACTAATAAGCATGGCAATTCTTGAACACAATTTTATAGTAAGTGCTCACACACTCAGCTTTCTGAAGATGTATTAAGCATCTTTTGCTTAGCTAATGCTTAACATATTGGTGGCCCAAACATAGGGAATGAAGCCCCTGCTCTAATACTTCAGGTTTTTTCAGTCTAGTGTGCCACTGTTTAAACTCTACCTATCTCTTAATCAACCTTCCTCATCCCTCCCACACATCGGTTGGCCCAGTGCCACAGAAAGTTAATGAAATTCTGGCTCTCTGTGAATTCTTTTCTGGCCTCCTAAATAAATTTGTCTATATTGCTCTTATATTTTTTAAGAATACCCTTGACCAAAACAAAATGCTGTACATGGGCTTTTAGCAGTTTCTTTTTAATACTTCTTGTCATTTTGTCTGACTTCCCCCACTGAACTATGAATAACATAAAAAATAGTTCCTGCATTACTCATTATTGTAGCCCAATAGCCAGTTAATTACTTGGCACATAGTGCTTGGAAAATGTACTTAGAGTATATAAATAACATCATAGGCATTTTCTGATGAACAAAAAAATTGAACAAAAAAATGGTACTAAATGAATAGATGTATTTGTAATTGTACAAAGGGAGAAAAATAAGATAAAGGAACATGAATATGGCAAGATAATGGGTAATGATGATAAAAATAATAATAATGAAGACATGACAATAGCCCGACATTAGCAAGCAGTACAGGTATTGTGGATAAATTACAGAAGTCAGAAACAAATGACTCATTGTCTCTGACTCATCCTACTGGGAGGGTCTGGAACTGCTTAAGCTTACCCACTCATTTGCTGCACTCCAGCTGTCTCCTGCAGAGTGTGGAAAGCTGTTCAAAGCGTGCAGAACAACTACCCCAGTGGATTTTCACCTAGTGGTGAGTGCTGGACAAAGGGACAGGAATGATGCCAGACACTTAAGGAGTGGGTAGAAGAAATGGTAACGTCTCAGTAAAGATTATGTTTGCATCCTGATCCCTGGATAGCTGCATCTTAGACACACACAAAGAAAGACAGGAAGAAAGAAAGAAAGAAAGAAAGAAAGAAAGAAAGAAAGAAAGAAAGAAAGAAAGAAAGAAAGAAAGGGAAAGATAAAAGGAAAGAAAGGAAGGAAGAAAAGAAGGAAGGAAGGAAAGAAGGAAGGAAGGAAAGAAAAGAAAAGAGAAAAGAAAAGAAAAGAAAAGAAAAGAAAAGAAAAGAAAAGAAAAGAAAAGAAAAGAAAAGAAAGAGATAACCATGTGAGCAAAACAGAAGGATCAAAGGATGCATTCTGAGAATAGGCAAAGGAAATATGGAAGCAAACAGTCTCTAAAGGAGGAAAATAAAATTTGTTCTATATTTGTATGATGAAGAAATACTTATATCTCTCATTTCAAAGTTTTTCAAACATGTAATGGAGTTCCCAACTGGATAAGACTGCCAATGAATTTCCCCCAGAAGACTGTATAGCACCTTCTAGTAGTAGGGGAGCTAACAGATAGGAAGCTTCCTAGTCAGTACCTACTTCACTGTTCCATATCCTGTTACCAATGTGTATGCTGGATTGGCTAATATGATCTTACCACCAAGTTCTAACAGGCAACGAAAAACAATGGCAGCAGCTTGGTTTCGGTAGTTCTTAACCCTCATCAGACAAGTTCCTTTGTGCAGTGCATAATAGTTAAACTAGATACTTTCAACAGATCTAAGTGTAAAGAATTGGTGTGTGTGGATTGCTTAACAGACAAACAGTATATCAATACCACATACCCTTCACAAGTCTTAGGAACTATTACAGAATAGCAGATGGGAAGATCGTAAGAGCCAGTGATCAGGGACAAATGAGGCAAAATAATGTTCTCAATATAACTGTTCTCATGAACTCACAGCAACTGTGGATTTCTGGAAAAAAGTCAGTATTCTTGCATTAAGAAGGAAGGGATGAATGAATTCCCATTGCTAACTGAAAAGCTAGAATGGATCAGTTTTTATGGAGGGAGAGTCAGTTGTTCTAAGGATGTGACTTCTGGTAGGTCAGCTACACTCTAGAGAGTCTAGTACATGGCCCCATACCCAGAAGTGTATGTACAGCACAAATTGATGAGATATTAAATAAAATCAAAGGAAACAGAGTTTGGGGAACAGAAGGTGGAGCCAGGCATTTCCTCAGAAAATTGGACATAGTACTAACTGAGGTCCCAGCTATACCACTTCTGGGCATATACCCAGAAGATTCTCCAACATGTAATAAGGACACATGTTCCATTGTATTCATAGCAGCCTCATTTATAATAGACAGAAGCTGGAAAGAACCCAGATGTCCTTCAATCGAAGAATGGATACAGAAATGTGGTACATTTACACAATGGAGTACTACTCAGCTATTACAAACAATGACTTCATGACATTCTTAGGCAAATGGATGGAACTAGAAAATATCATCCTGAGTGAGGTAACCCAATCACAAAAGAACACAACATGGTATAGACTCACTGATAAGTGGATATTAGCCCAAAAGCTCAGAATACCCAAGATACAATTCACAGACCTCATGAAAGCTCAAGAAGAAGGAAGACCAAAGTGTGGATACTTTGGTCCTTCTTAGAAGGAGGAAAATACCCATGGGAGAAGATACAGTGACAAAGTGTAGAGCAGATACTAAAGAAAAACCATCCAGAGTGCCCCACCTGGGAATCCATCCCATGTACAGTTACCAAACCCACACACTACTGTGGATGCCAACAAGTGCTTGCTCACAGGGGCCTGATATAGCTGTCACCTGGGAGGCTCTGCCAGTGGCCTGACAAATACAGAAGTGGATGCTCTCAAACAACCACTGGACTGAGCACAGAGTCCCCAAAGGGGAAGTTAGAGAACAGACCGAAGGAGCTGAAGGAGCTTGAGCCCCATAGGAAGAACAACAATATAAGCCTACCAGTACCCCGAGAGCTTCCAGGAGCTAAACGACCAACCAAAGAGTACACATGGAGGGACCCATGGCTCCAGCTCATATGTAGCAGAGGATGGCCTAGATAGACATCAATGGGAAGAGAAGCCTTAGTCCTGTGAAGGCTCGAAGCCCCAGTGTAGGGGAATGCCAGGACTAGGAAATGGGAGTGGGTAGGTTAGTGAGCAGGGGTAGGGAGGATGGAATAGAGGGTTTTAGGAGAGGAAACCAGGAAAGGGGATAACATTTGAAATGAAAATAAAGAAAATATCTAATAATTTTTTTAAAAAGAAAGGTGAATTCATTATTTTTAATTGCTGAGTAGTATTCCATTGTATAAATATACCACATTTTCTGTATCCATTCCTCCTTTGAGGGACATCTGGGCTCCTTCCAACTTCTGGCTATTATAAATAAGGCTGCTATGAACATAGTGGAGCATATGTCTTTATTATATGCAGGGGAATCCTCTGGATATATTCCCAGGAGTGTTATGACAGAGTCCTCTGGAAGTGTCATGCCCAATTTTCTGAGAGTGGTTGTACCATCTTGCAATCCCACCAACAGTGGAGGAGTGTTCCTCTTTCTCCACATCCTTGCCAGCACCTGTTGTCTCCTGAATTTTTAATCTTAGCCATTCTGACTGGTGTGACGTGGAATCTCAGGGTCGTTTTGATTTGCATTTCCCTGATGACTAATGATGTTGGACATCTCTTAAGGTGTTTTTCAGCCATCTGAATTTCGTCTGGTGACAATTCTTTGTTTAGCTCTGTACCTCATTTTGTAATAGGGTTATTTGGTTCTTTGGGGTCTAACTTCTAAAGTTCTTTGTATATATTGGATATTAGCCCTCTGTCGGACATGGGGTTGGTAAAGATCTTTTCCCAATTTGTTGGTTGCCGTTTTGTCCTTCTGGCAGTGTCCTTTGCCTTACAGAAACTTTGTAATTTTATGAGGTCCCATTTGTCAAGTCTTGATCTTAGAGCATAAGCTATTGGTGCTCTGTTCAGGAACTTTCCCCCTGTGCCCATGTCCTCCAGGGTCTCCCCCAGTTTCTTTTCTATTAGTTTCAGTGTGTCTGGTTTTATGTGGAGGTCCTTGTTCATGTAATTTGTAGGCAAATGGTTAGATCTGAAAAATATCATCCTAAGCGAGTTAACCCAATCACAAAATACACATGAAATGCAATCACTGATAAGTGGATATTAATGAACCCAGAAGCTCTGAATACTCAAGGCACAATTAGCAAGTCAATGATTCCCAAGAAGAAGAAAGGAGAGGACCCTAGGCCTGAAAAGATTGGAGCCAGTTTTGTAGGAGAGTACCAGAACAGAGAAATGGTAGGGGGTGATTGGGGAACAGTTGGGGGGAGAGGACTTATGGAACATATGGGGGGAGGACTGGGAAAGGGGAAAGCCTTTGGAATGTAAACAAAGAATATAGAATAAATAATAATAATAATAAAAAGAAAGGTGGAGATTGAAATAAACAGGATCAAAGTATATTATATGAAATATTCAGAGAATTGATAAAATATGTTTAAATTAATACATATTTATACATAAAATTTAGTGAATTGATTTTAAAAGTTCAGAAATGTTCTGATACCTCTAGCATCCCAAATTAATTATGAAACTTGGGTTGCAATGCCTCTTCAGGAGTTATTAGTCATGAGCTATGTCATCAGCTATTATGTGATTGAACTGCATGTTTTGACACAGGTAATATGTACAAAGAACCTTCAACATCTTGCCTTGGACCTTTCAGTATAGGCATCTGAGGAACAGAGAAAGCCACTGGCCACTAGAAGGTGATCAACCCAATTTCTGTAAATCAGAAGTATCACAATGCTGGTTAAAAAAAAAAAACATAGTTGTTTTCATATCTGTGTGTCTTGAAAATTTTTTTCATCTCTTTTCTGAGTAGAGATGAACTAATTAAGGTGGGAATAGCCAAGACACAAAATATCCCCCAAATCATTCTTATTGAAAATGAAAAACAATGGGCTATGATCCTGCTAATTTTAATATAAATACCTGGAGAAATATGAGGTTTGCACAGTTTGCTGCAAGAATAAAACTTAAAGTTAAACAGTGTTTAACTTGAACTCTGGAGTCAGCACTCAGCACTACACACACACACACACACATACACACACACACACACACACACACACACACACAACTCCAGTTTCTGCTCAGTTGCTATATAAAACTTAAAAACAAAGGATTCCATAGGTTGAAAAGAGTCATTATGAAAAGCGTGACAATAAAAACGTAGCTACAGAGAAGCTTCCTCAGCCTGTTTTCTATGCTGCTTAGCCTCTGGAGACCAAGTCATTGTTGCTTTGAATGCATAGGAAAAAATAGAAATACACATAGAAATTGATAATATTTAAAGAGTTAATGTAGCTAAATAATAATATTTGGGACCCCTTTTCTTGCAAATATCTTTACTTTTCAGTCAATAAGAATTGAGAAAATCCTGTCTGAAATGAATAGATTTTAACTCATCAAAACAAAAGCCTTTTTTGTGCATGAAGAAGGAAATGAATGCTGCTATCCCTGCAGCTCGTTGTGCACAGACCCCTTCTTACAATGCTATACTTGTCTCTTCCCCACATTGAGACTAGATAAAGGACTTGACTGTCTGAAAGTCTATGAAGTGGAATCCAAAGATGTCTCCAAGCCAAAACCATCCAGAACTTAAAGAAGTATGCTGAATCCAACATTAAACAATGCTTGAATCTGGGATCCAAACATTAGAGCCCAAATTTTGTCTTCTGTCATCACTGAGACATTAAAAATAAAGGCATTTCTACTCTCTGACATTATTATCTACAGACACCATATTTGATGAGCATGAAGATCATGTCTTATTGGTGAGTAGACATACTTGAGCTAAAGGTCTCCTGATGAAAAGTTTCAAATCTTTTAAGAAGTGTTTCTTCCCACAGCTCTGCATAGAGCATCTTTGACTTCTTTGTTCCTGAGACTGTAAACCACAGGGTTCAGCAAGGGAGTGATGATGATGTAGGTCACAGAGAGAAGAAGGTCTTTTTCTACTGAACTTTCTGACTTGGGTTTGAGGTAGGCAATGGAGGCACAGCCATAGTGGACAATGACCACAGTGAGATGAGAGGCACAGGTGGCAAAGGCTTTCTTCTGGCCTTCAGCAGACACAATTTTAAGGATGGAAGAGATGATAAGGACATAGGAGATAAATATCAGCCCTATGGGCACAAGAATTACAAATGAACTTACACCATAATTGATTATCTCATTGACAGTGGTATCAACACAAGAAAGTTTCATTACTGGGTAGATGTCACAGAAAAAGTGCTCCACCACTGTGCCACAGAAGGGCAAATGGAACATGGCTGGCACATGGAGAACCGCCATTACCAGACCAGTGCCTAAAGACCCACAAACCAACCAGGCACACATTCCCTTGCTCATGATGACTGTATATCTCAGAGGCTTACAAATGGCCACATAACGATCATAACCCATTGCTGTGAGCAGAAAGCAGTTGTTGGTGGCCAAGGTGACAAAAAAGAACATTTGGGTTGCACAACCTGCCAAGGATATGGGAAGGTTGTAAAAAATCAGGCCTGCAAGCATTCTTGGGACAATGACCAGTGTATATACAGTCTCTGAACTTGCCAACATGCTCAGAAAAAAGTACATGGGAGTGTGAAGGTGATGGTCCACATGTGTGATTGTCACTATAATGATGTTGCCAGCCAGAGTTAAAATGTAGATGGTTAGAAAAACCACAAAGAGAGTTACTTGATGCTTTCCAAAGCTAGAGAACCCCAAGAAGATGAATTCTGCCACTTCAGTGAAGTTCTTTCTCTGCATTCTGTACTATCGGTGTCTAAGAGCAGTAAGAAGAGTCATCAAGGGGGAACTTTAATCAGCAATTGAAATTTAAAGTAGTGAATAATGACAGGCTGCACTGAGGAGGTGGAAAACAGAGTCCCTCCTTTGTGAGGAGTCACATCTGCAGTATTTGTCCCTGAAGAAGAAGCATTTACACACACTTTTAGAATTTAAGTGTATAAGCATTAGCAAACTGTCCTTTGCCAGACTTTGAGTACATGCTCACCTCACATGCTATACTGATGTCAGGAAGTGAAAGTGACTAGCAAGAAGACAGTCATGTTCTGTTGCCCACTTAAACACTCTGAAAAATGATTAACACCGGTAAAGGATGTGTCAAGCAAATATAAGACGTTTATAAATGAAATGAATCAGTAGTATGAGGTATTTGGGAAAGATGGACTTTGAAAAAAAAGTGGTTGCTAGATTTGGTGACAAAGTCACTGGGAAACTTTTTTACAGTGTTACAGTTCAATTCTAAATGTGAAGACTTGAGTTCAACAAGAAAACATGAGCCAGAAATTTCACACTCTCAAAGAAGAACAACTCCAAGTGGCTTCTACCACATTCAGTCCGTTGCAATTGGCCTCTGAAAGCTCAACCCAAGAAATATCTATCTGCTGATTGCAGTAATCTTTTGGGTGAAGTCAGGAAAAAAACCTGTGAGTGAGAAAACAATTAGTTTCCACTGTTATCAAGAATAATTTTTAAGACAATGTGAGGAATGGAAAAAATATAAGTTCCACGGTTAAGAGGGAAGGAGTGGGCAAGGTATTTGAAGCCTAACTGATAACTGGTTTGAAAATAACCAAACAGAGACAATTTGATATAATGATGAGAGTCACAGAAAACGATCCTCTTCTTTAAAAAGAGAGAGTATGTAGGCTGGAGATTTGATCGTCTATCACGCATAAGGTCTTGGGTTCAATCTCCAAGGATGCAGGAAGCTGGTGTGATGGTACATATGCTTATAGAGGCAGAAGGACTGGAAGTGTGTCATCCTCAACTGTCTTGTAAGCTCAAGACCAGCAGCCTCGAATGAGAATGACAGAGACAGATAGAAAGATAGACAGGCAGGCAGACAGACAGACAGGCAGGCAGGCAGGCAAACAGGCAGACAGGCAGATACATACACACACAAGAGAGAGAGAGAGAGAGAGAGAGAGAGAGAGAGAGAGAGAGACAGAGACAGACAGACACACACACAAAAAGAGAGAGACTCAGAGAGAGAGAGACTGTAAGGATGGAACCTACAGTGACTATTTCACTGTCCCTGTTTCATTCCAAGTATTACTGAATAGATTTTTTTCTCATGCTCACTGATTTGTTGCCTGTTGGCATCACGTGTTCATGCTTATGAAACCATTTCACTCAAGTGTCACTAAAGAAGTCTCAGCTACTAAAACTGTCAGACTTTGTTTTTCTTCCTTTCCTTGTTCTTTGGTTTGACACTTCTGACCCAACCTCCTGGAAACATTCTCTAGCCTTGGTTTCCATGACACCGCACTATGTTTCTGTCATCCCTGTGCTTAGTTACTGTCCGTGACTCTATGCATGCTGACTGTACCATGACTGCATACTTGCTCTATGGATCCTCCTTTGCTCCTGCTTTTTCTAACCATTCTTTAAATTTTAATCTTTCTTTGCTGTTTCTATGTTGATTGCTTTCACATATCTATAATTACAACAGTATTTCTGAAATATCCAACTAAATTATTTCTTGACATTTGTAGGTCTTGAAATCATAATAAACTTTATATAATTTTTTAAAAAAATTCTATGTCATCCTATCTCACTGTTGTATCATCTTCAGTGACGTCATGACATCAACCAGTTCAATGCATGCTGGCATCTTGTAGCTCCACCTACTATATGTAAAATTCAGTAGACTTTTCCTAAAGTATACCTTATTCTGTCAAAGTTTCTACATCCATAGTTACCTGCCTTATGTTAAGGTACTCAACCACCTGTTAAGACTCAGGTCTATAATCTTAGCAATTGATCACAGATGCCTAAGGATTACAAGTTCACAACCAACCTCAGCTACTCTGAAAGAGCCTGTCTCAAAATGACAAAAAGCAATGATTAAGGTATCTAATCATCTAGCTAAGAAACAAAACATGTTCTCATCCTGAAAATCATAAATTTATGGAATGACAATTTGGGAGAAAGAGCTATAAACTTTAGGACCATGCCTACTTCAGTTACTATATTGGTCAACAGGATGTGAGATAGACACAAGTACAGGCAAGTAGGACTCCATAAGTCTCCAGTGCTGTAGTTCTCTGTGTCTACTGTATCATTGCTTCCTATTCATTTTCAGAGTTGCAAAGATAAACTTTTACTCTCAGGCTCTGTAATTCCTAGCAAGTTGGGTTTATTAAGTTTATCTCCATAAATCCATTAACTCAAATGCCTCTGAAGAAGTTTCAATCCCTAAAGTTGTCAGCCTTGGCTTTTTCCCCCTCTTATTCTCATTATTCTCTGCTTCACTGAATGCTTCTGCCCACTGCCCCATGAACACATAGAACAATCTAATGCAGAATTCAAACATACATCTAAAGAGCTAAGATGTCTCAATGAGACACTTTCAACAATTTTTCCTGGAATGAGCAAAATACTCATGAGTAAAAGAGCAAACCTCAGATTTTACCCCATAACTTTTCAGAAATTATTTTAAATAAATTATAAGCATGTATAAAAGGCAAAGTCATAAAAAATTCTAGACAAAAATAAGAGCTGAAAATTTGTGACCCTCAAATAAGGAAAAGGTTCTTAGGGAAGGAACAAAAAGACTAAATTAAAACACAACAAATTACAGCTTAAGCTTCATCATTGTTAGAAAAACAAAAAGATAAACCATGCCCTGGTAGAAAGCATTCACAAAAAAAAAACCTCTGAAATTATATCCAGAATATATAAAAAAAACTTTGCAAGTCAATAATAAGACACATTTTAAACTGGATAATATGCAAACATATACAAAAATGCATAAAATATTTAATATTCACATGAAAGGATTCTGAGCAACATTAGCCATTGGAGAGATGCAAAACAAAACCACAGTAAGATACACACCTACTCAAATGGCTAAAATTAAAAAGCATAACGACATCCAACACTGTAATCAAGAGAAAGAACTGGGAGTCTTAAATATTGATGTTTGGAGAGTGATGTGTTACAGCCTATTTGGAGAACAATGTGACAGCTTTTTATTACATTAAATCTATACCAACATCCATGACTGTAATTTTTCCTGGGCATTTACACAAGACAAACATACAAACAAAATGTGTCCACATAGAATATTCATATTTAGATGTTTTAAAAGTCATTTTCCTGAAAGATCAAAGCTTACAAACAATGCAAATATTTAAGTTATGGGATAGCTATGTAAAGAAATATTCTTGAGTCTCTTCCTGGCTGCTTTCAGATCAACATGAAGAACTCTCAGCTCCTTCCCCAGCACCAAGTCTGACTGGATGCTGCAATGCTTCCCACTATGATGATAATGGACTGAACTTCTGACAATGGCCTAAGATCAGTGGAGCAGCTGGGACAGAAGTCTTCCCACTGCCATTTGTACCAGAGAGCCAGAAACTCCACAGCCTTCTGTGCATATCCTGCCAGGAGAGACTGATCTCCCAGCAGTGCTTTCACTTTTGAGCTCAGAGGAGTAAGGACACAGGCTTACAGGCCCACAGGAGGAACAAACTCCAGCCAGAGAAAACAATACCAACTAGCACCAGAGATAACCAGATGATGAAAGGCAAGCCCAAGAACCCTACCAACAGAAATAAAGGCCACGTGGCATAATCATAACCCAGTTCTCCCACCACAACAGTCCTGTATACCCCAACACATCAGAAAAGCAAGAGTTGGATTTAAAATCATATCTCATGATGCTGATAGAGGGCTTCAAGAAAGACTTAAATAACTCCCTTAAAGAAATACAGGAGAACATAGGTCAACAGGTAAAAGCCCTTAAAGAGGAAACACAAAAATCGCTTAAAGAAGTATAGGAGATCATGTGTCAAAAGGCAGAAGCCCTTAAAGAAGAAACACAAAAATCCCTTAAAGAATTACAGGAAAACACAAACAATCAAGTGAAGGAACTGAACAAAACCATCCAGGATCTAAAAGTGGAAGTAGAAACAATAAAGAAATCACAAAATGAGACATCTCTGGAGATAGAAAACCTTGGAAAGAAATCAGGAGTCATAGATGCAAGCATCAACAACAGAATACAAGAAATAAAAGAAAGAACCTCAGGTGCTGAAGATACCATAGAAAACATTGACTAAACAGTCAGAGAAAATGCAAAATGCAAAAAGCTGGTAGCTCAAAACATCCAGGAACTCCAGGACACAATGAGAAGACCAAACCTAAGGATTATAGGTATAGAAGAGAGTGAGGATTTATATCTTAAAGGCCCAATAAATATCTTCAACAAAATTGTAGAAGAAAATTTCCCTAACCTAGAGAAAGAGATGTCCATGAACAGGAAGCCTTCAGGACTCCAAATAGACTGGACCAGAACAGAAAATCCTCCTGACACATAATAATCAAAACACCAAATTCACTAAACAAAGAAAGAATATTAAAAGCAGTAAGGGAAAAAGGGAAAGTAACTTATAAAGGCAGACCTATCAGAATCACACCAGACTTCTCACCAGAGACAATGAAAGCTAGAAGATCCTGGGCAGACCTCTTACAGACCCTGAGAGAACACAAATGCCAGCCCAGGCTACTATACCTAGCAAAACTCTCAATCATCATAGATGGAGAAACCAAGATAGTCCATGATAAAACCAAATTTACACAATATCTTGGAAAATGCCAACACAAGGAGGGAAACTACACCCTAGAAAAAGCAAGAAAGTAATCTTCCAACAAACCCAAAAGAAGATACCCACACAAACATAAAAATAACATCAAAAATAACAGGAAGCAATAATTGCTATTCCTTAATATCTCTTAACAACAATGGACTCAACTCCCCAATAAAAAGACATAGACAAACGAAATATTTCTCATGTAAATCTTCGATTTTATCAGAAAATGTTTGCATTTCCCCTTTTAATTAATTTAGTAATGTTTTATGTCTACCATTTTATCTGCATTATATTTTACGATAGTCTTCAATTTTAATGTCTTTCTATATACTTCCTCCATTTTATCAGAAATGTTTTAATGTAAATCTTCAATTTAATCTTTGATTTTATCACAAATGTTTCTAATTCCACCTTCAGTTAATTTAGAGAAAGTTTTTATATATACCATTTTATATGTAAAATTTTCCATGAAATAGTCAATTTTAACGTGTTTGTCTATATGTTTCTTGAATTTTACCAGAAATATTTTCCATCTAAATCTTCAATTCTATCATAAAATGTTTCTACTCCACATTTCAATTAATTTATCAGTGTTTAACATGTCTACCACTTTACTCTTCAATTTTCCATGAAAATAGTCAATTTTAACATGTTTATCTGAAATATTTTCCATGTAAATCTTTAATTTTATCATAAAATGTTTTTACTTCCCTTTTCAATAAAAAAAGACATATTCTCAGCAATAAAAGTAAAAGTGGCCTGGAGTGAGAACTGGTTTCAGCAGTTGAAGTATTTGCTTCTCTTGCAGAGAATCTGGGTTCAATCCCCAGGTCTTATAGTTCTGAAGACTTAATCAAAATTCACAAAATGCATACTAAAAATTAATGAACTATATATTGCTCTATGTATTAGACTTTTTGCATCATATTGTGTCACACAACATGCCATGTTGTTTTTAGGATCTTGTGCCTGCAAAGCAAGCACTCTACCACTGAACTACAACCCCATCCACTTACATCATATTATATTGTGATATTTTACCTATGTAAAATATTCTCATTTGACTTTTGTAAGATTAATTCTTGGGGGTAAGGATTGTAGAGAAATACTGTAGCATAAGAAACATTGGAATGAGGTAGCACTTAAAATATCTGGATATGGATCTGGAGACTGTGGCTATCGAAACATGAGATCTGGAACAAAGCACTTGTTTTGTGTATGTGTCTACAGTGGCTTCAGATGCAGAGTTGGAGTTGCAGAACGTCTGAGTTCTAATATACTAGTCATGTACGGATTTTGCAATCTGAGGAAGACATCTCTAGTGGACTGATAAGGATTATCACAACATTCACTGGCTTTCTCAGAAAGTCAATTTGCCTTTACATCAACCTCTGCTCCAGAAATGATAACCTCCCCAAAGCATAGGAACATTCCAATATCCATTACCAAATCTGTGCCTATATACATATTTTTAAATCTTACCTCAAATGCCCTTTATTCCTTGCAGCCCATTCAGATATTAGGTCCTTAGTACTTGGAAGAACACCCTCATCCTTCCTAATACACATCTTCATTCCAGGGGAAGTTATATTTTCATTTTTACCTTTAAAACTGTAGAATTTAAAACCTATCACACTAAAATACATCTGCTTTTAATTTTTAAAATAGTTCCACATAAGCATTTTGAGACTCAGCTCATTGCCTACCACATCCATGAAATCCTGTCATAATAACCCAATTCCTCATCCCCATTTCTTTCATGAGGATTACACCCACTGGTGTGCTGGAGCCTGATTGTACCACCTCGGCACAGCAGCAGACTGCACACATCATTTCCCAGCTCCATACTCAGACATGGCATGTTTGCTACATTTAAATCTATGGAGAAATAGTTTTTATCTCGGGAACTAGAAAATATTAAAAATCAAGACTTGCTTATTTCTGAGAGTCGGTTGCTGATATTTAACTTATGTCACTTGTGGTAGTTTAGATTCCACTGCTTTGTGCAGTGTTGTCTCTTGTCTCCTTGGTGGTAGCCTCATTTCAAGTCAGAGTGTAAACTTTCCAAATATGTGCTAAGATGTCTGCATACAACTTAAAGTAGCACTCATTAAGTACTTGCTGGCTGAAGAGTCTAGAATTCTCAGTGCGATTTTAATTTAGCTGTTTGACAAAGGGACAAAGGTGTTACTCATAAAAGTAGTGGGACCTAGGAAAGAGGGAAGCCTCAAAGCAGCATCCATCATTCTTCACATTTTCCTGCAGGGAATCAAATGACACTGCAAATCGAGAACACTGGTGCAAGAAAGAGAGAATAACCAATTCAGAGAGTTTTCACTTAGTGAACAAAGACTATGGTGAATGACAAGATAAGGATGTCAGTAGTGATCACAGGTGGTCAGATTTTTATTAGCTGGATTTTCTAACCATTGCTTCTGCTCTGTGATCAGAGATCCACTCTCCAAATTGTGATCTTAGTGTTAGGTAAAGCGTTAGCAAAACATCTGTGTACCATCATTACCTATCTCTACTGGGTCCTCTCCTTTTTCTTGTTTCATAAGATTTCAAACTCACCAGACCTTCAATCAGTCACTTAAGTCAATCCCCAAATATAACACCCAAGTAACTGTGAAGCTGAGAAATGTGTTTAGTCTTGCCAACTTTCAGTTGCATATGTCAGCTACATAGCAGTGGGACTGATGTCAAAGAAACATCGTGAGGATTAAATCAGCTAATCCATTTAAAGTATTTAGGACACAGTACATGTTTGATAATTGATGTCTTAAATGATCTTCTGTGTGGATTTGTGTCAAAGAGAAGGCATTCAGGAATTTTTGACAAACAATGAAAACCAAAAGAGTATGAAATAATAAAAGTTGAGAAAGGGAAAGGGATTAAGAGAGTTTGAATGGTCTAATCTATCAATAAAGTAACACTGAACGAAGCTGGTGAGGTCAAAAGTTGGTCTAGCCAATATTTGTCAAATAAAACAGGAAACAAACATTTGAGAATGGAAATAATTTACTATTAAATATATTGGTATGTATAAGAAATCATATATATTTTCTAAATCTTAGTTAACCTGTTATATAGTGGAATTTTTTTGATAGACCACTTGGATCAGCTTCCTAATATGTATATGTAACATGATATGTAAATGACTACTGCAGAAAACAAAGAAAACTCTTGAACCATGCCTCCCGAAGCTTGGAAGCACAGTTCTAAGATACCAGGGAGGCATAAATCAACCTCTTTCCAAAATGGTGATTCTTACGTATGTCTGAGTGATTGAAGGATGGAAAATGCTTGATAGGACATGAATGTGGGAATCTGAGGAACTGCTGTTAGGGCTTGAGCTCAGTAAGCATTTCTGTGGTATCTAATTCCAGGTTTTAGTCAAGGATAAGCACAGGATCAATAGGAACTAGAACCTGACTAAGAAGATGGCATTACCAACATCTGTCAGATCTGTTCTGGCCACATCTGCACAAACAACAACAAAGACAATGAAATAGAAAGAATTCTTTGTTCCTCCTCAAAGCTATTCCTCATAACTGATCACCTCTCTCCAGAACTGGATAGGACTGCAGGTAGAGAAACAGTGATGTATGTACGGCATGACATACTCAGTTCTTACCCAGGCTCTGAAAGCGGTGCTAATAGAAGAAGCAGCTTCTATGAGTTCAGAGATCAAGAGGAACTCTCCAAAGGAAGCAACGCTGTCTACCCCGCCCATCTGGGTCTCTCTTCTTCATGGTTTCCTTGGTATCTCAGGGGAACCAGAAAAGTCATGTCACAAATAGATACCAGGGGATTTTATTAAAAACAGGGATTTTTATTTGTCTCGGGTGTTGACATTTGGGGATCCCCAGAGCCTGCCTCCCAGGTGTTTTTTACTCCCTTCCTTCAGAAGTTTCTGAAGATGTTGTGCATCAGTTTCATTCAATACAATCAAATGTTCTTAACTCTCCACAGTATCTCACTGGAGTTAAAAAAAACTAAGGAATTTCTGAATTGTATCATATTTTTCTTTTTTAAATTAATTCTTTGGCAGCATACACAGTTTAATTATGACATTTTATACATAAAGCATTAATGTTATTCTTTGCCATTTGAAATTTTTCATTATATATATATGTATATGTATATATATATATATGTATGTATATATATATATATTCAACCATATTGAAATATTACAGGAGACCCCCTGTACAACTTTTTCCCAGATTCACAAGTTGCTTGCATTTTGTTCCATTTGCCTCATTAGGTGACATCTAATTATATAAGGAGGAGACATTGTGTTCCTCATGTCTAAATAAATCAGTGTCTGCTTCCTAAGGGAAAAGAAATTATCTTATATAACATAATCAAATTTTAACTATCTTAAAGCTACCATCTCACCTTAAACACTTACTGTCAAAAACAAAATAAGACATAGAGCTTGGCATTCCTTGTTTTAGCAGGCTATTTTGGTAGGTCAGTGGAAGAACTCACCCTTTGGACCTTTTTCTAAAAAGAAACCCACATTTATTTAGTACACTGTAAGGAGTGAAGCAGCAGACACAGCAATAAGAACCAAAATGGGACATGAGGCCATGAGCAGCAAGGGTCTTTCTGTTGGAGAACTCCTCATTCGCTGCAGTGTGCCACTCTGTGTGTGCCCCATTGCTGGATGGATGTGTCATTACCAAGAAAAAAAGGGCAGGTCTGTGGCATCAGGAAGCAGCTAATTGTGTTGACCTTACCATTCTGATGCCCTGCTATTTTGCCAGAGCAAATGGTGTGGATTATGTTTGTTTGGGTTTTTTTGTTTTGTTTTGTTTTGATTTGATTTTTTTGCAGGTGCTGGGGTGGGGGGTTGTACTTTTTGGGGACAGGCTTGTATTGAGAACCTGTTTTCTTCTTGGTCTCTGATTAATGACTTCTTTCCACACATATCACAGCTCCAATGCTTCCCTTTCTGCTCTGGAAGGAACATCATTTCGTCTACGTTTCCAGTGACTGTTATTGTGTTGTATCTCTTGGGGGAAGAAAGAGCAATAGAGTCAGGAGATTCTTCCCTTCCCTCACTCCTCATTACACACACCCCCCCCCACACACACATACACACCTACTACCTGATCAAGAGCACTGTTCTAACGTGGCCAACCTCCTGGGATTGATGAACTACCCAATATAAACTTCTATCCCTTTGGAAACTCTCCAATGTTTGTCTCTAATTTTCTCCATGACCCAAATAATCACTCTTACTTTTCTTTGATCACATCTCATCTATCATGTTTATCGTCTATAGTAAAATTGTACCTTATCCATCTTCTCTTTTCCTGTTTTCTCAAACTTACAGAAAAGCTCAAAGTACAGTGGCTTTTTCTAACCACTCAAAAGTAGTTAGCAAATATATGGCTCATTACTCTGAAAATTTTCATTTTTTTCCCTGCAAACAAGGACATCTTTCTAAGTGAACACAAAGTACTCACCCATACCAAGTAATGAATTTGTCAATCCTTGCTATCATGTAAACTTCGGATCCTAATCAAGGATTCCCAAGTGTGTCTTAATCACAAAGAAATCAAATTCAGAATTATTCAAAATCAAACTTTCATTTACTATTTTTTAGAAAACTCTCTCAGTCTGGAAAAGGCTTTCCCTTTTTAAAAATTATTTGTTTCTTGTTTTTCTTTTGTTTTATTAAAACAGGAAAATCACAAAATAATTTATTTGTATGTCATCAAAACCTGACAGAACTTTCATGAATGTTTTTCAAAGGAATACATACAATTCACATATATGCACAAAATTATAGAAAATATTATCAAAACTATTAGAGTTCACTGTATAGAATGGAAATATTATTCTACACTTGATCAAAAATAGAAATTTTGCAAGTTCAAAGAGTACTATGAGAAAAACAGAGACATTGAAAGATAAAATCAAAAAGGGAAAAATAAATTATTAATTTATACTTGCATAGCAAGGTCAATTTGAGAACATATTATATTTATACTTTCTTCTAGAGTAATCTAACCTACTATTCTTTTTTATTAGATGTTTGATTTATTTACATTTCAAATGGTATCCCCTTTCCTCATTACCCCTCTGAAAACCCCCATCCCATCCCCCCTCTCCCTACTCACCACCCACCCACTCCCACTTTTCTGACATGGCATTCCCCTACACTTAGGGCATTGAGCCTTCACAGGACCAATTGCCTCTCTTCTCATTGATGTCTGAAAAGGCCATCCTCTGCTATACATGTAGCTGGAGCCATGGGTCCCTCCATGTGTACTCTTTTATTAGGGGTTTAGTCTCTGGGAGCTCTGAGGATTCTGGTTGGTTCATATTGTTGTTCCGGCCATGGGGCTACAAACCCCTTCAGCTCCTTGGGTCCTTTTTCTGACTCATCCATTGGAGACCTTGTGCTCAGTCCATTGGTTGACTGTGAGCATCAACTTCTGTATTTGTCATGCACTGGCAGAGCTTTTCAGGAGACAGCTATATCAGAATCTTAACAGCTAGCATTTGTTGACATCCACAAGAGTATCTGGGTTTGGTAACTGTATATAGGATGGATCTCCAGATTGGGGCACAAAGATAAACAAAGAATTCTCAACTGAGGAATACTGAATGGCTGAGAAGTACCTAAAGAAATGTTCAGCATCCTTAATCATCAGGGAAATGCAAATCAAAACAACCCCGAGATTCCACCTCACACCAGTCAGAATGGCTAAGATCAAAAACTCAGGGAACAGCAGATGCTGGAGAGGATGTGGAGAAAGAGAACTCTCCTCCATTGCTGGTGGGATTGCAAGCTGGCAAAACCACTCTGGAAATCAGTTTGGCAGTTCCTCAGAAAATTGGACATAGCATTGCCGGAGGACCCAGCTATAGCACTCCTGGGCATATACCCAGAAGATGCTCCAACATTTAATAAGGACACATGCTCTACTATGTTCATAGCAGCCTTAATTATAATAGCCAGAAGCTGAAAAGAACCCAGATGACCCTCAACAGAGGAATGGATACAGAAAATGTGGTATGTTTACACAATGGAGTACTACTCAGCTATTAAAAACCATGACTTCATAAAATTCTTAGGCAAATGGATGGAACTAGAAAATATCATCCCGAGTGAGGTAAACCAATCACAAAGAACACACATGGTATGCACTCACTGATAAGTGGATATTAGTCCCAAAGCTCAGAATACCCAAGATACAATTCCCAGACCCTTGAAGCTCAAGAAAAAGGAAGACTAAAGTGTGGATACTTCGGTCCTTCTTAGGAGGAGGACCAAAATACCCATGGGAGATTCAGAGACAAAGTGTGGAGCAGAGACTGAAGAAAAGGCCATTTAGAGACTACCCCACCTTGTTTGTTGGTTTTCATTACCTGAAAAAAAAATCCCAAAGATTACAGTTTAGTGATTGTCTTCAATAACCTGAAATTCTAGATTTTTCTAGAGTTTTCTCATGGTTATGTTTTGGTTTTGCTTGTTGACAATGCAAAAAAAATTATAATTTATTGTTCATTGCAAGCTACCAAGAGACAAGATTCTGAATTATTCTAGTTCTCTTTGGTTTTGTTGTTGTTGTTGTTGTTGTTGTTGTTGTTGTTGTTGTTGTTTTCCATGCTGTGAATGGAATTCAGACCCTTGTACATGTTAGTCCAGTACTCTATACCCTTAGCCTTACATTTATGTCTCTTTGTTATATATAATTGAAATTATTTTAATGCAATATATTCTGAATATGGTTTTCCACTTCCTCACCCTCAGCTTCTCCCATGGCCTCCCCACCTACCTACCACACCTTTTCTTTTTTCTCACTTTTATTAGGATACAAACAAGTATAGGATGAGGAGAAAGAGGAGGAGGAGGAACAGGAGGAGGAGGAGGAGGAGAAGCAGAAGAAGCAGAGGAAGAAGAAGCAGAGGAAGAAGAAGAGAAGAAGAAGAAGAAGAAGAAGAAGAAGAAGAAGAAGAAGAAGAAGAAGAAGAAGAAGAAGAAGAAGAAAATCCTTGCTTTTCTGAGACAGTCGTAACATATGGATAAGCCTGTCTTCCTATTTCCCATGTTCTTGCTTTCAGCCTTCTATGCATCGGAATGGCATGTATGTGCCAACCTGTAGGCATGTGAATTGCAATGCTGTTCAACCACTTTATAGAAAAAGTATAGACCAAGTCTCTTTATTTTTTCACCACTCATTTTTCATTTTACATTGATAACCATGTTGCACTGCGTCACACTTTTTATTACTAATTTAGCATATTATTAAAGAGTTGTGATTTGTCATTTTATTCAATGGTTCATAATTAATCTCACTAACTACACTGATGTTCAAATATTCCAAATTTATTCCAGTGATTCCCTTTAGTTATCTTTGGTTTAGTTTTGACAGGTCTTCATTACCCAAATCATAGGAGAAATAAAAAACCCAAATCACAATGAAATATTATCAGTTTGAGTGGCCACTTTCAAAGCTAACTTTAAAAAAAAAAAGTGGATGTAAAGAAATTGGAATCCTTGTACATCATTGATATAAATACAAAAGAGTGAAGCCATTTTGAAAAACAATAAGACATTTGACCAAAAGAATTTAAAATGTTCACGAGTCTTGGAGAGATCAGCAAGGACTGGAGTAAAACTGGCTCCTGAGCATGATAGGACCACTGCACTCATGAACTCACAGCAGCTGTGCTGCCTAGATAGAGCCTGAACAAGACCAGTCCCATCAACATTTTATCCTGTGGTTGGAAGGGGTTCATAAGTCCCCACCTCTGATTGAAGAGATAGGGACAGCTGATGGTTTCTGGCGGAGGGAGAGTCAGTTTTCTTGGAGAGTGTGGCTGCTGGAATGCAGAGCATACTCTACTGGAGAGCCCAGACCTGTAAGTGTATGAACATCACAAATTGGAGCTGACAGAATACCAAACAAAACAAAACAAAACAAAACAAAACAAAACAAAACAAAACAAAACAAAAGGAGGGGATACAAAGTTGGGGACTAAGGGAATGGAAAATATCTAGGAAGAGTTAAGTGAGGGTATTTGGGGTAAAATGCCCTACACAAGAAATATATGGAGAGCACAAATTGGATTCAAAGGGTTAAATCTTAAAGAATATTTTTCAATGTAAAATGTAATTTCCATGTGATCCAGGAATTCAACTTGTGGGCCTACCAGAAAGATCTTGGAAAGACAGTAGCACCACATACATGTTCACAGCAACATTATTCACCATAGCCAAGATGTGAAAATATTCTAAATGTTTCTCAAGGGGTGAATAAATAAAGAAAATGTTATATGTATTGCAATAGAACAGATGGGGAAAAGTGGGAAATGACTGATGTTTCACAGGCATATAGTCCTGATTATACATGATGAATATATTCTAAACACCTGCGAACAGAATGCTACCTTAGTAAACACTGCTCTGTTGCGTAGTTAAAAGTGTGTCAAGTATACAAACTATAATAAGGAATGAAGAATCCTTAATCTGAGAGAATGAGCATAGCAAATTGATTAACTACGACTGAATAGTTTCCTGTCTACTTATTTTTCAACTCTCTTTCTCCAACTTTCCCTCCCTCCCTGCATGTGTATTTGAAAAAAAAACATGTTAATATAGCTTTCTCTTGCTTAATTCTCCAAAATTTGTATTAATTCTTCAGTATTTATGGAGCAAATTGACAGGCAGTAGATGAGATAAAGAAAAGAAAATACTTTAGGACTCTTTTTACTTGGAAAGGTATTTAGATAATATCATTTGATATAAAAAAGGATGCCTATATATAAATACTTACAATATAAGACCAAATAATAGACCTAAGCTGCGTTTTGCAACCAGCTCGCCAGCCCCTAGACCAGCGGTGTAGCGGCGGGCCTCCATATCGCAACCAGGACACAGCTGGAAAGGCCCAGGCTCTGTGGGACATCCCCGCCCTCGGGTGAGCACCTAAGCTGCGTTCTGCAACCAGCTCGCCGGCCCCTAGACCAGCGGTGTAGCGGCGGGCCTCCATATTGCAACCAGGACACAGCTGGAAAGGCCCAGGTAAACACCCCTTCCAGGGCTACACTCACGGGGGTATCTGCTAGGGTCTCAGAGCCAAGCAGGCAGAGTCCCGCCTAGGCTCTGTGGGACATCCCCGAGCCCTCTGGTGAGCACCAAGGCTGCGTTCTGCAACCAGCTCGCTGGCCCCTAGACCAGCTGTGTAGCGGCGGGCCTCCATATCGCAACCAGGACACAGCTGGAAAGGCCCAGGCTCTGTGGGACATCCCCGCCCTCTGGTGAGCACTTAGGCTGTGTTCTGCAACCAGCTCGCCGGCCCCTAGACCAGCGGTGTAGCGGCGGGCCTCCATATCGCAACCAGGACACAGCTGGAAAGGCCCAGGCTCTGTGGGACATCCCCGCCCTCTGGTGAGCACCTAGGCTGCGTTCTGCAACAAGCTCGCCGGCCCCTAGACCAGCGGTGTAGCGGCGGGCCTCCATATTGCAACCAGGACACAGCTGGAAAGGCCCAGGTAAACACCCCTTCCAGGGCTACACTCACGGGGGTATCTGCTAGGGTCTCGGAGCCAAGCAGGCGGAGTCCCGCCTAGGCTCTGTGGGACATCCCCGAGCCCTCTGGTGAGCACCAAGGCTGCGTTCTGCAACCAGCTCGCTGGCCCCTAGACCAGCTGTGTAGCGGCGGGCCTCCATATCGCAACCAGGACACAGCTGGAAAGGCCCAGGCTCTGTGGGACATCCCCGCCCTCTGGTGAGCACTTAGGCTGTGTTCTGCAACCAGCTCGCCGGCCCCTAGACCAGCGGTGTAGCGGCGGGCCTCCATATCGCAACCAGGACACAGCTGGAAAGGCCCAGGCTCTGTGGGACATCCCCGCCCTCTGGTGAGCACCTAGGCTGCGTTCTGCAACAAGCTCGCCGGCCCCTAGACCAGCGGTGTAGCGGCGGGCCTCCATATTGCAACCAGGACACAGCTGGAAAGGCCCAGGTAAACACCCCTTCCAGGGCTACACTCACGGGGGTATCTGCTAGGGTCTCGGAGCCAAGCAGGCGGAGTCCCGCCTAGGCTCTGTGGGACATCCCCGAGCCCTCTGGTGAGCACCAAGGCTGCGTTCTGCAACCAGCTCGCTGGCCCCTAGACCAGCGGTGTAGCGGCGGGCCTCCATATCGCAACCAGGACACAGCTGGAAAGGCCCAGGCTCTGTGGGACATCCCCGCCCTCGGGTGAGCACCTAAGCTGCGTTCTGCAACCAGCTCGCTGGCCCCTAGACCAGTGGTGTAGCGGCGGGCCTCCATATTGCAACCAGGAAACAGCTGGAAAGGCCCAGGTAAACACCCCTTCCAGGGCTACACTCACGGGGGTATCTGCTAGGGTCTCGGAGCCAAGCAGGCAGAGTCCCGCCTAGGCTCTGTGGGACATCCCCGAGCCCTCTGGTGAGCACCAAGGCTGCGTTCTGCAACCAGCTCGCCGGCCCCTAGACCAGAAGTGTAGCGGCGGGCCTCCATATTGCAACCAGGACACAGCTGGAAAGGCCCAGGCTCTGTAGGACATTCCCGTGCCCTCTGGTGAGCACCGAGGCTGCATTCTGCAACCAGCTCACCGGCCCCTGGACCAGTGGTAGCAACGGGCCTCCATATTGCAACCAGGACATAGCTGGAAAGGCCCAGGTAAACACCCCTTCCAGGGCTACCCTCACGGGGGATCTGCTAGGCTCTCGGAGTTCCTTGCAACCAGGACACAGCTGGAGAAGCCCAGGTAGACAGACTCCAACAGGGGCCACAATCGCATGGGTGGCAGCCAGCTTAAGATCCCTTAAAGCAGCAGTCACACATATTCACCAATAGAGAAACAACAGGTGAGCCCAGCCTCACAGGAGATTCAAACACCAGCCACTGACAACAAGGCCAACTAAAACCAGAAATAACCAGATGGCAAAAGGAAAACGAAGGAACGTTACTAACAAAAATCAAGACAACATGACAGCATCTGAACCCAGTTCTCCAACAACAGGAATCCCTGGATACCCTAAAACACCAGAAAAACAAGACTTGGATATAAAATCACTGGTCAGGATGCTGGTAGCTGAACACATAGAAAAATCTCGTAAAGAAATAGAGGAGAAAATGGATCAAAAGTTAGAAGCCTTTACGAGGCAAATACAAAAATCACTTCAAGAAATGCAGGAGAAGATGGATCAAAGAGAAGAAGACAATAAGGAAGAAAGACAAAAGTCACTTAAAGAACTACAGAAGAACGTGGGCCAACAAGTAGAAGCTATGAAAGAGGAAGCACAAAAATCTATTAAAGAAATTCATGAAAACACAATCAAGCAAGCGAAAGATCTGAGCACATCCATCCAGATACTAAAAACAGAAGTAGAAACAACTAAGAAATCACAGAGGGAGACAACATTGGAGATAGAAAACCTGGGGAAGAAATCAGGGGCCCTAGACGCAAGTATCAACAATAGAATACAAGAGATAGAAGACAGAATCTCAGAAGCCGAAGATACCATAGGAACCATTGATTCAACAGTCAAAGAAAATACTAAATGCAAAAAGGTGGTAACCCAAAACATCCAGGAAATCCAAGACACTATGAGAAGACCAAACCTACGGATTATAGGTATAGACGAGAGTGAAGATTTACAAGTTAAAGGGCCAGCTAATATCTTCTATAAAATTATGGAAGAAAACTTCCCCAACCTAAGGAGAGAGATGCCCATGAATATACAAGAAGGCTATAGAACCCCAAACAGACTGGACCAGAACAGAAATACATCCCGTCACATAATAATCAAAACTCCAAATGTAATAAACAAAGAATACTAAAGGCAGCAAGAGAAAAAGGCCAAGTAACATATAAAGGAAAACCTATCAGAATAACACCAGACTTCTCACCTGAGACCATGAAAGCTAGAAGATCCTGGGCAGATATCATGCAAACTCTAAGAGAACACAAACTTCAGCCAAAACTACTTTACCCAGCAAAACTCTCAATTGCCATTGATGGAGACATCAAGGTATTCCATGACAAAACCAAATTTGCAAGATATCTCTCCACAAATCCAGCCCTACAAAGGATAATAGGGGGAAAACACCAAGACAAGGACGGAAACTACACCCGGGAAGAAGCAAGATAGAAACCTCCTCGCATCAAACCCAAAAGAAGATAACCTCTCGAATATAAAAAATAAATAAGATAAATAAATATAATTTCAAAAATGTCTGGAGGTAGTAATTACTATTCCTTAATATCTCTTAACGTCAATGGACTCAATTCCCCAATAAAAAGACATAGATTAACAGACTGGATAAGGAAACAGGACCCTACATTTTGCTGCATACAGGAAACACATCTCAGTGTTAAAGACAAACACTACCTTAGAGTAAAAGGCTGGAGGACAATTTTACAAGCAAATGGTCTCAGGAAACAAGCTGGAGTAGCCATTCTAATATCAGATAAAATTGACTTTCAACCTAAAATCATCCAAAGAGACTCAGAAGGTCACTTCTTGCTGGCCAAAGGGAAAATCCACCAGGAAGAGCTCTCAATACTGAACATCTATGCTCCAAATGCAAGGGCACCCTCCTTCGTAAAAGAAACCTTACTAAAGCTTAAAGCACACATTACACCTAACACAATAATTGTGGGTGACTTCAACACCCCACTCTCCTCAATGGACCGATCAGGAAAGCAGAAACTAAACAGGGACACAGTGAAACTAATTGAAACTCTGGACCAATTGGATTTAACAGTTATATATAGAACATTTCATCCTAAAGCTAAAGAATATACCTTTTTCTCAGCACCGCATGGTACCTTCTCCAAAATAGACCATATAATCGGTCACAAGACAGATGTCAACAAATACAAGAAGATCGAGTTAATCCCATGCCTCTTATCAGATCACCATGGAGTAAGAGTAGTCTTCAATAGCAACAAAAACAACAGAAAGCCCACATACACATGGAAACTGAACAATACTCTACTCAATGACACCTTGGTCAAGGAAGAAATAAAAAAAGAAATCAAAGACTTTTTAGAATTCAATGAAAATGAAGGTACAACCTACCCAAATCTATGGGACACAATGAAAGCAGTGCTAAGAGGAAAACTCATAGCTCTAAGTGCATCCAAAAAGAAACTGGAGAGAGCATACACTAGCAGCTTAACGGCACACCTTAAAGCCCTGGAAGAAAAACAAGTTAATTCACCCAGGAGGAGTAGAAGACAAGAAATCATCAAACTCAGGGCTGAAATCAATCAAATAGAAACAAAGAGAACCATACAAAGAATCAACAAGACCAGGAGCTGGTTCTTTGAGAAAATCAACAAGATAGATAAACCCTTAGCCAGACTAACCAAAGGACACAGAGACAGTATACAAATTAACAAAATTAGAAATGAAAAGGGAGACATAACAACAGAAACTGAGGAAATTCAAAAGATCATCAGATCCTACTACAAAGGTCTATACTCAAAACAACTGGAGAATCTGGAGGAAATGGACGATTTCCTAGACAGATATCAAATACCAAAATTAAATCAGCATCAAGTAGACCAGCTAAATAGTCCCATAACCCCTAAAGAAATAGAAGGGGTTATAGAAAGCCTCCCAACCAAAAAAAGTACGGGACCAGATGGTTTTAGTGCAGAATTCTACCAGACCTTCAAAGAAGACTTAACACCAATACTCTCCAAACTATTCCACAAAATAGAGACAGAAGGGACACTGCCCAACTCATTCTTCGAAGCCACAATTACGCTAATACTTAAACCACAAAAAGATCCAACAAAGAAAGAGAACTTCAGGCCAATTTCTCTGATGAATATAGATGCAAAAATACTAAATAAAATTCTTGCTAACCGAATCCAAGAGCACATCAAAACGATCATCCACCATGATCAAGTAGGCTTCATCCCAGGGATGCAGGGATGGTTCAATATACGGAAATCCATCAATGTAATCCACTACATAAACAAACTGAAAGAAAAAAACCACATGGTCATCTCATTAGATGCTGAAAAAGCATTCGACAAAATTCAGCATCCTTTCATGCTAAAAGTCTTGGAAAGAGCAGGAATTCAAGGCCCATACCTAAACATAGTAAAAGCAATCTACAGCAAACCAGTAGCCAACATCAAAATAAATGGAGAGAAACTTGAAGCATTCCCACTAAAATCAGGGACTAGACAAGGCTGCCCTCTCTCTCCATATCTTTTCAATATAGTACTTGAAGTTCTAGCAAGAGCAATTAGACAACATAAGGAAGTCAAAGGGATACAAATTGGAAAGGAAGAAGTGAAACTATCATTATTTGCAGACGATATGATAGTTTACCTAAGCGACCCAAAAAACTCCACCAGAGAACTTCTACAGCTGATAAACAACTTCAGCAAAGTGGCAGGTTATAAAATTAACTCAAGCAAGTCAGTGGCCTTCTTGTACTCAAAGGACAAGCAGGCTGAGAAAGAAATTAGGGAAATAACACCCTTCACAATAGCCACAAACAATATAAAGTATCTTGGCGTAACTCTAACCAAACAAGCGAAAGATCTGTACAACAGGAACTTCAAGTCCTTGAAGAAAGAAATCGAAGAAGACCTCAGAAGATGGAAAAATATTTCTTGCTCCTGGATTGGCAGGATCAATATAGTAAAAATGGCCATCTTGCCAAAAGCAATATACAGATTCAATGCAATCCCCATCAAAATCCCAACTCAATTCTTCATAGATCTAGAAAGAGCAATTCTCAAATTCATCTGGAGCAACAAAAAACCCAGGATAGCTAAAACTATTCTCAACAATAAAAGGACTTCTGGGGGAATCAATATCCCTGACTTCAAGCAGTACTACAGAGCAATTGTGTTAAAAACTGCATGGTATTGGTATAGCAACAGGCAAACAGATCAATGGAACAGGATTGAAGACCCTGAAATTAACCCACAGACTTATGGTCACTTGATCTTTGATAAAGGAGCCACAACCATCCGATGGAATAAAGATAGCCTTTTCAACAAATGGTGCTGGTTCAACTGGAGGTCAACATGCAGAAGAATGCGAATTGACCCACTCTTATCTCTTTGCTCTAAGATCAACTCCAAGTGGATCAAGGACCTCCACATAAAACCAGACACACTGAAACTATTAGGAAAGAAACTTGGGAAGACCCTGGAGGACTTGGGCACAGGGGAAAAGTTCCTGAACAGAACACCAATAGCGTACACACTAAGATCAAGAATCGACAAATGGGACCTCATAAAATTACAAAGTTTCTGCAAAGCAAAGGACACTGTCCGAAGGACAAAACGGCAACCAACAAAGTGGGAAAAGATCTTTACCAACCCCACATCCGACAGAGGGCTAATATCCAATATATACAAAGAACTCAAGAAGTTAGACCGCAAAGAACCAAATAACCCTATCAAAAAATGGGGCACAGAGCTAAAAAAAGAATTTTCACCAGAAGAAATTCGGATGGCCGAGAAACACCTTAAGAGATGTTCAACATCATTAGTCATCAGGGAAATGCAAATCAAAACAACCCTGAGATTCCACCTCACACCAGTCAGAATGGCTAAGATTAAAAACTCAAGAGACAACAAGTGCTGGCGAGGATGTGGAGAAAGAGGAACACTCCTCCACTGTTGGTGGGATTGCAAAATGGTAAAACCACTCTGGAAATCAGTTTGGCGGTTCCTCAGAAAATTGGGCATGTCACTTCCAGAGGACCCTGGCATACCACTCCTGGGCATATACCCAGAGGATTCCCCTACATGCAATAAAGACACATGCTCCACTATGTTTATAGCAGCCTTGTTTATAATAGCCAGAAATTGGAAGGAGCCCAAATATCCCTCAAAGGAGGAATGGATACAGAAAATGTGGTATATTTATACAATGGAATACTACTCAGCAATTAAAAATAATGAATTCATGCAATTTGTAGGTAAATGGTTAGACCTGGAAAATATCATCCTGAGTGAGCTAACCCAATCACAAAAGAATGCACATGAAATGCAATCACTGATAAGTGGATATTAATGAGCCCAGAAGCACTAAATACTCAAGACACAAATAGCAAGTCAAATGATTCCCAAGAAGAAGAAAGGAGAGGACCCTGGGCATGTAAAGATTGCATCCAGTTTAGTAAAGAAACCGAGGGGGGAGGGGGAATGATTGGGGAATAGTTGGGGGGGAGAAGAACTATGGGAACTATGGTGGGTGGGAACTGGGAAAGGGGAAAGCCTTTGAAATGTAAACATAGAATATAGAAAATAAAAATAACTAAAAAAAAAAAAAAAAAAAGGAAGATAAGGACAAAAAAAAAAAAGACCAAATAATATGATTACTAAAAAAAATGACATAATGTTAATAATGACTTTAAGCACTTGCTATTCACAAAACACTCAACTAAAAAATATTTAGCATGCATTTAATATTCACTACAACCCTGTTTGACATATGAGGAACAATAGGTTCAAAAGGTTGAATGTTTTACAAAGTTTACATATTGATAAAAGGAGAATATCATAATTGGAATACAGATTTATCTCATTCCAAAACATTTTCACCTCATCATGATGGCATTTGGAAGGTGGAAACACCCCACCTTAGACAGAAGACATTCCATGAGCAGATGGCAGGTGAGATTGACTTTTAAGTGGGAGAGCTGGCTGACCAACTCAGATATCTCACTCAGGTCAGGTCCAGGACTTTGAATTGACAAACCCCAACATCTACCCCATCGATGAACTCTGGAGTACATGAAGAAGCCAGTCCTACAGATCCAAAACCACAGGATTTCCATGACACACAGTAACAACAGGATATCTGAGAGGAGTCCCAGTGAGGTTCCAGTACTGATAGAGGAGCAAAAACCAGAAAGCCTTATACCAGATTGATGAGTCATTGCAATGAACATTTGCAAGCAAAGAGGTGTAGGCAAAGGGGTATGCTGTAGGACATGCTGTCTAGGGCTTCCATGATGTGAGTTTTTTCTATCTGGGAGGAGGCTGCAAGGTGGAGGATGGGTAAGAGGAGAAGTAATCAGTGAGTAATCAGTGAGGTTGGGGTGCGTGATGTGAAATTCACAACGAACCAATAAAATGTTTAAGAAAAAAGAAAGACCCATTCAAGCTTTGAAATCAGAGACTTGCATAAAAACTATTTTAGTTATAAGGAAAGTGAGTCAACGTGTTTAAAAAGCAGTGAGGTGGATAAGAGGATCCACAAGAAAAAAAAGAAAAACCAATAGATTGAGAGAAATAACATGAGAGGGGGAGAAACTAAATGGCTATAAATCTGTTTACTGGGTCTATGTTTAACTTAAAGATCAAAGTATATTCTAAGCAGAATTCCAATTCTGTATACACTTCCCTCAAACATACAACTGAATAACAGTAATCAGGGTCTGACCTGCTTTGAGGATTCAAATAAGGAATGGCAGTTACTAACTCTGGAAATAAATGTCCATTCAAACAGGCTGGGAAGTGGAGTGAAAAACATGGGTTGAAGTTCTGGCCACCAGGAAAAGGAATGAAAATG
Organism: Apodemus agrarius; assembly: GCA_964023405.1. NCBI lineage: Eukaryota > Metazoa > Chordata > Mammalia > Rodentia > Muridae > Apodemus > Apodemus agrarius. The sequence goes on from OZ030017.1 coordinate 21,832,478, forward strand.
GGAATGGTCATGGAGAAAGTAATCATGTTGAAATGAAGAACACTTTTAAAAAGATAAGCTACTTGTAATAAATAGAATACCAACTGTAATTAAGAAATACTTAACTATGGTCAAGAAATATGTTTTTGGAAACCTGGGGGAAAGGCAAATGTACAGTATTCTAATTGTAACAATAGCCATTTACTTACTAGGGAGATAGAAATCAACACATGGAAACTACCAAGTAGGACAGTGAAACCTCACTGCTGCATGGTATGCGATAGGCATTCAAAAGTGATGTTTAGTGAATCTGTGCATGAAAGGATATGGAAGCAGTATCATCATACAATATAGATATCGAACTTTGATTAAATGGCTGAGGGCATATGAGAATAAAAGAACTTATATATAAGCTCATGAAGACCTTGATCTTGGCTCAGAAGCTTCTGGCAGATCACAGGACCTTCAAATGGAGGAGTTTCTGGAAAGTGGACTGAGACCCTCTTGACATAGCCAGCCCAAATCTTCATCATAATCATAACTCCACAACTGCATAAATCACCCTCATCCAGTAACAAAGTCTGAACCACAGTGCTTAGACTTCTGTCAGCCATTTCTGTCTAAAAAATTTATGTCCCAGCCCAGGACCTCATCATTTCTATTTCTATAGTAACTCTGATTGCAAACATCAGGATGCAAGACTGGAAAATCACTCACTCACTCACCCTGTGCTGGAATCTTCCACTCCCCCACTGCAACCAACGATACATATAAAGCCTGAATTCCCCGAGGTTTAAGAATGTGAATCTCTACATAAGTAAGATAACATAATGTTATCACTACATAACACATACATACACATATATGTATATATGTTTACATGTGTACATATAAATATACAATGACTGTGTATACTTAGATTATGTCTACCACCTACTAACTCCCTCCAGCTCCTCTCAGACTGCCCTCATCACATCCCCTCCCAATTTCTTACCTTTTTAAAAAATTTTTAATAATCTAATGAGTCCAAATAGTGCTATCCATATACACATAGATGTTTGGGCCATCTACTGAAACATGAGTAAAACTTATCAAAGACAACACTCCTGCAAAATAACTGACTATCCCTCAACCCTCTGAAGGCATAAAATGCCATTAGCTCCTCATCTAGAAGTGGGGGCCTTGTGAGCTCCTATGCCATCCATATTGGAATTTTGACTGGTTCAATCCTGAATAGGTCTTGTGCAGGCAACCATAGCTGCTACTACTTTATGAATGCATCAGTCCTATCATGTCCAGAGGAATCTGTCTTACAGCAGTCCTCCTCAATCTGTGGCTCTTACGGCCTTTCCACTCCCTTTTCTGTAGTGTTTCCCAAACCTTCAGAGGGGAGGGTGGTGATATAGATGTTACACTTCAGGCTGGGTGTTCTGCTGTCACTTTCCCCCTGTACTTTGATCAGTTGTGAGTTTCTGTATTAACTGATATATTATCTTTCTTGCTTTCATTTTAAGTGAAGATGATGTTACTTTATTTCTCTCACATATATGAACAATAAGGTATGAATTTTTGCCGTCTAATCTTCCAAGGCACACATGAGCTTGATGAAAAGTTGAAGCAACCTTTTCAGAACATTACCATGTTCCTCCTACTTGTACTGACCTTTACACAAAAGATGTAGAGCATGTTCCTTAGACAGATTTGATAACAGCCAATCCTTTACGGGAAATACGGAGAATTTGTACATGTGGGACTCTGCTTTTCCTGGAAAAGATCATGTTTGTTTATCAGGGTCTACTTTGAACCCAGTAGCCTGAAGTTGTTGTTTAACTAGAAGAGGTAGCATTATCTAGTCAGCGTGACCCATAAGTGGGGCTGAAGTTATACTCCAGTAGGACAAAATTTCTGGGAAGAAAAATCACTAATAAGAGATACTTGTTTTGAACATAATGATACTTTGAGTCCTGTAGATCTGGTCTGCTGTTTAGTTTTAATTTCCCATTTATTGAACTACTGGATTTATACTAAAAATACAGTAGCTCCTGGTGTTTGATCATTACTTTTCATTGTCAAAATCATCTCTTCAGCAGTCCTATTTTTAAGATAGAATACTAGAATTTAACCAAAATGTTGAAGCCAAAGAAAGCACTGGTAAGAGTTATGAAGGGCACGGGCTTCAGTCACAATACAATGCAGGAAAACTGGATATTCTAGAAATGAAAGATTGAGCCCATTGCCTTTTGAGCCTGCAAAGATTTCCTAAATGCTGAAGGAAAAATGCAGTATGTGTTTCTTTCTGGTCCTATCAGCTTCAGGTGATAAAAGAATGGGTAAGTGAGTCAATAGTCAGGCAGGTGCTTTGTGGAAAGAGAGAAGAGGATCAATGAGAGGTGTGTGTCCTTTCCCTTACCTACACCAACCTGAGAATTGTTTCATCAAAGTGAATTTGAACTTGATCTATATCAGGGACCTAAGAATTCAGGTGAACTTGTGATTTGCTGCCAGGAACTTCTACAGACCCTGAAAGTGCACATGGCAGGCAGGACGAAAGTCAATAAGCCTGTTATGGGGGCAACTTGGCAGAGGGACTAGGAGGACATCAAGAGCAACCGAAGACATTTCGTGTTAGTGACTATTTTGTAACTGTGACAAAACAGCAAAAGCAGGAGTAGTGGTGGAATGTAAAAGAAAATAAAAAGATTTATTTGACCAGTTTTAGGGATTTCAGTACATGGTTGGCTGGATCCTGTAGAGAGAATCTCTTATAAACATCACCTGTCAAATTTTTAAAAAGAGCTATTGGCCAATGAGCTGAGGCAGGAAATATGTATGAGGCAAGACACTGGCAGGAAGAAAGAGGATTCGCAGAAACAGGGAGAGGTAAAAGACAGACGAGGGGAAAGCCGAGAGAGGTGAGATGGGAGACAGAGAAACAAGAAGATTGATGTAAAACAATATGGAGACTCTAAGGAAGAAGTGGGCTGGGACTGAGGAGAGGTAACTACGTGGTAGACAGAATAGTTTAGATGGGTTAAATAAGTTATGAGTAAATCAAGGAATGAGCCAAAGCTTACGGCCTGATCATTTAATAACTAATTAGTCTCAGAGTCATTATTGATGGGAACTAAGGGACCAGAGGGAAAAATTAGGTAGAAAGAGCATCATGACAGCAAGCACATACTGGTGCACCTATGTTATTCCCTCAGATTGACTGGAAAGCAGAGAAAGAAAAGGGGCTTCAAGATAAGGCATATCCTTCAAAGAAATGCTCTTAATGACTTACATCCTCCAAGTAGGCCTAATTCCCAAAAGGCCCATTCAGCCATGACCTCGGGCATGAACTAATCTACTAATGACTCCAGCACCTCCACAATCCAGTCACTTCATAGTAGTGCCATCAGCTAAAGATCAAGACTTTCACCTGAGCCTTTATAGGACACTTTATATCCAAACCACACAACCCTCCCCTGCCCCTGGTCCCCAGAAGCTCATTTTTATATCATAATATACAATGCAATTAGTCTTTTTCTGAGGACATTTCTCAAAAGTCCAAATTCAAAGTGTCCTCTGAGACTCAAGGCAAACGATGTTGGTTGTGAGCTCCTATAAAATAAAGCAAATATAAACAAGTATTATTCCCAAAAGGAAAAATGGGACAAAGAATGGGGGCAGGACTAAGGCAAGAACTAAGCCAATGAAAGCAAACACTAAATCTCATCAGTCTATGTCTGGAATCAGGAGGATTGGCAGGATAATGTGAGTTCCTAGGACTTTGCTGCCTGCAAACCGCGTGGTTCTCCTTTAGGCTGGCTCTTCTCACTCCCTAGGCTTTTTCTCTGTAGATGTTCTGTGTCCTCAGTGATTTCTAGCTCCCATGTCCACTGTGACTTAAACTCTGCCCTCTGAGCTTCACGCCTTCCCTTTTCTAGAAACTGCTCTCAGAGGATCCAAACTGATATATATTGACTGAGTTTCAGGATTTCCTTTTAAATCCCCGAGAAAACCTCCATGACCCTGTATCCATGGTGCTCCACATGCCTGCAGAATCAGCATTGCATGGACAATGGCAAGTTCTGCTTCCAGCTTGAACTTAGGCCACAGTTGTGATGACCTCTGTGTGTCTGAATGCAATGAAATGAATTCCGATGAAACAGCATTCCAAGAAGCCCCAGAAGCAGGATGTGAGGTCAGTGCTCTCTTCTAAAACAACATCTTTCAAATAATTCTACACTTTCACACAAAAACCTGTGGTGAACAAGGTCTTGGAAAGTCCTTTGATACCTTCAAGACATCTCTTGTATTGTACCAATGCAAGGTACTTTTTCCCCTCATTTCTAAACCTTTTACTTGTGAAGGAATAAATATTCTTCTTTTGAATTCAACCTCTGTGGAATTACTTCCTCCAAGTAAGCTGCACTTCCAACAAGTCTTTCAGCTATGAATTCAACAATGGCTTAATCTATTCATGAATACAGGAAACAGGAGACAATGACCGATTTATTCCAAAGATAATCTTCAGAGAGGACTACTTAAGTAATCAGTTCAGCATAGAGAAGAAACACCTGTACAGTTTTACCCACTGAGAATCAGCTTATGGAGACCAAATACCGACTCTATCAGTAGAATACTCAGCCCCATCCCAGTTTTAAGTATAGAAGTACATGTTGGAAAGGAGAACTTAAAAGAGTTGTAGCTAACCAAGCAAAGAGTGAATACAGGCTGGTCCGAGGCCCCAGCACATATGTAGTGGAGGGCTGCCTTGTCTGGTCTCAGTGGCAGAGAATGACCCTAATCCTGCAGAGACTTGATACCCTAGGCTGGGCGTATTCTCAGGGGGCAACCTCTCTGAGGTGAAGGGGAGGACTGGATATGGAAAAAAGTCTGCAAGGAGGGACCAAGGTGACAGCATTTTGGGATGTAAACAAATAAAATAATTAATGAGTAAAGCAAAAAAAAAGTGAGGCTGTATGGGTTTTTACAAAGCCATGTTCCATAAAACAGAATTTCAAAGGACTGGGTCAAAAAACTTTGATACTGTATAGCCATCTTATTTATTCACTTATCTAATTAATTTATTTCAAATTGATTATTTACTAGACTCCAAGCTAGTCACAAGAATAAGGAGGCTGAGCAAAACAGAGTCCTGGCCAAAAGAGTTTTATCACTGAAAAAAATTCTTAGCAGTAACCAATATTAAAAGAACAGCTTGTGAATTATTATTTTTCTTCAACAACTAGGTAAGCCTATATCCTTCCTCCCAAGCTCATTTTCTAGACTAGATGTAACCTTTCTCTTTCAGAAGTGTTAGCTGTCATCAGGATTATCTGTCAGTCAATATCATACCAAGTTTTTTCTCAGCAAATCCATATTGTTAATTGAAATGATGTGCTGGTAACCTTCTCAGGGTACTTCTTATAATTGTCAGATGCATCAATGGTGACGTTAAAAGAGGGAAAATTCTTAACTAGAGAAAGCAATCATTTTGTTGAAAGTTTATTAGTAAAAAATAAAATGAAAGAACTTGACAACATGGAGGTTCATAAACATAACCACAAAAAATTGAAATTGGAGATAATGATAATTTCTGCATCATCTGGTTATCCTGATGTCTGTGAAGAACTGGACAATAACAGGAATAATCAAGGTCCTAGAGTAAATGATCTGTGAGAAGAACAAGGTAAGTGCCTTCTGGTGAAAATGAAATGTTCTACACTTGGGTCTTTCTTCAGTGTTGCTAGTGATCATGACACAAAGCCATTCTTCTGATGTTCTACCATACTCATGTAAGAACTGACTTGGGGTGACTGAAGAAAGTTCCTTCTATGCAACCTACTAAGAAAAATTTCAGGACGTCACAAGTGGTGAGATTCTATCCTATTCCACCATGTCACACATGTTTAGAGAAATTCCATATAGGCTCTGAAGTCAGAGACCACATTGAGTTGGGAAGGAAATTGCTGATTTTAGAATCTGAGATTGACCTTTTTAGATTGTCCAAAGAGATATCACAATACTGGACTATAAAGAGAAAACAGACCTGCATGATTTAATTCACTAACTTGATAGATCTCATCCGATTATAAATTGACTTCTTTCTGTTTCGAAGTGTTCTATTAACCTCCTAAGTTATATAACTGGGTAGCACCACAAAAAGTTAATACTATTTTTATAGTCAAAATATTCAAATACCAGCAATTCTATATAGTTTAATCTAGTAGGTATCCTGAAAAACAGTCTCATAGTTGGGGCAGTACAATATATCTAGGAAAAAATTATAGCTGTAGGCATATAGGTGCAGATGACATATTGCAAGAGAAGATAAACACTTCTGATGGAAACAGAGTCTGCTATACTGATATCTTCCTCCAGTGTGGTCTGTTGGGTATCAACCTCCATGGACAGATGGGAGGACCAAATAGAGAGGGAAAGGAGAGGAGAAGCAATGACAAGGAAGTAGAATGATGCTTGCAATCATATTATGCACATGACTCTTTCTTGTTCCCCTGCCTCCTTTGCAGTGGCTTTCCTCTTCCCAGCTAGTTCCTCTTCTTGCTGAATGCCTTTGGTTATTCATTTCTTATTGGATATTTTATTTATTTATATTTTTTAATTTTATTTTTTTACTATTTCTTTTTTAAATTTATATTTTCTTAAGAATTGATGATTTAATACAAGCGGAATATTCAAGTAAAAAATTATATTTTCTTTATTTACATTTCAAATATTATTGACTTTTCCAGTCCCCCCTCCAGAAACCCCCTACCCTTTCCCACTTCCCTGCTTCTATGAGGGTGTTCACCCACCCACCCACTCCAGCCTTCCCGCCTTCGAATTCCCCTACACTGGGGCATCAAGTCTTCACATGATCAAGGGCTTCTCCTCTTACTGATACCCATCAAGACCATCCTCTGCTACATATGCAGCTGGAGCCACAGGTCCCTCCATGTGGACTCCTTAGTTGGTGGTTTAGTCCCTGGGAGCTCTCGGGGTCTGGTTGGTTGATATTATTGTTCCTCCCATAGGGTTGCAAATTTCTTCAGCTCCTTCAGTCCTTTCTCTAACTTCTCCACTGGGGACACGGTTAGGGACACTGTGCTAAGTCCAGTGGTTGGCTGTGAGCCTCTGCCTCTGTGTTTATCAGACTCTGGCAGAGCCTCTCAGGAGACATCTATATCATGCTTCTGTCAGCAAACACCCTTGGCATTAAGAATACTGTCTGGTTTTGGTGACAGTATAAGGGATGGATCCCTAGGTGGGGCAGTCTATGGATACCCTTTCCTTCAGTCTCTGCTCCACACTTTGTCTCCATATTGCTCCCATGAGTATTTTGTTCCCCTTTCTAAGAAGGACTGAAGCACCCACACTTTGGCCTTCTTTCTTCTTGAGCTTCATATGGTCTATGCATAGTATCTTGGGTATTCTGAGCATTTGGGCTAATATTCACTTATCAATGGGTACATACCATGTGTGTTGTTGTTTTTTTTTTCTCTAAAACATTTTTATTGTTTATTGAAAAGTGAAGTAAAGGAAAGTAAAAACACGTTATGATAAAATTAAAGATTTACATAGAAAATATTTTAGGTAAACATGTTAAAATTGACAATTTTCATAGAAAATTAGGGCGTAAAGTGGTAGACATGTAAAAATTGCTAAATTAATTGAAATATAGAATAGAAACATTTTATGATAAAAATCAAAGATTTACATGAAAATATTTCTGATAAAATTGTAGAAAAATGTAGAAAAACATGTTAAAATTGAAGATTATCATGGAAAATTTTATAATAATGGTAGGCATAAAAATATTCCCAAGTTAATTAAAAGTGGAATTATAAACATTTTCTGATGAACTTGAAGATTTACATGGAAACTAGTTCTCATAAAATTGCAGAAATATATAGAAAAACATGTTAAAATTGAAGATTATCATGGAAAATTTTATAATAATGGTAGGCATAAAAATATTCCCAAGTTAATTAAAAGTGGAATTATAAACATTTTCTGATGAACTTGAAGATTTACATGGAAACTAGTTCTCATAAAATTGCAGAAATATATAGAAAAACATGTTAAAATTAAAGATTATCATGTAAATTATATAGATAAAGTAATAGGTATAAAGATAATTCTAAGTTGATTGAAAGTGGAATTATCAACATTTTCAGATAGCATTGAAGATTTACATGGAAAATATTTCTAGTAAAATTCAAGAAATAAAGGGACAAACACGTTAAAATTGACTATTTCATAGCAAATTTTACATAAAAAATGGTTGATGTAAAAACTCTAAATTGATTGAACATGGAATTAGAAACATTTCTGATAAAATCAAAGATTTACATGAGAACATTTCTGATAAAATGGAGGAAGTATAAAGACATTAAAATTGAAGACTATCATGAAAAATAATGCAGATAAAATGGTAGACATAAAAGAAATTACTAAATTAATTAAAAGAGGAATTACAAACATTTTCTGATAAAATTGAAGATTTACATGAGAAATATTTCATTAGTCTATGTCTTTTTATTGGGGAGTTTAGTCCATTGTTGTTAAGAGATATTAAGGAATAGTGATTGTTGCTTCCTGTTTTTTATGTTATTTTTATGTTTGTGTGGGTATCTTCTTTTGGGCTTGTTGGAAGAAGATTAGTTTCTTGCTTTTTCTAGGGTGTAGTTTCCCTCCTTGTGTTGGTATTTTCCATCTATTATCCTTTGTAGGACTGGATTTATGGACAGATATTGTGTAAATTTAGTTTTATCATGGACTATCTTGGTTTCCTCCATCTATGATGATTGAGAGTTTTGCTGGGTATAATAGCCTGGGCTGGTATTTGTATTCTCTTAGGGTCTGTATGAGGTCTGCCCAAAATCTTCTAGCTTTCATCTTCTCTGGTGAGAAGTCTGGTGTAATCCTGATAGGTCTGCCTTTATAAGTTACTTTCCCTTTTTCCCTTACTGCTTTTGTAAGACCCAAAAGAAAAACAGGGGTACCCCAGCACCCCATGCCTCGGAAACCGGCACCCCAATCACTCACGAGAAACAGTCTTGATGCAAATTGCAAGAGGGATTTTAATTTCCAGAGCTCTGGGGGGTCACAGTCTTACCATGCAGGGTAAAAGAGTGAGCCACGCGGGCAGAATCAGATTGGCTTTTGATAGGCTTATAACAGAACCTGCCTACCACAAGCTTCTAAGCCAATCAGTTCAAACCATCCAAGCCCGTGCTCTGAGAACCAATCAGCCTCCCACAGAGGCCAGATGGGACCTGGTTAAGTCATTTCCGCTTACGTGGCTGCCACACACAGGGTCGCGCCAGGGTTACGTATTCAAAGCCTACCCTTCCCCACTGGCAGTAGGTGTTGGGGACCTAAGCACCCCAGGCATGAGCTCCTCAGCCCCCGCGGTGATTCTGCCAGCCCCCAGCCGCACTTGTCCTTGCCATAGCCGCTCCACGGAGGCAGACAGGAAAAGATGCTGGGGACACTCACAGCCCGAGGCTTGCAGCCGGACTCTGGAGGAAAGAATGGGCCAAACCTCTGCTCCTTTGGGGTCACTTCTTAGCTTGCAACCTTATCCTTTCACTTTTAATATTCTTTCTTTGTTTAGTGAATTTGGTGTTTTGATTATTATGTGCCAGGAGGACTTTCTGTTCTGATCCAGTCTGCTTGGAGTTCTGAAGGCTTCTTGTATGTTCATGGGCATCTCTTTCTCTAGGTTAGGGAAGTTTTCTTCTACAATTTTGTTGAAGATATTTACTGGGTCTTTAAGATGTAAATCCTTGCTCTCTTGTCCATACCTATAATCCTTAGGTTTGGTCTTCTCATTGTGTCCTGGAGTTCATGGATGTTTTGAGTTACCAGCTTTATGCATTTTGCATTTTCTTTGACTGTTGAGTCACTGTTTTCTATGGTATCTTGAGCACCTGAGGTTCTTTCTTCTATCTCTTGTATTCTGTTGCTGATGCTTGCATCTATGACTCCTGATTTCTTTCCAAGGTTTTCTATCTCCAGAGATACCTCACGTTGTGAACTCTTTATTGTTTCTACTTCCACTTTTAGATCCTGGATGGTTTTGTTCAGTTCCTTCACTTGATTGTTTGTGTTTTCCTGTAATTCTTTAAGGGATTTTTGTGTTTCTTCTTTAAGGGCTTCTGCCTGTTGACACATGATCTCCTATACTTCTTTAAGCGATTTTTGTGTTTCCTCTTTAAGGGCTTTTACCTGTTGACCTATGTTCTCCTGTATTTCTTTAAGGGAGTTATTTAAGTCTTTCTTGAAGTCCTCTATCAACATCATGAGATACGATTTTAAATCCAACTCTTGCTTTTCTGGTGTGTTTGGGTATCCAGGACTTGCTGTGATGGGAGAACTGGATCCTGATATTGCCATGTGGCCTTAGTTTCTGTTGATAGGGTTCTTGTGCTTGCCTTTTTCTATCCGGTGCTAGTTGGTATTGTTGTCTCTGGCTAGAGTTTGTTCCTCCTGTGGGCCTGTAAGCCTGTGTCCTTACTCCTCTGAGCTTAAAAGTGAAAGCACTGCTGGGAGATCTCTCTCCTGGAGAGCTATGCTCAGAAGACTGTGGAGTCTCCAGGCTCCATGGTGCAAATGGCAGTGGGAAGACTTCTGTCCCAGCTGCTCCACTGATCTTAGGCCCTGTGTGCTTCTAGCTGGTCCCCTCCAGAGAGAAGGTGGAGATCTCACCTCTGTGCTCAAAAGTGAAAGCCTGCTGGGAGATCATTCCCTCCTGGAGGGCTATGCACAGAAGGCTGTGGAGTCTCCTGGCTCCTGGTGCAAATCTTTATTTACATTTCAAATGTTATCTCCTTTCAAATGTTTTCCCTCTGGAAATCCCCTGTCCATCCTTTCTCCCCCTGCTTCTGTGAGGGTGCTCACCTTCCCACCCACTCCTGCCTCCCCACCCTGGCATTCCCCTCCATTGGTCCCAATGGAGCCTTCACAGGACCAAGAGTCTTTCCTCCTATTCCAAGGGCATCCTCTGCTACAAATGCAGCTGGCACCATGGGGACCTCCATGTGTACTCTTTGGTTGGTGGTTTAGTACTTGAAGCTCTAGGAGACGGGGGAGTCTGGTTGGTTAATATTGTTGTTCTTCCTATGGGTTGCAAACCTCTTCAGCTCCTTCAGTTCTTCCTCTAACTCCTCTACTGGGGTCCCCAGTGGAGGAGCCTCTCAGGCTCTAGCAGAGCCTCTCAGGAGACAGCTATATCAGGCTTCTGTCAGCCAGAACTTCTTAGAATCTGCAGTAGTGTCTGGGTTTGGTGTCTGTATGTGGGATTCCCCAGGTGGAGCAGTCTCTGATTGGCCTTTCCTTCAGTCTCAGCTCAATTCGTCTCTGTATTTCCTCCTGTAAGTATTTTGTTCCCCCTTCTAAGAAGGATTGAAGCATCCACACTTCAGTCTTCCTTCCTCTTGAACTTCATGTGGTCTGTGAATTGTATCTTGGGTGTTCTATGCTTCGGGGCTAATATTCACTTATCAGTGAGTGCATACTATGTGTGTTCTTTTGTGACTGGGTTACATCAATCAGGATGACATTTTCTAGTTCCATCCATTTGCCTAAGAATTTCATGAAGTCATTGTTTTTAATAGCTGAGTAGTACTCCACTTTGTAAATGGACATTTCCTGTATCCATTCCTCTGTTGAAGGACATCTGGGTTCTTTCCAACTTCTGGCTAATATAAACAAGGCTGCTATGAACATAGTGGAGCATGTGTCCTTATTACATGTTGGAGAATCTTCTGGGTATGTGCCCAGGAGTGGTATAGCTGGGTCCTCATGTAGCACTTTGTCCAATTTTCTGAAGAACCACCAGACTGACTTCCAGAGTGGTTGTATCAGCGTGCATTCCCACCAGCAGTGGAGGAGTGTTCCTCTTTATACATCCTCACCATCATCTGCTGTCACCTGAGTTTTTGATCTTAGCCATTCTGGTGTGAGGTGGAATCTCGAGATTGTTTCAATTTTCATTTCCCTGATGACTAAGGACATTGAACATGTCTTTAGGTGTTTCTCAGCCATTCAGTATTCTTCAGTTGAGAATTCATTATTTAGCTCTGAACCCCATTTTAATAGGGTTATTTTTGTCTTTGGAGTCTAACTTATTGTATCAGAGAACTCCGAGAGCTGATAAACAACTTCAGCAAAGTGGCTGGATATAAAATTAACTCAAATCAGTAGCCTTCCTCTACTCAAAGGATAAACAGGCTGAGAAAGAAATTAGGAAAAAAGACACCCTTCACAACAGTCACAAATAATATAAATATCTTGGTGTGACTAACCAAGTAAGTAACAGATTTGTATGACAAGAACAAGTCTCTGAAGAAAGAAATTGAAGATCTCAGAAATTGGAAAGATCCTTCATGCTCATTGATTGGCAGTATTAATATAGTATAAAATGGCTGTTTTGCCAAAAACAATCTACAGATTCAACACAATCCCCATTGAAATTCCAACTCAATTCTTCAAAAGGTTAGAAAGAGCAACTCTTAAATTCATGTGGAATAACAGAACACCCAGGATAGTGAAAACTATTCTCAACAATAGAAGAACTTTTGGGGGAAATCACCATCCCTGACCTCAAGCTGTATTACAGAGCAGTAGTGATAAAAACTGCATGGTATTGGTACAGAGATAGACACATTGATCAATGGAATAGAATTGGAGACCCAGAAATGAACCCACACACCTATGGTCACTTGATCTATAACAAAGGATCTAAAATCATCCAGTGGAAAAAAAGACAGCATTTTCAACAAATGGTGCTGGTACAACTGGCAGTCAGCATGTAGAAGAATGTAATGAATCCATTCTTATCTCCTTGTACAAAGCTCAAGTCCAAGTGGATCAAGGACCTCCACATAAAACGAGATACGCTGAATGCCTTTTTAAAATAAAATGTTTCATTAGCGTGCTTATGAGAATATGGGTGATGGGTTATTGACAAGGACATGGGCATTTCCCCAGTGTCTACATCCCTAAAGGAATTGTCTCTCTTGGGGCTAGCAAGTTAAGTTCTCAGCACCCACATGGCAACTCACAATCATTTGTAACTACAGTTGTAAAAGACCAGATACTTTATTCTGGCTTCCAGGGGAACCAGACATATGGGCAAAACACCACACACCTAAAATAAAAATAACTCTAAATTTATAAAAAAGAAAGAAAATGCCCTCCCTCTCACATCCATCAATAAACATGTAAATCTTAAGGGAAGGTTGGAACTCCATGCCAAAGCTTTGATCAGAGTTGCTGTGGGTTCAATGCAGATTTTTTTTGTCATCTAATACTTAAATTCCATTTGCTTGCAGTAAAAATGTTGTTTCCTGTCTAAACTAGCACAAACAAGTAGAAAATCACTGGTCCATTTTAAAGGTCTCCATCTAAAGCATGCTGGTTTTAAAGTCTTAGGGTGCAAGATGGATGCAGCATCACATGCACATTCAGTGTAAGAAAAAGTCAAGAGGCAGCACCCAAAGTTCCTATTCCTCTTTTCTTCCAGGAAAGCAATGCCTGAAGCCCTCCCTACTCCATAAAGAAATTGGTAATATCTGTATGTTACGTGGGTGCTTACATAAGAAAGCTGCTGAGGTGCTGTGAATTTCACACTAGCAATGCTCAGTTTCTCTGATTGTTCCAGTCAGTGTTCAGTGACCAGATCTGTGACTCTGAGCAGCTGTTGTGAGTGAGGAAGCTATGGCCTAGGCTTTGGCAGCTATCTGTGTTGCTGCTGAAATCTGCCTTCTGCTTCCAGCATCCCTACATCTCTTTACAGGGCATGCTACAGGTCCCAGGTGGTGTCCAGATCCCTCTCCTCTCTAACATTTACAGAGACAGAGCACCCTGGTGGGCCAATTCAACAATCTTGTTCTGTGAGTTATTCTTAAAGTCACAGCCTACAGCCTGCTCCTGCAGACCTCTGCGGTTTTGCAAACACTTAATTACATCTCTTAAATGTCTTTCTGTTTACAACAACCAACATGGTTTCTGCTTCCTGAAGCAGGACTCTGGCTGATACACAAGCCACTGTTTTGCCACAGGTAGTGAGGTGGAAAGCAAGCTCTGTGGGGCCTCAGCCTCTGCCCAGGCTTGTCAGGGAAGAAAGCTAACAAGAACTAATTTCCTCAGCTTCCCCGAGCCTGCACAAGTGAGCACATATTTACTTTCCAGGCATGGCTTTAGTCACAGAGATATGAACCCTTATAAGTGTCCATGCCTCTGACATTATTTCTGTCCTGAACAAATGACATTAATCGTGCATCCTAGGGTTTAAGTATCCTAGTCTCTTTAGTTTATTCTTTTCTATTGAATAAAATGATTCCAGGAATCATACTTTGATGCATGAATGCATCTCAGGACATTCAGTTTCCAGGATTTGTAATCATTTTTGGAACATCTAATAGATTTCTAGTAGCATTTGCTAAAATCTAACATTTATTCACTGGTTAAAACTCTTAGGTTATAAAAAGAGTTCCTTTGATTCATTTGTAATTTTTTCATGATGTTTTTAAGTTGTTATTTTTGTTGCTTTCTTTTAATTAGGACTGGCAAATACAAAAGAAAAAAACAAAAGTAAAAACAGCAATATAATAAGGGTGATGATAGCTAACATTTTATATATTGCCATGTTGCAGATACTATTCTGCATTCTAAATGAAAACCTGACTTGAACAAACCCCAGAGCAGAGCTGGGTATGTAGCACAGGGGTAAAACACCCTCCTAGCATGAGCAAGGTCTTGGTTTCAACCAGCAGATGTACAGACAAAATTGTCTATCCAGTGCCACAAACATGCAATGAGATACACAATACAGTTATCACAAAATTGCAGATAAGCACTTAGACACTGGAAATAACCACAGAGGTGAATCATCTGAAAAATGGCAGCCACAGAACTGGCGGTCAGCAATCTCAGGTGAAGCTCCATGAGCCTCATATCTCCCATACAGTTCCTAGACTGGAAATGTGTCATAAAATAACTTATATGCAGAAACAATGAAGTGTTGCATTTCCTTCTAGATAGCACTCTCTTGAGATTTGAATGGCATTTACCCCTTTGCTCTGCCTTCTACCTTTCTCATAATAGATTCCAGGAACCACTCTTGCCTTCTAAGAACTGCAACTCTGTCTTCCAGTTAAATTTTCAAGTTAAAGCATTTGTATTGTTCATTTACTAAAACCACGAAAGCCATTGTCCTCAAGACACTAAGTAAAGTAGAACCTTAAGCCATAAAGAAGAAGGAGCATTTCTTACTGTTTGTTCCAGCTACTGTGTGCCCATACACAAAAAGAATGTCCACAATGAGAGTGGTGCTCTGGGCAGACTCAAACAGCATGGTGAGCCAATTGACTTCTAAATTTAATTGCTTACAAGTCCTTTTGTTTATGTACAATGTTCCATTTAAACTCCCATCTGCAACTGTCCACAGATCTGCTTCTTTTTTTAAAAATGCCCATCTAACCCAGTACTTAATATTTGAATTTTAATTTCTAGAAGGTCAGTCTTTCTAAACTAGGTTTACAATTCCTCTGCTACTTGGTCTCTCTCTCCCCTCTCCCCTCTCCCCTCTCCCCTCTCCCCTCTCCCCTCTCCCCTCTCCCCTCTCCCCTCTCCCCTCTCCCCTCTCCTCTTCTCTTTCTGTGTGTCTCTTTCTTTGTGTGTGTCTGTCTCTGTCTGTCTCCTCTCTTTCTCTCTGTTTCTCTGTCTCTTTGTCTCCCACTGTCTCTGCGTCTCTGTTTTCTTTCCTTCCCACCCCTTCCTTCCTTTCTCTTACTTTCTCTTCTCTTCTCTTCTCTTTTCTTCTCTTCTCTTCTCTTCTCTTCTCTTCTCTTCTCTTTTCTCCAAGACAAAGATTTTACCTCTTCCTGACCAAGACAAATTTCCACATGACTAGTAGAACTCCCCAAAACAAGGTGCTTATTTTAGTATCTTCTGGAACAAAGAGATACAACAGCAAAAGTTGCAATGAATGAAACTGAGATATAATGTTCACTCCACAGGATACAAGATGTACCAAATAGAATATAAAATCTTATACACTGATTTTAGAATAAAACCATTACAGCCCACCTTATTTAGTTGCATAGAGAACTCGGGCTTTTATGTCAGAAGCAGCTGCCTAGTTCTTCACCAAATTTTAAGAAGTAGCTTCCCATTCCAGAATTACATTTGACATCCACTTCCCTAGTTAGCATAGCTCCAGGGATTGTTCCTGCCAAAAGTGTGTGTACAAAAATGCCATGTGCCACTTCTAGACCACCATGGTAAGAAGCAGAGGAGGGTTTCATCATTGCCCTTTTCTTGTCTCCACCTGCAGGCAGAGCATTCATCACAAGACTGTGAAGCTCTGGAAATAGCAGAGCCATATGATGCAAGATCTTTGAAATACAACTTGAAAGAGAGCCTCTTGCCAACGAGGAACATAGAATTGTATTTTAAAGGACACAAAAATAATTTCTCATGATGTTAAGTCATGAGATTTGTTTTATAGATTATTACTTTAACCACTCTATTAGTTAATACTTGTGTTGTTTGTGTTGAATTTTCAATTTTTGCTTTGATTTTGACTTCTTGCAAAGTAAAATACCTAAAACAGACTTGTTGGCTGTTTTAGGCCTTACTTATGCACAAGATAGATGAACATTAAGCACGTATACGTGTTAGATTTTTTTCCACTTAAAATAAATTTATAATTATCTAGTAAGACAGGCTCTCAAGTACAAAAGTTCCTCCATCAGATTCCCCAATGTTTATGTCTGTGAGGCATTTTCTTAATTGTTAATTCACCAGCCATTGGTGGGTATTTCTATCTGTAGGCAGGTAAGCCTGGAAGAAAGGTAGCTGAAGACAAATCAGTAAGTCGCCTTCCTCCATGGCTTCTGCTTCAGTTCCTGCCTCCAGGTTCCTGCTTATGTTCCTGTTCTGACTTCCCTCAATAATGAACTATAACATGGAAATATAAACCAAATGAACCTTTTCCTACCCAAATTCCTTTTGTCTATGATGTTGATCACAGCAAGAGAAAGCAAACCTAGACAGTCTATTAAGCAAATATTTAAGTTCTCAGAATTCTGAAATATACTACATCTTTAAAACCCTTTTAACTCAATGGTTAGTTCAACTAGGCCAGTTAGAGTATGTGAGACAAATTTATAGAGACTGGTATCTGCATAGTAGTATCACCTTTAAAAATCCTTTGTCTTTTTCTTCCTAACCTTCTACCACACCATCTGATCTCTTTCTGCTGCTCCTGAAAAATACTGCCTTAGAAAGATATGTTGGTTGGTCCTAAAATTTTTTTTTGCTTCTTGTCTGAAATCTTCCACTTAGTTCTATTAGCAGACAACTTAATTTGATTGATACTATTTAGGAAATGTCTTTCCCACTGGCCCTTTGGTTGTCCTGACATACTATGAGATCAACCACTTTTCCATTCATCTATGAATTTTGATTTTTAAAAAAGGACTGGAAGAACACAAAGGTAGAAGCATCATGCCACATTTTAGGAACAAGTTCTTGAGCAAGGAAGTAACTGAAGGAGGAAGAAACTTCAAAGTTTTAACATAGTCTCTGATTTAGTGACGGGACTTGTCTTATACAGGCTTTAGTTAGTCATTTTATGCCTTGTCTTGCACTAATCTACATATTTTTACTGCTTCAAAACAGCCCCATACTAACAACTATAAAGTCCAATGTGCCTCTTGTAGTGTAAAGCACTCTGTTGTGCTGCACATTATTAAACAGTTTCTGATTCTCTTCAGTGATCTACAGTGCCTATTCTTCTGTCAAAAGACAAATTTTATTCATATTTTCAAATCTAGGACCAATGTTGCCTCCTGTACAAAGCCAACCTCCAGCCACTCCCCATCTCCATGGTGATGGTTAGGAGCCTTTGTTAATGGCAATTGCAACATTCTCTGATTACAATCCACAGAAGACTGGCCTGTAATGGAGAATAATTGGATTTCTGTCTCTCCAAGAAGTACTGAAGAGACCTTATCTCTGTATTTCTAATGCTAGACCTAGCACCCGACACTGAAACAGCGAACATATTTTTATCACACCAAGTTACTATGCCACAGACGCATTAGCGAAACCACAAGATGAAATGCAAAAGCTCAGGGAATGCTTGCAAGGCAAGCAGCTCAGCAAAAATCTCTTGAACAAACATTTCTTCAACTGGAAAAATTATTAATGACAATTATTCCAAGCTTCTGGAGATTGCCAGAGTGCTTGCAATCATTTATTCATCAAACATCTAAAAAGCTTTAATAAGGATAAATTTGCAAAAAAAAACAGAGAACTGTGACATTTTAGATGGGTCTGTGCCCACCCTTTTTCCACCACGCACCACATTGCAGAAGAGCTATTGCAGGTGGCAATGATAGGTGGGAAGTTGGGAGATTTCTTCTTCATCAGCTCAGTTCTTCACAAGACATATTCAAGTAGAGCAGGAGCAATGTATGTTCCCACTCAACTCATAGACCACAGAAATTGTTCATAGACCCACTAATGGAGAGCAAGCTCCAACCTTCCCACCCTTGTTTCCCACTGTATACACATAAGTACTACCTAGATATATGCTCAAACTTGTGCAATCAATAATTAACAATTGATTTTTAAAACATGAATTATGCTAATCGTAGTACATTCCCTAAGAGGGACTTAAAGAAAAGCTATGTTTAAAATCTGAGCAAGAAGCTAGGTAGTGGTGGCACATGTCTTTAATCCCAGCACTCAGCAGGCAAATGAAGATGGAGTTCTGTAAGTTCTAGGCCATTCTGGTCTACAAAACTAGTTCTAATACAGCCAGGGCTACACAGAGAAATCAGGGGGAAAAAGTATCTGATCACAAGTTAGTAGAGGATTCGAATCATTGGGTTAGCATTTCTAACATTGTTCCAGATAAGTCACTAAGCAAAACACAAGCAAACAAGCAAAAATATGAAGGTTTGACAATCAGGTTGTGTAAAAGTAGCTTTTATTCACCTGATATAATTGACATGTCAAGGCTTGCTGCTGAATAAGCTCACCCTTTCTAGTTCTTTCTGAACTCCTGCTGGCTGATTCAACTTAGCTGTTCTGGCTCAAATTCCTATCCAAACTGACTTGTTCAATCTGGTATCTCAACTTCTCAATAAAATGTTCTACTTGGCCTCAGATTAACTCTAGCAATGTGTACTACAGAACAATCATGATAAAAACTGCCTGGTTTTTGTCTGGTACAATATAGACCCAGGGATCAATTAAATAGAATCAAAGACCCAGAAATAAACTCACTCACTTATCAACACGATTTTTAATTAAAAAAAATTTTGCTGCTGCTTGGACTGGACAAGCAGACCCAGGTACCCAAGATATCCCAAGTTTAAGATCTCTAGGGATGCAGGCCACCAGGCAGTGACCTGCACACAGGAGCTGGACAGAGCAGCAGTTCCTGTGTGCCAGCCAGGCCTGGGTTCTGTGCCCTGCAGGGTATCCTGCACTCCTTACAGCCATTTTTGCTGCTGCTTTGACGGACAAGCAGACCCAGGTACCCAAGATATCCCGAGTTTAAGATCTCTGGGGATGCAGGCTGCCAGGCAGCAACCTGCGCAAAGGAGCTAGGCAGCAGTTCCTGTGTGCCAGCCAGGCATGGGTTCTGTGCCCTACGGGGTGTCCTACAATTGGAGGACTCCGGCCATCTCTGCTACTGTTCAGACAGGACAAGCAGCCCCAAGTACCCGTGATATCCCGAGTTTAAGATCTCTAAGGACTCAGGCCGCCAGGCGGCTACCTGAGCCCAGGATCTGGGCAGAAAGGTGGTTCATCTATGTGCCTGCCAGGCCTCGGTCTTGTGCCCTGCAGGGTTGTCAGCACTTGGAGGCGCTCCCAGCCACCATCTTTACTCCCTGACAGAGCAGGCAAGCAGCATCAGGTCCACAGAGACAACCAAGTAAAACATTGCTTGGAGCAAGATACACCAGGGGTCCAACAGCACCCAAGAGGAGGGCAGCACATTAGCAATCTGTGCCAGGGAAAACCCAGTCATCCAGTGGTGGGGAAATAGCCTTACAAGCCCACAGGAGGTTGAAGCACCAGCTAGTGACTACAGGACCAACTAAGGCCAGAGATAACCAGATGGCAAAAGGCAAACCTAGGAACGTTACTAACAGAAATCAAGGCAATATGGCAGCATCCAAACCCAGTTCTCCAACAGCAGGAAGTCCCAGATACCCCAACACACCAGAAAAACAAGATTTGGATCTAAAATCACTGGTCAGGATGCTGTTAGAGGAACACCTAGATAAATCTCTTAAAGAAATACAGGAGAAAATGGATCAAAATTTAGAAACCCTTACAAGGCAAACACAAAAATCACTTAAAGAAATTCAGGAGAATATGGATCAAAAAATAGAAGCCAATAAAGAAGAAATGCAGAAATCACTTAAAGAAATACAGGAGAACATGGGTCAACAAGCAGAAGTCATGAAAGAGGAAATACAAAAATCTCTTAAATAATTACATGAAAACACAAACAAGCAAGCGAAAGATCTGAGCAAAACCATCCAGGATCTAAAAACAGAAGTAGAAACAACTGAGAAATCACAAACAGAGACAACTTTAGAGATAGAAAACCTTGAGAAGAAATCAGGGGCCATAGATGAAAATATCAACAATAGCATACAAGAAATAGAAGAAAGAATCTCAAATGCCGAAGATACCATAGAAACCATTGATTCAACAGTCAAAGAAAATGCAAAATGCAAAAAGCTTGTAACCCAAAACATCCAGGAAATCCAGGACACAATGAGAAGAACAAACCTAAGGATTATAGGTATAGATGAGAGTGAAGATTTACAACTTAAAGGGCCAACAAATATCTTCAACAAAATTATGGAAGAAAACTTCCCCAACCTAAAGAAAGAGACTCACATGAATATACAAGAAGCCTACAGAACTCAAAAAAGACTAGATCAGAACAGAAATACCTCCCATCACATAATAATCAAAACCCCAAATGTACTAAACAAAGAAAGAATATTAAAGGCAGTAAGAGAAAAAGGCCTAGTAACATATAAAGGAAGATCTATGAGAATTACACCAGATTTCTCACCAGAGACTATGAAAGCTAGAAGATTCTGGGCAGATATCATGCAGACTCTAAGAGAACACAAATTTCAGCCAAAACTACTATACCCAGCAAAACTCTCAATTGCCATAGATGGAGAAACCAAGATATTCCATGACAAAACCAAATTTGCACGATATTTTTCCACAAACCCAGCCCTACAAAGGATAATAGGAGGAAAACTCCAATACAAGTAGGGAAACTACACCCTGGAATAAGCAAGATAAAAACCTTCTCTCATCAAACCCAAAAGAAGATAACCACTCAAATAAAAAAAAAAACTTCAAAAATGACAGGAAGTAATAATTACTATTCCTTAATATCTCTTAACATCAATGGACTCAATTCCCCAATAAAAAGACATAGACTAACAGACTGGATATGCAAACAGGACCCTACATTTTGCTGCATACAGGAAACACATCTCAGTGTTAAAGACAAACACTACCTTAAAGTAAAAGGCTGGAAGACAATTTTACAAGCAAATGGTCTCAGGACACAAGCCGGAGTAGCCATTCTAATATCAGATAAAATTGACTTTCAACCTAAAGTCATCAAAAGAGACACGGAAGGACACTTTTTGCTGGTCAAAGGAAAAAATCCACCAAGAAGAACTCTCAATTCAGAACATCTATGCTCCAAATGCAAGGGCACCCTCCTTCGTAAAAGAAACTTTACTAAAGCTCCAAGCACACGTTGCACCTAACACAATAATTGTGGGTGACTTCAACTCTCCACTCTCCTCAATGGACCAATCAGGAAAATAGAAACTAAACAGGGACACAGTGAAACTAATTGAAGATTTGGACCAATTAGATTTAACAGATATATGTAGAACTGTTCATCCTAAAGCAAAAGAATATACCTTTTTCTCAGCACCTCATGGTACATTCTCCAAAACCAACCATATAATTGGTCACAAGACAGACCTCAACAAATATAAGAAGATCGAACTAATCCCATCCCTCCTATCAGATCACTATGGAGTAAAAGTGGTCTTCATCAGCAGCAAAAACAGCAGAAAGCCCACATACACATGGAAACTGAACAATATTCTACTCAATGATACCTTGGTCAAGGAAGAAATAAAGAAAAAAATCAAAGACTTTTTAGAATTTAATGAAAATGAAGGCACAACTTACACAAATCTATGGGACACAATGAAAGCAGTGATAAGAGGAAAACTCATAGCCCTGAGTACCTCCAAAAAGAAACTGGAGAGAGCATACAATAGCAGCTTAACAGCACACCTGAAAGCCCTGGAACAAAAAGAAGCTAATTCACCCAGGAGGAGTAGAAGACAGGAAATCATCAAACTCAGGGCTGAAATCAACCAAGTAGAAATAAAGAGAACCATACAAAGAATCAAAAAAACCAGGAGCTGTTTCTTTGAGAAAAATCAATAAGATAAACCCTTAACCAGACTAACCAAAGGGCATAGAGACAGTATCCAAATTAACAAAATTAGTAATGAAAAGGGGGATATAACAACAGAAATGGAGGAAATCCAAAAAATCATCACATCCTACTACAAAAGTCTATATTCAACACAACTGGAAAATCTGGAGGAAATGGACAATTTCCTAGACAGATACCAAATACCAAAATTAAATCCAGATCAAATAGATCAACTAAACAGTCCCATAACCCCTAAAGAAATAAAAGGTGTCATAGAAAGTCTTCCATCCACAAAAAGCACAGGACCAGATGGATTCAGTGCAGAATTCTATCAGACCTTCAAAGACGACCTAAGACCAATACTCTTCAAAATATTCCACAAAATATAAACAGAAGGAACTCTACCCAACACGTTCTTACAAAGCCACAGTTACACTGATACCAAAACCACACAAAGATCCAACAAAGAAAGAACTTGAGGCCAATTTCCCTTATGAATATCAATGCAAAAATATTAAATCAAATTCTTGCCACCGAATCCAAGAGCACATCACAACGATCATCCACCATGATCAAGTAGGCTTCATTCCAAGACTGCAGGGATGGTTCAATATATGGAAATCCATCAATGCAATCCACTACATAAATAAACTCAAAGAAAAAAACCACATGGTCATCTCATTAGATGCTGAAACAGCATTTGACAAAATTCAGTAACCTTTCATGCTAAAAGTCTTGGAAAGAACAGGAATTCAAGGCCCACACCTAAACATAATAAAAGCAATTTACAGCAAACTGGTATCCAATATCAAACTAAATGGAGAGAAAATTTAAGCAATCCCACTAAAATCAGGTACTAGAGAAGGCTGCCCTCTATCTCCATATCTTTTCAATATAGTACTTGAAGTTCTAGCCAGAGCAATAAGACAACATAAGGAGGTCAAAGGAATACAAATTGGAAAGGATGAAGTCAAACTATCACTATTCGCAGATGATATGATAGTATTCTTAAGTGACCCAAAAAACTCCACCAGAGAACTCCTACAGCTGATAAACAACTTCAGCAAAGTGGCTGGTTATAAAATAAACTCAGGCAAATCAGTAGCCTTCCTATACTCAAAGTATAAGCAGGCTGAGAAAGAAGTTAGAGAAATAACAACCTTTACAATAGCCACAAGCAATATAAAGTATCTTGGTGTGTCTCTAACCAAACAAGTGAAAGATCTTTATGACAGGAACTTCAAGTCTTTGAAGAAATAAATCGAAGAAGACCTCAAAAGATGGAAAAATCTTCCATGCTCTTGGATTGGCAGGATTAATATAGTAAAAATGGCCATCTTGCCAAAAGCAATCTACAGATTCAATGCAATCCCCATCAAAATCCCAAATCAATTCTTCATAGATTTAGAAAGAACAATTCTCAAATTCATCTGGAATAACAAAAAACCCAGGAAAGCTAAAACTATTCTCAGCGATAAAAGAACTTCTGGGGGAATCACTATCCCAGACCTCAAGCAGTACTACAGAGCAATTGTGTTAAAAACTGCATGGTATTGGTACAGTGACAGGCAAGTAGATCAATGGAATAGAATTGAAGATCTGGAAATGAACCCACAGAATTATGGTCACTTGATCTTTGGTAAAGGAGCTGCAACCATCCAGTGGAAAAAAGATAGCCTTTTCAACAAATGGTGCTGGTTCAACTGGAGGTCAGCATGCAGAATAATGAGAATTGATCCACTCTTATCTCCTCTTACTAAGCTCAACTCCAAGTGAATCAAAGACCTCCACATAAAACCAGACACACTGAAACTAATAGAAAAGTAACTGGGGAAGACCCTGGAGGACATGGGCACAGGAGGAAATTTCCTGAATAGAACACCAATAGCTTATGCTCTAAGATCAAGAATTGACAAGTGGGTCGGGCAGCGGTGGCGCATGCCTTTAATCCCAGCACTTTGGAGGCAGAGGCAGGCAGATTTCTGAGTCCGAGGCCAGCCTGATCTACAGAGTGAGTTCCAGGACAGCCAGGGCTACAAAGAGAAACCCTGTCTCGAAAAACAAAACAAACAAACAAAAAGAATTGACAAATGGGACCTCATAAAATTACAGTTTCTATAAGGCAAAGGACACTGTCAGAAGGACAAAACGGCAAACAACTAATTGGGAAAAGATCTTTACTAACCCTACATCTGACAGAGGGCTAATATCCAATATATTCAAAGAACTCAAGAAGTTAAACCCCAGAGAACCAAATAACGCTATTAAAAATGGGGTACAGAGCTAAACAAAGAATTTTCATCAGAAGAAATTCAGATGGCTGAGAAGCACCTTAAGAAATGTTCAGCATCATTAGTCATTAGGGAAATGCAAATCAAAAGAACCCTGAGATTTCACCTCACACCAGTCAGAATAGCTAAGATTAAACACTCAGGAGACAGCAGGTGTTGGTGAGGATGTGGAGAAAGAGGAACACACCTCCACTGCTGGTGGGATTGCAAGATGGTACAACCACTATGGAAATCAGTCTGGCAGTTCCTCAGAAAATTGGGCATGACACTTCCAGAGGACCCTGTCATACCACTCTTGGGCATATACCCAGAGGATTACCTGCATGCAACAAAGACACACGCTCCACTATGTTCATAGCAGCCTTGTTTATATAGCCAGAAGCTGGAAAGAACCCAGATGCCCCTCAATGGAGGAACAGATACAAAAAATGTGGTATATTTATACAATGGAATACTACTCAGCAATTAAAAACAATGAATCCATGAAATTTATAGGCAAATGGTTGGAACTAGAAAATATCATCCTAAGTGAGGTAACCCAATCACAAAAGAATACACATGAAATGCAATCACTGATAAGTGGATATTAATTAGCCCAGAAGCCCCAAATACTCAAGACACAATTAGCAAATCATATGATTCCCAAGAAGAAGGGAGGAATGGGCCCTGGTCCTGAAAAGACTTGATCCAGTACTATAGGGGAGTACCAGAACAGAGAAATGGGAGGGGGTGATTGGGGAATGGGCAGGGGGAAGAGGACTTATGGGACATATGGTGAGGGTGGAACTGGGAATGGGGAAAGCATTTGGAATGTAAACAAATATAGAAAAAAATTTTTAAAAGTCAAAACCATACAATGAAAAAAGAAAGCATTTTCAACAAATGGTGCTAGTCTAACAAATAGGTTCATCATCCTTCACAAAACTCAAATCCAAGTAGATCAAAGACCCAAACATAAAACTGGAAACTTTAAATCTAATGGAAAAGAAGGTGTAAATGGGCATGAATGCATTGGTACAGAAGACAATTTCCTGAACAAAATACCAATGGCTCAGGCTCTAACATCAACAATTGATAAATGGGACCTCACGAAACAGAAAAGCTTTTGTGAGGCAAAGGACACTGTCAACAGAACAAAACAATAGCCTACAGATTGGAAAAGAATCATCACCAACGCTACATCTGACAGAGGACTAATATTCAAAATTGATAAGAACTCAAAAAGTTAGACACCAACCAGCCAAATACCCCACCTTAAAAATGGGATACAGAGCTAAACTGAGAACTTTCAACAAAGAATATTAAATGCCTGGGAAACACTTAAGGAAATGTTCAAAGTCCTTAGTCCTAAGGGAAATGCAAATGAAAACAACTCTGAGGTTCCATCTTACCCTCATCAAAGTGAAGATCAAAAACTCAAGTTTTTGGCAAGGATGTTGAGCAAGGGGAACTCGCCTCCTTTGCTGGTAGGAGTACAATATTGTGCAACCCCTTTGGAAATCAATTTGGAGGTTTCCCAGAAAACTGAGAATCCTTCTATCTCAAGACCCAGCTATTCCACTCCTGGGTATATACCCAAAAGATGCTCTAATATTCCACAAAGACACTTGTTCAGCTATGTTCATGGCAACTTTATTTGTAATAGTAAGAAACTAGAAACAACCTAGATGCCCCGCAACTGAAGAATGGATAAAGAAAGTGTGGTGTGTAATACTACTCAGCTATTAAAAACATTGACATCATACATTTTGCAGGCAAATGGATGGAATGTGAGACTATCATCCTGAGTGAGGTAACCCAGTCCAAAAAGTACATGAATGGTATTTACTCACTTATAAGTGGATATTAGCCATATATATATATATATATATATATATACACATATATACATACACACACACACACACACATACACACACACACACACATGCACAGTATACACTTGCTATACTCCATAGACCCAAAGAAGCTAAACAAAAAGGAATGCCTATTGAGGATGCTTGACTCTCACTTAGAAGGGGGAATAAACTAGTCACAAGAGGCAGATGGAGGAAGGGAACTGAGTGGGAGAGAGTATGGAGAAAGGAATGGGGATTCAAAGATCAGGGGTGAGGAAATATAGGAGAGATGGCCAGATGGCCATGTGAATGAATGGAAATCTGCAACCAACAGGGGTTGGGAGATAGGGGCACTCCAGGAGGAGACAGACCTGGGATAAAGGAAGCACCCAAGAATCAATGGGGAAGGCCTTAGCTGTGACTCACGGCATTGGGGGTATGGCACCTGGAGAGGGTACTTCCTGCAGCCAGGCAGGAAACCCAGTGGAGTGTTAGGAACACCAACCAACCCACAAAACTTTTGACTCAAAGTTTATCCTGTCTACAAGAGATGTAGACACAGGGCATGGAGAAGAGATTGAGGGAATAGCCAACCAATAACCAGCCAAACCTGAGACCCATCTTATAGGCAAGCACCAATCCCTGACAATATTAATGCTACTCTGTTATGCTTGCAGACAGGAGCCTAGCATGGCTGTCCTCTGGGAGGCTCCACCCAGCAGCTGACTCAGACAGATACAGACACACAAAGCCAAACAGTGGATAAAGCTTGAGTACTCTTGTGGAAGAATAGGAGGAAAGATTGTGAACCTGAAGGAAATAGAAGCTCCACAGGAAGACCAACTGAGTCAACTAACCTGGACCCTTGGGTCTCTCAGAGACTGAATCACCAACCAAAGACCACAAACAAATTGGATCTAGGCCTCCTAGCACATATATAGCAGATGTATAGCTTGGTCTTTCTGTGGGTCCAAAATAACTGGAGCAGAGGCTATCCCAAAAGTTTGCTTTGCTTGTTTGCTTTCTTGCTTGCTTACATGATTGATTAATTGATTGATTGATTGATTGATTGATTGCTTGCTTGCCTGTACATAGGATATGTTCTTCTAGTTGGGGTGCCTTGTCTAGCCTCAGAGGGAGAGGATGCACCTAGCCTCACAGACTTAATGTGTGAGGATAAAGGATACCCAGGGGTCTCCCACCCACTGAGAGGAGAAAGGAACAGAGTATGCGGGATGGACTGGGGGGGTGAGAGTGACTAGAATTGGGGCAGTAAGCAGAATATAAGGTGAAGAAGGAAAGAAAGAAAGAAAGAGAGAGAGAGAGAGAGAGAGAGAGAGAGAGAGAGAAAGAAAGAAAGAAAGGAAAGAAAGAAAGAAAGAAAGAAAGAAAGAAAGAAAGAAAGAAGGAAGACACTCTAGATGAAAAAGGCAACACCTTCAACAAATGGTGCTGGTCAAACTGGTTACCTGCATAGAGAAGAATGCTATTAGATTTTTTACTTATCACTCTACACAAACTCACATCGGAGTGGATCGAAGACCTCAACATAAAACCAGATACACTGAACCTTATAGAAGAGAGAGTGGAGAATAGTCTTAAATGCATTGATATAACAGATGACTTTCTAAACAGAACACAAGTAGTACAAGATACTAAGATCAGCAATAAATAAGTGGAACCTCATGGTAGTGAAAAGTTTATGTAAGGCAAAAGACACCAGCATTTGAACAAATTTTCATCCTACACAATGGGGAAATGTGTTTATGAACTCCACAACCCATTAAGGACTAATATCCAAAATGTATAAAAAGCACAAGAAACTACATATCAAAAAAACAACAAACCAATTTTAAAAACAGAATGCAAATCTAAACAGATAATTCTCAATAGAGTAATCACAAATGGTTGAGAAACACATAAAGAAACATTCAACATCCTTAGCTACCAGGGAAATAAGATCAAAACTATTTTGGTATTCCATCTTACACCTGTCAGAATGACTGAGATCACTAACACAAGTGGCAGCTCATGTTGATAATGATGTACAGTGATGGGAACACTCCTCTGTTGCTGGTGGAAATTCAAACTTGTACAGCCACTATGGAAATCAACATAGTGGTTCCTCAGAAAATTGGGAATTGATATATCTCAATGCCCAGTTATACCACTCTTGGGCAAATAACCAAAGGACACTCCATCCTACCACAAGGACACTTACTCAACTATGTTCATTAGCCAGAAACTAGAAACAACTTAGATATCCCTCAACTAAAGGACGAATAAAGAAAATGTGGTACATTTACACAATGGAGCTTTCCTTACCTATAGAAAAAATGATGTCATGAAATTTGTGGCCAAATGGATGGAACTAGAAAAGATGATCCTAAGTGAGGCAACCCAGACCCAGAAAAACAAATACAATGTGTATTCATTTACAAGTGGATATTAGCCATAAACTAAATGATAACCAAGCTATAGTATATAGACATGTAGAGGTTAAAGGGGGGACTTTAGGAGGATACATTGACCTCCTGGGGAAAGGAAAATAGAACAAATTTTTGCAGCTCGACTTGGGACAGATAAGATCACACCAGACTTCTCTCCAAAAACCATGAAAGCTAGAAGATCCTGGGCAGACCTCATGCAGACCCTAAGAGAACACAAATGTCAGCCAAGACTACTATACCCAGCAAAACTCTCAATCAACATAGATGGAGAAATCAAAATATTCCATGACAGGACGAAATTTACACAATATCTTTCCACTAACCCAGCTCTACAAAGGATAATAGGAGGAAAACTCCAATACAAGGAAGGGAACTGCACCCAAGAAAAAGTAAGACAGTAACCTTCTTCCATCAAACTCAAAGGAAAATAACTACTCAAAAACAAAAATAACATCAAAAATGTCAGGAAGTAATAATCTCTATTCCTTAATATCTCTTAACATCAATGGACTCAACTCCCCAATAAAAAGACATAGACTAACAGACTGGATACGGAAACAGGATCAAGTGAAGGGAGCAAGATGGGATGAAGGAAAAATGTGGGGCGAGATAGCTAGAATTGGGGGCATTCAGGAGGTGATATGGAAACCTAGTGCAGTGGAAACTTCCTGGAATTCATGAGGGTGAACCTAGTGATTACTCCTAGTAATAGGAGTATGGAGTCTGAACTGTCCATCACTTGTAGCCAGTTAATGCTTCTAGAGGAGAGGCTGGGTTGTATTTGGTTGAGTTGGTAAAGGGAGTCCCATGGAGATCCCCAAATGCAAGACAATGGGTTGTTCTTCAGAAACTGACAGAAGGGCCTCATTGCTGAGGACAACATGGACAATGCTCATTGAACACAGAGAGGTAAATTTGCTGCCTGCATGGAGCCTCCTAACTGTGGAAGCAGGTGTGTCTTTGACTCTTTTGCCTATACTTGGGACTCTTGGGACTCTTTCCTCCTGTCAGGTTGCCTTGTATTAGTATGAGGACTTTTTCCTGTCATTGTATTTGGGTTTTTTTTTTCATCTTTTGCAGGCCTGCTCTTTTCTTTTTTTTTTTTAATTTTTTTTTATTTTCTATATTCTATGTTTACATTCCAAAGGCTTTCCCCTTTCCCAGTTCCCACCCACCATAGTTCCTCTCCCCCACCCCAACTGTTCCCCAATCATTCCCCCTCCCCCCTCGGTTTCTTTACTAAACTGGATGCAATCTTTACAGGCCCAGGGTCCTCTCCTTTCTTCTTCTTGGGAATCATTTGACTTGCTATTTGTGTCTTGAGTATTTAGGTCTTCTGGGCTCATTAATATCCACTTATCAGTGATTGCATTTCATGTGCATTCTTTTATGATTGGGTTAATTCACTCTTTTCTAAAGCAAGATGGAGAAGGAATATATCTGGGAGTGGGGGGCTGGGAAGAGTGGAGAGAGGGGAAACTGTGGTCAGGATACATCGTATGAGAGAAAAATCTACTTTAAATTAGAAAGAAATAAAGCAGGAAAAAAAGAAGGAAAGAAAGAAAGAAAGAAAGAAAGAAAGAAAGAAAGAAAGAAAGGAAGGAAGGAAGGAAGGAAGGAAGGAAGGAAGAAAGAAGAGAAAAGAAAAGAAAAGAAAAGAAAAGAAAAGAAAAGAAAAGAAAAGAAAAGAAAAGAAAAGAACATTCTCAAAAGCAAAGGAAAGAGATCCCTATTAAGATGCATGAAGCATTCAAAATACTAAATAGACAGGATGAGAAAAGAAACTCTTCACTTCATATCATAATCAAAATGCTAAAAGTACAGGGCAAATAAAGGATAATGAAAGCAGAGAGAGAGAGAGAGAGAGAGAGAGAGGGAGAGAGAGAGAGAGAGAGAGAGAGAGAGAGAGAACAGGAGGGAGAGGGAAACAGAGACAGAGAGATTCACATCATATTAAAGGCAGCCCCAATCAGAATAATACCTGATTTTCAAGTGTGCCTTTAAAAGCCAAAAAGACTTGGACTGGATTTGTGTTGTACGGGTCCTGAAAGTACACAGATGCCAGCCTATAGTAAACCAAGCCAAATTATCAGCCTTGATAAAAACAGATTAAAGTAAAGTTGACCATGGTAAAATTAGACTAAAGGAATTTCTGACCATTAAGCTAGCTTTACAGAAGATAGTTAAAGGAACACTTAAGTCTGAAGAGGAAGAATATTGCCCAAGAGGGCACAAAGAACAAATAAGTGATAATACTAATTTGGAAGAGGTCTAAGAAAATAGAACAAAACAGCAAAATAGCAGGAACTAATAAATATCTTTCAACAACAACTCTTAATGCTAATGGATTCAATTTTCTACTAAAAGAGACAGAGACTAAGAGGATTAGATGGATTAGAAAACAAGATCCATCTTTTTGCTGCCTCCAAGAAAGATAGCTCTCCACCAGTGATAGATACTACCTCAGAATAAAGGATGGGAAAAGGTGTTCCAAGCAAGTATAACTAAGCAACAAGAAGGCATATCTATACTAAGTTCTACCGAAATATAATTAAATCCAATTTAGTAAGAAGCAATAAGAAGAGTACATCATACTCTTTAAAGGAAAAATCTACCAGGAAGATATTAAATTTTTAAATACATGGCTCAAATGTATATGCAGCAATTTCATAAAACAAGCACTATTAAAATCTTAAGCCACAGATTAGTCTCAATACAATGATAGTGAGTGTCTTAACATCTGCTCTCCCCAATAGACAAGCCAAAAAAGACAAAAACTAAGCAGAAAAGCATTGAAGCTAAATAACACCATAAAGCAAATGGACTTAACAATTAATTACCTAGAGAACTTTTCACCCAAACATTAAAGAATACATGTTCTTTTCATCGTCCCATGGAAATTTTTCCAAAACTGACCACATATTAGGGTACAGAGCAAGTCTCAACAAATTTAGAAGTGCTGAGATAACATTTGTCATTTTATCTTACTACACAGAACAAAGCTGGGTGTTAACAGCCATAGGATCCACAGAAAGTACACAAACTCATGAAAGTTGAACAACACACTTCTGAATGACGGCTTCAAGGAAGAAATCAAAAGGGAAAATTTAAAACTTCTAGAATGTAAAATATTGAGAAAACGAAAACACAACATACCAAAAGTGCTGGACACAATGAAGGCAGTTCTATAAGAAAAGTTTACAGCCTTAAGTACCAAGATGATAAAAATTAGAAATATCAAATTAATAAACTGAATGATGCACCCAAAGGCCTTGGAGGAAAACAAAAGAAACACTATCCAAAAGAATAGACAGGAAGACCCCCCCAAAAAAAGCTAAATTATTAACAACAAGTACAACAAAAATACACACACAAAAGCCAATAAAAAGAACAGTTGAGTCTTTAAAAAGAGTAATAAAACTGACAAACTGTTATCTACATTAAGAAAAAGAGAAAGAGTAAATCCAAACTAATAAAATTAGAACAAATGAAGCATTGTAGCAAAGGAAATTAAGAAAATCAGAACATTCTATAAAAACCTATATTACATTACTGGAATATCTAAAAGAAATGTATGAAGAATATCCTAACACAATTGACATACCAAAGTTAAATCAGATGAAATATAGTATTTAAGTGGCACCATAACAACCAGTGAGCTGGCCCCACGGGTCTGAGCATGGGAGAACTGGCCCAGCAAGTTTTACCTAGTGGCAGAATGGGCCAGGGAGAGATCCCCTACCCTACTCTCACCCTAGGCTTGTGAGAGCAGTAGAGCTGTCTCTGCCCCTCACCTGCTGCAGCACTCAGGAGAGTAGGCTCTGTAGATATACATTGCCCAGGAATCACAGTAGAGCTGTCCCTGGACACAGATGCCTGAGAGTAGAAGAGCCAGTGGGCTGACCAGCTCAGAAACCTCTCAGGCTCCAATCCAGGTCTTTGAATTGGCCCACTCCAATATCTACCCCATCAATAAACTACTGGAGTGCATGAAAGGGTTAGTCCTACAGACTCAAAACTACAGGATTTTTATGATACAGTGCAAAATCGGGATATCCAAGAAGAATTGCAGTGAAGGTCCAATGTTGATAGAGTAGCAGAAACCAAAGGCCATGTACCAGACCAACAAGTCATTGCAATGAGTATTTGCAAGCAAAGGCATGGGGTATACTGTTGGACACACTGTGACACAATACAACTTTGACAATATTTTTTTCTTTGTTGCAGATGGGGTTGGGGATGTTGCAAGGGTGGAAGGCAATTCCAAATGGAGGAGGAGATGAGTGGGATTGGGGTGCATGATGTAAAATTCACAAAGAACAAATAAAAAGTTTTTAAATGCAAAAAGGAAAAAAGATATTTAAATAATACCTGCAAGCCAAATTCAAGAACTCATCAAAATGATTACCCACCATATTCAAGTTAGCTTCATAAAAAAGATGCAAGTATAATTTAACATAGGTAAATCAATAAATGTGATCCACCACATAAGCACATTGAAGGACAGAAGCCACACCATCATCTTATTAGATGCAGTAAAGGTTATCAATGAAATCCAAAAACTCTTCATGACAAAAGTCCTGGAGAATCTATGAATCCAGCTGATATACATACCTCAATATATATCAATATAATATATTGTCATTATTATTGTTATTATTATGTTTAGCATAATAAATGGAGAAAGAAAGAAAAAATCATTTCCACTAAAATCAAGAACAAAGCAAGTTTGTCCACACACTCCATTCCTATTTAGTGCTTGAAATCTTAGCTAAAGCAATAAGGCAAATGAATGAGATAACATAAATATAAACATGAGAAGAAACCAAAGTCCCTTATTTGTAGATGAACTAATTCTATGCACAAGGTACCCTAAGACTGCAAGGAAACTCTTAATGATAAACATAATCAGAAAACGAGTCAGATTCAAAATTAACACACAAGGAAAATCATGGGGAGAGGACAAAAAGACTATAAGAACCAAAAGGACATCTGCTATTGGATAATGTTTATATATGATAGGGAAGCTACTCTCTTGAAGGTTCAACATTGTGGTTGCCTAAACAAGACCTTCACATTGACACTGGTTGACATGTGAACATGAGTGGGATAAATTCCACAAGGAACCACTTTGAGGTTTTCCTACCTCTGCCCTTGTGCTCCAATACTGCATTCCAATAAAGACTACTGGTGAATTGTTAAACAAGAAGGAGGAAGAACAAAGTATGGATACTCTAGTCCTTCTTAGAAGGAGGAACAAAATACCCACAGAAGGAGATACAAAGTGTGGAGTAGAGTCTGAAGGAAAGACCATCCACTTATACTACCCCACCTAGGAATCCATCCCATATACAATTACAAAACCCAGACACTACTGTGGATGCCCCCAAGTGCTTGCTGACAGGAGCCTGGTATAGCTGTCACCTGGGAGGCTCTGACCTCCCATGTAGTGCATGACAAATACAGAGGGGGAAACTCTCAGCCAGCCATTGAACTGAGCACAGAGTCCCCAATGGATGAGATAGAGAAAGGATCAAAGGTGCTGAAGGGGTTTTACAGTGCCATAGGAGAAACGAGTCACCAAGTACTCCCAGAGCTTCCAGAGACAAAACCATCAACCAAAGAGTACACTTGGAGTTACCCATGGCCCCAGCCACATCAGCAGCAGAGGATGATCTTGTTGGACACCAAATCGGGGAGAGGCCCTTGGTCCTGGAAAGACTTGATACCGTAGTGTAGAGAGGAATACCAGGACAGGGAAGTGGGTGTGGGTTGATTGGGGAAGGAAAGATAGCTTATGGGATTTTGGGGGGGGGATCCAGGAAAGGGAACATTTGAAGTGTAAATAAAGAATATACCTAATTTTACAAAACATTCTACTTATATACATACATAATGAGAAAGAAGTCAGAGAAATAATCTCATTCACAATATCTTAAAGATTAAAATATCTAGGAATAAATCCTACCAAGAAAGTAAGTTGTACAACAACTTTAAAACGCTAGGGGATTGGGGCTGGAGAGATGGCTCAGAGGGTAACATCACTGACTGCTCTTCCAGAGGTCCTGAGTTCAAATCCCAGCAACCACGTGGTGGCTCACAACCATCTGTACAGCTACAGTGTACTCGTATACATAAAATAAATAAATAAATAAATCTTAAAATAAAACACTAGGGGATGAGATCACGTGTAGAAGATGGAAAGAGTGCCCATGCTCTGTTGGTAGGATTAATATAACGGATATGATTATGCTCCCAAAAGCAGTCTACAAATGTAAAGCAATCATCCATAAAACACCTGAGTTAATTCTTCACAGATATTGGAACTTTAATCTTAAATTTCATATGGAAACCTGGAAGACCCAGGATAGCTAAAATAATCTTGAATAATAAAAATTCACTATTGGAAATCACACTATCCCGAATTTCAAATTATATTGGTCAAATTTGGCAGCTACTTATAGAAGAATAGAACTAGAACCTTATCTATCAACCTACACAAAACTCAAATACAAATGACTGAATCAGAAAGAGTCTATGAGCTGGAGGATGAAAAGACATGGAGAAGAGGGATATAAGGTGGAATAATACCATAGACCTTTGGGAAAGCTCTGTGAAAACCTACCAGTGTAGATGATCCCTAAAATATACATGTCTGCAAAGAGGTTTAGATGGAATTATCATATAACACAGAGAGATGGGAGGCATCATGCTTGACTTGGACACCACAGGCTGTGAAACAAAGAGCCCAGACCCAGGAATAGGTTATCTTTTTTTGAGTTGTTAGTCAATGGGGTTCCATCTATTCAACACGTTAGGCTGCTGCTGCTGCTCTTGGTCACCCTCCAAAATGGGTTGGTAAGACTCTACTGCTGAAGATATCGCAAACTAGAGTCATAGAACACAGAGAAATCAGGCAAATTAAGCTTCACCCATACTGGCTAGCTTTCACAGCACGAAAGGTTGTGATGCAGGGTTCACATGAAGAAAACTAATCATTAACCATACTCAGCTATAAACCATCAGGAACTACAAAAGTGAGCAGTCTTGCTTCCTATGACACCTACCTCCTAATAGTCTATTTCAATAAGATTTCAGCAGTGGTATCCATTGATAAACATTAATCCCCTCATGCTGCAGTGACCTTTTCAATAGTGCCATCAGCAGGACCCCAAGCCTTCAACACATGAGTCATTTAGAGTGACACTTTATATCTAAATCATAATTTAATACTAAGTGACACATAAATACTTGTCACCTTATGTTATCTTTTGGGTAAAAATACAATAGATATTCCTTCTAAAAAGATATATCTTTCAAATAGAAATAATTCCATAAAGATGAAATATCAAAGACTCAAAGTACTGATAATCTAAAAGAAGAGATGGAGTTACTAGTCTCTCCTGTGTGAGGTAAAGAATAGAAAAGAAGAAAGTAATTGCTGCTGCTTCTGATGTTGGTGTTGATGAAGAGGATGATAATGGTGATGATAATGATGATGGTGATTATGACGGCATCAATGCTGATTATGATGGTAGTGATAGTGATGGTGATGATGATGGTGGTGGCAGCTGCCATCAAAGAGAAGAGGGAAGAAAAGAAATAGGAAACAAAAGAGGATAAAGAAGAGAAATGGAGAGGGGAAAGTAGAGGAAAAAGAGGAAGAAAGTCCTACCAATATCACTGTTTATGGAGCCAACCTACTTCAAATATATTTTCTATCACTTTCTCCTCTAGTAACTCATACCTGGACTCATAGACAATTATTATTTCTCATCAATATCAAAATTTTCCTTTATATTCTTTTATCACTTTGGTTAAAATATAGTTATATGTGTAGATGTACCTGATTACATACATCATTGAAATATGAAATTCACTTCTTACTGTACATTTTTGGTAAAACTGTTTTGCAAAACATTATTACAGAGCAATAGATATTAAGCTTTGTTAAATCAGAGATTTCATTGAGAATCTGATTCTGCGATTGGAGAATATACACATTGATACCAATATCGTTTATGATAATGGAGAATATGCCCACGATTGCAATATTTTTTGTTCAGTTTCAAAAATTCTCAAAACCACTAAAATGAGTTTCAAAATCCACCAGGAGCCTAATACTCAGAGTTACCTCTAAAAGTACATTAGAAGTACATTAGGAATTGATCCTCACTGAGACGCTGACATCTCCTATTGAGGTGCCTATTCTGACGAGTAAGGGAGACAGGAGACTCCAGAAGGACATGTCATTCTTCCCACAGCCTTTAACTTTCAACAGCCTAATGGCAGGAAATAAAAACATGGGTGGCCAAAAAGTGTGACTTCTACCTGCTTTAGAGATGTGAAAAACACAAAAGACAAAGTGAAAAGAGTTGACATGAAGTTAAAATAACTCAAATATTCCCAAACTATACCAGAGACTACCACGATGTATTTTCTAATTTTATGTCACACTTGGCATACCCTGGAGGGATACTCTCTTATGTACTGTATGGAAGCATTCCATGTCAATAAAAACTGATGGCCTAGTAGCAAAAGGCAGGGAGTAGAAGGTGGGAGTTCTATGAGAGAGAGAGTGAGAGAGAGAGAGAGAGAGAGAGAGAGAGAGAGAGAGAGAGAGAGAGAGACTTTGGAATAGGGTCAGGCATGAGAAGACTCACCCCAGACTCTGAAGAAATCAAACATATGAACCTAAGGAGAGGTAACCAGCCATGTGGCAGACATAGAATAGGACAAACAGGTTAAATAATTCACAGGTTAGTAGGGGAACAAGCCTAGTTTAAGACCATAAGCATCCATATAAATAGTAAGCCTCCAAGTTGTTATTAAGAAACTGGGATGCAGGTAGAACAACCCATGCTTACAATAGCCCAGATTTGCCTTAATCACATGCATAATGACCTACTCAAGAAAAATAAAAGATAAAGGCACAGAGGGGCTTTTTTTGAAAATATATGGCCAAAAGGGAAACATGATTAAATAGAAGCCATCAGCCTCTCCCTCCCACCCCAAGCCAACATATCCACCCAGAGGAGACACAAGGACTTTTGGCAGGTTTGAGTTGTTAAAAATCTTAGTTGACATTTATAGTGGAGCACTCAAAGCTATTTGCACACAATTAGCCACTACTGACCCAGTTACCATGCAGTCACCATGGAATATAATCATTGTCAAAAGATTTCAAGAGGGAAGAAGAGGAAAACCAGGACGCAGGTGTCATTTCCCGAGAAGAACTCATCTTCATTGTAGTAGTGTGGAGACTATAAGAATAAAAAAAGATGTTTTAAAAAGTTCTGTTGCCTCTGACATTAGTAAAGTGTTCTCCACTTAAATACACACTATGTGCGTGGTCAACCAGGATAAGTCCATGAAAGCAAGAGCCTTTCTCTGCTGAAAAAAATCTTAATTTTCAAACCACCAAATGGTAAATCACACATTTTGAAATGCCCATTAAGGGTCAAACGATGGAACTGAGAGTCTTAGGTTGTCCCTGGAATTACTTAACTGAAGTTATTCCTGCCATCATTACTGATAGGTCTGTACCACTCAAAGACAAAAATCAAATGCTGAAAGGCCAGGAAAAATGAGAGCCAGGAGGACGTCCAGCCACAATGCTCACCCATAAGAAATAAGTCATCACTGTACTACTTGAAAGCTGTTGTGTGGTGGTAATGAACAGCAGAGTTGGAATCTTAGCTTCTGCCTTCTTTGGGAAGCTCAAGTAGAAGAACAGCCTAAGTGCTCCAGAGAATTTACAACAAAGCTCTCTATTTTGTCCACTTTCGAGATGTGAAATGAAAAGGATACCACATACACTCTTGTGGGTAGAAGGATTTCTTAATAGATTGACATTTCATCAGGGGACCCGTTGTCTGGGGCAAGGTTTTTTCCTGCATTGCCCCAGACTAAAGGTCCCCTGATGAAATGAATCAATCTATTAAGAAATCCTCCTGTCCACAATTGTGTATGTGGTATCCCTTGCCTCTGTGTATCTAAGTCAGTAAATGATAGGCATCTACAGCTGAGTGCTGAGCGTGTAGGGAGGCCTTGGGTAAAAGGCCCCTTTTATGTTTAACTCATCCATTTGGGCCTAATCTAGGCCATAATGACAAAGCTATACAAGACAAAAACTATACAAAAAATGGAGGCATAAACACAAATGATAAAATACTCAGTATGATGGCAATGAACGTTGATTAGGAAATACAAACTAAGCCCATGCACTTACTGTGATTAATAGATCCTATTTCCTTCAAGAGTAACATTAATACAGGAGAGATTCATTGTAGAATAACACAGGAGTAGGTCACTATAGCACAGAAGAATGGAGCATAAATATCATGTAGACGACTGTTATGATCAATACTCAGGAAAGGTACCACACACACACACTGGTCTTGTTCCCAAGGTCTGTATCTCATGATACAGATTGTCTAGACAATCACACAGTAGTGAATTGTGATTCAAAATGACAATGAACAAGTAAGTTGTGAAGAACTCTCACCTGTGAGACTAAAGAGCACTGCAGAATGCTGCCCAGTGAGTATGGGCTCTGATCTAGCCACTATGCTGGGTGCTCAGTGGTTTGGGTAATCTGCAGTGATGTCATCACTTCCTAGTGAGGATGGCACTCACCGGTGCTAGGACTACCAGACAAGATGAACCATGCAACCTCTGTGAGGCTCTTGCTCTGTGTTTTAATGTGTTAGAAGTGTCAGCAAAAGGAATCTATAACAGCCCCACCTTAGGATCCATCACATCTGCAGACAGCAAACCCCAACACTATTGCTGATGCCAAGAAGTGCTTGCAGACGGTAGCCTGGTATAGCTGTCCTCTGAGAGGCTCTGCCAGCACCTAACTAAAAGAGATGTCATTACAACCATCCATTGGAGTGAGAACAGGGACCCGAATGGAAAAGTTGGGGAAGGACTGAAGGAGCTTAAGGGGATTGTGAACCCATATGAAAACAGCAATATCAACTAACTGGACCCCTCAGAACTCTCAGGGACTAAACCACCAACCAAAGAGTATACATGAGTCGGTCCATAGGTTCCCACTACATATGTGGCAGAGGACTGCCTTATCTGACATCAATGAGAGGGGAGGCCCTTGGCCTTGTGGAAGCTTTTTGACCCAGCAAAGAAGGACGCTAGAGGGGTGAGGCAGGAGTGAATGGGTGGGAGAGAACACCCTTTTAGAATCAAAAGGGAGAGGGACGAAGTGGGGGATTTGCAGAGGGAAGATCGGGAACAACATTTGAAATGTAAAAAATGTAAATAATTATTAGTAATAATAATTGAAAGAAATGGGTCTGTAGGGCAGGGAAGGTCCACAGATGAAGGAAAGATGGCACAAGGGAAATCAGAATGATAAATATGATACATAACAGCTCCAGCAGCATCTTCCTCCAGCTGCTTATATGAGAAATCTGGCCCTGCTTCCTAAATACCTATATTGAGACAGAGACATATAGCACTAAAGACAGAGAAATAATTCCTATGAACAGTAAAGTTTCTTTTCAACATATTCAACATAGAGGGTTACACTGTGTCCTTGCCATTAAATTTTTCTTTTCTGCAATTTTCTTCTCCCAAATGCTTGTGTCAAGAAAGATCATGAGTGTCAAAGAGATTGCTATAACAAGTGACTTCCAATAAAATGCCAATTGTACTTTAAAAAATTATATTAGAAATGATGGACAAAAATTCCTTTGCAATAATAAAAGTTAAATTTTATACTTAAGAAACTACAACAATGATCATCTCAAAAATAAATGTAGGGATTTACAAAAGTAAATAGGAAGGTAGACCCCATGATGACTAGAGAGTATTTCAGTTGAATTCTGAATGTGAATGTGAGATCCTAGTGAGACAACATTTGTCTGAATGTCTCACTGAACCCCAGAGTAGAAGAGAGCTAACTCAGCAAGGGTTTTCTTTTATAAATAAAGCCTGAAATTAGGAACAGAGAGCTGAGATCAAGCAACGAGACTCCCATGCATCAATAGGACCCAGAAAATGACAGGACAATTTGAGATGACCTTAGGATTAGGAAAAGAGGAGTTATACTCTCACCGAATTACCTGGAGCCCAGATTTAGTTTGAGAGAGCAACTTTGGTACATATTCTATCATAATCTTGGTTGTTTTATAATGTTTTATGCTGTATAACAGAAAGCAATAGACTGGGTAATTTACAAATAAGAGAGGAGTAATGGGATCATCATTCAAAAGTCCAAAAATAAAGGACTGCATCTGTAAGGGGCAGCTTGCTGTGACTTAGTATGATAGAAAACATCATATAATTAAAGAGAATCTTAAAAGGAGTAAGAGAGGGCCAAATGTGTTTTTATTATACCACCACTTATGCAAAGATCACACTGATCCCATAAGGATAAATTACTCAGTACCTACCCATCTCTTAAAGGCATCACCTCTTAACACTGCAACTCTGTGGACTAAGTTATTAACATATAAACCCTGATGGATACATTCAAATAGTAAAATTCCACATGCCTTCCAAATCCACCTTCATCTCACATGTAAAACATATTAATCTCATTTCATTAGACTCCGAAGCCTTAACTCACTGCCACACCAACTCCAAAATCCTTATTCTGTTCAGCATTATAAGTACAGGAAAGAAAACAACATTTGAAATGTAAATAAAGAATATATGTAATAAAAAAGAAAACAGTACAAACAGAAATTTACTTGGTAAGGGTTGAGGACTCTACTTAATGTGGGTCTAAGGACAAATATATAGAACATAGGGATTGTACTCATTTAGCAGGCATAAACATGAGCTTATAACAACAAACGTCAAATTGCATGGGAGAAAGTCTATGAGCCGTCAACCATACACGTACACAGTACTATAGGCAATTAAGGAATACTGCAGGTGGGAGAAATAATCACCCCTAGGGAAGAAAACACTAGATGTTTATTCAATACCATCTACCAAAGATGAATTTATTTCTGTTTTATAAAAATATATTTTATTTATTCTTTGGGAATTCACACGTGCACATAATATTTTCCAGTGTAATTCACCATCTCCTACTCTGCAATTCCAGTTCCTCCTATAATTCCCCCATTACACCCTCCTCTTACCTTCTTGTCCTCTTTTCACTATAGCACACTGAGTCCAATTAGTGATACCAACAAATGGATGGTTATAGAACTATCTACTGAAGCATGATTAGCCTATAAGGACCAAGCCCCCAAAGAAAATGGACTTTCTCCTCTAACATTCTTCAACTGTCAGTAGATTCTCTGACATTCAATTCCATCTGCAACTTCTTCAAAATGTCACTGTGTCTCTACCAGGATTCTAATCACAAATGCTATGTAATCCCTAGACTTTCCCTAAATTGATACCAAAAGGTTATGTATTTCCATCTTAATAACAGATTCCATCCTTGAATATATACTACTACCTTAGTATAAACAGACAAAAGAAGTCATGGCCACACTTTGGATGCTTAACTATCTTGACATTTTCTCTTTCAGGTACCCTAGTTGCTCTTGTATTCTGCCTTTTATAAATCTTAGTTTATAAACAACAGAAGCTTATTTGTCTCATAATTGTGGAGGCTGAGAAATCTCAGGTCAAGGGGTTTCACATGTAAGGATGGTCTTGCTACATCATGTAATCATGGGAAAGAGGTACAAGAGAGGGAAAGAAGGGACCAAACTCACTTCTATGGCTAACTTGCTTATGTAATCGTGCTCTG
The DNA here is from genome assembly GCA_964023405.1 of Apodemus agrarius. Lineage (NCBI taxonomy): Eukaryota > Metazoa > Chordata > Mammalia > Rodentia > Muridae > Apodemus > Apodemus agrarius. Next base: position 21,875,299 of record OZ030017.1, read on the forward strand.
AATCCATTCATAAGGAGAGAGCCCAGTGGGCTGATAGCTACTTAATGAGGTACCAATAGGACATAGGAAGTAAACAGGTAGCATGGGAGAATTCCAAAACGGGGAAGAAGCAGAATTCACCCAGCCTCCTGGGGCTCGGTGTTTAGAGTCTAAAAGAGCCAGTTTTCTAGAAAGGTCAGTCATAATCTCTGGATGAAATACTAGGGCATGAGAAAAAAGAACAAATCCCTCTGTTAGGAAGAGACAATGTGTAATCTAAGTGGGAAATATACACTGGATTGAGAGCTCCCTGGAGAGAACCTGATCCTTTTCATTTGTCCCTTGTCAGAATTGCTGAAACAGAGGAAATATCTCTTTTGCTCTTTCAACTACCATCCTGTTAAGGGTGAATTCTGCCATGCCCACTCTATGAAAACTGCTCTAGCAAAGGTCACTGATGACATTTTTATTGCTAAATCCCCCATCCTTTCCACTTAGATCTCTCTGGTGTACCTAATACCATTGGACACTGCTTTCTTACACTAGCCTGGTTTCCATGACACTATACATACTGTCCTCCCAGATCCCAACTCTTCTCTTGCCTTCAAATCCATGAAGGTGAAGGTTCCCTCAAATCAGTGTGGCCCCCTGATCTTTTCTCTTTTCTCTCTTCCCCTGCAAGAGACAATTCCTCATTTTATCATCACTTATAGAATAATTCCTCTGAAGTTTCTTTATCTAAACCTAAGTGGAAGCCATAGATATCAAATTCTCTGCTGCCCTTTTTCCCCTTAAGTCACAGTACCATTTTAGGAATAGCATTTTGGACCCAACATCTGGCATCCAGTTCCTCCCAGTAGGCTCTCTACTATCTCATCCACAGCAGTGGCATCTTATTTTTCCAAATGACGTGTACCTGTACCGTATTTTGGATATACCCCTCCCAAAATATTTAATTTATCCCTCCAAAATCATAAGGCAGTGAGGCCCTTGGAAATGATTAGTTATTTATAGATTATAGCTTACTGGATTTGGTTGCTTTTGTTATTAAAAGTAAGTTTTCTCTAGCATGCTCACTCTCACTATTGGTGCCCTTTACCATGTCACAATGCAGCAAGAATGCTGTCTCCAGAGGCTAGCACCATGTCCTAAGATGGCCCAGAAACTATGCTAAATTATAAATTCCCTAATCCATGGCATAGACTGAAGCAACAGAAAATGATTGAAGATAGCAATAAATGTAATAAAAAGTTTAGAATAAAGTTTGAGTTAATGTCATATAAACTTTTAATCTCCTCTTTTCCCCTTGATTCCTTTTCTCTAAGAATGATTATACATATTTCATTTTATACAACCATATAATGGGGTGGACATTGCATACTTTTATTTTTCAATTGTCGTTTTCTATCTAATGCTTTTAAATATTCTTGTGACTAACAGAACCCATGGGAAAGAATTGTTTCATAGCACTAAAATAATTTTAGTACTGCCCCTTGTCTACTTCAGTCTCTTCCTCTCTAATTTTTCCTAATAGTTGTTGTGATTTTAATATGCCACAATCACACAAGACCCTAGAATCCTAGGGCATTATTGAATCCTTTGGAAAATCTTTAATTACATCTTACATACCTGCCTTGTTGCATCCGTTCTTTTGGTTCAGACAGTGCCTTCTGTCCTCTAAAGTAAACTCTATTTGATGCTGACTAATTAAAGCAGGCCACCTCTATTGTGGCCATACACACAACTATGCTTCTTTGCAATATAGTATTGCCCTTTAATCCTCTCTGGAGCCACGGAGACAGATGCTACAGCCTGGACCTGAATGTATACTGTCAAGAAGGCACCCAAAAGTCTCTGGACAATAGCATAAATTAGTTCTCTGTGAAAAATCCCCTCAGTCTGAAGACTCGGGATTTATTCTCCTATGCCTTGATTTCAGAGTCTCCATATCTTTGTTATAAAATTCTTGGTTTCTGTCTTGATGATTACTGAAGCATGGGTTGTTTTCTTATAAAGCCTGTGAATCATACCATGGTGGGAACACTAAAAAAGACCTAATTACCCACTTTCTACTTTCATCTCATTCTAATAGTGATCACACTTACTTGTTAACCAAGAGTTCCTCTTTACAGTATTCCCATACTCAATAATGCATGCTATCTTGTCCCAACAGCAATATAAATCTCTATTCCTCCAAGCTCTTCGGGCCAGCTCATATATTCCCCAGGCTGCTTCTATGGATTCATCATCAATTCAAAAGATTCCATTTCTACACAGATATCTGAAACCTTTTTGCTGACAGGATGGTAATTTATTAATTTATGATGAAGACTATATGCAGCTGGTTAACCTAGTCTCTGAATTTTATGGTATTCACTGATTAACACCTAATCCTGGAATTACATATTCCCTGGGTTCATAGTAAAGGTCCCATTGATTCCTATTTATAGAATTCCCTAGACATTGTACTCAATTATCTTACACTTTGTGTTGTTACTAAACTGTATGAAAAAAAAAGCTTAACCTGGAGCTGTGGGGATGGTTCAGTGGACAATGTGACTGATGCTCAAACACAGGCACCTGAGTTTATAAGCCCAGTACCACGTAAAAGCTAGGCATGACAGGCATATCATTGCACTTCTATAACACTTGTGTTGAGTCTAAGATAAAGGATTTTCTGCTCAGCCAGCTGAGCCAAAGCCACAAGCTCTAGATCTACTGAGAAACTTAGTCTCACAATATAGGGTCCAATCCATACAGGAAGACACATGATACTGACCTTTGGCATCCACATGTATACACACAAGTCTTTGATTTTTAACTTTACTATGGTGGCTTGAATGAGGATGGCCCCAATATGTTCATATATCTGAATATCCCCAGTTGGTGAAACTGTTTGAGAAGTATCAGGAGATGTGACCTTGTTGAACGAGATTCTTTCCTGGGGGATAACTTTGAGGTCACAAAATATTCATGCCACTTTTAGCCGGTTTTCCCCATTATCTATCTGTCTCATGGTTGCGTCTCAAGATGGGGCTGTGAGATACTGCTCCAGTGCCAGCCATGCAGGCTGGAAGCCCCAAATGATTCTTCTATAAGCTGCTTTGGTCATCTTACCAAAGTAATAGAAAAATAACTAAGATATTTTTAAGAGTCCAAAACAAGTGAAAATCATATGTAGTTGGTTCATTAGAAAAGTCATACAAAGCAGATCACTTTTGAGATTCATTTTGAAGAACATTTAGGATTTGAATCTTTAAAAAAAAAGGATAATAGAGTATTTCAAGGCCATGAATAGAAGTAACAAAGCCAGGATGTAAGTCATAAGTAAAGAGTAACAAATAGAGGTGTTTGATTGGAAAATAGAATTTGATTCAGAGATTATAGGCAAGGAAGAGCAATACTGGAGATTGCATGGACTTCCAAGAAGAAGGAACAGTATTTAATGCATGAAATAATAGAATGTGTAACTTCAACTAATGCTATTCCTCACCCATACTTTGCAAGTTATATAAGGCTTCACAACCTGTGATTCAACTTAGATTAGAAAAAATAGATTTAAAAATAAATGCCCAGAGATGAAGATTTGAAGGATAATGAGAACAGAATTAGAGAAAATTATTACCCATGGTAGGTATTGTTTCATTGAAAAGTCTAATTAACCCAAGATGAGCTAAGAGGAAAGAAAGTAAATAATAAGAAGTTAGACATAAAGAATGATAATAAAGATTCTATAGACTTTAGAGGTGAGAATGAGAATCGAGCAAGCAGAAAGGGAAAGAAAAAATCAGTTTGATGTCTTTGAGGCCAAGCAGTTTTGAGTGGTGACTAATAAAGCTGACTTTTAAACTAGCAGGAGAGAAAATAAGTATGAAGTTCATTGGTACTGTAAAAGAACTGGCCCCCACCTAATCTCCACACCTAATGAGCCTGGGAAAGAGTGCATGAATGTGAGCACAATGCAACAATGAGGTCATCAGGAAAGATATACCTTAACGCCCAAGGGTTCAAAGGAAGGAGTAGAAAATGGGAAGATACTGACATTTCCGCAGGTGTATATGTCACCAAAACAATTAGTCTTAATGAGAAATGAGAAACTTTAAAATAAGAAAGCATTAAGAGTCATAAAATAATGCACAGCTGAGTAATAGTTGAACAAAACTAGTATGCTCCAGGCCAAAAAGAAGGTTTGTACTTCAGCTATCTCTATCCTCTTAGTAATGCCTGGATATGTTACTCAATATTTGCGTAATCAAAATCAAGGAGACAACTAGACTTTTTAGGATGCTTGCCAGAAGATAGAACTCTAGAATGATCTACACAGAAAAGGCCACTTCAATTAACTTTAATAGGTATGTGATCCCCCTGTTCCCATATCTCCTTCTAGCAAAGAACAGGGTCATGAGAAAGAGACCAAGCTGCAGAATAGAGATCTCATGTGGCCAACCTGGCCTCTTGTTCCATCTGTAGGACTGTGAAGATCTGCAGTTCTCTTCCCAGCAATGAAATCTGGGTCATAGGGGTTAGAGCTCTACCACCGGCTTGTGTCTAATGAATAACTGTCATTGATTTCCCAGCACAGGGGCCAATAATTTATTTTCCAACAAACAGCTCTAATTATTGGCAGAACAAAGGAGGACCTGAGAGTACCTCACATGGTGTTGCTTCTCTCTACCCTTCATTGTCTTCAAAGGCACATATAAAACGTGAATTCTGAAGAGCATAGGGGGCTACCACACTTTTGTCCCATACCCAAGTAACTGCTGCTGCTGTCACACCCTGGACCAAGCATGGACAAGCTTCTGCTTTGGATGTCTGTGTTCACCAGCCTTCTTTCAGCCTTTGCTCAGACAGGTAAGAAGTCTAGGCTTACTGTCAGGGAGCATAAAATGAGAAGAGTTGAATCTGAGATATTGTTTCTATGAATTTGTTGTAATGCATTATATTTCTTACTTTGTCTCACAGACCTCAAACAGAAGGTATTTGTGTTCCCCAGGGAATCTGAAATTGATCATGTGAAGCTGACCCCACATCTAGAAAAACCCCTGCAGAATTTTACACTGTGTTTCCGAACCTACAGTGACCTCTCCCGCTCTCACAGTCTTTTCTCCTACAGTGTCAAGGGCAGAGATAATGAGCTACTGATTTATAAAGAAAGAGTTGGAGAATACAGCCTATACATCGGACAATCAAAAGTCACAGTCCATGGTAAAGAAGAACCTCTTTCTCCAGTACACCTCTGTACAACCTGGGAGTCCTCCTCTGGCATTGCTGAATTTTGGGTCAATGGAAGGCCTTGGGTAAAAAAGGGTTTGCAGAGGGGATACACTGTGAAAGCCCCACCATGTATTGTCCTGGGACAGGAGCAGGATTCCTATGGAGGAAGCTTTCAAAAGACACAGTCTTTTGTGGGAGAGTTTGCAGATTTGTACATGTGGGACTATGTGCTGACCCAACAAGATATTCTACTTGCATACATGGGTTCCCCTGTCAATCCTAATATTATAGATTGGCAGGCTCTGAACTATCAAATAAATGGCTATGTAGTCGTCAGGCCCCGTGTGTGGGACTAGAGACAAACCTCATGGAAATGAAATGGCCAATGTGTAAGAGGTCAAGGTGGCAGAATTCACTCTATCTGAAAGTTTTTCTTCTTTATGAATGTCCTGTCTACATATACACCAAATAAAAATCCTGTCCAATTCCACTTGTATTGGTTTGCTGCTTGACAAAATTTCAAATGCTTTATTTGGCTCTATGTCTTTTGATAATTGATGTTTCAATATTTAGAAAACTCAAGATAGACAGCAGGGGGATAGCAGTTTTTAAGCAACTTGAATGCCAGAGCATTCAAGGAGGAGAGTGGCAACAATTATAAGGCACTGGTAATCAGTTTAATAATAACTCAAAATATGTGTAAAGTTGCAGTAGAAATTCTTCTATTTGCTTTTCAAAATAAAAGTCAATAAAAGAAATCTGATTGCTCAAGGGACACAGCTATAGTGAGAAAAATAAGTGACAGTTGAAAACTGGACAGCAAATAAATGGAATCATGGAAGTCCTTATTCCAAATCATGGAATCATGGAGAAATTAAACTAGAAATGAAAACTAAAAATATATAAGAAACTGAGATCAATGCATATGAAGACAAACGTGCATGATGTCTCAAAAGCTCCAATGGTGATCTAGAACATCTGGCTTTTGCAATGCCACCCAGATGTCTCACAGACAGATTCTATGTCTGATGAACATGTAATAAATATTACTAACAGAAATGTCTTCTTTGCACTCCTTCCATGATTCCTGCTTCTCACAAAATACAGTCCAAATCTCAACACGAGATTTTTGCCTTCTGTAAGTAACCTAGTCCCATATCTTTGTGTTCACTGCAGCTACAACTCAGCACAGCAATAATCATACTAGCTACAACACTCCAAAATAGTTTCCAGATCTTATTAGTGGTAGTTGTTGATATGATTACAAAAAGCATAAAACACCACACCTAGAACATTCTCTAAAGACTTGGATCACCTTCGCAAAGAAGATACAGTTTGGGTGCATATGGACAAAAATGCAGGGCTAACTCAAAGATAATGGAGAATGAAGCCCAGGAAGGTCACAATGAGAGCATCCAGAACAATAACCGAAGCAATTGTTTCTGAGATCAATTACTTAGAATGGACAAAGAAGCAGGTACAGACCGAAGCAGATGGGAAGGAGTCTGGGAACTTTATAAGGGAGCAGTGAGCTCAGCTGAAAAGGAGCAGGAAGAGCATGGGGAGATAGATCTGTTACTCAGAATATCAAGTTATTTGGGGAGGAGATGTGGAAATAATTTTCAACTTCCAGCCTTTTTAAAATAATTTTTCATACAAAACATTCTGATTAAGACTTTCCCTCCCACACACCCACTTTCTCTCTCTTTACAAAACAAGGCAAGAGCCTTCTGTTTTCCATATGCAGCAAGAGATGACCCTGTGCCACAGCTCTCCATTACCCAGATCCCACTGGGAGAGAGCTGGTCTCTCAGAAGTACTGGCACACCTGTGAGCACAGGTAGGACCACCACTTCTGCTCTGAGGTACTTGCCCAGAGCCCCCAGAACACAGGAACCAAAAAGGAGATTGGGAGAGTAGACTTCTGGTAGCTATATGGACCCAGAGTGGACCCTGTGTCACAGATCTCCTTACCCAGATTCCACCTGGAGAGAGCAGGTCTCCCAGGAGTTCTGACACTCCTAAAAGCACAGTTCTCCATACCCAGGTCCCACTGGGAGAGAGCTGGTCACCCAAGAGTGCTGACACAATTGTGAGCACAAGTAGGACCACCACTTCTGGTCAAGTGACCCACCCAGATCCATCAGGAAATGGGAACCAAGGAACTTCCTGGGACAGGATCCTTCCAGTTTCCATCTACACCCTGGAGCTGACCTTGTGCTACAACTCTCCTACCCAAAATCCTCCCAAAGAGAACTGGTCTCCCAGGAGTGCTGACACGCAGGCTTAAAAGAGAGATAAGCTACAATCAGAGACAGCAAGACTAACTCTAGAGATAACCAGATGGTGAGAGGCAAGGGCAAGAACATAAGCAACAGAAACCAGAGCTACTTGGCATCATTGGAATCCAGTTCTCCCATCATAGCAAGCCCTGGATACAACAAAACATCAGAAATGCAAGAATATCATTTAAAAATCACATCTCATGAAGATGATGGACTTTAAGAAGGACATAAATGACTCCCATGGGGAATGGAAGGACAGGGAAGCAGGAGTGGTTGGATATTGAGCAGGGGGAGGGGAGATGGGATAGGAGGTTTTCAGAGGGGAGACCAGGGAAGGGGATAACATTTGAAATGTAAATAAAGAAAAATATCTAATAAAAAAACAGATAGCTAAAACTATTCTCAACAATAAAAGGACTTCTGGGGGAATCAATATCCCTGACCTCAAGCAGTACTACAGAGCAATTGTGTTAAAAACTGCATGGTATTGGTATAGCAACAGGCAAGCAGATCAATGGAACAGGATTGAAGACCCAGAAATTAACCCACAGACTTATGGTCACTTGATCTTTGATAAAGGAGCCACAACCATCCGGTGGAATAAAGATAGCCTTTTCAACAAATGGTGCTGGTTCAATTGGAGGTCAACATGCAGAAGAATGCGAATTGACCCACTCTTATCTCTTTGCACTAAGATCAACTCCAAGTGGATCAAGGACCTCCACATAAAACCAGACACACTGAAACTATTAGAAAAGAAACTTGGGAAGACCCTGGAGGACTTGGGCACAGGGGAAAAGTTCCTGAACAGAACACCAATAGCTTACGCACTAAGATCAAGAATCGACAAATGGGACCTCATAAAATTACAAAGTTTCTGCAAAGCAAAGGACACTGTCAGAAGGACAAAACGGCAACCAACAAAGTGGGAAAAGATCTTCACCAACCCCACATCCGACAGAGGGCTAATATCCAATATATACAAAGAACTCAAGAAGTTAGACCCCAAAGAACCAAATAACCCTATCAAAAAATGGGGCACAGAGCTAAACAAAGAATTTTCACCAGAAGAAATTCGGATGGCCGAGAAACACCTTAAAAGATGTTCAACATCATTAGTCATCAGGGAAATGCAAATCAAAACAACCCTGAGATTCCACCTCACACCAGTCAGAATGGCTAAGATTAAAAACTCAAGAGACAACAAGTGCTGGCGAGGATGTGGAGAAAGAGGAACACTCCTCCACTGTTGGTGGGATTGCAAAATGGTAAAACCGCTCTGGAAATCAGTTTGGTGGTTCCTCAGAAAATTGGGCATGCCACTCCCAGAGGACCCTGGCATACCACTCCTGGGCATATACCCAGAGGATTCCTCTGCATACAACAAAGACACATGCTCCACTATGTTATAGCAGCCTTGTTTATAATAGCCAGAAATTGGAAGGAGCCCAGATATCCCTCAAAAGAGGAATGGATACAGAAAATGTGGTATATTTATACAATGGAGTACTACTCAGCAATTAAAAATAATAAATTCATGCAATTTGTAGGTAAATGGTTAGACCTGGAAAATATCATCTTGAGTGAATTAACCCAATCACAAAAGAATGCACATGAAATGCAATCACTGATAAGTGGATATTAATGAGCCCAGAAGCCCTAAATACTCAAGACACAAATAGCAAGTCAAATGATTCCCAAGAAGAAGAAAGGAGAGGACCCTGGGCCTGTAAAGATTGCATCCAGTTTAGTAAAGAAACAGAGCGAGGAGGGGAAATGATTGGGGAATAGTTGGGGGGGAGAAGAACTATGGGAACTATGGTGGGTGGGAACTGGGAAAGGGGAAAGCCTTTGGAATGTAAACATAGAATATAGAAAATAAAAATTTTAAAAAAAGCAAAAATAAAAAAAAAAACAGAAAGAAATGCAGGAGAACACAGGTAAACAGGTAGAAGCCCTTAAAGAGGAAACACAAAAATCCCTTAAAGAATTAAAGGAAAAAAACAAACAAACAGGTGAAGGAATTGAACAAAACAATCCAGGATCTAAAATTAGAAATAGAAACAATAGCGAAATCACAAAGAGAGAAAGCCCTGGAGATTGAAAATCTAGGAAAGAGATTAGGAGTCATAGATGAAATCATCAGCAACAGAATACAAGAGATAAAAGAGAGAATCTCAGGTGCAGAAGATTCCATAGAAGACACAAAGAAAACACAAAAAGCAAAAAGCTCCTAACCCAAAACATCCATGAAATCCAGGACACAATAAGAAGACCAAAACTAAAGATAATAGGTATAAAAGAGAGCAAAGATTCCCAACTTAAAGGGCCAGTAAATATCTTCAACAAAATTATAGAAGAAAACTTCCCTAATCTAAAAAGAAAGAGATGCCCATAAACATACAAGAAGCCTACAGAATTCCAAACAGAGTGGACCAGAAAAGAAATTACTCCCATCACATGATAGTCAAAACACAAAATGCACAAAACAAAGAAAGAATATTAAAACAGTAAGGGGAAAAAGTCAAGTAACATATAAAGGCAGACCTATCAGGCTAGAGACTATAAAAGTCAGAAGGTCCTGGGCAGATGTCATACAGACCCTAAGAGAACATAAAGACCAGCCCAGGCTACTATACCCAGCGAAACTCTCAATTACCATAGATGGAGAAACCAAGATATTTCATGACGACATGAAATTTACACAATATCTTTCCACAAACCCAGCCCTATGAAGTATAATAGATGGAAAACTCCAACACAAGAATGGAAACCATACCCTAGAAAAAGCAATAAGGTAATCTTCTTTCAACAAACCCAAAAGAAGATAGCCACACAAACATACTTCCACCTCTAACAACAAAATAACAGGAAGCAACAATCACTATTCCTTAATATCTCTTAACGTCAGTGGATTCGATTCCCCAATAAAAAGACATATACAAACAAACTGGATATGTAAATAGGACCCAGGATTTTGCTGCATACAGGAAATGCACCTCAGTGACAAAGACAGACACTACCTCAGAATAAAAGGCTGGGAAATTTTTTCCAAGCAAATGGTCACAAGAAACAATCTGGAGTAGCCATTCTAATATCAAATAAAGTCGACTTTCAACCATTAGTTATCAAAAAAGATAAAGAAGGATACTTCATACTTATCGAAGGAAAAATTTACAAAGATGAACTCTCAATTCCAAACATCTATGCTCCAAATGAATGGGCACCCACATTCACAAAAGAAACTTTAATAAAGCTCAAAGCACACATTGCACCTCACACAACAATAGTGGGAGACTTCAACACCCCCACTCTCAACAATGGACAGTTCATGGAAACAGAAACTAAACAGAGACAAAGTGAAACTAAAAGAAGATATGAATGAAATAGATTTAGCAAACATCTATAGGACATTTCATCCTAAAAACAAAAGAATATACCATCTTCTCAGCACCTCATGGTACCTTCTCCAAAACTGATGTTATAATCAGTCACAAAACAGGCCTCAACAGATACAAGAAGATTGAAATAATTCCAGGCCTCCTCTCAGATCACTATGGAGTAAGGGTGGTCTTCAATAGCAACAAAAACAGCAGAAATCCCACATACACATGGAAGTTGAACAATGCTCTATTCAATGATACCTGTGTTAAGAAAGAAACTGGAAAATCTGGATGAAATGGCCAATTTTCTAGACAGATACCAGGTACCAAAGTGAAATCAGGTTCAGATAAACCATCAAAACAGTCCCATAACCCCTAAAGAAATAGAAGCTATCATTAAAAGTCTCCCAACCAAAAAAAGCCCAGGACCAGATGAGTTTAATGCAGAATTCTATCAGACCTTCAGAGAGGATTTAATACCAATGCTTTTCAAACTATTCCACAAAATAGAATCAGAAGGAACACTGCCCAATTCATTCTATGAAGCCACAGTTATGCTGATACCAAAATCACACAAAGACCCAAGAAAAAAAGAGAACTTCAGACCAACTTCCCTTATGAATATCAATGCAAAAATACTCAATAAAATTCTTGCAAACTGAATCTAAGAACACATAAATACGATCATTCACAACAATCAAGTAGGCTTCATTCTAGGGATGCAGGGACATTTCAATATATGGAAATCCATCTATGTAATCCACTACATAAACAAATTCAAAGAAAAAAACCACATGATCATTTCATTAGATGCTGAAAAAGCATTTGACAAAATTCAACATCCCTTCATCATCCCTTGGAAAGATCAGGAATTCAAGGCCCATGCATAAACATAGGAAAAGCAATATACAGCAAACCAGTAGCCAACATCAAACTAAATGGAGGGAAATCTGAAGCAATCCCACTAAAATCAGGGACTAGACAAGGTAGCCCACTCTTTCCCTATCTATTCAATATAGTACTTGAAGTTCTAGCTAGAGCAATTATACAACAAAAGGAGGTCAAAGGGATACAAATTGGAAAGGAAATAGTCAAATTATCACTATTTGTATATGATATGATAGTATAGCTAAGTGACCCCCAAAACTCCACTATAAAACTCCTAAACCTGATAAACACTTCATCAAAGTGGCTGGATATAAAATTAACTCAACAAATCAGTAGCCTTCCTGTAAACAAAGGATCAAAAGGCTGAGAAAGAAACAATTCCATTCACAATAACCACACATAATATAAAATATCTTGGTGTGACTCTGACTAAACAAGTGAAAAATCTGAATGACAAGTTCAAGTCTCTGAAGAAATCGAAGATCTCAGAAGATGAATAGATCTCCCATGCTTATGGATTGGCAGGATTAATACAGTTTTAAAAAAAAATGGCCATCTTGCTGAAAGCAATCTAGAGATTCAATGCAATCGTCATCAAAATTCCAACTCAGTTCTTCATAGAGTTAGGAAGAGCAGTTCTCAAATTCATCTGGAATAACAGAAAACCTAGGATATCAGAAGCTATTCTCAACAATAAAAGAACATCTAGAGGAATCAGTATCTCTGACCTCAAGCTGTACTACAGAGCAATAATGATAAAAACTGCATGGTATTAGTTGGGCATCATGAACTTAGCTCAACACCCTCCACTGAGCTGTTTGCACAGGTTTCCTGAGAGCAGAGCATCCTGCAGCTCAGCTTGATTTCTGTTTTCCTGACAGGTATGGCAGGAACTTCCCAGGTGCCTGCCCTATGGCTATGATTGTTTTTTCCTGTTGTTTTTCACTCAAGAATAAATTGCTGGTCCCTCAATAAAGCTTCGGCATTCTCCTTACTGAATGACCTGAGTCTCTGTCTTCTGTTAATCCCCCAGGCCTATACCCAATACTTGGTACCCTGGCAGCACAGGTGCTGTCAGTATTGGTACAGTGACAGGCAGGTAAATCAATGGAATAGAATTGACCCAGAAATGAACCCACACACCTATACTCACTTGATCTTTGACAAAGAAGCTAAAACCATCCAGTGGAAAAAAAGATAGCATTTTCATCAAATGTTGCTGGTTCAATTGGCAGTCAACATGTACAAAGCTCCAGTCCAAGTGGATCAGAGTCTTCCACATAAATCCAGATACACTGAATCTAATAGAAAAAGTGGGGAAAAGTCTCAAAAACTTGGGCACAGGGGAAATTTTCCTGAACAGAATACCAATGGCTTATGCTCTAAGATCAAGAATTAACAAATGGGACCTCATAAATTTGCAAAGCTTCTTTAAAGCAAAGGATACTGCCAATAGGACAAAATAGCAACCAACAGATTGGGAAAAGATATTTACCAATCCTGTATCCGTTAGAGGGCTAATATCAAATATACATAAAGAACTCAAGAAGGTAAACTCCAGAGAACCAAATAACCCTATTAAAAAGTTGGGAACAGAGCTAAATAGACAGTTCTCAACTGAGGAAATTGTAATGCCCGGGAAGAACCTAAAGACATGTTCTACATCCTTGGTCATCAGGGAAATGCAAATCAAAATGACCCTGAGATTCTATCTCACACCAGTCAGAATGGTGAAGATCAAAAACTCAGGTGACAGAAGTTGCTGACTAGGATGTGATAAAAAGCAACACTTCTCCATTGCTGGTGAGATTGCAAGCTGGTACAAACACTCTGGAAACCAGTCTGCCTGTTCCTCAGAAAATTGGACATAATTCTACCTGAAGACCCAGCTATACCACTCCTGGGCATATACCCAGAAGATGTGCCAACATGTAATAAGGACACATGCTCCACTATAGTCATAGCAGCCATATTTATAATAACCAGAAGCTGGAAACAACCCAAATGTCCCTCAACGGAGGAATGGATACAGAAAATGTATTACATTTACACAATGGAATACTGCTCAGCTATTAAAAACAATGACTTCATGAAATTGGAAGGTAAATGGATGGGTCTAGAAAATATCATCCTGAGTAATGTAACTCAGTCACAAAAGACCACATATTGTATGTACTCACTGATAAGTGGGTGTTAGGCAAAGAGCGTGGAATAACTATGATACAACTCACACACCACATGAAGCTCAAGAGGAAGATCAAAGAGTGTATGCTTCAGTCCTACTTAGAATGGGGAACAAAATAATAAAGGGAAGTAGAGAGTGGGAGGAAGAAAAGAGGGAAGGGGAAAAAGAGGAGAAGAATCAGGTATGGAAGGAGATGAAGGAGATGTACAGAGGGTCAGGAAATTGAACAGATGTCTGTAGCAATGGGGGATGGGAAACTGGGGGTAACAACAAGAAAGTTCCAGATGCCAGGAAAGCAAGAGCCTCCCAGGACCCCATGGGGATGACATTAGCTGAAATACCCCACAAAGGAGATAGAGAACCTGTCAAGGCCATATCCAGAAGTTAGGGATAGCCCCCGGTTGAGGAATGGGGCCACCCACCCATCTCCAAATATTTAACCCAGAATTGCTCCTGTCTAAAGAAATACAGGGACAAAGAGTGGAGGAGAGACTGAAAGAAAGGCCATCCAGAGACTACCCAACCTGGGGATCCATCCCACATGCAGACACCAAACTCAGGCATTATTGCAGACGCCAAGAAGTGCTTGCTGACAGGAGTCTGAAATAGCTGTCTCCTGAGAGGTTATGCCAGATCCTGACCAATACAAAGGCAGAGGCTCACAGCCAATCATCAAACTAAGCACAGGGACCCCAGTGGAGGAGTTAGGGGAAGGACTGAAGGAGCTGAAGGGGCCTTATCTGGCATCAGTGGGTGGGGAGGCCCTTGGTCCTGTGAAGGCTTGATGCCCCAGTGTAAAGGAATGCTAGGACAGCGAGGTGGGATTGGGTAAGTGTTGGGGAAGCATCTTCATAGAAGCAGGGATGGGATGGGGATGGGATAGGGGGTTTGCAGAGGGGAAACAGGGAAAGAAGATAACATTTGAAATGTAAATAAATAAAATTTTAAAAGTTACAACCAAATATTAAAAAAAAGCCAAGGCAAAAAGAAAAAAAAAAGAATTTTAAAAAGGTAAAAGCACAAGAAACAGACAAACACACACAACTTTAGAAATACAAAATTGGAAACCATAAATGGCTAACCAAAGCAATATGAGCAAAAGAAAATCTACAAAACGCCATCATTGAGTTAGTCGTGTGTTGCCATCTACTGCCATGTATGGGGTCTACATATAAGTGAGGTTTATATGCCCAGTATGACTCCATCAGAGAAAACTGCTATTTCCTTTGTAAGAAGTTGTCAGTTGGAGATAGATTTTTAGTCAAGAATGGGAATGCCTGTTATGCAAGCCCTGTGCATGCTACCACAGTCTGTTTCTATGAGTTCATATGTCGATCAGTCCTATTGTGTCCGGAAGGTCATGCCTTGGTATTCTCCATCCACAAAGGCTCCTAAGATCTTCCCTTCTTCTCTTCCAAGAGTACCCTGAGCTGTGAGGGGAGAGATTTCATGAGGTCATCCTATTTAGGATTAAATGTTACAAGACCGCCCACTGTCTGCGCATTGCCCAGTTGTATGTGTTCGTATTAGTTCCCATCTACCAAAACAGGAAGCATCCCCAATGATGGCTGAATTCAATATCCATCTTGTAAGCTCAGATTTGCCTTATGATTTCTTAATATTAAGAAACATTACTAGGGTTTCAGAGGCAGATCAATGAATCTTACCTAAGCAAGCATGAAGACCTGAGTTCAGGTCCCCACCACCCACATCTAAGGCCAGATGTGGCACATTGACCTGTAACCCCAGAGGTGGGCCTAGGAGGTGAAGACAAAGATTCACTGGAATTCACTGATCAGAAGTTTCATCTGATAAAATGATGAGTTCCAAGTTAGGTTAGAAAACTACTTCGAGGAGATATGACAGATAATGTCAAAGCAGGACACTTGACATCTTTCCTTACCTCCTCACATGTACATGCAATGCATGTACCTACACACATACAAGTGTATACACATTCACATACTCTGTGTACACATAGACACACAAAGAGAAACCTTCCCATAAACATTCACTAACAATGACTATCTATTCTAGAGTAATCACTGTTTCTACCAAGAGCATATGAACATATTGTTTGCCTTAGCATTGCATCTCCATAGTAGGCTGTTTTCACTTAGCATTCCCTTTGCAAATAACATAAAACAAATTTCAGAAATGAATCCCATATAGTCAAATAGTAGCATCCATTTATTCAATATTTATTGAGCCAC
The DNA here is from genome assembly GCA_964023405.1 of Apodemus agrarius. NCBI lineage: Eukaryota > Metazoa > Chordata > Mammalia > Rodentia > Muridae > Apodemus > Apodemus agrarius. The sequence goes on from OZ030017.1 coordinate 21,891,449, forward strand.
TATTCCATTCCAGGCACGATGCCAGCTACTGAAAATGTTATACTGGTGAAGTAATCATGCTATGTGCCTTTTGGGGAGTTTATATTTCAATAAGTCTATGTTGTTTAAATATGGGTTCTTCCTAACAACTCAGCCTGTTCTGCAATCCATCCTTCACATCTTGGTGTTTATCTTCAGGGGAATGTGCTTCTCTTCTCCTCCCAACTCAACCTGAGTTGAATCCTGTATTCTCATCTATCATTTGTATCTGTGTCTGTGTGCTACAATCTAGGTGTTTATGCCCAGTTTCTTGCACTTGAAAACCCTCTGCCTCATAGAATGGCTCTTTTTGTTAAAATCCAAGGTAACTATACATCTGTTCTTTCTGCTATGTGGCTCATTCTTTATTAGAGAGAAACACTCACTTTTAGCCCTGTAAATTCTAGAAGTCCACAATGATCTTAATTCAGACAATACTTCCCTGCTTTTACAGTGGCCCTGGCCTTCTCAAGTTTTGTGAGTCTTTGAATAGCAAGAAGCATGTTGCAGCTTTGTGTTTCCATGGGAACCCTCTTACTAAGCCTGAAGCGAAAGAAACTGAAAGACCAATAACCATCTTCTCCAGAAACCAAGTACATGACCCATGACTCCATCAAGTAACAACTCAAAGCAGAATCTCTCCCCAAACAAATTCTTTCTCTTCTCCACAATCCATCACACCTTGTTCTGGTTGAGGACCACAAACATCACAGATTCTCAATCTTCTCCTTTGTCAATTATTAGATATGGGATTGTGTATGCTGTTATTGTTATTATTATTTACAATGTTAATTGCTCATTAAAATTTAAAGACAATTTTTACCTCTGAGAGCCACAAATTATATTTTAAAAAATTGCCAGCACAAGAAGCCTTTTTAATTGTTTGTCAGGGTTGTCCAAGAAACTCTCAAAACATTACAGGACATTGCTATTGCCTCAGAGGTAGAAATCAAGTCCCTGATGTTGAAGAAATCATAAACGTCAGACAGAGGTTTTGAGCTAGAACTGACATGAATGCCTCTTTTCCGAGAACTAGCTTTCATGGTAACAGAGATTCAATGCAAGCCTCCAACGATGGGAAGTAAGCAAGTAGTAGTACTATCCAGCTATGACAACTATGAACCAAAATGACCAGAATAACATACTAACACTAAAGTTGCAGTAGTGGTATGTATACTTTGGCAATAACCAACAGCTCTCTAATTGGGCTTAAGACCTGCTTTCAACAAGAAGGAAACAGTGCCTGGCGCTAGCTACCTAGCATACTACCTACAGCTAGTAAAGGGAAAGAACCTACAATCACAACTTTACTAAACCAGCACAATCCCTAACTACAGTCTAAATATTTTTCTTTATATCTACAGAAAACTTTAGTTCTCACACCACATCAAGAAAATTTATCTTTGTAACAGATGGAGGCCATTAAAGATAATGACAACCAATCAAAATTCGGAGTTGTGGAGCCCAATCCCAGTAGCTACATCTATAATATCCGTACCTAAACTCAGGAATCATTGTAGAAACGAGGCATAAAGAGTATACGAGGCATAGAACAATAAATTTGCAAAGATTGTGCCTTCCAAGGAATGTCAGGAACTACACCCATGAAGTCTCAACCTGGCTGCCTAAACTTGACCTGAACAAGAAGGATAGACTTCTCATGAGTCCTCAACCATACACAAAAGATCTACAGGCAACTAAGAAATGCTGAGAATGAAAACTATAGTCTTCCTCAGGGAAGAACACAACAATTAGTTATCCAGTACCAAATGTTCAGTCATGAAAACATACATAAGACTAAGTATGTTGAATTTATTTTTTGGGAGTATGTATGTATGTATGTATGTGTTTATGTATGTGTGTATGTGTGTATGTATGTATGTATCTAACAACAACTAAGAGACCATCAATTTTCAAAAAGAATAAGAAAGGGTGGATGGGAGGGTTTTGAAAAAAGAAGGGGAAGAACAAAATGATGTTATTATTTTATATTCTCAAAAAATAGTTTTCAGAAAGAAAGGTCAGTTCCATTGAAGCACATTTAATAAAGGGAAAAGAAGTCCTAGAAGTTGAAGAATTGAGTGTTCTTCTCAAGTACAGTTGAAACACCAAAAAGTCACTGTGATGACTTGGGTAATTTAGAACCAATAAAAAATAAGAGAAATATTGGAGGGTCACAATAATCTAAGTAATTGATTGCCTACTCATTCCAAAATTGCCTTGATATCTTAACCTTCCCAATTCTTGTCATTAAAACTGTGGGCTTAGGGAACAAGCAAAACACTGTTGGGTAATGAGCATACTAACCATCTCTCATAAAACTGAGTATTGTATGAGTAAGGATCTGATTCTTATTCATGTGGCCACAAAAGAGCAGGTATAAGCATTTTCCAGGATCCAGGACTGATGTTTTTACCAGAGTAGTCCATAATGAATTTCTAGAGAAGAGACCTTGTATTTAGTCCTCTGTAGTTTTATAGGGAAATTGTATGGGAATGTCTAAAGCTAAGTGTAAAAGGTCTCTTTGACTTGAAATATGCCTCAGCTGGGACTCTGTTGGAATGGAGATGTAAAGGGTATTTTGTGAGCATTAGGGAAAACCAAATGTAGTTGCATTTGAAGAACACAGAAGCTTTTCAAAGTATTTGCTAGACTTTCTGTTGTCTGGAAAGAATACTTGTATAAGACCATTCAAAGAACAAGAACAGGAAATTATTTTAAAATAATTCTTTACTGGGACATCATTAAATGTATGATAACATTATACAGTAACCTAAATTTGTATACCAGGAGCCAAGGAAATGTCTCAGGGGGCAAAATACTTGCTGCTCAAACCTGGGGAGTTGGGTTTGGAACCCTAGTTCCCACATAGAAGTGAACATAGCAGCATTTGAATGTAATGCCAGAACTGGAACCCTAGTTCCCACATAGAAGTGAACATAGCAGCATTTGAATGTAATGCCAGAACTGGGGAGACAGAAACAAATCCCTGGATCTCTCTAGATACACGATTTAGGTAAATCACCAAGATCTGGGTTCAATTAAAAAACATACCTAAAAGTTTATGGTAGAGGGCAATTGAAGAAGAAATCCCTTGTTAACATCTAGTCTTCACACACACACACACACACACACACACACACACACACATTTATATATATGCAAACACAAGTACACATACTTGTACCCTTATAAAATATTTTAATATAAAAATAGATGAATAACAAAACAAATGAGCTTGGGTTCCAGGGTTTCTGTTTACTTTTTGTCTATGGCCATCCTTTCTAAGACCAGCATGGGTAATTCCAAGAGGCTTCCCCATACAGAGGTGGTTAAGTTGTATACGGGCAGTAGCACACAGCCACAAGATCCAATAGGAAAGTAAATATTATATTATTAATACCCACTTGGGCCACACACCCCCAGAACGAGAGCCAAGGGCCAGTGCAAAGCCCCTCACTCATTGCTCCATGAGCTGCAACAAGTTATCCAAATTGTCCTAGTAGAAATCTTTCTGGAACTATATGTGAAGATGCATGATAGACCTCCAGGATACATGCTGTGACATGGTGTGTCCTCAGTGTTCCTATGATGGTAATGAGGAGAATGCCTCCCTAGAACATAAAATTTCTTGCTTTATCTTCTTGGTATGTAAATCTATAGAAAGAAAGAAGACCCTATTGTCAGTCTCAGCCACCAGATTTACTTCTTTTCCAAACAAACATGTGCATGCCCCCCCCTGCTTGTTTAAGCAATAAGGTAAGCTAACAAACATTCAAGAGAGCAAAGAATAGCATCCAAGGGATTTTACTTCTTCAACTAAGTTGAGCTAGTTTTCAATGGAAGACCATTTAAGAAGCATGCCAGATAATAACAAAGGCAGCTCAGTTTCCTTGTGTGATCAACTTGTGAGGTGCTTCCAGGTTCTTGTCCACATTCTAACTCTGTGTAGACACATGTACAGTAAATCCCTTGGAAGATTACCCCAGGAGAGGGGAGCTAAATAAGAGATATATTTTTCAGGGGGCTTTTCTTCATCACAGAGGTTATGGGGTGGCTCCTCTAAAGGCTAAACCAGATGTGGCTGCCACATGTTGCCTCTGCTATTGTCACCGTCTGGATCCTATGGTTGTACACAACTACTCACAAATGCCTTTACCAGCACTGTGTGGTGGTGTAAGTAACCTACTAATGTCACCGTGCTGGCCTAGAGACTAACAAGGCTGGACCTTGAAAGGTACCAGAATTCTGTTACTTGTCTTAAAAAAAAATGACAGGTTTCCTAGCACTGTAGCTATCTTTCAGAAATAAACCATGATTGTTTAGTAATCTCCAAAACAAGAAAAGAGCACAATCATATTCCATACCCTCAAGAAGTTGGGCAGGGTAGAGGCTTTGGGGTCTAGGAAGGATTCTGTACAAGCAAAGGCCACCCTTCTCTGTCTGTGCATTTTAATCCTTCATGTCATCATCTGCTTCTTGAGAAGCCAGCACTGGCTCCTTAGACCTGTTTTACATAGAAAGAGGTGAGAATGGAACAGGAGGAAAAGGGAGAGAGGTGAACATTGCTACTTTCTTTTAATTTCACCAATCTTTCACACACAAAACTTAATTCCAAAGACTTAATCTGGCTTGAATATTTTTCTTAAAAAAAAAAAAAAAAAAACACTCTTTCTAGGCACCACTTTGGTTTATAAAGATTGAAATGTTCTGGAAGGTTCATAACGTCTGCAAAACTATCTTCCCCTTTTTCTAAGGATATTTCCTTTTCACCCTTAAATTATGCTTCCCCCTCCGCTTTCTTTTCCTTCCGTCTCTGGAAGGAACATTGGCTTCATGGCTAAGATTTTGATGTATGAGCACATTTCAGTGTTCTCACTCTCCCACAGGGTTTTTATCCTTCTGGAATGTATAAATCATTCTGAAAGCTCCTTTCTGTGCTATATTGTGCTTTTGAGATTATCTGCTGGTGTGTTCCTTACACGGAAACACCCGCAGGCTCAGCCACAGACAGGGTCCAGTCTTGGGTGGTAGAGGAACTGCAGCTACTGCGCACAGCTGCACTGGCTTCTGGCTGGGGTGGACTCACATGGCAGTCAGTGGGGGTGGGGAGGCCTGTTACGATAGTCATTATGTTCCCTGACAGGCATTCTAAACACTAAGACTCAGCCAGCCAGCCTCCACAGATGGAACCAACCCACGGCTTTAACTCCGTGCCCTTTCTGACCTCTTCTCCTTTCCGAAGGGAAACTCTGGTGCTCTTGGATTCCTTGCATCTGATTTGTAGACCTCTCAGAAGACCCAGAGAGAAGTGGTCACCCCAACATTGCACACTCCCCATCTCTTCTCTTTCACCCTCCCCCACTCGATTCTGGGACAGGAGGAAGTCCCCTGTGTATACCATCTGAGCTACAAGCCCCTTCATGCTTGCTTTGAATTGAGAACTCAATAGAGACAGGTTAAAAGTGAGACATATTGTAATGGAAGACTTGAAAATCTCCCAGTTATAGAACAAAATAAACACAAAGCACATACAGTAAATGTGCTCACAGAAGCCATGGTTGTCTCGACAGCACACTTTCGATGCAAATCAATTCATCAGGTAGAGATGGCACACATACATCGCTACCTAAAGTGTGTGGCTCCTTCTTTTCAAAGAAGGAATCTTTTCTGAAACACGGGGATTTCCAGATTGCATTTCCCAGACTCCCAGAAATCTTTATCACTTCCTAGATTCCTAGTGGCAGTTACCTAAATATGGTACCAGCTAATGTTTTCTTGCCCTTTCAGTAAAATCATCTGAAACCACTACTTGATATATGGCAGCGATCTCAGAGTCCCTCACCTAATTTATTACAAAATATCGTGTGTGATGCAAGAGAGAAAGCTGGACAACAGAAGGCTTTGGGTTTCTTTTCTACCTTCTTCTAAATTTCACTCCACCCATGTGATGCCCTTTTCTTGTACAAAACCATCATCAATTCTCTCCTCTTTCTAAATGGCTTGAACTGATGGCCACACTCACAGCAGCATGAAGTCCCCAAGCCTTCTCCCAAAAGAAATGTTAGTTTGCTCCCACCCCTGGTATTGTTGAAAGTCTAATATTTTGTTGCCAATGCTGGGCCTCCCTTCCCTTCTCTCCCTAGTTACTTGCCTTGAAACCCTTAAGTCCCTCTGGACACTTTTACAATAGAGTGATATTTTCCTGTAATTCGTCTCACCTAAACCAGTCTGGCTGTCGGTAGAAATACCACATCTGGACTCCTACTGAGCTCCTGAAGGTTAGCTCTCCCACAGGTTAATTCTGTTCTCAGAACAATGTTACAAGAAGTTTCCTTTAAGCAAGGCTACCTACCCATGAGTCTAAGCCAGCCTCATGTTGTTGTCCTAGTTGCTTATAATTTCCCTAGGACAAAAATAAGACAAATCTGTGGTAAGGAAAGACTGGACTCCTATAGTTTTCATAGAGGAAAATAAAAAGCCTTCGACTCATGTACTGCACAAAACTATATGTCCCTTGGAAGGCTTTGAAAAGATATGCAGCAGTCTCATATTGTGGTGCTTTGAAGACCAGGGAAAAAAATGAATCTGTGTAATTATCCTGACCATGGCATCTGTCCAGGTGATCTCTGTATTTACTTTATCATTTCATCAGATGCTGGTTGATCAATGTGTGTGTGTGTGTGTGTGTGTGTGTGTGTGTGTGTGTGTGTGTGAGAGAGAGAGAGAGAGAGAGAGAGAGAGAGAGAGAGAGAGAGAGAGACATGTTCCCTGCATGAAACAGTACAATACTGGTTCTGCTGTTGATAGGAAAATGATTTTGTTGCCGGTTTGCTTACTGTCTGATCCTTACAGGTCATCAACTTCTAGGTTCTCATTCTTTCTACTATCTCAAAGGTTGCACAGCTAATAGCTGAATGAAGGCCTTTGTCACCAGCACCTCACCACTTTCTCTGAGCATGGTAATTATGACTGTGCCTCTATTGCCTACCTTAGCCCTGAGTCAGAAAATTCAGCAGAACAAGACCCCCTTCCCCAAGTCACTTACAATTTTCCACACTCCTATACTTAACTATGTTGTTTAGAGGTCAAGAGACATTAGAGTCAAATGTGCTATAGGTAGAAGTTTGGACAGATTTCTCAGTGAGCCTATTCTTGAAGAGACAGAACTCATGTCTTCATTGCATTCATTGCAAACAACCTCATAATTCTAATGTGCAAAATCTGTTCTGCAGTGGGATGTTTACATCTTTCCTCAGTATCTCCACTTAAAAATCTTACTTTTGTTTCCACACATTTCAAAGCTTGTCTTGGCCATTTTTAAACAAATACTTGATGTATTAGAGAGAATGAGTATGATTGGAAAAAAAACAGCACTTTCAATTTCAGAGATGGAGTAAAGGACATATTTGGTAATTTTTTGTACATATTTACATTGTACCTTGGGCATTTCCATCTTCTTTTCTCTCCATTCATGCCTCCCTAATCTCCCTTCCCACCAGCACATCTACATCTCCCTCCTAACTTCCTATCCTTTTATAAAGTTAAGTCTGATGAGCGCTGCCTATGGAGTTTTATGAATGGGATCCTCCACTGGGGCTTGGGTAACCTACCAATGACCTCACAACCTCCCACACACCAATGCAGGGATTTTCCCTTTGTTGGGAGACAATTGGAATTAGCTCCTCATCCAGAGGCAGGGCATCAAGGAGCTCCTCCATGCTCCCTTTTTAACCCTCCTCAAGTTGTGTAAGTCTTTTTGTGGGTAACCACAGCTTCTTTGAGTTCGTGGATATATCGACAGTGTTCAAAGGTCATTGTTTTATAGCACTCTTCCCCATGCTCCAGCTTTTACACTCTTCCTACCCTCCTCTCCTGTAATGTGTCCTGAGATGTTCATCTATGACTGAGCATTCGCTCTTTGAGATTATGACCTCAATCTCTGCATTGACCACTATCCACTGCAATAAGAAGCTTTTCTGACCAAGGCTGAGAGCAGCATGAATCTATGGATACAAACATAAATATTTAGAAGAGAGTTTGACAACATGGCCATTTCCAAAAGCATCATCAGTAGGCTCTCCCCCTAGGGCCCATGGCTTCCCTGGCCATGTGTTTTTGACTATGCTTTAAATAGCTTACATTTCTTTTCCATAAAGCATCCTCATACATTTGACATTCTAATTTGCTTTAGTTTTTAAAAAAATACATAGCTATCACTTTCCCTTCAAGAGTCTGGCAGAATTTTCTTTCTAGTTAAGTCATTTGTATCCCTTATTTTCCCACTGCCTAGCCCCATCCTCACCTAAACCTTTTTTCCCAGTATTTCCCCTCCTCCTCTTTCATATCAGAGATATAGTAATGAAAAACAGCACTGTACTGTCACAAAACAGATGTGCACAACAATGAAATAGAGAAGCAGTCCCAGAACCAAGCAGATATGCACATCAATGAAATAGAGTAGCAGTCCCAGATATAAGGCATGCAGCCATAGCCCCAACTCAAGCCACAAGAGACAAATTCCACACGTTCTCTCTCCTGTGTGGGTACTAGCTTCTAATTTTGTATTTCTGTGTTGGATCTAAACTACATGTGAAAGTAAGGAAATAGATACATTGAAGAAGAATGGGGTAGTAATTTATAGGTGAGATCAAATGGAAAATACTGGGAGCAGAAAGGTACTATCTAGAATCATTTGGAATTGATTATTTGGATCTGGGGATATGGCAACATTGGTAAAGCACTTGCAAGGTAAGAACAGAGACCTGAATTCAAATCCCAAGAACCCATTTAAGGCCAGACATGGTAGCATATATCCCATCCCAGTGTTCCTACAGCAATGTGGAAAGTAGAGACAGGAGAATTCCTGGAAGTTGACAGGGAAGCTAGCTTGGTTTATATACCAACAACAAGGGATCCTGTTTCAAGCAACATAGAAGGTAAACACCAACATGTAAAGTTATGCTATGACTCCCATATATGCACCATAGTATACACATGCAAATGGGCACACACACAGAGAGACAGAGACAGAGACAGAGACACAGAGAGAGAGAGAGATTGTTTTATGTTTTATCAACAAAAATTACTTTCACGATACAATGTACAGAAGTTAGAAATGGGAAGCTGGATGAGAAAAGTCACTAGTGAAAGATCCCCTCAAAAGAAAATTCTGCCAAACTCTTGAAGGGAAAGTGATAGCTATGTATTTTTTTTTAAAGCTAAAGCAAATTAGAATGTCAGAATATACTGGCTTAGCAAATGAAAATATGGTATTTATCATTCAATTTATTATTATGCTATAGTCTTTTCTTCCATTATATATGGTCTTCACCATACTGAGTATAGTCATAAAGCATGCGTAATTCTCACCTCTCTAATCTAAGTGTGCTGATCCAATTTTCTATGGTTTCTGGCTCTATCCAAGAAACTGGCTCCTCTCTAATTGCTATGATGAGAAAATGAGTTGGTCAAAAAGATTTATGCACTGTTTGGAGGAAGAGCCATAAAAGTATTCTTTATTTCCACACACCATGACACCTGCTAGATAATGCCATAAAGAAGAAAAATAGAAAAATGGGAAAAAATAGGACGGCAGCCAGACGCCATTCAGAGACATTGTTTTTTTAAAAAAAAAAAAAAACTATTTAAGACACAAAATAAATGTAAAGGGAAAGCATCTTCACATATGCATCCCCTTTTAAAGAAGTAATTTCCATGAGTCTGTTTTGCATTGCTGTGACAGAATACCACTTACTTCGTTTATTTAAAAATAAAAATTAAAAAAAAGGAGCTCATGGGTCTTGGAGAATAAGAAATCGAAGACATTGGTATCAGCACCTAGTGAGGACCTTCATGTTATATCATCATACACTGGAAAAATGGGGGAGAGGGTATAGGAACATTAGAGCAAGAGGGGCGCTAAAGTAATCCAGTCTCAATTTCCAATATCACATCAGGCATTAAGTTTCCAGCTTGAAGAGCCAGAGGCCCTAAGCTGGATCTGACCTGAAAGTCTCCTCCCCGATGACTAGCTTTTCTATTTCCAGAAGGTACCATGAAAGCCTTCAAATGATGAAAGCATCCAACAATCTCACCTAGCTGTGATGCCTATGACCTACAATGACCAGCATGGCCTGAGAACCCTAAGAGTGCAAAAGTGGCACACATGCCTTAGTGGTAGCCACAATCTTTCTAATTCGAATTGGGAACCATTCTCAACAAGAAAGAAATCATGTATGATACTGAAAACCAAGCCAACCTAGGGCTAGTGAAGTCATGGATTTTGGAGAACCTAAAATTGCCGCTTTACTAAACCAATATAATCCCTAGCTGCAGTCTAAATATTTGTTCTTATACCCACAGATAAGTGTAATTCTCTCCCCACGTCAAGGAACTTCTCTTTGCAACACAGATCATCACAGGAAACCACAAATGAACAAAATGCAGAGTTGTAGATTCCGGTCCCAACTGATACATCTACAATACAATTCCTATACCTCAGGCACAATGAGGTAGAAAAAAAAATATTGTCAGAGTCAAAGGAGTAGGAAATTTTTTGTGAGATTTTGTCTTCTACAAATATTTGTAGCTTAGTCAGGGTTTCTATTCCTGCACAAAATAACATGACCAAGAAGCAAGTTGGAGAGGAAAGTGTTTATTCAGCTTACACTTCCACATTGCTGTTCATCACCAAAGGATGTCAGGACTGGAACTCAAGCAGGTCAGGAAACAGGAGCTGATGCAGAGGCCATGGAGGGATGTTGCTTACTGGCTTCCTTTCCCTGGCTTGCTCAGGTTGCTTTCTTGTAGAACCCAAAACTAACAGTCCAGGGATGACACCACCCATAATGGGCCCTCTCCCCTCTTGATCACTAATTGAGAAAATGCTTTACAGCTAAATCTCATGGAGGTATTTCCTCAAGAGACGCTCCTTTCTCTGTGATAACTCCAGCTTGTATCAAGTTGACACACAAACCCAGCCAGCACAATAGCTCTGCCTATCAAATCTCACCAATATGGATGCCTAAGAGTTATCTGAGCAATGCCAACGCAACGAGACACGCTAATATAAATGTGGGACACTCAGGAGGTTTCAACCCTAGACAAAGGACTACAGGCATCTACGGACCGCTGACAGAGGGAAAGACAGTCTTCCCCAGGGAAAGGGGATGGTCTAACTAACTATAATCTCAAAAATTAAAAATAAAACCTTTTCACTGGTTTTTTTGTTTGTTTTGAAACAACTCTCTACATTGTCCCGGATCTCACTACCTAGACTAGGATGGTGTTGAACTCACAAAGATTCTCCTGACTCTGCCTCCCACTTACTGCAATTGAAAGCATGCCCAACCAACCATACCTGGCCAAATACATATATTTTTAATTTTTCCACTTGAATTATGATGTCTATTCAAATTATAAATCCTAACCCTTAAAATGTCTAGGAAGGGTTTGTTTGGGTTTTTTTTCTATTTATATACTGCTGTCTTAGGTAGTTTTTCTAGTTTCTTTCTGTTGTGATAAAACATTAACCAAAACCAACCTTGGCAGAAGACAGTTTATTTCGGCTTACATCTACAGTTCATCATTGAGGAAGCCAAGGCATACCCAACCGTAACGAATTCAAAGAAATAACTTGGAGACAGGAACTGAAACAGAGATCATGGAGAAACACTGCTTACTGACTTGCTCCCCAGGCTCACCTGCAGCTATGATTTTGTACAGCACAGACCCAGCTGCCCAGGGATAACAACCCACAACGGCTTGAGCCCTCCTACATCAATAAGTAGTTAATAAAATGCCTCTAAGAGGCCAATCTGATAAAGGCAATTCCCTCTTCCTAGATGTGTCAAGGTAACAACTAAGATTGGTCATCACAGTGATGATAGAGTTTAAGATTGTTTTGTGACTTTACTAAAATGTATTCTGACTCAGGAAAGCATTCTTTCATAAATACAATACCAAAAGCAACATACAGGTTCTATAAACTCCCCACCAAAATTCCAATGTTGTTCTTTAGTTGTGTGTGTGTGTGTGTGTGTGTGTGTGTGTGTGGTCTTGATGTTTATATGGAACTTTAAAATACTCCAAAAATGACACAGTATAGGGATAAAATAGATATATCAATCAATGGGATAAAATAAAATGCTCAGATATAACCTGCACAGCTACAGTCACCTGCTTTTGACAAAAACCAAAAGTATACATTGGAGAAAAGGTGATCTCTTCAAACAATGCTAGGGAAATAGGATATTCACACAGAGACAAATTAAACTAGATCCATATCTCTCACCCTATACAAAAATGAATTCTGAAGAGGGCAAAGACCTGAACCTGAACTCAAGATATGAAATGGTAAAAGAAAAAAAGTAGGGGAAAAAATCAAGATATAGACATAGGTAAGGATTTTGTGAAAAAAGATTCTAGTCACTTGAGAAAGTAATGCCATCTATTGACAAATTGGACTTTGTGGAATTAAAAGCTTCTACACAAGCAAAGAGGATAATTAAGAGAAGGTATAGCAGAATGGAAGAAAACCTTTGCTAACTATATGTGTATCTAAGAGAGAGGCAGCTAACATATAATAAGAAATCTGTAAATTTTTCCTTACTTTTAATAATGATTCTTAAATGTTTTAACCTCCCTTCTAGCCCACCACCCACCAGAGGAAGTGGAAAAGAAAGGTTATTAGGACATGGGGACAGTGGACTTATTAGAAATTGTTCTTTGGAGCAAATCCCATTTTCATTGTCAGGAAATAAACAGTTCAGTTCACAGGAATCAGCAGTGGCAGCTCAATCCACTGGCAAATACGTCACATATATACCAGTAGTCTAGCTCAGTAGTGTTGGGATAGCATGAATCAGCAGCTGTGGCATGACCTAGCAGAAACAGCCAGGCCTCAGCTGAGTCAGTGTGAGGAGGAGCAACCAGGGCCAGCAAGGATACCAGGAGAAGTTCTCTGCTGTGCCTCTCTCAACGAAGTGAATATCAGCAAAGAGGAAGACATGAGACCAAAAAAGCACTGCAAAGCTAGCTATGCAAGCCTGTCATCACTGCCTGTTGGGTCCTGTTTGTACTCCCTCCAAATATCATGCGTCTTCCCATGGGTCTTGCCTCACCACGTGAATCTGTCTCAGCAAAACTCCACATGAGGTTGACAGCTAACATCACTCTGCCAGTCAGGCAGAGTCCACAGAAGCAGCAAGAAGCCACAGGAACCTCAGGAGATCTTTGGCGAGTTTCTCTCTGTGGCATCATCACACATGGGACTCAGCAATGCAATATAATGCAAACCAATACATGCGTACAGTTAGCAAGAATCCTTCAGCACACGTCTTTTCACATGCTTGCTTTAGCAAACCATCCTTTCACCTGTGTCTGCTTCAGTGGAATGTGCCTTCACATGTCTGCTTTAGCAAAAACGTCATTTGACAAAACTGACTTTCTAAAGAAACAAGATGTTTCCACTTCAGAAATCAAGTAATTCAATCAATAAATAGGCTAGCGAATGAACACACCTGTCCCAATGAGTGAGATTCTAATGTCCATATGAGAAATTGTTCACCTCAACTAGCTATCAGAGAACAAGGAAATTACAACCAAACTGAGGATCTACCTCATACCAGTCAAGGGGGAAAAAAAAAACCTATGCTGGCAAGGATGTGAAGAAAAGAAAACTCTTCTGTGGGAACATAAAATAATCCAGACACTATGGAAGTCAGTATGGAAGTTTCTCAAAAGCAAAACAAAACAAACAAGCACAAACAAACAAAAAATTGAAAGTTGATCTACCATGAGACCATTAGTATTTACAGAACAGACTCCATGCGCACACATCACAGAGTATATTGTTATACTATTCACAATAGATAAGCTGTGGAACAAACCTAGGTTATGTGTCAGCAGAAGAATACATAAAGAAAGCATGGCCCATAGGTAAGTATGCAGGATAGAATTTTATTCAACCATATGGAGGTATTACTGTACTGTCATTTGCAAGGAAATGCAAGCAAATGGAGGTTACTTGATTAAGCAAATTAAGTCAGCCCCTGTAAGACGTATGTTCTCTCTTATTTGTGGACCCTAGATTTTGTACAGAAACATAAAGCCGTGTCTGACTGTGTGTCATGAAAATAGAAACAAAGCTGTCTAGTGAGATGAGGGGGGACCAACATGGGGAAAAGAGAAAAGGCAGAGAAAATGAGAATTGAGGAAAGAAGGAATGGAGAGGGGAGGAGAGGTAGATGAGGGATATGCTCAAAGTATATTGTAGACTTTGTAAAAATGTCTTTATTGGTATCTATGACAACGTAGAGTCAATATATACTGACAAAAAGGCAAAAGCACTAGTTGCCAGATGTATTATTCTCCCTGCTCATTCCTTGGTGCCATTTGCATTTCAGGGAGTGGTTACTTTCCCTTTGCTGGGATTGGGGAGGGGCAATATTCTAAGAACTTTGTCCAGAACAGAGAATTCCATTATGAACATCTTAGATTTTGGGTTGGGATGGCCAGGCTTCCTTCAGCATCTGATATGTCTTCTTAATTGCTGCAAAGTATCTTTACATTTTCTGCATCAATGCTACCCCAAAGCTTTGGTCAGACAAGAGCTGGGCCAGGGAGTCTTGGGCACATTGTGAGGCTTTTGAAAGCACTTTCAGAATCATGCCACCAAGATCCATACCTCCCAACCTGAGGGAATATATGGGGCATTCCTTCCTCCAGGATCAGAGTCTCTCCTGAATATGAAAGGACCCTTCCCCTTACCATCAAGGCATCTTGTCCTGTGAGCTCATAACCCTTGGGTCCCTTGTGGACCAGCACACATTAGTTAGGGTTTTCCAGAGAAATAGAACCAATGGAGTATATATATTTATAACAAGAGATTTATTAGTTTGGTTTACATAGTCTGCAGCTGAACAGTCCCTTAATGGCCATCTGTAGGCTAGAGAAAGAAAAAATCTGTAGCTGGTTGGTCCAAGAATTTGGAAACCTCAGAATGAGGAATAGGACAATGAGATAGGACAGATCAGACCCAAAGGCCAAAGAACCTCTTGCACAGCATCGAGAAGTACACGCATGGGAAGGAAAAGCACAAGAGACAAGGAGAAAACAGGTTTTCTGCTTTCTGCTTTTCTTTCACAGCTCAGCTCTGAGCCTGCTTCCTGGTGCTTCCCACATCTGCAGGTGCATGCCCCAACCCTCAAAGCACCAGAACTAGAGTTATCCGAAAGGACAGCAGTGCTGTGCACCCTAACTCCTGCCACATGGTTGGCAATTCTATGTCCCAAAATTTCTTTACGAGAAAACATGCTTCCCGTCTCATTTCTGTTGCTGTGATAAAACACCCTGACCAAAAGCAAGTGCATGGAGGGAAGGCATTATTGAATTTGCAATTCCAGGTTATGGTCCCCTGTTGCAGCAGAAGTCAGAGGGGCAGCAGATTGAGACATCTGGTCGACATCACGTCCACATACTAGAGCAGAGAAAAATCAGTGCAACTATACTTACTGTCTGCCTGCTTACTCTCATCTAGTTTTCTACTGTGCTTATACAATCAAGAGCCCAGAGCATGCAATAGTACTGCTCAAAGTCAGGGTCTTCCCAATTAACAACCTGAACAATCCCCCACAACCTGACCTCAATAACCCCACATTATAACTCCCTTCCCAGGTGAATCTAGGCTGTATTAGGTAGATATTGAAAACCAGCAGGCACACTGCTTTAGAGCATTATCTCCTTGGGCTTTGGTTCCTCATTCTATCCTTGGAATTGGGAACTGATTTCCCCACTATTATTCTCTGTGCCTGGAACACTGCTTTGAAGAAAGGGACCCGAATAATCCCTTGTTTTGTGATTATGTGCTTCCTAGTACAAAACTCTGCTCTTGGAGTTCTTGGCATGCTTTCTATAGCTAGACATACCTACTGTCCTAAATCATTGGTGCTGTTGAAAGGAAACCCATGAGAATGAGTAATTGGAAACAATAGAAGTTTATTTCTCATAGTGCTGGAGACTGAGAAGTCCAGAACTCAAAGCAGTTTCGGTGTTCAGTGACTACTCAGCTTCTACACCCAGGGAAGTGCTTTGCTCTCCACACTCCAGAGAATGCAAAAGGCTGTGTTCTCATGTGCCACAAGAGACGGAAAGGCTACAAGGGTCCTAGCTGGTTGCCTCCAGCCCTTTTATGAGGCTACTAATACCATTTATAAGGACCCAGTCTTCAGGATATAATCACCTCCTTACGAATCCATCATTCAAGACATTCCCATGATGGCCAAAGCCACAATGTGGATTTTGGAAGGGCAAACATCTAAACCACAGTGCCTGCTGCTGTTTTTTTCTCCATGCCCTTTGCATTTGGCCCTCTCCTAAAGATAAGAATGGAGCATTAAGCAAATCCACGGCGGCAAGCCCGCATGGGTCTACGGTTCTGCTTTACCCAGGTTTCCTGCAAACTAACTTCTCAGCTGCTTTAAGACCTCTCTTGGCCCCAGTGTTGATTTAGTCATTTGCACTGATTAATCCCTTAGCAACACAGAATCAGAAGCAGTAGAAATTTTCACAAAAGGGCATGGAGCGGTACAGAAAAGCATCCTTCCTTTTGCTTGAATACAGTCCTTGAAACTTAAAGAAACACATTTAAAAAAAAAAACGGAATGATGTGCCATATTCAATTAACGATCGGGACATTTCTTAATTATCCTTTTGGCTGAGTGACAAGTAAACCCATTCGAGGTCTAGAAACTCCTTTCGGTTTTAGATTTTCAATCTTACTAGGGTAAAAGCTTGGCCTCCTTAGTGCTGGGCTCCAAATACCCAGATTTCTCACAGCCTAATGGGTCAACTCCTATTTCACCTGCAGTGGAGATAATGACGGCATGAAATAAAGAGGACATGAAAATACCAACCACTTGTCAAATCAAAACTACCTCTGGAAATGAGAGAATGAAGTAGGAATGATTTGGAAATATAAATAAGGAATACAGATCCGATAAATCTAGCCCCCAAAGAGATTTATCTTTGAAAGGAACAGTAATTCCAAACAGTAGAGAACTATGGCCTACAGACAGCGGATGGAAGCATTTTCACAATTAAGATCCCTTCTTCCCAGATATGTGACAAAACGAACCAACATACCCTCTAAGGTTTAAATGAAGTAATTCTCACAACTATTGAGTAGCACAGTGCCCTCCTCTTCAGTGAGCCTTTGAGGAATGATGAGTGCCTTCTGTATCATTCTAAGAAGATTATCTTGTAGCCAAGTAGGTAGTGTATCTTTCTGGTGGTTTGGCATGGGAAAGTCCAGCCCACCAGACGAAGAACCACCTCCGGGCATGTGGTCCTGAGCTCTATAAGAAAGCAGGCTGAATAAGCCATGAACCAGGGAGCCAGATATCAGCATTTTTTCATGGCCTCTGCTTGACTTCCTGCCCTGATTTCCCACAGAGCGTGACCTGGAAATTAGAAACTGAAATAAACCTTTCCTTCCCCAGATTGCTTTTGCTTATTCTGTTTTATCACAGCAGTAGAAACCCCAAGACTAGTAATGTGGCACTTCACAAGTCTTCAAATTTGATCTTTAAAACCACCTAAAGATGTACGCAATTGTTTAGGGTAGGTGCAAGTGTGTGTGTGTGTGTGGTGTGTGTGTGTGTGTGTGTGTGTGTGTGTGTGAATTCATGCTTGGAGATAAATTTGAGTGAGCAAGTGTGTAGATACAACATGGACATCTGTTATTCTCATCCATCTTTCTCCACCTTATTATCTGAGACGGCGTCTCTCACTGAATCTGGAGCTCATCATTTCTTCTGTTTCTACTCCGGGGCCTAGTATCAAACACTCACGTTGCCACATCCAGATTTTTTATGAGTGCTTGGGATCTGATCTCCAGACCTCAAGCTTGAGTAGCAAGTACTTAACCAGCTGAGTTTCGCCCTGGCACCCAATCTCTGCATTTTTTTTTTATCTCAGCTTTGGGATTAATGGTAGAAAGATCAGTTCATTTGCTTCAAGATACAGTTGGCCATTGACAAGTCTAGAACTGACACTAAGATCTGCCAGCTAACTTCAAACTGTCTCACAACCATGTCTTCATCCTTTTTCTTGTTAGACCATATACTGTGATTCACTGTGAGTCACTCTGGTCTCTTCCTGGATATCCTTTCTGTAAAAGGGTTTTTTCTTAAATAACATATTGATATGCCTCACATGAGGTCCCATATTCTAAGTTCATCTCTATCTTGGAATTATATCAGAATTTTCCATTTCCTAGTCTACCTCCTTGATATAACCAACCATTCTGCAAGAGGATTGCTTCTGTACCCCAGAACCTAGAACGGTTCTTAGCATAAGCCATATCTCAATGAGCTACTTACCAAACTGAAACATATAGTAAGTACTTTTGTAACTGCTCCTTCATGGCTTAGGGAGTTCGCAGTAAGTGTCCACTGCTCTCCAGTCCTGTGAAGTGTCCAGGTTCTTATGTGGCAGGCTTTAGTTCTAGTTAAGAAGCTCCTACTTTGATACTTCATGAAATTTGTATTTCCCTGTATGGTCTGTCTCTTTCCACACACACACACACACACACACACACACACACACACCTGGGTATGAGCTGTCATATGAGAATCTTTCAATGTCCTGAACTACAGCCACACTCTTCCTTTCTTATACATTTTCTAATAGCGGTAGTGCAGAAAAACCAAAGAACAATGTGAAATCACTTGTGAAGGCACATCCTTCAGAGAGGGTTAGCCTACAGGTCATTGCTTAGAGGTCAGAAACAAGGATCTGCAATTAGACTACCAGTCATGCCTGTGTCTCTCCTATTCTAAGGATATTCTCACCTCTCCATGTATCTATTTCCAAGATGGTGAAATGGGATAGTAGTAGTATCCATGGAGGAAAGTATTATTTTCTGCCATTGTTATTCATTTTAGAAAGGTTAAGTAAACTGCCTTGGCACAAAAGCCTATAATTTATCTATTTTGTGGGACATAGAAAAGACAGAAAAGATAATGTGTGTCTATGTAAGTGTGTATGCACAAGTGTACACATATAAATTTATACAAACATCTACTTATTATCAAAATTTGATTTCTTGGGGCTGGTGATATGGCACTGTGGGCAAAGGCACTTATTACATAAGCCTAGTTGCCTAAATTCAATCCCTGGAACCCACATGAAGGAGGAGAAAGAGAAAACTAGTTCTGCATAGTTTTCCTCTGATCTACACATACACACACACACACACACACACACACACAACACACACACACACACACACACACACACACACACACACCATAACACATGTGCCCTCATACACATCATATACACAAATACATGATCATAATAAAGATTTTAAACTTCATATCTCAAAGGCATATCACATGCAGACATCATCCCAGGCAATGGACCAGAGAAATCCCAATCTCTGCCTAATATAGGAGTGGATGAGTTCAATCATTATCCACATGTTTACAATAACATATGATCAACTTTGTGGAAAAATAAGTGTGGGATGCTATATCAATATACATTGGTGGAGTATTCTTCTGAGTATTACTAGAAGAAGTAAAGTTAAAGCTTAATATCATAAAACCCAAAAGAATAGATTCACATTTGCAGGACTAAATGCAAGGCTGCTAGACAATCTAGGAAAGGAACACAGAAGGCATGTTACAGGCAGCAGAAGCAGCAACTGTTTAGTAATAATATAATTTGGGCTACAGAAAATTTAATAGAGCTAAGACTTAAAATTCACAGGACATTGACAGAAGAGCAAAGTGGAAAGACAGTGTTAATCACATGATGAACGACTTTAGAATGTGTCCTGAAGAATGTGTATCCTAAGGATAATGAAGAGTGCTTATGTGTCTTCAAGTACCATGATGACAATGATTTAATTTCTCATTCAGAAAGCTCACCTACTCGCATAGGGGTTGATAGACAATAGAGGGAGAAGACTGGCTGGGAAGGCGGTGTGGGGCTATAGAAGACAGGTGATAGTGGCCTAGGCTGGACGAAGAATGAGTTGATAGGAAGAAACTGACAGATCTGAAAAAATCGTGGGAGGACAGATTCACAATCTGTGGTGACGGATGAAGTGTGAGAGCTAGAGAGTCAAAGATGATTCCAACGTGTTTAACTTAGAGTGAACAGTTAACCAGCATAAGGAATACTGCAAGAAGTGACTGTGTTATGGAAAAAAAAAAAAGATGACAATTTGGTATTGAGCTTTTTAAGGTTAAAATACCTATGTGTTATTCAAATGGTGCTAACCTAGAAGCAGATAGACTTGTGGGTACAGAATTGAGAAAGGAGATATGAGTTCATGGAGTAGAAATCATACATATATAGAAGTCAGTTTTCAAAATAGAAATGAATTGGGTTCATTCAGAGAGAATGTGCTCGAAAGAATTCTCCCCACAATGAAGTGCTGAGAGTAGCTGATAAGCTGGGATACTGTACAGGGGTGTGAAGGGAATCCAGAAAGGAGCTATCATGAGACTAAGGGATGGGAGAAGGGGATCTCTGCACCTGTTTCTGGTTTCCAATGATTGGTAGATTCTAACATCCCCTTGTAAATGGAAACAAGCCCAGAAAACTAAGTCCCTCCAGTTTAACTAGACAAGGATCTTGCAGCTGCTTTAAAGAGGGAGGCAAGTGTTTCACTCCTCTGGCCTTCTCTTTCATGCCATAGAGTTTACACAGAGATCCTGCTGGGATGTTTGGTAGCCCCCTTCCACATAAAAAGCTGCTGCCCAAGTGCGTAGCTGTGAGTCTCTTCACTCAGCCAATTCCCTCACACACCCATTATCTTTATGAATCTCTCTCCAAACTAAAGGATGGAAGAGAAAGGGTCCTGAAGGAGAACATAGGGCATCCCAAGACTACGTGAACTGCAGAGATGCAATGCTTCATGTCTACACTCATGTTGCATGGATAGATAGCAGACAGTAAGTTTCATGTTTGCCGAGATCAGAAACTTAAAGTATTATCTTACATGGCCTGCATCAATAGCCCAAGTGTTTCACCATGGGTAATTCAAGCATAGCGCACTTTAAATGTATAGTCCCACCCCTAGGAAGATAATGAAAGCTTAGTTAGTATAGTACAAAATAAAGGCTGATGCTTTAATCCTCAGAGTGACATCAGAAAGCCTTAATGCCCTCAGCACTACTAACTATTTCTTTCCTCAACTCAGCTGTCTTTGGGGTTATCATGCCAGGAAAAGCCATACCTTCAGAGGACATGTATAAAATAGTGTCCAGTGGCATTCTTGATAGTCTTATATCACTGACCTATCTGAAAATGACATATTTTAAAGATGGTCATTAATAGTTCTGTCTTAATATCTCAGAGTTTGATAAGACTCACCCTTCCTACTCCCAGTTAAATAGAATTATGACATCCTTCTATTTACTCTCCTGGGATCAATAGAGAGCCACATCAAGAGCGTCCAGAGGCGGCCTTAGAACTTATTATGATTTTTATGTGTCCTCCAGAGACTCCTATACTAACGGCTTGACCCTCTCAGCCTGTGAGAAGTAGTGGAGCTTTTAAGAGATAAAGCCTAGTTGGAAGTCTTCTAGTACTAGGACGGTCACATGTCTTTGATCTTCATCCCACCTTGCCCTTCCTCTTTTCCTTTTTCCCTCCACAGCCACCTCATGGTGAGCAACCTACTCTAGCATAAGCTCCATAGCACAATTTACCACTATCTTACTACAGACCCAAGGTAAATGAACCACTAAACAACATCTCTAAACAACATCTCTAATAAACATTTCTTTTTTCAAAGTTGGTTATATAGGGTACTTTGTTACAGTAATGAAAGGCTCACTAATCATATCTTCAGTGATGAGAGATTGCCACCTATTCTTTTTTGTTCGTCTTTCTGAAGCCAGAAATTGACTAAAAGACAAGAGACAATGCTATGAAAAGGGCTTACTGGGATTTCATCTCCATGTTGAATAATTGAAGATAATAGACTCAGAAATCTGACCCTGAAACTAAAAGACAAAGGAAGGAGAGGAGAGGAGAGGAGAGGAGAGGAGAGGAGAGGAGAGGAGAGGAGAGGAGAGGAGAGGAGAGGAGAGGAGAGGAGAGGAGAGGAGAGGAGAGGAGAAGGGAGGGAAGGGGAGGGGAGGGGAGAGGGAAAGGGGAGGGGAGAGGAAAAGGGAAAGGGAGGGGAATAGAGGAGGGGAGAGGAATGGGGAATGGGAGGGGAGAGGAATAGGAGAGGGGAGAGGAATGGGGAAGAAGAAGGGAGGGAAGGGGATGGGGGAGGGCAGGGGGAAAGGAGAGGGGATATGAAGGGGGAAGGGGAGGGGAAGGGAGGGGAAAGGGAAGGAGAGGGAAGGGGAAAAGGGGAAGGGAGGAGAGGGAGGAGAGAGAGAGAGAGAGAGAGAGAGAGAGAGAGAGAGAGAGACTTGTACCTTTGAGCCTCTTGGAGCCACAGAAGCCTTACCAGGAGGTCGCCTGCTATTACCATGCATGTCTCTCACTCATTGAGGTTTCCTATTTAGCTAGTTCATGCCTTACCTGGGCCACCTGCACCCACCTGTCCTCAACCTAATAGGTTTCACCTCTCCACCCACCTTCAAAGTTCTTCAGAACCATTCATACAACGGGAACCAAGGTAGACCTCATCTTGCAGGCACCGCACAGCCTTCCTCTGCAGGACTACCACTTTTATAGTTTATCCCATTCTTAAGGACAAGCACCCTGTGACCCTTCTCACTTGGCTGTGAATCTGTGTCACTATGATCCTGCTGCTGACATCGTCTGACCAGTTGCATTGTTGACTATTTTGTGCCATTAAGAGAGGCAGACTTCTTCACCCACAGGAGACTAGGGAGTAATCGGAACACAAAGGAGATGGCACAGCAGCAGCATTTGAATTTCTTGCAATTAAGTGAGCTGTGGTGCATATGCTGGCTTGAGACAGACTGTAGGCTCTTCTCCCAAGGGTGGCCACCAGGCAAGAGCGACTTGAAAGGGCAACTTGTGAATATCTTCTTGGAGGAGGATCTGAGAACAGATTTTCTTTCTCCTGTCAAGATACTGTCTAGAAGGTTTAGAAGGGCCCTCAGTAGAACCCACAAATATACAAAAGGTAACATTTAAATACCTTCCCAGACAAAAAAAAAATCACACCTATACGTCAATAACAGTGTCGATATGTCGATATGTCAATGCCAGTGTTCTTGTACCAATGTATCAGAGTCAAAGTGTCAATGACAGTAAGGATGTGATTACCATTCCTGGGAGACTCTAAGAAGCTTCTCAGCCTAGTATTAGACATTTCCCTCTCCCTCTATCACACTCAAGAAGGATAAATAATGGACTCCATCTTCTTTATCATTATCCCCAATCCCAATAGCTGAAACAAAAGGAAAATCAATAGCATGACACTGCCTGAGGTAGCAGACAGAGTTAGGAAAAGGAACTCAAAACCTTCAATAATTGAAAGAAAAAGGACACATGGCAATTGTCCAATATAGCAGCAAGACACAGGAAATAGAAATTCTACTGAGCCTGGTTGGAAACTGAAGTTGGAAAGTGAAAAATCAAACTGTTTATACCCATCCAACTGTGTTAAAAGTGATCAATAAGCTGATTACGTGGAAATCGGATTTGTAAAAATTGTTTAGTTCTCTACAGGTTCATCTAATAACACATGGGATTTATTTTCCAACCATCAAAAGTGAAGGCTTCATGCACATTCTCAAAACTGTGTTAGGCATGAATGCAGGGGGCTGGCCCTACCAACTTACAGGTCTCATAAAGCATCTGTTGGATAAGAACTACTGTGTGGATGAGGCTAAGCCTTGGCTGCAAAGGATAAGAGAAAGCTTTGAATGAGACCTGGCTCTCAATTATCCTGAAACAAAGCTTTTCCTATATACTCACAACTCCATCACCAGGTGAGAAAAGACTGGCCCATCTACAACTGTAGCAAAGAGGCAGACATGGAGAAAACAATAAACTTGTTTGATTATTCCAAGACTTGTTCTTCTCAGAGATGGGAACAGAACAAGTCTATATTCTATATGAACAGAATAGCAAACCACTTACCCATGCTGAGTATTTAACATACCCTTTCCATTCATTCTTGAAACTATTTTATTCTTTAAGAATACAATACAATACATTTTGATCATGACCTATTTCCTCCTAGATAAGACCCACCACTATTTCCCTAACTGTGCCCCACTCCACCAACTTCATTTCTTGTCATTGTTTCAGTAACTCATGCCTCACTCCAATTTGTGCTGTCCCTGTACTCCTAGGTATTGGAGCATCCACTGGAGATGATTAACTTACCAGGAGCCATGTCTTTAAGAAAACTGAGTATCCCTTCCCAAAAAGTCACCAACTGTCCCATAGCTTCTCAGTTAGCTTCTCCCTCCCTTCTAGAATGTTCACTGGCTTAATCTAGTGTAGGCAATTACATCTATGAGGTCATGAGTGCAGTAGTCCTGTCAGGGACAGAAGATGCTCTTCAGTCTTTTCATTCTGTGTATTTCTTATCTTGGACCTGATGTTATTCCCATTTCCGGGTACCTTGAGACATTTGAAAATCCCTAAACCCTCTACCTCTGAGAAGTGGCTAAGAATCCAATTCCACAATCCAGAAGGTAAATAATGAAACACCCATAGAGACCTAAGACGGGGGTTAGAATCATCACATCAGGAGCAAAATGTGGTTTTCCCCATCCTCCCTTAAGCCTCATATTTCCCCATCTCCTAATACAGAAGCTACAGCTACTGGGCTCTTTAAGTATTTGTGAGAGAGTGGTTTGACAGCTTCCTACATAACTTAATTAACATTCACACTAAAAAAGCAAATTTGGACTTCTAAATTTAGAAGGGTGGTTCTTATGCAGCTGAGATAATGGGACCCTGAGGACCTAGGGAAGTGTTGACTTCCTGTTCATTTTCAAATTACAAGATGACCACCCTTCACTTGGAGATGTGTGCTATCACGTGGCTATGAAGTGGCTTGTCTTCCTTGAGCTTGAATCTCTCATCACTCTTCCCCGGGCTCTTATTCTTCTTGGAGGGTCAGGGTGGAGAAAGAATTTGGGGCAGAGAACACAAAGATAAACAAAATATGACAGCATATAATTATTTAACCACACATGCATATATTTAGCTCTTTCTTTATTTTCTGTAATGGAAAGATTGGCCTATGAAAAATTTAAATTTCTTCTCTATTATTAATGACTTGGCATCTACTTTACAGGCTTTTGGAGTTCTGCTCTCTGGGACATAAATTGTTCCAAGTGGGAGAGGCAGGAAAGACGCAAAGGCAAATAGAAGTCTGTGAATACTGGGATGCAGAGAAGGAGGAAGCCAAGTAATGAGGGCTGGACTCTCGTCCGCTGAGGCTTTTTTCGATGCCATGACATATGAAGAGCCATAGCTCCTTTTCAAAACCAAGAGCATGCTTGGAAGAGCCAGCAACAGGCTGGACCCAGTGCCTTGGTAGCTTTTCTCTGAGTCCCTGGTATATAGAGAAAGGACACAGCTCCATCTCTAAAACCAGAGGTATGCTTGGCAGAGATGACAATGACCTGGGGCTAGGGCATGAAGGGAGCAATGGCTTCAGATTCTGAGAACCCAATTCTTTCCACCCTATGAGGCTGAGGTTATCAAGGCTGCTGTGTGTTCCGTCTGTACTGTTCTTTTTTTTTTTTTTTTTTGGTTTTGGTTTTGGTTTTGGTTTTGGTTTTTTGAGACAGGGTTTCTCTGTATAGCCCTGGCTGTCCTGGAACTCACTCTGTAGACCAGGCTGGCCCCGAACTCAGACATCTGCCTGCCTCTGTCTCCCAAGTGCTGGGATTAAAGGCGTGTGCCACCACCGCCCGGCCCGTCTGTACTGTTCACACTGTGTTCTCCTGGTGCAACACTTTTTGATTAGCTTCCTGATGATTTAGTCCCATTGTATGATAGATTCTGTTGACTCGGTCCTATTTCTCCTCTGATAATAGTAGATAATATGCTACACTTCTTAATGAACTTGCTTGGCATAAGACATAGCTTATTCAAGACCTCCAGATTCCAGGGTTTCTTAACTTCTCTATCTTCTATCCTCTTTATCTTCTGACCTCCTGGTTCTTTTCCTTAGGATTCTGTCACTAAAGAATATCCTTCTGGTCCAGGGCACCAACCTGGTCCACAGAAAGATAACAAAGAAT
This sequence comes from Apodemus agrarius, assembly GCA_964023405.1. Taxonomy (NCBI): domain Eukaryota; kingdom Metazoa; phylum Chordata; class Mammalia; order Rodentia; family Muridae; genus Apodemus; species Apodemus agrarius. The sequence continues at coordinate 21,917,686 of OZ030017.1, forward strand.
GAGGTGTGTGGTTTAATCACAGTGTTGGGCCTGCCCCCACACCTTCTGCCTTATACAGAGGGGTCAGCCAAGTGATCTTTCAGGCTTGAGCTAGTAAGAAGCTCTGATACCCCAGCCTTTGTTGGCAATTGCTGCCCAACAAGATCTAGTTTACGCTTTATATTTGCAGAAGAGTATTCTATTATATCCACTTCACATGTTCTCTGTTAATAGCCATTTAGCTTGACATTGATTTTTTTCTAACGCCAGCCACACTGAAATAAACTTCTTTATATGCTAGCCCATACATATGCACATGTTAAGACAGAGTAAGCATATCCAAACACACAATTCCCAGCAAATACATGAGGCACAACTAAGTATAAAACATAATCCCATGAACCTGAAAAATGTAAGCACATGAAACCAACACATTTTAAGACTACATGTGAAATAAATATGCAATAGCTAGAGCAAAACGGTTACGGACTGGCATAAGAAAACTAAATTAACTGTATTACAATGGGAAGTTGATGGATTACTTAGATTCAATAAATCAAGATAAGAAACAGAACAGAAATAAGAAGTAAATACGAGAAAACAAAGCCAAATATATTTCCTTTAAATCAGAGCCCAGAGTTAAGAAAGACTGGAGCATGAAGCTCACATGTTCCTCAGAAAGTCTTTAATACTCTATAGAATATGCTGCCTTAGTAAGAATAAAATTTAGAAGTAAACTCAATAAAAATTCAAAGCTAAATAAATACCCCTAAGGGAAAAATGTGGAAAATAATATATTAATATTTTGAATTTCAAACCTGAAGGAAATTTTAAAGACTATGTATTTATAATTAAATGTTCTTCTAGGAGAATTATATTACCACAGGTAATAAGTGAGACCATCCTTTTCCTCATATCCTCACCTCATATTACGTTAAACTTTTTCAAGATCTTCATGGGAGGTGTTTGAAGAAGGTCAGAGAATGCTTGCTTCATCTTATGGTACTACCCTCAGGTGTAATATATCCACACATGGTCACAAGACAGAAAGCCACTGGGCAAACCCACCCAATCTGGAAAGTCGATACAAGAGGAAAATGCCAGGCTCATTGCTCAACATTATTCAACTGTACGGGAAGCACAGGCATTGAGCTCGTCAAATGTAGGCCTTCGGAACCCAGTGCTGAGTGTCTCCCAGACCACCGGTCAGTGACGTCAGCCTTGAACATGCATGCATCCTTTGTTATTGAATTTCTACGTGTGAAGAGCCTGGACTCTTAACTTTTCAAAAAAGCCTCAAATGTCTTCCATCAGAGTTCCTAAGAAGGATAATTTGGGAAACGTTGGCCTAAACCTATTGGAGGCAGAGACACACTGAGGGCTAGAAGCTAACAACAACAACAACAACGGTGTGTGACTGGAGAGATGGCTCGGTGGGAACAGAGCCTGTCACACAAGCATAGAGACCTGAGTTCAGAATCCACGTAAAAGCCAGGTTACATACGTTCGTGTAACCACAGTGCTGGACGGACAGAGACAAGAGGATCCCTGGAGCTTGCATGCCAGCCCCTCTAGCCAAAATGACACCCTCTGGGTTCAGCAGGAAATCGCGTCCTGAAAGATAAGAAAAAGAGCAATAGAAGATGCCCACCTATAGCAGGAACAGGCGGGACTGCCTCTATGTAAACACTGGGCGCCGCTCAGCCACAAAAGCATCTCCTGCAGGAGGACCTAATTTAGGACTGCATGAGAGCCCAAGGATTGCTGGTGTAAATAATGCCAACCAATCAGGAACTGCTCTTTAGAAGAGATGCTTTCTTGAGAGCCATGGGGGCGCGCGTGGAGGGAATTAAAGGAGCTTGTTGCAATGTTGTGAGAGCTTGCTGTGTCCTTTCTCACCTGCTCTGGCAGTTGTTGACTCTGCGCCAAGCGACTCCCAACCCCCAAGGGCAGGTAGGATCTGGAGCAGAGCTGTCCAAGGCACATGCAACACCCAACGTCAACCTCTGCCTTCTGTAACACAGTCACATGTGCGCACGCACACACACATACACATACCACAGATATTAACACCAATACCACACACAAATTTTTTTTAAAAACTCAACGTGTTTAGGAAAAAAAAATATAACTAACACCTGTGTCGACTTCATTCTTAATTCACTGGTGACATGGGATGAAGAAGACAGTTTATACACCAAGCTCATCCCACAAAGGAGAGTCTTTGCTTAGCTTCCTGGATGAGGCTTAAATGGGACTAAGTGGGCTGAGGCTCCAAGTAGAAAAGTCCAAGGGAGCCGGGCGGTGATGGCACACGCCTTTAATCCCAGCACTTGGGAGGCAGAGGCAGGCGGATTTCTGAGTTCGAGGCCAGCCTGGTCTACAGAGTGAGTTCCAGGACAGCCGGAGCTACATAGAAAAACCCTGTCTCAAAAAAAAAAAAAAAAAAAAAAAAAGAAAAGAAAAAGAAAAAGAGTCCAAGGGCTTACCTCCATGGAAGAAAAGGGCTTCACCAGTAAAGTGAACTCAAGCAGCGAGGGAACGCTGAGAGGAGAGTCTTTATTTCCCCCTTTCTATCACATGTAGTAAAAGAAAATTCTAGGCAAAGTGAATTTAACAGCATTAGTGTGACAAAAATATAACTCAAGAATTAGGCCACAACCACACTTGAGGAAGTATAGCGAGATGCCCCACTGCAATGGGAGCAGCTGGCTAGTATAAAGAGAGTGCAAAGGCCAGCTATGGGACGCACTGGAGTGGCGTTTGGCTGATCTGGGTGTGGCTGGAGAGGAGATCCACAGTTAGCTGGGTAGGGCATGTCTTCTAGTCAATCCCAAACCATCAGAGAAACATTAGGATAAATTCTGATAAGGATGCAGGGAAGGGGGAAGCTTAGCCACTGTGTGTGGGATTATAAACTAGTATAGTCTTTACGGAAATCAATTGGAGACTTCTCAGAAAGAACCACCGTATGACCCAGCTGCACCGCTTCTGCGCATACACCCGAAGGACTCAATCCTATCACAGAGATGCTTGCACAACTGTGCTTAATGCTGCTCTGGTCACAATGAGAAGGAAGTGGAACCCGCCTAGCTGTCCTAAAGAAAATGTGGTGTACATACACAATGACGTGTTATTCAACCTTAAAGAAAAATAACATCATAAAATTCTCAGGAAAATCAATGGGTCTGAAAATTACCATATTAAACAAGGTAACCCAAACTGAAAATCAAAAACCACATTCCCTCTTATATGTGGAGTCTAGTTTATAATGTATACATGCATATACATAAATGGGCATAAATGCAGTAAGGCCTAAGGAAACCAAAAGGAGACCAAGAGAGGGTAAAGAAGGAGAGGGAGTGCGAAAGGATACATGTGACATTGAGAGAAAAGTCTAGGAAGGAGTGGGTTCCAAGGAGAGCAAGGAGCTGGGGGTTGGGGGGGGAGAGAAGACTCTACTAAAATTAAAAGTGCAGTAATAAAATTTGATATTATACATGCTAAGTCTGTATTAAAACAAAATTTTCTTTATTGTTAGTTTCTAATTTTGAGAGTATAATATGACTACATCCTCCTCCTCCACTTCCCTTTCCTCCCTCCAATTACTCATGTGCCACACCGTGCTCCTTCTTAAACTCATGACCCCCTTTCCCCTACATGTATAAATATAACCCACTCCGTATATACATACATATATGTGTGTGTACATATGTGTGTGGGTAAGCTGTTGTTGTTGTTGTCCTTAAAAATGGAACCAGCTGACGTAGATACTTCACACTTGACCTTAGCCAAGAGGCCGAGAAGTGATTCCATAGACACTTCAAACAAAAGTTTCCATTTACTTGGTAAGGATTCTGGGTCCAGAAACAACCTCGGGTTAACATATATATTTTTATTTTCAGGGCTGGCCATTAGGGCACTCAGCAACCAAAGGGTTTGCTCCTCCCTGGAGAAGTTTACATCTCCTCTCAACAGTCCTTAGTGGCCTACAGCTCTTTGTCTAGGCTTGAGGCCGCATAAACTTTCCCTCTTCCAGATTAGCCTGACAATGTTTTTCCCAGAAGCCATATACTACCTACCTAACAAACCCCACAACAACAACCAGGCACAAGAAGAAGCCCTCCTTTGAGTTGTTCAGGATTGTCAAAAAAAAAAAAAAAAAAACTTATAAGACACCGTAGGCTGTTACTGACGTCCTTGGTTACCACCCAGAGGTGGAAGATAAGTCCCTGTTGCAGAAATACATTTTAAAAAAAAAAATGAAGCAGCTGCAATAAATACCGAAACAAAAGTTTCCGTTTACTTGGTAAGGATTCTGCGTCCAGAAGCAACCTCAGGTTAATAGCCCCCTGGTTATTTAACACATGGCTAAACATTAACATACCGTGATACCTGCATGAGCCTGTCTCTGGCAGGCCAAGATATGCCCTCAGAGCCAGCCTGCACTGGAAGCAGTTGCTTCTATGCCTAAAACGAAACAAAAAGACCTCATTAACCAAAAATAAAAAAAAATAAAAGTGCAGACACTCTTATTCTTTCCCTGAAAACACTGACTGCCCCATAGGCAAGGCAAGCTTGATAATGGTATGTTTTTTGTTTGTTTGTTTGTTTTATTCTGTTTCTTTACGGTTGCATATGCTTGTATGTCTGATTATCATAAATTACTTAAGAGATTACTCATTCCATTACCAGCATCTTAGAACTGGCTTGTTTTCAGAGTTCCAGAGAAGTGGCCGTCAGTTATTTTTTTACTGTAGTCATTTACACATAAATCACATTTACAGAAGATTACCTATATCACGTATTTGAATTTGTTTTCATCCCAAACCAGATTCCCTTCAGGCCTAGAGAAAATGTATCAGCATATATGCTTTGCAAGTTTGGGTTATCAGTATTCAAACCCCCACCTAGATCCTCAAATTCCCCTCTCAGCAAATGTACACATTTGTTGTCATAATTCTTTGACAAACAGGAATGTTTCCATCATCTCTTACTCCTATTGAGTTTTCTTCCCTGTGGTGTTTTTGGTTTGTATCATCACACTACTTTTGAATATATTTCTGAGGCTCTGAATAGGGTAATTGCAAATTTCTCTAATGCTACCTTCCTTGTTCAGAACTACCTGTAGCTTGCAGAGAAAGACAAGGACAACGTTGGAGCGCAGCTCATTAGAGTGGCTGTGCTGTAGTTGTGATGTTATAGTAAATCTGAGACCTCATGCATATGCGTACACAAAGTCGTCTGAGACTTCATGCATATGAGGGATGCAGAGGTGAGTAGGTCTGCAGAGCATGATGTGAAACTCACAAAGAATCAACAAAAAGGATAGGCAGATATAGATAGATAGATAGATAGATAGATAGATAGATAGATAGATAGATAGATAGAATGATTGATAGATAGATAGATAGATAGATAGATAGATAGATAGATAGATAGATAGATAGAATGATAGATAGATAGATAGATAGATAGATAGATAGATAGATAGATAGATAGATAGATAGATGGACGGGCAGATGGACAGACAGATAGATAGAGCATATATGAAACAAAGGCAGGCTTAAATTTTGTATTTCATATATAATAATGCCTCATAAAATGTAAGCCAGTATGTAAGAATGGCTATTGTTATTGCAGTGATTCTTGAGAGATAAGCAATATAATTGATACTATCAAATACAAACTTACCTTGAGGGACAGAGCACAGTAACTTACAGAAAAAAATAGATAAAGAATTTTATTTCCAGGATATTCAACCAACAAAAAAAAATGGCACAGAGACTAAAGACTGGAAATATGGAATGTGATGCATATTTAGCAAGCATATTGAAGTGAATAAAGAAAACTAATTAGTTTCTGGAAATTATTAATGGAAATATCCATTGGCAAATCAGGATGTACAGAGTAGCAGCTTGAGAGAGAAAACAAAGCGAAAATAGAAATTTTAGAGTCACAACAAAAACTAGCATTTACCCAGTTCTAATCTATGAAAATTGTTTCAACTGCTTTACAAAAATTAAGAGGGTGTCATTGTCTTTCTCACCTTGTAAGTGAGAAACTAATGACAGGGAAAATGACCGGAATTTGCTCACATCGCACTGAGTGGACAAGGAATTTGAACCCTGACTGTAAACCTCCACAGTCCAAAACCTTGATTGTGTTGAGGTTTCATGTTCCTGCCACAAGGAAATAATAAATGGCTAAGATCAAATGTAGAGGAGAAAATATCAAGAACCCATGCAAGTTCATAGCTGTGAGAAAGGAGCTGGGCCAGAACTAGCAAAAATTGAGGTCATAAGATAGAAGCCAGAAGGGTTGCTCTTTCTAGTGATAAAAAGGGGCATTCTACATGTTAAGCGGGAAGGTTAATACAAGGAATTGGTTATATTCCATAAAATGAAATTCAGTACATAAGAATAACTATTGTTATTGCAGTGATTATTGAGAGATAAGTAATATAATTGACACTATCCAATATAAGCTTATCTTGGGGGACAGAGCACAGTAACTTATAGAAAAAATGAATAATTTTATTTCCAGGATATTCAACCAACAAAGGAAAAATGACTAGGATGGAAATTTGAAGAATACTAACAGAATCTAATGAAGCGCCCTGTGGATTAACAACATCAAGAACCACAGAAAACCAAAATCTATGGCCAGGGCTCATTGTGACTGGTTTATTTAGGATGCGGTTCCAGGGAGCTGTAAAGAGGCACCTGGGAGAATGAGACAAATCCAAAATAAAGGGCTGTTGTTAAAAATCATTACCTTAAACAACTGAGGCTAATTTCTACCAAGAATCTCTCAAGAAGGATATAGAAGACTCTGAAGTTGATTGAATAGCTCCCAACCTATATTTTAGGGATGAACATAGTTGGTTGCAGGGCAGATTACCCAAAATCTCTGTAGTGTGCTGTAGGACCACAGACCTAGACATGACCCTCGGGTTCTCTCCACCATGCACACTGCTCTTCATTTCCCACCTCCCCATCACATAATCATTCAAGGTAGTGGCACTGGAATGATATATAATATATATTTATAATACATATAATATATTATATTATATTATAATTATATAATATAAATATATGTGTATGTATATATACATATATATGTGTGTGTGTATATATGTATATATATATATACATATATATATATATATATGTGTGTGTGTATATATGTATATATATATATACATATATATATAATAAGCTATTAGGGATGTAACAGCTTTACCTGCCAATATTCATTGCAACAAGTCCCTGGTCTAGTTCAACATTTCTGGTTTCTGATACACCACAAATACTGAACCATCACCAAGACTCTTCTTGAACATCCTGCTGTTGCCCGGAGTCGGGTGATCTTGTGACCAGACAGGGTGTTCAGGAGCAGGTTCTATGTGAGTTCCAGGCTGCTGCACACCTCCCTGCCCTCAATGTCCACATCCCCAAGGCTCACTGGCTCTACCTTTGTGTTTGTGGTCTGCATGCAGCCCCACTGACCCTTCCCCTTGTCTCCCATCACTGCAAGTAGCAACTCCAAACCAGCCCTATTCGGTGATGACATCTGGTTCTACAGTAGCAGCTGCTCCACACTCCAGAAGCTTATAGATGAGGCAAATGGTGGGAAGAACTGGCTCGAAGCAGTGGACAGACAGCACACACCAGAGTTGATCAACCCTCCCAGGGCTTCTGCTGGCCACTCCACTTCATTTCTTGACCTAAGCGCTACTTACATAAGCGTGCTCACATTGTAATATGTGCCTCAAAATGTGTCCCTCCAGTTGTTGACATCACTATACGTATTGAACATTCCCATTTTAAATTTTTTTCTCTGAAAAATATAATGCTAGATACAGAAATTGGCAAGTTACTCACTTGGTAAATATTAGCTACAGTAAATACAATTTTGGAAGCCAGACAATGTGTATTATAATATTTGAATCTTTGATTCCCTTACTAATACCCTGCAGCCAAGACAAGAATTGAGAAAATATAGATCGAGAGGCATCCAGGGAAAAGCTGTTAGAGACATCATGCCTTTGGGTATGGAGAGGTATTTATTCATCCCCACCCTCTCTTTCTAAAGCCAAAGAGGCCCTTCTGCCATTTCCTCGTTTTCTATAGAGAGGAAATCCCAGCCTTAAACACTTCTTTAATTTTAGGTCTTCAGGGATATGCATATCCTTACAAAGAGAATTTTCTCTTTTTTCTCTTTCATATCAATTAACATTTATCACCCTATGCATAATTAAGATCCGTTTAATTATGAGCACTAACTGGAGGCTCGCTCCCGTGAGCATACCACTTTTGCTTCTTTGACAAAATGATCTCTGCACTTTCCCTCGCTCCCCCTCTTCTGCTTGGCATTAAGTTTTGACATTAAGATTCTCTCCTGATTTAATCTCCCTGGTTGTCGCATGCCTCCCTACAGAACACTGAGGACAAATGTTGGGGCCATCAGTTACAGTCAGCCTCAGCCATTTTGTTACAGCTTCCTGGACAGAAAGCTATTTGCCTTCCTCGTTAGTTACCCTCCTTCCGATTTTACGTGGGGAAATTTTACAGTCCATCCAGGCACAACTGCTTCACTTTACTAAATGTGTTCGGCACTCGAGGGCGTACTTAGCCACATTTCTAATTGGTCTGTTCCTTTCAGCCATAAATGGAAGATTCCTGCCAGGCAGCCATTCTCTCCTCTGTTAACTGCATATCTCTAGCTCTGTACCTTAGTGAGCAATCAATTCAAATTTGCTTTTGAATCAATGTCCTACGGTTGGGACAGCAGATGTCCCATAGTATCTTAGGCATAATGTTGCTTATACTGTTTCACTTCGCTGGAGACCCTGTGAACAATAAGCCCAACCGGTGGGTCCTGTAGGGACAGGGCATAAACAAACATAGGTACCAGCTTAGTGTGCTGCTTCATAAGCCCAGAGGTAGAAATGAAAAATCAGTAATGAAACTGGGAAACAAGACAAAAATATCCACAGTGATGCAGAAATTAGTGTGGGTGCAAAGTTGCAACCCTAGGAGCAGAGCAGAGAAGGTATTTGTCACGTGAAGAAACAGACGAATATATGAATTCAATGATGAACGTTCATGGCAACTTCAGAGTCAAAGGTGAGAATTATAGTTAGCATCTATGACCCATTTTTATAATGCGAACTCACACTCCCTTACCCAATGCTGCTAATACAACCCAGTGTTAGCATAAAGTTATTTGCGCTGTAGGTGAAGTCACAGTTCACTTCTTCATATCCTAAAAGCTGGATTCTTCTCCCAGCATATTTCTAAACTCGTGGTCCCAAATCTGGCTATCTGCACACTGTCTGGCCACAGAGAGCACTGCTTATTTTCCTATGAGCCATAAAAGGAGCCTCTTTCACCTGGTGCGTTCCAGCCCACCATGTTTCCAAACTTTTTGATCTTTGTCAATCTGATAGATGAAAATGAACATCACAGTGAAGTTTCAATTTGCATTTTTCCAATTATAGAGGATGTTGCACATCTTCTCATGATTTTATGGGCTGCTGATATGTCCTTTTCTCTGAAGTATTTATTCATGTCTTTTGCCTATATTTCTAGCGTGCTCTTGGACGCTTCCCAAACAATCTATAAAAGCTTCTTGCACAGTACAGAGCTCAGGACTTTGTTATGTAAATATTTTTTCCTGATCATCTATCTTCTGACTTTGTCTCTGTCATCAAAGGTGCTTAGAGTGGTTGAACATATCAGTATTTTCATGACTTGTGCTCTCTGTGAAGCTTAGTCTTTCTTCTGAGCCAGAATTATTCTTAAAGGCTCTTGATTGTTCTAATCATTTACGGCTGTATATCTTCTTTTTCCCCCCTTGCATTTAAATCTTTAATTCACTAAAAAACCATTTTGGTCTGGCATATTAAGTATTCATGAGGCAACATTTTTTTCCAGATGGCTACCCAGATGCCTGAACAATCTTCCTCTGCACTCGTGTTTTGAAATGATGTCTTTATTGGAGGCTGAATCCCTGGATGCACTTGACTAGGTATCTGGCCTTTCTGTCCTGATGCACTGCTCTATCTACTTATGTGAAATTATCATCCTATTTTAACATGTATGGTACTGTGTTAAGTGGGGGGAAAACACTGGTCATTCTTGCTTTTTATTTTTCTCAGTGAACTATAGAATCAGTTGGCTTTGCTGGAAACAGCCCCTTTAATGTATGCTTTTTGGCTATACAAGAATATTGTGTCCTTCACTCCTTCATACTCCCCTTTCTGTCCCTGGACAGTTGGAAAGTCTTCTTCAACTAGCTCTTACATGTTTCTTCAGATTATTCTCAGAAATTTTGCCTGTTCCTAGTTCCTATTGCTGTCAAAGAAAGGAAAGAGAGAATGACTCCCTGTTGGTATGGCAATAGAAGGACTCCAGCCCTCCATCCCTCTAGCTGGCTGTTGTTTACAAAGAATATTCCCTCCTTTACCTTAATTGCATATACTGCTCCATTTTTAAAATTTCTTACCAATTCAACGAATTTCCAGCTCATTTTTGGGTCTTCTAAAAACCAACTTAAACTTCCATCCTCTCTTTCTTCTTCCCCTCTCTCCTCTTTCTTGTCTCTCTTCTTGCCTTTTTTCTTTCAAGTATATTGACTAACATCACTAAGCCAATGTTCAGATTTTTCATTATGGTAGGAATCCCCTGGACATGTTTTTATTGCCAATCTGTTATAAGCTACATGCTGTGTGCTCTCCAAATTCCTATATGGAGCTCTAGTACCCAACAACATTGGGTGACATTAATTTGGAGTGTCAACTTGGATGACTCAAGGGATGCCTAGGGAATTGGAAAATCTTTCTGATGATAGCTGAGGTTGTCTAGGCTGGGTGTCCAAAGGAAATCAAGAAAAAAATAAAACAGATGAGGAAGGTTTTGCTCTCGCTCGTTCTTCTTCCCTGACATGTATTTTCTGATGGTAGTACCCTTGGACATCACATCAAGGTTCATTGGTATTTGGGTGGAGACTTCCATCAGTATCACTGGGGGATTCTCAAGCCTTTGACCCCAGAAAGGAGTTACATCATTGCTCTTTCACCGTGAGGTTTTCAGCTTCTTGGGCAAAGTTGCTACCAAGCTCCCTGACTCTAGCTCTCAGACGGCCTTCATGAGCATTTCTCATCTAAGTGATCATGTGGCCCAATATAGTAAGCATTCTTTACTGAAAATGAGTGCCCTATGGATTCTGTTTTTCTGTAGGCTAATATATATGGTATTAAGATACAGGTGTGGGATAGTAATTATATCATGAAAGTGAAGCTTTGTGATGGGATTAGTGTCTTCATAGGAGAAGAGAGAAGGCCCTCTCTGTTTCCACCAATTGAAGACACGATGCAAACTCAGCTATCTGCAAACAAGGAAGAGGATCTTTACCAGAATCCATCCGTGTAGATAGTGGGTCTTGACTTCTATTCTTTAGAAATGTGGAAAGTGCATTTTGTTGTTTAAGCTCTCCAGTCAATGCTGTTGTGTCAGAGAGTAGCCGTTAGTCAGTGTGATATCCTTATCATACAGTAACTTATCTCAATTAAGTTTTTTCTAAACTTTTTTCTAAACTTTTTAGCCTTTTATATGGTACTTGGGATTAATACTAGGATTTTGTAATACTCAAGTACTTTTAATATCTGCAATGAACCCTCCATGTACTCTATATACTATACATCTAAAGTGCTACTTGATTCTGCTTCCTAATTTCATTTGATATGTCTACATCATTTTTTATAAATGACATTGATCTGTGGTATTTTTATGTCCAATTTTTATTAGGCTCACCACATTTATGAAAAGAATTTGGAAGCTCTTACACATTTATCCACCCTAGAGCTGCCTTCTCAATTACAGTAGCCAACAAAAACATGTGGCTTTTTAAATTTAAATGAACTAAAATTCAATAAAACTAGAATCCAGTTTCTCTACAGAATGAGCTGCATTCAAAAGCCCAATGGCCATGTGCCTGGCAACCAGTTGGTTGTTTGGACACAGAAAGTTCAAAGACACAAAATGCTAGAGAAGCATTTGAAAAACAGCCAGGTCACCTTTTCATTGATAAAATACTTTGGGAAACAGTGCCTATACAGTTGTCTGTATATCTTTAATTGAAATTAGTGTTCTAGTTTTTCTACTCTGGGACCATGTATGCCCCCAAAATTTATCTATTTTCAATGTTTTCAAATTTATTTAAAATTCATATGTCACGGCTCTTCTAAATTTCTATTAGTCTCCAATTATTTCCTCAGCCTTCTTTTTTTTAATAGGAGGGATCTGTGCAACCTTCTTCCTTTCATGACTGGATGAAGTCATGGTCAGCTATAGTCTCCAGTTACCAAGACAAATACTAATCTAAGTGGTTCTGCGAAGGACTTTAGTAGCCTATAGGCAGTATGCTTTCACTAAGGGAGATTTTTCTAGATATTCTGAGGACACTTCATATGTTGGAATGTCTTGGGAACAGATGGGATTTCTAAAGAGAAAAAAAACCGTGCAAGACGTGGCATGACAATTTTACCTGCTCCAGCCTGTTCCTGCCCCATGGATTTCAGACTCACTTATGCAGCCCACAATCAAAACTGTTGGAGATTAGCTACAAGTTTCTCTGTTTTGTTAATTTTTTAAAGGGGTAGCTTTTCATTTAGCCATTAATAATTTCTCACTCCCCTGTTTTCTAAATCATTAATTTTTGCTTTCGTCTTTGTTAATTCCTTTGTTTTGCCCTCTACTAGATAATATTATTTGGTTTTTAATAACTTTTTTGAGGTATGTGATTAATACATTGATTCTCATTCGTTCTTGCCCATTAGCATATATTTTGAGATTAATAATATTTCTCAGAGCACTGAATTAAATGTATTCCAAACCTTGCAGTGACCTTATAACACTTATTAAGTTTCTGAATATTCTTCTTTAGACTTGTTCTTGGAGATCATAGAAGACTTCGGTGTACACTTTTTAAGAATGCCTCTTAAAAAGAGGTATACTTTGCTGGCAGTTACCCTGGTTCCTTTGGGACACACAAATGTCTGATTTTTCTTTGCTGTTACTTATTTTATAATTTGACATTTTACTATCTTTTCAGTGTTTAAAATATAGGATGTGAATTTTAACTATCATCCCTAAGAATACGGATGCTATTATAGTACCATCCTCAAACTGAAAATCTCTGTAAGGACATCACTCACATATGCTATGGAAGACTAGCTCAGCATCAAGCAGGTGAATCATTGGGAAGGAAAAGGCATTTGGAGACCAATGACACCTCTGGAGAGTTCATTCTCACCTGCTACCTTGCAGGATCCGGCAACCAAGCACGTGGTTGAAATGCCTCATCCCACTGAACCATCTCTGGTCCTAAATGAAACATAATTTTAACTACAGAATTGAGAGACTTAGAGAGAATGAGAAAAAAAGGTCTGAGGTAAAGATTAAGGGAAAGGTAAATAACAAGATAGTAATAACACTTGTACATACACAGATAAAGTCAAGACAAAAAGTAAACTAGAATTCCGAGGAGATAATTGGATGTGGGAATTACTTTTTGATTCTAGGAACCTTGAGTTTTCTGTTTAGAAATACCAAAAGGCAAGACTATAAAGATCAATGCCTAGAACATGAACAAAAAGAGGACTCGACAGTAAACCTAATGTAAACTGCTCTCGGCAGTAAATTGAGACCTAGTGAACTCCATCGTTAAGATGAGGATGACCCAGTACTAAACACTATTTGCACAGCCTTGCTACCTGGAGTCACATCCTCACATGACCAAGGAGACAGTCACATTACCAACCTTGAACACAAGCTAAGCTGATCTGTGATGGAGCACCCCTCTCTCAGGCTGCTAGGCTGAAATAAATGCAAACTTTCTCTTCATGCAAAGAGATTTATTCTACATATTCCTACAGTTATTCTTTTGTTTATAGTGAAAATAAAACAGCCAAATAAATCAGACACATGAGGAAATAAATTCAGGAGAAATAATAAACATCAAAAAATTCCCTCTAAAGCATCATGCACAGGCATTATCAGACACAGATTATAAAATTACTGTGCTTGCTGTGTTAAAAAGACATTTTAAAGCTTGAAAATATTTGCAGAGAGCCAGAAAAGCTGACAGGACGCATCTGAGAGAGAGTCAAATGAAATTCGAGGACAGAAAAGTTAACAAAACTTTAAAATGAGAAAAATATGTTAAAATGCATAAGTCATAAGAAACAGAATTCAACACGGATGAATTAAGAGCACAGAAAACATAAAAGAAATAGAAAATAGAATAAGACTGTGTAACCAATGTTTAATCAGATGCCTAAAGAGAAAGAGAAAGGCAATATGGGACAAGCAATACTTTGAAGGTAACAAATGGCTGAGCAGACTCCAAAACCAAAACAGGACATTAGTCCAAGTATTCAAGAAGATTGAAGCAACTGACAGGCTAAATAGTTTTTTAATCCCACATCCTGACATAACACTGTGCAACTGCAGAAAATAAATGGAAAAGAAAACAAAATCTACATTTAGAATTCCTAGATAGCTGCTAGGCTATACCAACACACCACACACTCACACACCACAAGGGAGTTGGCATTTTGCATTCTTCTGTTTCTTTTATTTTTGAGATTATAACATAATTACATTCCTTCCTCTCCTCTCCCCACTCCCCCCCCCAAAAAAACCTCCCAGATATCCTTCTTTCTTTCAAATCCATAGTCTCTATTTTCATTTATTATTACATACATAGATTCCTAGCTATAATCTGCTCAGAATGGACAATGTTTCCAGGGCTGACAATGTGGAATTAGCTAACCAATTTGTGTGTTTTTCCCTCTGTTGAAGAGCTATCTTTACAAGAGAAAGCAAACCCACAAAGCTCTCAACCCAAAATTTATCCTGTCTACAAAAAAATCTAGACACAGAGGATAGAGAAGAGATTGAGGGAATGGCCAACCAATAACCAACTTAACTTGAGACCAATCCCATGGACAAGCACCAATCCCTAATGCTCTTGATTCTCTGTTATGCTTGCAGACAGGACCCTGGCATGACTGTTCTCTGACAGGCTCCACCCAGTAGCTGACTCAGGCAGATGCAGACACCCACAGCCAAACAGTGGATGGAGCTTGGGGGCTCTTGTTGAAAAATAAGAAGGATTGTGGGCCCTGGAGGGGATAGGAACTCCACAAGAAGACCAACAGAGTCAACTAACCTGGACCCTTGAGGCTCTCAGAGACTGAATAACCAACTAAAGAACATACATGGGCTGAACCTAGGCCTCCACATACACATATGTAGCAGATGTTTAGCCTGGTCTTCATGTGTATCCTGAACACTAGAGAGGGAGCTATCCCAAAAGCTATTGCCTGTAAGTGAGGTATATTCTATCTGGGCTGCCTTGTCTGGCCTCAGTGGGAGAGGAAACGCTTAGCCTTGTAGAGACTTGAAGTAGCAGGGTGGGAGGATACCCAGGGGGCCCCCTCCAGCTCAGAGGAGAATGGGAGGGAGATGGGAGAAGGATTGTGAGGGGGAGTGGCCAGGTGGGGGGGGCGGGCAATGAGAGGGATATAAAGTGAATAAGTAAAAAATAAAAATAAAATTTGAATAAAAAAGGAGAATGAAAGTTGAGAAATGATTTTTATAATTACAACCTTGTAACTAGAGAGAGTGGAATGATATTTCAGTTTTGTAGAGAAAAAAAAAAACATTTTGCCAGGGAAACTTTCAAAGGTGAAGAGAATATTACAACAAACATGTGAAAACTCATTGCGTACTTATGAAAATGACAAAATTAAAACACCTGGCAGTGTCAGGCATTGACAACGATGAGAAGCAATCTGTGCTCATAGAAATATCTACCAGTGAAATTATAAATTAGGGTCACTTCCTTGTAAATCAGTTATGTATTTTCTTGTAGATTATACATTTACTACTAGTACCCACAAATGCTACTCTTTGGTATAGGCCACCATTTTTTGCTGATGAAAAAAATATGTATTAAAAATATTTTGTCTTTGTTCATGGTTAGGAGATGCTGAACAACTTGAAGACACTGGTCATCAAAAAGGCTGGCAGATTATTAGAGAGTGAGAACTCCGGCCGCCTGCCTCCAGGATGGGGGAGGGGAAGCTGAAAGGTGTGTTACATCTCATGGCCAACAATTCAGTCAATTACATCTGTGTGCTAAAGCCCCAATAAAACCTCTGGAAACGAGAGCTCAGTAGAGCTTTCTGGAACTTTCAGCTTGACTTGTTGACAGGATGAACCACCCAAATTCCAAAAAAGGCCAAAGGGTGTCCCTGTACTGCCCTCCTGCCTGTTTTTGCCATATATACATATATATCCATTCATTTGGATCTTCCTAATCTGTAAAACTATGATCACAAGCATCCTAGTCTACTCAACTATCAAACCTGAAAAAACAACAAAAAGCCCTGATTTCATAGACAGCCCAAAGTGGAGACTTCCCTACGACTTTCAATTGACATCAGAAGTGAAGCTGTTCTTAAATACTATTGTTATGCTAAAGGAACATAGCAATAAAACGATTCCTCATAACATGCTGCTGTTCCTATAAATCAGTGTCTCACTCAGCCGGCTTCAAA
The DNA here is from genome assembly GCA_964023405.1 of Apodemus agrarius. Taxonomy (NCBI): domain Eukaryota; kingdom Metazoa; phylum Chordata; class Mammalia; order Rodentia; family Muridae; genus Apodemus; species Apodemus agrarius. The sequence continues at coordinate 21,934,301 of OZ030017.1, forward strand.
GAAGCTTCCTTTTGCAGTAGATGGGAAATAATACAGAGTACTTAAATTGGACGGTGCTCAGAGAGAGACCTTTGAACACTCAGTCTGAAGTGGGATGTCTTCATTAAATTCCTCCACTTTCAGAAGAAAGGCAGGGATCGTTAAAAGCCAGAGGACTGGAGGACACGTAGGAAATAAAGCCTTCTAAACACGGCTGGACTGATTCACATATGAACTCACAGAGACTGTGGCGACATGCACAGAGCCTGCATGGGTTCAAGACAGATGGGGTTCCAGCGCTCAGACAGAGAAGGGGATATTTTTCTGTACAAAGAAGCTACCTCCAACTAGTAACCTCCTGCAAAAGAAAAGAAATTGGTTTTGTCAAATGGAGTTTCACTGGATATACAAAACACACTTAAAGACATACCCCCCATGTCCAGCAGTAGATGGCCAACACAAAACAACTCAATGGTGATTTTGTAGATTTTTTTTTTGTCTTGTATCGCTTTGGTCACTTTTTTATCTTATTGGCCTTTTTCTGGTATATTGGTGTGTGTGTGTGTGTGTGTGTGTGTGTGTGTGTGTTTCTTGTTTGTTTGTTTCCTTTTCTTTACCTGTTTGTTTTCTAAAGAGGGGGAAAAAAGAAGGCATAGAGTTACATGGGTGAGGAGGTAGGGAGGATCTGGGAAGATGCCAAAGACAAAAAAAAATGACCAGAATATACTGTACAAATTTTCAGAGAGAAAGGAAGGAAGGAAGGAAGGAAGGAAGGAAGGAAGGAAGGAAGGGAGGGAGGGAGGGAGGGAGGGAGGGAGGGAGGGAGGGAGGGAGGGAGGGAGGGAAAGAGGGAGGAAGGGAAGGAAGGAAGGAGAGAGGGAGGAAGGAAGAAAGGGAGGAAGGAAGGAAGGAAGGAAGGAAGGAAGGAAGGAAGGAAGGAAGGAAGGAAAGCAGACATAGAATGAAGTAGGGCTGGTCTTATGAAGAACTGAGATCATGACTGAACATGATGCTGACTTCAGGTAGTTGACTTCAGATCTGTGTTGCAATTGTACCACAATTAAAATGGCAAACAGCATTCTGAAGTCTATCGCTGGCTGGGCAATGCCTGGGCAACTCCCTATGATTTGTGGCTGATGTCTGAACAAGAGGCAGTCTTATGAAGAAATTTTCTTATTTTGTGAGGTCTGTGCTAGCTCTGGGTAGTTAGTGTCAAAAATGAATTAAATTGAACCACACTCAATTTTTAGGGAATCGATGTCAGAGTATGTCTGTGTCCTGTTAAGCGTGTTCACTGCAGGACCATTTATAATAACCCTAAGGCCAGAAACAAACACAAGTACACTGTGATAGAGTTGAAAATCTGTAGGATATATGAATCATAACAAAATGGATGAATTTTAAAGATATAATGTTGACCATCATAAGACATGTGCAGAATAATATGTCTTCTATGATTTCATTCATGAAAGAATGAACTCCAGCAAGAATATGTGAACTCAAACAGTTGTGGTGTGTGCTGGGATACAAAAAACGGTGAAGCAGTGAAAGGAAACAGGTGCCCTACAAAACAAGAGATAGTGTTATTTGTAGGAAAGAGAATGTGGCTAATTGTCAAGAGGTAACAGAGGCAGAATTTTAGGGGTGACTATAAATAGCTGGCCTGCTTAATGGATTTTAGTTATTGAGTCATGTTTTATTCATTTTTCTGAGTATGTACCATGTTGATAATTTTTAAAGTCTTTTTTATTAATTAATTTCTTTACATTCTAAATGCTGGTCCGTCCCTTCCAGAGTCCCTCTCCCCCTGCCACTTCCCATCTCCTCTGAGAAGGTGAAGCCCCTCCCTGGGTTTCCCCACCTTGGTACATCAAGACTCTGTCAGATCAGGCACATCCTCTCCCTCTGAGGCCAGTCAAGGCAGCCATGAAGAGTAAGCCACTTGTCTACCTCATATGTGCCCAGAGGCTCCTTCCAGTCTGTGTACATTCTTTGATGGGTGCCCCAGACTCTGAGAGCTCCCCGGGGTCAAGGTATATTGACTCTGTTGGTCTTCCTTCAGGATTCCCATCTACTTCAGGGCCTTAAACCCTTCCTCCAATTCTTCCATAAGTGCCCCAGTCCTCAGTCTAATATTAGGCTAATGGATATCTGCATCTGTCTCTTTTCTCTTTTTCTTTCTTTTTTTTTTTTAGATATTTGCTTTACTTACATGTCAAATGTTATCCCCTTTCCTCATTACCCCTCCAACAACCCCCTATCCCATCCCCATCCCCATCCCCATCTCCCTCCTTACCATACCCCTCCCCACTTTTCTGACTTAGCATTCCCCTACACTGGGGCATCAAGACTTCACTGGACCAATGGCCTCTCCTCTCATTGATGTCTGAAAAGGCCATCCTCTGCTACATATGTAGCTAGAGCCATGGGTCCCTCCATGGTTGGTGGTTTAGTCTCTGGGAGCTCTGAAGGTACTGGTTGGTACATATTATTGTTCATCCATGGGGCTGCAAAACTCTTCAGCTCCTTGGGTCCTTTCTCGAGCTCCTCTATTGGGGACCCTATTCTCAGTCTATTGTTTGGCCATGAGCCATGGGTATTTTGATCTCCCCTCTAAGAAGGACCAAAGTATTCACACTTTGGTCTTCCTTCTGCTCCTTGGTAAGATGTCCAAGACTTGCTAATAGTAGGAGAGCTGGGTTCTGATGGTACCATACTGTTTTGTTTTCATCATATAGTTGCCTCTCATGTTGGTTGGGCTGAGTGTCCTGCATTGTAACAGGACTCCCAGAAGTCAGATGGAACTGTGTTTCTCAGGTTTGAGGAGGCCTTCTGTGTGTGCATTGGGTTAGATCCGACCTTTTGGGAGGCAGGCAGAGCTACGGAGTGTCGCAACTTACACATGCTGCTCCATGACTCCAACCACCCTTTTTAAAAATCTTTTAAAAGTGAAAGCGGAGATGAGAAGAAACATAAAGGGTATTTTTGTAGAGAATATAGTAAACATATGTAGTCCATCCTAGTTCTCAGAAATTTCTCCTAGCTCTTCTCTGACCTAGCTCACTAGGATTTGTTGCCACTGATATCTAAGTTTCATAAACTAACTGCAGGAACTCTTTCTTCCCAAGTATTTTCTGCTTGGTCCCAGGTCACACCCAGATTTTTCACCAGAAACACTGACCATAGCAAAAATCAGACACAAATCACCTTAACCAACATAGAAACTTGGATGATTTATGTCCTTTTTGAATCCACTGAACAGCAACTCCCACTGGCCTACATAAACAAGGCAGGATGTGCACTACAAATACTTCTGAACAGATCCCACTTTTCAAACATCGGGCAAGGCAGGCACTCACATGCTATGGGAGTAACTAATGACTTTTTAATGGATTTAAGGCGTGCTCCATGAAACAGAACCCATACCTGATACTGTTGATAAGGCCTAGATCCTGAGGCTGTAGAGTTCATAGCTCCTAGGGGGAAGCCTACTACTATTATTCTTCCAAAGGAACATAGAAATAAAATGATTCCTGATGACATATTGCTGTATCCATTCTTCATTATATAACTCAACTTTCATCATAGATGCTTCTTGTTATAGATGGTAATAAACATGAAGACCCACAGCAGAAAATAGGCAGAGAGAAGGAGACTTTGGGAGATTCAGACCTAAATGGATATCTTTATCACATCCCATGCTCAAGGATCAAGGATCTAGGTAGAGGAAGAGGAAGAAAGAATTTAAGAGTCAGAGATGGTAGATGACGCCAAGGAAGTACCATTTTCTAGACACAACAGGACTGACTCACACATGCACTCATAGAAACTGACAGCATACACAAGGCCTGCCCAAATTCAAGCCAGACAAAACCCTAGCACAAAGGGAAACTGAACAAAATGGCACACCCCTAGTGAAGAAGCTATTTGCAATTGGTAGCTACTAAGAGAGGGAAAGACCAACTTTCTTCAGTGGAGTTACATTGAGTGTATCAACCAGGGTAGGACACAAACTCAGGAGTAACTGGCCAACATTTGGAGGTTGTGTATTTTGTTCCTTTGTTTAAGGTTGGTTTTAGATTTGGTTTTTGGTTTTTGGTTTTTTTTGTTTTGGGTTTTTTGCTGTTGTTGTTGTTGTTGTTTTGGGGGGTGGGTTTTTTTTGTTTTGTTTTGTTTTTGATTTTGTTTTTTTGTTGTCGTTTTTTTGTTTGTTTGTTTTGTTGTTGTTGTTGTTGTTTTTGGTTTTTCGAGACAGGGTTTCTCTGTATAACCCTGGCTGTCCTGGAACTCACTCTGTAGACCAGGCTGGCCTTGAACTCAGAAATCCGCCTGCCTCTGCCTCCCAAGTGCTGGGATTACAGGCGTGCGCCACCATGCCCGGCTCATAATTTATTTTGTGTATTCATTTTACATCCCAATCTCAGGCCCCTTCTCTCCTCTCGGCCCAGTCCCACTTTTGCAAATCCCTCCCCCTTTTTGTACCACATCAAGTCCCAGCAGGACTAGGAACATCCTTTCCTGCCGAGGCCCAGCCAGGCAGTCCACATAGGGGAAGGAGATCCAATGGAAGGCGACAAGTCAGAGACAGCCTATGCTCCAGTTGTTAGGAGAACACATAAAGACCAAGCTACACATTGTGTCGGGGGCCTAGGTCCCGCCCATGTTCTTTGGTTTGTGGTTCAGTCCTTCTGAGCCCCCTGGACCCAGGTTAGTTAACACTGTAGGTCTTCTTGAAGTGTCTGTGATGACTCTGGCTAGCTCAATTCTGTCCTCCACTCTTCCAAAAAGACTCCCTGAGCTCCGCCTGATGTTTGGCTGCGGGTCTCTGCATCTGTTTGTATCCACTAATGGATGAAGCCTCTCAAGAGACAGTTATGCTAGGCTCCTGTCTGCAAGCATAGCAGAATATCATTAATAGTGTCAGGGCTTGGCTCTCTCCCATGCGATGGGTCTCAAGTTGGGGCAGTCATTGGTTAGCTGTTCCCTCAGTCACTGCTCCATCTTTTTTCTTTCTTTCTTTCTTCCTTTCTTTCTTTCTTTCTTTCTTTCTTTCTTTCTTTCTTTCCTTCTTTCTTTCTTTCTCTCTCTCTCTCTCTCTCTCTCTCTCTCTCTCTCTTTGGTTTTTTCTCTTTGGTTTTTTCGAGACAGGGTTTATCTGTGTAGCCCTGGCTGTCCTGGAACTCACTTTGTAGACCAGGCTGGCCTCAAACTCAGAAATCTGCCTGCCTCTGCCTCCCAAGTGCTGGGATTACAGGCGTGCGCCACCATCGCCCGGCTTCCATCTTTATTTCTATACATCTTGTAGACAGGACAAATTTTGGGTTGAAGGTTTTGTGGGTGGATTGATGTCTCCCTTCCTCCACTGGAAGTAGTGTCTGGCTACACAGGAGGAGGCCACTTCAGTCTCTACATTCTCCCTCTGGTAGGAATCTCAGCTAGGGTTACCCCCATAGACTCCCCAAATCCTCCCCCACCCCAGGCCTCCAGCTAGTCTCAGAGATGCCCTCCCAATTTCTATTCTCATTCTTTTAAGAGAATGGGAATGGGGGAGTCTGGGAGGAGTTGGGGGAGGGGAAATAATATGAGACAAATATTTTTATGGAAACTTTTAAAAATAACAATGATATAAACATGAAAACCCATGGGATAAGGGAGGCGATGTCAGTGGAAGATGGGAGGCAGTGATCTTCCCGTGTGCTGGATGGAGTAATAAATACTTCCTCGGTCACGCTGACCCTTGAATCACTGAATGCTCCCAGTGTTGGTAAAATTAACCTTTGCCTAGCTACAATAGTCATATACTATGTATTAATTCAATAAACCAGGATGTCTTTGAAGTAAAAGTCTGAGATAAAATAATGCAGAATTTAAATTATTTCAAAAATAGAAATTGAGATGTAAAGGGTAATAGTTTTAAAACTTTATTATAAAATGGGTAAATTATTGAGATATATAAGTATGTGATTTATGCATTGTTTAAAATAATTTAAAGAGCAGTAACATAAAGTTAGACCTTTTCCCTAGAGTACTGTTTTTATATTTGGTTGGTTTATTTGATCCTCCTGCTTCTGCCTCCTACGTACATGGATTTCAGGCAAGTTTCACTATGTCTGACTCTAGAATATTATTATTTTATTCATTAAATTTATAAACCCATGTTACTTATAGTCAGAGGCTTGGTACTTTTTTAATTGGAAGCTTTAGAACTAGACCTTGTTCAATGATGGAGACAAACTACTTTGTGTATAGAATCTCACATGTACACATAGCCGTACTCTCCAAGACTGCAAGTTGCAGCCATGTGGCACACAGTCACCTTTCAACCAATAATAGACCTCGTACACAATGGCATAAACCATGCAGTTTTGTATGTACAACATGGTACTGTGTTTGTGTAGATATACTCTATTTGCATAATGATGAAACTGCTTGTGAATGTATTCTCAGAATAGACCCCCATTGTTAAACAAGACTGTATTAATTCACGTATATTTAAACACAAAGCACATTAAGTTTCTAAATTTGATAAATATCAAGTTTGGAAACAAATCCAGAAAGACCTGTTTGCTATTATTGAGGCTGCTGGTGCAGTTAGTGTGGATATTGTAGCAAGACAATGAAGAGGTTCATATGTGTGTACCTTTATGTCAAAGATTTTATTATAGTCTGTTTTTTACAAATGGCATTTTAGTACTGTGTGATGGTTTGGAGACTTTTCAAGACACTTAAGCTATGTCTTTGAAGTGAATGGTATCGCAGAGTTAAGAAAACAAAACTGCACCAGTTACAGAGAGCACAGGTGTGGGCTCTCCGCAATCCTGTTACACAGGAGAAAACTCAAACTGAGAGAAAGACCATATGGATAAGATGAGATTTGTTCATCCTTTTGAGACTGCAATAATGAGGTGGAGCTAGATGGAGCCCATCACAGTAAAAGGCACATTAGATCAGCTGTTTGACTGAGTGAAACACACCCATGGAAATGAAAAAGGTAGCATGTGTCACTTTGGACAAAAACACTAGAATATGACATCTGCACGGTGAACGGGGAGTTAACACTCTAGGTCTTCTTGCAGTGTCCGTGATGACTCTGGCCAGCTCAATTCTATCCTCCACTCTTCCAAAAGACTCCCTGAGCTCCGCCTGATGTGTGGCTGCGGGTCTCTGCATCTGTTTGTATCCACTAATGGATGAAGCCTCTCAAGAGACAGTTATGCTAGGCTCCTGTCTGCAAGCAAAGCAGAATATCATTAATAGTGTCAGGGCTTGGCTCTCTCCCATGGGATGGATCTCGAATTGGGGCAGTCATTGGTTAGCTGTTCCCTCAGTCACTGCTCCATCTTTATTTCTATACATCTTGTAGACAGGACAAATTTACTAAGTGTCCAGATTTCCCAGAAATTCCTTTCTTTAAAGTTGATTAAAAGATTTTTTTAATGGATTAGCAATTTTGTTCACTGTAGTTTGAAGCTATGAAGTAATGGTATGACAGTCAGCAGAACAGCCATCAAATGTCTGAAGATGAATTTTCCAGAAGCTGATGCACCCCAGATTGTACCCTCAGGATGCACACATGAGCCCCCCAGATAACTGAGAACCCTGGAGCGAGGCTCTCCTCAGTGAGTCTCCTTCAGGAACTGAGCTTGCTAAGGAGCTGCGTCTTTGTGCTTATAACATGTTCTGGGGACAGGCTGCCTCCAGTGGTTTGTCTGATCCATGGTATCTCCTCTCTATGGTGATTATGAAGAGCTACCCCAGGTCCAGAGCTGTCATCTGTGACATGGTTTAGGGTTTCTGCTGTGACTCTCACATTTCAGCTTGTCTCTTTCAAGCCTGCTTCCTTCACTCCAGCCAAGGTGGCGGATGCTGCATCCAAGCCTCCGTCCTGGCGTCTGTGTCCTGGGGTCAGCAGTCTGTAGCAGCATTTTAGAATTCCGCTCCTAGAAGAGGTGGCATTTGTGGAAAACACAATCTTCAGCCTCAAATGATTCTAGTACAGGTGGATGAGATCTTTTCTTTCAGTTTTAAAATATATTTTATTCCAAATGCCATGTTATATCTACCATGACAAGATTTTCACGATAATTTAATACGATCTCCTTAAAAACTGGTTGACAATAAACCTCTGGGATTTTCTGTCTGAATTTTCTCATATTTCAGAGTCTTTGCCCCCTGATCTCACAGGATTAGAGAGAGACTTTGCCCATTGTCTGTACTGGATTGAACATCAATAAAACTGAGAGTATACCTATCTATGCCTTTTACGTATTGAAGTGAAAGATGGTGGGTGTGGCAGGTAGTATGTGCGGGTGAACTTGGTAGCGATGCAGAGCGCATTGTAGAGTCCAGCTTTCAGTGGGAATGCTGTGGCGATTGATGGAGCACAAGAAGGGAACATGAACTTGGTAAGTAACTGTCTGGACCTGGGCAGGGGATACAAGGCAGGAAGACAGACTCTGAGGTCGTCCCTAGGCCTGGGCTATCTTGTGCTTCCACCCTCCACAGCAGGAACATGAATCTCCAGGTTTAAAGAGGTACTCCTGTGCTCTTCATTTCCTGTTTAACAGAGAATACAAGCCCTTTGTGCTGGCAATTTTTATGTCAACTTGACACAAGCTAGAGTCCTTTCGGAAGAGGGAACTTCAATTGAGAAAATGCCTTTACTAGCTTGACCTGTGGGCGTAAGAGGTGCACTTTCTTGAGAGGATGAAACTCGCTGTGGGTGGTACCACCCCTGGACAGGTCATCCTGGGTGCTATAAGAAAGGCAGACCAAGTTAAGCCAGAGAAGCAAGCCAGTCAGCAGCACCCTTCCATGGCCTCTGCATCCCTTTTTGCCTCGATGCCCCCCCTTAGAATTCTTTCCTTCCCTGACTTCCTTCGATAATGCACAGTGGTGAGGAGCTGTACAGTGAAATAAACCCTTTATCCCAAGTTGGTTTCGATCATAGTGTTTTATCACAGCAATAGAAATCCTAACTGAGAAAACCTTCCTGGGGCTTAATGCTCAGTCTCTGAGGAAAACTTTTGTCTGAGTCTTGATGCCAGAGGTGGCCTTAGAATTCCGCTGGCTACAAGCTAAAAAATATGCTTATGTTTCCCTCTTCTGACTATTGGGGATTCTTGGCCATTTGTGGTTATCTATTTTGAGGATGTTAGGTTTGTTTTATGGTCTGGCCTGGGCCAATTTGGTACAGATCAGAGGTGACCAAGGAGGCCAACTGGGTAAGTGAGGGGTGAGTTTCTCTACTTGATTGTAGAATCTAGGCATTGTTAACATAAATAGAAATATTTTCTATATGTCAAAACAAAACACACACTTTTAGAAGCTATATCATTTGGACATCATTTGAGTAAAACCTTGTTTGCTACATAACGTCCTGAATAAAATGTGGATGAAAATGAAGAGTAAAGAAAGAAACAGAAATGACAAGCACAGGTCTAAAAGGGACCAGGAATTCATATAGGACAATCGGCATACCAGAGTGATGACAGATGTGGGTGCCCAGTGGTGAAGCATGAGAGTGGGAAATGACTTCTGACCATCTGTACCTGGATGATCAGTAGGATGAGAATGAGCGGTAATACGTGAGATTAAGGAGACTCTAGAAACCACCTTGTCCAATCCCCTCTCATCCAGGAACAAACAGAATCCCAAAGACTTACAAGTGGCCTGGCCTGGTCCAGCACCCAGAAAGAAGCAGCTTGGACTCCCATCCTCTCCTCTGTTCTATGCATGGCCCTCCAGAGCTTGACTGGGGAAGGGGGGAGACAAACGTGAAGAGCACTGTTCAGGACTGTAGATATTCCTTCAGATGTCTCCCAAGATGATCACGCCTGGAATTCCTGCCCACTTCAAGCACCTCTCATTTCCTAAGTCTGAGGATTTGGCATAAACACCAAGTCTGAGATAAAGGAGGAAATTCCTGTCTAGCTCAGTGTCAGAGACACTGACACTGTAGGGGATTCTGTGGAACAATGTGTCTCAGTTGTGTGTGACAGCAGTATTGTGGTCTGAAGGCTTCATCCTGAAATAAATCTTGGACAGGTAACAGAGAAATTTCCCCCATAAAAGTACCCAAGAGTTTCCTGTGGGGACTTTCCCCTGCCTGTATTTCAACAGAAATCTCTTCTGCATTCACCACACCTAATTCCATGAACCCACATGGCTGGAAATCTGCCATCCTTAACATATATAATAAGGGGGAAATGAGGAGTAGAAGAAAGTTCACATCATATACCAGTCTTCAAAACAGAAAAGGCTGACAATATTACTCTGTTTCTCCACTTGTTTGTACTTTTTTGCTAAATAGGAGTTCCAGGACTAGTCAGTGTTGGTAAGTTACCCTCAAACTTTCCCCACAGTGTCAGATGCAAGTCTGGGCAAACTTGAGGTCCTCTGCTCTCACATGTTGGTTGTCATAAGCCAGTGTCAGCACTGACAGCATGCCCCTGTCCCTTAGATGTTTCCTTAAGCCCCAACTCATTGTCTGCATGGACACGGAGCAGGAGCTGAGCTAAACACGGTGCATAGGCTCATTCTAATTTAAGAAACAAAACACTTGTCTTATAGATATGTAAGTAGATTTTTCCCAAATCAAAAACCCAGAAAGTAAAAGAATCAGGATTTGGATTCATGTCTTCTACTGTGTGATTTAGTCTTAAGAATGGATATCTTTGCTGGGAAGAAACATAATCCCATTCGTACTGGGAGGTAGACCTGGGCCTTCGGTGAATATTTTGGTAACATAAAATGAGAGATAATGTACAAACCAAACCACCTATTTTCTTTGCCTAATAACTGATTTGGCTCTAAACTACAAACAGAATTTATTATTTACTGGATTTCTCAAAAACCTTTGGAGATACAAGTTGCAGTTATAAGTTTGGGTGACACAAGAGCAGAGAATTCATCACATGAGAACCCCAGTCTGAAATTCTTCTCTGTGCTTTGGAATTTTTATCAAGAATCAAAACTCTCATAGCAATAGATGGGAGAACACATGTTAGCACCTCACCAACATTCCACCATGTCTTATGTGCTGTCTCCTGCTTATAACACAAAAAAAGACATTTGAATTTATAGCCTCATGGGTCTTTCTTCTAGAAGAAAATGAACAAAGGAATAAACCCAGGGTCTCTAAAAGTACTGGTTCCACATGGTTTCACACTTATTTTATTCAAATTGTGATTATCTTTTACAAATACAACAAAAGGAATCAGCTCATTCTTTAACTTATTAAAGCAGTGTTTACTGAGCATTTGCTATTACATGCCACCTAACTAGCTGCAGTTGGTTTAATGAAGCATTTATTCAAATCCTGGGGCACAGAATTTTCTATGGATAATGCCAAGTGGCCGTTGACAGTTGGGAAACTATTGACAACACCGTGGAAAATTACTGCTAAGAATTATCTCTTCAACAACATTAGTTCCTTTATGTACCTAGGTTAAGAGTTTGGCTTCAACCTTGTTGCCTTTTCCAGGATTCTGAATCTTCAAGACTGATTTGAACTGTTCTTGGGTTGAGAACAATAACCCCATGTCCATAGCAAACAGAATCACCACAACAATGGGAAAATCCATTGTAGCCAACCATATTTGCTTTTGTGAGTTAAAATGGAGTGTAGATCCAACAAGTACACAATTCAGATTAGAAATTGGAAAATGGGGCTCAGAGAGTCATCTTCCTTAAGAGAGACACAGGCATGATTGTCCATCATTAGTATAATAGGGTAGCCAAAAACAGTCAGAGAACACCAAATATAATGAGTTCCATAGTCTGTCCTATCTAGAGCATACAGAAGGATAAGAGGCTCCCAATGACCTCTGTCTAAAAGTTCCTCTAGCCTGCCTAAGTCATGCAAAGCATAATGCTGTTCCCTGACTGTTTGGATATAGAAAGGACACAAGAGTGAAGCAGAGATAATTAAACAGCATTTTACTCTCAAATTAGCAAACGCCGTCAGAGCTTAACTCTGAGATTTAGCTTCTTGCTTTTTTTTATAGATAATTATGAGCATGCCAAGATAAAACAAAATTTCTTCCTTCAAAGGCAAACATTTCAAAGGTTCCCCTCTTACATGATGTTGGGGAAGAGCAGATTTTCTTGTGGGCCATAGGGGCAGGCCACCTGCCTGTTCTTAGCACACTCAATCACATCTTTTGGGACCTGCCGGCACACCTTGCCGACAGGTTGATTTCCTTTTCTACAGTCCTTGGCTAATATGGATTCTTCAAGCTCTTTGTATCCTTACTTCCTTTGGCTTCCCAAACTCTTTTCTGTTCGATAAATATAAATACTCTTCTCAGAAGCAATTGATAAATTTGAGATCAAAATACAAATTGTATTCTTTTATGTCTGGACAGGACTTGACAAAGTTATTTGACAAAAGTGTACTTGCTAATAAGCCCAAAAGTTCAGAATACCCAAGATAAAATTCACATACCACATGAAGCTCAAAAAGAAGGAAGACAAAATTGTGGATACTTTGGTCCTTCTTAGAAGAGGGATCAAAATACAGCCAAACAATGGACTGAGCATAGGGTCCCCAATGGAGGAGCTAGAGAAAGGAACCAAGGAGCTGAAGAGGTTTTGCAGCCCCATAGGAGGAACAATAATATGTACCAGCCAGTATCCCCAATGCTCCCAGGGACTAAACCACGAACCAAAGAGTACACATGGAGGTACCCATGGCTCTAACTACATACATAGCAAAGGATGGCCTTTTCAGACATCAATGAGAGGAAAGGCCATTGGTCCTGTGAAGGCTTGATGTCCCAGTGTAGGGGAATGCTAGGTCAGAAAAGTGGGAGGGAGGAGTTGGTAAGCAAGGGAAGGGGGGATGGGATAGAGGGTTTTCAGAGGGGTAACAAGGAAAGGGGATAGCATTTGAAATGTAAATAAAGAAAATATCTAATAAAAAAGAGAAAAAAAGTATCCCATTATACATTATAAAATTCCATTTTGTGCATAGATATCCATCATCACTTGGCAAGTAAGGACTCTGCTGTTGAGATATGTACTGGGTCTCCTTGTTGCAAGTCTAGTAGTCTTTCCAGAAAATCACAACTTATTGAAGTTAGTTGTTATACTAACTTCAAACACTGGCTCATAGGTACACATTCCCTAGCCCTGTAAAGACTATGTATTTCTTTATCAGCTCACTGTTTATTACAGTAATTCTTGGTTTCTCAGAGTAAATGTACACCCAGTGAAGACTGCCTGAGCAGTCGTAGGTGCCACTGTTATCAAGTGTGGCATTTCTAATGAAGATGTTCGGACCATCGTAATAGTACTTGAGGGCATCCTTGTAGTAAGTCACCTACTGGGCATTCCACTTCTTCCAGCCATGGCTCCCAGTGAGGAAGGACCCCTATTCCAGTACCACATCAGCAGAGGCCTGAAGAGCCAGCCAGTCTGAAAACACATTCATTACATGGTGGTGGTTTATTTAATATTGGGTGGAAAAACCAAAGAAATGTTACAGGGAGAAAGGGACAGACAGATGTACAGACATAAAAAGGGCTATCCATAGATGATTACTAACCCATTTCTTGGTTCATAAGATCCATTATAGAACAAAGGCAAACATAATATGAATAGCCTCACTTCTCTAACTATGAATCCTTTCTCCCCCTGAAAAGTCAGTCGGTAGCTATAAAGTCGCTGAAGTCATCCAACTCCCCTTCTCACTGCCTGAGCTGAGCACACATAGAGAAGGCCTGCAAAGCAGAATTCCCTTCAGATCAGGGTGGAGTTAAGCAAAAGCAGATAGACATACAGATAGACTGGAGTTTTAACTTAGGGGATTTATTTTGTGCTCTCTCTCTTCACAAAGTCTTCTCAACTCTGTTGTTAATTGTAGTTGGCCAAAAAAAAAAAAAGTTTCTTAAAATGTATGCATCAATTTGAACTATATGTTTAACTTCTACTTATTGTCCTCTTTCCTATGTAGATCTATGTATCAAGTAGTCAGGGCTGAATCTGCCCCCTTGAACCTACCATAGTTTTTAGAAGTAGGCAGATATTCAATGAATGTTTGTCAGCAATGATTCAGCAAGATGTAAAAATTATTTCCTGGACTGGAGAGATGGCTCAGTGATTAAGAGTAGTGACTGCTCTTCCATAGGTCCTGAGTTCAATTCCTAGCAACCACATTGTGGCTTACAACCATCTGTAATGAGATATGTTTCCTTCTTCTGGTGTGTCTGAAGACAGCTACAATGCACTCATATACATAAAATAAATAAATCTTTTTAAAATCATGTTCTATGACTAATGCCATTTTTAAGAATCGTAAAATATTGATAAATGGAGAATTTTGAATGAAAATATGGCTAACTTGTACAAGTATATTGTTTTTAAGAAAAGCTTTTTAAGGACCCCCTCTCAAACATACTTACAATGAAATAAATATTTTTCACAGTTTAGTTTGTCATTGAAATTGGCTTATAGATTTTAAAACACCTCCCACTCAAGAGAAAATATAATGTGCAACTTATCCATTCAAAAGATAATTTGTTTATTCAAAATTTATTGATATTTATAAATATGATGTATTAAACTTTGACACTAAAAGAATAATAAAGAAAAAATAAACACTAGAATTGTTTTGAGTAACAATAAAGGAAATGGGGAGTGCACACAGGTATCTTTCATGGTAAACAGATTGTTCAGAGCAAATCTTTACTCAAACCCTTATGATCCAAGGATACATGCACAGCTTTTCAGTGTCCAAATGCCTATCATGTCATTTGATCATGTAGTACATATCTATATCTAGGTAAAAACAGATTTAAGAGAGATAATATGAGTAATATTGACAGTGGAACAGAGTATTAAAAGCAGAGGGCAGGATTGGTGCAGAAGACTGAGAGGTCTTGAGTTTAATATCTGGTGCTCCCTGTCTTAAAACAGCCTACCCTCTTCCCAGCTTCAAGAATATTACCCCCTCAAATAAGAACTATGTTTCCCATATCTGTTGAATTTACTTGCCATCCCTTCTAGGTATACCAAATTATGCTAGTAAAAATCCTCGGTTCTGACATATATATTTTCCACTGCCTTGAATAGTGGCACTCACACTGCTTAAATGTGAAGTTGTCACCTTAGAGTTGGTGCCATTGTGGATCCACTTAGTAGAGTAGTTCTCAAATGGATTATTCCCATTGCATGTAAAAGTCACTTTCTCATCTCTAAAGATTCTAATCTATGGTGAGTTCAAGGACACTACAGATTTCTGAGTGGCTTAAAGAAAGTTAAATTGTGAAGACAAAGAAACTTTAAGTCATTGAAAATTATCCAGTCTCAAAAGTAAAATCATGTCAATAGTCATGTTTCTACATGTATGTACATGTTTGTACAAATGGTCCATTTACCCTGGCAGAAGTGGTGACAAGACTTTGTGCTGGTGTCTAGGAAAAACAATAAAGGATGAAGTGTGCTATGTTGTCACCTCAGGGAGCAACCAAGATAAACACAAAGGTAGCACACAAACACAAGAGGTTTGGAAACAAGCAAACTAATTTATAATGTAATGGGACAAAGTTTCAGTATCTAGAAATAAAAACTGCAATTTCTTTGTTGATAGAGATAATATTAGTCACACTCAGTCATTGCTTATTATAATGGTTGGTATATAATGTTTATTAAATAATTATTAAACAGCTAAATGTAGGTGTAATGGATGAATGTCAACATCTTGGCTTCATTAAAACATGTCATGAACAACTGTCAATCACTTCAGACTATAGCAAGGATTGGTACACTTTATTATAGTGTACATGAATAAGTTGCAATAATTAAAATAAAAGTATATAACAGTCTTGATTAAATATAGGCTCTACGTGGTCTAAATTGTTAGAACCCTTTAATTGTGAATAAAGTGAAGAATGTATGAAATTATAGAAGGTCACAAGATATCAGTCTTGGATGGCTTGTGGGAGCAAGGAGACGCTGTGAGATTTTAAGCAGAAGCTAAAGAAATGGCTACTGGTGATGATAAGGAGTGATGTAGTCATGGAGTTATCTTCGGACATTGGGGACTTAAGATAGAATCCAGTCTTTGTTAGCTGTGCAACCTCCACTAGTGATGTAATCTGAGTAACTGGAGTCTCAGTTATAACATAGCAATAAAGGTAGTCATGTGGGAGTTGGATGGGTACATGTGAAAGGCCTAGAAGAGAGGCTGGGACGTGTCAGTGTAAGACATGGCTATTGAGTTAAGCAAAAGAAGAGATGGCTTGAGGGAGGGATATGGTATATAGGAAACTTTTAAACAAGGGAAAAGAAGGAATCAAAAGGGTACAGCTGGGGAGCCTGCTGCCCAGAGTAAGGATGATTCACAGTCATAAAGAACAAATATGGTGGGTACAGTCACACAAATGGAGACCAATGCCCAGACACACCAAAGAAAGAAGGACCAAGGACTCTTCCGTTACCATGACATCCAGAGCTGCAAAATTAATAAAGAACAAGTTAACATCTGTCCCCAGTATTCCCAGACACCAGAACACTAAGACCAGAGTAGGAAAGAAACCCACATCTGTGGAGCTTTAATGATCAATGTGGAGCAGGAGTCGTGCTCTTTCCTCTCTTCTCCTATGTTGGTACCTGTCTTGTACTCTAATAGATACCAGAGGATTGAAAAGACCTAAGCTACTAGCCTGGTTTTCCACTGACATGGTGCTCAGCCCACTTTTCTCTGTTCTGCTTTCCTACAGAGTGTCTGGGAAATACCCCTTGCTTTGCATATGTGCTGCAAAGTCACCAAAAAAAAAAAAATCAATGCCCCACCATGATGCTCTCTAGATGCATTTTGGACCCTCGGGGCAGAGAGTAACATGAACCTGTTCGTACATATGAGCAGCAGTGCTAGGCACAGCTGGGCAGATCCTCCAGTGGCCATTGCCCCTGCACCTTCAGGTGCTAACTGCGCCAGAGAGCTATGGCTTCAAGAACAGGCTTGAAACCACAAAGGAGAAGGAAATGTCTCTGCATCTTATCTAGTTAGCTCATCAGTCATGCCTGGGCTTGGCTTGCTCCAGAGAGAACAATAGGGGTGTGCCAAGTTGGACAATTTTATACTCACCCATTTTCTCCCATTGTACCTTCAGCTGTACACCTAGAATCTGGTGGATTCTAGGACTATGGACCAACCAGAGCCGCAGGACTCCTTAAAGTACCAGTCAGTGCACAAGTATGATTTGAGACTTAGGAACACAGGGTATAAAGGACTGTAGAAAGAAACATATACTGAAACCCTTGATAAGTGCCAGGTACCGTGTTATATATAACTGACACTGTCCACACAAGAAAATCCTATGAATTACATATTACTGTCTAATTTAATTGGATTTTATTACAACCTATATTTCAGTGATAGAAAAATAGATCTCGAGAATGTAAACTAATTTGTGTTATAACTCCACCTATGAAGTGGCTAATTTGAGCTTTAAACATTTAAAATTATAACCCTGGAGCCAATCTCTTGGTCACTCGGATGCTCTATTTAAGAACACATCATGTCATGGAGAACAATTGGTGAAATGCTTTGAGGTTCCTCTCAGTACCAGTCCACTCCTACTCAGTCTGCTCATTGGCTCGGCCTGTCCCTCTCCCTGTGATGCACTGTGATCCACTATCTGATTGACCCTTTGCAGACCTTTTCAGAGGCTCTTCCTCCACTGGCAGAGGAAGGTCGATGTGAACCTTCATTTATGGAACCAAGAAGTCTTCATTTTTAATGTTTCCCACCTTTGGTCAATACTCCATTTTCATAATCACCGAACATGAACAGTTCTCCTTTAAAGGCACGCCAGTCCTCTTTTTGATCACAGCTGCTAATTCACTGGGGTGGGTTTTTTTTTTTTCATTTATGGGGTTTAATAAGAAAACTAATATTTAAAATTCATTGCACGGCATCTAGTGTGGGAAAGATATTTAATACATTCTTCCTTTTATTAGTTTTACTTGTTAGATAATTTTAATATAAATACTAATAGGAGCTGGGTTACAGCAATAGGAAGCCTGTCTAAGATCAATGGCTGGTGTCTTGTGGCAGTGCACTTGGAGTAATCTCAGTCCTCTCCAGAGTCCTAGGAAAGAACCGGATCCAGAAAGAAGTTTGGTGGGGAAAGGAAGCAAGAAGGAGAGGAGAAGGGTTTGGGTTTGAGGTGCTTGGAGGGTTTAAATTCCTTAATCCTGGAAAAGACAGAGATAGATTATATCTTGCACATTATTGAGAGTTTATTGAGGGAATTGGGTATCCTACTTTCCTAGGGAAGAGGTCCTCCAATAGCATTGCCTGAAATGCTGTCACATTACTATGGCTCAAACAGCTTCGACTCGGCTTTTCTGAAGTCCACCCAGTGTCCAAAGAGCTCCTACTGATGTGGGAGCAGGAGAGCACTCCCTGAGAGGTGCTTGACTGCTCTGAAGAGGATAGGTTTGTTAGAGAGATCATTTTTATTTGCTTCACCATCTAAAGTTTACACTTAAGTGCTCAACACTGAAATGAAGAAGGTATGTTAGAAGCAGCAACAGAAAAAAAAAACAGTTAATAGGTTCAACCAAAGTTCATCAAAGCTTAAAAACACTATATTACTCTATTAATCCTTAAATAAATAAATAAAAGTAAACAAGTTACATCATGACCACCAGAAAGAATCAACCATACTCTAATTACCAAAGAATGTTGCTAAGCAAAAAAAAAAAAAAGGTAAGCATTTAGAAGACATAGATAAGCACCAAATCAATCAGAGCTTCAATTACCCATCTTGATACAGTTCACATACAATACATTCTTAACCTTATATAAAAGCACCCTCCATGTTTTATATCCATTTTTGTTTCTTGGGCTCAATTTGTCTACAACAAGAATGTGTGCTTTGATGCACAGGAACTGTTTGGAATGCATGAAAAATGTAATTAAACTAATGTGTGTCCCCTGTAATTATTAATATTGTGAGCATGCATTTAAAAATATTATTCTGAAAAGGAATCAATGGGCTCTGGGCACCAAGAAAGAAAGAAAGAAAGAAAGAAAGAAAGAAAGAAGGAAAGAAAGAAAGAAAGAAAGGAAGGAAGGAAGGAAGGAAGGAAGGAAGAAAGAAAGAAAGAAAGAAAGAAAGAAAGAAAGAAAGAAAGAGGGAGGGAGGGAGGAAGGAGAGAGAAAGAGAGAGAGAGAGCACGCATGCTTTCTCTCTTTGCCTTGAAAGTTTTTTGTGGCATTCATACACATAAGCATATACAAGACTGTGTAGATGTTTTAATCTGAATACATATGTACTTAATATAAAATAGCATCACCCTACCCAGAATTAGATCTGTTACCAGTTCCCAGGGTAGCATGTAGGTATAAAAGTCTACTAACCGTGCATAAATTTTGGGATTTTGTTTATGAGGTGTCCTTGAAGCAGGATTCAAAGTGAGGAACTTCTAACAGAGACTTTTTTGTCCTGTAATATGTCTGAGAGAGAAGCATCAGATCTTAGCCTATTCACTTCCTGCTCCTTCCAAAATCAGGAACCAGAACAGCCAATATGCTGGCTTATTCTATATGTCCTATAAAACCAAGGTCCGTATGATAGTGAACATAAAATGTTGAAAAGCCAGTATACCTGTGCAGTGTATGTGTCTCATAAATACCACTCTCTCTAGTGAACCAGAGAAAGAGCTAAGTGTGCAGTACATCTTACCATTGTTTCCCTCCTATCAATTCTATGTGGTTAGTAATGAAAAAACTATATCATAGAGAGGCAAGGTAGTATTTGAAGCATGTACAGTTGCCAATTAAAGATTTAAGATTTTATCCAAGGCAATTTGGCAGGAGAGTGCATATGGCTAGCTAGGTAGATGGACACAGTGGCGTGATTATTCAGTCAGCACACTGGGATCAAGTACCTGTGGGTTGTAAGACTTACTCAGGAACTCCACAGACTCACCAGAGTTCCTCATCTACAGACAGGAAAACATGGATCTAGTTCATCCATTTCTTGTTTTGTCCATTACTTTCCTCATTCCAAGGGATGATTTCTCATTTAACAGCTGCACAATTAGTTCTCAGTGGTAGCATTCTAATTGAGTTCATTCTGTAAAAGGGGTGTGTGTGTGTGTGTGTGTGTGTGTGTGTGTGTGTGTGTGTGCTGTATATGCATGTGTGTGGGTGCCTTTAAAAGCCAGAAAAAGCATAATACTCCCTAACCCAGGAGTCCCAGGGTGTGACGACCCGCCTAATGTGTGTGCTGAGAACCAAACTCCAACCCTCTACAAGAGCGGCCAGTGCTCCTAACCACGGAGCCATCTTTCCGGCCCCTCCTTTGCAGTTTTAAAGACTAATTTCCCTCTAACTAGAAAGAGAGAAACAGGTAGAATTTTTCACAGAAAGAAATATTGAATGGAGACTAAAACACATATCTAATTCCTAATTGTTTTTAAAAACAAAATAATACTATCACTCAAACCTAAAGGTAGTCACAATTGGACATTAAAATTTGGTAGAATTCAAGAGGACGTACTATATAGGCAAGTGCTACCAGAACTGCCAACTGGATATTGTTAGTGGAAGGCAAGTGGTTAAAGTATCAGAAAGTATGACCATTTTCTGAATGCGGATGAAAACTATATACTGAGGAAATTTTTCCTAAGTAGTGTTACAACTTTTGGGTACTGCCTAATTTATAAAACATACGGGAAAATAAAAACATTCATAGGTGCCCTAATTTTTCTCAGGTCTGGAGCAGCAACTGTTATAGCACTTGGGTGGGCACTGTGATTTTTAAGCCACTTCTCTTTGGTATGTGGAATAGGCCTCTCGCTTTGTGGCGTCTTGTAGCTGAGGGAGGGGTCTCAACCAGGAGGAGTTCTAACTGGCTACAAGCTTCGCCTCTGAACATCATTTCCAGCCAAGGGCTTCAGACTTGCCTTCCTGTCTTCCTACAGATGCAGGTGTGGGGTGAGCACGCACAGAGCACTCAGTGCAGGGAGAACTGTACTCTAAGCCCGCTGAGGAAGATGCGGGGTGCGGTGGTGGGAAAAGGTTATTAAAATACTAAAGTATTACACTAAGTTTTTTAGGTTCTTTTAAAAAATCATCTGTACATATTACAAGGGAATTAGAAGTCTGGGATGTGAACAGACTCTCAAGCTTGCTTCTCAAGTCAGACCCCCTCATTCACTGTGTGGCTTTCTCAAGGTACCAAATTGCCTTGTGCTTCTGACATCTCGATTGTCAAATACAAGAAGTGATGGTACCTGCCTTGAGGGCATTTGTGAATGTTAAACGAATTAATATAGTGAGGTGCTTAGCACAGAGCATGGCAGATACTGCATCTATTAATAGAAGCTATTACCAGTAAGGTGAGTGTTTTGTAAGGAGGTTTTGCTCTTAGGGAAGAGAGAATTGGGTGAAAGTTTTTCCCAGAAACAAAATTTGAATAGAGAATTGATGCCAAATGTATTTCTAGCACCTAATATTTTATTGACATAACACCAGCACCCTGAGTGGATGCGGACTATCATTAGACTCCAGTAACTCTTAGGAGTACTGTCCTTACCATAGAGAAGCAGCTCCAGCATAACCCTCAGGCCTGCAGGGATAGGGTATAGGAGCCAGAGGTCATTTACAGATGTGGCTCCAGACAAAAATTCCTGTTTTTCAGTCAGCCACGTGTAATACGGGCTGGGGTTATTTTAAGCCTGCTTCCAGATCTGAAACATGGAAACAGCCTTCTCTCTCTCTCTCTCTCTCTCTCTCTCTCTCTCTCTCTCTCTCTCTCTCTCTCTGTGTGTGTGTGTGTGTGTGTGTGTGTGTGTGTGTGTGTGTGTGTGTGTGTTTCGAGACAGGGTTTCTCTGTGTAGCCCTGGCTGTCCTGGAACTCACTCTGTAGACCAGGCTGGCCTCGAACTCAGAAATCTGCCTGCCTCTGCCTCCCAAGCGCTGGGATTAAAGGCGTGCGCCACCACTAAAACAGCCTACTCTTAAAGGAATCCCTTTGCCTGTCAGAAAATAAGACCAGAAGTCTTGGCCCAGCACAGAGCATTTGCATTTTGATAGGTGAGTCATGAATCCTAATCTTTCAGAACTGTGGTGACACTGTACTGTGGCCAGTGTGTTTCTAATGGATAAAGGAAGTTATCAGAGAGTTGGGGAAAAGGGGGAGACAACTATAGCCATACATGGAGGCTTAAGCCTAAAATCTCAACAGTTAGAGCACTGAGGCAGGAGGGTCACCTGACAGATTTTGGGGCCAGCCTAGCGTACATAAGACTCTGTCTCAAACAAACAAACAAAACACACAAAGAAAGAAGAAGGCTGTGAAGTGACCCTTCAGAAAGTGATTGCTTGTGTTTGACCTAATATTAACATCTGGCCTCCAGATGCACACACACACATCTGCACCAACACAAAAGCACAGATACATATAGAGACGTAAAAAAAGGAGAAGCACAACACTGACAACAAAACCCAAGAAAGGGTGGATTCGATGAATGGATATGTGCAGAAAGCCTTGAGGAGTGAGTGTGTCTCTGTGTATGTGAGAGTGTGAGTGAGTGAGTGAGTGAGTGAGTGAGTGAGTGAGTGTGAGTGACTGTGTGTGTAAGTGTATGTGTGTGAGTGTGTATGTGTGATTGTATGTGAGTGTATATGTGAATGTGTGTGTGACTGTGTATGTGTGACTATGTGTATGAGTGATTGTGTGTGTGACTGTATGTATGAGTGTGTGTGAGCATGTGAGTATGTGTGTATGAGTGTGTGTATGAGTGTAAGTGTGCATGTGTGTGTGTGTTAGGGATTGTTTGTCTTAATAGCAAGAATAAGGAAGATATTTGTGAAAACAGCAGGCCACAGAGAACACTTTGACACTCAAGATACCAGGCAGCCTTACATGCTAATAACCTCCATTTCCAGACACCTTTTTAAATGCCCAGTCACATTATACAATTTTATAATTTATTTGTCTTGACTTTGACTTTGACATATAAGTGCAGGAGCATTTTTTTTTTACCTGAATCTGAATTTCCTGGAAGTAAGCCGCCATAAGTATTGGGGGAGGAGTGCTGGTTCCCTGCCCTGCACACTGTCCATCAATCTTCGTGTTTCAGAGACTCAGAGCAACAGCTACAACGGTCAGCTCCTGGTCCCTCTTTCTTATTATAAAGTTTTCTCATTTTATTACTTCCTCATATTAAAGTTCAGAGTTGTTCTGATTTTATATTTTTTTATTGAAAATAGAATCTTCTCTCATACAATACATCGTGCCCACAGTTTCTTTTTCCTCCACTCCTCCCAGCTCCACCTCCCCTGGATCCACCCCCACTCCATTTCCCCACAGAAAAAAGCAGGCGTCCGTAGACAACAACCAAACACAACGAAACAAGATACAATAAGAACAAAGCAAAAGCTCTCATATCGAGGCGAGACAAGGCAGTGTTAGCAGCACACAAAGAGAGATCCAACTTTAGGATCCTGAAATTTACATAATTTAGGGGTCCTAAAAAATTAACAGGAAGCAATAAATGCAATATTAAGCATTTTAATAACTACTTATTTGGAACTGGAAAATAGATCTTAACACTTTACCAACAAACTGGACAACACATATATTAGGAGATCAAGAAAAAATAATGAGGCGCTAATACGCACTCTTCCACAATATTTTTCTTTTTCTACAAGTTTTTACTTCATATTATTTGATCTTCCCTTTATTGGAGAATAATTTTCTAATATTGCTTTAGCAGGGAATCTACAAGTATAACTCACTCCTGTAGCATCATTGATCAGTGTTTATTTTCCATTATTGCAGCTGGAGTGCATGGCAGATGCAATTTCAACATGTGATATTATTGTTTGTAGAACTGCGGGCTTACGCTCACACACAGGCATTCTAATGCTTCCCGGTGCTTGATTCCCATCATGAACGCTGAAATCATTGGGATGCATTTATAAGTTTCTATTCTGTACGATTGAATAAGTTCTTTGTGTGTCGGGGGGGGGGAGGCTCATATTTTCATTAGGCATCGAAAGAACTCAAATTGTCTGCTAATGAAACTTGACATATGTGAAGTTTACTTTTTTTTTAATTTTTATTTTCTATATTCTATGTTTACATTCCAAAGGCTTTCCCCTTTCCCAGTTCCCCCCTCCCTATGTCCCATAGTTCCTCTCCCCGCCAACTATTCCCCAATCATTCCCCCTCCCCCCACCTGGCAGGGGAGATACCATGATCACGAAGTTTACATTTTTAAAAAAAGGATTAGCTTCTCAGGCCAGATATTTCATTCTTGTCTATCTGTCTCTGCCCACAGACGTGCAGTGCCCTGCACTGGCAGACACACTGCTCTGCGGGGTGTTGGTTGTTAGCCTTCCATCTCTGCACCATGAAGTCAGGAGAGCCAGCTTTGGGGGGAGGGTCTCACACCTACACTAGGAAGGACTAGAGTAGAACACTACGTGTGAAAGCTACTTAAACCATCTATTGCACTGACGGAGAGCTACGTAGCTCCTCGGCTAGTGTTCTTCTTACCTGAAGCCCAACACAAGCCTCATCTACTCCCCCATCAGCAACAGGAGAGAAACTATGATCTAGGGAAGTCTAAATGGGAGACAGTGTTTTGGGACAATTATTGCCAAGATACCAGGAAGTGCTGTTGGGAAGGCGGGCTCCACAGCCTGTGGTACTGAGGGACGTTCCAGGCCCAAGTGGGAGATCAGAGACCTTTGGAAGAATTCTCTTGAAGGGGATATCGGGTCCCAGGCCCTTGCTCTTCCCTTCTCTTTGCTTCCTAGACACCATGAAGCCAGCAGCTCCCCCAGGTCCACGTGCCTGCTGTGCTGCTCTGCCTTATCACGGGCCAAAAGGCAACAGAACCAACTGCCTAAAATGTCATAAACTGTAAGCGAAGTAAAAGCTTCATATTTTTCAGTTATGAGTACCCAGGAACAGAAAAGTGACTAGCAAAAGGGCTTCATTTTGTAAATTATATAAATATATAAATTATAAATAAATGTATACTTATGTATATTTCTAAAATATAAATATAATTTATATTTATACTTGGTATCAATATTTATATATACAACATACAAATTAATATATAGTTGATTTTAAATTAAATTTATAAAATATAAATATATAAAAATATATAAACATTATTCAGTCTTTGTGAGGCTGAGTAAGTCAGCAAAAGCCTGACTTTCATTAACCGTATCATAATTATCTAGTCACTAGTCGGTATATAGTCTATAGATGTCATATCATAGCAGCAGTAGATGTTATGTGAATGGACAACAGCAAACAAGGCCGATTAGGGCTAGAAATCACTGGTCTAGGTGTTGAGGAAGCCCAGAAAAGAGAAACAGGATTCTGAACACAGTCTGCCCAACTTGTCCTCCAAGACTGTTAATACCAACAGACAGTGGAGGTTCGAGAAGATAGTTAAGGGGTGGGAGGTGGTGACATCCACATGAAGACAGGTGGTAGGGAGAAGGTATGGGTTGCGGAACAGTCAGAGGGTGGATGGGGGGGATAAAATATGGAGTATATAAAAATAATTAATTAATTAATTTAAAAATAGTGAACCCAACTAATAATAACAATACTTTTTTAAAAGGAAAAAAAAAGAAGACAATTCAGTAAGGATCTGGTTCTGGATTAAAACTCGAGGTCTGACAGGTGATTGGAATAATGTGATACTGGCTATTAGAAAGAGGTGCATTGTCAGAATAGTCAGAAACATCCCCTGGCAAGAATTTAATCCAGTTTCTCATGAGGAAAAATTTGGATTGTTTTTTTAAAATATGGCAGATACTCATGTTCATGGGTGACAAAATAAAAATAATTCTACAATTATTATTGTTTGTTCACATGATTAGTTAATAGGTTACTATTTTACCTTTCATTTTTAATTGTAATTTCTTTCTGGTGACTTAAATTATGTTGATAAACCTGTAATGGAGCTTTTAAATTGTTCAATAAAGAGAAGAAAGAATAAGCCAAGCCAGGGCTCGCCATTAAAAGGCTCCAAACACAGAGTGGTATTCTTTATCATAGCTAATAAAAAGTCTTTATTGTATTACATATTATTATTATGCAGAAAAATTAGTGTAGAGAATCCTCTATTTACATGACCCAAAGGCCAACATTAGAAGAAATGTGCAATAGTAAAAGTGAAATAAAATTATATCCTTAATTTCTAAATTGGGATTATACCAATTCTCTTGTTAAGTAATGTCATAATAGCAATGTGTAAGAGAACTACATGTAATTATAAAGGGCTGTCTCATTAATGTTGGAACTTGGCTATAGCTTGTTGGTTAATTACATAGTCTAAAATCCCTGACAGAAAAAGCTAAGCTGTGAAGTTCAGTGACAGCATTCTGTACATTGTATTTTCTAAACAAGAAGTTCCTGAGTTTTGGACTGTGATAACTAAGGAAATGAAAGAAGGAAATACAGGTTGAGATTTGACACTGATGTTTCTACCTTTAGTTTCAACCTTCAGTTTTAATATAAGAATAAGATTAATCGCATATATCATTTCTTCGTCTTGCACACATATCTACTTATATACAAGTTACAAGGTTACTCAGTGTTACTTGCTGATGATACATAAAAGGAAATAAAAAATGACAATTTCCCTTTTCTGACAAGTCTTCTGTCAGCTGACAAACAAGTAAACAACTGAAATGGAACAGTCTGCATTTCACTAAAGTGCATAGAAAGGAAATAATGTCCCTGTGGAAGCACAGGGCAATCTATTTTAAAAGGGGAACCTTTCAGTGAGAAGACATTAAAGAATGAGATAAGATGCACATGCCAAAAGCCGAGATGAGAAAATTTCAAACAGTGGGGAATTCAAAGTCCCCCACAACAAGAAAGACCATCGAGATGCAAGAATTAAGAGAACAGTAAAACGGAAGCTTGGTGAGCAAAGAGGTGAACGCATAAAATGCGATGAAACGGAGAAGGGGGACAGATGGTGGGCGTCTGGAGGACAGGGCAAAGGGCAGCGTTTTCTTTGAATGGTCATGAAAAGCTGTCTTGCTGTGAAAAGCAAGAGAACATGCATGCATGTAGATCGTCATGTGTGCACATGTATAACTATGTATGCCCTTGACTAAAACATTCGGAGGGTTTTTCAGATAGGTAAATATGCATGTACATACAAGTGCATGCATGTATATGGATAGATATCAAAGTAGATACTTACAGAGGTACGCCTGCAGTCATGTGTGCTGTAGATTTTTAGTGGATTGTAGGAGTCTGTTAAATTATGACTTCTTTGAAATAGAATGTGATGGTAAGTTGTCCTAGAGAGATGCTAGTGGAAGGTGGATGGGCTCGAGTCAAGCATCACAGGTAGCATGAAGAGGATTTATGAGCAAATTGGCAGATGGGGAAAGTGTAAGCATAGTTCTTAATTTTCTAGCTCTAATCTCTATGCTAATGGTGACACTGTTTATTAGTGGGGGCCGGGGAAGGATTACAGATCAAGAAAGTACCAGTTTAAGGAGAAAAAAATTAAGTGTTCCAATTTAAAGAATTGGTGCTGTGGCATCTTTTTTACATGCTGCTAATGCTAATTAATGAAGTTTAAAAAAATAATTGTTTTCACTAGAAATGTATGGTTTTAAATCACTGGCTCATATTCGATGTGACTGAATAAGATGAAGTCACTGAGAGAGAGAGAAGAAGAGAGGGAGAGGAAGGGGAAGGAAGGAGAGGGGGAGAGAGATGGGAGGGATGGACTAAAGGAGGGAAGGAGGGAGGGAGGGAGGGAAGGAGGAGGGAAGGAGGGAAAGAGTCTAAAAGGAAAGCAAATTCCAGAATAGAGCCATAAGAAACACCAAAATCTCAAGGATGAAGGAGGGGACAGGTCCAGAAAAGATTCTAGAAGAAACAGCTCATAAGATAAGAGTGCCCTCAGCAGAGCTGGGAAGAGAACACACTTCTAGAGAAATGGTTCATTTCTGAATCTTACTGAGAGATGAAGTAAGATGAGAAGATAAGCGGCTGTCTGACACTGTGGAAGTCTCTGGGAACTGATGATGATGATCTGGGTGGAGGGGAGCACGAGGAAGCCAAGGTGATGTGGACTACAGAGAGCATGGAGGGAGACAGAGGGGACTCTTGACAGATAATGTCAGAACAGCTTTCCTGTGGCCTGGGGGAGGGGAGGCTGGGGGATGCAGAGTCAAGGTGGGCTCTCACTTGGGGGAATTCAGATGACATTTGATAGCTTCTGATGAAGATCTAGTAAGCAGAGACAGAGTAGAAGATTAGACAGTTTGGTCTTTCCACACATAAGGGAAGCTGTGTTCACTCAAAAAATATTTCTTGAGAAGAATACAGGTATTTCTGCCATAATACACTGATAGGTTTAAGTTTTGAATCTTTGTAATTTGCAAAATAAAGTGCGAAAAAGATAATTCCTTAAGAAAATCTCCCAAATCATACAAACTCCATCACCAAAGCAGGAACACTTGAAGTCCAACAAATAATTGAAACTATAAGTAAATTTCAAGTAAATAAAATCAACAGTGGATAGAGATATGACAAGGTCATTCCCAGTGGTTGCTAGAAGGAAGTTGAGAGAAAATGCACAAAACGCCTGAGGAAGAAATGTGCTGAACATTTCAAAGTCAGATTTATGGCAAAAATTGACCAGGGAGGAATCCTTGGAGTGAGGAAGCATTGTGCACAGGCTCTATACTTAAGGTACTCTGCAAGGCTTGTTTTCAGCAACCCTTCCTACATAGAACAACACATTAGCATGCTATGGAAAACTGTGTGAGCTGCCTTCTACACTATGTTATCCTTTGACATACTAATAAAATAAGAACTTACTTGAGTTTAATACAAACACATTAGAACAAAAAAAGTAATGTAAAGTTGAATTTTTGTTTTTGTTGTTTTATTTAGTTTTTTTTTTTTTAACTTGCCAAACAGCTGCTGTGTGCATAGCAACATACTGAGCACGGTGTGGAGTGAAGAGATGTATTAAAAGGTTTGTTTTTTTTTCCTCCTAAATATATTGCCTTGAGAAAAAAAACCTTGAGTTTTATAGGCAAAAATATAATGGGAAGATTGAAACGTGATTCAGTAAAAAAAAAAAATTAAATAAATAAATACTGAACAATTACAATGATTCACAGCATTTGGTGAGTATTTAGTGAGTGTCAGACATTGTGCTTTAACCACTTTCTTACAGGGAGCCTACAAAGTGAGTTCTGCCTGTACTCTGGTCCTCATGAAAAAACAGAAGTCAAGGTCACACAGTGATTGACAGACTCAGTATTTGAAGTCTGAATGGCCATGATCTTAAACACCGGGCTGAGGGGGGGGAGGAATAAAAACATTTGACATATTATTTCAACATAATTACTAGACAAGTTGAGATGATTAAACCCTTCTTGCCATCTTCAATAAGTTGAGATCTCACATTTAACATTTACCTTAATTATAAAGCATTATATCACCAGGGCATTCAGTTCTGCTGGAGTTTATAGGAAATAGGGGAGAAGGCATGATAAGTCCCTTAAAAGGGTGTAGAGTTAGCCTATGCAGTCACCATTTCATGTGGCATTGATTCTGCTGTCCTGTAAGCTAAGTATATACAATAGAAAGTTATGAAGGCTTAAGACTCAGACCTATTCACCCCAGGAGGGACAGGGATTGGTGGATGGGTCCTGTAATAATGGAAGGCCATGGAGTGGGCTTTGTGCAGTGAGAGATGGGTGAAATGATGGAGACCCTACTATGGAAAAACCCAAAGAACAACATTTAAACGAAAAGTAAACAAGAAAAGAAATTCAGTAATGTCAAACTAACAGTGACACCCCACCGTGCCTTCACCTCCCCTTACAATGTGGGGTTCAGATGCAGAAGGACAGTTATGTCAAAACAAAGAACTGATGGCTGCTCACTAGGGATAGTTACCTTGGTTTCCACTCTCTATTTCTCCTCCCAGACAAGTGGATGGTGTAAGAAGAAGAATAGGTTCCCACCTCCGGCATGCGTCCAGACATTGGTACTTTCAGCTTATTCTACGCTGGTAACAAGTAGGATGTACATGATACTGGACTGTGCCCACAATTTTAAGTGAAATTTAAAGTTAAAATTTGAAACCAACAGATTCGTGCTTATTAACCCCAATGGACTATTTTATTAGTTATGAGAAGCAATTAAAAGGCCTTGGGTCTGGCCTATCATGTCCAATCCCAAAGCCTACTGCCTTACAGTGAGCAAGCCTACTGCCTTATAAGAATAGGATCACAGCACTATTTTTTTTGTGAGGTGGGGCTGGATGGTCACTTGTTGTTGCTACAATTTCCCCTCCCTCCTCTCCTCCCATTCCTCTCCATCAACTCCCCTCTCCCCTGCCCCAATCCATTCCTCCTCCACTTCTCTTCAGAAAAGGGCAGGCCTCCAATATCAACCTGCAATTAGTCTAGGCACCTCTTCTTCTATTAAGGTTAGACAAGGCAACACAGTATGGGAAAAGGGGTCCCAAGAACAGGCTACAGAGTCAGTGGCAGCCCCTCCTCCCACTGTTAGGAGTTCCACAAGAAGACCAAGATAAACAACTCTAACATATGTATGGAGGGCCTCAGTCAGGCCCATGAAGGCTTCCCTGGTTGGTGTTTCAGAGTTAATGATTTCATGTTTACATTTCAAAAGTTGAGACTTTCCAAAACAGTGTTTCTGTGAAGTGGAAAGGTTGGACTCTGCATGTTCTGAAGTCCTCCGACTTCAAGTGTGAAGTTGGGTCTAACATCTGAGTGTGTCCTGGCAGTGAGGAGTACAGGACTTCCAGGGGACAATACGGGCCTGTGGTGACGCTCAGGAGCAGGGACTCGGGGCTGCCTGATGGACGCGTGCCCACTCTCCTCTCTGAGTTGCCAGGGCGACAGTTCAGCACCCTTGCGGAAACCTTGCCTTCTGTGCCTCTGCCTCAGAGCTGGTGCAGGTGAGAAGGAAAGCAGTGGGAGGCAGAGACAGATCTGAAAGCAGAAGCTGAAGGGGAAAGGAGATAGAAGCAGAAGAGGGGAAGTGAGCAGGATTGGTGTGAGCTGGAAGGACTTGTGAAGAGGAGGAATTAGTTCCTAGTCAATGTTTACCAAAAGTCCTAAAGTGCTAAAATAATAAAATAATAAAATAAAATAAAATAAAATGCCAGAAACATTAAATAGAAAATGATTTACAGACAACCAATTTAAATGGCTTCAATTTAGACTAAGTAAATGCCACAGAATGGTGTGTGTGTGTGTGTGTGTGTGTGTGATTAATCAGTAGCAAATAAAGAACAAAAATAGGCTTCTGTTGTTGTGGCAGTAGCAGTCATTTTTGCTCCTGTTGAAGCAGGGAGAGGGTAGGGGAGTTAGTGCTCATTTGCATGCTGTGCATGATGTGGGAAGAAAGAATATGAAGAAGTGGGAATGAACAGAACATACCAGGTAGGGCCAGCAAGAAGGCTAAGCCAGAGCGATGCAATGAAGAATGAACAAAATCAACCCATACCCAGCATGCCAGTATAGATGAGAAAAGGGTACATGCAGACTTGGTTTTCCTTAGAGGTGTGGTTCTGGCAGGTCATTCATATTCCCACGCATGACCTCACAGCCATGCAGACATGAGCAACACTAATTAGACTCAATGAGTTATTTTAAATGAAAAAACACACATAATATGAATTTCAGAGGGAACATTTGGGAGAGATCCAAGAAGTACTTGAGGGGGAATGGGAAGTAAATATGATTAAATGCATTGTGTTTATGTATGAAAAGGATTAAATTTTAAAAATTATCCAGTTTTAAAAGTCATACTGTAGTCTCCACATACAAGACTATGTCTCTACCACTACTCCCTAAATCACAGTAGTGAGTTCACTAGAGTTGGCTGTGGCCCATGCTTACAATTTTTTTCTATATTATTTGTTTACATTCCAAATGATTTTCCCTTTCCCGGTTCCCCCCTTCCCATAAGTCCCATAAGCCCTCATCACTCTGGACCATTCTCTAATCAACCCCCTTCTTCTTCTTTGTCCTCTTACTCCCCTACATTGCTGGATCAAGCCTTTCCAGGACCAGGGACCTCTCCTTCCTTCTTCTTGGGAATCATTTGATATGCAAATTGTGTCTTGGGTATTCAGAGCTTCTGGACTAATATTCACTTATCAGTGACTGCATTCCATGTGTGTTCTTTTGTGACTGGGTCACCTCACTTAGGATGATATTTTCCAGTTCCAACCATTTGCCTAAGAACTTAATGCTACGATTCTAACAAAGCTCAAAGTAGCTCAGACTGTTAACATGTTCATTTAAATATTGATATATACATTGTAGAGCCATCCTCTAAGTGTGACACAATCATCTTCATCAGAGCAGATGTGATGACTGCTTACAAGGGATCCTCAAAATCAGGCCTATTGGCTGTTGACAGTCCTTCATAGAAAGAGGATATACAGAAGGTCATCAGACCCTCACCTGAGATCTCATCCAGTCCCTCTTGAACTTGCCAAATTCTTCCCTAATTGAACACAGCCTCATGGTCTCTAGGGTATAAAATGTGGAAGGTTAACATAAGTTAACAATCTGTGTAGCTAGGAGAAGTCATCATCCATGCTGGGGTGACACTGTCACTGGTAGAGCTACTTTGGAGTCGCCCAGTCTCCTGTAATTACCATCTGACCCACATTTTCTAAGAAAGCCCAAAAAAATTGTTCCCCAAGTTGGACTTCAGTAGGATCATATTTTTGGCTTGCAAATGGTGTCCTCGATGGTGAGTCAGACATTTGTCTGCGTTTGCACAAGGAAAGAGCTCCTGCAAAGATATACAAGTCATCCCCATGTAAATTTTGCTTCCTGGTGGATATGTATACACACTGTATTAAAAATGTATACTGGAGTTATTTATTGTTTTCATGGTAGTTCAGTCTTACCTAACCTAGCATCTATCACAATAAAAAATAGAGCATATTTTCTCATCTGGCTCCTTATAGTGTACCCATTGAACTGAAGTTCAACTAAAGTTCTCTTTACTTGGAGCTTACTCTAGTGTAGGGAATGTTCAAGCCTTCAATAAATAATTATTAGAGAAATGAATGAGCAATTAACACATTGATTACTTCATCAAGATATTGCAGCCAAATAAATCATTCTCTCTTCCTACGGGTGACTATTTTGAAACTATGTATACACATTGAAGAGCACTAGAGAGCACTGGAGCATTCTTGCTCTCCAATTCTTCATCCTTTGCTTAAGCTACCAACCTTGTCTGTGCATCTGTGCTTACAAAAACCAACCCCTAGGACATATTTTTTAGTTAATTTCTATGTTAATTAGCTTCATAGACTGTTTTTCTTTATGACTGATAGTCTGTCAGTATTTTTTTCAGAATATGTAAAACGACTTTATAATCCTCTTTCCACTGTTCTAACTATTGGATATTTGACTATAAATTTAATTAACTGGAAATATAGGACAATAAAGTAAATACATGAGGAGGGGGATGGTATTCTTCGTGATGCCAAGTCTCAGTCTGCAGTTGCCCATCATCCCAGTTAGATGGCTGAAGAAGCTGGCTTGGCTCTTGTGTCTATGTTTTTGTTTGTGAACAAAATCCCTAGTGTCCAAAACTACAAGCAATTTGATTCTGTATTCCTCATTCATGGCAACGTCCTTGCATACAAATGTTATTTTGAAACGACACTTAGAAATTGTGACCATAATGAATGGACAGAAGAGATTCTTTATTCTGCATCATTTCTTTTCTCTTCTGAGTGCAGCCATTTAGGCCTTACTTACATAGTTTTCTCTCCCTTTTCTGCTTAGGGAGTTCCTTGTAAATCAGCTGCAGTTTTCTGACATAACCCTAGCCCACCAGAATTCCCCATTATCTTGTATCCATGACAATTACAAAGTACAAATGTATTGGATCATGACTATTTGTAGACATGTATCATTGACAGATTGAGGGAGTGATTTTCACTTTCACCCACTGTACGTTAACATTAGATACAAAACTAGAGCGCGAGGATTTGAATTTCAATTCTTGTTCCTGGCTTACATCTGACCTAAACGATGTAAGAAACTTCTAATTAAAACAAAACAAAATGAAAAAGAAAACAATGCTTCCACTGGATGGATATTGAATGGAGATCTATGAATGACATAATTAAGACATTAGGAAATCCACCAGTCCTATAAAGATGTTCTCCAATGAGAATTACCTAGATGAACCCAAGACACAAAATTTCAAAAGTGTTTAAAGAAGACACAAAGAAACAGCCCAATGGAAGATACAAAAATTACCTTAAAGAGAATAAATGGCTGAGTGGTGCCCAAGAAAATACAACCATGGGCTGAATGAAATGATGAAGACAATACAGAATTTGAAAGCTGGAATCAATAAATATATAGGAATACTAAAGAGAACTCAAATGGAGTTTGTGATAGTTACTCTTCTGTTGCTGTAATAAAACACTATTACGAAGGCAATTTCATCCTATAAAGGATGATACATTTACTTAGACTTAGTGTTCCAGAGGTATAAGACTTTATCACTGTCATAGAAGGGGAGCATGGCAGCAGGCAGACATGGGAGCAGAAACAGCTGAGAGCACATGTCTTGAACCATTAGAACGAAGCAGAGAGAGAGAGAAAGAACTAAAACTGGCATGAGTCTAAACTCTCCAAACCTTCCACCAATGACAAACCTCCTATAAGAAAGGCATGCACAAACACCGTCTTAAGCTTCCCCCAAAAGTTGTGGACAGGCATTCAAACACTCAAGACTATCAGAGACATCTCTTTCAAACAACCACAAAGTTGAAATTTTCAATGACTCAACTAAAAATTTCAAGAGAAATTAAGATGGATTTCAATTTCTACCTCAAATAGAGAGACTAGACTAAAGGAGCAAAGAATGTGAACCTTTTTGAACACAGGAAAGGAACATGCAAAAGGATATGGAATATCACCAAATGACCAAATCTTTGAATTATAGTCATAGATGTAGGAGAAAATGCCAGTGCAGGGGTATAAGCCAGATAGTCAACAAATCATAGAAGACAATTTCTCCAAACTAAGGAAAAATACACCTACACAAATTCAAGAAGCATATAGAAAAGACAAAAAAGGAAACCCCCACATTATATAATAGTTAAAACACTAAATACATATAACAAAGAAAAAGTATTAAGAGCTGCAAAAGAAAAGCCACAGGTCATATATAAATGAAAAAAGAAAACAATCAAAGTAACAGCTTTCTTTCCTCAATGGAAACTTTGAACGTCAGAAAAGTCAGGAGGAAATACACTCCAAATTCTAAAAAACGACCAAAACTGCCAACTTATATTATTATACCAACAAGAGCTAAACTATCTTCCATTGTTTAAGGAGAAAGAAAATCAATTCATGTTCCAAACAGGCTAAAATAAATCATAGCCAGCAGACCAGTCCCAAGCAGCGAACAGAAAGCAAGAGTTCCGACTGACAATGGCAGCAAGCAGCCAAGAGACTGTAGGAAGATAACAAACGACCGTAATTACTGAAACATAAAGTATGGCTAAGAACGTAAACACCAAAAGGGACTGCAATCAGCATGCAGCTCTCAATAATAATCTTAAATGCATAGTTTTATTTCATTCCAGCCTACTGCAGGAAGAGCCTTCTCTGAAAAGAGTCAAGGCAATGCACTAATCTATGCATATATAGCAATATGATATCTCTATATCTTATTTCTATATCTTTATCTTATTTCTATAGCCACAAAGCATAAAAATAGCAGATTTTTTTATTTGAGGTTCATGACCTAGCTAATATTAGGTTCTTGGCCTCATCAACCGGGCCAGGATATCAGAAAGGAGAGTCAGAAATTCTTTATTATTATATACTTACTTACATATAATCTGTGTGTATACGTATACGTGCATCATTTAGATGAAGGTAAGCTACTTGGGATGACAGTGCTTCTCCCAACCCCAGGAGACATAGACTATCTAACAAAAACCCCAAGACCAAATCAGTCTGGCAGTTCCTCACAAAACTGGACACAATACTTCCGGAGGAGCCTGCCATCCACTCCTGGGCATATACCCAGAAGATTCCCAAGCATGCAATAAGGATACATGTTCCACTATGTTCATAGCAGCCTTATTTATAATAGCCAGAAGCTGGAAAGAACCCAGATGTTCCTCAAACGGAGGACTGGATAAAAAAATGTGGTATATATACACAATGGAGTACTATTCAGCCATTAGAAACAATGAATTCATGAAATTCTTAGAGAAATGGATGGAGCTGGAGAACATACTAAGTGAGGTAACCCAGTCTCAAAAGAATATCCATGGTATGCACTCACTGATAAGTGGATATTTAGCCTAGAATCTTGGGACACCAAAGACACAATCCACATACCAAATGATGTCCGACAAGAAGGAAGGAGTGGACCCTGGTTCTGGAAAGGCTCAATGCATCAGTGTAGGGGAATACCAGAAAAAGGAAGTGGGGAGAGGTGGATGGGGGAACAGGGGGAGGGAAAAGGGCATATGGGACCTTTGTGGGGCGGGGAACCAGGAAAAGGGAAATGAAATGTAAATAAAGAATATATCCAAATATATATATGTATATATATTGTATATATATATATATATATATATATATATATACATATTTTATTATATATATGTATATAATAAAAACCCAAGACCATGAATGGGAAATGCCTCCCTTTGAGTTTTTGGTCAGAAATCCCAGAGATTCCTAAAACTGTATAGGTGATTTTTGTTGCCCTTCGTTGCCTCCTAGAGATTGAAGGTAAGTTCCTATTGCTGAAGACACTGTGCACTTCACCACAGGAGAACCCAGGCGGATCTTACTTGAAAGCTTCTTCCCTGAGGACTGGATTTTACATTATTTGAAGGTGAAGGTTCTATGCAAACTTCCAAGAGAGGGAATCAACTAGTAATCCTACCTACCTTTGATTCCAATAAACTAAAACAATGACCAGCTGACCTGCATAACCAGATTTCTTTAATGGGGGAGTAGTCCCACTAGAATTCTGGTGGTAGGCAAGAGCTCTCTAATTGGACTTTAAGGCCCACTCAATGGTAAGTAAATCATGCCTGGTACTGCAAACCTAGCCAAGTACCTATTACTAATTGGGTCATGGATCTTAGGAAAGATTCTGTTACCATCACTTTACTAAACCAGCTTAATTCCTAATTGTACTCCAAATATTTATCTTTATAGCTAAAAATGAGTGTAGTTCTCACCCATCATCAAAGCAACGTCTCTTTAAAACAGAAGGAGATCATTATAGAAGACCACAATCAATCGAAATGCAGAGAATACGTGCTTATGGGGTACGCAGAACCAATAGATAAATCTGCATCAAAGCACACACAGCTAAGGCTCAGAGAACATCACAAAAGAGAATGCAGAAAGATTATGCTACAAGCTAAACAAATAGAAAATCTCTTGTGAGATTGTCTTCTAGAAATGACAGGGAAGCTTCACCTCTCCCCCAATACCCCAACAATAAACCTGCCTAAACAAGATCTGTACAAATACAATATCAGTAGACATGCTAACATGAAATGTCACTGGGCCCCACCTCTAGACAAAAAACTACAGACATCTAATAACTGCTGAGAGAAAGAGATTCTTATGCAGGGATCATCCCCCTGATTGATTATTTAATATCAAGAGATCAACCCTGAAACCATATACATACAAGTAACACTAACCAGATGGGTGCACATGTGTGCACACATTCACACACATTTTTTGTTACAAAAGCAATTTTTAAAATGTCATAAGTTCAAGAAGAAGCAAAGCTAGGGGTAAATGGAGAGGCTGGAAAGAGGCAAGGTAAGGGAGAAAATAATGTTATTATACTTATACTTATTTGTTTAAAGACTATAAAGAGAAAGGATCAGTTAGTTCCACCATGGTATAGGACTGACCGTCTTTCTACACATGGATCAAGTAGACAAAGGAATAAGAACACAGAGGATTTGATAACATGACAGGAATACAAGTTATTAGGCTTATAGCATTTTATACCACACAGAGAATATATATTTTCTGAAATATTCATCACATTGACTAAGTAGTCCCTATGAAGCTCTTAGTGTTTTAGGACAGTGCTACTCAGATATGGTCTGTAGACCAGCACTGGTCAATAAACTTAGCATACTTGCAAGAGGGAGACACAACACACCAAAATACAAATCAATTGTCTTGCTTCACTGGTCTATGAGGTATGTAAAAAGCAGCAAAGACGGTAAGAAGACACAGTATGACCTTAAATGTGTTTCAAGTATGACTGAAAGTAAATAAATTCGATATCTAATTATAAAAATTAAGATAGTTAGAAAATATCAAATAAAAGGTAGGCCGGTAGGCTGGCACACAGAGGTTAGCTAAATTAATAGAAAGAAAAAGAATGTCAGGATAAAACTTTTGAGTTTGTTCTCTAAAATTGCCAACATCATAAATAAGGCCAAGGGAAAAGAGCAAACACAACCGCTGTTGAGGCTAAGGCCCTAGGCAAACAAGAAATCTGAGACCAAGGACCCTGAAGTCTGAGACAGTATAGTTTTCAGATGGTGGAAAAATTCAGAACTGTAGGCTGAGATTTGCTGCTGATATCAGGTAATTCAGAGTGAGAGAAAGACAAATGAGACACCCCTATGTTTACTTCAACCATAGAGTAGAAATATGACTACTACTTCATGAGTATGGTAAATGGCTTTCAGTGCCAGTACCCGCTATGCCCAGACCACTGAAAATCACTTTGAAAAGCCCGTCGTTGCAAGCTGACAAATCAGAACACCTGTTACATTCATAGCTTGTCCTCATTTCTTATGTGGAAACTGCTGTATTGATGAAAAGTGGGTTATTGACCCATAGGATGTGGGCAGTCTAAAAGGCCAAGAAGTGGAGGATAGTGAGACTCTATACACCATAAAACAATTCCCATCCCATATGTCTTGCTGCTTCCTGCTGCATCTCTGAAGTTGTAAAACAAGCCGTGCTGTGCCTGGCCTTTCGTTATGATTCTACAATATCCAGAATTGGTAGCCAAGAAGGGGATAAGGATAATCAGATTAAAGAAGATGTGACAACTGGGAAGGATCGTGGACATCTCCTGATATCAGTGGATGAATTCAGCAGCAATAGTGTATTAAGGTAAAAAAAAAACTAATTGCTAAACTATATATTGAGTTTGGGAAATCCTCTGGATTGGCTTAAACAGCACTAAAGTACAGAGATCCCAAGCCAAACATAGCAGAGAACATTCAGAGACTGCAGAAGGTAGTATTACTGGATATATAATATAAAATAATACACTATATGTAAACTAATAATTATATGCTATATGGCACCTATGTAACATAAAATTCTCAAGTACATTCATGCATACATTAACAAGGAAAGAGCTGAATATTGAAAAATAAGTAACCTGAGATAGGGATATGGGTTTTTTCTGTGGTACAGCAATATCTAAAATCAAAATGAAATGTGAAGAATCCTGGATATGGATTTACATGGTAACAGAACAGGGTTACTTGATGTAAATTGGGCCTAAGTGTTAAAATTTCCAAGGCTCTTTTGGTAGCGCTTCTATATAAAATTAATCTTTCTCTGACTTACCTAATGAATGCAGTAAGAATCCTAGAATTTTGGATTCTATAAAAATGCAAAAAAATATTATAAGAATATGTTTTTGTTTTAAACCCAGGTGTGAGGATATGGGACTCCTTCAGCCTGTTCCTAGCAACTGACTGTGATTTGCCTTGGGCTCTAGCAAAGCTGTGGTTTTGCCAGCTGCAAATAGTTTCTGTGATCATGTGATGTTTGGAATTCTGGGGATTTTTCAGAGGATACATAAATTCCAGAGCTGCAAAGGTGATGTTGGTGGTTGGTGGTTGTTCAGGGAGCATTGTTTGGAGTTTGCTAGTAGCCATAGTCAAAGAAGAAGGAAACGAAATTAGATTCAGGAATCTCTGTTTCTCTCTTCTTCCATCCATCTATTATTCTTTCTCACCTATCTACTGATAAGAGGTGAAACCAATGGGATAAAAGACGGGAAAAAGAAGAACTCACAAAGTAGCAAAGACCATGAAGTCAGTCTCACTAGAATCTCATATTTGTATAGTCCATAATGCTAAGTGGGAAAAAAAATAAACTCATAGACAAGTTGTACCGGCTGGTTTTGTGTGTCCAACTTGACACAGGCTGTAGTTATCACAGAGAAAGGAGCTTCAGTTAAGGAAATGCCTCCATGAGATCCAGCTGTAAGGCATTTTCTCAATTACTGATCAAGGCGGGAGGGCCCATTGTGGGTGATGCCATCTCTTGGGCTCTATACGAGAGCAAGCTGAGCAAGCCAGGGGAAGTAAGAAACATCCCTCCATGACCTCTGCATCAGCTCCTGCTTCCTGACCTGCTTGAGTTCCAGTCCTGACTTCCTTTGGGGATGAACAGCAGTGTGGAAGTGTAAGCTAAATAAACCCTTTCCTCTCCAACTTGCTTCTTGGTCATATTTTATGTAGTAATAGAAACCCTGACTAAGACACAAATGAATAGAAAACTTCCTCATCCCAATTCATTTGAGCACTGTGTGTATGAGACTGTCTCTCCTGATTCTCAGAACCAGGCTTGTGAGGCTAAGGGAAATTTCCTATGATTGGGCAATGGCTCATTGAGAATAGCTTCTGTGCTAGTAAGTGCCAAGCAGAACTTAATAATAAGTACTACTCTGCCTGCTGTAGTAAAGGGAAGCCCAAGTTGCATTCTGGGTAAGGATGAACACATTATCATGACCATCAAAGCTTCAAAAGCTTTCAGTGTCTTGCTACCAGCTAATTTCTTCCTTTGTACTTTTTTATAATATGAGGTATTAACTCCAAGGCCTTGTATAAACTGGGCAGGCACACTAGTACTAGGCTATATCCATACCTGCTAATTTATTTTTTAATAATGTTTTATTGATTCTTTGAGATTTTAATGCAATGTAGTGTGATCTTATTCATTCCCTCCTCCAGCTCTCCCCAGTTCTCCCTCCCACCTCCCCCCTCTCCCCTCCCACCTCCACCCCTTCCCTCCTCTCAAATGCCAACAGTTCCTCAGAGTGGGACTTTACAGGCAGCTCTCCTCCTCCAAGCTATCCATATACTAAGTTCTATTTAATAAACTATCTTCTGTTATTATGCAAAAACATGAAAGCAATTTGTCACTCATTCCTGCCTTCAAAGGTACAATAACTTTTACAATGATACCATTTGACATCTTTAAACTTACAGTAGTCTTGCCCATTCAGGACCCCATACCAGGGTACTGTACTGGGGGGTGTTACATTAATAGGCCCTGGAAAAAAAAGAAATAACAAGTATTCTCTGAGTTTAATAAGGCCTATATTGTAAGTTCTGCAGAATGAAGAAATACCTGTGAGTCCAGAATGAGCATTCAGAAAGAGCCCAAAGTCTAATCACATCTATCCAGTCATAAATTCCCATAG
The DNA here is from genome assembly GCA_964023405.1 of Apodemus agrarius. NCBI lineage: Eukaryota > Metazoa > Chordata > Mammalia > Rodentia > Muridae > Apodemus > Apodemus agrarius. Next base: position 21,975,811 of record OZ030017.1, read on the forward strand.
AAATTCCCACATTTCAAGCAACATCCTCAGTAATCAGGAGCATTTTGTTTCTGCCAATTACTCTTTACTCATCCAACACTAAACAGACTAAAAACTGAAGGCTTAATGACCAGGTAGAGAATACGCTTAGGCTCATCCCATGAACTTCTATTTGCCAATCCTAATTTGATTAATTTAACACTGAATTCATCATTCACAGACAGAAAATGACATCATTCTCTGTCATCAATGAAGCAGAATTTTTTCCTCAAGAACAAACGTATCAAGGATCAATATTTCTATCTGTGCTTATGCTCTATATGCTAATCCCACCACTCTGCCCTGCATAACAGTGCCTCTGTCAAAGGAGCACAATTCACAACAAAACAAAGTGGGTAAGCTGATACCTACAGGAAGTCATTTTCTAGGGTTTTTTATTTACTAAGACTTTGCTATTAAAAAACACACATACATATATGCATATACACACACACATATATATATACACAAACCTACACATACATATATGTATACACACAAACATACACATACATATATGTATGCATACAAACACACACATATATACATATATGTATACACACAAACATACACATACATATATGTATGCACACAAACACACACATATATACATATATGTATACACACAAACACATATATATGTGCACACACACAAACACACTAAAAGCACCTTTTGGCTCCTCATCTTTTTTAAAATTTTATATAAAATATAATAAATAAATTATTGCAAAGTTAAAAGTTTAATCACTGTATTATTAAATATTGTATTTAAATTCATTTTACAATATATTTAATAACTTACAATGTAAAAAGACTTTTTCCATATTTAGCAAATTACATGCAATTTATTTTAAGGTAAATATGAATATTTAAGCATACCATAAAAATTGATACTATATCACTTTTGTTCAGAACCCAAACATAGCTCTCTGTAAATAACACATTGTTCAATACTATCCTGACAATGATTGTCTCTTAATTTGAATAATGTTTGATCTGCTACATAAGGGGTTTAATTCACTGAGTGCCACTTAAAAATTTAGTGAGATATCTTGAGGTGAAGTTGCTAAATTATTACCATTAACTTAGACTCAACAGCAGCCTTCATTATGGCGCTTGTATTTATCAATAGTCCACCATAGGTGCAAATTAAATAACATCCACTGTGAATAAAATTATTTTAAAAATACACAGTGATCAAGCTACAAGCCAGGCTTTCTGAGTGCATTCATCTGATTGCCATTAGCCAGAATGCTCGTTGAATCTACACTCAAAGAAGAGAGAACTGCCCTGGTTCTAAATGAAAAAAACTAGTGAGTATTAAATAATTTATTAGCTGCTTAAGTAAATGCTGTTACTATTTTTAAACACACAAACTTATTTGGATGCAGCTGTGAGCCACTAGATGGAAGAAACTGGTACACACCACCACAAGTTCCCGCCTTGGGGTCAGCTCTGAAATACAAGTTGGACATTTATCTTATCGAGTGTCATTAAACTCTTAACCAGAAGCTGGGCATGTGGCTTCCCTGGCAGTGTGCTTCCTCAGCACGCAAAAGCCCCCCAGGATTGATCCCAACACCACATAGCTGGGTGTGGTGACAAAGAGCTGTAATTCTGGAGTTTGAAAGGCCTAGGCAGAAGGATCAGGAGTTCAGGGTCATCTTTATCTCCGGCTATATAGGGAGTTCAAAACCAACCTAGGATACATAAGACCCTGTCCAAGAACAGAAGAAAGGGGGAGGGAGGGCGAGAGGGAGGAGGAAGAGAAAGAAGGAGGGAGGGAAGAAAGAAGGAAAGAAGAAATGAACGAAGGAATGAAAGAAGAAACACAGGAAAGAAGAATGGAGGGGAGGGAGGGGAGGGAGGGAGGGAGGGGAGGAAGGGGAGGGGGGAAGGAAGGAAGATAGGAAGGGAGGAAGGAAGGAAGGAAGGAAGGAAGGAAGGAAGGAAGGAAGGAAGGAAGGAAGGAAGGCAGCTCTTATTGAGGGCCAAATGAATGTTCTCACCCATCTAAAAACCCTGGAACTATTGCTTGAACACAGGCATCTCTGCTTATTAACAATTATTTTGAATAATCCTAAACTGGCTTTGAGGCAGCTTTTAAAATGCAGAGAACATTAGTTCAAAATTAAGTAAATAAGGCAATCTAGATTAAAGAAAAACAAGTGATCACATGTTATGAGATTTTTCTTTTTTAGTACATATGACACAAATACAAACCCCAGAAAAAATGCAGCAGAGATTTTGCTGATACGGTACAAAGGTCAGTCACTAGGCCACGGTGTGATCACCATGTTACTAAGAAAAGAGGCAAAGAAAGGAGGTGTAGCCTTTCAGCTCATGTGACTGGCAGGCTTTCCTAGGAAACAAGGCTGCGGCTTGCAAGTGGAAACTAAACACATTGGTGAGTTTCTGAGACCAACGGGGATGGTCTATCCATGCCCCCCTCTCCTGGGTGAAAATGTGAGCCAAGCTGGAATACATTGAACCCTAAACACCAAAGAACATACTAGAAAAGAAAAGCAATTTGTCTTAAAGCTACCACAACATGGTCTGCCTGGGAAATACCTACTTTTAACTGTTAATATAAGACAACCCAAATCCTTAGTATTCAGTAATGCTAGATGCTTAGATACCTCAGTGATAAAGGTAAGTCAACTGGGAAAGGGAAGTCACAATCACATCAAGGTACAAAACAAGGAGAATATAGAATCATCGAAGTCACAGGAAAGTCAAAGTTTAAAAAACGTCTGTGACCAGAAAGACAAATGGAGACTGTGGCTTCCTTCTCCTCTTGCCTGCTTACCACTCAGATACATTTATCACCTCCTCCTCTGCAGTGGACTAAAGAAGAGTCGTATTCGTCCTTTTCCCTCCGCTTCCCACTGGCCATTTACTACACCATACAATAAGTATACACCATGTGATAAGTTTTGTTGTACTTACATTGTATCCACTGGTGGAAGAAATCTGCAATTAACCATAGAAAACTAGAGAAACAATAGATAACAACCCAAAGAACCTAAATTCAGGCAAATGGAGAGGCAATAGATAAGTCCGACTTTGATTTGTTTCCAAGCCTTACATGAAGTAGAGACATCTGTATGGTGAAGAGGGATGACCTCAGACAGTGCTATAACTTGGACACTAAGTGCCCTCAAATGCCATGTGCTAAAGATTTGCTCCCTGGAGTGGACCTGTTAGGGCGCACTATAGACTTTTAAGAAGGAGGAAATCCTTGCCTCTCTGGGAACACGCTGTTGAAAGGGACTGTTGCACCTGAGTCACTTTCTTTGGCCTGTTTCCTGTCTCGTGAGACGGGGAAATTTAGCTGTGTCATTTAGTGCTCCTAACCATGGTGTGTGTGTGTGTCTCTGTCTCCTTCACCCGATGCTCAGAGCCATAGGGGGATCACTCAGTTATGGACTGTAATCAGAAATAATCTTTTCTCCTTTAATTGTCTACGGTATTTTGCTGCAGCAATAGAGAGTAGGCTGGTTCAGAGACTTCGGGGGTAGCTGGAACTTAACCTGGAGGTTGTGGATAGCAGGAATTGAAGGTTGTGAGTCACATTAGTGACAAGGACATGGAGAGAAAGCGCCGAGATTCTGCTGCTAAGGGCGGAAGCACCACCACACCACTAATCAACAAATGATCCGCTCAGTTCTCTGAGATACTTCAGCATCCTTTTCTCTTAATTCCTATGTTTTCAGAATCATTTATACTTTACATGAGCTTGCGGGTTTGTTGCTAATATAATAACTGGTACAAAAATAATAAAATTCCAATCCAATTTTCAACACGACTTTTTTATGAAATGTTACAAGCTACGTCTAGAATGCATCTGGAATTTAAATGCATGAGAGCAACCAAGAAAACGTAAAAAGGGTGAAATAATGATCGGAAAAGAGTTCTGACAAATATCAAAGAGTACTATGAAGCTCCCATAGGTTTGATATGGAAATGGTAGTGTACCGATAGATGAAAGAAAGAAAAATTCCAGATGATACATTTATATGCAAATTCATATCATAAAGGTAAAATTTTGAAAAAAGTAAAAAGAATGTTTAGTTAATAGCACCCAAATTTCTTACTATAGTTATCAATGCATGTTAATTGTAAAACTTCATGGGTTTCAGTATAGTTTTTTATACATACATACACTGAGCATTAATCATGCGACTCTTCCTCTACCTTTCCAAGTTCTTTCCCAGACCTCTGTCTAGGACCTAATCATTCTGCTCCTATTTTCAGATTACATTTGAACCCAGGCTAATTGATAATATGCTGTTTTCAAGCTATGGATGAGCTTACTTGAGTTTATGGTTCTAGAGGGTGATATAGATAGCCCATGATAGTAGGCTGAAGTCACTGTGACAGGAGCAGGAAGCTGAGGTCTTGCATCTTAAACTGCAAGCGTAAAGTAGAGAGAATGAACTAGTAATGGCTTGAAACTAAATTCCTAAAGACTGCCTCAGTGACAAACTTCTAACAAAGCTACACCCCTAAACCTTCCACCACTAACTGGGGACCAAGTGTTCAAAAGTCAGAGGCTACAGGGAACACACCATTGAAATTTGAAGTAAAGTATTGTGATGTTTCCCACACTGGTCTCTGTTAAGAATAGATGACTTGGGGTCTTTTTGTGATGGAAATTGTATTGAATCTGTAGGTCCATTTGGATTGTGAACATTTTTAACAAGTTAATTGCCAATTCATGAACATGAAATGTCTTTCCACCTTGTGATGTGTCCTTTCTTCGGTAATTTGACATCCTCTACATAGAAGTCTTTAACATCCTTCCTTGGGGTTATTTCTAAGTATTTTATTTTCTTATTGCTCTTACAGAAAAGCAATTGCTCTTTCTCCATGAATTTATTGTTGGCACATCACAGACTTCTAAGTTTTATATGTTGATTTCTAATCCACTGGACCTGGCATTAGCTTCCAAAACCTCAAAGCTCACCCCCCAACTGTGAGACACAGTTCCTCCAACAAGGCCACACCTACAAGGTCAAAAATCCTAATCCTTTCAAATCGTGCCACACCCTATGAGCTTATGGAGACCATTTTCATTCAAACCATCGTGTGTGTGTGTGTGTGTGTGTGTGTGTGTGTGAACATGTATACTTTTTTCATATTAATCCCTGTACAATGTAGTGTGTCAGTTCCTTATATACCAATTACATATTTTTAGATTTCATGAGTGGCTTAGAGATGTTTTAAAGCAGATGGGAGGATGCACCTAGGTTGTATGCAAGTACACCAATACAAGTAAGGAATTTGAATACTCATCAATTTGAGTGCCTGTAGAGTGGTCCTAAAATTCATTAATTTCCTATGCACACAAAGGATCAACAGCAAGTCATAGCAAAATGTCGGACACATAATATATACATATATATGTGTGTGTGTATAAACAATATTAATATAATTATATATGTTATATTGTATATAATAATATTAATACATATTAATATTATGTATAATACTAATATATATTAACAATAATCAAAGGGACCCTTAAAGACCAGAAGTGACACATTGGAACACCTGAAGTGGAAAGTGGGTGTTGGGCTGTATAAGATCCCACGGTATCACTGCCAAGTGAATGAACCTTACAGAATCTCTGTTAATAGAAAAATCCTGATCTGGGAAAGAAGCTTGTAGAAGGAAAATATGTGAAAATGGCAGTCTAGGGGCTCTTGTGAGACAGGCGGGCTCGTGCCTGCAAACACAGTGGAAGCCTGGGAGCAGTAACATGGATGTGATGGACTTTATAGGAGAAAAATAAACCTGCAAAGGAAATAAATAACCCACAAATTCAGACGAGAGCCAGGAGCCAGGAACATGGCTGTGGCCATGAAGAGAAAATGATTTCTTTAAGGAGCGAATCAAGAAAAGTGAGTCTAGAGTAAAGAAAATGGTAAGAAACCACTAGAAGGTTGATGGAAAAGCTAAGTAATGAATGTGACTGCCCTGGCCTGGCTAGGGCTGCCCTGTTCAAAGGACTGCAGATGGAAGAGCTTAAGCACAATTCACTTCTTCCCAGACCTGGGTTTTCGGGTTCTATCCTTGAGTTCTAGACAGTCATTCCATGATTCCTTCCATGTTCTTCCCTCTGCATGCTCTAGCGGCTTCTCACATGGAGTTAGACTGTATTAGTGTCCACTCACACAACTTTTTTAACTCATGAAGCTCTTTAATTAGGTTGTTAGCAATTTAGAGCACCAGTCTGTGAGGCTGCATCCCGTTCGTCGGGGAGAACCGAGTTGGCAGGCAGCCCTAGAGCTGAGGAACAGCTTTGATCTTCCTGAAAATCCGAGTCCACAGTTTTCTGATCAGTTTTGCACTGCTCTGTAATCTTGTATTTCTCCTTCTCCATATCGAAGATCTCACCCTCCTGGTGTCTGGGCTTGCACCGCTGCTGCTTCTTGAAGCATCAATCAGGTGTTTGGCGATTTTAATCTTGTGGATATCAACTTTTGTAGAGGTGGTAATGACAAACTTCTGGTGTGTTCTGTGCAGAGGAACACAGTTGAGGGCAATAGCACCAGTCACAAATAGCAAGCCACTGTCCCACTGCTTCGGGAAAAACCACTCTCTTGCCCCTGTGGGGCCCAGTGAGAATGATCAGGACAGTCCCAGGAGTGATGACACTAAGGTCATATACTAGGGTAATCAGGAGTAATACATAAAATGTAAATTTGGGGCAGAGAGACCCAACTCAGCCTATGGGACCCTCCTTATGGTTTCAGATCTGCTTTTAAAATATTCTATTTGCCTCTTCCCACTATACTTTTAAATGACACTCTTACTAATCTAACAGGAGTTAATTTCCATGAAATGTCCATAGGAATATCTTTCCTAACCTGCATAACCTAATTGAAATTGAATTCGTCATCCTAGTTTCTCATATAACCTGTAGTTTCCTGTTTATTGACTCTTGTTTAAGTATTACATTTTTATGCACTGATTTTGTTTGTGTGCGTATGTGTATGAACATGTGTATGAACAAATGTAGTAAGAACTTCTTGGGGAATCAGTATCCCGGACCTCAAGCAATACTACAGAGCAGTAGTGTTAAAAACTGCATGGTATTGGTACAGTGACAGGGAGGTGGATCAATGGAATAGGATTGAAGACCCAGAATTGAACCCATACATCTATGGCCAATTGATCTTTGACAAAGGAGCTAAAAACATCCAATGGAAAAAAAATAGCCTTTTCAACAAATGGTGCTGGCTCAACTGGAGGTCAACATGCAGAAGAATGAGAACTGATCCACTCTTATCTCCTTGTACTAAGCTCAACGCCAAGTGGATCAAGGACCTCCACATTAAACCAGACACACTAAAATTAATAGAAGAGAAACTGGGGAAGACCCTTGAGGACATTGGCTCAGGGGTAAAGTTCCTGAACAGAACACCAATAGCTTATGCTCTAAGATCAAGAATAGACAAATGGGACCTCATAACATTACAAAGTTTCTGCAAGGCAAAAGATACTGTCAAAAGGACAAATCGGCAACCAACAAATTGGGAAAAGATCTTCACCAACCCTATATCTGACAGAAGGCTAATATCCAATGTATACAAAGAAATCAAGAAGTTAGACCCCAGAAAACCAAATAACCCTATCAAAAAATGGGGTACAGAGCTAAACAAAGACTTTTCACCTGAAGAAATTTGGATGGCTGAGAAACACCTTAAAAAATGTTCAACATCATTAGTCATTAGAGAAATGCAAATCAAAACAACCCTGAGATTTCACCTCACACCAGTCAGAATGGCTAAGATTAAAAACTCAGGAAACAGCAGGTGTTGGTGAGGATGTGGAGAAAGAGGAACACTCCTCCACTGCTGGTGGGACTGCAAACTGGTACAACCACTCTGGAAAACAGTCTAGCATTTCTTCATATACCCAGAAGATTTCCCAGCATGCAATAAGGATACATGTTCCACTATGTTCATAGCAGCCTTATTTATAATAGCCAGAAGCTGGAAAGAACCCAGATGTCCCTCAACAGAAGAATGGATACAAAAAATGTGGTAGATATACACAATGGAGCCATTAGAAACAATGAATTCATGAAATTCTTAAACAAATGGATGGAGCTGGAGAACATCAGATGAAGTGAGGTAACCCAGTCTCAAAAGAATACCCATGGTATGCACTCACTGATGAGTGGATATTAGCCTAGAATCTTGGGACACCAAAGACACAATCCACATACCAAATGGTGTCCAACAAGAAGGAAAGTGGACCCTGGTTCTGGAAAGGCTCAAAGCATCAGTGTAGGGGAATACCAGAACAGGGAATTGGGAAAGGGTGGATGGGGGAACACAGGGAGGGAAAGGGGCATGTGGGGCCTTTGGGGGGCAGGGAACCAGAAAAAGGGAAATGAAATGTAAATATAGACTATATCCAACAAAAAAGAAAAGAAAAAACAATAACAACAACAACAAAACAAATGTAGTATATATTTGAATGTAAGTTTATAACTGCAGATGGGAGAGCTTAACCATATTGAGTGATGGTGTGTATATATTTATATGTCTGCGATAGTTGATGTCTGTGTGTTTTTCTGCCTCTGTATGTGTTGTATATGCACACACATGTACATGAGTTTGAATGTGTATGCCTGCGTAAATATGTGGATGTCTGTATGTTTGATATGTATTATATATATGCATGTGAATATATGTACACTAGACAAGTTTCTGAGTGTGAGCATTGTGGAAATGTACATGTATGCACCTGCACATGATTTGTGAATACTGTGAGTGTATATGTGTGTATAGGAGTGTGTGAATACATAACTGCACATGTGAATATTCCTGTGTGATTATAGAGGTGTGTTTACACATATTGTAAGCATGTATATGCTTGTGTCTGTGGGTATCAGTATGAGTATGTGTTTGTATGTAGTCATTTTGAATGAAGGTGTGTGGTTATGTGTGTGTGTGACTGTTAAGTGTGTATGAGTGCATGTATGAGTATGTTCATGTCTGAGTGCTCTTTTGTGAGTATGTGTAAGAATATGTGTGTGATAACATGAGTATGTGCATGATTCTGTATGAGTGTGGGTTGTGAAGGTGTCGGTGTAACTATATATGAGTGAGTATGTGTGTGCATATAAATGTGTTTTCAAATGTAAGTGTGTCTATCTGTATATACGTGCAAGCATGTATTGTGAATGTACCTACATGACATGTAGGCAGGCGTGTGTGCCTATGCACATGTGAGTATGTGACTGTGGATGCCTGTGAGCACCTGTGTGTGTACATGTGTATATACATGAGTGTGTGTTTTGTGATTGTGAGCATGTGTAGATGTACAGATGTGTGACTGTGTGAGTGTGCTCATATGCAAATGTGAGTGAATATGTGTGTTGGTTGTGAGGCTGCATGCATTTGTACATGTTATGAGTGTAAATGGATATTTTTATGTATAGACCTTTGTGAATGTGTATGTTGCATGTGTGCTTGGGTATGTGTACATGAGTGTACATGTACATGTGTGTATCTCTGTGTGTTTTTGCTATAAATACATCCATATATAAAATATTTTGTACCTAGCCTATATAGAAAAAGATGGAGAAATGGTTCATATGTTAAGAGCACTGACTGCTCTTCCAGAGGACCTAGGTTTGATTCTCAGCACCCACATAGCAGCTCATAACCATCTGTAACTCAAGTTCTAGAGGATCTGACACCTTCGTCTGGCTGGTCATACACATGGTGAACAGGCATACATGCAGGCAAAACACACATAAGCATAAAATAAAAATAAGCAAATAAATATTAAAATGTAAGTAAGTCTGTATATACCTAAATTTTAACTGTTTTTGGCAGTGATTAAACTATTTTTTACTGTGCTTATAGCAAAAAGAAATTTAAACTGATCCGAAAACAGTTTCAAGGTGGCAGGCTCAAGTTTCCAACTCCACCTTCTGATTTTGCATTAATAAGAAGAGGTGAGAATCACCTCAATGCTCCAACATTGTATTTAATCCCTATTTTGTAAAAACCAATTGAAAGTGTGGGGCTAGGGAGATGGCTCCATCAGTTAAGTGCCTGCCTCGCAGCATGGGAGCTTTAATTCAGATCCCCAGCAGCCACATAAAAAGCCAGGCTCACATGAAAGACACGCACAGAGCTCGGGTACACACTAGTACCCATGCACAGAGAAATGAGGATAATAGTAGGAGTGCCCAGGATTTAATGAAAGGCCGTGACACGCTCAAGCAATACAGAGTAACATTTCACTCGTTAAAAATGCTGCTGGAGATGTGAGCCTGGCTGATTGAAATGCAATACTACAAAATATACAAGCCGGACAATAAGTTAGACACAACCACAAAATCAAGAGGTGAGCTCTAATGCTGACCCTTAAAATTTACTCGGAGAAGAAGAACTGAAAGCGTAGAGAAAGACACCCAACCACAATGCCCATGAGCAGGAAGGAAGCAGAATCATCCAAAGAGCTTTGGTTCCAGGAAAACCTCGCAGATAGTGTTGCCTTCAATTGCAGAAAAAAAAGGATGAAATGAGATTGACTCTAACAAGTGAGTCCAAAGGAAAGACACCAGTACCATCAAACACTGCCACTTGTCACAGATGGCATCGAGGAGACACGCCCCCAAACTGCGACATTAAATTTTACTTCCTCCCAAGGATCTACAACTGTCCTAGTGATCTGGATCCCAGAGAAAGAGATTTCTGAATCACACTGAGAAGCCTAAACACAGATACACAGACCCTAAGAACAGTCAAGTCGCTACCTGTCTTAGTTGCTGTTCTTCTGCTGTAAAGACACCATGACCAAGTATACTTGTAAAGGAAATTACTTAATTGGGGGCTGCCTTACAGTTTCGGAGGGTGTGTCCATGATCACCATGTCAAGGAGCATGGCAGCAGTCAGGCATGGTACTGGAGCAGTAGCTGAGAGCTTACATATTATCCACAGGCAGCAGGCAGAGGGAGAGAAAGAGAGTAAGAGAGAGACAGAGAGTCTGGCATGTGCTTTTGAAACTTCAAAGCACATCCCCCAGTGACACACTTTCTCTAACAAGGCCATACCTCTTAATCCTCTCTAAACAGTCTACCAACTGGGAAACAAACACAAATCTGTGAGCCTATGGGGGCCCTTCTGACTCAAACCACCACACACCATCCTTCCTCACGTTAATCAGCCATTTAATCTCCACTCTGGAATACTAAGCCAGTATCAAAAGTTCCTTTGTATTTAAGATCATTTGCATTTTAAATGGATTCCCTTAGTGAGACGTCTGAGTTTTATTTTTTACTAATATAATACCAACTGGTACAATGCCAAAATTCCAACCAAATTCTTGAGTAATTTTATTTTTTAACAAAATATAGCAATTCTAAAATTGACCTGGAAGCCAAAATGCCAGGAATTACTGACAAAATATGAGAAAGAGTAAATGGTATAGATTGGCCTATAAAACTTCAGAACATAAAGTATCAACACTGTGACCAGGTCCATGGGTACAAGAGTATACCCATGAAAGAAAGAAAAAGGTCAGATTCACCAGTACGTGAATGTAGTGGATGTTTAGTTTATCTGGAAATCTCTCAATCAATCAGTCTCTCTCTCTCTCTCTCTCTCTCTCTCTCTCTCTCTCTCTCTCTCTCTCTCTCTCTCTCCTTCAAATTTAAAAGATAGTTTTGAAGCACACAAAGGTTTAGTTTGGCAGGTGTTTGGGTCTTTCTTCTACCCTCCATGAATTTTCTAAGAAGTCAGCTGTCAATTATCTTGTTTTCCTAAATGCCCTGGCCACTTTTAACCACTTTTGTCTCTATTTGGTTTTTAATGAATTCACTGCAGTAGATCGTGTGAGAATTTTCTTGCAGCTTTCCTACCTGGAGTCTGTTCATCTTCTTGAATCTCTGGATTAATATTTTCATAAGAACATTTTTTTCTCAAAAGTTGTTGCTCCCTAATTCTTCAAATCATTTCTGTTCTTCTCTTCCTGCATGTGTTCCCAAGCCTGATGCCTTTCAACGTATTTTGCTACTCAGATCTCTTAGTCTCTCTCTCTCTCTCTCTCTCTCTCTCTCTCTCTCTCTCTCTCTCCCTCCCTCCCTCTCCCTCTCCCTCTCCTGCCCCCCATTACAAATCTACTATGCAGACATGAAGAAATAATGGCTTTTGTTTATAACTTTTGTTCTTTACTAAGCCATTCATATCTCTTTGCTGAAGTTCTCTATTCATTGTGTCATCTGTCTTATTTGTTGTGTGTATGTGTGTGTACACTTAGTTTGTGTGCACTGTACGGGTGTGGATGCCCTTGGAGGCTAGAAAGTGCTTTGGAGGAGGCTTTGGGACACCCCCCCACCCCACCCCCGGAGCAGGAGCTATAGGTATAGTTGAAGCTGCCTGTGTGAGTGCTGGGAACCAAACTTAGATTCTTTGCAAGAGCAGCAAGCACTCTTTTGTTCTTTAAAGGTGATTTCCTTTATATGTGATCATTTTTATAGTGTTGCTATAAAAATGCTACTATAGTTGTATGTGTATATACACATGTGTGGTGAATGTGTGGGGGGGGGAAGTGTGTATATGTGTAGTGTAGTGTATTGTGGTATTGTATTGTATTGTATTGTATTGTATTGTATTGTATGTATATGTGTGTGTAGGTGTTTAGAGGTTTGGGTGTGGATTATGTGTAAAGTTTGCTTGTGGTGTGTGTCTGGGCATGTGTCCAGGGTGTGTTTCAAGGAGGGCTTGGGACTGGCCCCAGGGTTTTGTACAAGCAAGGTAAGTATTCTACATAGGAACTAATTCTAAGTCCTGAGAGTAACTGTTTTGACCTATTTGGCTACTAAGTCCAATTTCTAGTTAATGTTAGAATCTAATAAATACCTTTTTTACCCTGAATATGAGCCACATTTTGTGTGGATTTGCATAATATTTTGTTGAATACTTGACATTTTAGGGAATATATTGAGGCAATGCTGGATTCTGACTCTTTCCCCTAAGGGCTGCTACTATTTGTTTGTTTCATAGCTTGTCTGAGATAAGTCTGTGGAATCTGTCCTCCCAGTAATGTGTAGCTGCTTTTACATTTGCATACACTTTCATCATATTTCTAAACCTGAACTCCTAGGATTTAGGCAAATGTTATCCAGAGGCAACTAAAGCTTACTGGTGGATATACGCGTGCGCTTCAGAACACATAAACACCAGACGGATTTCAAGGTCCACTGGCCTTCATTTTCTACAAGGTTCTCTCACATCTCCTGAGTGTGACTGCCCGCCCCACACGCCGAAGCAGCTTGGGACGTCTAGACCTAGTCCAATCTCACCTGTGTGCATACGAACTTCATCCAACCCAAGACGCATGGATTCTTCAAATCTTTCATGGCATTCTCATTTCCCAGAATTCTTTTTGAATTCCTGTACAGTCTCCTGGTCAACAGGTTGGTCCACATAGGAAAACAGCATCAGAATGGTGGGAGAATTGGCCCTCCCTCTTTGCTTGCTACAATATCACCAACTGAAAAGGCACCACCTACAAGTATTCTTCATCGAATGAGCATGTTCCAGCTTCTGCAGCAAAGTTCTTGGCCTCACGTCTTGCCCACAGAATGTCCACACACCTGGCAGGTGAAGGGAGAAAAGCCCACAGGTTCGAACCGTATTACATTAAGTTTACTCATTTGTCATGAATAAGTTTTTCCTTTTGAGGAATGTTTGTTTGGGGGGGGGTGTTCTTGTTGCTGCCATTCTTGGTTTTATTGTGTTGAGTTGTGTTGTGGTTTTGAGGTTATAATATATTACATCATTTCTCTCTTTTCTTTTCTCCTTTAAAACCCTTGCACATGTTCCTAATCCCTCAGCAACTGGATGTGTAAGGTAGGAGGACAGGGAGAGAGGAGGTTGACACCCAGAGTAGGGGGGGAGGGGGGCTTCCCCTTCTAAGGGGAATGAGAGCATGAAGTGGAAAACTTAAGCGTACTTTAGAAAGTTAGTTAGATGGTGTTTTGCTGAGATGAAGATGTGAAGGAAAAAACCCTTATCCCTCCATGGTGATTTGAATTAAAGCAGCCTCCCCCCCCCACCCATAGGGAGTGGCACTATTATCAGGTATAGCTTTGTTGAAGGAGGTGTGTCCCTGGAGATTGGGCCTTAAGGTCTCAGAAGTTTTGGCACGTCTAGTGGCTCATGTTTCTTCCTGTTGCCTCTTTGCTTGCTACAATATCACACATTGTGTATCAAGATACACAACTCTCAGCTTCCTCTCCAGCACATCTGCCTCCGTGCAACCATGCTTCCCACCATAATGATAATGGAGTAAACCTCTCAACTGCAAGCCAGCCCCAATTTTATGTTTTTCTTTATAAGAATAGTTGTGGAAATCTGCACCCTTACCCTGGGCTCCATATTTTGACATAAAACTGGTTGCTTGACCAGATGCTAGGCCCCTTCCAGGGACCCCAGGTAAGATACCACCTGTCTCCCATTAACACTCCTTAAAGCCCTCCCAACAGCCCCAACCACACATCTTCCCCTTTATTTCTTATCAAGCTCACAATTTAAGCAGAAGACTTTATGCTTTACCGGAGGCCACACTATATTAGGAACCCCAGAAACCAAGCAGGTACCCAAAACCCTAGAGGCCACAAGGGGTACATGGAAACTCACAGGCAACATTGTCATCTAAATCTCCAGAGGTCACACAGGCCACAAAAACAACAGCAGAGACACTACTAGACCTGAAAACTCACCAGAACAACCAATCAGGCCAGAAGAAAAAAAGGAAACAAAAACCAAGGGAAGAAAAGCATCCATCTATCAAAGATAAACTCAGAAATCAGCACCTAAACCTATAATAATCCCAAATGCAGATGACCAAAGGCCAACAACAGCTAGGATAATATAGCACTAACAGAGCCCAGATATCCTACTACAGCAAGCCTTGGATATCCCAACACAGGTGAAGCACAAGAAAATGACGTTAATCTGATCTATGAAAATAATAGAGGCCATTAAAGAGGAGATGAATAAATCTCAATAAAACCCAAGAAAATAGCCAAAACAAACAGCTAGGTGAAAAAAGTGAATAAAATTTTTCAACACATGAAAATGGAAATAGAAGCAATAAAGAAAACAAAAACTGGGGAAATCCTGAAGATGGAAAATCTAGGAAAGAGAACACGAACTCCAACCCCAAGCATCACCAACAGAACACAAGAGTCAGAAGAAAGAGTCTCAGGTCTAGAAGATACAGTAGAAGAAATTGACACATCAGCCAAAAAAGATGTTAAATCTAAAAACTTTCTGACACAAAGCGTCCAGGAAATATGGAGCACTGAAAAGATCAAACCTAAGAATTATAATAGAAAAGAAAAGATTCCCAGCTCAAAGGCCAAGAAAATATTTTCAACAAAATCATAAAAGAAAATTTCCTAACCTAAAGAAAGAGATATATAAAGAGATATAGCATATATAAAGTCAGACCTACCAGAATTACACCTGACTTCTTAACAAAAACTCTAAAAGCCAGAAGGGCCTGGATATATGTCTTGCAGACTCTAAGAAACCACAGATACCAGCTCAGGCCACTAAACCCAGCAAAACTTTCAATCACCATAGATGGAGAAAACAAGATATTCTATGATTAAGCCAAATTTAAACAGTATCTATCCACAATCAAGCACCACAGAAGATACTAGAAGAAAAACTCCATCCCAAGGAGGTTAACTATACCCAAGAAAACACACACACGAAAAAAAATAATGTCACACAAGTAAAATCAAAAGAAGGGAAACACCACACACACACACACACACACACACACACACACACACATCACTACCACCAACAACAAGAAGAAGAAACATGAAAACAACAGGAATTTAAAATCATTGGTCATTATTCTCTCTCAACACCAATGGACTCAATTCCACAATAAAAAGACATAGGATAAAAGAATGCAAAAACAGGATCCATTTGTATGATGCATATAAGAGATGCACATCAACATGGAAGACAGACATTACCTCAGAGTAAAAGATCTCAAAAATCTTGGAAAAGATTTTTCTAAGCAAATGGTCCTAAGAAACAAGCTGGTATAGCTATTCTGATATCTAAAAACTTAGACTTCCAACCATAATTAATCAAAAGACTTGGAGAAAAACATTTTATACTTATCAAAGAAAAAAATCTATCAAAATGGCATCTCAATTCTGAACATCTATTCCCCAAACACAAGGGCACCCATATTTGTAAAGGAAACATTACTAAAGCAAAAATCAAACATCAAATCCCACATATTAATACTGGAACACTTTCGCATCTTTAGCACATCACTCTCACCAGTAGACGGGTCATCCAGACAGAAACTAAACAGAGAAATAATAGAACTAACCAATGTTATGACACAAATGGACCTAACAGATAACTACAGAACTTTTTACCCAAACACAAAAGAATAAATCTTCTCAGCACTTCACAGTATCTTCTCCAAAACTGACCATATACACAGGCACAAAATAAGCCTCAACAGATAAAACAAAACTGAAATAATACCTGTATCTTATAAGACTACTATGGATTAAAATTGGATTTAAACAATAATAGAAACAATAGAAGCCTACAAACTTAGGGAAACTGAACAAGTCTCTACTAATCAAGGAATAAATAAAGAAAAAAATTAAAGACTCTAGAATTCAATGAAAATGAATGTACAACACACCAGTGGGGTCAAGGACATTGAAAGAAAACCCACAAAACCAACCAACCTAGGCTCGCAGAGACTGAACTGAAGACCAGGGAGCTTACATGGGACTGACCTAGGCCCTTTACACATATGTTACAGTTGTGCAAGTTGGTCTTCTTGTGGGATTCCTAACAGTGGGAGCGGGGGCTGTCTCTGATTCTGTTGCCAGCTTTCGGGATCCTCTTTTCCTACTGGTTGCCTTATTAGAAAAGAGGTGCCAATCTTATTGCTACTTGAGATGCTATAAATGTTTGATATCCATAAGAGGCCTACACTTTTCTGAAGAAAAATGGAGGGGTGGATGGAGGGGGCAGAGCAAAGTTTCTAGGAGGATAGAAGGGAGGAGAAACTGTGGTAAGAATGAATAGATGATAGATACATTGATACATAGATAGATGCATGGATATCTGGATGCTCTGGAGACATCAAGAAAGGGGAAAAAAAGAGGGTTTTGGTCATGATATCTCTTTAGAGCAATAGAAACTCAAACCAAGATACCTTCTTCCTCCTTCTCACTTTCTTTCAAATTTATGGCCTCTTTTTTCATTAACTGTTATTACATTCATATATGCATACATATATACATACAAATATACATATATACATACATATATACATATACATACACATTTACATATACATATACACATAAACACATATATACACACACATATATATGTATATATACCTCAACATAATCTGCTCAGTCTGTATGTATGTATGTATGTATGTATGTATATTCTCAGAGATGACCATTTGGTATGGATAACCAGTTGGTGTGCTGCGTCCTGTTTGTTTGCCACCGAGATCACCACCTAAAAGGACAGTGTACTTATGAGCATTTTCTAGCTTCTGCAACAAAGGCTCAGCTTGGTGTGTTTCCCACAGTATGTCCACAGACCTGGCAAAGGACAGTCTTCCACCCTAAGCATTCCTTGCCTGTACGTCTTTGTATAGGGTTGAGTTCTCATGGGTTTTTGCCAATCTACTTCGACCATGTCAGTTGGTACCACCCTTGTTCAGTTTATATTTGGCCAATCATGTTGGTGACCTTATGGGCATAGCTTCTGACATTAGTAGGAGACAGGATCTCCCTGCAAACTCCCTCATCTTCTGGCTCTTTCAATCTTTCTGCCCCCTTGTCTACAATATTGCCTGAGCCTCAGGTGTGGGAGTGTTTTATTCAATGTATCCATAAGGACTGGGCTCCACAACTCTGAATTTTATTGGTTGTGGTTTCCTGTAGTGGTTTTCATTTGTTTCAAAATGAAGGTTCTTTGTTGAAGGGTGAGAACTACACTCAGCAGGGGTACAAAGACAAATATTTAAAGTGTAGTTAGGGATTACGCTGCTTTAGTAAAGTGGTGGTTGTAGGTTCTCCTCCAAGATTCATGACTTCACTACCCCTGAGTGGTGCTTGGCTAGGTTTCCAGTTCCAGGCATGGGCTCTGTCTCTGAGGTATGATTTTTTTAACTGAATTTTCAGAGCTTCCACGAATGTTTCTGACGATTTTATTCAGCTCCATAGCTGCTCCTTAGAGAAAGGAGTCTTAACTATCCACCTCCATTATGATGAAGAAAGTATTATCTAAAATTTATTTTACACTAAATGTTTTCATCTTAAGTAGTATTAAATATTAATATAACAATCATTAAAACACCAGGATAGTTATAGTGTATGGAGTTTGTAAGGAATAGAAAACACTAGCTAATTTGTTTAATTAATGCAGACCTTATTAAATGAGTATCTGTTAAAAATGTATGTTAATATATGGGCAGTCATCTGATAAACTGACTAAGATATTTAACTTCTAAGTTATTAAAAGGCATTTACAAAAGTGTCAATCAAAAACATGAAAGAAGAGAAGGAAATTATACTGATTTCTGAATAGAAAACCTAGGAACAGCTCCAAATCTATCAATCATCACATTAAATGTGGTTAAGTAAGTATATTAGAAACTGGCAATGTTCTGATTGTGTTAATTACATGAAACTATCAACAGTGTTTACAAGAAATGCTAAAAATAGTACAACTGAGGGAATAATAACAAACTAGGAAAAATGACAAATGAATAAAATAGAACATTTCAAGAAATAGGGATACCTTATATTAACAATGGAGACAATATTAATGAGCAAACAAACTCCTTTGCTCTGAGGATGATAATGTTTCAAATAATAAGCATCAGTGAGAAAGTATGTAACAACCTAACCTAGCAACAAGAAGAAACCACAACAAGAAATTACCAAATATTTAAACCTAGCGTGCCGTTAAAATTCTCTACAAGCAGATCAAGTAGGGTTTGGTGGTACACACCTTTAATCCTAGCATTGGGGAGGCAGAGGGAGCTGGATCTTTGCAAGTTAAGGGCTATCAGTGAATATATAGTAAGACATTTCTTACAAAATAAAAACGAAAAGATTAAAAGTTTCAAGATATTCTTTTAAAAAACAATAAGACATAGAAGAGTCAAAGCAATATTAATCACATGCAAGGGATATACACACTTTCATACATTGTATATACACTGTAAATATTTGACTTTTCATTGGAAGCAGATATATTTGACCATACATTGTCTATAAAGCCAAGTTCAACATAGTCCAGAAAGCAGATGTCAGAAGCGGGATGGTTAACAACTACAAAACTAGGAATGAAGTAGGAATAAAAGCTAGTAAGCATCACCCTTCCCCTACCCACTTAAAACTAAAATTCTACTATCTTTCAAGTATACAGTATATTGATGGGGTTTTTTTTTACCTTTTTTTAAAGATTTATTTATACTTTATTTATTTATACTTTATTTATTTATACTTATTTTATGTATATAAGTACTCTATCTGCATGCACACCTGCAAGCAACCAGAGGGCATCAAATTCCATTATAGATGGTTGTGAGCCACCAGGTAGTAACTGGGAATTGAACTCACGACCTCTGTAAGAGCAGTCAGTGTTCTTAACCACTGAGCCATCACTCCAGTCCCCCAAATACATTGTTATTAACTATAGTCATTATTGTTGAACTTATCCCTATGTCATCACTATAGCTTTGTATCCTTTTCCCTTGACTATTGCTAATAAAATAAAGTGTTCTAACTAAATTTAAATATGTAATGTATTTCATATGTAAATTGACTAGATTTAACCATCTGAAACACACATTCACTATAGGCTATAAATACATTCAACTTTATTTATCAATTAAAAATAAATTTAAGGCAAACTTGAAAATGAAAATGGTTATTTATCTTAAATGAGTTAAGAGACATATGAATATAAACATATAAATATAGTCTTTAAATTATTAAAATGAAAAATATAGGGTAGGAGCCAGAGAGATGGCGTCATCGTTAACAGGGCTTGCTGCTCTTTCATAGAACCCAAGTTCCCATCACACAAATCAGGAATCTCCCAGCCAGCTCTAACTCCAGTTTTAAGGAGTCTGATATACTATTATGGCCTCAAGTGGCACCAGCACATGCACATACATGCGCGTACACACACACACACATACACACACACACACACACACACACACACATACACACAAGTTCACACAAACACATACACATTCTAAAAATAAAATAAGGATCTAGAGAAACATCTCAGTCTATAGAATATTTGCCTTGTAAGCATGAGACTGGAGTTTGGATTCCTAGCACCACATGAGAAGTTGGGCACTGTGGCACTCTAACCCCAACACTGGGGAGGCAGAGACAGACCACATCCCACCCATCAGCTACCCATCCTAGACATATTGATGAGCTCTAGATTCAGTGAGAGACCCTGTCTCAAAAAAAGAAGGTGAAGAATGATTAAAGAAGACATCCAACATCAACCTCTGGCCTCCAAATACACACGACCTGAACACACATACATATGCTCACAGAAACATATACCTATCACACACACACACACACACACACACACAGAGAGAGAGAGAAAGAGAGAGAGAGAGAGAGAGAGAGAGAGAGAGAGACAGACAGAGAGAGAGAGGAGAATTTAAATGCAATTACTTGTAATTCAAATAACTAAAAATAATTTTGAAATAAATGCAATAAAAATAAAAGCAATTATTGTTTAAAATATAAACAATAAATATTAATGGGCTCAGACATTAAAAGACAAAGCCAGTTGCTCAGAAAGATTAATAAAATTGCTGGTATATTTTATTAGTGATGGAAAGTATAATAAGCAAGAACAAAAATTATGAAGACAAAATTACAGAGAGAATACTATATGTAAGTTCTATAGCATCAAGATAAAACCTGAATGAATTGGACGTTTGCTAAGAGAAGAATTTGGGAAATATGGGGAAAATAGGCACAAATGTTGACACACCTAAACCACCGGATAAATTGTTTGGAAAGAGTCGTTCCTTCCTCAGGCACACTCCTCCCAGGTAGCTCCTGATGATTCCCAGCTCACTGTGCTGTGTTCCCAGCACAGACCTACTGTTTCAAAATACAGAACCGAGACAAAAGAGCCAAACAGCTGCCTTCACATGGCTAATATAATGGTCACAAGTTCTAGACCAGAAAAGCATAAGGAAACTATTCACCATTCTTTTACATAAAAGTTCTATCAATAGTAATAAATCAAAATAATTAGCGTATGTGATGAAGGATATATAGACCCATAATAACCAAGTAGTATCCAACCCAGGAATGCAGCCATGCCATAGAAGACCACAATCCAGATGCTCTATCCTCACTAACTGTAATAAAGTGAAAAACATGAAGTAGATACAGAAATAGAGTGTAACAATATTTGAATCCATTTTTAAAATGGATTCAAATAGTAGTTGGTTTAAAATAGAGAAAATATCTCAATGTAACAAACACAGTTAAAATGTTGATACTGGGAGCCTTACAAGACAGGAAACAAAACAGATGCCTCACGTCACACCCACCATTCGAATCAGCCAGAAGTCTTAACAGTAGGCAACAGTGCTATTTTTGAAAGCATAAATATTGGGATGGAAGATTTACAACTACTGTGCTTGGAGACAATAAGATCACTTATCTAGAAAACCGAGCACACCAAGTAGAAACAAAAAGAACTATACAGGATGCTCACAGCCAACTGTTGAACTGATCACAGGGTCCCCAGTTAGAGAAAGGACTGAAGGAGCTTAAGGGGCTTGTAACCCTGTAGGAAAAACAACAACATCAACCAACCAGGGTCTAAACTACCAACCAAGAAGTATACATGGTGGGACCCATGGCTCCAGCCATATATGTAGCATAGGATGGCCTTGTCAGGCATTAAAGGGCATTAAGAGGTCCTTGGTTCTGTGAAGGTTCAATGCCCCAGTGTAGGGGAATGAAAGGGGAGGCAGGAGTTGGGGGAAGGGGACCCTCATAGAAGCAAGAGGAGTGGAAATGGGATAGGGCAGTTCTGGAGAGGAAATTGGGATAGGGGATAACATTTGGAAATGTAAATAAATGGGGCTGGAGAGATGGCTCAGTGGTTAAAAGCACTGACTGCTCTTCTGAAGGTTCAGAAGAAGAAGTTCAATTCCCAGCAACCAGATGGTGGCTCACAACAATCTGTAATGGGATCTGATGCCCTCCTCTGATGTGTCTGAAGAAAGCTATGGTGTACTCACATAAATAAATCTTAAAAAAAAGAAATGTAAATAAAATATCCAATTAAAAAATTTAGATGAACTAGTAAAAAAATAAATAAAAAGTAGTCAACACAAAAAAGAAAGAAGGAAAGAAAGAAAGAAAGAAAGAAAGAAAGAAAGAAAGAAAGAAAGAAAGAAAGCCCAATACATTCAACTGAAAATTTGAAGTAACAAAAAAGCAACCACATGTCTGGTCAGTGTCAGTTTACTCTTAGTTGCTGTGATAGAACACCAACCAAAAGCAGCTTGGGAGGAAAGGGAATCATTGGGCTTTTAGCTTACACTCCATCATCCTGGGGAAGCAGCCGAGGAACTGAAGGCAAGGCCATAGAGGAGCACTTCTCCCTGGCTCGCTCCTCATGGCTGGCACTGCTTTCTTCTTTGTACCACTCAGGACCGGCTGCCCAGGGATGGTACCTCCCACAGTGGCATGTGATCTCACATGTCAACTGGCAACCAAGAAAATGTCCCCCAGCCACATTTATAGGCCAGTCTGATGAAGGCAACTGCTCAGCTGAGGTCCCCTCTTTCTGGGTATACCTAGGTTTGTGTCACGTTGACAGAAATTGCTATCGTGTTAAATAAAAACAAAAAAACAAAAACATTCTGCACAACAGCAATAAGTCATTGAGATATTATAATAAAACCAATTTCAATTTAAAAACAAGAGCAATTAAATACAATGGAATTAAAATTGAAAAGATGGAAAGTTATTGTTACCAGGATCAAAGAATGGCCTCTAGAGTAGCCTGTTCCCGGGGCTGTAATGGAACACTATGGAGAGTCAAGGGCAACACAACACATAATGAACAGTACAATGACATTTTAGAGAAGGAAAAAGTATCCTGCTCAGTAAGTATCATAGGCAGAAGCAGCTGTCCACTTAGGCGCAAACTAAAAAGTTACTGCCCAACCTTAAGACCTTCTCAATTATTCATATAAGAACGGAAGAAATATATACAGTAAGTCTTAATTGATCACAAAAGACTAAGGCTTTTTAAACAAAAATCTAAATGACAAAAAGAGATGTTGATACATTTGATAACATCAAAATCTTAACTTCTACAAGGCCAAAGGTATCATTAAAACCTTTCAAGACAAGAAGAAGATGGAGAGAGAGAGAGAGAGAGAGAGAGAGAGAGAGAGAGAGAGAGAGAGAGAGAGAGACTGGAAAAGTATATATCTGGAGTACATAACTGACAATATATTAGTATCTAAATGTTTCCGTTCACTTTTTAAAATCTATCGTGATCATAAAAAGATAAAGAAATATAAGAATATGTTCTATAGGGGTGTAGTGAGATGTGGGGGAAGGGGGTGCCTCAGCGGGCCCATGCCAAGGCATGCTTTCCCCCTGAGGGACCAGCCACACGATGGTATAGCATAGAATAGAGTTTATTTAGGGCATGGGGAGGGGAGTTAAGAGAGTAGTAGAGGCAGAGAACAGCAGAGAGGAGAGAGGAGAGAAGTAGAGGCCGGTGGTGACCATGTGAAGACAGAGTTGGAAAGGGAAGAGCCCAGGAGGGCAAGAGAGGCGAGTAAGAAAATAAGAGGAGAGAGCAAGCAGCCCCTCTTATGGTGAGTCAGGCCTACCTGGCGCTTTCCAGGTAACTGTGGGGAGGAGCATACCTGGCTGTTGCCAGGCAACTGTGGGGGTGGAGTCCAGACAGAATACCAACAAAATCTATAACCAAAAGACAAACAAATCAAAGGGGAAACATGGAGAAAAATTTTGCATGTTGTACATCAAAAGCCAGAAGAGACAGCAGAAACCCTGAAGAACTGGATGCTAGAAAACCGTTAGAAGGGAAGAAAATTATTTATAAAGCAAATTTCTAAATGAACTATCATTTTGTTACAGTGCATAATTTTAATAAGATATCAATATTTATGAGAGGTCCTCAAAATGGTTAGTTAAGTTGCTAAGAAATTTCTGTTTTTATGTTTAACAAGATGAAGAGGAATAAAGAGTTGGGTTTTTTGTTTGATTTTTATCTTCATCTCTGGCATCTAAATTAGTTTCTCTCTCTCTCTCTCTTTCTCTCTCTCTCTCTCTCTCTCTCTCTCTCTCTCTCTCTCTGTGTGTGTGTGTGTGTGTGTGTGTGTGTGTGTGTGTCTGCCTGGCTGCCTGTCTGGCTGGCTGTCTGTCTTTGGTTCAAACACAGGATCTGTGTATGACAGTCAAGCAACTCTACCACTTAGCTATATCCACAAATCTTATTATTCTTTGTTGGATTCATTCATTTTATTTATGGGTGAGTATGGACATACACACATACTATGTGTTCATACCTGCACCTAGGCATACTGGTATCCACAGAGATCAGAAGAAGCATCAGATCTCCTGGACCTGGAGTTATAGATGGTTGTGAATCACCACAGGGTTGTTGGGAACAAAACCCAACTCCTCTGCAAGAGCAACAAATGTTCTTAAGAGCTGAACCTTGCCAAGTTCACCGCTCTTAAAATCCAAGTTATTTACAATGAGGATGTATTCCTGCAGCATTTTAAACAAGCCTAAGAACTAAATGTCCAAAGAAGACTGACTCATGTGGTGTGTGTTTGTAATCCCAGAAGTCAGGAGCTGAGATGGGAGAATGGCGAATTCTAGACCAGGCTGCACTGTGGCCAGATTTTCGGGCTGGAAGCCCCCATCCTCAGATGCAGCAGCTCTACAGCAAACAAGCAACCGCAGAGCTAAGAGATGGTGGGGCCCCTCACCTGCCATTGATCCGCACCTCTTTCTCATCTTTCTTCTTGCAGATCAGAACAAAAAGTCTATACTTCCGGTCTAACACTCTGCAACAAGCCTGAAGAGAAACTCTAGGGAAGCAACCCCTGCATTCTCTACCTTGGTAAACTGAAGATAAGGAAGTGGGAACTTCCAGGAACACCATAATCCCTTCAAAGAATTTCCAGAAGCAGTTGAAGTTTCAGAAAGGCCACCGTTTACTCTAGGTCAAAAATCACTTGAAGGTCCTTTTAATTTTCTGATGTCTTTTAAGCTAGTCAGTTGAACTTGGAAAGGATTGAAATATAAAAGGTTTCAGCTGAGCAGGTTGTGTTCTGTTAAATGATACAAATTGCATGTGCCATTTAACATACCTTTATCTCTGCAGATTGGATTCTAATAGGTAAATTTATCTTCTCTGTATGAGACTTTCTTGCTGATACCTGGAAGGTCGCTGTGTTATTATTCAAGTCTTTGCTCACCAAATGAGGAGACTGGAGAGACAGCTATAGAAGAAGCTCAGGCCTAATATTTCATCACCGGAGAGAGAGAGACAAGGCCCTGATATGTTGTTGCCCCATATGTGATGCTGTTTAAGGCAAAACAGTACAAATGGTGCAAGAGGCACTAAAGTCCATCGACCACATTGCTCTGCCCTCAGAAACCCTGTGGGAAGGCCTCTGCTCCCTCAACAGGGGGACACAGTGTCCCATAAGCAATGAGCAGTCACACGGTGACCCTAGGAAATGGACAAATCTACACAAGAAGCAAAATGTGGGCATCATCTAAGCAGAATGGGGAAATGTTCCTCAACCCTGTGCTTAGAGAAGCTGGAGCTGAGTGTTTAAAAGAAAGACTTGGTTCCCAGGGACCCTTGTGGAGGTAGAGGAAAAGAGGGGGTTTTTACATGTGAATGTGGAGAAGGGATCAAATATAGATGGGATCAAAGAGGGAACAGCAGAGTGCCACACCCAACAGTATGTGTCCACAGACACCAAAATCGCACTCATCTGGGTAGACCTGTCTTCCCTACACATCCATTAGTTAGTTACCTTAGTCTCAAGGACTCAAAAGTTAGACGTAACCATTACCTGCAATAAAAGTAAGCAGTAGCCTTAAGTTGTTTCCTTCTTGGCTTTGTTTCTATTTGTTTCCAGATTCTGAAGAAACTGTCAATTAAGATGGCTCATTCACAGCTTAAGTAATTATACAGTCTTTGGCATACAATAAGTTTTGACATCTTAAAAAAATATATTACATCACTCGTTAGATATATGCCAAAGAATAAGCTTTCATGTGTCTTATTCACTTGAAAATGTATAAGCAAGCTCTCCTGCGTCAAAACTTTATATCCTTCCTTTCCTTCTTAAACTCATATTTCCACTCCACTGCCCCCCACAGAATTTTATCATAATGTAAACTTTACTGCTTCAAAGTATGCTTTTGATCACCATTTATAATGCCTTGAAACAACAATAAATAAACCAATGAATTAAAATGCATTTTTACCGAATCTCCAGTTGCCAAAAGGATCTAAAAAGTAAAAAAAGAAAACAAAAAAAAAACTATTCTGGATTAAGTAATCATTTCTATTTTTAATTTGTGTGTTTTGATAAATAATTTTAAACACAAAAGCATGGTGGGCAGGAAATATGCTTCTTAATAAGATAAATGAGGCTTCTTTAGAAAATTAATTTACATATACATGGATGAACATTCTTCATCACTGTGGTGAGACAGGATTTGTCATCAATTTTATTCTCTCTGTAATGTAAGCGTGAAAACAACTCTTCCAATAGACAACTAGATACAAGCAGCTTTACAGTAGCAATGTCCTTCACTAGCTTTTCTTTACAAACTCCATGTATATTTTTAAATTACATGCAAAACAGAAGTAGCCTCTCTACTGGCAATTCGATGACATCTTCCTTCAGAGTCACTGAAGAGTGAAGCTGCCTAAGCCGCAGAGGGTTTTTTGCTAATAATCAATTGTTTTCTCAGTACCAATACCAACTCTTTGAGTGGTCCCCTTCCTGGGCCCCTAGATACTTCCATTTCTCCTTGAAATGCTTTCATGCACTTGGAGGGACGCGTTCACCTGGTTTGTAAACAAACAGTTGGGATACACAAGATCAACTATCCTATAGGATGCTAGTCTTAACAGAGACAAATGCTGACTGAGAACTGCAGGCAAAGTATCCTGGTAGCAGGTGACTAACTGGGGTGACAAACATTTATGCAAGCATATATTATTACATGGAAATTTCAAGACATTTTTAGGGATACAAACTGGATTTCATCGCGCTGGGGAATAACTCAGTTGTACATACTTGCCTTTTGAGTATGGGGGACTGAACTCTGTCCTCCAGACCCCAGATGCCTGCTCTACAATCCCCTGGTTTAGAAACAAAGTCAGGAAGTTCCCTTGGCTTAGCGGACAGCCATGGTGGCCAAATCTGCAAGTTCATCCAGGAAGAGGCTGGATTTCCTGTAGTCAATTGATGGGATTTCTTGGTGTCTTTAATGGTGGTTAGGGAGGTGCATCTGACTTTTAAATATCAAAGAAAAATACAGATGTTCTCCCTTATTTTCTTGAATCAACCAAAACAATAGGAGAACCTAAAGGCAAACTCGTCAATAAAGCAACAGATGTTACTCTTCTGAGTCTCATTGATGACAAGGGGTAGTCAGATATTTAGGGACGGAGAACATAACAAACCAAGATGTGGCTGTTGGTGGAGGGAAGGGAGGGGAATGTATACTCATGATAAACCTGAGAGGAGATAAACAACACAAGTAGAAAAATATATTGAAAGATAGAGCATGTTCTTGAATTTAAAAATAAAACTCAATGTGATAACAATGCCATCTCTCCTGCAGTTAACCTATATTGTTATGTGACCTTAAAGGCAAACAGCTCAAGACTCTAAAAGTGGGATATAAGAAGGACTACAAATACATTCTAGCTAGAGCAATTAAAACAATGTGGAGCAGAGACATGAATAATTGTGTTAATGAAACACAAAGCTCCACACAGACTTAAAAACACGACAGTTGTAATAAAAATTAATTTTAAAATCATGGGTGGGAATCCTTAATAAAAGTGTTGGGATGGGTGAATAACAAGGCAAGGAAAAAACAGATTTAGATGAATACATCAGGAAAAAATATTCAACTTGATCAAATATCTAAATCTTAAAATCAGACCAATAACAGCAACTAAAAATAGGATCAACTTCCAATATCTCAAAATTGAAAAAAAAATTACATGGGGCGTGGGGGTGGGGGGTGCCGGGGGAACCCTGAAGTCACTGATAAATTCAACTCTGTTCCAGGACAGCCAGGGCTACACAGAGAAACCCTGTCTCGAAAAAACCAAAAATAAAATAAAATAAATAAATAAAAATAAAACATAAACATGTCAACTTCACCATAATTCAGAAAATAAATTACAGACTGGGGGTGGGGGAAGGTCGGTGCCTGTCAGGTCACTCTATATTTAGATAACTAATTCCTTTGATGGTGATAATGTCAGTAGTGCGAAGGAAAGTGAGTGGAGCGGAGGACAACCGGAAACAGCTCAAAGAAAGGGTCCTCAAACTCCCAGAGATTAGGAGGTATTCATAAAAAAATGCTAAGCAATGCTGCAAGAAGGCATGCAAAGAGCGAGCAAGCTGGCAGGGTTCACTTGAGCCCAGAAGTTCCGGGGCAACCAAGACAACAAAGGAAGATCCCCTACAAAAAGATGATAAGTAGAGAGATAGATACAGACAGACAGATAGACTCACACATACATACACACATACATACATACATACATATATACATACATACACACACATACATACATACATACATACATAGAAAGAAAGAAATAGATTTTAAAACATACTTTGTTTTATGTTTAAGAGGAAAGCTGTGGCTTTCCTTTATTACATTATCAAAAAGCAATTCATTGAGATGCCTTATCCTCTTTCAGTTCCTACGTCTTGTTTCCAGCCCTACCTTTCCAGATGAACTCGGGAGTACCAGTACTGGGATCCCACCAACTTTCGTTCCGCCCACAGGAAGTACAGAGTGGAAGGC
Organism: Apodemus agrarius; assembly: GCA_964023405.1. Taxonomy (NCBI): domain Eukaryota; kingdom Metazoa; phylum Chordata; class Mammalia; order Rodentia; family Muridae; genus Apodemus; species Apodemus agrarius. Next base: position 22,005,033 of record OZ030017.1, read on the forward strand.
TGGAAAGAGTGAATTCCCTCCGCCTGTCTGTTCTCTGTCCCTGCCAGCAACTCAGCAGTCCAGTTTCCACCTGCCCTCTCCCTGTTTGGTTACTGCAGCCTCTGAGTCCAGTTTGCAAGGCTTCCAGAACTTGATCATACAGCCCGCTGGTTCCACATCTCTAGCCAATCAGTGCACCCTGCTGGGACTTTGGTCTCAGCCCTATAGGGAACCCCCTCCGACTTCACCGTAGCAGCTAAACAATACTCTATCCACAGAGGTCTGGGTCTCCGTGTTAGGAGACTCTTCACACAGCTTCTAAATTAATCATTTCAACATCTTTGCTTGTTCCGGAGCCCTGAAGATGGTATCTGTTTCCTGTAATCAATCACTATCACCCTGGCACACACAAGAAGAGAGAGAGAGAGAGAGAGAGAGAGAGAGAGAGACTTTCCCAGTGTCTTTTAGCCTTAGTTCTCTTCTTTAAAACCTTTGGACCACTGGAGAAATCTGTATATAAAACTAAGCTAAAATAGTAGGATTGGCTCTTAACCATATGCTAAGAAAGGAATGGAGACACAGGTGGTCTCTGACATGATTGGATTTTTGGATCTGGTTATTTTGAGACAGATTCTCTGTATAGCCCTGGCCGTCCTAGAACTCACTCTGTAGACCAGGCTGACCTCGAACTCAGAAATCCACCTGCCTCTGCCTCCCAGAGTGCTGGGATTACAGGCGTGAGCCACCACCACCACTGACATGATTGGAAAGAGGATTGATACCCCTCCCCCGAAGATTTACATGTGAAATGCCTCCAGGGTTTGTTTGAGTTCTTGGTCCCCAACCTTTGTGGCACTAAATTGAGAGTCTGGAACCATTCGAGATGCAGTCTGGAATGGTTGCTGAGACATGAGTCCTGAGACTCTAATTAGATTTGGTTTCCTGGCTGCCAAGGCCAGAGCCACCCACCCCTTGCCTTCCGTGAAGTGAGAGACTCCGTCTACTGAACTATGCATGAGTTTTCTCTTCTTGTCAGCTCTTCTGTCCCAGCCACAAGCAAAGTAACACTCGACGAGAAAGCTGACGACTAACTGCAGTTTCATTTCTAGGAATTTATCTAACAGATATAATGACACATGTGTGAAATACTGGATAAAAAATGGGAGCTGTCATATTTTTACAAAAGTTAATCATTAGCAGGAAAATTAAAAGATCACCAATAAAGAAATGCTTCTCTTCAACTTTTTTTAGAATCTTCATTGTCCTGGCTAGTTTTATGTAAACTTGACACAAGCTAGAGTCATCAGAGAAGGAGCCCCGATTGAGAAAATACCTCCATGAGATCAGGCTGTAGGCGAGCCTGTGGGGTATCTTCTTGATGTAGAATCTTAATGATTGATGTAGGAGGGATCAGGCCATTGTGGTTGGTGCCACTCCTGGATTGGTTGGTCCTGTGTGCTATAAAAAAAAGTAGGTTGAGCAAATCATGTGAAGCAAGCCAGTAAGTTCTACGTCAGCTCCTACCTCCAGGTTCCTGCCCTGTGTGAGTTCCTGTCCTGACTTCCTTCAACAATGAACAGTGATATGGAAGTATAAGCGAAATAAACCCTTTCCTTCCCAAGCTGGTTTGGTCATGGTATTTTACTATAGCAATAGAAACACTAAGACACTCATACATGTATACAATGAAATATGATCGTATTCACCAAGGCCCATCGCAACTTCCCTTGGAGGGGAGAATGCTTTTTTTAAGTATTCATTCATAAAACATCATGCAGAAATAAAAATAATCTCTAAAAATCAGTATAGTCTGAGATGATGGTGAGGGTGAAGGGAGTGTACAAATGTGGTGTTTGTAGTCTCTGCTTGAACTTTTTAATTACAAAAAAGTATGTTTGCATAGAGTCTGTCTGGGAGAATGCATAAGAGACTGATTACCTAGAGAACAAGGGTGAGAGAAAGTCTTAAATGTTACAGCCAACCCTCTTGGTCCTCATAAATTCTGTAGGAGATAGATAGATAGATAGATAGATAGATAGATAGATAGATAGATAGATAGATAGATCTACAAAAGAAACTCAATTCAAAAAATTTTAAAATATCCACTGGGAAGACATGGAGTCTTCTCTAACTCAAAACTGCAAAATGTGCAAAAAATGTTTATCTGTTCTCTCTCCCAAGGCAACATTAACAAGATGTTAAAAAAATAAAAATGATATAAACTCACTGCAATGAAAAGAGTAGGAGAATAGCTATTAGCAAGTGAAATATTTCTAAACATTTCTGCAAGAGGAAAAGTGGAGAAAACACTGGGAGGCTGGGCAGGGAAGCTGTAGACTAGGATATATGGCAGTGCAGGGAGGGCTGCAGGCAAGCAGGGAGAAGATCTCCCCAGGAGAGCCTAGAAATCTCCATCCTGCCTCCAAGACCCAGGGCTGCAGACAGGAGCCTAGCCTGAAGGTTATTAACAGTGCTGATTCCACAGTCCTCCCCTAATCCTTTAATCACACTGGCTGGATAATAAGTGTTTTACTTCCATGCCAAAAACAAACGCTTAAACAAAGGGAATTTTCTAAGGAAAATTACCAAAATAAAGCAAACAAATGGAGATGGTGATGTTTGGGGGCTCTCAAAGGTTTAGGGGGCCCTTTAAATGGTATAATTAAAGAATGTCTAACCTGAAGGCAGCCTCGCCACACAGTCATCCAAAAAACATACGCATACTGGATTTTTTTTCCTTAGTCTTAAATATGATGGATGGCCAAAGTCCATTATGCACTTGTACTTGAGGTGAATGCAACTTAGAAGGAAAATACAGAGATAAGGTAGGAGAAAATTAACTCTGGAGGTGGTGCAGGCTACTCAGGGGACAGGAGAAAATTTAGAACTAAAACTCTATGCCAGGTGTGATGGATGGCAGGACGTTGCCATCCCAGCACCCGAGAGGCTACGGTAGAAGAATCCTGAGTGCCAAGCTGGAGTTACACAGAACAATGCCGGGGACGATGACTGGGGAGAAACTTCACAGGCTACAACTCCACACACGAGCGCTCGTTAATAGGGAAGAAAGTGTTATTTTTAAAATTAGTGAAGTAAGAAAATATAAAGCAAGGTCCCAGGGACTAAACCACTAACCAAACAGTACACACGGAGGGACCCATGGCTCCAGCTACATATGTAGCAAAGGATGGACTTGTTGGACATAAAAGAGAGGAGAGGCCCTTGGTCCTGAGAAGGCTGGATGCCCCAGTGTAGCAGAATGCCAGGACAGGGAGCAGGAGTGGGTGGGTTGGTGAGCAGGGGGAAGGGGATGGGATAGGAGGTTTTCAGAGGGGAAACCAAGAAAGGGGATAACATTTGAAGTGTAAATAAACAAAATATCTAATAAAAGAAAAGAAAAACGAAATAATCAAAACTAAAAACAAAAATATACATATAAAGCACTTGGAAGCAAAAATATGCGATTGACAAATTAAACACTAAGAACAAAGAATTAAAAATATAAAATGAGAAGGAAAAAAAACCTCTCTGAAAATTGAAGTGAGAAATTTCAATATCCAAGTAACATAATTTCCAGAAAGAGACAACTGAGGCTGGCTAATAATAAAAGAAATGAGAATGCCCCAAATTCGACGACCAGTTTACAAACTAAGATTATCCCCCAAGTACCCAAGGCAACCAAGATATTCACATCTGCTCCAAAGTTCTTGAAATTTCAGAGTATCAAAGGGCTGAAGAGACAGCTCAGCAGTTAAGAACATTTGGTGTACTTCAGGGTACCTAACTCAGTTCCCAGCACCTATATCAGGCAGCTTATAACACCCTATAGCCCCAGCTCCAGGGAATCTGACGCCCTCATCTAGCCTCTGCAGATACCTACTTGCACATGGTGTACATCTGTATATAAATAAAAATAAATCTTAAAAAAATATAGAGAGAAAATCCTAAAATTTTCTTCAGCAGAAAAAAAATCATTAAATTATGAGCAACATGCTGCTCTCAAATTTGAGAAATGAATATAAATTTTAATGGAGAAGGTTTCTTCACAGCCATAAGCAAGGGGGGAAAGGGTTTAGGGGACTGGGACAGGAGCTCAGTGGGTAAAAGCATTTGTTGGACAAACATGAAGACCTGAGTTCAAATCCACAATACCTGTGTCAAAGGCTGGGCATAACTCTGAATGCCAGTACTGTAATGTGGTAGGGATGGCGGGGTGCCTGCAGCTTGCTGGCCACCAGACTAGGTCCAGGCTCAGTGAGAGACCCTGTCCCTAAGGATTAAGCACATTGTGATAGAACAGGACATCCAACGTCTTCCTATGGCCTCTGCACATGCATAGAAGGAGCACATATACTACACACACACACACACACACACACACATATACACACACCACCACACACACACATATACACATATACACACACCACCACCACACACACAACACACACATACACACAACACACACATACAATACACATACAACACAGGGGGTGGTTAAAGAAACTAATTCCTTAGATTTGACTATATTCTTACTGCTACAAAGACTAGAAATAGAAGAGAGAGGGGAAAACAAGGGTTGGGAACTCTAAGAAACAGCAAAACGAAGAAAAAGATAATGCACATATACACATACAATACACACATAATTACACACCACACACATACACATACAACACATACATAGACACCACACACACACACACACACACACACACACACACACACATGTGCAGGGGGGGAGGGGGGAGAGGAGGAGGAAGGGGGATATTTTCAACGTAGAATTTGACGACCATTTTGATGTCAATGTGTGACCGCAGAACAAAGGCGTGGTCAGGTATGTAAGAACCTTCCTACCTCTCCATGGAAAATTACTTTAAGACGTGTTCCAGAAAAGCTAAGAGGTGAACCAAAAAGAGAAAGATATGAGATCAAAGAAACTGGAACCCCGGCATAGAGAGTAATGAAAAGAAGACTCAAAATGACATCTCTTAAGCCAGCCTAAGTAACAATCAGCCCAGGCTAGGAAGAAAGAGCAGCCGAGCCCAGAACAAGGTATTGATAGGTGGGGGGATGGGAGGAGAAACTAATTCATTTGATTTGACCATATTCTTACAGCTACAAAGACAGGAAATACAAAAGAGAGAGAAAGAAATGATTGGGAACTCTAAGGAACAGCAAAACAAAGAGAAGAAAAAGATAATTATATCATTTGGCTCTGCAGTGGACAATATTCACAAAATCATAATCACATAAACACTCCCAAGCTTCAGAGTTTAAAGCCCATCTGTAGACAAAGCGCATAATTTTTGCTCTGGTAAGAATAGACTGGGAGCTCCACAGGTGATCTGCAAATGTGAGCTGTGTGAGGAGGGAAGGGCGAAGGGGAGGAGGAGAGCCGCAGAAGCATTCCATTAATCTCCCATCCTACACAATGCAAAAGAGAAGACAGACATTTCAGGATGCATCTCTGCTGCTTGGAATTAAAAAGCAGGCGGCGCAATATAAAGAGAGGATGGGTGTGGTCAATCGGGAAAGCGGTCAAGATGTGCCACTATTTTCTGTCCTGATACAAAGTCTGTAGATAGTGTTTAAAGTACTAACAAACAAAAGGAGTGCTTTAGAACCATTGTTGTTGCTTTTGAAAAGTCGTGGCTACCTCCCCAGAAATATTCACTTTAAAATTCGAAGCAGAAGTAAAAGTGGGGTTATTAATGAGGCAAGAGGCCCTCACTTTTCCAGAAAACTATTCTATATTATTCTTCATTTTTTTGAGGGGTTTATTTTTTATTTGTGGGTTCTTTTTTTGTCATTGTAGTTCTGTCTTTGTGATGCTAAAGATCCAACAGAGCCGGGACCCTGAACACGGTAAGCAGGCGATCTAACGCTGAGCTTCATCCCCCCACCCCACCCTGTCCTTTTAGTATGAGCATCTATGAGTTGGGGGAATACACAAATACATGCATAAAATGTCAAAGAACTGTTGTTGCACATATTTTACAGTATGAAACATCAAAGTTCCTAGTAATTGTGAGGAATGTGAACGGGGCCAATAAATATCTTATGAGCTCTTGTCAACTCAGTCTTTGCTCAATCCCCGGTGCCAAAGAGAAAAGATGTAGTAGGTGACATTACATAAACTTAATTATCCTCCACATAGCCATTTTCTCTGAGGTTCTCGGTAGAAACAATGGACAATTTTAAAACTATAGGAAGTTTCCTAGCAACTTAAAATAAAGCTATTCCCTCTAGTCCCCAAGTGTCAGCGAATTAAGAAAGGGGAGAAATGGGACTAGCGGGATGACTCACTGGTACAAGCCGAGCTCAATGACCTGAGTTCACTCAGTGGACCCACATGATGGAAAGAGAGCTACCGACTCCCAAACATGTAGTCTGTCCTTTACACGCTTGCTATGATACTCACATGCATATGCACAGACTATATATATATATATATATATATATATATATATATATATATACATATGTATATATATTAAGAAAAATCTATTTAAAAAAAATCAGAAACCACTCTGATTCAGAGAAGACATGAGTCTGAATCCAGCCCTCCCTTTGACTTTTAGCAAAGCAGTCTTCCTCCCCAAAGCTCAGAGAGTGCTCATGAAAAGGGAGAGGACTGTCCTGTGTCAGTACATCCCTTGGGCAGTGATACCACCCTCCCATAGTGCACCGTGAACATTTGTGGGGTACTTTTGACTGTCACAAAGACTGGGGGAAACTCTTAATGTTCAGGCAGTACTCCAACGGTCTGAATATAGGGTACCTTCTTTTGTTCTTCCTGTACAGAGGTCAGATAGAAGGATAGAGGGGACGTAAGTGTCGCAGGCTCCAGGTGGCTCCTCTTCCGTATTAGTTGTACCAAATGAGAAAAATATCCTCAGTCACTACAGCTTTGAAGCATGGCACCGAGTAGCTGTTACCATCCATCCAACCCTTGCCTTACCCAGTTTCAGAGTAGGGCTTCACTGGAAAAGTTCTTTGCCAGGAATAAATCTACTTCCTTTTTAAAGTCTAAAATCCCACAGTTCCTGCAAAGACTTCCTTGGCAGTTCCTCTCTTGCTGTCCATCCTATTTTCCTGAAAGGATAAATGGCTCTTAATTATCTGCTCACACATGCATAACACATTTGCATCATGGAAGCATAACTATACATATAGAGGGTTCCTCTCCTAGCCTGAGAAGGGAGTCCTTGTCTCCCTTGGGACAAGGACCATCCCCAACATGTTGTTCTTGTAGGGTTAGATCAAGGCAAAAGCTCTGAGATAGCACGCATCTGCTCAGTGGGGAGCTAGATATTAAGAATTAGAAGATTTCTTAGAAGCAAACGTATCCGAGCTTTCATTGCTCTGACGCTCCAGTTTTCCTCACAGATGCACTTATCCCTTATTATCTGGAACTTACAAAAGGCTCTTTTTTGTACACGCTGTAGGACTACAGAGCTAGGTCTCAGGACGCGTTGCAGTGGGGACTCTCGCAGCCGTAATCTCTTTTAGGCAGCTGTTTATCTAGCCTGCACTACAAGTGTCAGAGAGCGTTGTCCATTGTGGCTGTTCTCACACGTCTTGTTCAGGGATCACCAGGAACTGTTGCTCTTCCGTTTTTGTCCACCTTTGAGTGTCTCGGTGCCTTCCATAATAGATGAAGCACAAAGGTCATTAAGCACCGTCCACAGACGTATTCATCCCCCTCTCACCTCCCTGTTCTTGCATTCTTTTCTCTGTCCCTTCCCTCCCTCTCCTGCTGCTTCCTACAGAGAGACCCTGGTTTATGTAATGCTATTCTCACAGGCTTCCCTGCCCTACTTATACCAGATGCAAAAGCTTCCTTGCCTACAGCCATAAAAGCATGGAGAAGGGTACCTCCCCTCTGCGCTCCAGTCTCTTCCAGGAACCCTTTCTGCAGCTTCAGCTAGGATCCCTTTTGCTAACCTCAGCATCTCCTCTTGAGCTTGACCTCACCTGTGCTCTAGGGACACGCCCCAGTCTGGGTTACTATACGCCCCTCCCTTCTGAGAGAAGGCCATGCTCAACAACCTGGAGAGAAAGCACATGCTTCTTATGGAGATGCATCTTAGACTTGCCTTGAGTAGGAAGCAGGCTCTCAATTCCAGGATTTCTCTTGGATAAGGCATAAATTCTCTATCCATCTCAGATCCTTAAAATAAAATCCATTCTGGGCATAATTCTGAATTGGCAATACATCAAATGCTACAGCCAACATGGTGCCTCAGACTGCCTTCAGGACCTGCGCCCCATACTCTAGACAGGAAAGGCCCCGCTGTAGTCTTCTATTTGCTACATGACGACATGAGCAAAAGGCACATACTGAGCTTGCTGGGCTGTTTTTTAACTAAACAGCAAGTGTGGATGAGCTCACTGCTATTCAAGAGAGAGAACAAACAATACCAGGGGAAAAATGAGATAAAACACTATTTTTAGTATGGCTCAGCTATACCATTCCTGAATATAAAACTCAAAGAACTCTAAGTCAGTGTACCACAGAGGTACCTGCACATCCATGTGTATTGTTGTTCTACCCATGATAGCAAGAAACAGAGCTGGTCTAGATATCCATCAACAGATAATTGGAGAAAAAGGATATGTGGTACATATACACAATGGAGTTTTATTCAGCCATAAGGGAAAAATGAAATGACATTTTCAGGAAAATGGGTGGAACTGAAATTCATTATTATTCATTATTATGTTATTCAAAATAAACCAGACCTAGACAAATACCTTATACGTAGAGCCAGGATTTAAACTTGTGTCTCTGTCTGTCTGTCTATCTGTCTATCTGTCTCTGTGTGTGTCTCTATCTGTGTGACTCTGTGTGTGTGTGTGTGTGTGTGTGTGTGTGAGAGAGAGAGAGAGAGAGAGAGAGAGAGAGAGAGAGAGAGAGAGAGAGAGAGAGAAATATGAAACAGGAAGGAGATCATGAGAAAGGAGTAAAAGAACTGAGAGTGGATGGGAACACATACAACATAAATGCAGAAGAGAATCTATAGAGTCTATTAGTGTCTATTAGTGGGGTGAAAGGGACCAGCCTGAGGGGAATGGGGGTCAGGAGAGGTCAGTAGGAGGCCAACATAGTATAAAGATGTCATCACGAATCACATTAACTCTGTAAACTAACTTAAAATGGTAACAAGAAACATTGCCCAGTAAAACGAATAAAAACATGTCCACAGATCTCCAACTCCCCTTAAACAATTTGTTAGCAACTCGTTTGCCATCTGGTAGAAAAAGAAAAACTGGGCCAGGCAGCTTGATGGAATTTTTAGACCTTTCCAGATTTGTTCTTCTTTTATTCCAGTGAAGAGCTCTCCTTGCTTTGCTCTCATTATATGGTTCTATGGGGAAGATCCTCGCCTGTAGCCTACACTCATTTTCCATTAAGCTGAGAGGAGTGTCTAGGCCGGTGCTGTCTAACACAGTAGTTACTAAATGCCTGTAGCTACCGACACTCTTATTAAAATGAAACACGTGAAACTGCCAAGAAACAGAACCCACCTGTACATAGTGAGTTCCACAGAGGACAGAGCAGGCATGGAGGGCTTCCGCCTTCAGAAGTCCTACTGCTCAGGGCGAGCTAGGAGAAAGCCCCGCTCTGATCGTGGCGGATGAAAAGCCACTCGATAATGGTGGTATAAGAAAAAGAACATTGCCACAGAGGATTTATAAAATGCATATCCGAAATGCCTTGCCCTTTTAAATGTGGCTGAAACTCTTCATGCTAGAAAGCAAAATGCAAGCTTCCCAGACATAAAATGGAGGAGCTATAGCTGAGGTGAACATGTGTGTGGGCAATGACAAACTGGAACGGGAAGCATTATAGATAAAATTATAGGAAGAAGTTTATGACACGTGAGGTGAACAGAGGGAATCCTCAGGGCAGACTCTAGAGGTAGCACCGTCGGATTACATTAGAGGTGTCATCAGTATGAGTCCTCCATTTCCTGAGCCAGCTTCCTTGGGATAACCCCTGGAGTCAGCAACAATAGGGGAGTGAGCAGAGGTGAGGCTGGAACACCTGGAGTAGCAGTTTAGCTCTGAGAATGGCAGGGCTACTGTCGGCCCACATCCATGAACATAGAGTTAATCGATCCATTCCTATAGCAACAGGACATGAGCTGGTCACACCCCAGGTTAACTCTGCAGAGCTCTCAACATTTTTGTTCTTTAAGTCCTCAGCTATATCTTCTTGTAGGACCAATGTATAAATTCAATTGTGGTCTCTGTCCTAATACTGGAAACATGTTTTTATTCTACCTTATATAGAAAAGGGATTTTCCAGATATAAGCACCATCTAGAGATAAAAAGACTATCTGGGAATGTATAGATAAATTCAATGTAATAACAAGAATACTTATTTTTTAAAAATCAAGAGATCGGAGGAAAGAGAAAAATGTCTGTGCTCTTGACTCTACCATGGAAAAATAGGGCCACAAGCCACAGAGCATGTGCATGCCCTAGCTTCTAGATAAAGGAATAAAACATTGTTCCCCAAGGTCTTCCAAAAGGAATAGAACTCACCTTATCCTGACCCTACCAGCTGATAAGCATTTATGTTATAGATTTAAGGCATTTCCAGTGCTCCAAATCCCTATAGTTTGGTTGGAAACCTTGGGATAATTCATTCCATCTACCATTTTAAAACTCAATATATTAAGAAGATTGGGATTTTTTTTATCCCAGTACTGCTTTAATGGATAAACAATTAAAATCAAATTAAATGCTCGCTCTATCTGTTGGTTTAAACCGAAAACTTCTCGACAGCTTCAGCTCCCTTACTTCCAATTAGCTCCACCCACCCCAACCACCTTGTAAACACTTCTCAGATCTCACACTGCTGCTTTGGACCCATTTACCTCCAGCTTGGATTTCTAACACACCTCTGATTGGTGTCCTCACAGCCAATCTGTCCCCTTCCATAGTAGTTTTCACAAAGCAGCGGGAGCAATCATTCTAAAAGAAAACAATCAACCCTTACACTTAAACCACTTCAGTGCCTTCCTATGCTACTGGCTTTCATCTTCATGAAACTCACTCAAGATGGCTTAAGCAAGCTAAGTTTGATCTGGAGTTTGATTCATGCCACATCAGCAGCAGTCTTCGTAGAGGGAGTTCAGCCTGGGTGCAGTGACCTCACTAACACATCAGTGAACAAGATTGCTGCCTTTCATCTCTGCTGCCCTGGCTGATAACTTCCAGCCACTGGAACCATCAGGTAGAGGACTGAGGAGACGAAGCGGTCGCATCTACAGAAATCTCCTCATTACCCAGAGCTCAGAACGCTTTCTCAAGGCTCCTCCCAACTCCAGTGGAGGCCGGAAAGCTAAGCATGTTAACTTACTAGTCATTGTAGGTAAACAAGGAAGGTGGGAATAAAGATGAGATGAATGAGGAGAGGCCAATCCTGTGAACGGTGAGGACTGTTAGGGTACAATACAAGCTCCTAGGTAACCAAAGCATTGTTTACTCCTCTGCTTCATTTCTCCATCTTAAACCTGGGCTTATAGTCTGTTCATTTTTCAGTTCCTAAAGCATAGCAGGATTTCTCTAACTCGAAATACGACTGCATGCCACTCACTGTGCCTCAGCTAACTTCTGTCCTGTTTCAATTTTCATGAGACAGTCTCTGGCGTCGATTTCTGCACCCTTCACTCTAGTTAAATGCTCCCCTCCAAAAATTTACTACATTATACATACATATGTATACATATGGTGTACATATGTATACATACAGTGTACATATGCTCCCCTCCAAAAATTTACTACATTATACATACATATGTATACATATGGTGTACATATGTATACATACAGTGTACATATGCTCCCCTCCAAAAATTTACTACATTATACATACATATGTATACATATGGTGTACATATGTATACATACAGTGTACATATGCTCCTCTCCAAAAATTTATTACATTATACATACATATGTATACATATGGTGTACATATGTCTACATACAGTGTACATATGGTCCACTCTGACAAAGTGCTTCAGGGTGGTGATCAGATGCTCCCATGTTCACTGTTTTGTTTTCAGTGTCTGGTCTAAATTCTGTCACATAGTAGGTACTCCACACTGCTTGGTGAGTAGATGTGACTCCTAAGTAAAAGTGGGGTGGCGGCTACCAGCTCAGTTAGCAGATACAGCCCATACCTTTAGAATACGTTAGGTTACACCCTATTCCAGACGCACAGTGTCTTTATCTCAAGGGTGCAACAGCAGACACTGAAACCTTAGAGATGACCCCCTTGAATATTTGCCCGCCAAACTTCTGAGTTCTTGCAGAAATTGTGGTGGAAGCTAAAAAAGCCAGCCACACAGACACATCTAGGGAGAATGAAGAGAGTACCAGACTTGGAAGGGAGCAGAGGCTTGCAGAGCTAGTGAGGATTAGGAATCCTGCCAGCCCTGTGATGTCACGCAGAGTCTCTGAGATAACAGCTCTAAGATGCACGTTACCACAACACACCTTACAACTGACAACCTGGACCAAAACACCTGTGACCCACTTGGTGAAAGCAGTGAAAATATGGATTTCGAAGGTCCATGTAGGTTTGGACAATGGTCATATCCAGACCTCTCTGCCATTTGCATACCGATGTAAGACTCCCCAGAACATTTCCCTGATGAGGACAATGGGTGGAAAGTCCCGGTGGTGACTAAATTAGAATTTTCAGCAACCCTGTAGGATGGAAGCCCAGAGAGTTACTTAATTTGATTTAAAGCAAATAGAGATGTGACATTTCTTGCTCACCTGAGTTTATTGAATAAGATTTATATTCACTACATAAATGGATGGCTTAGTGATTTATGCTATGTCCATGTGATGGATGAAATAATAAGCAGTCATTCACACTAACAGTGACATACCCAGTGAGAAATAAGCCTCACAATGACAAAGCCCCATAAATACTGCTGATTACCTGCATTTACTCTCTCTGGACATTCTCTTTTTAGCCTAAAAATCTGGGTTCATACAGTCAGGGTCTCTCAATACAAAAATGCTTCAAAGGCATATATATATATATATATATATATATATATCCTTCAGAAAAATAGCAAATGGATCCAGTGAGAGTAGAAGTACTCACATTCTCTGATGAGAACAATGTGTTTACTATATGGTGCAGCCATCATTACTTGGCCTCTACAGTTAGAGGCCACATGTGAATTTGCCTCTTCTGCTCCAACTAATGGAGGAAGAGTTTTTCTTCCTCTGTAAGAATAAATGAACTAGTAAAATAAATGAATTAGTGCCCCTTTTGGTCACCTCTAGATGCTACTTTCTTGGCCACCCCTCCCCCCTCCCAATATTACGCAATCTGGCACAGTTGAATCAATGTTGCTTTGATGACTTGATGATCAAGCCTCGGCATGTTCTTGTTCACCTGCTCAAAGCAAAGCTTTGGAGTCCTTAGTAGGTACTCGCTCCATTTCAGGGCACCTGAGACAGTATACCACAAAGTGGGTAATTTATTTTAAAAAAAAAAAAAAAGTTCCTCTCATTTCTTGAGGTTAGAAAGCAATAGGTCAAGAGACTGAAACCTATCAAGAAAACAAGTGTACTCTCAAGACGATGACAGCATTCATCTATTCAAAAGGGAAGAACCCTGGTGACTTACTGTCTGGAAGACCCCACCTGAGGGACACATTCCGGTCATATGTAACATTTGAATCGGAGGTATCTCTATTGGTGGGTGAACCATATCTGACTTTTTCCAGACCTCATTAATCTGGATTTTTTTTTTTTACATTAAGTGAAAATCATGATCCGTCCCCTAGCTCTGGAGTTACATCAGCTCTTTCTGAGAAGTCCTAGACAAGATTATGTACGTTCTGTTTCCTCTTGAACTCTTATTATTATCCAAGTTTCTTAAGCTCGTGAAACCTCATTCAGGTGGTGTCTCACTCTGTCCCAACTGGCCTCTGAGAGACATTCACTCCTCCAATGTTATCCCTGGAATTTTCAAAGCTGCCCTCACCTGTGGGTGCCAAAGTGTGTGTTCTCCCTCAGTCAAGGCGGAGAAGAGGACTCACTACCTTTTCCCAATAGGGAAAGCTGATCTGATCTCCTCCACTATGCAAAGGGACAAAAGAATCTTCATTGATTGTCTCTCCCAGATGGTTGATGACTTCAAAAGGTCAGCTTGTTTGGCGTCTGGGTAGCCCCAACCCTCTAAATGTCAAACTACAAATGAAAGAAGACAATCTAAGATGCACACTTAGCTACCATTCCATCTCCAGTTTTCCTCAAACAGCCCAAACTGCCGCCTCTTTTCTTTAGGGCGAAGCCCACATGGTTCTGGCTCTACTTGACACCCATCTTCGTCTTATTCTGTGGTTTCTGCTGCACACCGAGCTGTAATTGAACTCCTTTTATAGTAGAATGCTTGTTTTTCATTTCCCCGGCCTCACCTATCTGTCACTGTCTGTTTCAAAACCACAGACAAAAAAAGTAAGATGTCCTCTCTGACAACTAGAATCCCCTGAGATTTACACAGAACTTTAGAAATGATTTGCAGAATGCGACTTTCTCTCCTCTGTCTTTCTTACAAAAAGTTCTGAAGCTATAGCTGATTGCCCAGGTGTTTGGGCTGTGTCATCATCTCTGCCTAACTGAATCCTATGGGATGTTCTAAGTATTCCATCTCAGATGCCAACATTCTCATCGTAAATTGGTCATATGATATTGAGTCTTTGTTTTAAGAAATCATGTCCAGCTAATGCTATTTTCTCAAATATCCTCCAGACAGAAAAAAAAATTAAAATCTCACCACCTCTGAATAATTTATTAACCCTTCCCTCATTTCAAAAGTAAAATAACATTATTATGAAGTGATATTTCAATATTCATTAGCCTATAACAGCTTGTATCTCATTGGAATATGTTTGTATATGTTTCCCCCACATGTGAGCTACAAGGACTGAGGTTCTACAATCATCATTGATTCATTAATTCATTTATTCAATAGGCATCTTCATTTCACTATGTGCCAGACACTATTCTAAGCCCCATTTATCAGCTCTGTCTCAAGAGACATTAAATTACTGATTTTGTCTGAGCAAAAGAGAATAAGAAGAATTAAGAAAGAAGTAATCACCTAGGTCCCTTCCCCTAAAAAAACAAACTTTCATTCTTTATATACTTCTTCCTAGGACTTCTTCCAAGGTGCAGGGTGGTTCTGCCAGACATATTACTTCTCATCTCTCTAAACCCATCCAAATAAAAGACTCCTTAGAATATGTCTGCATAAGAAAGCAAAAGTGAACTTGGTATCTCCAGCCCTGGTTCCCTGAGGTTAACAGCCTATCTTCACCACCTGATGGTCTTGGGAATTCCTCTCCCCTCTTTTATTTTTTTAATTTTATTTTCTATATTCTTTGTTTGCATCCCAAATTATTTTCCCTTTTCAGGTTTCCCCCTCCCTCTAGTGTCCCATAAGTCCTCTTCCCTCTGCCAGTTCCCCAATCAACCCCCTCCCACACCTCTGTCCTGGCAATCCCCTACAATGCTGCATCAAGCCTTTCCAGGACCAGGACCCTCTCTCCTTCTTTCTTCTTGGGAGTGATTTGATATGTGGGTTGTGTCTTGGGTATTCAGAGCTACTGGGCTAATATCCACTTATCAGTGACTGCATTGCATGTGTGTTCTTTTGTGAATGAGTTACCTCACTTAGTATGATATTTTCCAGTTCCAACCATTTGCCTAAGAATTTCATGAATTCATTGTTTTAATTGCTGAGTAGTATTCCATTGTGCAAATATACCACATTTCCTGTATCCACCCCTCCATTGAGGGACATCTGGGCTCTTTCCAGCCTCTGGCTATTATAAATAAGGCTGCTATGAACATAGTGGAGCATGTGTCCTTATTGCATGCCAGGGAATCTTCTGGGTATATGCCCAGGAGTGGTATGGCTGGGTCCTCTGGAAGTGTCGTGTCCAGTTTTCTGAGGAACTGCCAGACTGATTTCCAGAGTGTTTGTACCAGCTTGCAGTCCCACCAGCAGTGGAGGAGTGTTCCTCTTTCTCCACATCCTCACCAACACCTGCTGTTTCCTGAGTTTTTAATCTTAGCCATTCTGACTGGTGTGAGGTGAAATCTCAGCGTTGTTTTGATTTGCATTTCCCTAATCACTAATGATGTTGAACATTTCTTAAGGTGCTTCTCAGCCATCTGAAGTTCTTCAGGTGAAAATTCTTTGTTTAACTCTGTACCCCATTTTTAATAGGGTTATTTGGTTTTCTGGGGTCTAACTTCTTGAGTTCTTTGTATATATTGGATATTAGCCCTCTGTCAGATGTAGGGTTGGTGAAGATCTTTTCCCAATTTGTTGGTTGCCGTTTTGTCCTTTTGTTGGTGTCCTTTGCCTTACAGAAACTTTGTAATTTTATGAGGTCCCATTTGTCATTTCTTGATCTTAGAGCAGAAGCTATTGGGGTTCTGTTCAGGAACTTTCCTCCTGTGCCCATGTCATCAAGGGTCTTCCCCAATTTCTTTTCTATTAGTTTCAGTGTATCTGGTTTTATATGGAGGTCCTTGATCCACTTGGAGTTGAGCTTAGTACAAAGAGATAAGAATAGATCAATTCGCATTCTTCTGCATGCTGACTCCAATTGAACCAGCAGCATTTGTTGAAAAGGCTATCTTTTTTCCACTGGATGTCTCTCCCCTCTTTTTGACTGAGTACCCAAAATGGAAGTAAATTTTTCTCTGAACCATATTTCTTCCTACTATTAAATGTAGAAAGAAATTACTAACAATGAAAAAGTAAACAATCCAAAGAGAAAGCTAAATCTGGCTCTTGGTTGGGCATGCTCTCAAAGTCCACAGTCCTGGCTTGTCCTCCTTACATTGCCCCAACCTACCTCTCTTCTAACATGTCCCCTCAAAAGTTAGGCTCCTATAAGCAAGGACCTAAGATGACAATGAGCTCCCTTCACCCTGCTCAGCCCCACGCCACCACCCCTGCCTGTCAGACCATCTTCTCAAAAGCCTTGGAATTACATCTTTTGTGTGAAAATTAAAGTCCTACCTCTGTGTGCAACTGTACTCCATTTTTTAAAGTTTGAATCAGAGATCAACATACAGTAGCTAGGTATTGAGTATATTATCCTTCCCTGTCAATACTGCCCCTTGTGTCCCCTTCCCAGGAACTTTAGTTATACAACTTCCCAAGCCCACTTCTATTGGCTGCCTTACCATTTGGCTGTCAACTTATCCCCCAGATGCTTTCAGCTTTGACCTTGAAACACCCAACTCAGAGCACAAACACACACACACACACACACACACACACACACATACACACACACACACACACACACACACACACATACACACATGAGTGAGTGTATATACTTCAGTGGAACATGAATTATACCATGCCACAAACATGTAAAGTCTTAACAGCTTTATTTTATTCTCAACATATTTTATTCTGAAATGAATGCATATTTTATATCCTGGTTTTTCATATGTTGATATTTTATAAATAATTTAGGTTTAAAATTACTCAAAATCATTTTAGATAACCTAACCATGTCCCTCATTTCTCAATACCTGCAGGCATGTCCCTGAGGCTGATGTAGAAAGCATGTCTCTTAGTAAGCTTGGACAGAACCAGGCTCAACTGACACTTGACAAATCAAATTCAACATCCACACAATTGCTCTTGCCTCTCTTGGTATCATAATATTTCAAGAGTCTAAGTTTATTCATGTAGATAGAAATAGAATTTGTGTATAATCTGTGTTTTGGACTGAGAGGCTGCTTGCTTACTTGCTTGCTTTTATATTTTATTTTCACATCAGAGCAACCCACCTAGATGAGGAGCCCACCTGTCAGTGACTAACCATTAGTGTTTAATGACTGCCTGGCAGAAATATGATCAGTATATTTTCTTATTGAAAAATCAAGAGACTTCTGTCATTTGTTAGGCTCAAGTGTTTCTGATCCACTGGCCAGTTTATTTTACTGTTTGGGGGAAGTTACAACTGGAAGCATTTTCAGCAAAGATAGTAATAATGTTGTTCTCCACAACACCAAAGTTATAATTTTCATCACATTCAAATGATTAAAGAATTTGAAATGACTCATGGCCTCCGCAATCAACTTTCTTTAATCAATTCTGAAACACCATCTTCATTCCACTATGTTTGTTGTGAGCCATGAAAACTTTAATAGCTTTGCCTTGCAGCTATTTATTGAGAATATTCGGGCTCTTAACAGTTCCTAAGTAAGTCAGATTTGTGGGACCCCTCTCAATTATCAAGATAAGAATTTAATCAATTCATCTCATGTAGATATTGATGCTTTCTCTGAAGACTTTTTCCTCATCAGTTAAAGAATAAATCAATCTTTAATTTGTAAGCTTTGACTAACACCTCCACCCAATTCCATATAAATGTATCTGATGGTAGAAAAAAGAAAACAATTTTCAAAACAACTTCACTGTTTAAAATAAGTTTCTCTTAGGAAATAACTTGCTTAAAAACTGAAAACATTTTTAAGTTGGTTTAATTACTTTGGGAGAAAGTTTCAGTCTTGAAAATTTCTCAAGTATAAAAGCTGATTATGAGAGGTTAGAAAGATAGCTGGGTGGTTAGGAGCACTGGCTGTTCTCCAAGAGGACCCAGGGTCAATTTCCAGCACCCATGTGGTAGCTCTCAGCTGTCTGACCTCCATGGGCACTAGACACAGACATAAATGCTCACAAAACCTATGCACATAATATAGAAACAAAAATTTAAGAAGAATGTTTTCTAAAGTGATTATGAAAAAATATATAGCCATGTTAGTTTAAATTAAATAAGTTACTTGAGTTAAGGAAGTTAAAAAATTTTTGGCAGGAAAAATTTTTTTCCTATGTGTTTATTTTCTTAAGATTTAGAATGGATCTTCCAACAGTGAGAGTTACATGCGTGGCTTTCTTCAAGCAAGAGAAACACGTTTTACACTCGTTCCCATTTAAACATAATAAATCCTATATTTAGATAAGCTTCTCAAAACATCCTAAACCTTTTAATTTGAATGTTGCTGTTTACTGCCAATTACACATGACAAGGGGTAGTTTTGTCGTCTTCTCTCTAATTCAGCGGGGACGATATTAATGTCTATTCTGCTGCATGCTGAAGACTGCTTTTCTGCATTTCCCAGGCGATCCTGCTTGGTTTTGGTGATTTGAGGCTTGCACTGCAAGCTGTCTTCATTAAACCAGTTCCATTCTCACTTGGAAATGCAATTTTTACTTATTTTACTTGCAGTGCTGGGGATTTAATGCAAGGTCTTGCACATGCTAAGCAAGGGCTGTCTACCACACAGTATCCACAGTTTCAGGTTTTAAATGTTCATAATTTAAAAAAAAACAAAGAAATCAATAATGACATTAAAATCACAAAATTCAAGAATGTAATTTTGTGCTATTCAAACTAGACAAAATGAACATTGTTGTGATAAATATTTTACTGGAAGTAATTCTGGAAGAAATTCAAAATAAATTGTGAAAATTGAATATGAAAGAAAAGTCAAGAGGAAAAGAAATCAAAAGATGTCCAAGAATCTGGCTGTAGATGCCTGGATCTGTAAAATTCTATAACCTCTCCCTGCTTCTTCACACACCTAGTCCCGGGGAAGGTAAGAAACTAGGCTCAGTGGTTGGCCCCAGACAGGCACCAAGCCCTATCTGAACCAGACTAACTAGGCCATTTGTATTTCCTAAAAGAAAAATGTGAACTTTGAAACTGATACAGGTTTCCAAACACCAGGACCAGGATTGAAAGGAGGAGGAAACAGAACAAAGCAAAGATGGCGGCATCCCCACCAGGTCCCGGGCATCAGGCTGCCATTGCTATCCCTCTTTCCTTCCCTCTTTCCTCTCAGCCATCTATCTCTGAGAGCCAGTAGAGGCCCAGCTTTGTCTTATCCTGATTTAGTTGGGTTTCTTCCCAACAAAACAACACAGCACAAAAGAGCTCTGATGCTAGTCTCTATAATTCAGCAAGCACTTGTTTAATACATATAATACAGAGCTGAGTTCTACATTTTGAAAACAAATTACTGATTAATGTAATTAGCTGCAGAGCTCTCTGCTCTCAAAGCATCTAGGATCAAGTACTCTGCCAACACGGACATATCAGCTGGTTTTCAAGACAGGTAGTGATTTTCCAATTGTGAAAGGACTTGCATTCCGAGTATAGGAAATGCTAATGCAACAGCAAAGTCATGAGGTGGACCACATGCTCGGGATTAGAAAGTCACCCTGTGTTTTTGAGGTTTAAAATAGAAGAGAGAAACGGGGAGAGCTGAGCAAGTCTGTGTGGATACAAACTCAAAGAAAAGGCTTTGAAGGACATACCAAGGCAGCTGAACAGACCCATCTGGTTGGAGATCTACCAAAAGAAGTAAGCACATCTTGCAGAAGGACAAAGTGATACGTTCAGGCAGAAAGAGCTACACAATTAGCAGAACCCAGCACACCACGAAAACTCAAAGCCACCCATGCCAAATATTTGAGGACTGAAGACCGTAAATGGTGCCCTTCAACCGCCACACCTGGCACATCCACAAAGTCAGCCCTGTGCTAAGTCAGCAAGAAAATACTGGAACTCTCTTGTATTCATTTTTAACCTAATCCTTTCCTCTCTTTTACTTCGATAACTATTCTATGTAAAATGTATTGTAGTCTTATGTGTAATTTACCAATGTTTATATAAATACTGATAAGGTACATCTAAAATTCATAGTGAGTAACAAGTGCAACTTCACAGGTTTTTCTCTCATATTTCAAATCTAGGGGGGAAAAAGGTAGCAGAAAGGGAAAATCAAGGAATTGACAGTGTAGGTAATTAAGGGAGTATATTCTATCAAAGTATGTTATATGCTATAAAGATATTTTGCCATGACAAAACCCATTATTTTGCATACTTGATAAGCTCTAAAATAAAATAAAGGCAAGGACTTTGCTTACCTTTCAACTCTGTTTTGAATCTCCTGATGGTGGTTCTCAACCTGTGGGTCACAATACTGTGGTGGGTTCTAATAACTCTTTCATAGGGTCAAATAACTGATATTTACATCACAATTCATAAGCAATGCCAAATTTACAATTATGAAGTAGCACTAGAAATAGTTTTATGGTTGGAGGTTATCACAACATAAGGAGCTATAGTAAAGGGTCGCAGCATTAGGGAGTTGAGAACCGCTGCCCTAGCATAGAGAGGGAAGGAAGAGAAAGTGAAACATAGAGTAGAGAGACGGTAAAGGGCACCAGACTCTGACCCTCCTACACTCCAATGTTGTAGGAGAAGACAAGAGATGACAACTTTTAATTCAGCACACCAGAAGCTATCAATGTTCAATTCTGACCCAGTCGATAGAGAGGTGATAATGGGAGTATGTATCTTGACTATTTCTTGTCTACCATTTGAAGTTCAGCCCTAACCCACTGGGCTGAACACGGTAATAGTGAGCAGAGGACAACGCTGTTCCTGGTTTGTTTGTTGTTATTGTTCTCGAGGCTGAAGTCTGAACCTAGGTAACTGCAATTGTTTACACAGCTCCATCCACAAACCCTCTTGAGCATCTCTGACCCTGAGACTACATGATCCCAACTGACCCCTAATCTATACCATTTCATCTCTGAACCAGGTTTGTGCTCTGCTGCCTTGCAGAACTCTGAGCTTGTGAACTCTGGAGCTCAGACGATTCGCCTCAGCCTCCAAGGTCACTGGGATTACAACCATGTAGCACCACACCTGACTTCACTCTGTATCGTTTTGAATGTTGATATTTACTCTACTTTTATAAAGCTCATTGCTTTTCTTATTGCTGTGACAAATAAGTGGCAAATTAAGCTGAAGGGAGGGCAGACAGTCCATCGTCTCGATCTTGATGGGGAAGGCGTGGTAGTGAGAACATGAGGCCGACTGGTTACCTTGCATCCTCGGTCAGGAAGCAGAACTAGACGAAGGCTGGTACTCACCAAGCCTTCTCTACTTCTCCTCTCTCATTCTTTCTGGAATTTCCACCCAGGAGAAGCTGGTACCAACCACATTAAGATGTTACAGGCCTTCCCACCTCAGTTAAACTCCTCTTGAAGCCCTCAAAGATATACCCAGAGGTAAGGCTCCTAGGTGACACTAAATCTTGTCAACCTGACAGCAAAGATGAAGCATCATAAATAAAGCTTAAACACCTCACTGATAAGTGGATATTAGCCTAGAAGTTTGGAATACCCAAGACACAATTCACATATCAAATGATGCCCAAGGAGGAGGAAGAACAAAGTATGGATCCTTGGAGCCTTTGTAGAAAGGGGGGGAAAATACCCATAGGAGATACAAAGACCAAAGGTTGAGCAGAGTCTGAGGGAAAGACCATCCAGAGACTACCCCACCCAAGAATGCATCCTATATACAGTTACAAAACCCAGGCACTATTGTGGGTGCCCACAAGTGCTGGCTGACCGGAGCTGGATATAGCTGTCACCTGGGAGGCTCTCCTAGTGCATGACAAATATAGAGGGGGGCACTCTCAGCTAGCCATTGCACTGAGCACAGGGTCCCCAATGGGGGACCTAGAGAAAGGACCCAAGGAGCTGAAGGGGTTTGCAGTGCCATAGGAGGAACAACAATATGAGATGCCAAGTATTCCCAGAGCTCCCAGGGACAAAACCATCAACCAAAGAGTACACATGAAATTACCCATGGTCCCAGATATCAGCAGCAGAGGATGATCTTGTTGGACACTAAATGGGGGAGAGGCCCTTAGTCCTGGAAAGACTTGATACCATAGTATAGAAGAATACCAGGACAGGGAAGCAGGGGTGGGTTGATTGGGGAAGGGGAGATGGCTTATGGGATTTTCAGGGGAGGGGGGAAGCAGGAAAAGGGACAGCGTTTGGAATATAAATAAAGAATATACCTAATTTAAAAAATAAAGCTAAAACACAAATAACGAGTAAAAGAAGCCAGCTTGACAAGGCTGTGAACTATATGGCACTCTGGAAATTCTCAAAAAGATAAGACTATGGAGATCGTGAAAAGATCAATGGTTGCCCAATGGAAGGTGATGAGAAGAATGAGAAGAACACAGGATTTTCTTTTAATGATAAAGAAACTGTTCTATATGATGTCCTAGTGGTGGATGTGTGTCATCTTGCAAACACATGGACTATACAAGACCACAAGCAATCCTTCACATCACAATGGGTTCATGAAGTACAGTGAATGAGCCATTCAGGTGGCAGATGTACCCAGTGGGGAGAAATTATATATGACAATAGCAAGGATGCAGGAGGACCCTCGGCAGCTTCTGTTTTGTTGTAAACTTGAAACTCTTCTAAAATACAAAGTTTTTTAAATCAAGATATATTAATCATAGAAAACTACCTGTATGTCATTCACTACTGGAAAAAAAAAACTTTAAATATTTTAATTAATCCTAAATCCTTGTGTGTGTGTGTGTGTGTGTGTGTGTGTGTGTGTGTGTGTTCTCTATATTTTAAAATTGGAAAATGTGCATATTAATATCCTAGTTTCGCTAAAATCTAACATGAGGGTGGACTCACGTGGAAGTATTAGCCAGTACAAACACCACAAACACCACAGCCAGGCCTGTGGTTCGTCCTCTCCGCCAATCCATCTTTGTTGGAATGATGCTGACCCAGATGTATTTCCCAGGCTCCATTGTAGTTCAATTTACAACTGTAAATGGAGTTCTGAGAGTTTGGTATACTTTCATGAAATTTACACCCAAGCAGAGACCCCTCTCCTCCTCTCTGTAAGGTGGATTGAGTTGACTGACTAGCGTGAGCAGAGGGATGAACTATTTCCCTGCTGCCTCCATCCAGTGCCCACAAATGTCATTGTCTGGCAGAACCTAACCCAGCCCTGGTATGGCAGCTATGGAATTGTATTATTGTACCTCAAAGTCCTATGCATGATCTCAAAAAAAAAAAAAAAAAAAAAGATCACAAAGGCCTGGTGATATGTTTCAGTAGAAAAAGCACTTGATGTCACCCAGAACCTTCTAGAGGTTCAGAAAAGCTCAGTGGTGGCCTATAATCCCAGCACAAAGGAGACTGAGACAGAGGATCCCAAGAGTACCTGGACTGGATAGACTAGCGAGAAACAGTCTGCTCTAGGTTTAACAAGAGACCCTGCCTCAAAAGCTAAAGTGGGGAAGTGTTGAGGAAGATCTGAAGGTCGGTGTTATCAGCCTGACCGGAATCATCTGGAAGGTGGAATTCTGGGAATGCTGGGCATGTCTATGCAGGATTATCTCAGCTGGGCTAATTGAGATGGGAAGACCTTCTCAGCGCAGGTGGCATCTTTAGACTGGGCTGATATTCTGGATGATATAAAAGGAGAAAGCAAGCCAAACACAAGCGTTGGTTACTCTCTTTCCTGACTGTGATTGCACTGTAACACATTGTCTTAAGCTCCTACTACCTTAACTTCCCCACCATGATGAGCTATACCTGGAACTATGAGCCAAAATAAATGCCTTTTGCCTTTAAGTTGCTTTATGACAGCAACAGAAGGAGCTGAGACAATATTTGAGGTATTCAACTTGGTACCTCCAAATGTATATGTACATACATTATGCATCTACATATGTAAAGACACACACACACACACACACACACACACACACACACACCACTTGTATACACATGCAGAAGGAGGAGGAAGAAGGAAAGGGAGGAAGAGGAGGGGAGGAATGGAGAAAGAAGAGAAAGTCATTCCTGCAACGTTACTTCTCAGTTACTCTAGGGACCTGGCGAGAGCCTACTTTCTCAGCTCACCCACTAAACCTTTCCCTTAAATATTTTAACTAATCAGTCATCTCTATGTGCAACAGTGATTGACATGTCCCAGTCAGCTTTAAACGTTTATAGTAAAATAGCAACGCAGTTCTCATCTCACTAGCTATTTTTTTTTCAACAGAGAATCTTCCCCAAGTGATCTTGCAGGTGTACAAATGGACATTTTATATATGTGTCTGCTTTTCTGCCTACTGGCTGGCTACACAGAAAGAGAACATCTGCTTCTACTGCAAAGCAGAGCCATCCTGCCCGTATGGATCTACGACTTTCTTTTAGATACTTGTAGGCCTAGCCCATTAGTTTTAATATGATTGTATCATATTTAGCCGTATTTAAGAATTCCTTGTTGATGACCACATGAGGTGTTTTTTCCCCAAACATTTGCTGTAATGATGTTCTCTATGTGTATCTTCTAATGTAATCTGGTTTTATTGCTATAGAATAGATTTCTATAAGCAGAATTAAGAAAAGGAGCACAAGCATATCAAAATTTTAATAAATACTGTCAAATTAAATTCCAATACAGCTCTGCAAATTTACACTCCCAGCACAAACATATGAAACTACTTATTCCCCTTAACCTAGGACGAGCTGGCTACTGACAGCTTTTTTTTTTTTTTTTTTTTTTTTTTTTTTTGCTAATATAATAGCATGGAAAGCCGTGTTACATCATTGTGTTTAAATCATATTTCTTTATTAAAAGTTAAATTGGGCAAAGACCCACAGCCAAACATTAGGCAGAGCTTAGGGAATCCCAGTGAGGAGGAGGACTAGGATGATAGGAGTCAGAGGGGTCAAGGACACCACAAGAAACACCACAGAACCAGCTAACCTGGGCTCATACAGGTTCACAGAGACTGAAGAAGCAACAACCAGGCAGCCCGTATAGGGCTGAGCTAGGTCCTGCGCACATATATCAAGGTCTGGTAGCTTGATGTTCTTGTCTGACTCCTAATGGTGGGAGCAAAGTGGGAGCTGTCTCTGACTCTTTTGCTTGCTTTTGAGACCCTTTTCCTCCCGCTGGGTTGCCTCATTCAGCCTTGATGTGAGGGGAGGTGGATGAGGGACTGGGGAGAGGAGGGAGGGGAAACTAGGGTCAGGATAAAACACACAATAGAAGAATTGATTTTTTTTTAAAAAGTTAAATTGGAAAGGCTCTCTTTTTTCCACTGGACAGTTTCAGCTCCTTTGTCAAAGATCAAGTGACCATAGGTGTGTGGGTTCATTTCTGGGTCTTCAATCCTATTCCATTGATCTACCTGCCTGACACTGTACCAGTACCATGCAGTTTTTAACACAATTGCTCTGTAGTACTGCTTGAGGTCTGGGATACTGATTCTTCCGGAAGTTCTTTTACTGTTGAGAATGGTTTTAGCTATCCTGGGATTTTTTTTGTTATTCCAGATGAATTTGATAATTGCTCTTTCTAACTCTATGAAGAACTGAGTTGGGATTTTGATGGGGATTGCGTTGAATCTGTAGATTGCTTTTGGCACGATGGCCATTTTTACTATATTGATCCTGCCCATCCACAAGCATGGAAGATTTTTCCATCTTCTGAGGTCTTCTTGGATTTCCTTCTTTAGAGACCTGAAGTTCTCATACAGATCTTTCACTTGTTTGGTTAGAGTCACACCAAGATCCTTTATATTGTTTGTGGCTATTGTGAAGGGCGTCATCCAGATGTCTGCCAGCCATCTCACGTTTCTTTGCCGTACTGTCCTCTCATATAATTTTACCACGTCTCTTTTTCTTATGTTTATAATCATTTTTTAGTATTTTAAGGATATTGGTTCTTTGGGTGATCCACACATGCATACATGTATGTACCACAGAGAAGGGAGAGGAAGCATTCTCCCATGTTGCTAGTTGGTGTTTTTCATTGTGTGTATTGACCTTTCCCAGAGCATAACTTTCATGTATTCTTAGTTTCCTATGTTGCCTGGGCAAGCGTCTGTGACATTGAGACTTTACATATTCATTCCTAAATTTTAAACCTTTTTTGGCTTTTTCCTGTCTTATATATATGAAGATTTAAAGATCAAATTTTAGTTTGGTA
Organism: Apodemus agrarius; assembly: GCA_964023405.1. Lineage (NCBI taxonomy): Eukaryota > Metazoa > Chordata > Mammalia > Rodentia > Muridae > Apodemus > Apodemus agrarius. Next base: position 22,031,952 of record OZ030017.1, read on the forward strand.
TTCTTTGTAAAAGTTGATTTTTTTTTCACTTCAAGTGGATGGACAGCATTTTCAGTATCGATTATTAGCTAAATCTTAATTTCCTTCATCAAAATGAATTTTCCCATTCATTAATATCTGGATCTATTTCTGATTTCTTATTTGTATTTTTGTGGACAGTCTGCTGCCAACCCCTACTCAGATATTACAACTATTTGGTTCAAGTGGCTTTAGACATATTAAGTTCTACTAAAAATAAATTCTTAATATTTTTTAAAGATTTATCCATTCACTATATGTAAGTACACTGTAGCTGTCTTCAGACACCCGGAAGAGGGCGTCAGATCTCATTAAAGATGATTGTGAGCCACCATGTGGGTGCTGGGATTTGAACTCAGGACCTCTGGAAGAGCAGTCAGGGCTCTTAACCGCTGAACCATCTCTCCAGCCCCTCTTCTTAATATTTTTATTTTCATATATTTATTCTCAATGACTGTACTGGCTAGTTTTGTGTTTCAACTTGACACAGACTGGAGTTATCACAGAGAAAGGAGCTTCAGTTGGGGAAGTGCCTCCATGAGACTCAGCTGTGGGGCATTTTCTCAATTAGTGATCAAGGGAGGAGGGCCCCTTGTGGGTGGTACCATCTCTGGACTGGTAGTCTTGGGTAATATAAGAAAGCAGGCTGAACAAGCTAGGGGAAGCAAGCCAGTAAGGAACATCCCTCCATGGCCTCTGCATCAGCTCCTGCTTCCTGACCTGCTTGAGTTCCAGTCCTGACTTCTTTTGGTGATGAACAGCAAAGTGGAAAGTGTAAGCTGAATAAACCCTTTCCTCCCCAACTTGCTTCTTGGTCATGATGTTTTGTCCAGAAATAGAAACCCTAACTAAGACAATGACTAACTTCACATTTCTATCAAGATAAGCTAGGCCATTTTTTTCTAATTTTATTAAATCTATATATTAAGTTACTGAGGATTGATGCTGGGAGCCAGCCCCAGCAAAGGTGTTTCTTCTTGGTCCTTCTTGAGGCAGCGGAGGGGGGAAGCGTCGGCGGGGGTAAGACTTTGTCTTACGGAAAGTTTAGGGTTGTTGTATAAAAGAGGTTTACTTATCTAAATCTAAGTTACTAGGTTAACATAGCTGACCTGCCTTCTGTGTTCCTCTGGAGCCAGAGACTGCAGTCTCAGGTATTTAACACCTCATCCTAAAACAGCAGGAGATTAAGTAAAGGGTTAATTGCTAGAGCCTTTTCCCTATTGTCCAGATGCCTCTTGCTTGTCAGTCTAGGGGGGAAGTTAGGAGCAATAAACTTCTAATGAACCTGGAGAAGAGAATAACACTTGTAGACAGAAAAATTTCTACATACGTGAATATGCATAATCTCACATAAATTCACACATACATCTTCATACATCTTCATACATAGATTCACACATACATCTTTCACGCAGTCAGCTGGGCCCAGCTTGCATGCATTCTCACAATTTCATACTTACACACATACATGCATACATTCCCACAATTGCATACTTACACACACATCCATACTTACATACGCATATGGAGCAAAGACCAAGCACCGGTGCAGAAAGAACTCACTCATTCTGGATAAAAGATGGACTACAATATTTATTGCATGGAGAAAGAAAAAGCTTCCATCCTTTCAATGCTAAATGAATTAAATCCATGTTTGTAAGAAAAAGACTTTGTTTCTCTTAATAAGACTAAGCCTGCTTTGTCCTTACCATGGGACCTGTCCTTTCCAATGGTAAGGAGAAGCCTGCTTGCTCCTTCTACTCTCTGCAACATCTTCTTTTTTCCTCTTTCTCTCTGCCTCCTGCACATTGTTATTCTCTTAGTTAGTTTATGTTACCTATAGTTTCTAAGTTATTCCACTCTGCATTATCCTTCTAATCTTGTTCTCTTCTGACTAAAAAACTTCTCCTCAGTTCAGTTCTCCTCTCAGCTCTGTCCCTCTCATTCAGTTCTTCTGGTCTGACTTCTCTTTGTCCTCAGCCCTTAAACGTCTCTCAGAATGCATGATCACATGTTACAAAGTTCATCATAAGTTCACACAGAAAACCAAGTCCTACATTGAAATAGAAGCTTACAACAGAGAATGTTTACATGCATATCCATTAGGAGTAATTATCTAGCTATCACTTGTCTTCTCTACAGGTTCGTAGAAAGTTTAAAACCATAACTAAGTTATAAGTGACGTTTTGTATAGAAAAACCCAGTCAATATTTTACCTTCTGTCCTAACACCTATAATAAATCCTAGTTCCCTTTTTATGACCTTTAGTTAATTGTTTTACAACCTCTTGGAATGTGCTCTGAGTAGGAGAAAGTCTGGTTGCCATCTAAGAGCAATTAACTTGTGACACTTGGGAGACTGGCAGAGTTCTCATTGCAGTTTGGCTATAGGAGGGATCTAGTAGCAGTCCCATTAGAAAAGAGCTTAGTAATCACAGATATAATTTTAGGAATTCTTATAGGATCATCATTAAAACTAAAGTCATCTATTTGTCTACATAGCATCACTATAAGACATCTTCATGGATCTGCAAGGATCTGCTCCAAAGGAATGTGCTATTACTATTGATTATTATAAATGTATAATAATAATAACAACAGGAAAAGCATATAAATAGCAGGAAATCTTTCCTAAAATTAGTCCCCCACAGCCTTGCTGAATGGGGGCTCACCTGTCGCAGATTATATAATAATCCGAGGCAGGCATTTCAGGATGAACATCTGCTAGTATATTAGCTTGTCCCATTATGGCTCCTGACAGATTGACATTTTGGGCAAGATTGGGATTTTATAATATGAAGTTTCTCTTCAGAGATATGACATGTCCTTCCAGTGTGTTTCTCCTGTGGCCTTGACAGCATTCCATCTTTTCCTTCATATGGATCTTGCGACTCCTCATAAGTTTCTTCCTTTAGAGACGGCCAGTTTTGTAGACTATGAGACACTGACAGGAGCTCATAGGTCCCTCCCTAGAACCAAGGTCTAGAAAAGCCACTACAGTGAAAGCGATGCTGTTGGATCTCAGTACAGAAGAGGGAAAGCACTTAGAGCAGGGGGTGGAAGAGGCTGCCCTCAGAAAGGCCTGCTTCAAAGTAAGGAACTTTCTCAGTAAGATTTGAGAAGATGGTTTCTGAAAGCATAATGGAAGGAACGTAGACAAGGCATCAAGTGGGACAGGTTGGAAAACTCCGTTCTACCTGGAACCTTTCCTGGCTTCTTCATGTTGCTCTGAGAGGAATACTACCATCCATCACACTGGCTTTTCTCTCAGGCCCTTGCTAACTAGAGTGGAGAGCTGATTACAAAGAGTATGTGGTCTTGCCAGCCAATAAGCATTCTCTTCACCCTCTTTCCTTTATCTCAGACTATGGGAGAATTAATTGCAAGACAGGAAGACATTCTCTGGAAAACAAAATTATAAGGTTAGAAGTGTTACCTGGGTAGGGGGTCCTAATGGTATAAGACTACTTGTTAGGGGAATGAAAGCCCTAAAGAGTGTTTGAGCCTTTATTCTAGCACCAGAAACTCTACATCCTAGAACATACTCTATTTTGCTGCCAAACTGACCCAGAGGAAAACAAGCCAGACCAGAGGATCTTGTCTCCCCCACCAAGGCACATATGACCTGTGGAGGTTTTTGTTGGTCCCCAAAGAATGTATGCTTACCCAGAAATGAGTTAATCAAACTACCAGAGACTGCCATCTCAGGAATGCTTGCTTGAGAGTCTGAGTGTCAGAATGCTTTGAGAAACAGGCAGACATCTCCCTTAACCACAATTGTTTAACAAGAAATTGATTCACATCATCATTCAAGTGAAAGGGTGCAGAATAGAATGGAACCAGGAGTAATCTATCAGTTTATCCTGATATAAGTAAACAGATGGATAAATTACCAAGAGAGGCAGCTTTTCTTTTCCATTAAAATGTCTTGGTAGAATTAGAAAAATCACCATTTGACTGACTATCATAGTCATAATTAATACAGCCAAGAAACACGGATGGATGGTGAATCTACTGAGTGACGTTTGACAGTCATGAAGGATCTCCTAAGAATGTATTTGCTACTTGCAAAGAAAAAAAAATAACTAAATGGAGCAAAACTGATGGAATTGCTGTAGTCAAATCATCAAATAATGGGAAAAATCAGCATTGTGTCTCCTTTGATAAAATTCACTAAGAAAACAGAATCAATAGTCCTGCCAAAACTTCATAACCTGAGTCTAATCATTAGAAGACATTAAATAAAACCAACTGAGTGTTCTGACATACAGCTCTAACTGGTACCATTGCATGGTTAAAGGAAATGTTCACGACTGGATTCCTTCCTTCGTGTGCTTTTGTTACGACGATGCACATGTTCACTTATTTAAAGGTTCATTTAAGAACCAAAAGAAAAAGATGGAAATAATAGGAAGAAGGAAATGTCCCAGACACCAAAGGGGACTCAAGAAACATAACAACTGTCTGCAGCAGACAGGACTGAGACCATTGATGAAGTTTGAATGGATTATATAGTAGCCATGTATCAGTATCAATTCTTCTTATCTTAGCGGCTGTTTGCTACAATGAGGGAGGTTTGTTTTCTTGTTCGTTTGTCTGTCTGTCTGTTTGTTTGTTTGTTTGTTTGTTTTGCAAGAATCACATACTGAAATAGTTCTACATGATAGGATACCATGCCAACAAGTTACTCCTAAGTGACTCATAAAAAAATAATACTTTAGGAGCTGGAGACAAGGTTCAGCAGTTAAGATTGTTCACTGCTCTTGTAGACAGGCTGCGTTTGGTCCCAGCACTCCTATCAGGTAGTTCATAACTGCCTAATACTCTAGAATTAGGTAACTGACACCCTCTTCTGATCTCTGATGGCATCTGTATGTACTTGGCACACAAGAACTCACATAGACACACACGTACAGCCATGAATAAAAATAAGCAGATCTTTGGGAAGCACTTTGTATAAAGTGTTAAAACTAATCTGCCACATTAGAAATAAATGTAATGGCTACTTTAGCTGAAGAAACTGTATCTGGGATGGAAGTGGGAAAATTCTAGAATCACTGGAGCTGAGTTATGGTTTTACAAGTCAAGGAATTTTTTGGAAAAACAACACGAGAGCCACACACTGATGATTCATGTATTTATCAATAGATATGTGTGTACACTTCGATGTAAAAACAAAAGAAATTCCATCAAAAGCCAATCACCAGTAAATCAGCCCATCTTTAACACACACACAAGAGTTGGGAGAAAGCTCTACATGTTGAAAGGGGACTGAGGAGAGCAGTGGCACCTACTTGTGTTCCCAGCACTTAAAAGGCTGACACTATCATACCTCTGGGGCTCAATGACCTAGGCTAACATCAGGCTAACATATGACCCTGTCTCCAGTGGATGGCACTCTAAAAGGAGTGCACAGGTTGTCTGCACAAAAAGTTCATTTTCCATCTTCAGGAATATTTACTGGCATTTTGAGATAGGGTCTTGTTAAATTGAGCGACCCAACCAGGCATTACATTTGTTCTCCTCTTGCCTTGGCCATCTGAGCAGCTGGTACTACTGACCTATGCCATTAGGCCAGCCTAGAACTTCCTGTGTAGACCAGGCTGACCTCATAGGCATAGAGATCCATCTGCCTCTGCCTCTGCCTCCTTGCCTCTGCCTTCCAAGTGCTGGGATTAAAGGCATGCACCACCAGACCTAGTATATAGAGCTTTTTATTCTAGAGACTAGCATTTGGCATACTTCTATCTGGTTAAACCTTTTAAATATAATAAAGCGGTCTACAGTTGTCTAATCATTCCTGAAGCTACTTAATCACCTGTGCTGTCTATCTTGTGCGTTCTTAATAATCTTTTCCTTTTCATTTCCTATCCTCTTTCTGCTTTCTTCCCAGAGTGGAACTGAACCAAGCACGACTTCCATCTAAGCAGTCCTCTCTCTGAGACACAAGCTCTCATAGATTAACAGGAGCCATTGTGTGAGAACTACGACCTAACAACACCCTGCTCTTAAAGCATTTCCCATCCTCAGCAATGCCCAGAGCATTTCCTTGCTGCTTCTCTGGAATTAATTAATTCATCAAATATTTATCGAGAACATACTAGGAGCCCATGCCATTCTAGAAACTGGGACTACAGCTGGGATTAATGTCTCTGCTCTCATGGAATTTACAGTCTAGTGAAGTAAGCAGGCCATGGAGAAACAACAATAAAAATTTTTCAGATAATGATATTTGCTTAGAAAACAATAACAGGTAATGAAAATGACTGGGAAAGGTCCTTTCTAAGCAAAGGAATCAGATCGGAGAGAGAGTGATGGCGAGCCGGCCGGAATCCGGGGAAAGAAGGTTTGAGGCACGGAGCAGAACAAATGCCAAGGCCCGCAGTGACAACAAATCAAGCAAATGTAAAGTAACTTTAATAGAAGTTCCTGGTGACTGGGAGCAGGAAGCCGTGGCTGTTTCCATGGTTTTACTGCTTATTCCAAACACTTAAGCCTCGTTCTTATCCAATACCAGACATTCGGTATGCATTTGTGGGGGAAAAATCATCTTCTGGAACAGCAGAAAGACTGGACTTTAAAGCTGGGTGGGTAAGGCAGCGACGGAGGGAGGCAAGGGCAGAGATTTGTGGTAGGGATGGGATGCTTGTGCAGGGTTCTCACTAGGAGACTGATCTTACTTCTGTAAGCCAAGACTTTGTGGAGATGTATACGGGAGTGCAGCCCACCCGAGCAGACAGGCTGAGCCTCTGAGCTTGGCTTCCCAACAGAGGGTTAGTCAGTCAGCATCTTGAACTTCCGGGTTAGAGCCTCCAAAGGTTTTGCTCTTGGAGGCGGAGCAGTGGTGACTGTATCCCCAGCTGGCTCCTCCTACCTTCTGCCTTGTCCTCCCCCACCCCTCCCCCACCCCCATAACAACACAGAACCCTTTTTTCCATCTCCTTTTCCTCAGAAGCATGATGTGCCCCACTTTCTTTCTCTCTACTCTTTATAGGGGGTGGAGCACCAAGGCTGAGGAGCACCAAGGCTGAGCACCAAGACCGAGCACTCAAAAGCTTCAGCCGCCTCCCCAGAGGGAGCCTCCTCCTCTCATGCCCTGCAGAGCCAGCCTGGGCAGGACAGAACACGGACTCTCGTCCTTTTCCAGTTCCTGTCATTTTTTTTTCTTTAAAAACCAAGCGTGTCTTTTAACTAGACTCCACCCTCCCTGAGTTTCTAATGTTCTCCTAAAAATCTGAATGCACAGTTTTCATAGAGGAGGGAGAACATGTGTCGCTTTGTCTCCCTGAGCCTGCGTGGCCTCGCTGTGTGATCTTTTCTAGTTTAATCCACTTACCTGTAAATTTCATGGCTTCATTTTTTTATTAGATATGTTCTTTATTTACATTTCAAATGTTAACCCCTTTCCACGTTTCCCCTCCAAAAACCCACTATCCCATCCCCCCTTCCCCTGCTCACTAACCCACCCACTCCTGCTTCCTTGCCCTGGCATTTCCCTACCCTGGGACAATGAGCCTTCACAGGTCTGAGGGCCTCTCCTCTCACTGATGTCTGACTAGGCCATCCTCTGCTACCCATGCGGCTGGAGCCATGGGTCCCTCCATGTGTACTCTTTGGTTGGTGGTTAAGTCCCTGGGATCTGGGGGGAGGGGGCGCAGGGGGGGCTGGGGGGGCATAGATATAGCTGTTTCCTGAGAGGCTCTGCCAGTGCCTGACAAATACAGAGGCAGATGCTCTCAGCCAACCATTGAACTTGATTTTTCTTTACAGCTCTAAATATACCATAGAATGTATGCACCACGTTTTGATTGGTTGAAAGGCATTTAGATGGTTCCCATTCCCTAGCTATCGTGAACAGAGCAGGACCATTGCAAAAGGGGGGGGGGGGGGATCAGGCAGAAAGATTCCAAGAGCCTGAGGAACAGGAAATGTGCTATGAGATTGTCTCCTAGGAATGTCCGAGAGGCTACGCCCATGAAATCTCAACAACATGGCTGCCTAAACAACATCTGAACAAAGACAGCACCAGCAGATGTGCTAACTTGGAAGGGGGAAGTCTCATAGTACTCAACCCTAGATAAAGAACTCCAGGCAGGTGAGGAATAGTAAGAGCTAGAGTGGACTTTGCCAACTGGTTATCTAATACGGAGGGTGGAGCTTAGACTTCAAGTTAAACATACAGGCAACATTATACAGACTGAGCAGGCTAGATTTGTATACTTAGAGAGGGGGGAGGGAGAGGGAGGATAATTAAAGAAAAAGAGGTCACAAATTTGAAAGAGAGCAAGTGGGGATACATGGGAGGGTTGGAGGGAGAAAAGTGAATGAAAAAGATGTAATTACATTGTAATTACATTGCAATTTCAAAAAATATTAAAATGTAAAAAAAAGAAAAAAAGAGTTTCCATGATTGATTTCTGAATCTTTCTTCCACTGGCAGGAGTCGTCTGTCTGCCTGTAATCATGGTGCTTCAAGTACAGGCCCATCCAATTTCCCTCTCATGCCTTAAGTTTATGAGAACTTATATGAAATTTCCTCCCTTACCACTGACACATCCCTCATAGAGTAAGGCTCTCTCCTATCCATAAGCACTGATGGATTCCTTTACAGTGCTGATACTGACCTGGGCCTTTGAAATTCATAATCCTGAGCTAGTTAGCTGCAGTGTTACTCGTGTTTAACAAGACCTGAGGACACTCAGTACTTGGGCCCTGTATTACAAATTGACCCACTCTTATCACCTTGTACTAAGATCAACTCCAAGTGGATCAAGGACCTCCACATAAAACCAGACACACTGAAAATAATAGAAAAGAAACTGGGGAAGACCCTGGAGGACATGGGCATAGGGGGAAAGTTCCTGAACAGAACACCAATAGCTTCTGCTCTAAGATCAAGAAATGACAAATGGGACCTCATAAAATTACAAAGTTTCTGTAAGGCAAAGGATATGGTCAGAAGGACAAAACAGCCATCAACAAATTGGGAAAAGATCTTCACCAACCCCACATCCAACAGAGGGCTAATACCCAATATATACAAAGAACTCAAGAAGTTAGACCCCAAAGAACCAAATAACCCTATCAAAAAATGGGGTACAGAGCTAAACAAAGAATTTTCACCAGAAGAAATTCGGATGGCTGAGAAACACCTTAAGAGATGTTCAACATCATTAGTCATCAGGGAAATGCAAATCAAAACAACCCTGAGATTCCACCTCACACCAGTCAGAATGGCTAAGATTAAAAACTCAAGAGACAACAGGTGCTGGCGAGGATGTGGAGAAAGAGGAACACTTCTCCATTGTTGGTGGGATTGCAAGATGCTACAACTGCTTTGGAAATCAGTCTGGCAGTTCCTCAGAAAATTGAGCATGACACTTCCAGAGGACCCTGCCATACCACTCCTGGGCATATACCCAGAGGATTCCCCTCCATACAATAAAGACACATACTCCACAATGTTCATAGCAGCCTTATTTATAATAGCCAGAAGTTGGAAGGAGCCCAGATGTCCCTCAAAGGAGGAATGGATACAGAAAATGTGGTATATCTATACAATGGAATACTACTCAGCAATTAAAAATAATGAATTCTTGTAATTTGTAGGCAAATGGTTGGATCTGGAAAACATCATCCTAAGTGAATTAACCTAATCACAAAGGCATACACATGAAATGAAATCACTGATAAGTGGATATTAAAGAGCCCAGAAGCTCTGAATACTCAAGGCACAATTAGCAAATCAAAAGGTTCCCAAGAAGAAGGAAGGAGAGGACACTGGTCTCGAAAAGACTGGTTCCAGTTTTGCAGGAGAGTACCAGGACAGAGAAAGGGTTGGGGGGTGATTGGGGAATGGGGGGGGGGACTTATGGGACATATGATGAGGGAGGAACTGGGAAAGGGGAAAGCCTTTGGAATGTAAACAAAGAATGTAGAAAATAAAAAAAAAAGAGAGAGAGAGAAAAAGAATCAAAAAAAAAAAAAAAAACAAATTTGCAACCCAACTGATTTCATCAACTTAATAAAACCCAACAATGTGTGTTTGTAACAAATTATAAGCCTCGGCCAATCAGAAAAGCCCTACATTCAGCTAATCATGGGTAGCCAGTTATTCAGTCAAACTCAAAGAGGGTAAATGCAGAGCTGTACTGGCTTGAGCTGTTCTTATACCTCACTCTGTTTTTCCGTCCCATGTTGTCTGCCATGTTATAGACCGCAGTTTCAGAGAAAGCTGAGAACTGCCCAACTTGCAAATTATTCTTTGCTCAATTAAACATTGTTAAATTTAATTGCTCTTGAGTTTTTCTCCAAGCAGTAGTAAATCAGAGATAATATGCTTTGAGCACTAGCTAGTGCCTATGAAGTGGGCCCTGTACCGCCATTCAAAAGATGAGGAGACCTGGAGGATGTGGCGTCTGTGTAGCTTGCCTAAGGGAACACAGACGTTAGGAGACAGAACCAGGGAAAGTACTGAGGCGCCTTGAACCTCCACCCCCACTCCCAGGGAATGACTTAAAAATTGAAAATGGACAGAGCTTTAATAGTTCTTACTTGATCCTGAACATAAGAGAAACATCTAGAGAGGATTGAGCTAATGTTCACTTTCAGTCCCTCAAAGCAGCAAGCCAAAAGTCAAAGGTTCAAAGCATTGGGGCACAGACATCTGGGACCCTAGTTGCTGCTGTGAAACCAGATGCAGGGTGGAACTTGGCAAAGCTAATATGAGGGATGCTGGAAGAAGCTGGAGAAAATCCGCCCAGTTATCATCAGATGCTCCCCTCCCTCCTCTTCTAAAGCGGTTCTCATCCTTTGCTTGGATGGGAAGCTGGCCTGTGAGGCACTCCTCCTCATCTCCCCCTCTTCTCTAGCCAAAGGAGAGAGTTTCCCTCACTCTATAAACAGCACTTGGTTTTGTCATTGGTCCAGCACTGCATGAGGAATTAGAAAACTCCAGTCTGGGTCTAGACAAATGGCTCCGAGGTTAAGAGCAAGTATTTCCAGCATCCACACTGAGTGCATCACGGCAGCCTGGAAATCCAGATTCAGGGCATCCAGTGCCGCCTTCTGGCTTCAACAACACTGCATGCATGTACACATACCCACACATAGGCATACACGCACACCCACATACTCTAAAATTTAAAAATAAATCTTTTTTTAGTACAGGATCAAAATTGAGACAGAGAGTTATCGGTACTGTTAGAGTCTCTAGGGGATCCTTAGACCTTCCCCTCTTGAGTGATGTGGACTGAAAACTGGATTCCCAAGTAAGAAGCACAACGTCAACCTTGGGTTGTTTAAGAAACCCAAGTTGGACCTAATGTAAACACAGCTGTCCTAAAGGTTTCCGCCTCCACATCTGAGTTTAAAGAAAGGCAGTAAGAATCGCTGTTGTCTCTACACCTGGCAGAATGCAGAGAATCTGAGAGTCCCAGGGAGAGAGGTCACATGTCTGTGACCAAGGCTGAGGGCCAGTGGGTTTCAGATTGGGACACTGTAGTAGTCCGAACAGAGAGGACCTTCCTATGAATGAGGAAAGCCTCTCTCTCTCTCTCTCTCTCTCTCTCTCTCTCTCTCTCTCTCTCTCTCTCTCTCTCTCTCTCTCTCTCTCCCCAGACCAAAAGCCTGATCTTTTCTAGTATTATTACCTGTGTTCTCCCCAGTACTCTGAAACATCCCATCAAGAAAGATATGAGGACTTAGAGATCTGAAAAGGGGTGCCGAGTGCCTAGGTGACTTGAGAACAAGTGGCAGAAAGTGCTGGAAATCAAGAGCTCCACAAAGGAGATTCTCTTTATTGGTCCTGAAGCTGAATGACTAACATTTCTTGGTGTAACCTAAGTCAAGGTTCATGGAGAGCCTAGTCATAGCCAGGTAGGCAGAAAGTAGACCCCAAAAGAATTTATCCTTCACACTGTGATGCTTTGAATACGCTTGGCCCACAGAGTGACATTATCAGGAGGTATGGTCTTGTTGGAGTAGGCGTGGCCTTGTTGGAGTAGGCATGGCCTTGTTGGGATAGGTGTGCCCTTGTTGGAATAGGTGTGGCCTTGTTGGAGGAAGTGTGTTACTGTGGGCATGGGCTTTAAGACCTTTGTCTTAACTGCCTAGAAGACAGTCTTCTGCTTACCTTCAGAACAAGATGTTGAACTCTCAGCTCCTCTTGCACCATGTCTGCCTGGATGCTGCCGTGTTCCCACCTTGATGATTATGGACTGAACCTCTGAACCTGTAAGCCAGCCCCAATTAAATGTTGTCCTTCTAAGAGTTGCCTTGGTCACAGTGTCTGTTCACGGCAGTAAAACCCTAACTAAGACATAACACTATATTTAAACAATGATAGTACAGGAACATGTCAAAAGACAAAAACTCAGAAGTCAAACAATTAAAAAATATTTTCTTCAAAAAGAACTAATCACCAGAAAATTTAGAAAACCTTAGACAGCAACTCCACGTATTAAGTTTTCAAGCAATTTTTTAAAAGACTTGATCAAATATGAGAGCTGAAAAAAACCACACTCTATCTATAAAAAGAATTTAAGACAACTGGAAAAAAAAAGCATTGCAGAATTTTAAACAGCATTGGAGATAGTGAACCTTTCAATATGCATAAAGGAAAATCTATAATTCGGAGGATAGTTTGAGGGAAAGTGTATCAAAGTGTGAGAAGTGGGACAGAGATAAAAGCAAGCTGGGGATGAGAAGAGAGACAGAGAAGAAATTCCACACAATAACAATTGCTCATCCACAGAAAGGCGTGGAACAAATTAAACCAAAGCAACATATACTTCTTAAGAGTTTTGAATCTTCAGATTGGAAAAGATTAAAGATAGGAAAGATGATTCTAATTTATAATCATCACATCCTGATGGCGGGGCCAAATGCTAGAAAAAAAAAATACATTCCTGTATTTGTTAGCTAACACAATAAAGCACAATAAAATGTGCCAGCTATATCTATAAAGATAAATGAAAATTTTGGCAGCACCGTAGTTAGATGTGTACAAGTCTTAAAAAAAAAAAAAAAAAGTCAGCTCATTTGCTCTAAGCACCTAAATGTCATAGCTCTGAGCTTTGTTTGAACACTGCAATGACTTGGAGAGCTTTTAAAAACCTGGATGTTTGGGTCTTAACTCCAGAAATACTGTTTTTAATTGGCCTGGTGTGTGACCCAGTAATTCTAAGGTGCAGCCATATATGAGACTCTATTTTCTAAATGGCTGTACTAGTGGATATATAGAGAGAAGTATAGAACCCAGGTTTGTAAGAGGTATATGTTGCGACCAAAACTAAAACAGTAAAAATGAATTTTGGTCTGCAGCGGTTATCCATGATGACTGGTCAGGGACACAGCTGGTTTTAGAGAACACTGCACTGAACTTCAGCTCAGGACTACAGGACTGACTGAACACCCTATCAACACACACCCGGTTGAGCTCATCTAGCAGAAGCATTAAGTTCCCCGCAATGGGAACTTTAATTACCAACTTGACATAGCCTAGAATCACAAGGGAAGAGAGCCTCAGTGAGGGTTTGTGCACATCAGGTTGACCTATGACCACGTCTGTCAGGAAATATCTTAACGTATGTGGGAGGACCCAGCTCACTGTGGGTGGTACCCTTCCCTAGGAGGCAAAGGCTCCGAACTAGATCAGAAAGAAGAAATCTTAGATGAGCACAAGAAGGCACGCACACTAGCAAACTATGCATTAATTTCTCTCTGCTCTTGACTAGATGCGTTGTGGTTAGCTGAAGCTTCTGCTTGACTTCCCACAGTGAAGGACTGGAGCCGGCAGTTGTGAGGTGAAACTGCTTTGGTCCCCGAGTTGCTATTTTGTCAGGATGCTTTATTGCAGCAGCAGAAACAAAGCTAGAAAACCCCACATATTCAATGTCTCCCACTGAAATCTGATTCTCATGGAACACCCTACCAGGACTGCCATGTCCCCAGCTTCTAGCCCAGGATATCATCTCTGTCCCCAGGAGTGTGCCCTCTTCAGTTCCCCTTTTACCACAAGCTCCCTGCCCACCCAGAACTCTGCAACCCCTGAGCTAGACACCCAATTGGGAGAATTCTCAGCAGGCTGCACCCACAGACAGGATGCATAGATGGAGAGGTCTCTTCATAGCCCTGGAATGGGCAGAGCCTCTGAGGTTATAGTCTGGGATCAGGTTGAACGTGACGTTCACAGTGAAAACCTCAAGTGGCTTGCATCATCACCTCCAAAGTCACAGCATGGGAAGCAGAGAGAGAAGTGCCCACGACACAGTGTCTTCTCACCTTGACAGAGGATTTAGAAACCACAGACTGGTGTGCTCCCCAGACCACAGCTCCTCACCCAGGCTGACTTTTTACCCTTAGAGTGGTACAGTCATAAGCCTAGAATGGGATCTCAGGTGCCTGAGGCAGGGGCTCCCTCCCTGACTGAGGGAAACAAAAATCCACGAATCCACTCCACCACTCTCCCGCTCTTAGTACACACATAAACTGGATCATCCTCCTTGAGGGGGGGGAGGGGATGTATAGAAGATGGAGATTCTGGATTTGAACATCTGTAATCCTTCTGTCTCAGGTCTCTCTACCTTGACCTTAAATGTGCCACAGTCAGGGTGTTTCAGCTGGTAAATGGTTTTCCAAAATTGCCCCCTTGGAGCCATGAATCAAAGCTCTAAGAGCAAAGAGAGTAAGATAAATCACAAAATGAGAGATCGATATGGGTTATTTATTAACGGCGGCTCCATGGTACAGGCTGGAGCTCCTGAAGCTGTATGTGGTATCGCCTGGTAAATTAGGACAGTCACATCCTGGGAAGAGACATAAAATATGGCAGGGAGGAGACTTTGTTCACAAAGAAAACCATTTAACATTGCTTAGTGTAATGAAAAATTAGAAAATTGGGCACATTTAAGAAAACTGTATACATCGTCACCCACTAAGCAGAATGGATAGCCATTTAAAACGTTAGTTGCAAACTTTATGGTACAACATGGCAAGGGTTTATAATTAGAAAAGAGGAAAAAATATAAGATTAGTCTACATACCGCATTTTAAAGAAGTAACTACTTTAGGGAAAAGGCTGTAATGCCAGCAGATAATGTGCTCTTATTGTGATAGTAGAATTAGGTATGATTTTCTCCTCCAACATTTCCATAATGTGCTTCAGTGCTACTAAAGTGTGTGTGTGTGTGTATGTGTGTGTGTGTATGTGTGTGTGTGTGTGTGTAATTAAGAAGCAAGGAAAGAGGGAATGCAGATTAGAGAGCTTGAAGCTCCAGAAACTACTATTTCATTTTATGAGTAAGAATCTTAGTCTGGACTGCTATTTGGCTTTATGCCCGACTGACTAAACTAGAGAATAACACCAGTGAGACAGTATCCTTAAGAATCAGGCATCAATACAAAGTATTTTAAAATATGTAAATTCCATTCTAAAGCATGGTGAGTTTACGTAAAAAAAAAAAAAAAAAGAATCAAACTAATTTATCATGGTCTCATCACAGTTTTTCATTGATATTCAATGAGGAATTGATAATATTTCTCCACTGACTGAATAAAAAATTCAGATGATGATTAACTTATTCCAGCCACACAACCAAAAAAAAAAAAAAACCACCACTTTAAAAATAGTAGTCTGCTTATAGAATGGTTTCTTTTTAGTGGTGAATAGTTAAATTTTCTTTGGAATTGTTCTTTCCGATGGACTTCTCATGTCCGCTATTTTGAAGGCTGTGACTAGCTTGGTGTAATTGCTTCAGAACTTTAGCCCTTCATCTCTTCTGGCCCACTTGCCCAATAAAAGAGATATACATTATGAAAACAGAAAGAGATTTTATGGAAAAAATACTTGAACAAAAAAGTATGTTTTCCCAGTGTGGAAATTGCTTTATTATTAACATCTGGGTTCTGAAGACAAGTCAATAAAATACGACCTCCAACACTGTGAGTGGGTGCTGGAAAATTATTGATTTCATGGAGTCCACAACATCTCCAAAATTTGAACTACCTCCAAAAATGGATATGCTGAACAAATCTTTAAAATGAAGGAGGAAGGGAGGGGGAGGGGAGAGGGAGAGGGGGAGGGGGAGAGAGAGGGAGAGGGAGAGTGTCCCTGTGAACCAGTTAACAATCCCTGCTGGTTCCCAGCAGCTGCTGACACAGCTCTGTAACTGTTGGAATCATTTCAGTGAGCACAGGGTGCAATAAATCACCCTCCAACGTGACCTGACCCTTCCCTCGGGCAGATCAGTAGGAACCGCCTCTCTTTTTCTTGGAGTTTGTGATAATTCATAAAAAATATCTAAGGATCTGAGCTTTCCTAGACACACCTTGGCATATAGGATTCTCCCTGATTTAAAGCCCCTCTAGATGAGAGAAACACCCCCAAAGTGCAGCAATCTGAGTAACAGTCTTCGGGGAAAAGAAAAACACCCTGAGGCAAGGCAAGATGTTTGTCAACTCTGTGCCACTTTATTGAATAAAAAACATGAGAAACACTGGACTGTCACTTTATTTAATCCTTGAGCAACCTAGGATTCCTAAGGCCCTGGAATCTTCTCAAAGCCACCAATCTCCTAGAATAGCGGTACCCCATCCTCCATGGCCTAGAATAGCAGTACCCCATCCTCCATGGCGGGAGGCTTACCTACACACTGTAATCACTTGAGCAGTTTTATAAACATTGGCACCTGGGTCTCATCACCAGAGACTCCAGTGTCAGGATCTGGGGGAAGCCTTGGCTGCTGGGTCTTTGAAAGCTCGCCAGGTAACTCTCTAATTGGCATCTAGAGTTGAGATCTACTGGTGTAGAAGAGTCTCTTCACAATTCTATGCCTGCACAGAATGCTTTGTAGGTAAGGGATTGTCTGAGGCATTTGTATCTGCACAGAAAGTGAGGATCCCATGTTGGAGAAGAATTTAACAGTGTGCCATGAGCATAGTTCAGCCTACTGTCATCTTAATACTGAGGCTGGATAAATAAGAACTATACACAGAATGGGGGGTATAGCTCACCTCGTAGAGCGCTTGCCTTGCACCAGGTCTTAAGTTTGGTACCTAGCATCATAGAAGGCATGGTAGCACACATACCTGTAATCCCAGACATCAGGAGTTAGAGGCAGGAGAAGCAGAAGTTAAAGGTCATCCTCAATTACACTGTGAGATTTAGGCTTAAAATACCCTGTCTCAAGAAAAACAAAAATTAAGTATGGATGCTCCCTAAAGGAAGACACGTATCCCCACTCCCCTTCCTCCACTGCAGACACAAGCGCAGGGGGTAAGGCGTAAGTAGTTAGAGGCTAGACGACCTCAATTCAAACGCTACCTCTAACAAAGTTAGTTAGCCTCTCCAGACTTTCCTTACACGTATAGTAAAAATTAGCTGGGTGTAGTGGCTCATGCCTTTAACCCAGATCTTGGGAGGAAAAAAAGGCAGGAAGATCTCTGTGAGCTTGTGGCCAACTCATCTATGTAGT
Source organism: Apodemus agrarius (assembly GCA_964023405.1). NCBI lineage: Eukaryota > Metazoa > Chordata > Mammalia > Rodentia > Muridae > Apodemus > Apodemus agrarius. The sequence goes on from OZ030017.1 coordinate 22,049,443, forward strand.
GAGTTCCAAGTCTACTTAGACTCGCTCAAAAAGAGAAAAACAAGTGCTCTGTCTCCTGCAATCCATCAGGAGAGCACGGCCCTCAGAATCAACTAAGGGGGACTTGAGGGGGCTCTCAGAGATGGCAGCTGCAATCGTGGAGCCTGCATGGGTCTGAGTTAGGGCCTCTGCATATGTGTTATGATTCATCACGTGGTGCTCTTGTGGGACTCCTTACAATGGGAGTGCAGAGTGTCTCTGACTCTTTCCCCTGCTCTTGGAACCCTTTTCCTCCTACTAGGTTACCTGGTCCAACCTTGATATGACGGTTTGTGCCTACTCTTAGTGTAACGTGTTATACTGTGTTGGGTTAGTATAGCTGGGAGGCCTGCTCTTTTCTGAAGGGAAATGGAGGAGCAGTGGATCTGGGGGGAAAGGCAGTGGTAGTGGGGAGGGCTGGGAGGAGGGAAGGGAGAGGGAGCAGTCAGGATGTAACATAAGAGAAAAATGAATATATGTGTGTGTGCACTATATATACATAATACATATACTATATAATATATACTATATATGTGTATACACACATATATATACAGAGAGAGAGAGAGAGAGAGAGAGAGAGAGAGAGAGAGAGAACGAGTGTAAATACTCTAAAATGAACCTTTACAAAATCTCCAAACAAGTGTGTTTAAAGCCCTTGGTGTCCAGCATGTAATAAAAGCTCAGATCAGAATAAGGTACTTTTGGTCTGGAGAGATGGCTCAGCAGTTAAGAGCACTGACTGCTCTTCTAGAGGTCCTGAGTTCAAATCCTAGCAACCGTATGGTGGCTCACAACCATCGACAATGAGATATGATGCCCTCTTCTGGTGAATCTGAAGACAGCTACAGTGTACTTACATATAATAATAAGCAAATCTTTAAAAAAAAAAAAGTGCTTTTAGCTTCATTTCTGGAAGATGAGCTCACAAAAAACTTCCTGTTCCTCTAGCTCTTACAATCTTTCTACACACACACACACACACACACACACACACACACACACCTTCCATTATGAAGTCTCATCAACACCGCTACCTAAACAAGACCTGAACAAGGATGACACCAACTTCAATGTGAAAAACTCATGAGGTCTCAACCCTAGACAAAGAACTACAGGCAACTAAGGAATGCTGAGAGCAGAGGCAGGGGGAATAGTGTTCCCCAGGAAATAGCAGTAGGTTCTCCAATATCAAGTGGTCAGTTCTTAAAACATACAATGAATTCATGAAATTCCTAGACAAATAGATGGAACTGGAGAACATCATCCTAAGTGAGGTAACCCAATCACAAATGAACACTCATTGTATGCACTCACTGATAAGAGGATTTTAGCCTAGAAGGTTGGAATACCCAAGACACAATTCACATATCAAATAAAGCCCAAGAAGAAGGAAGGAGAGGTCCCTGGTCCTGGAAAGGCTCAGTGCAACAGTATAGGAGAATACCAGGACAGGGAAGCGGGAAGGGGTGGATTGGGGAACAGAGGGAGGGAAGAGGGCTTATGGGACTTTCGGAGAGGGGGATCTAGGAAAGGGGAAATCATTTGAAATGTAAATAAAGAATATATCAAATAAAAAAGGAAAATAAAGGGGGAATGATTGGGGAACAGTTGGGGGGGAGAGGAACTATGGGAACTATGGTGGGTGGGAACTGGGAAAGGGGAAAGCCTTTGGAATGTAAACATAGAATATAGAAAATAAAATAAAAAAATATGAAAAAAATATATAAAAAAAATTAAAAATAAATAAAAAAAATTAAAAATAAAACAAGTGTTCTTAGCATTGAAGACTTAAACACTAAAATATCAGTTAGTTCTGAAAAAACATATATATATATATGTATATATATATACACACACACATATATATATATATATATATATATATAGTGTGTGTGTGTGTATGTGTATGTGTGTAGCCATAGTTAGATAAATATAGTCCACACATATCAGAACAAACAAGGGGAGGTGCATGGGAAGGGTTAGATAGTAGAAAGAGGGAAGATGTAATTATATTTAATTTCAAAACTAAAATATTTCTTAAAAAGAATAGGGTGAAGCTGGAGAGAGGACTCAGCAGCCGAGAGCACTGGCTCCTCTTCCAGAGGACTGGGGTTCAATTCCCAGCACCTGCATGGCAGCTCATAACCATCTATAACTCCAGTTATATACAGTCAAGACACCAATGCACATAAGATAAAACTAAATGAATCTTTAAGAAAAAGTATAGGGTCCTTTTAAATAGTATGAGGGACTTTCCCTGTGATTAGGCAGCTGGTACCCTCAGAACCTTGATGGGACATTATGGGTTCACTTATTTATGTTTACATGACATGGAGCATGTACCAAAACTGAGCCAGGAGGATTCCCTGAGTTTATCTGTTCTAGATCTGTCCTTAAATACAGCCACCCACCTTGAAGCTTATTGGGAGCTAAGAGTGCCTACCAGATAAGACTAGTTTTATAAGCACACTGGGCATAGAGTCTGGCCTAGCAGTTCCCAAGTCTACAGGCATAATCAACACCCCAGAGACAATGATTTCCGTATTAGTAGACTACAGTGTATATCACTGGGCCAAGCATCCAGGAAAATTAAACTAGGAATCTCCATTTTCTGTAGGAAAAAACAAATAAGTCCACTTAACATACTTTCTGGTCCAGGTGAAATGAACAGACATCCACAGATGAGACAGAGACAGGAAACTGAAGGGAGGCAATCTTGACAGGTTACCAGGCCAACCCATCAGAAGCCAGAGGGTAGTTATCTTGGGATGGAGCTACTTAGAAATCAAAGCATCACTTCTTTTCTTTTCAGAGGATTCTGGGGACCAAAGTTATTTTTACAAAACCTGTTCTGGGTGATGTTTTGTTTTTTTGTTTTTTGGGTTTTTTTTTTTTTGGTTTTTTGTTTGTTTGTTTGTTTGTTTTTTCTCTCTTTGTGTTAAGCTTTGCTTTATTGCAACACAATAAAATTGGAGATAGTTAAAAAACACAGGGCAATGATTCACAAATTTAATATTCTCCTTACTTTGTCAACTTGCATTATAAATCTATGTCCGTTGGAGCCTATCTTCATCTTTGGGGAGATCTGTAGTCCCTCTTCCAGATTCTAGATAGACCAGATCTTACCAAAGAAATGGGTCCCCATATATTCACCTGCACCTAAATTCTCGTCTTAACTGTGACATTGGCATGATGGCTCTTATTGGAGAACATGCAAAGCCTCTCTCATGAGCAGTAATATGGTATTTTTGTCTGACCCTGGGATATGCCAGGCTTCTGAACTGTATCAGGAAGTTCACCTGCTGGTTTTGAGCTTCTCCTATGTCGGCTCCTGACAGTACAGTACTATGTTGCATCTTCTGCCTAGATGCTGCCATTTGGGCCAGGGTTAGACCTAACCTTTGTACCAAATGTCAATTTTCAATTACAAAAGAGAGTTGTATACATAGTTAGCCATCCTTGAATGCTCTGACCTGTGCTATGACTCAATCTTCTGGATTTAGCCTATAAATGAGTTACAATGTCTCTTCAGGCCTTGCCAGAAGATTAGAACTAGAAGTCTCCATTTTCTGTAGAAGAAAAAAACTAAATAAGTCCACTCAATTTACTTTCTTGTAAACAAGGCATAATATTTTGCCTTGATTTTAAGTGCTCATGTACATGTGTATGCATATGTATGTGCATGTGGGCATGTGTGTGTGTGCAGTTGTATGTGCACATGTCCATACATGCGTAGAAGCCAGAAAACAATCTTGAGGATCATCATCAGGAACATCATCTATGTATTTTGAAACAGTCTCCCATTAATCTGTGGCTTACCAATTAGATCAGACTGGCTGGCCATTTAGCCTCCGTGAGCCTCTTGTTCCTACCTCCACAGTGTTGGCGACTGCAAACATGGACCACCATACCTGGCACCTTTGTGTAGGCTCTGGGTACTGAACTCAGGTCGTCAGGTGTGCAAGACAAGTGCTTTACCAACTGAGCCATCTTCCTAACCATTGCCTAGTTTTAATATCAAGGTTTAAGTAGAGCAGGGCTCTCTGTCTTTTGAACTTGCACTTGAATGCTGCTGGATAAGCTTGATGCACGATCCCTGGATCGCCCAGTGCAATGACATAGCATTAGCAATATCACCTAGAGTGACCAACATGGAAGACTGGTATTATCCACTTATAAGAAATTTAAAATAACAGCACCAACATTCCCAAATCAAAATCATTCTCAGCAAATATCATTTTATTAAATTACATCTAACAACTTCATATATTATGACAATTCACCAGGTACCTAGGAATACATTTTCTAAGAAGATTACATCAAAGTATCTGCCAGAGAGGTAAATTGCTTAAATTTAAGCACTATAGAAATATTTATTAAGAGTTTTTAATCCACACCAAATGCAAATACTACCGATTAAAATTTCCCTGGATAAAATCATCAGGGCCAGAGGCTCTCTGCTAGACTGTGTATAGAAAGGTAGCCATAATTGAATTCTGGAGAACATATTAGCTCATCCCGCATCCCTGAGGAGTTGGGACGGCCTTCTATAATTAAGACATATCTCCTGGTTAGATTCTTTAACTAGAAAAGAGCATCAACCCTCTCTCCCACTTAGCTGAGTGTCAGGGTGTATGGATCTGCCCTAATTGGACAATGGAGAATTATCTGCACTCATATTTTTGCCTAAGAATGTATTTCCCTAACTTTTGTGCTTCTAAATGGTTATCAAAGGTCAATTAGGGAAATCAATATTCATAAATAATTTCTTTAAAGACACTCTGTTTGTCCTCCTAATGGTCTGAACTGAATTCTTAGCAAATCTGAAACACACATGCTTCCAACCTAGACAAAACTCCAACAGCACTGTTTTCATGGTGTATAATGTTTAGGCATGTAGTACAAAGCCAACTAATAATAAACAGAGGGTGGCTCATATATGAGCTTACTGTTTGTGTCATCATATCTGTCTCTTACTATGACATTTAAATGAATTAAGTCATTTCTCTTGACTTATAGGAAAGAAAACTGAATTCAAAGAGGTCACATAATTGTAAGATATAAAACCAGGACATGTACTTGATTCCAGAACCTCTAAATTTAACCATTCTATGCTATGCCTTGCCTAAAATAATGAATGAATAAGCTCCTCTCCAACCCTGAATAAGGCTTTATGAAATAACTCCATTGTGTACCCAGTCTGGCAAGACAATGATAAAGATACCTCTAGGAAAAGCCAGCAACATTGGGGGGGTCTGTTTCTATAAAGCAAACAGGCTGAAGCAAATATATTGCATCACTGGACTTGACTACAGGTTTATGAACCTCAAAGATCTTTAGATTTTTGTCCTCAAACTGGAATTCTAAAGGAGAGAGTATCAGAACCCCACACCTGAACCCCATGAATGACTAGCTATCCCCAAAATAAAGCTGTTTACCTCAGAGAGACTCATCACAAAAGATCCCAGCAGCAGAGGGTAAGGTGGCTCAGATATAACTCTGCAAGACAGTGACAGTCTGCCTGAACTTAGAGTCTTGATTTCAGAGGGTCAATAATGAAGTTAGTCATGAAACTACTCAAATCCATTCATGCCAAAGGTGACTTTATTGACTTAGGGACCCAAAACGTTTAGGTACAGATTTTATTCCAGAAAAGGACTGATTCTGAGCACAGTGTAGTCAGTGCTCCCTCACTCTGGGTTGCCCAAACAAGACCTTCATAATGACACCAGTTGATCTGCCACATGGACAAAAGAAATTTCACAAAGCCACAACCATATATGAAGAGCCAGAGGTAATCAGTGGCTGCTGAGAAAAGGACAATCAATTTTCTTCAGGGATGGACCTCCTGATAGATTATCTAGTCTCCAAGTCTTCAGCAAAATACTAGAAACACTAAATATAATCAGTAAGATGGATGACTGATAAATAGATGATAGACAGATAGACAGATAGATATTATATGTATGTGTATATGCATATAAGGCTAATAGTAAGACATCATGAATTTGAGAGAGAATTGGGGAGGATAGAGGAGGATTTGGAGAGGGAGGGATAGAAAGGATGTCAGCATTCAATATGACATTCTAAAACAAAACAATAAAAAATTATTCTCCTTTCTGTGCATCTGTTTTCTCATCTATGTGAGGGAGGATTCTGTCTAAAATTTTTTCAATTAAATATATATACATATATATGTGCATATATATATATATATATACATACACATACATACACACACACATATACATGGGTAAGTCAGATTCTCTTTGATAAAGAGTCCTAGTGGGATGCCTATGCTGGAAGCTTTACATTGAAATTCCGTGCTCTAGTGCTGAGGACCGCAGAGCACAGAAGTGAAACGCCACATTCACAGAACAGACCTACAACATCTGCTGGGGTTAAAAGGGTCATAACCGGAGACAAGGGAGAGAATGTAATCCCAGGAGGCACCTCAGGGCTCACAACAGTAGGTCAGGACCACAGCTGCGGCTTGATAAATACCTCACCCTCTGCCTTATACTTCAGTGAATGCCAGTTCAAAACATTGGGGCTGAGTGTCCCACCAACATAGACTGCGTTGATCTGTTCTGGAGATAGCACAAAGTCCCACATGTTCACATCTCCGATGTCTCCCACCAAAGACTGCTGTGCATCAAATCTACCCCCATACGAGTCCTGCTCCTGCCCCAAGATGATGCTTGCATTTGTCCACACAGTGTAGCCCTTGTTCAGACTTTTCCGCACCCTGGGTTTCCCATCAACCCATAACTCTACAATCCCTGTAGCAGACTCCCAGCTGGCACAGATGTGTGTTGGAGCCTGAGGGATTTCCGAAACCGTGAATAGTACTTCAGGCCCACCCACTGCAAAATTATACCCTTCATCCTTAGTCCAAAATAAGAGAATGTCATTATAGCTCTTCTCGGTAGCATAAGAGAAGATACTGAAGCTTCGGACTGTGCTCAGAGCAGTGTAGAAACGGAGACACACAGTGAAGGCGTTCAGTGGCTCCTTTGACTCTGCTTCCAGAGACACATAGGAAGTATATGACTCTTCGGGAAACACGAAGGCCCGTGTAGACATGTCTGTGAGACAGAAAACCAAGAAAGTGAGTAGTATCTCAGATAGTGAAGACTTATCCCTCCCTTACAAGTAGAGTTTGGAATCAAGAGACATCTTGCCCTCTCCCAGGTTACATAAATACACAGCCATACCTGCTCCTGCTCCTTGATTACTTATATAAATCATTAAGCCCCCACCATCCTCCCCTAAGGAAAGAATCTTTATAATAGCTCCTACCTTCATGGCCAAAAGCCTGAGAGAAGCTGATCAAGGTCAGAAAGCACCATAGTAGTTTCTCCATGGCTATCGATGCTGCTGGGATCTGGACTAAGAGAACAGAGTTTTGTCTGAAAAATCAAGGACGAGAAGTCCTGGATCCCTTCCTTCAGGCCCAGCCCATCCTTAGATTTATAACTATAGCAGATGGAGAGGCCGAACCACTTTGTAAATGATTTCCTAACACTGCCTCTTGGGGTAAACGTCAGACCACCTGGAGGAAGGGAAGCAAAAGATCATTCTAGAACAGAGAAATCAATGTGGGTTATTTATTACAAACCCCTGTGACCCCTGAATCACCAGTTTCTGTGTGACAGGAAAAATGAGAAAGCTTCCCAAGGCTCACCTTTGCCTATCTATACTGAGAAAATAATGGGAAGTTTTAGCTTAATAGATGAGCGTTCATGTGTGTGCATATGATGATTGCTAACCTCTTCTGGAAGCTGTTCTTTTCCATATTGGGAAATGAAGAATGGAAACATTCCATTCCCAGCACCAGGAACAAACTTTGCCTGGCCAACTGCCTAGGCTTACCAGAAACCTTGGGTTGACTGGAACACCTGTCCTATTTCAAATGTACCACAGGGCTCAGTCTTGTGAAACAAACTGGGTTTTTTGTTTGTTGTTTTGCTTTTTATTTATTTTAATGTGGAAGCTTCAGGGAGGAATCGGGATGGTCAGTGTTTGCTTCTTTTGCTCAGAGTCTAAATGGTCCGTCCACACTGCCTAGCAGCAATTAGGCAGTTCTCTGCTTACCTCGGTCTTCTAGTTGAATGCTGTGCTCCTTCGCCTTGCTCCGGAACCCCTCACGATCTCATCCATCCTTTCATTCCATTCATGAGTCACCCTCTAATTGAGAAATCAGAGGAAAAAATACTGTATCACCTGAAGCAGAGAACCATTCATTCAGTAATTCCATTTTTAGTGAGATGCATTCTCAGCCTCAGCTACTGGTCAGAATGAGATTTGGACCAAAAGAGAGAGAGAGAGAGAGAGAGAGAGAGAGAGAGAGAGAGAGAGAGAGAGATTCTCTAGCTTGTGCCCTTTACAGTGAAGATACATGGCTTCCCTTTTGCTCCTTCCTTGCCCTCCAGGTATGGTTTACAGGAGAGACAGAGACAGAGACAGAGACAGAGACAGAGACAGAGACAGACAGAGGGAATACATCACCCTTCCACAACAAGCTGCAAGCAGAGGGTGACACAGCAACTCAATAAGTTGAACCAGTAAATGTCATTATAAAGTCATTGTTTCAACCCTTGAATCTCATCTACACAAATATTTATTTAAAGAACACACAGTCTTAAATTTTGTTACATCGCTATGAATTGGGTCATTCTCCTATTGAAACTTGGTTGCTACCACTCTGTATCTTTCCACTGTAAACTCTACCTGCTTTTCTGACTCCCCATAAGAAATAAACAGTTGCTAAATGTATCTAAGGCCAAACTTGCATCTTTATAGCAGGCCCTGATGGCCCTTCACCTAATGAATTTTGGCACCACCCACCCAACCTCTGACCTGTGTTTCTCTCTGCCTCACACATCATTAATTTCACCTTCATTCTATCTTTCCCCAAATGCCAAAACTACAATAAACACAGCATTTTAGAGAAGGAAGAGAAAGATGGAGGGAAAACCAAAAGGAAGGTAAAAAGGTTATTTGTAACCAAGACCTCGATTGTTCTATATCTTCCTACTTAACCCAAGGATTTCCAGTTCTGACCTCTATCGCTCAAGAAGAAAACAACATAAACCTCTTTTAGATAGATAGATAGATAGATAGATAGATAGATAGATACATGCATGCATACATACATACATACATACATACATACATACATAAAGAGATAGATATCTATATTAATATATAGATATATATCTTTCAAATTTAATAACCAATTTTCTGGGGTGTTTTTCTTTTCATTTTATAAAACATCTTATATTCAGCACAGTTCCTCTTTCATGAAGTCATGCACATTGTTTTTAAAATGAACAAATCTGAAGGCCTTAAGAAGTGATTTTCGGACCCACCACTCCAATTTTTATTCCCAATTATGAGAGACCATCACATTGAGTCTCTGAATTCATCTGTTACCAGCGCTCTTACTGGACTCCGATCTTCAAAAGTAGGTTATTCACAAATCCCTTTGTCTTAATTTACACATTTCAGTTGGTTTATGATATTTACATCTTACAGAGTTTGGGAAAATAGAAATACCTTTGTAGCAATCCCTGGACCTAAGACCTTGGTTTCATATTGGTCATCTCTTGCCCTGAAACATCCTGGTATATTTACATAGAAAATCTGCCAGCCTTTTACATAGAAACAGCATTTAAACTGAGCCATAAAAACTGAAGTAAGAGATTCAAAAATGTCTTATCTTCCTTTCCTGTTGCTCTGATAAAAATAGCTGGAAGAAAGGCAACTTAGGGGAGAAAGGATTTATTTTAGTTTACAGTTCCAAGTTACAGTTCTTTGTAACAGAGAAGTAAGAGAGACAGGAGCTTGAGGGAGTTGGACATATCACAACCATAAACAGAAACAGAACAATGTATGCATGCATGCTTGTTCTCAGCCCACCTTCTCCACTCTCATGAAATTCAGTATCCTCTGCCTAGGGAATTGTGCCGCTCGCAGTGGGCAGTCTTCCCATCTCAGTTAAGGTCATCAAACTCCCACAGACCAACATGATCTAGACAGTCCTTTACTGACACTCTCTTCCCAGGAGATTCTAGATTGTATTAAGCTGAAAATTAAAATTAACCATCATAGAGACTAAGAGAATAATATGACATAGCTACCAACCTCCAAACTTTATTTTCTACTACCATACACAAACTCTAAAATTGTTTTTTGTTGGTTTTGTTTGTTTGGTTGGTTTGGTTGGTTTTTTGAGACAGGGTTTCTCTGTGTATCCCTGATTGTCCTGGAACAAACACTGTAGACCGGGCTGGCCTTGAACTCTGAAATCTGCCTGCTTCTGCCTCCCAAGTGCTGAGATTAAAGTCAAAATCTTGTTTGAACACCTCTAACCACAGTAGTCCTTTTTTTTTTTTTAGTAAATCAATGTATTTATAGTACAAAATGTTATTGTTTTGTCAGTCAAAATTCTATAGATTGTACCAATTCACTGTTTTATTCACCCCATTAACCTAATTAAGTCCTGGATAAAGCATCTACTTCATATTTCTCATTTCCTAGTCACCATCAGAATTATCAGTTTTACCTGAAAAAAATATTGCATTTGTACTCATAATGTATTACTGTACTATTTCTACTACTTTTATAAACTGCCTAATAAAATAATCTATAAAAATATTGCTTCTAAGGCCATTTTATTTTAAGCAATTGAGAGACTTTGAAGGTTTATAAATAAGGTTATAAATAAGGAAATTATATACTTGGATAAGTGTTTCTAAATTTTAATGGAAGAAAATATGAGGGTTGTATTAAAGTAAGTGGGATCATAAATTCATAGACTTAATGGACTTTACATCAATTTCACCATGACAAATGTTACGAACTGCTGCTAAAGTTCACGGACGAGGCCATTAGCTAGACAGGTTAAGGTAAATGTGACAAGTGTTAGAACTAGTCAGAGCAGTTAAGAACTCTGGGGAGACAGACTTGAGAGACATGCCAAATCCACTGACGAGAATGGAGACCTGATCAAATGTGAAGTCATCCAAGACCAATGCATGAAGACAACCATCACTTGCATATCAAGCACTATGTGAGTGAGACCAAAGCAGCTTGTTGAGTCACACCTAGATCAGTGGCTTTCACTTAGTGGTGACTAGTTTCTAGCCCAATCTGAGTCTCCAAGGCAAAATAAATAAATAAATAAATAAATATGCACATTGACTTATACAAATAAGATCAAGTATACCTGTTATGAAAATTAGAAAAAAAATTAAACCCTGTTACTTATGGATAACAGTACTATCCTCTTGAAAGACAACTGATACTAAGTCTGACCCAGAATTGGTACATTGTGAGTAGATTGTAGAGCGAATGGATGAAGACATTACTGAAGGAAGAGGCCACAGAAGAACCACAGAAGACAAATTTAAGCGGGGGTGGACTGAGCACAGATGCCAATGTCCTCTTCCCACTTCAGCTCCTACAAATGCTAGAAAATATGTTTCCAAAAAGTAGATCAATGTGGTGCCAGGGGAAGAAAAGGGTTTCATCAGCAGAAAGGAAAATGAATTCTCTAAAATCCAGAAAGCAGGAAGCACACATCAGTGGAATTGATCATAAACAAAAACATATACAGGGAAGGGCTGCTGGGAAAATACACTGCTGCACCCTGAAGTAAAGGATGACGGGAATGGGTGCTAGAGCATGAGGCAGCAGTGTCGATTAGGGGTCTCGGAGACCGCACCCCACTCCCTTTCCTAAGCATTAAGAAGCAGAGTCCTTGTTCACAGCCTGAGGCAGAAAGATTCCTCTAGCCCAAGATGGCTGCTGCCCCAAGAGTTTGTAGAGAACCAGAAGGTTCTCTACCCTGATGATAATGGTGATACACGTCTGTAATCCCAGCACTTAGGAACTAGAGCAGGAGGATCAAGAGTTTGAAGTCATCCTCTGCAGCATTCCAAGTTCTAGGCTAGCCTGAACTGCGTGAGACTTGTCTTCTTCAAAAACAAGAGCAAACAAGAAATGTTTAATTAAGGTAATTTGGTTATATGCAGCATTAACAAGCAAATAACAAACAATTTTTTTCTATTTTAATTTTTTATTATATGGGATATAGATGTATGTCAGAGCACCATCTGCCTGCCAGGTAGCTATGAAAGTCAGAAGAGCGCATCTCCGAAACGGAAGTTACAGATAGCCGTAAACCTCCATATTGATGCTGGGAATTGAACATGTGTCCTCTGTAAAAGCAACAAGTCCTCTTAACTGCCAAACCAAATCTTCAGCTCAAAGAAACTATTATTTTGAAGAAAGAAATATTTATATTAGGGGTAAGGAAATAATCAAGGTAAGTGATAGAAAATTTTATGGATGACAGCAGTAGACAAATCAGAAGAATCCAGGAAAGATATGTAGACACAATCCATGCCTAATCCACGACAAGAAGCTTGCTACTCAGGAGAAGAAACAAAACCTTCAAAAAATGTGTGTGTGTGTGTGTGTGTGTGTGTGTGTGTGTGTGTGTGGTGTGTCCTAGAAATAAAAAGAATCAGTAAGAGTGCACAAGGGATAACAAACATTGTAAGTGATGGCTTTGGGAAGAGCCTGGTTTGGTCATTCTACAACACTGTATCTTAAACTATCATTGTACCCCAGAACATACACAACAATTCTTTGTCAGTAAAAAATAAGATAAAGTGTGATCCATCAATGGATGTCAGAAAATTGTCAAGAAAATCAAGATGAGAAAAGATAAGGCTATCTGACTTATTTTACGAATACCATAATGAGTTAATTAAGAATAAGTTAACTCGCCGGACGTGGTTGCGCACGCCTGTAATCCCAGCACTTGGGAGGCAGAGGCAGGCGAATTTCTGAGTTCGAGGCCAGCCTGGTCTACAGAGTGAGTTCCAGGACAGCCAGGACCACACAGAGAAACCCTGTCTCAAAAAACCAAAAAAAAAAAAAAGAATGAGTTAACTCAGAATCCAAATAAAAAGAAGACTAGGAAATGAGAAGTCTATCTCACCTGTGAGTCTTATCTATGCAAAAAACTGAAACAAATTTGCTATAACCAAGCTACACAGGGGAAAAAAACTCAAAACATCATGGCTAAGTGGGATGGGCAACCAACGAAAGCAAAAGACGCTGCAGAACATGTGGTTTGGACAGTTTTGCTGGGGACAGTTATGGAGGAAACAGTATCAAGGATCTAGGACTGACCATCAGGCTTTAGGAGAGAAACCCCTGCTCTCCAGCTATGAGCTGCGAGTTGGAGAAGTCATTTCTCCCTCCACCCCTGGCGTGGCCGGAGTCAGTGATACAATAGCTATATGACATGACAGCTCAGCACGGCAGCCATTCCCCTGTAGAGTGAGAAGCTTAAGTTCAAGGCTTGCCGTTAGAGCTAAACAACTCAGCAGGCTTGGGCAGGGCAAGGCATGCAAGCATTCACAGCAGACAGGAAGCCAACCATGCAGGGACAGGACTCAGCGGTAGAGGCCCATACCATGCAACTGGACAAGGATTGACTGCCTGAGTAATTCCCATGGCTTTCTGCAGTAGGCCAGAATCGTTTCTCCATAGCCTGCTCAGGGAGTGGGTAAAATGATTAACATTTACCTGTCAAAGGTTTTCCTTGGAAAAATTAGAGAAACCTATCAATGCAATTTATGCCATCTTGATCGACTTAAAGAGCAATATGGAAACATCATTCAAAGGGATCATGTTAAAATCATGTGTTTAAAAATGTCTTAGAGTTTAAAATCTCACCTTTTTCTATCCTTATTAAATTAAAAATTAAAATTTCAAATAAAACTCCACAAAAAAAAAATTGTTCTTAAAATTGAGGACTGGGGAGTTAGTTCAGTGAGTCAGAACAACTGTCAGGCAAGCATAAGGCCCTGAGTTGGAATCCTTATCCCCATAAAAGCACAGGATATGGCCCTGCACACATGTGACCTTGTCACTAGGGGCAAACACAGATGAATCTTTGGAGCTCTCTGGCCAGCATCTAGTAAAATAGTAGCCAGCCCCAGGTCTAGTTAGAGACCCTGACTTAAGGGATTAAGGCAGAGAAAGAGAAAGAACACCCAGCATCTTTCTCTAGCTTTTGGATGTGCATGGTGCTTTTGTGTGTGTGTGTGTGTGTGTGTGTGTGTGTGTGTGTGTATGTGCTCACAGCACTCCATTCCACACCACACCACACATACACAGTGAAATTTTAGATGTTTGCTATAATTGTGCAATTCAGTATAATAAGACAAGAAATAAAAGATTGAATGATTAGAAACAAAAGGAAATGTTTGTGTTGCAGCCCAGCTGACATGGGATCTATTCCCCCACCCTACCCTGTCCACATCACAAGTGCTATCTTCCTTCTGGTTCACTTCCCCACCCCGGCCAGATCAGAGATTGATACCTGCCCACAAGCTACAGCCTACTTGCCTTCTGGAGATCCACAATAACAAAAGACACAGGTGAGAATCTCACCCAAATATTCATGACAACTGGAATACCCACACAGCCCAGCTGACATGAGTCCCACCCCTCTCCCACCTCCCAACCCCTACCAGCTACACCTTCATTCTGGCCCAATTCCGAAGGGGCATGAGAGGTCTGCAGTAACCAAAGACACAAGAGGTCTGCTCTAACCAGAAACACAGGAGGCCCACCCTAACCCTAACCTAACAACGCTGCCTGCCTCCAAGGAAACCAGCTCTAACTCAAGTCACAGAGCTCTACCTGCCTCCTAGGAGGCTGGTTCTAGTTAGAGACACCCAGGCTAGTTAACAGCACAGAGAACCAGATGGCCAGAGGCAAGTGAAAAATCATGTAACAGAATCCAATGCAATTTGTCATCATCAGAACCCAGTTCTCCCACCACAGTAAGCCTTGGAAAGCCTAACATGCCTGGAAAGCAAGATAAACACCTAAATTCCCATCTCATGAAGATGATAGAGGCCTTTAAGAAGGATATAAAGAACTCTGTATAAGTACAGGAAAACACAGGTAAACAGATAAAAGCCCTTAAAGAAGAAACAAATAAATCTCTAAAAGAAATACAGGAAAATACAATCAAGCAGGTAAAGGAATTGAACAAAATGGTTCAAAAACTAAAAATGAAAATAGGAACAATAAAGAAAACACAAAGAGAGGCAACCCTGGAGATGAACAGTTTAGAAAAGAGATCATGAGTTACAGATGCAAGCATCACCCTCAGAATTCAAGAGACAGAATAGAGAGACTCAGGCATAAAAAAAAATACCATAGAAATATTGACATATCAGTTAAAGAAAATACAAAGTGTAAAAAGCTCCTAACCCTAAATATCCAGTAAATTCGGCACACAAAGAAAAGAACAAACCTAAGAATAATAGGAATAGAAGAGGGTGAAGAATCCCAGATAAAAGGGTCAGAAAACATCTTCAACAAAAGCATAGGAGAAAACTTCCCTAACCTAAAGAAAAAGATGGCCATCAATGTGCAAGAAGCCTACAGAATACCAAATACATTGGACCAGAAAAGAAAATCCTCTCATCAGATAAGAATCAAAACACTAAATGCACAGAAAAAGAATATTAAAAGGTGTAAGGGGGGAAAGCCAAGTAACATATAAAGATAGACCTCTCAGAATCACATCAGACTTCTCAACAGAGACTCTAAAAATCCAGAAGATCCTGGACAGATGTCATACAGACCCTAACAGAACACAAATGCCAACCCAAAATACCATACCCAGCAAAACTCTCAACCATCGTAGATGGAGAAACCAAGATATTCCATGACAAAACCAAATTTAAACAATATCTACTAATCAACAATATCTACACTACAGAGGATACTGGAATAAAATCTCCAAGACAAGGAAAGTAACTACACCCAAGAAACTATAAGAAACTAAACATCTCACAATAACCCCATGAGAGAGAATCATACACACATAATACCACCTCCACAAACAAAAATAACAGGAACTAACAAACATATGTCTTTAATATCTCTCAACATCAATAGACTCAATACCCCAATAAAAAGACACAGGCTAACAGACTGGATATATAAACAAGATCCAACATTTTGCTACATACAAGAAACAGACGTGACAAAGGCAGATACTACCTCAGAGTAAAAGGCTCAAAACAAGTTTTACAAGCAAATGGTCCCAAGAAAGAAGCCAGAGTTGCCATTCTAATATCCAATAAAATAGACTTTCAACTAAAAATTATCAAATGAGATGGAGAAGGACAGGACATTTCATATTCATCAAAGAAAAAAATCTACCATGAGGAAGTCTCAGTTCTGAACATCTATGCCCCAATGCAAGGGCACCCACACTCATAAAAGAAACTTTACTAATGCTTAAAACATACATTGAACCTCACACAATAATAATAACATCAATGGACAGGTCATCGAAACAGAAATTAAACAGAGACACAGTGACACTGACAGAAGTTATGAACCAAATGAATTTAACAGATATGTACAGAACATTTTGCCCCCAAACAAGAGAATATACCTTCTCAGCACCTCATGGAACCTGCTCCAAAATTGACCATATAATCAGACATAAAACAAGCCTCAACAGATACAAGAATGGAGTAATCCCATGCATCCTATCAGATCACAGACTAAAGCTAGACTTCAATTACAATAAAAACAACAGAAAGCTCACATACTCATGCAAACTTAACAACTCTGCTCAATGATAATGATAGTCAGACTCAGGTCTGAAACCAACTAGTTAGAAACAGAGAGAATGATTCAAAGAACCAACAAAACCAAGATCTGGTTCTTTGAGAAAATCAACAAGATAGATAAATGCTTAGTCAAACTAACAAAAGGGCACAGAGACAGTATCTCCAAATTATCAGAAATTAAAAGGGAGACATAACAGAAACTGAGGAAATTCAAAAAAATCATCAGAATCTACTACAAAAGCCTATATTATATAAAACTGGAAAATCTAGAGGAAATGGATGATTTTATAGACAGATACCACATATCAAAGTTGAATCAATATCGGGTAAACGATTTAAACAGTCCCATAGCCCTAAAGAAATAAAAATAGCCATCAAAAACACCCCAACCAAAATAAAGTCCAGGGCCAGATGGCTTCAGTTCAGAATTCTATCAGACCTTCAAAGACCTAATACCAATAATCTTCAAATAGTCCACAAAATAGAAACACAAGGAAAACTAATTCATTCTATGAAGCCACAATTACTCCAATACCTGAATTACACAAAGAACAAAGAAAAAAGAACTTCAGAGCAATCTGGCTTATGAATATCAATGCAAAAATGCTCAATAAAATTCTCGCAAACTGAATACAAAAGCACATCAAAACCATCATTCACCACGATCAAGTAGGCTTCATTCCAGGGATGCAGGGATGGTTCAATATATGAAAATCCATCAATGTAATCCACTATACAAACAAACTCAAGTAAAAAGCCCACATGATCATCTCATTTAATGCTGAAAAAGCCTTGAACAAAATACAGCACCCCTTCATGTTAAAAGTCTTGGAGAGATCAGGAATTCACAGCACATACCTAACTTAATAAAAGAAATATGTAGCAAAACATCAGCCAACATCAAATTCAATGGAGAGAAATTAGAAGCAATCCCACTAAAATCCAGAATAAGACAAGGTTATCCACTCTCTATCTATTCAATATAGTACCTTGAAGTTCTAGCTAAAGCAATTAGACAACAAAAGGAGATCAAGGGGATTCAAATTAGAAAGGAAGAAGTCAAAGTGGAGTGGTAATTTAGTTAACCTGCTCCGAGATCCTGACAGGTTGCGCCAATGCTGCAACCATTCATAGAGCTCTCTGGGCTGGCAAATGAAAGACACACACACACACACACACACACACACACACACACACCAGTTAATTTTGATGTGCCTTGGCTTCCTCAATGGCTGGGCACATCTAATCCTCCCCATGGCTAGCATTTGTTGCCCTCTGGTACTCCTGGCTTAACACCTTCTTTTTTTATGTTTTATTATCTTTGCTGCCCTGTTACCTTCTGGGCAACTCCCCCCCACCCCCCATAGAGCTGCTTTCCCCTCCACCTACATTTTGATTGAATTTTCTTCTGTAGCTCCTAAACCCAACCCCTCCGCCTCTGAGTCACGGTGAGTCTGCCTCCTCCTGTTCTTCCCATCTGTCCCAAGCCCAGGAATTCTAAAAGTCCCACTCTGTCTGCCCTGCCCAACTATTAGCTGCTGGCATCTTCATTTATCAATTAGAACCAATAGGGGCAGGGTCCCTCAGTGTCTTATGTATAGACAGTCATGTAAGCGGTTTGGGGGGTCCAAAAATTAACATTGTAACACAAGCAGCATTAGGCCCCACCTACTCCATCAAAGTATCACTTTTTGCAGATGATATGAGATTATACATAAATGAGCCCCAAAATTCCACCAGAGAACTACTACACAGTCAATAGGACAAATCAACAACCTACAGATTGGGGGAAAAAAATCTTCACTAACCTCACATCCAATAGAGAGCTAATATCCAAAATATATAAAGAACTTGAGAAGTTAGCCTCAAAAAAAGAAAAAAAAGACAACCCAATTAAAAATGGGGTACAGAACTATGCAGAAAATACACAACAGAAGAATCTCAAATAGCAGAGAAGCCCTTAAAGAAATGTTCAAACACCTTAGTCATCAGAAAAACGCAAATCAAAACGACTCTGAAATTCCACTTCACACCAATCAAAATAGCTAAGATCAGAAATTCGAGTGACAGAAGATGCTGGCAAGGATGTAGAGAAAGAAGAACACTCCTCTATTGTTGGTGGGATTGCAACTGGTACAACCACTCTGGAAATTAATTTGGAGCTTCCTTGGAAAATTAGAAGAAGTAGATCTACCTGAAGACCCAGCTATACCACTCTTGGGCATATAAAAAAGTCCCACCATACCACAAAGACACTTGCTCCACCATGTTCATAGCAGTCTTGTTGATAATAGCCAGACACTGGAAACAACCCAGATGTCTCTCAACCAAAAAAACGGATACAGAAAATGTGTTTACACAATGGAATGCTATTCAGCTGTTAAAAAACAAAACGAGGACATCCTGAATTTTGAAGACAGATGGATGGAACTAGAAAATATCCTGAATGAGGGAACTCAAACCCAAAAAAGGCATGCATGGTGTATACTCATTAATAGGTGGATGTTAGCCAAAAAGTACAGAATACCTAGGATACAGCCTATACACCATAAGAAGTATAACAAGCAGGAAGGCCCAAGTGAGGATAAATCCCACTTAGAAGGGGGAAGGAAATAATCATGGGAGGCAGAGGGAGAGAGGGACCTAGGTGGGAGAGGGAAGGGGGAGGGGAAAGGGGAACAGGATCAGATATGGGGGAGGGGAGACAAGAGAGAACTACAGAGGGCCAATAGAATGAATAGAAATAAGCAGCCTCAGGGGATGGGAGATAGGAGAGACCCTCTAGAAAGTACCAGAGACCCAGAAGGTGAGAGACTCTCAGGACTCATTGGGGGGGAGTGACCTTAGCCAAAATGCCCAACATTAGGGAGAAGGAACTCGAAGAGTCCACTTCCAGTAGATACACAGGGCCTCAAGTGGAGGGGCAGGGCTACTAACCCACAGTCAAAATTTCTGACCCAGAATTGTTCTTGTCTAAAAGAACTGCAGGAACAAAAATGGAGAAGAGACTGAAGGAAAGGAGGTCCAATGACTGGCCCAACTTGGGATCCATCTCATGGGAGGAGGCAGGCACCAAGGCCCAACAATATTACTGATGTGCTTACAGACAGAAGCCCAGCATGGCTGTTCTCTGAGGCCCTATCAGCAGCTGACTGAAACAGAGACAGACACTTATACACAACCATTGGACTGAAGTTGGGGACCCCTAAGGTTAAATTAGGGGAAGGTAAGCTACAATGAAGAGCAACCCCATAGGAAGACCAGCAGACTCAACTAACCCAGACCCCAGGGAACTCCCAGAGACTGAGCCACCAACCAAGAGCATACAAGGGGCCCATCCAAGATCCCTGGCACATAAAAAGCAGAGGTCTGCCTGATCAGGACACAGTGAGAGAAGATGCACTTAATCCTCAAGAGAATTGAGGCCCTGGGAAAGAGGGAGGCCTGATGGGGCAGGAACACCCTCTCAGATGCAACGGGGAGGAGAAATGGAATGAGGAACTGTGGGGGATGGGACCAAGGAGGAGCAATGACTGGGATGTAAATAAATAAAATAACTTTTTAAAAAAATAGAAATGTGTGTGCTGTGCATATAATTGCCTTTATTTAAAATCCAATAAAGGCAATTATATACTTTTACACATACACATACTTTTAGAATCAATTGGAGTAATATTTGTGTTGTTATAAAATACATAATACATAAAATACATATAAAATACATACACTTAAAACATTCTCATTCCCTAGAAATAACCATTTAGGATATATAACATATAAGATGCCAGTCATGGTATTAATAAACTCTAAAGAACACCTAAGGAGGAGGTCAAATACAAAATGAGTAACAGTTTGGGGGGAGGGGGGATGATTAGGGAATAGTTGGGGGGAGAGGAATTATGGGACATATGGTGGGGGGAACTGGAAAAGGGGAAAGCCTTTGGAATGTAAACATAGAATATAGAAAATAAAAATTAAAAAAAATTAAAAATTTAAAAAAAAAACATAAAAAAGCAAAGGATATAAAAAACGAACAAGTGAAGATGTAACCACACCCACTGAATTGACCTAGGATCACGATGGTGTTACTACTCCCCAAAATGATACATGTTTTGCCGGGCAGCGGTGGTACACGCCTTTAATCCCAACGCTTGGGAGGCAGAGGCAGGCAGATTTCAGAGTTCAAGGCCAACCAAACTCAGAGTCTACAGAGTGAGTTCCAGGACAGCCAGAGCTACACAGAGAAACCCTGTCCCAAAAACAAAACAACAACAACAAAAAAAAATTGCATGTTTTGCATTAAAGATGCCAATACCCTATAGTCCAACAGTCTTCCTCTATCAACATAATCTCTTTAAAAAATTTCCCTCAATAGCATGTACAGAAAAAATTCCTTGGAGCATCGTTTGTTTTTCAGAGGGAAAACGTCAAGGAATCCTAAGTTTCCATCTGAGAAATGCTTTTTTAAATGAAGGAATTGTTTACCCCAATTAGAAGGCACGAAGAAGATATGTACACACCCTGTTCAGCCACAACTCAAGTGGCCGAATGTAAATTAGGTCATTCTCATTCCAATATGTAAATTAAAGCTTTACATAAATTAAAAATAGTGTCAATATTACCATAGAGGCTATATCCATTCATACGTCCTCTTCCCCCAGCAGGTTAATGGTGGAGCAATAAAGACCACATTTTCTTACAAGCAAAGAAAATCCCTTGTAAGGTGTGAAGATCTTAATGAAGATGCTGAGAATTCCGTCTCAGCACTGTTAGTGCGTGCAGGCGACGGTTTATGGTGGCTTCAAACATTGCTATGCACTCCACGGTGCTAAACTATATTGTGGTGCTGCAAGCGTTGATGAAGGCGCTGCCAAGAATTTCTGCGTTAACACAAAATTTTATCGATGACTGGAGAAGCTACACTCACAATGAGATTTTTACGTTTCCATGAGCCCGGCCCCTGTTGTAAATGATGGCCCCCAGAAGAAATGTTTCTCAAAGGTCATGGGGCCTCTGGACCGCAGGCCAGAAGAGAGGGACTAATTGTGAGGCTGGTGGAAGGGTCTGAGGACCCTTTGCTGTGCTGATCATGTCACTGTTGTTCTTCATGTGAGTCCTCTGCATAGGTTTGAAATGCTCTGCCTCTAATTATCTCTGGGCCTAATTATCTCACAATCCCTGTTATTTTTAGTGCACAAACCATGCAGAACGGGAAGATTTTTAGGAATGCATATGTTACACTATAGCAAAAGAGATGTGTTTTTAAAAAGACAGAGCTCAAAAACAAGTTCGAAGACAAAAAAAACAACTTCTCAAAAGGCTGTTAAAATCATATCTTGTGCTTTTAATATTCAAAACAATGTTATATAGCATATGTAAGTAGATCTTTGCTTTATCTGAATAACATTTTATTTATTATCTGAAGGTTCCATATGTGTAAACAATGAATTTTGATCCCATCTACCTCTCCCACCCCGTCCCAACACTCCCCACTCCCACCAACTTCATGCATTCTTTCCTGAATCCATATCTTTACCTATGTAAGTACATCTATCTGTTGTGTTTTTAAGTACTAAGAACAATGAATAATTCATCTCAAACACCCATAACATCAGTCTGCTAAGGAGAAAAATATCAGACAAATCCAAAATGAAAGATTTTCTATGAAATAGCCAACCAGGATTTCTCAATATTGTCAAGGTCATGAAAAACAAGGAAAGAATGAGAAGCTGTCACAGACCAAAGGAGACTTAAAAAGACACACTGACTAAATGTGCTGTAGTGTCCTGGGTTACATCCTTAAACAGGAAATGAACACGGATATAAAAGCTGTAGAGACTCAAGCAGAGATGGGAGCTTAGTCTCTAGTAACCCACCAATGGCACTTTGTAGCTTTGACAAATGTGCCATGACCACGTGAGGTGTGAATATTGAATGAAGGCCATATGAGAACTCTTTGTATTGTGTTTCCACAAATCCATAAATCCATAAAAGTATTCCAAAAATATTAATAAAAGATGTTATACCACACACACACACACACACACACACACACAAATAGCACCTATGTAAGAAAGGCAGTGGGATTTCATTATCATGCTCGCATCTGAGACAGGAGATAAAACTTTCTTGGAATTATGTCAGTGTTGTTTTTAAATATACCTATGTATATATGCTATAAATTTTCAATTCTTGCTAAGACTATTTTTCAAAATAAAAAATACAATTTTTTTAAAAAGTGGTAATATTTTAAAGACAGTGTTAGAAGACTGTAACTCCCCAGGTACTAGAGGGCGAACGTGAATGTGGAGGTTTGCAAGGCTTTCCAGAATACTTTTCTCCTTGTCCTTTGAGATGTGAACCAGTAGGAAAAGACAGAACCATGGAGTTGGAAACACTGATTTTAAAGCTAAAGGAGACTGGTTTGTTGAAAATGGCTTGGCACTGATCCCTAGATGCAGACGGATTTAATCACCCACCCCAGGTCATGCTGCTCCAGACAGGAGCCCTGTCTCGGGTGCAGAGTATTCACTGCCAAGGTCATCCTCATGTGGCCAAGGCAGATCCAAAGATATGCTATCAGCAGGATAGAGCAAGATCCTCAACACACACACACACACACACACACACACACACACACACACACACAGAGAGAGAGAGAGAGAGAGAGAGAGAGAGAGAGAAATGAAAGAAACAAAAAGAAAATAAAAGAAATGAAACGAAAAGGAAAGAAAAGAAAAGAAAAGAAAAGAAAAGAAAAGAAAAGAAAAGAAAAGAAAAGAAAAGAAAAGAAAAAGACACTGAGGTTTTTCTATCATAAAGTCATCAATGGGACATCACCATTTCCAGTGACCTGCTGACCCCTTTCCAGTACAAAAGTCACAATGTGCCTCATTTGCTGCTCTCTAAACTGTAAATATTCCTATGCTAGCAGAATTTAAGCTTCCAGTGTTGTGCCAGAGGGAAGAGGTGGCCACTCTGAAAGAAGGAATTCACGTAGAGAGGCATGGCTGGGAACCTCTCACTCAGACTCCTTCGATAAAGGAATATGGTAGAACTATTTCACCTAAATAAAGCTCTACTTTTTGTTCTTTTGATCCATCATTCCTGATCAATAACCCTAGAATCATCTGATACACAGCTATCAGCAGTACACCTTGATAAATAAATCCTCCAACACAGATCTGAAGATGGTCTGGATACAGCTGCCACCTCGCCCGTCATCAGGATTCCATTGATCTTGCTAGCGAGGCCAGAGTCATCGTCCTTCCTCCTTGCTCCTTGTGTAATCCTCCTGAAGCTGAGCTATGCTCGGTCAAAGGAGTAGGACTTCTTTCACACAAAGGACCATGTTTCACTCAAAGGTCTATGAGTAGCTGAACTCCTATTAGACCCTCCAAACAACTTCTCAAGGTCCATAAATCCTCCATGAATGTTGGAATTCAATGCAGCTAATGTCCCAATAGATCAATTAACTCTAAGACTATGCCATAACTAAATCTAAAATTCATTCCGCTACACTCACAATCCAAATCCACCTGAATCATAGTCCCTAATGGAGCCCGGGTTCAGCACTGAAATTAAACAACAATATCAATAACCGAAGTTGACAACATATAGATGCCCCAACTCTAAGAACTAAATCTCTGTATTATTAAATTTCTAAAATGAGATTAAACTCCAAATATTAAATTCCCTCATAAGTAAAATCCAAATGAATTAAAGTTTAAAGTCAAAAGTCCTTGCCCTTCTGAGAGGGAAAAAAAAAAAAAGACTCCAAATTCACCTCCCCCTTCACTTCCAATCTTACTTGTCTTGATCACGTTGTTGTAATTGCATTGCTATGGTAAAGACAGAACACTTCAGCATCCAGTGCTTGGGCATTTACACAAAGGAGGGTGTGGCTCCTTCAAGTCTAGTGGGGTTGGATAAGCCCTGCCTTTAAGGAGCTCCAAGAATTTAATGAGACACATAAGAGTGTCACAGCATCCGTTCTGCACCTACAAAAGTACAGGGAGCAAGCTCGTATCACAGCTACTAAATGAAATCTTTCAGACAAAATCATTCCTCCAAAAACCCAGGACTCCATGTTGCCACTGGCAATAACAGAAACGCCGTGGTGTCTGCGTGGACGAGAGCAGTTAAAGAGGATCTTGAGTTTGTCTTCCGCCAGGTGCCGGTGAATTGATATTAGCCGCCTTGGGTTTATAATCTCATCTAGGACAAGTCTCTTGAGAGATTAATGTAATCTCTTAAGGCATTAGGTCCACACATTTATCCTGTGGGAGGAGAATCTGCCAGGGCATCCTCTGAGAATAACATGAGGGATATTGTCACCTACCAAACGGTTTAGACATCTGCCATGTTGCCAGTTGTCACCAACTCTGTTTCTTACCTGATGTGTCTTTCTTCTCCTTTCTGCATAATCAAAAGCTCTTGATCGCAATCTGTCTCTTTGAGCCTTTGTTTCTGACACCCCTGAGGTCTCTCATCTAGTGACACAGACTAGGTGGCACATTTATAGCAGGGATGATTGGTTCTGGACCCAGAGGCTGTTGCTGCAACCCTCTACTGAAAAATTGTTCAGGCCAGTGAACCATGCCTGGGAAAAGTCTCTCCCAGACTCTCACAACCGTTTCATCTTGATGATCACCCTAAGCAGATTTCTGAACTGAATCTGCTGTTGATCCATCTTCAGCTTAGCCCTGTGTGGCCAAATATATCCGTAAAGAATCACCTCATCAGCTTCTGAATGATTCAGGTCACCTTTGAGCAACAACTCCTTCTCCCAAATCATTGTCTTAATGTCATTAGCAAAGCCAGAACCTGCTTCAGAAGGAATCATTTGATTTAAATCAAAGTAAACAAATAAATTGTCTTTATTATTGAAACATGGCATCAATAATCAGGCTTCTAACAGAAAACTCACTTGACACAATTTCTAGCCCCACCAGTGTTCATTAGCAAAAGCGGTTCAGACACAGCATTTGTTTTCAGATACAGACATGAGCTACTTCATTGTCATTGGTAAGGAACACAATACCAGGATAATACAGAAACTGTATCCTTGTTTCTGGTGACCACTTAGTATATGCCCTGCCACCAAGTACCAGCAGTTAGCACAGAGTATACAACAAGGAGAAATCTGACAGGTAGGAATTAATACCTAATATCTCCTCCTCTCGTCCCATCTGGCCACATGCTCTGTCTTAAAAGGGTCTACTGTAGTGTCATTTATCATCACGTGTGTCCAGTTTGCTTTGCTTTAGTGAGACTCGGGTCCTGGAGTCTTGCTCATGCTAGGCTCAAGCACTCTACCAATGAGATCATCCCAAGTCTCTGTCCCTCCCCCTCCCCTGGCCCCGTCTTGGCGCACTTGCCGTTCCTCCAACACTCCATCTTTCTCTATACAATCTACCAAAGAGGATTTATTTTAAAGCTATGCTTCCTTTTAAAGATAAAAATCCAGTATTTGGTGCATCGGAACTTAATTTATTCATAATCTTTGTAACAAGGTACCCAGCGAGATTTTAGAACCGCCTAAGTTTTAAGTGGTATGCCATAAAACATTTTTTCCCATAATACTTTCCATGTCTTGCATGCTTTTGAGGAAAGGGAGGAGATTTCCTTGTAACAAGTGATGCTATGCAGAAAATTTGAAATTGAAAATCTTTCACAGAGAGATTTCAAATCCAACAAGATCATTTGTATGAGATTTTCTGCCTTTTGTGGCACTTTTTTATTTTCCACACGTATACGATGTATTTTGACCACATCCACCCGCACCTCTCCACCCCAACTTCCCATTAACCTTCTTCCCCAGAAATGTTCCTCTTTTAATTTCAGGTCCTCTTATACACACATGCACACACACATAGACAGATACATCCCCAAAATGATTATCCCTCTTTCAGAGACTACCAACAGTCTATAGCTCCTTAGTTAAGGATGGGGTCTCATCAGCCTCTACCCAATCCATGCTGGTTGAATTGGTCTTGTGCAGGCAAGCACAGCTGCTGTGAGTTTATGAATGCAATTGAAAGACATTTCACAGCTCTCTCCCCCACCCTCTGGCTTCTACATTCTTTCTGCCCCGCCCCTCTTCTATAGTTTTGTGAGTCTTCTGGGGATGATATAATTGTCCTGTCTGGTACTGAGCATGCACACCCATTTACCATTAACATTTTGGCCAGTTAGAAGTCTCTATGCTAACCACTGCCCAATGGAAAAAAAAAAAGTTTTTCTAGCTGAGATTAAGAGCAGCATATAACTATATATATATATATATATATATATATATATATATATATATATATTTAGAAGAAACTTTGACAGCATGACCACATAGCAAACAACAATACCACGCTCCCACCCAGTGCCTATGATCTCCCCAGTCAAGGACCTTTTACCAGGTTTACATTATCAGGAGTGCATTCCCTCCTATGAAGCAGGCCTCAGATTCGATCAGAAAGTAGTTGGTTATCCCTTAACAGCCACACCACTACTGCCTCAGTGATACATCTTATCTTGGAAGTCAACATTTTAGCATGCTAAGTTCAGCACTGAGTAATATGCTTTTCTCCCCCAGCAGTCTACATAGGGCCCTATACCAAAGACTTCAGCAAGACTCTGACATAGAGACAGGAGTAATGGTATTGGGGGAGGGGGGGCTCTTCTCAAAAAAAAAAAAAAAAACCTAACATATAGGCCTGAAAGTACTCTCACTTGGTAACCATCGGGCTATTTTATGACAGGGCCAAAGGCTGCTGAAGCTCCTGTATTTCTCTTAGGCTTTGCATTCAGGCTTTCTCTTCAAAGACCTATTCAATCCCTCGGATTCCTCACTTCATTACCCGCAGGATCAAAGCATTTCCTCTGCTCCATTTCACCTATTTGCTGTCCTTTTTGCAAGTGAATCCATAGACTTTGTCACAACAGGTTTAGTTTTTATTTCTGTTGCACTTTTTAAAAGGTCTAATGATCTAGACCCAGGATTCGCACGGAAACAGAAATAAGTAGCATGACACATTGGGTAAAGTTTGAATTGCCCTCCGGGAGTTGTCTGTGTGTCAGATACTGCCCCCACACACAAGCATGCATGTACATGCACAGATTGATGCTGAAGGTGAAGTACAGATCAACTCTGCTGCTTGTTTCTGTGGAAACCCTCCATGCATTTAATATTTACATTCCCTTCTGCTATGGCTTCCTAGTTTATCGTACTGGATAAGCTTTAAAACGGCATTACCCAGATCTTTGGATCCTAATGAGAAAGACCCACTTCTCCCTGGGGCCCTGTGCCAGGGCTAAGCACTGTTAAAACTTGCAAAATTACTATTAGTGGTAATGATACATTCTTTACGTTCTCGCTATGAGCACTCCTTCTAGTGTTTCTCTTCCTATAAATAAGCACAGACAGTGAGGGATGGACAACTGGACTTGCTATTCAGCATCTGTTGGACAATTCTCTCAGTACCCTGACTGCCTTGAGCAGAAGGATTATTAGTCAGCCAGCCAGATTATCCTCCTGCCAGCATCAGCCATTTTGAACGCTCCGTGGATGCCTGGAGAAAATGATGCAGAGATTGCAGCTGTTTTTCCCTGACTCCTGAAAGCACCGTCAGCTAGGGTTGTTGGGAATCATTTGCTCCGGGCTTTTTGCTATTACATCTTCTAAATGACCTTGTAGTCATTTCCATGGAGGCCAGGAGGATACCTTTCCCTTGGTGGCTTGAAGAGAAATGGCTGTGGCTTGCTTAAGTAAGAAAGTAAGGCTGTGACTGGCATACAACACAAACTACAGTGGCCTCATCCTGAGAAGCAAGGCTGTAAACGGCTGTGGTTGGGGAAAAAAAAAAGAAGAAGAAAGAAAAGAAAAAAAAAAGCTGGTCCAAGAATTCCTCCTCAACGTCTGCTTGGTTTGCTTGTTTTTTTGGCCTAGAATTTCTCCTATGCCATGTCCTCTCATTTTGTAACACTAGAGCCAATAGAAGTCTTTTCTCTGGTGGTCTTGTCTTGCATACTTTTACAAGAGTAGACTGAGTACAAGTAGCAACTTGAAACAAAGCACCAAAGAAAGCAGAGTGGTGAGGGTGTCAGTGGAGCTCAGGGGCCAGAGGACCTGTGCATGCAACAAGACAGCTGGCTACAGGACACCAGCCAAGAGGGCACGCGACACCTGCAAAGGGAGCACCTCAGCACATGAGAGCAGCCAAGGCAGGAGGAGGAAGGTGAGAGACAGAGAGAGATACCCTAAGACGAAGAAGGACGGAAGTTGAAGGATAAAAGGCTGTAAGGCCCAAAGAAGAGAAACTGCAGGCTCTGGTCAGGAGAAGAGGGCTTAGTGAGGGCTGTCCAGTGTTGAGCAATGGAGTCAGAATCTGGCCCCAGAGCTGTCCCTGGCTGTTGTCAAACACTGATGGAGTCCTCTACCTAAGCCAGACTGGGATCCACAACCCCAACTGTACACACAGGCTGGGAAATCCTGTCCACCAAGGCCACCATCTGCCTACTGGCCCCACTGGCTAGGGTAAAACACCATAAGAAAAGACGATTGCCAGAGACTTGCCCCGGAAGAGCTTTTCCTTGCCCACCCAGTGCTGCTCCTCGGGGATCTCCCAGCCTCTAGCCAAGTAAGCCAAGCGGGCTGCCCCTAGAGCAGAAGGATCTTCGAGAGAAGCTGACTGGTAACGCTAAGGCTAGACACTGATTTGGGTTCAGTCAACCAGAAATGCTCACAGATTTTCAAGGTGATCTCTAGATCCTCAGGGCCCAGAGGAACGAGTCACCTAAGCACATATCTTAGAAGCTCTTAGAAGCTGTTCCTCCTTACCTTCTATTTCACAATAACTGTCTCTCCATTCTACAGGAAACAAGCATACTAAACCCCGTGTAGCTCCCAGACTGAAACTTTTAGAAAATATGGGTGCTCTCCAGATGCATAAAATTCAACTGTAATGTAATGTCTAGCAGAGTTCCTAGAATGACTCTTTACAGTAATAAGTTGATTCTTTAATTTTTAACATGGGGTCCCACCATATATAGCCCAGGATAGCCTTAAATTCATAATCCTTCTGCTTCGGCGCCCCAGGGCTGGGATTACAGGTGTGCACCACCTCAGCCAGTTGTTAATGCATGCTTCTGACTTATGTACCATAAGACATTCTCAAAAGAAATATCAGGTCTTTATGGCACTTCTTCTTACATAAAGTCAAGAACATGATTCATGTTATCTGATTTTTGTAATTTGCTATAAAAACTAATAATCACATTCGTCTACATCATTTTAATTTAGACATTGCTGATTTTAGAAATCTATTTCGCATGTTTGTCTCCATAATCTATTTTTTAGTAGTTTATATCATTTTCTTTGGAAGTACAAATTTTAGTAAGATGTGTGTACCTTAACTATATAAAATTAATTATTCATCAACAAAATTCTAATGATCGCTTAGTTATAATGAAAAATGTTGTGATATAAATGTTTCCAATATCTAAATAATTTAACTATTAAATATAGGTAGTAAAATCTCACATTTTGAAATTCAATTTTTAACTTGAATGTTTTGATGAGATGAATTATGCTCACATACTTAATACATATGAGCATAAATGCATATATATATGCACATATATGCACAAACATACATGTGCGCACACACATATACACATATAGCCTACTGCCAGTTCCACAGAATTCAAGCTTACTTAGAAACAAAGTTTGTGCAGACATATTTACGATACATCCATACTATGGCAGGGTGGCCTTAATTCAATGCCCTTTTCAGAAGACAGATGTGGAAAACTTATGTGAGATAACAATTGGAACCACAAAGACACTAATCAGGGCGATGTCCCTGTAAGCTGTGGAATGCCAAAGAAGGCCAGCAAGCCACCAAAGGCTAGGATGCAGCAAGGAAAGATTCCCCCTACAGGCCAGAAGAGGAGCACAGCACAGCACGGTAGAAACCGTGACTTCAGAATCCAGTGCCAGACTGACCACGTCTGTGGGCACAAGCCCCAATTTGTGACCCTCGGTTCCCCACCCCATCAAATGATCCAGATGTGTTTTGTACAGATTTGATTTCAGTTGCAAAGCAGAAGTGTCGCGTTCCAGCAGAAAGAGCCAAGTACGGGTGGCATCCCACCATTATTTTCACGTGCCAGCCCAGGGCTGAGATGCTAATGAAGAGGAATGGAGTTGAACTGAGCAGACAGGAGGAAGGACTCCTTTGGACAAAACGAGGCTGCTGTCTGGGGGGAGGGGGAGTTTACACCAAGCCAAGCACTGACAGAAACACAATGCAAGTTTTTAAGTTCCAAGGTCTACCAAAGGTGGACCTGAGAGAAAACACTGACGCGAAACCTTGTGAGACGTACAGAGAACGTGTCTTTCTTCTGCTAGCTACCGTTCTGTTCCTCCCTGTGCCCCTCACAACACACACCCAAACGACACTATCGGAAGAACCTTTCATGCAGTGTGTAGTGATTTATTTACAGAACATTTACACTCTAAGACTAAATCAATTAGTTTTCCTTTTGAGGAAAACTAAGAACACTAGTAAAATCATCAGTAAGCTTAGCATTTAAACTCAATTATCGGGATTGACCAGAGAGCCTCGTAACAATTGGTATCACAGGCTCCAATTTTTCTGGTGAAAACAGAAATGGTCATGCAAATATCAAAAATATTTTACACTGTAAACAAAGAAGCTCTACATGCCAAGTCTTCGTCGCAATTCAATACACTCCCTAGTCTAACATTATTTTAATTTATATGGTGACTAAAATGACCAAGATAATAATGATGATAATAATACCACTAGCTTGGTAGTATTTACTAAATGCTCATTCTAGGTACATTGTCATATTAAACCAATTAAACCTTTGGGGGACAAATAACATTATCCACTCCACGCAGATGAGGAAACAGATGCACTGAGAAATTCTTGACCAGGTTATAGAAAAAATTGTGCCAGATAAAGAATGCATTATAGGTAGAAAAGTTCATAAAAACTGGTCATCTTTTTGTTAATATATCCACATGGGTCAAAAAAAAGAAAATGGGTAAAAAAAGAAAATGCATACAAAAATACCTTGATGAAATAACTATTTCTTTAGTTTGGGGGGGAAGGATTTTTTAATTTGTTAATCTATTTATATTAGGTTTAAGATACAGGACTCTAGAGTTAAAATTGTTCCCAGAACAACTTCATGGAGAGCAACCCAGATAGTCACACAAAGGACCCTGCTCTTAGAAAATTTTAATTTTTTTGTAAAAGAACCCCCCCCAGCTTTCATTTTGCTCTGAATTTCACAAGTTATATAATCAGTCCTGATTATTACAGTGACCATGCCTAATAAATGAAGTTTTGTTTCTCTCATCAATACTTTCAAACTCGTGCTGGAGGATGACTTGATTGATATACAAATTTTTGTTACAAAAAAAAAATAAATAAATAAATAAGTAGAAGTCACCGGCAGAGAGATGCAGGTAACCAGAACTAATCGGGGCCTGCCATCACTCGGTCGGGAAACCGCCAGGCTCGGGCCAGGAGCGAGAGTCGGGCGAATTGGAGGATCATCTCCACAGCCTGGCTGGGAGCTGCTTATCCCACAGTTCTCCCAGGCCCCTAAAAAGACTGTCTCCATCTTGTCGCTAGGTCACTAGTAGAGATGGCCAGAAACGCAGACTTAATTTATTACTACCATCACTCGTATGGAATTCTGCCAGGCTGTTGCCAGTGGCCAGTGCCTGGGAGGCCAGCGGGACATCTCCATGGCCACTGGGCCTTGTACCAACTCGGTTGGGAAACAACTACACTGAGGTCCTCTTAGCACGCTCAGCAGAGGTCTCCATCTTGCCGCCTGGTCATCAATAGAGAACCAACAGGCAGGCCCAGCCTCACGGGAGATTCAAACACCAGTCAGTGACAAGGTCAACTAACGCCAGAGATAACCAGATGGCAAAAGGCAAACGTAGGAACGTTGCTAACAGAAATCAAGGCAGCATGCCAGCATCCAAACCCAGTTCGCCACAACAAGAAGTCCTGGATCCCCCAACACACTAGAAAAAGAAGATTTGGATCTAAAATCACTGGTCAAGATGCTGATAGCTGAACACATGGATAAATCCCTTAAAGAAATACAGGAGAAAATGGATCAAAAGGTAGAGGCCCTTACAAGGCAAATGCAAAAAACACTTAAAGAAATTCAGGAGAATATGGATCAAAAAATGGAAGCCAATAAGGAGGAAACACAAAAATCACTTAAAGAAACACAAGAGAATGTGGGCCAACAAGTAGAAGTTATAAAAGAGGAAACACAAAAATCCCTTAAAGAATTACATGAAAACACAAACAAGCAAACGAAAGATCTGAGCAAAACCATCCAGGATCTAAAAACAGAAATAGAAACAACTAAGAAATCACAAAGGGAGACAACTTTGGAGATAGAAAACCTTGGGAAGAAATCAGGGACCAGAGATACAAATATCAACAATAGAATATAAGAGATAAAAGAAAGAATCTCAGATGCCGAAGATACCATAGGAACCATTGATTCAACAGTCAAAGAAAATGCTAAATGCAAAAAGCTAGTAACCCAAAACATCAGGAAATCCAAGACACAATGAGAAGACCAAACCTAAGGATTATAGGTATAGATGAGAGTGAAGATTTACAATTTAAAGGGCCAGCAAATATCTTCTACAAAATTATGGAAGAAAACCTCCCCAACCTAAAGAGAGAGGTGCCCATGAATATACAAGAAGCCTACAGAACTCCAAACAGACTGGACCAGAATAGAAATACCTCCCGTCACATAATAATCAAAACCACAAATGTACTAAATAAAGAAAGAATATTAAGGGCAGTAAGAGAAAAAGGCCAAGTAACATATAAAGAAAGACCTATTAGAATTACAGCAGACTTCTCACCTGAGACCATGAAAGCTAGAAGATCCTGGGCAGATATCATGCAGACTCTAAGAGAACACAAATTTCAGCCAAAACTACTATACCCAGCAAAACTCTCAATCGCCATAGATGGAGAAACCAAGGTATTCCATGACAAAACCAAATTTGCTCGATATCTTTCCACAAACCCAGCCCTACAAGGATAATAGGGGGAAAACACCAGCACAAGGAGGGAAATTACACCCAGGAAGAAGCAAGATAGAAACCTCCTCTCATCAAATCCAAAAGAAGATAACCTCTCAAATATAAAAAATAATTTCAAAAATGTCAGGAGGTAATAATTACTATTCCTTAATATCTCTTAACATCAATGGACTCAATGCCCCAATAAAAAGACATAGACTAACAGACTGGATACAGAAACAGGACCCTACATTTTGCTGCATACAGGAAACACATCTCAATGTCAAAGACAAACATTACCTTAGAGTAAAAGGCTGGAAGACAATTTTACAAGCAAATGGTCTCAGGAAACAAGCCGGAGTAGCCATTCTAATATCAGATAAAATTGACTTTCAACCTAAAATCATCAAAAGAGGAAGGTCACTTCTTGCTGGTCAAAGGGAAAATCCACCAAGAAGAACTCTCAATACTGAACATCTATGCTCCAAATACAAGGGCACCATCATTCGTAAAAGAAACTTTACTAAAGCTTAAAGCACACATTGCACCTAATACAATAATTGTGGGCAACTTCAACACCCTACTCTCCTCAATGGACCAATCAGGAAAGCAGAAACTAATAGGGACACAGTGAAACTAATTGAAACTTTGGACCAATTGGACTTAACAGATATATATACAACATTTCATCCTAAAGCAAAAGAATATACATTTTTCTCAGCACCGCATGGTACCTTCTCCAAAATCGATCATATAATTGGTCACAAGACAGATGTCAACAAATACAAGAGGATCGAACTAATCCCATGCCTCCTATCACATCACTATGGAGTAAGAGTGGTTTTCAATAGCAACAAAAACAACAGAAAGCCTACATACACACAGAAACTGAAAAATACTCAACGACACATTAGTCAAGGAAGAAATAAAGAAAGAAATCAAAGACTTTTTAGAATTTAATGAAAATGAAGGTACAACCTACCCAAATCTATGGGACATAATGAAAGCAGTGCTAAGAGGAAAACTCATAGCCCTGAGTGCCTCCAAAAAGAAACTGGGGAGAGCATACACTAGCAGCTTAACAGCACACCTGAAAGCCCTGGAATAAAAAGAAGCTAATTCACCCAGGAGGAGTAGAAGACAGGAAATCATCAAACTGAGGGCCGAAATCAATCAAGTAGAAACGACAAGAACCATACAAAGAATCAACAAAACCAAGAGCTGGTTCTTTGAGAAAATCAACAAAATAGATAAACCCTTAGCCAGACTAACCAAAGGGCACAGAGACAGTATCCAAATTAACAAAATTAGAAATGAAAAGGGGAATATAACAACAGAAACTGAGGAAATTCAAAAAATCATCAGATCCTACTACAAAAGCCTATATTCAACACAACCGGAGAATCTGGAGGAAATGGACAATTTTCTAGACAGATACCAAATACCAAAATTAAATCAGGATCAATTAGATCAGATAAACAGCCCCATAACCCCTAGAGAAATAGAAGGGGTTATAGAAAGTCTCCCAACCAAAAAAAGTACAGGACCAGATGGTTTTAGTGCAGAATTCTATCAGACCTTCAAAGAAGATCTAACACCAATACTCTTCAAACTATTCCACAAAATAGAAACAGAAGGAACACTGCCCAACTCATTCTATGAAGCCACAATTATGCTGATACCAAAACCACACAAAGATCCTACAAAGAAAGAGAACTACAGGCCAATTTCCCTTATGAATATTGATGCAAAAATAGTAAATAAAATTCTTGCCAACAAAATCCAAGAACACATCAAAATGATCATTCACCATGATCAAGTAGGCTTCATCCCAGGGATGCAGGGATGGTTCAATATACGGAAATCCATCAATGTAATCCACTACATAAACAAACTAAAAGAAAAAAACCACATGGTCATCTCATTAGATGCTGAAAAAGCATTTGACAAAATTCAGCATCCTTTCATGCTAAAAGTCCTAGAAAGATCAGGAATTCAAGGCCCATAACTAAATATAGTAAAAGAAATATACAGCAAACCAGTAGACAACATCAAAATAAATGGAGAGAAACTTGAAGCAATCCCACTAAAATCAGGGATTAGACAAGGCTGCCCTCTCTCTCCATATCTTTTCAATATAGTACTTGAAGTTCTAGCGAGAGCAATTAGACAACATAAGGAAGTCAAAGGGATACAAATTGGAAAGGAAGAAGTCAAACTATCACTATTTGCAGATGACATGATAGTATACTTAAGTGACCCAAAAAACTCCACCAGAGAACTCCTACAGCTGATAAACAACTTCAGCAAAGTAGCTGGTTATAAAATCAACTCAAGCAAATCAGTAGCCTTCCTGTACTCAAAGGACAAGCAGGCTGAGAAAGAAGTTAGGGAAATAACACCCTTCACAATAGCCACAAACAATATAAAGTATCTTGGCGTGACTCTAACCAAACAAGTGAAAGATCTCTATGACAGGAACTTCACGTCCTTGAAGAAAGAAATCAAAGAAAACCTCAGGAAATGGAAAAATATTTCATGCTCTTGGATTGGCAGGATCAATATAGTAAAAATGGCCATCTTGCCAAAAGCAATCTACAGATTCAATGCAATCCCCATCAAAATCCCAAATCAATTCTTCATAGATCTAGAAAGTGCAATTCTCAAATTCATCTGGAATAACAAAAAACCCAGGATAGCTAAAACTATTCTCAACAATAAAAGGACTTCTGGAGGAATAAATATCCCTGACTTCAAGCAGTACTACAGAGCAATTGTGTTAAAAACTTCATGGTATTGGTACAGCAACAGGCAAGTAGATCAGTAAAATAGAATTGAAGACCCAGAAATGAACCCACAGACTTATGGTCACCTGATCTTTGATAAAGGAGCTACAACCATCCAGTGGAAAAAAGATAGCCTTTTCAACAAATGGTGCTGGTTCAACTGGAGGTCAACATGCAGAAGAATGCGAATTGACCCACTCTTATCTCCTTGTACTAAGATCAACTCCAAGTGGATCAAGGACCTCCACATAAAACCTGACACACTAAAACTAATAGAAAAGAAACTGGGGAAGACCCTGGAGGACATGGGCACAGGGGTAAAGTTTCTGAACAGAACACCAATAGCTTATGCTCTAAGATCAAGAATTGACAAATGGAACCTCTTAAAATTACAAAGTTTCTGTAAGGCAAAGGATACGGTCAGAAGGACAAAACAGCCATCAACAAATTGGGAAATATCTTCACCAACCCTACATCCGACAGGGGGCTAATATCCAATATATACAAAGAACTCAAGAAGTTAGACCCCAAAGAACCGAATAACCCTATCAAAAAATGGGATACAGAGCTAAACAAAGAATTTTCACCAGAAGAAATTCGGATGGCTGAGAAACACCTTAAGAGATGTTCAACATCTTTAGTCATCAGGGAAATGCAAATCAAAACAACCCTGAGATTCCACCTCACACCAGTCAGAATGGTTAAAATTAAAAACTCAAGAGACAACAGGTGCTGGTGAGGATGTAGAGAAAGAGGAACACTCCTACACTGTTGGTGGGACTGCAAGATGGTACAACTGCTCTAGAAATCAGTCTGGCGGTTCCTCAGAAAATTGGGCATGACGCTTCCAGAGGACCCCGTCATACCACTCCTGGGCATATACCCAGAGGATTCCCCTGCATACAGTAAAGACACATGCTCCACTATGTTTATAGCAGCCTTGTTTATAATAGCCAGAAATTGGAAG
Source organism: Apodemus agrarius (assembly GCA_964023405.1). NCBI lineage: Eukaryota > Metazoa > Chordata > Mammalia > Rodentia > Muridae > Apodemus > Apodemus agrarius. Next base: position 22,087,003 of record OZ030017.1, read on the forward strand.
GAGCCCAAATATCCCTCAAAGGAGGAATGGATACAGAAAATGTGGTATATTTATACAATGGAATACTACTCAGCAATTAAAAATAATAAATTCATGCAATTTGTAGGCAAATGGTTGGATCTGGAAAATATTATCCTAAGTGAGTTAACCCAATCACAAAAGAATACACATGAAATGCAATCACTGATAAGTGGATATTAATGAGCCCAGAAGCTCTGAATACTCAAGGCACAATTAGCAAGTCAAAAGATTCCCAAGAAGAAAAAAAAAAAGATTCCCAAGAAGAAGGAAGGAGAGGACCCTGGTCCTGAAAGGACTGGATCCAGTTTTGTAGGAGAGTACCAGAATAGAGCAGAGAAATGGTGGGGTGGTGATTAGGAAATAGGCGGGGTGTGGGGTGGGGTGGAAAAGGACATATGGGACATATGGTAAGGGGGAAACTGGGAAAGGGGAAAGCCTTCAGAATGTAAACAAAGAATACAGAAAATTTAAAAAATGCAGTGTTTTGACTTATAGGGAGTATTGGATGTTGTCATTTAAGCTGTAACTATTATAAAATCTCGGGGACTTAAACTGGCATCTTTCTATATGGACGTGTCAGGAAATGGACTCGTTTAATCCCCAGCAAGCTGCTTGCATCCAGGAACGAGCCGGTTGTCATGGGGATGCACAATAGCGTGTTTATTTGGATTGAAGATGAAGTCAGAGTCAGTCTTTTTCTGACAAAAAAAAAAAAGAGAAGTTGATTTGGCTGATTGGGTTGACAACGAATGGTGGCTTCACTCATTACACAAGATAAACATATGCCTTCCCTCGCCCAGGCCACTTGTCCTGGCATAATTAGTAGCTCATCTCGCTCAGTTGGGCTGTACATGATTTCCATACACCGAGTTTAAATGGCTAGAGGGTTTTAACTGCCCCCTAAATGTACTTATAAAGGTGTGTTATCAAAAACCTTATGATTAACAGAGCTGACTTGAAGGTTTTTAACGATTTCTATGTATATCAAACTAAACAGGAACCTCTTAACAGACAACCAATCACAAAACGCAGAGTCTGTGATAGGTCTTCAAAAAGTATTTTATTTAAAGCTAGAAAACAAATCTATTGGCATATCACATTTTTTAATTGTTTTCACCAAATAAAAGAAGAAAGTAGTCAGCTTAGAGATCTTATATATAACTTCTATGGTGGACAATGTGTGGTTGGAGGCAAATAACTTGAAAAGAATCAAGCAAATGTGTTTGTACAAAACTTTCTGTCTGGAAATATAACTCAATAGCACAGTGCTTGCAGAAAAAAATTTTTTTAATCTGGTCATATAGATAGATAGATAGATAGATAGATAGATAGATAGATGTATATACACATATATATGTATATACACACACACACATACACACACATACACATACAGTTTCTCAGAAATTACATTTTAAAAGAGAGACAACAGAAACAGAACTGTTGCTGGACCCAACTGATTCCTACTCTGGGGAATGTAACTTTAATTTTTTTAAAACCTTAATTTTAATGATGGTTCTTAAATGCTTTAACCTTCCTTGTAACCTACCACCCACCAGAGGTATGATACAGGGAAGGATACAGGGAAGTGGACCTGTTTAGAAAGGTTCTTTGGAGCAACTCCCACCTGTTGTCTGGACATCAGCAGTTCAGTTCACAGGTCAGCAGATGCAGCTCGATCCACTCACACACACCTCAGGGAAACACTAGCAGTCCAGTTCAGTAGAGCCGGGTTAGCGACAGCAGTGACACGACCCAGAAGACACAGCCAGGCCTCAGCCCAGCCAAAGGGACCAACAGGAACACCAGAAGTTCCCAGCTATAACTCACTCAGGGAAGTCAGAGACCCACACGTGTTGCACAGCTAGCTGGACCAGCAAGCCAAGCTCTGTCTCCGGCACCCTGCGGAGTCTACTTACACCCTCCATGCGTCACATGTCCTCCACGAGCCCTACCTCAGCACAGGTCTCCCCTCCCTCAGTATGTGCATCCCATCAGGCCCAGTTCTCGGAAGCGGCAACAAACTACAGCACACCTCCAGAAGTTTTTTGCTGTGTTTCTCTCTGTGGAGTCCCGACATATGCAGCTCAACTACATGATGAAAGGCAAATCAATACATGTGTGTCGTTAGCAAAGAATTCTTTGTCACGTGTCCTTTCACGGGCTTGTTTCAGCAGAACATCCTTTCACCTGTGCCTGCTTCAACTAAACATTCCTTCTCGAAGCGGCCTCAGCCTTTCACACCTGTGTCCACTTTAACGCAAGGTTCCAATCGGCTTTCCAAAAAAAACTTCAATTTCCTACTTCAGGGGATGATTCATTCACAGACATATAAAGCAACTGAAAAAGAGTGAAACTAGTTGGTGAAAACATGTGGGGAGGGATATTTGTATAATCTTTAAGTATTATTAACTCCAAAGTGGAGAAACCTGCCTGTCAACTGTTAAGGGATCAAAGTCGGCCTCTTGAGTAAGATTTGTTTGGAGGTGAGAGGACCAGAAGCAGATAGGACTTAAGGGGTTTAATCTCCTGAGTGGACTAATACTGCTACTGAGGGAGTGGTTTGGTAGCATGGGAGCAGTCTTGTCATAAGAATGAGCTCTGGGGGCTGGAGAGATGGCTCAGCAGTTAAGAGGACTGTCTGCTCTACCAGAGGTCCTGAGTTCCATTCCCAGCAACCACATGGTGGCTCACAACCATCTGTAATGGGATTCGATGACCTCTTCTGGTGTTTCTGAGATCAACGACAGTGGACTCATATACACACAACTAATATAATTCTAAGAAAAAAAAGAAGAGCTCTGTCCCTTTTATTCTCTTGTGTATTGCACCACCACATGACACCCTGCACCATGTTACCATGGAAACAAACGCATCCACCAAACCCTTTCTTTTTTTTTCATGTTTCAAGTCATTTTATTACATCCGGTCTGAAGACCTCCCAGATACCTGAACCTCAAGAATGAAAAGGTCCTGTCCTTAGCATGACCTACCCCTGCCCCTTTATAACAAAAACTCTACAAAGGATGGAATTGCTTAGAACAAAACTAACTAACAGGAAGCTCCAAGGCTACACTCTCTTCAGGAAAAGGGTGAATGGGGGGAAATCTCCTGCTGTGATCTTAGTGTGCACACAGGTCCCCGGGCCCCACAGAATGAAATGCAGGCAGCCATTCCGTTCCAAGCGATCCAAAGTGCTTCGGTTTAAGAAAGTTTGGTCTCTGTGCTTCTGAGTAAGCACCACCACACACAAAGAACATCCAGGGGCCAGGGCCAAGTAGGTGTGACCAAACCCAAACGCAGCCCTTCCAACGCTGTCCTTCTCAGCTTCCAGAACTGTGTGCAGAAAAATAGCATACCCGGCTGTGGTGTTCTGTTAAAGCCTGTTAATAGTTCTCTTGATAAAGAGGTTCTTTATTTTGAAAGGAAAAAAAAGCCAATCTTCATCCCTTTAATATTGTTTCATTTTGATCTGTTTTGTGTGTTTTGTTCTTTGAAGCAAGTTCTCTCCACAGAGCCCTGAATGAGCCAGAACTCACTATGTAGGCCAGGCTGGTCTCAAACTCACAGATCCTCCTGTCTCTGCCTCCTGAATGCTAGGATTAAAGGTGTGTACCACCCCCCTTGGCTTCTTCCCTCCCTTGTCAATCTTAAATGCCCCAGTCAGGTTTTTTTTTATTTTTATTTTGTTGTTGGTGGGATTCTTTTCCCACTTACGTTTTTCCAGTGCTTTACCCCGTTCTGTGTGCAGCGTGATATAATTGCATTTTGTGTTTATTTTTCACAGTCTGCATCTCCCTCTGGAATGTGAGCTTCTTGGGAAAGCAGGGTTTTTATTTTCTTTGCTGATTTATCTCAGGTTTTTAGAACAGTCTATGGGTGTGTAAATACTCACTGAATAAATTAAAGATACCCAATTGAGGGCAGAAGATAGGATATATTTAAAATAATGTTTTGCGGGGATTTTTTTAATTTCCCCAAAATAAAACAGTGGGTTACAAAAGTGAAGACCAGGACTTTTATTTTTGGCAATGTTAAGACCGAAACTCTAGAATATAAAATATTTAGAAATTCTAGGGAAAACATGAAAATATACTTTTAAGTGCATGGCTACAGTACAAAAAGGAAAAAAGAAAAGCCCCCAAGAGACCAGATAAAAGGGAGTGAGAGAACTGAGGAGAAAGGCAGTAAGTGCTTGTGGCTATCTTACCTCGAAAAGTCTAGGCAGCAGGGCCTTGTACAGAGAGCAAAAGATCCAGTTCTACACACAGACACACGCACATGCACACACACATACACATATGTATGAACATACACATATATACACTGACACACATATTCTCACACACACACACACATACACACACACACACACACACACACACACACACACACACACGTGCATACAGAGAAAGAGAGAGAAAAGCCAAGATGACAAAGGGTCACACATCCCAACTGAAACAGCTATAGGAACAGAAATGCTTGTCATATATTGTCTTAAATCCAGCTCTGGCTGGGAAAATTAGACAAAGCTTCAGCTAACAAGAGTCGGGCGAGGGCAAGTTTTGCAAAGGAAGGCAGCAGGCAGACTGCTGGCCAAGAGCTGTGAGGCTGCGGTCAGGTGCTGCAGCCCACCACAGGAGAGCAGGTTTTAATAGTCCTCATCATACGTTTTAATCCCTCCCTCCCAATTACTTGAGGCAAACGGAATAAATCTGTTTCCCTAAAAATCAATGGATGACAGAAATTAAGGAACTTCTCATAAAAAAAAACAAAAGAAAAAAAAAGAAAAACACTGTAACTTAATCAAGAATAGCTAAGGAGAACTTAGTCTCCCAGTCAACTGGAAATGCTCCATTAGCCAAAGCTAAGAAGCAAAAATAGTAATCAGTTATAATCCCATGGTCTGTATCGGTGTAAAACCATGGGTGAGTAAATAAATGGGGAGGAAAGATAGACAGGTTCTACAGGATTCCAAATAACTTCCATACCAGAAAACTCTAAGGGGAGGGGGTTTCTAAGGACAGGGAATATCACCCTCCACTCCCGGTTTGTGGGCTGCCATAGTGACTTCCATGCAAAGAATGCGGCAGGATGAAGAAACTCGGAAGGTGCAATGGCTTGAGTCAAGAATCGTGAGAAACGCTTCCTCAGCCGGTGATTAAGGTCACAATCAGCAGCCATGATGAATCACCATGATAGTCTGTACCCTCAGTATACAAGGATGACACAATGCTTTAACTCTGAGATCTTCCCATGCAAAGCCAAGAGGAAAGCATCAGACAGGCTCCCGCGGAAGAGCATCTGGTAACATATCTAACCTGTGCTCCAAACTGTCAAGGTCAGAGAAACAGCCCAAAGAAGCCTGGGCAGACTCAAGGACTAACTCTATTGAGGCAATATAGTATCTTAATATGATACTACCACAGTGAAAAGATACCAGGGAAAACTAAGAAAATTTGATAGACTGAGACTTTGACAGTATATCGATTCATTATCAGTTCATTAATTTTGACAGATTTACCACACTATAATAAAGTGTTTATAGTAGGGGGCATTATCAGTAGGAGTGACAGAGCCGATATGTGAAGACTCCCTGCAATATGTACTCAATATTTCTTTAAATTTAAATTGGAAAAGTGCAGAGAGTGAGAGACTTTGAAGTATCAGTCCTAGATAGGATGTCTTCATCAACCCCTCCCTCGGGGCTCAGGGATTTATGTGAACGAGGATGTGGAGAGACTGTAAGAGCCAGCGGTGATGAATGACACCAAGAAACTGTCTTCCAGACAAAAAGGTACTGATGCACATAGAAACTTGCAGAGGCTGTGGCGGCACACACGAAGACTGAACGGGTTCAGGCCAGACAGGGTCCCACCACTGAGGGGTGAAAGTAGATGCAGGTTCCTACCTCTAACCAAGAAGCTATTTGCAATTGATATCCACCGGCAAGGGGAAAATCGGTCTCTCCAACGGTGTCTCCGCTGGGTGTATCACCACACTCCAGGACAGGTTCCGTGCCCAGGAGTAGTTGGCCAATACAAAACAACCCTACTCAGTGCTATTTTTGTATGATGTTCTGTTTTGTTTTCTTTGTCTCATTTTGCTTTGTTTGGGCTGGGTTTTTTTTTTTTTTTGCCTTATTTAATTTTGGCTTATTTATTTCCACTTTTTTGTTTTGGTGGGAAGTAGGGCATTTGTGGTTTTATTGTTTTGGTTTGGCTTGGATTGGGTTTTGTTTGTTTGTTAGTTCGCTTGCTTGCTTGCTTGTTGTAAAGAAAGAGAAAATGAACCTGAGTGGAAATGATCTGGGAAGAAATGGGGGAGGGGAAAACATAATCAAAATATACTGTACGAAAAGAATTTTTCAATATAATACAAATTTTATCATAAAATGATGACATAGCACATCAAGCTTAATAAGTATCTATCAGTATTCAATATTGTTAAACTAGATTAAATTTCTGTCTTTTAAATCTAACAATAATTTACATGAATTATAGTAGTGCTCTTTATCCATAGGCTGACGTATTCTCAGAATGGAGGCCTGAAACCAAAGCCAATGTGAGGCCCTGTCCCATACTATGTTCTTCCTCCTGTATGTACACGTCTTGCTATAGCAACATTTTCACCTAAAGCATTGTACGGCTTTCTTTGGTATGTCTCAATTGCCACTATCATTTTGGGACAATTATTAAATCATCCTGGCATTCTACCTGATGACTTGGATAGTTCCTAACAAGCAAGCAGCAGATACAGAACGCATGCACTGTACAAAGGGATGATGCAGATTTGGGAAAGAACAGGGTGCAGTGATAGTCCACCCAGTTTCTCAGAACGGCCTCCCATTTGAAACTTCTGAATTGTTTACTTCTCGAATTTTTCCTATAATACATTCAGTGCACAGTTGCCAATGGCAACAAAACAGATAGTTAAACCACAGATAAGAGACCTCTGTACAGCATGCTGCATTCACAAAGAGCATGTTAGATAATGTGGCGGGCTTCACAGTCAGCAGGAAAATGACCAGGTTTTCTCAATAAAACTGCAAGAAAAGGGTGACAAATGGAGACAGACTCAAAGATTGTGGAGATGTATAATCCCATCAACTGTGAAGCCTTTGTCTGGATCCTGGGTTAAACAAGCACGCTTCCCTGATTCTATTTGTTTACTGTTTGGCTTGTGCTTTCTGGGTTCACTTGCTTTTAAAAAGGTGCTGTCTGCCCCCAAACCCATGTCTCGGGGTCCTTTTTTCTGAAGAAATTCAAGCAAGGTTCCTCATCATTTAGTCCTCGGTTGTATTAACTCTAGTGCAGTCATATCGCAGACTCCACCTAGTGAATGCTATCTATCTGATACAAGAAGATCTCAAGAAAGTTCATAAAGTGTAATTCTGCAAACACTGCTGTGCTGGCAAGCTGGCTACCAGGGGGAAAGCTTTAACAGGTAGCATGTCCTGGCAGACTGTGCATGCTCCTTGCCGCTGTATTTCAAGCTACCCATGACAGAAGATAATCATATCTTCTAAGAACCATCCATTCTTAGAAGCCAATGGTTGGTCGTCTCCAGCACACCAGGAGGTAAAACTGTACATTGAGTTTTATCGTTGTCTATATTGGCTGTGGTGGTTTGAATATTCTTGGCCCCTTGGCTTTGAGACCCTTCTGTTTGCCTTGGGAACAAGTTGTAGAACTCTCATCTCCAGAGCCATGCCTGCCTGCATGGTGTTCCCGCCTTGATAACAGACTGACCCTCTGAACCTGTAAGCCAGCCCCAACTAAATGTTTTCCTTTATAAGAGTTGCCTTGGTTTTACTGTCTCTTTACAGCAAGGGAAACCGTAACTATGACACTGGTTGAATTTATTTTAAGTTCTATTTTTAGTAAATTTTATTTTGAGAGAGAGAGGGGGAGGACAGAGGGAAAAAGAAGAAGGAGGAGGAATAGAGGAGGAGGAAGAGGAAGAGGAAAAAGAAGAACAACAATAACTGGGAATATAGTTCGGCTAGCATGCACAAAGCCCTGAGTTCAACTCCCACCCTGACATTAACTAGGCGTGGTGACATAATTCCGGCACTCTAAAGGCAGAGATGGGAGAAGCAGAAGTTGGAGGCAATCCTTAGCTAACACAGCCAGCCAAGGCTAGCTTGGGGTATAAGTGGCTACGTGATAGAGTGAGAGGGTGTGGGGGGTGGGGAGCGAGAGAAAACTGTTTGTTGAACGCTTGCTGGGTTTTCCATTTCCAGTTCTTAGTTACACACAGCCTTGGAAATAAGCCCAGGCGCACATTCCTGGCCACAAAGGAAATCAGTCAGCAGAGAGCAAGATGAAGGGAATGGGCCCTTGCTATCATCTTCCTTTCTAAGTGAGAACTCCCATTGGTGAACAAAAGAGAAAAGCTAGAAAGGTCAACATGTACGTGCAATGGAGCCTCCTACAGTTTATGAGGCCAAATACCCCAGAAGGTGGGATCGTAAACAGGAGAAGAAATGAAGAGCTCTGGGAAAGGAAGACATTACGGTTTAAACATCCATTTTCGAGACCGTGGTCTCCTTTGAAAACAATTTCAGAGCCGTTTTCTTTTAAAGTGGCTACTACCGCTGGAAAATAAATCAGGTGATTCGTGGATCTGTTCCACCCTCCAATCGTGATCCATCAAATAGCTTGACTTTCTTGATTGCAAAAAGATTCCATAGAAAGACCATTTAATTAGAAAAAAAAACAATTTTTAAACCCATATTATCATCCTAGCAAGGTATTTTACTGCGAATGCTCCAGCCAATCTCTTAACCTCTTCAGACCTCAGTTACATCTATCAAAGAAGAACTTTGAGTGCTTGTCCAGTTTAAAAAAAAATTTATTCTGGTGGCCAAATCCTCTTAAAGGAGCCAATTCCTCTCAAGATAGGGACCATGGTGGCTCCTCGGGAGACATTTCATCATGGCCTACCAGTCCAGAGCATAAGGAATGCATTCACCCCCGCTGAGGCAACCCAAAGCCCCTCCTGTTCAGCCTCCTCTATTTCCTGCCCAACAATGGCAGTCCCCACTGGCATAATCCTAATCCTACTTCCAGATGGGTTTTGGCTTGTGTCTTTAAGAACTTCCACCCCAGGGTGCTTTCAGCCATCAGGAAGTAATTGTTTCTGGGTTGTAGGAACAGCCTATTCCATGGGAGGACATGAGTTCAATACCCAGCACCCCATATTAAATAAATAAATAAATAAATAAATAAATAAATAAATAATAAGGTAGGCATAGCAGTGCGTGACTATAGCCCCATTGCTGGGGACCCCGAAGCATCATGAGAGACTGGGGGCTAATGATTGGTTAAGGGCTCATACTGATCTTGCAGAAGAGCTAAATTCAACTCCCAATACCCATCTCTCAGTGAAACTCCAATTCCAGGGGATTTAAAATTCTTTCCAGCCTCCAAGGGTACCTGCACATAGGTGCACATATGCACGAGCACACACACACACACACACACACACACACACACACACACATGGCTGCATGCACTTTTAAAAGCTTAATTTAGATATACCTTTTATTTACTTACTTGTTTAATGTGTGCAGGTGTTTGGTCCTTATGTGCACCACCTGCATGCCTGTTGTCCATGAGAACCAGAAAAAGGCATTGAATCCATGGGGACCAGAGTTACAGATGCTTGTAAACCACCGTGTGGTTGCTGAGAATCACACCCAGGTCCTTTGGGAGAGGAGTCAGTGCTGTTATCCTCTAAGGCCCAATAAGTTTTTGGGGAAAGTGGATAACTCCTGAGGAATGACACGGAAAGCTGACCTCTAGCCTCCATAGATGTGCGCACACACACATCTGCATGCATCCATGGAGATGAACTGTGTCTGAGGTCTGGGTAAAATACAACAGGAGCAGAGAGAGAGAGAGAGAGAGAGAGAGAGAGAGAGAGAGAGAGAGAGAGTAAAGAGGATGATGTTATTGCTGTGTATTACTGTGGTCCCTAGTGGCAAAGGAAAGCGGCTTACCCCAGCTCGCCCTGAGACTGGGGAAGACTCAGACATAAGAAAGGCCAACGGAAGCCTCCTCCTGTTTAGTGTAAAACCTCATAAGTATCAGTTGACTCTTTACAAAGCCTAAGAGCCACTCCCCTGAGGTTTGTGGGGGAAAATGAAACAGTGAAAGCAAGTAATTTTCTCTAAGAGCTGAGGCCTCACTCTGTCGCTCAGATTGTTAGGGAGCGTAAATCCCAGCAATGATCACAAAGATCTTCATGCCACTTCTCAGAGCGTAAAATGCCTCTTAGTGCATTACCTAATCTGATTCTTAGCGCGAGCAGCGAGCGAGCAGTGAGGTGTAGGTACAGAGGGAGGCAGGAGCTTTCAAGCTCAGGCCAGGGCACCACCACGCTCCAATTTGGAATGGAAGGGAGTTGCCTGCTTTGGGGTGTGGTGTCACTTTTATTTTACCAATAAGGAAACTGAGGCTTGAGTGAGCTAAGTGACCCATCCCTAACAACTGGGGACTGCATGGGACAGTCAGGAAAGAACAGAGACTTGAAACAACAGTGTCTTTGCTACAATATGTTAGCATTAAAAAGGACGGGCATCATATCTGGACTGCAACAGGCAGGGTAGGCAGAAGCAGGACCACAGAAGTGGAAGAAGGTGTGAAGCCCATCACTGAGAAGCCAACGTTGGCCGGTCATGGTGGAGCTTACCTGTAATCCTGACACTTGGGTGCTGAAGCAGAAGGGTCATGAGTTAGATGCTCACCTGAGCAGCATACTGTGGGAAGGCCAATCTAAGGGGATCCACAGGGAGAGAAGCAAAGGTGTGGCTTTGATACACTCTGGTGCCTCATGCCTAACTCCAAATCCAAGATGACCTTGAGTCGCAAGGTCTCACAGAAAGAGTCATTTAAACACTTCCCAAGGAGGTCCAGAAAGAGAAATACTGAAGATCCACCTAATTACAAAAGACCCAGACTCCATCTAACACATGAACCAGCCATTCATTCTCATTAGGTGATTTCTATTCTCAACGTCAGGCTTCATGATAAGATCTGTCTGTCTTACGTGTTTTCAAACTGGGAAGCAGGGGCGAGACGAAGCCAAAAGATTGGCCCTCAGACCTCTGCTCCCTTTCCAGGAGACTTCCCTGAAGTCTTAGCCAACTTGACCTTCTACTGAAATCTTATTGGCCAGAATGCATCACATAACCAAAGCTAACTGTGAAGGGGGTTAGGAATAACAAGCACCCTCTTGGCTGTATATATATCAGACTATTAAATAAAATCAGAGTTTGTTTCTGGAAAAAGATGGAAAAGTGGGTGTTGAGGGAGCAAAAACCAGGTGCTGCTACAGCAACTTATTATCCACAGGAAATTGGTGAGCTGGCCCAGGTGGTCTCAGCTGAGTTCAATGGTGTAAAATTCCCTGCAATGGCAAAGGTGCTATTGGTGTGGGCCTAGTAGGATAAGAAATGTCTAAGCCGGATGTGAGGACAGCAGTGTGATGGGGGATAATCTGTGCAGGTGGGCTGTATTCCTCAGTGGTGCACAGCTGGTCTGTACTGTGCACACATCACACTCAGGGTCAAAGTGCATGTATCTATCCAGCTTGTTTTCTGTGATACAAAGGGTCGTGTAGCACTCATGGCTTTAGAAGGTCAATGCCTATAGAGATGAAGAGTCTTTATGCCCATTTTACAGCTTTTAAGGAGCATCAGTTCATATGAACTTGTCATTAAGATCAGGGAAAGGTGTCAAATGCTTGTCTGTGCTCACAGAGCCTTGACGTGGGTTTGTAGTCAAAGTCTACCTGCATGGGGAAGATGTCACATTTGTAGGTGCAGGTGACTCTCTTGTCAGTTCCCAGCAGCCTCCGCGTCGCTCTTCGCTTCTAGGGTCAACTCTCCCAGGGTTAGCGGGCTTCATACATCACATCGGGCAGGTTTATACACCTCGACCCAAAGCCAAGGCAGCTAACAAATTACTGTGACATCTTGATTGCCTGCCTTATCTCACCCTGGAGGCCTCCAGAGTCCTCTTTCCCATCACCACAAACACTTCCAATTACCGCACTGGTTTATCAGAGACTATTTTCTTGGTGTTCCAGTCTGCTCACCGTGACCTTGGCTGTCTGACTGATACACCCTTGAGTTGTTGCTCAATCCCTCTGAGATTTGCTTATCTCGGCCTCTGTGCCTATAGGGTGTGTTTTATTATCCCAGACTCAGCAGATGGCATGGTCCAGTGCTAGCTGTCCCTCAAGCAAACCCAGAACATCTCTAGGTGGTTTCTGAGAGAGATCTCCAAACACAGAACGTGTTGCTTCAAGTGTGTGGCCTCATCCAACTTCTTGAGTTGCACAAAGGGAGGAAGTCATTACTCGGGGCATATCAAAGGGCAGCAGAGAATTTCGACACACACTTGGCATGAGGTTCTGATGACTCCACCCAGGCCAACCTAATAACAGGAAACAATGATGGGTCATGTGATTGCCAAGCACTGTCCCAAATCCTTTCTGAGGTCAGTGTCCCTAAGCCCAAGAAACCCTGCAGCTCAGAGAGCATCTAGAGGTGTATTATGAGGTATGGCATTGTAATGCCAAGTGTGGTATTGTGGGAAACAACTACTTCTGGAGGCCCTTCTGAAACTGCTTCATTCCGGTTAGAAATGGTGTTAACAGCATGGCATCTGGCTCATCAATTATCTCCCATGATCAACTAGAGCTCGACAAATAAATTTAATGTAAATTCTGTTTTTCAAAACAGGGCCTTATTATGTGTCCCTGGCTAACCTGGAAATGAAATCAGGAAGTAGGTAGATCAGGCTGGCCTCAGGCTCACAGAGACTCCTCTTCCTCTGTCTGTGCCTCCTGAGTGCTCGGTATGAATTCTTAAGAGCAACAGTCTGAAAGAACTATTGCTTTAGAGCCCACCATATCTTTCTTTGCAGATATAACAATGTGTTTTGGAGGAATGATAAGAAATTAATCTTGAGCTTGTTGGCCAAGAGTCACCCAGAATGGGATGTTCTGGACATATGCGCAGAACACAGAGCCAGTTTTGTTGGTATCAGACACTGCGTTTGCCTTTCCAGCTGAGGGTCTTCATTTGAATAAGTTGGCTGAGTGTTGGGGGGGGGAGACTTCCTTTCATAATATCCTATTGAGAAAAGCTATGAGTTCATACTGGTGAAATTACTACCCAAGTGTAGACTCTGCAGGAACCTGACTTCTGTTCAGTTTTAGTATAAAGAAGAAGCATAAGAAATTATCACCCATGAATACTATATCAAATATTCTGCATCACAAGAATAGGGCTGGTATTCTTTGGAAAGGTGGAATGACCCCAATTTCAGGACACTGTAGGAATTCAATAGAATTTTTTGTAATACTATTGTAATTTATAAAGGCATAACTAACCCAACAACAGGAAAGAATTGTCGTTCCTTGATTATAACATACTTCTGTGGAAGCTTCTTTGAATAATTACTTATAAAATTAACTTCATGATGGGGGGGGGGGGAAACATGAGAATTCTGCCAGATGTGAGATGAACACGTAAGACCGCCTCCACATGCCTATCATTCACCTGACTGCTTACAAAGAATTGAATCCCACCCCCACCCCTGCCCCCGCCTCTGCCCCTCCCCGCCCCCACCATAGGGTCAAAGCTGATGCTGATGAGGCAAACAGAGCAACACGGGAAGCCAGGCAGAAAAAGACAACAGATCTAAGAATTACAGGTGTGGGCTGAAAACTGTATGGCTGGCTCAGAAGCCCACTGAGCCGTCAGGAATGAAGATTATTAAGTTTGTGAGTTAAGAACCAAGCCAGTAGTCAGGAAGCAGAAAACCCACAGGGACCAGAGACCGTTGATAGTCAATGTACCAGCAACTGAGTCCAAGGCACCACGATGATCGCCTTAGAGCCAAAGCATGTGCTGCGTTGGGAGAGAAGACTCTCCGTCTACTTCTCTGAGGGCAGAGCATACAGAGCCCTTCCAGGCTGTCAGGGTAGAAGCAGGGAATCTATGCCAAGGAACTTTCATACATTGCCTAACAGGCCAGAACTGGAAGCTAGCCATATCATCTCAGGGTAAGGCATACCAGCCAGGGAAAGATTCTAAGAATCTGGAGAGGGGAAGGGGTGGAAACCGACCAACTTCGTAACAGCACTCACCTAGAAGTCAGTACTATTTCCATGTCCTGGCGCCTTTCCTTGCAGGAATCCCACACTGCCCATCTGAGGTTCAGCGGGCACAGAGCTTGCACTTCCCCAAGCCTTAATGTTTTCTAAGTGAAAAGATGTGTGGTGTGTACCTGTGTGTGTCTGTGTGTATGTATCTGTGTGTGTGCATGTCTGTGTCTGTGTTTATCTGTGTGTGTCTGTGTGTATGTGTCTGTATGTGTGCATGTCTGTGTGTTTGTCTGTATGTATATTTCTGTATGTGTGTGTCTGTGCATGTGCATGTATGTAAGTGTGTGCATGTATGTGTGTGTTTTCATGTGCATGCATCTATGTGTATGTGTTTCTGTATGTATGTGTGTCTCTGTGTGTGTATGTGTGTGTTTCCATATGTGTGTGCTTCTATATGTGTGTATGCATATGTGTGTATCTGTGTGTTCCTGGTTTGTGTGTATGTGTGTGTGTGTCTTTATTAGCTATATCACAGATGCTGAGAGAAAAGGATTGTATTAGAGCAACTGCAATGTAAAGATGGTGATTACGCCTGCTCTCCTACAGGCATTATCTGGAGGGAAGGACTATTTATTGCAAAAGAGCAACCACAGCTTCGTCTGCCCTGGCACTCCAGAGGAACCGAGGTTCCAAAAACTAATTGTTTTGTTCTTAATTATTTAAACATATGACTTTAATTTGTAGTTCTCTTTTAAAAAAACTGTTGGTTTTTCTTCACAATTAAAAATATATATACTTATTAATCAAGACTTCTAAGGTCTCTATTTAAAGACGATAACCGAATCATCTCCCTTATCTCCCTTTTTAATCAGATATAGTTCTAGGAACACACACAGATGATTTGAATTTTAATGATTCTAAAACTGATACTTGACTGTGTAAAAAAAGATTCAGAGGTTTCAGTTTTCTAGGACAAGGGAGAAATTACTGCAGAGGTTACACTGTACGGTGGAAAAATCGTGAACTCAATATCACTTGGCCAGTCCCTCTTCATCCCTGGTCCCCATTTCTCCACACAATAATAATACAGATTTTGCAAAGTTCCGGTGAAAATTCCAGAGCCGGCCGATGGAAGCGTCTGATGCGGTGTTTCACAGGTGTTTGATGAATCGTAGCAAATGTTATTATTAGCTCGCTTATCTATGACATGACCCGTCATCTTCCACTGTAAACACATCGCTTCCTCGTCAAAAGAACAGACTGCCCGCCTAGAAAAGTTTCCAGGTAGAATGGCCAAAATTCCATTTTAAGGGCAGAAAATTGGGCAACAATCCCAGCCTTATCTCCAGGCAGCTGTGTGAATCTTTGAGCAACAACGAACCTCTGCACCTTTGCTTCCTCCTCCGCAAGTAGAAGGTGTTGAACATAATTCTAGATACAAAGGTCTCTCGTACTGTCTCATTACCTTGCTGGGCCAAGAGAGGGCTAGAGAAAGGTTGTCCTTATCTGAGGACCGCCTGTCCCTGGATGACCAGATTTTGCCTACTGTAGTATCTCAGGCTCACCCTCTCTCCCCCAATCCTGACTCTGATCTCTGGACTCTGCCCCAATGGCACAAACGGACTTAGATCAGTAGGACCAGATATAAACATACCACGGACACCCCCTCCCCCTCTCCAACCCCCCCCCAAGATCTGGGATAATGTGCTTACGTTATCTTAAGCCTCGGTTTTCTCCTCTGTAAATGTACAAGAGCGATAATCACCTCGTGGGGTTTTTATGAAGATTAAATGATATGTATGTGGGAAATGAGTTATGAGCTATACAGCACTGTGCAAAGTTAATACAGCAGCCATGATCATTGGTGATTAATGCCATTGAAAGCCTATGGATAGCGGCCCAAGAAGTTGGATTCTGAGTTGGACGCTTCAGAGTCATCAGTCTCAGCTCCCGCCCCTTGTGGATTACGTGAGGTCAGGTGGAATCAGACAGAGGACATTGAACTCCACTGTAATCCGATATTGATTCTGGTTTTCCTAACACAGAAGAGAGGTTTGTTTAAACTTTTACTTAGAGGCAAGTGACAGGAACTGGTCTTAACGGTCCGGAAAAGTTTTCACCCCCCATTAGCAATACCCTACCCACATGACCTGAGGTTTTCCTGTTCTAAGAGGCAATTGCAGAATTTCTGGAGAGAGCTACCTTATACTGATGGTAACAGATCCATCAGTTGCTGGAAAGAACCGTAGACCGGCTGCGTGCGGCACACCTCCATTCTAAAGTGTTATTGGGCTTACCAGTTCTCAGGACAGCAGCTTTCTGCGGTCGTAAAAAAGCTGTAGAAAAAGGTAGCCTAACGAGCAGCTGAGTGTGCCCGTGAGTTTCTTAGCTGTGTCCTGAGATGCCTGGCTACAGTGTGGGTGCAGTGTCCAGGGACCTCTTCCAGATCTTTCTCCTCTGTACCAAAGGTGAAAAATCTATGCGTTAATAAAAGGTTCTGAGCAGCTACTTTAGAACAACCTTCCAAGTGTTACGTTTTCTGAGCAGTCAGCCCTGTGAAAGCGTTCATCTCTCTCTCCCTCTCGGCCTCTCGCTCACTCCCTCCTCCCTCTGACCTTCCTATCAACACCTGCAGATCACATGCCCCTAGACAGACAAGCCTGGACCCATAAACAGAGGAGTAAGCAACTACTCATATGGTGTAACCGGAGACATATCCCAGTCCCCGCTGCCCAAAATATCTTCCCCCACCAAATGCCATGGTGCCGAAAATTCCCAGTATTAAATTCACTGCTGCTAAGAATTCCTCCCTTCGCCTCATCTTCCTTCCAAGTGTCTGCACCATGGAAGCTTACTTACCCTCTATGCTTAGCCATGCACCACCGACGTATCACCCAAAGCCTACAGGATTGCCCCAGCGGTAAGTGATTTCTCATTACCAAGGAAAAAACGCTCACAAAGCTTAATTTGTCCCTGATTTATGATATACGTAGCCCTGTGTTTAAACACTCGTATTATTGTCCCACTAACAATCTGAAAGGTCCATCCCTCAGCTGGTCCTTATTAGTCTCTCTTCTTCCATGCCATCCCCCTAATGACTAGGCTCAGAGCTGCCCCCTACTGGATAATCACAATGAGAGCCGTGGGCATGAACGCCAAGCCTGAGATCTCACTGTTCACTACCTCTCTTTACCTGGAGAGTCACTTTGGTTTTTTGTTTGTTTTTTTTTTTTCTATATTCTTTGTTTACATTCCAAATGATTTTCCCTTTCCCAGTTCCCCTCTCCCCATAAGTCCCATAAGCCCTCATCACTCCAACCTTTCTCCAATCAACCCCCTCCTTCTTTTCTGTCCTGGTACTCCCCTACATTGCTGGATCAAGCCTTTCCAGGACCAGGGCCCTCTCCTTCCTTCTTCTTGGGAATCATTTGATATTTGAATTGTGTCTTGTGTATTCAGAGCTTCTGGGCTAATATTCACTTATCAGTGACTACATTCCATGTGTGTTCTTTTGTGACTGAGTTACCTCACTTAGGATGATATTTTCCAGTTCCAACCATTTCCCTAAGAACTTCATGAATTCATTGTTTGTAATTGCTGAGTAGTATATTCCATTGTGTAAACATACCACATTTTCTGTATCCATTCTTCCATTGAGGGACATCTGGGTTCTTTCCAGCTTCTGGCTATTATAAATAAGGCTGCTATGAACATAGTGGAACATATGTCCTTATTGCATGCCGGGGAATCCTCTGGGTATATGCCCAGGAGTGGTATAACAGGGTCCTCCGGAAGTGTCATGCCAAGTTTTCTGAGGAACCACCAGACTGATTTCCAGAGTGGTTGTACCATCTTGCAATCCCACCAGCAGTGGAGGAGTGTTCCTTTTTCTCCACATCCTTACCCAAAACATCCAGGAAACCCAGGAGAGTCCTTTTGAAGATCTCCTCTTATGGAAAAGGCCACTGGAGAGTCTCCCAGCTCCATAGCTAGCCCACTAGATGACTTTACACTGCGTAAATAAAGACCCCCCCACATGACTGGTCCTCATCCTCCGAAGTGGCTTAACACTTATCCCCTGAGGTGAGGCTTCTGTTTTGAAGAATGCCAAAGGAAGAGTAAGATAAGAAAGAGGACACCCACACAGATGAATTTTTTCATCTTATTTTCTTACAAATCTGGCTGATTAATTCAGCTCTGAGCTTGCAAACAGCTACACAGAAAAGGTATTAACATAAAAGGACTCTGTGAGTGGCAGGCAGCAAGTGTCTGTGATGTCATCATTAAGGAGGCTATTAGGGAAGGGCACCAGAAGTAGGACTTCCAGACTAACCTAGGAAAGATGACAAGGCCATCACAAAAATAAAAATTTTAATTCATTTTTTTAAAACAACATAAGGTGATCAGCACTTCCTAATATCCAAGGTAAGTTGATGTGATGCATGCACTTGACTCTCAAAGCTTTCCAAGGGAACTAGGGGTGGTAGCCCAGGCCTGGAAAGCCAGCACTCAGGAGACTGAAGTGGAATCACTTCAAGTTCAAGGCCAGTAGGGACTGTACAATGATAACTAGGACAGTCGAGACTACATAGCAAGACCTTTTTCTCAAAAAATACAAACCACACACCAAACAATGAGGAGCATTCCTGGGCTTCACAGATCCGTGTCCTGCACAATTCTTTCACATGGGATCATTCCGACTATTGCTTCACAACAGCCTCAAAACGGTGACATGAAGTAATCTTATATCACCTCACTGGAGATTAACTGGGCTCAGCTAAGCAGTTCGCTCTCAGGGTCTGTTGGGAAGCTGCAACCAGATAGTGTCTATGCCTAAAATAACTTGAAGCTTGACTTGAGAAAGCTAAAAACATCTAGAGGCTACAACAGTTAGTCTTCCTTCCCCAATACCACTGGGTGATCTCTCCAAATAACTGTGTAGCCTTGAGAGCCTCTGAACAGCCAGAATTCTCATAAGGGTGCTTAGCGTGAGAGAGAGGGCCTCAAGGAAGCTTCGCTGGCCTTTCTGAGTTAACCTCCCAAGCCATACTGTCACCTCTGTCACATTCTACTTGCTAGAAACAAAACAACCAAGACCATCTTCTATTCAAGGGAAGTATAATTATTCTTCAGACACTCTGTGGAGGAATGTCTAAGAGTGTGAGAGCATGTCTTAAAGCTATCATAAAATGAGAAAGGGAGCATTTGCAAAGCAATAAATGCTTTTCCTGACAGCTATGGTAGCACATGCCTATGACCCTCGTATGAAGGCTGAAGTAGCATAGAAAACCAGCCTGGGTTACACAGTGAGACCCCGTGTCAATAAAAGTAAAACCTAAAAATTTAAATTTCAAAGCAACATGTGATTCTTTTGAAAACCAAACTAAGGGATATTCTAACGTAATCTAGGGATAAAACATAAAATATCTAGAATTATGTTCTCAGATATCATATCTACTGGCATAAATTAGATTTTTAAACTTAAATTAGACTTAATTCATTGTAATTTGGCATTAGGTTCATTAAAGTTAGCTAGTTATAATTAATTAACTGTAACTTAAATTTAAATTAATTTTAAAGTGTCTTAATAAAAAATATTCTAAAATCTGAATCAACCAAGCAAGTAGTAGATTCACCTCCCTTAAGAAGAATGGAGTCTCCCAGACAAGCCCCCAAACAGGTGGCCAGCCCTCCTCCAGGTGGAGGTTTTCCGATCAGGGTTTGCCTTCAGCCAGCTTCCTAAAAGCTATTTCCTTTAAAGAGTGAAGAAAAGATAAAGTCAAAGATGTGTAGTTCCTTCTTTCACTCCTTCACTCAACCAACATTTACTGAACAGGAATGTGTACTGTGTGGCTTGTGACTAAATAAAAATGTGAAATAGATTTCACTGATTCCTTAGGCCCCCAAAATAGACATATGTCAATAATACACATACACACACACACACACACACACACACACACACCAAAAGAAAATCTACTTTTAAGTAGTATCCTTTTGTAATGAAAGCATTAGAGGAAAAAAAAGATTGCAAAATGTACTGTGACATAGCTGAAAAAAATTAGCTCACCAGATATAATTACTAGATATTAGCCAATTAAATCATAAATGCTATCTGCCAAAAAATGATGGTTTTGAATTTAGAAATTTTGAATTTGAGCCATTCTATTTTCCAGTAAGATAAAAGGTCCATTTCTGGTTAGTGACAATAAAATTATATCACCAGCATAGAGAATAGTTATTTTTATACTTCTTATAATAGGGGTGCACACAGCTAGATCATGTCCAAGTTGTTTCAAATTATTAAGATATAAATTTCAAAAGAACTGGAAGAAGCAGAGTCAGAACACAGTTCAGATTTTCAAAGACTAGAGGGATAACTAGAATTGTGATCTGATCTATTGCCAGACCATTCCCAGAAACTCTTGTGGCCTTAGCTCAAATGGTGTCTAAGAACAGTCGGTAATCACGCATCCCAGCTGTAATGAAAGTTGTACTTCATCACCACCCCCATAGCTGCTCCGCCATTCTTACATCACTCTGTGCCTCTGGAGGCTGACTTGTATGAGACGTGTCCGCGGGTTCCCTTGCCCTCTCCCTTCTGGAGGAGTTCTGCCAAGGGGAAGCCCCAGCGGGAGATTTAGAGGATGGGAAAATAGGAGGTTAGAGTAGCTGTCCCTCCAGCTCCCGTCCTGCCAGGCCGCCACAGGTTGGCTGCATTCCTTAACTAAAGGCTATAGCTCGTGTCGGGCAATGTTCTTAATATAGTTATGCTCTCTGATTTCCACTAATCCCCTACTCCCTTTGATCATTCAGGCCTGCGAGGTACAGTGTCTCCCTGCTATTAAAAGCCCTTGAAGGTTTTCCTCCATCCTGTCTGTGCCTTCCTTTGTACATTGTTCTTCTAAACTATTCAGTTTGTGTCAGAAACTGACTTCTGACAAACCCTGACGCTACACCAATTCATTAACGGTTTTATGCATGAAGATCAAAAATAACAAATTAAATTTACATCCAACCTTAAAGCTCCTGAAAGACTTCTTAACACAGCGTAAAGAACATGGTCACTGGCATAAAATGGTACCTAAACCCAATGTGTTTCTCCTAAAATTCATTAAGTCCAGAAAAATCTACGCTATTGTTTATGAAAATACATTTCAAAGCAAAGCCCACCAAAATGATGGCGCTGTGGTTGGATAGAGTAACAGAATCCCTTTTAAAAAGCAAGGGTTCATGATCATCATAGACTATGCAGAAACCATTAAAAAATTAAAGCAAGAGGAAAGAGGGTTTAGAAGATAAAACTAATATTTTTTAAGAAGTCTGCAGCCCGAATTGGAGCAGAATATAAGCAGTTCTGGTAGTGATGAGTCCCTGGAGGTACTTTGTGACCAACAGTACCCTATGAAGAAGTAACACTTGCACTCAACAACAGAGACTACCTAGGCCAAAGATCAACTCAGTTCTTCCTGGACTGAAAGGCTCTGAGACTGCCCTGCTTCCCAGCATTGTACTGCTGTAATGGATGGAATCCTTGAAGTCAGACAGACTCACTTCCAGGTCTCTGAGTGAGAATCACTTATAAAGTAAGAGAAATAGTATTTCCAGTGTGGAGTTGTTGTGGGTATTGGGTATAAAAGTACACTTTCATTAAAATCACTAACTAACTGAAACTCAAAACCAAACCTAAGAGGGACTCTGGCAGAGGAATGGAATCCAGTCCCCTGAAATCATGTCAAGTGGCTCACAACCAACTGTAACTCCTGCCCCAAGAGATCAGGCATCCTTTGATGGCATCCTCAGGCACCCACAAGCATACACACACACACACACACACACACACACACACACACACACGAGAAGGGGAGAGAGATGGGGAAGAGGAAGAGAGAGAAAGAGAGAGAAGAAAGGAAGGAGGAAGGGAGGGAGGAAGAAGAGTCAGACATAAATTAAAATACATATATAATACATAAATATATAATTCATTATATATATATTGCATTTAAAATAATAACCCCAACTGGTAGTAGGACCCAAAGACTTCCATCTCAAGATGACCCAGAAAAATCAGCTAGTGCACTGGGTGAGCAGTGTGGTAAAACACCCTGACTCCCATGGGTCATCTACATTGTAAGAACCTAAATGACGGATTATTTCCCTTCCAGAGTTCTTCCAACTGGCCATGGTGCTGCTAAGAGCCAGCTCCATAAAGGCCCGGGGAAGGAAGCCTAGGAGGACCTCTGGCTTGTTCTTCTGACATCATTCCATCTGAATGACAATCCACTCCCTTGCCTGGTTAGTCACCTCCAGGGCCAAGAGGTTATGATCATTTCCTCATAAAAGAGACATGTTCCATTCTGTGTCTTGGGGTATAACAGGCAATGTCATCCACTCTCCCTCTGAATAGAATTCCTGTTTGTGAATCACTTACAGGACAAGAATCCTTAGCAAGACTACTAAGAAGTGGGACCATGACAAATTATTTTGACAAAGGAGAGGGAGAGAATTGTAGGGGCAGAGCCGGTGCATGACAAAGGTGGATGGGCTCGGAGCCTCCGCTCTGCCCCAGGTGCTGGCTGGCAGGTCTCTGAGGCCATGGCTCCTGGTACACTGAGCCTGGCATTGCTGTTCCTCTGGCCCCTTGGTGAAAGATTATGTGAACAGAGCAAATGCGAACATAAAGAATCAACATGTAGAAAGCATGCTAGCATGAGCCAGGCTTTGTACAGCACACTTTTATGAATTACATCAGTTACTCCTGTGAAGAGCACCACTCTACAAGACTATGAGATAATAGGTACTTGCCCAAAATTAACCAATAGGATTAGAATTCAAACCAGGTCTGCTTGTTTCATAGCCTGTTCTCGTCCTTTTCTGTCACACGTTGATTGAGGACTGGTCCGTTGTTCAGGGTCTTTACACAAAGCTCCGAAAGCCTGCCATGCATTGTCTTAGAATCCTATCCGTCTTCCATCTTTTCCACAAAGCTGTCAAGAGAAAGTGTCTATGGGTTTCAGTTAACTCAAGCAAGTCAACAGCATCCTCCAGTTTATTAGATATAACTTGATTCTTAGCAATGGACTCCTGTGTCAGTGACAGGTCATTGCATAATAAATCCTCCAAAGGTAGTAGCTTAAGGCAAAAAACCTTTATTATCACATTATTATAGTTCATGATTCTGTAAGTCATACCATCTGGGCCACAGCAGAACCCAAAGAATATATTCTAATGTGCAGGTGTAGCGGTGTGCATAGCCACGTGGACCCACTTTCAAGGTGGATCTAATTTCAAAGGTCTTTGGGGAAAGAGTCAAACTGAGACAGATTAAGGTCATGCTCTCTCTCTCTCTCTCTCTCTCTCTCTCTCTCGCTCTCGCTCTCTCTCTCTCTCTCTCTCTCACACACACACACACACACACATTTATATGTGTGTATATATATATATATCTGTGTGTGTGTCTGTCTGTCTGTCTCTGTCTCTCTCTCCCTCTCTCTCCTCCTCTCTCCCTCTCCCTCTCTATTTCTCCCTTTCTCTCTCTCCCTCTCTTTCTCCCTCACTCTCTCTGACTTTGTGTGTATGTGTCTGTCTTTTTGTCTGTCTCTTTCTGTCTCTTGTCTCTCTCTCTCTGTCTCTGTGTCTCTCTCCCTCCCTCCCCCCCACCTATGACCTATGACCTAAATCAATAGGTTATCTGTTTTATATACATTCATCACACAGTTGTGAAGGAGCAACAGGAAATCACAGACCCATCACTGGTCCACAGCAATTCTGAAATCCAGTCACACGCACACGAGAAAGGAGTACAATTTTACTCTCTGGACGTGGCTGGGTCTGCTCTCTAAAATGGCTTTTTTCACAAATGAAAACACCCTGTGTTCACTAACTAAATGATTTTCCTAAGTTCTTGTCTCTTCTAATTTTGAATCTCCCATGCACTATTTAGTCTAAATGAATCCGATTCTCTTGAAATTTTTATGACTTCCTACATCTCAAGTTATAGTCGAATACATTAGAGAAAAGTTATCCCCACAACCATTTCTTGAGACAGCCCTCCACTTTGTCAATATATCAAGGTACTGTGGGGAAATGTCCTTCAGTTCTTAGAGGACTTCTACGTCCCTTGGGTATCACTTTAAATGATTCTAGGGACTTAAATCTTGTTGTTATACCTGTGGTTTCAACTGTGTCCCAAGATCATCTTTAAAAAATCTGTTGTCAGCCAAAGATGCTAATATTATGAAAGTTTCATTTCCCAATCTAGTATCTCCTGGACCCTCACACTGGCTTTAAGTTTTTCCTAGAAACTGAGTTCTTTCCTTACTTCATCTCTGTCTTCCCATTACATGTACATAGCCTATTATATGTACCCAATCTAAAGGCAGTTTGACCTACAGCATTCCTGGTGGAAACCCCCTTAAAGTTGAATCCACAGTTGACTGAATTCAAGTTCTGCCTTCCACATTCCTGGATGTGACAGTGTTACGGGCTGTTTCCTCTACAACATAATGTGATCCACCCTTTTATCAGTCTCTACTAGCAATTCTCCACCATGTCATCAGGCTCTCGTAACACCCACTTGCTGCGCCAAAGCCTCTGCCACCCACTCAGTCCTAAAGGCAAGGTCATGTCACTTTGATTTTTCTTATGGCAACACATTACTTCCAGGCATTGTTTTCTATGATTTATATTTCTTTTTAAGAAAAACATACACCGCATGCTATAGAGAGATTAGTCCATGGTTAAGAAAGAGTACTTGCTGTTCATGCCCAACGATCTGTGCGGATTCCCAGGACTCAAATCAAGTATCTTGAAATCCCCTGTCACTTCAGATCCAAGGATCCATCACCCTTTCTGGCTTTTGTGGGTACCAACTTGCACATGGTGAACACACACACACACACACACACACACACACACACACTTTTTTAAATACCCCAACAAACTTAGTGACTTAACCATATGTTTGTCATGATTCTATGAGCTAAGTCATTCTTCTGCTGGTATGCCTGGCCGGGCTTTCCCATGGAGCTGCTTCCATCTGGGAAGTCCTTAGAGACTAAGCTTAGTTGGTCTCTCCACACTGTAATGAGGTTTGTTTTTTTTGTTTTTTGTTTTTTGTTTTTTTTTCAGTTCTGGGCTGATCTGCCGCATAGTGGTCTCAGGTTTATGAGATGCTGTGTCCCAGTGTGCATGTTGACCTGACCCCTGCTTCCACCTCATTTGCTGATGTCACATTAGCCAAAACAGGTCACAGTAGCAGTGTGGTAGAGGTGTATAGAGGGTGTGACTAACGAAGGGTATGCTCTACTGGAGTCACCGCGGTAACAATCCACTGTAGTGCCAATATCTATGATTTTCCTGGATCCCCACTCAAGCATACAAGCCAACAACTTACTCACCTGTGCATATTTGCTGTGTTTGTTTAGCTGAATTGAAGACACATAGATATTAGAAACACAAGGACCAGAAAGACCCAGAATGTTCCCATGGACGGTCTTAGAACAAAAGACTTACAACCAGGTTAGGTTAATCATTAACTACCATCTTCCCGTGTTCTTATGAACCCAATGTATTTTATGACCGAGGATATTTCCAGCATTGAGAATTTCAAATAAAGAAGTCTGGTTCATTCTCTGTGCATTTGCCACAGCCACACCGACTCATGAAATAAATTCTCTATGAATGCACAAATTTTTCATCCTAAATCACTTTTTGAACATCTGAATGGTCATGTGACAGCCACCCCTCAGTATTTGAACTGGAGAGAAAGAACTGAAATAGCATCATTGGAATTTCAAAACCAGTGTTTGAGTTCGGCTGAGATCGGATGTTAGACTTGATTTGTCTTCCCAAGTGAAGATACGGGTATGTTTAGTTTTCATTAAAAATAAAGAGAATCAGGAATGTGTTTTTATTTAATGGCCTCAAAATTTCTCTTCCTGTCAATCATTTTGTCCAGAATGAGTTGGGATGATTTTTTTTTTTTAATCAGCAGTAGTGGATAATGACGAACACATTTGATTAATAGTATCTTGCTTTCAAAGATTGATAAGCCATAAAACCCTGTGCCCAAAGACACAATTTCCTCTTGCTACCAAGTATGATTTTAATAACTCATGTATGTTTGCATTTTCCCCCCATGCAGCAGATTATTCCATCAAAATGTAACAAGGGGATTCTCTGAGAACTCAATTTGTTCATAGTGGCTTTTTGTTCTGTTTGTTTGCTTGCTTGTTATGCAATTAACCTTCTGCCAATGTTTCCAGTTCCCGCAAACGATGTGCTTACTCCAATCTAGAAAACAATGGAAGGCGTTCCTAAGCTTATTCTTTGGGACTAGAGGGGGACACTAATATTTTCCATATTTTTAATCTACTAGTCCTTCCAATGTGAAGTCTACTGTCGTGGTAGCGGTGATGCTGACGATGAAGAGGAGGAGGAAGGGAAAGAGGAGGAGAAGCCAGCGTTGATTGAGTTCTCACAGTACCAAGCACCATCCCAAGCACTTTATGTAGATTAACTTAGTTAATCCTCATAGCCATGGAGGTAGGGTGTTATGATAATTCCCTCTTTACACAGATGAGTTCAAAGGCATAAAGCCCTTTTTCAGGGAATATAGTTTTTAAATGGTGCATCAAGACTTGAAAACAATACCAATGCTATTCATTCAAAGATACTAAACCCATGCAGAATTTGGAGTTCCTTCTTGTGTCTATAGTCCTTCTGTGACTCTACTCTCCTCTACCTGTGAGTAAGTCACTCACACTCATATATTTTGACAGTAATTCACCCTACTTTTGGATGATTTGCACAAATTGTTAACAGTTACTGAAGCCTCTGGCCAGTCACCTAACACTAAGAGCATTGCAGGCAGACATCCTCTCCTTAATTGTCTAGGACTCTGTGTTCTTCTAGAACTCAAATGGGATTGAGATACCCCTACAGCTGTCTATATTTATTTATATAGCCCTGGTGACCTCATGGAATTCAGATCTTAAGCTGTCCAGGTCTCTATAACTTATTAGACACCACCACCACCACCACCATCACCACCACCACCACCACAATCACCACCACCACCACCATCACCACCACCACCACCACAATCACCACCACCACAATCACCACCACCACCACCACCACCACCACCACCACCACCACCATCATCACCACCACCACCACCACCCCTACCATCACCACCACAATCACCACCACCACCACCATCACCACCACACCACCACCACCACCACCACCACCACCACCACCACCACCACCATCACCACCACCCCATGCACTTGCTGATTGACAGAGAAGCCCTGAGGGATGAAGTTCTTATTTCTCTCCTCAGCTTCATCTTACAGCAGTTTTGTAACAATGTGTGTCCCATTACCCCATTACATTGAAGATGGCTGCCAATCCCCCAGAGCTGGGTCTATCTTAAGACAAGCATTTTCCTCACCCATCACACTGTATCCCAGTCCAACATAGTCAATCAAAATGTGCTTCGTGAGGGCCTACTGTACACCAGGGCCTATGACAGGCACAGAAGATGGACCATGGTCCTAGGAGCTTCTATCCCTACCATCCCTCCCTTCCAACAGCAACATGATTCATTTTGGTCAACCTGGAAATAAGATAAAGGAAGGGGTGTTTCAGAAAACACACAGACTAAACCACCTTTATCATCCCTTTATAACCCCACCCCCCATCCTCTTGATTTCTCTCTAAGGCAAGCATTTATTAGTTTGATTTCAACACACACACTTGTACCTGTAATTACTATATAATGTCTGTTTACTTTTTTAAATGAAAATGAATTTAAATTAATCTTGTTTTGTGAATTTCAAGGCACCCCCTGAGATAAATGAAGACACTCCAGGGTGTCATCAAACCAGTGCTTGGAATCCTTGCTCTAAAAAAGTGGAGAAGCAAGCTCGTTAAACATTCAAGGAGCCAGAGGGAGGAATGCATGCAGCGTCGCAGGCACGGAGAGCACGGTAAGGAGGGGGTTTTATACGTGCATCATATGCAGAGAGTGGGCCAAAGGTGGCTACCAACGTGTGGGGCTTTGGGAAAGTCACTCAGAAATTTAACCATCAATGTCATTTATTCCTAAGACCTCTCTATCATAGAGGTGACGCTGAGGACATTCCAGATGTCCTCTCCCCTCCCTGGAGATGCTCATCCGAGACTGTGGAAGAAAAGAAAGGTGAATATTCTTGTCCGGAGGCCAGCAAATAAAGCGATGACAGGTTCACAGCATCCAAGTCAATTTCTTGAGGCTCCCCACATCAGTACTGCAGGCTGAGACAATTGGTGGGAATTTCCCAGAAGTCCTTGAAATTTACAATGGGATCCTTTGCAGGCAATGGTTTTGAGAGCCTCCCACTTGGGCCTTACAGGCCAGGCTTATCTGTGACTTTTGCCGAGCAGCACATCCAACAGGTATAGAAACCTCAAATCCCTTACATTGCTTCCCTCCACAGCTGGGCTGCAATAGACCGGCTCCTCTCTGTCTGTCTGGTCTGATTTTCTAATAAATGCACCTTAATTCTTTTACAGTACTTACTTGTGTAGTGTATTATCTGAAGTTTTAAATGGTTTAGATGTATAATACAATCCTTTGTAGGGCTGGGTTTGAACCCGGGACCTTGCACATGCTAAGCAAGCTCTACCATTAAGCTACACCCACAGATCTACAGAGATACACAGAAGCTCAGAAGAGTGCATAAACCCCGAGTGGTAAAGAAGCCTTCCTGGGACACTTGGTTTGCGTCCAGACGGAACACTGGGAAAGATGCAGTCCTGCAGCAAGCTAAAGGAACGGGGAGCAGGTGGAGGACACAGTTGGGCAAAGCAGGAAGGCGCACCCTGCTTCTCAGAGGACCCATGCCTCGCTGGGCGATGGGAACATTACAGTAGACGGCTGTGAGAAGACTCTGAAGAGAAAAACAAGGTCCTCAGCCTGCAGGGCTATGTGTCAACCAACAAGAATATGAGGGGTTCTCTGGAAGGCAATACAGAGTACTGGACAGGTCAAGATCTGTACTCTGTGAGGTCATAATAGAGGGGAAATTTGTAGAACCAGACTAGAGGAGGCCAGTCCAGAGGCCGACAGGCGTGATGATTCCTAAGGAGGTTCTGGAAAGATGGCGTCTGAAACAGCAAAGAGGGTGGGGTGGGCTAAGTTGCCCATGGCTCCCTCACTCTTTCCTTCATATTGGGGGGAGGGGGGAGCAGGGCGCTTGTAAACTGGATTGCAACCATAGTAGTTTCTGCCATGCCTGGAATGTAGTTAAAAAGGGAAGAGGGCAGAGAGTGATGTTTCTAGAATTCCCCCAGAAAGGAAATCTAGGAACCAAGCCCTTCCTTGGAACAAAAACAGGAAAAACACATGTACATTTAAGCATATTTTTCTTGGATCTCTTTCTAACTTGTACCTGCAGCCAATAGATTGTTCTAACTCAGACTGTTAGGTGTTTCTAATTGGCCCTGGGCTTCCATCCAGGCCAGTTAGACTCCTCTAAGTGTCAGTGTGTGCCCCCCGCTCTGCTGCGGCTGCTGCTCCCCTCCTCTGCCCACAGACCTGCTCAGTAGTTTCTCAGCTCTAGAGACGGGATACTGATGGACGCTGCATAGGTGGAGTCTGAGAGTCTGGATTTCTCACAAGTACCATGTGTTGTTAGTGGTGGGTCGGAGCTGGAGAAACACTGACAGAAAGGAGAAGCACTAGTGGGAAGGAGAAGCACTCATGGGAAGGAGAAGCACTAGTAGGAAAGAGCCTGGTGAGGAGCAGGGTTTTGGGAAGCCCCGGGGGAATCAGGTGTTGGCTGCAGGAGCTTCGTAGATTGGCTATCTTTGTTGAATTTCAAATAAAAAAATGAACCAGTGCGGTCACCGCTTTGGAAACTAAAAGGCTTAAAATAAAGCGAAGAGACAAGAAACAATATAGCAATTTAGAATCTACTAACACTATCATAGCAAGAATATGAGTAATTAGTAAAATAAGTAAGAAAGGGATCTGGAAGTTTTCTATTGTTGCAGAACAAAGTTCCACAAACCTGATTGCTAAAGAAATGTTGATTGTGTCACAGCTCTGTTGATTAGACTTCCAGTTACAAGTTTTAGCTCAATCCTCCACTGGGAATCTCAACAGGCCAGCATCAAAATGTCAGCTGGGCTGTTTTTCATCTGAGCTCCAATCACATTGAAAGTAAACAGGAGAACCCACCAAGATGGCTTTTGTAGCAAAAGTGACTGTTGTCTGGGTGTTCCTCTTGATTCTGCCCTTACATGCCTTTTTGAATAGCTTTACGGACATTAAAGCCTGCCTCTCCCGTTTACTTCCTTACCTCCAACTCACACAATAACATGTGATCTAAGACAGTATCCCCCTACATCCCTACTTAAAGCTCTTGGAATGATCTAAAAAAGAAAATATAATTATAAACATCTTAAATGCAAAAAAAAAAAAAAACAGAAATCAACTAACAAATGGTGAGGTTTCAGTCGGGGAACATTCTGCAGTGATATACAAATCATACATTTTCAGCAAGACAAAACAGAGAGAAAGAAACAAGGAAAAGCTATCAGTGCCATCTGGTGGAAAGACCTGTATTAAAATGTCCAAGGTGATCTGGCCACACCCAGACCACCACAGACCTTTACATCCCCAGCTGACACACAGCCAGTAGATTTCAGGACAGTATCAGCATTAGTTTGTAGGGACCGTGTCTGGTTAGGAGCAAATACATTGTGATTGTTCACATCCTACATATGGCTATTGGTAAAGTAATTTTTATCTCATCCCTAACTGTCCAAATACCATATAAACCTTTTCCTCCAACACCACAAATACACACACACACACACACACACACACACACACCACAATAATTACCCAAACTACTCTAGCTGGTTACTCTAAATGAAGTTCACCAGATGTGAAAATTTTGCATTAACCTCTCACAAAACCCACTCATGACACAATTGCTTTTCCATGGGCCTTTCCCCTTTGTTTTTATTTTCATTCTTGTACTTATTGGCAATTCATCTTCTTCTTTCCTTCAAATAATACTTTCATCTGTAGTAGTTTCCTGATGCTACAGAATAAATCCCCTCAATTTTTGATGTAACAAGTATTCATTGACTCAGCGTCTGTGTGTAAGGAATTCAGGACAGGATTGGCTAGACGGTTCTGAGCCAGGCAACCCATGAGGTTATAAACAAGATGTTGTACGAGTCACCTAAAATCTTGACTGGAGCTGAAGGGATCTGCTTCTTGAATCGCTAACTCAAGATTGACTGCAAGTCGGAGGCTTCTGGTCCTCTTCACAGACATCTCCCCACATCCTGAACATGTGGCAGCTGACCTCCTCACAAGATTTCCCATGACAAAACTTCCCAGGAAAGTATAAAGGAAAATCTAAATTTATTGGGACCCGACCTAGGAAGCTATAGACTGCCATTTCAACAACAGCCTACTGGCTACAAAACCTGGCACTAGCATTGTAGAAAAGAACGACACAAGACATGAGATGCCCAGTGGGAGCATCTTGGGTTGCCTTCCACACAGTCCCTTCTTCATAGGTCCAGTTTCCAGATCGTTGAGTCCTGGCATAAAGTTTGCTAACACATAGGAAATGCAGAACATTTCAGACACAAAAAGATTGTTTTGTAGTTCAAGTGACCCTCTGATTTGATGGGACCCAGGGACCTAGCTGAAGGAAGGAAGTGTCTGAGTCTGCCTTCACCTCTTGTCAGTCCAGAAACTAAGGCCTAGTGGTGGCTTCAATGAGAATGGTCCCAGATGCTCATATGTTTGAATACTTGGTGCCCAGTTGATAGAACTGTTTGGGAAGGATTTAGGAGGTGTGACCCTGAGGTAAGAGGTGTGTCACTGAGTGAAGGCTTTGAAGATTGAAAAGCTAATGCCATTCCCAGTCTCTCCTAATCTGTGTGTGTGTATGTGTGTGTGTGTGTGTGTGTGTGTGTGTGTGTGTGTGCTGTGTGTTCAAGAATGTCTCATGCTTGTGGGGTGAGATGTAAGTTTTCAGCTACTACTCCAGTACCATGCCTACATGAGAGTCATGAACTCTGACCCTCTGTAAACACTGAATTAATGTTTCATTTTATAAATCATCTTGGTCAAGATTATAGCATGGCAATAGAAAAATAACTAAGACAGCCTATACACACACACAGGATTTTGTAAAACATTATTATTGATGAGAGAAGGAGGTAGTTAGGATGTACTAAAACTATTCTGTTGAGCTTCTGAATAAACAGAAAACTATATGGAAAAGGAAGACTCTGCCTTCAGAAACATCTTGTGGTTCTAGCCCCAGCTCAACACACACACACACACACACACACACACACACACACACCCCAAATGCTTTCATGCTTATTACTTTTATTGCACAATTAGCTTCTGACTGTATATTATCTGATTGTCAGATACTGGCAATGGCTTTGATGAGAAGTTGAGTACTTTATTACATATTCTGGGAATAATTATATCTGTGTCTAAATGCCCCCAAGTATGTCATAAATTCCTCCAAGTCGAGGAAGTTACCAAATCTTATTATTCCCCAAAAACATGTCCGTCTGCACACACATACCCACATACCCACATATGCACATAT
Organism: Apodemus agrarius; assembly: GCA_964023405.1. Classification (NCBI taxonomy): domain Eukaryota; kingdom Metazoa; phylum Chordata; class Mammalia; order Rodentia; family Muridae; genus Apodemus; species Apodemus agrarius. The sequence continues at coordinate 22,119,795 of OZ030017.1, forward strand.
GCGCATACTATCTATCAATACAGGTGCACGCAATAGGGACTGTCCCCAATAAAGACCAAGAAACCTGCCCCTTTTATGAAAATAGTAATTAGACTGGAGAATCACTTCCTTAAAGGGAGAGACAGGAAAGAGGAGCAGTCTGCAGGAGGGAGATGAGAGGGTATCAGCGGGGCAAATATTATCACAATACTTTGTATGAAATTGTTTTCTAAAAAAAAATAATTTAAGCATTTCAGAAAATAAAAGCATAAACTCAACAAATAAACAGTATGGAATAATGTTCCTTTTCTACTTTAATTGGGGGTTGTGTGTGTATCTACACATGTAAAACTTCACTGAAGTGTGTATTCGTTTAATGTTTTAGTGTGTGAATTACACTGCAATAAAAAAAATGAAGTTTTAGCTGGGTGGTGGTGGTGGCACACGCCTGCAATCCCAGCACTCTGGGAGGCATGGGAGGCAGAGGCAAGCGGATTTCTGAGTTTGAGGCCAGCCTGGTCTACAGAGTGAGTTCCAGGACAGCCAGGGCTATACAGAGAAACCCTGTCTTGAAAAAAAAACAAATCCAAAAAACCAAAAGAAGAAGAAGAAGAAGAAGAAGAAGAAGAAGAAGAAGAAGAAGAAGAAGAAGAAGAAGTTGTTTTAAAAGAAGTTAGACCTAATATTCAATACAGTCCCCATGCAACTGAAGAATCCACAAACACCCTGGAGACTCCCAGTGTCTTGTGGGATGTCTTGCCAATGCATTTTCTTTATTTTTTTTTCAATCCATTTACTTAACATTTTTGAACACCATGTTTAGGCTCCAGTAAAAATTTTGATTCAACAAATCAGTCTTAGTTCCAATGAAAACAGGAAACTCTGGCTCAACAAAGTAACTTCCACAGTTGGAGATGAAAGTTCACAGAGCCTAAACCCTCCTGAGGCCCAGATAACCCTAAGAAACAGAAAAGATCCCATAGATACTGTGCGAGGGACTGCCGTGGTTGCAGGAAACCCAGCCAGAAACCCAGCCGTGGCTTTTCTTACAGAAACCCTCAGCTGAGGCAGAAAATCAAAGGAGACATCTGCAACGGGACAGAGCTCAGACATGGACCCTGAGTCCCTCCCCCCCCCCTCTAGAGGATGACAGATGAGCAGACAAGGGAGAGCAAGTCCTCACCAGGAGCCAGCTGGCCTCTCCACAGGCAAGCCTGGGTAGGGATGAGGAGGATGACCTCACAGAGTCCCATGGGAGAGAGGACACGCCGATAGCAGTTTAGGGGTTCAAGAAAGAGGAGGAGAATCTGTTTCCCAAAAGATTGTTTTCCCACTGGAGAAGACAGGCTTGGCGCTGGATAGCAAGGAGATAAGAGATGTGCACAGAAGGGAGGGGAGAAACCTGGGAAGTTCTTCCCTGACGCGTGGAAGATGGACAGAGAAGGCAAAGAACCCAAGAAGTGATCTGCTCAGGAGGACAGTTCCTGGGAATGTTACTTCCAGAGACAGTGAAGAATCTCGACAGGGACAAGCTGAATGGGGTGACTGGTGGCTCTCAGGCCACACAGCTCTGGAGGAAGAAGAATGAGCCGGGTGGCTGGGAAGGTAGAGAGCTGTGGGGGAAGTGATGGTAGGAGCCAGGAAGTCTTTGGTCAGGACTCTGGTGGAAAGGGAGATCTGGCAGCTCCTGACACCTGGGGGACGGGGGGGGGGGGGGGGGACGGGGAGGGGGCGGAGCTGTCGGCAGTCAGAGCAGGCTGTCCCCTTGGAAGGGAGAAATCCTTCCATTTTGCTGAAGCCATGGGATAACTTTGTGTATTGGGGGGAGGGGGGAGACACAGATGTCATAGGCAGGAATGAAGGTATTCTAGAAACAAGCGTGCCCCTCTCTCCAGCCATCCAGTCGCTGAAACAATGAACTCCAAGATCCTGGAATTTCCCCCAGGAGTCTCATGCTGGGGAAGGAAAAGGCTGGGAGCCTTGTGTTTGAGAGATGGGGAACTCGTCTCCCAGAGAGACGTTTCACGTGTTCTGATGACTCGTCTCCTTGTATGTGAGAGTAAAGCAGAGGCTTGGAAGATGGGGGCATGGGGAGCCACGCCTTCACCAGGAACGCTCAGCTATGCACAACCCTTACCTTCTACTTAAGCCACAGACCCTAAAGGTAGACTTGGGTGGCAGGGACTGAACCCCCTGGTTTCTCTTACTAACGTAGCACACTGAATAAACCACCCCCCACCCTCACTCATTGGCCCACTGAAGCCAAGTAGCCAATCTCAGATTGTTAATGGCTACCAAGGCCCAGGTTTTCACCCTAATAACCAGCAACAAAGGGAGGGTAGGACATATTCATGGCCAGGTGTCGTGGCCTTAGGTCAGTATGTCCCTGGCCACGGTAACCAACTTCTCTAGACCCCTGGTTAAGAAAATACCCAGGGTTTCAAACACAATGATGTTTGGAAGAGTGTCAAGATGGCTGTGTGAAAAGAATGTCATTTCCTGGTTGACTGCAGGAAAGTGCGCTATTTAAAGATTTGGGGGGGGGGGCAGCAATGGCTCAGCAGTAAAGACCACTGGCTGCTCTTCCAGAGGGTTCCATTCCCATCACCCACATGGCAGCTCACAGCTGTCTGTAACTCCAGCTCCAGGGCGTCCGACACCTTCACTCGGATACACAGTCCTGAGTTCAATTCTGACAACTACATGGTGACTCACAACCATCAGTAATGAGATCTGATGGCTGTTGTCTGGTGTGTCTGAAGACAGCTACAGGGGACTCGTATACATAAGATAAATATTTTTAAAAAGAGAGAGATTCTGGAGAATGGTATCTTCCTTAGCTTCCTCGGTACCTCAGTTTTCTCATCTCTAAAATGGGGTTACTGTGATCATCTATCTTATGACAACATATATAAAAAGTGCTCACACAAGTACCTAACACGAAGCAAAAGCCTAAATGTTGTTAACTCTTATGTTGTTGGTTGTAATTACTATATTACCCTGAGTACCATTTCCAGTGCCACCTGTCCCCCCAACCCCCACCCTTTAACTAGTCCCAGCAGTAGGGAAAAATGAAATTTTCTATTGTCTGGGACATAGTAGCTCCCTCTTACTTCAAGAACTCAAGAAGACACCAACCATGACTGCTTGGCCATTGAAGAGATTACCCACCCACACCCGCGCCCAAGCAGAGGTAGATTTGAATACTTCTTAAACCCTTATACATAAACTGTGAAGGGGAGACCAGGCCCTTAGGCTGCAGGCCCACGATGCAGCGACTCCACCGCACCACCAGGGAGCAGCAGAGCCCAGCCCTGGGCTGTTGTCTCTACAGGAGCAATTAATTTGTTCCAGGTTTCCTTAGTGCATTCGCTCCCCGGCTGCGATCATCACGCTTGTTGTTGATTACCCAGCCTATCGGAGTGCCCTGCTCCGCATCCGTTGGGCTGCGGGGCTTCTCTGCCTGCCTCGGAGCCGTCTTAGCCCCGCCCCCGCTGCTCAGCCAACCCTGGGCGGGGAGGAGCGTCACGGGGGGGCGGGCCCGAGAGACTCCGCGGCCCAATAGGGCAAGGGCTGAGCAGGAACAGAATCCAGCCCCAGGGGGGTGACCCGATCGCCCCGCAGAGTAGGAAAGGCCAGCCTCGCCCTGGGTGCCCTTCCCCCACGATGGGCGTACAGCCCCCCAACTTCTCCTGGGTGCTCCCGGGACGGCTGGCCGGCCTGGCGTTGCCGCGGGTGCCCGCTCACTACCAGTTCCTGCTGGACCTGGGCGTGCGGCACCTGGTGTCCCTGACGGAGCGCGGGCCCCCTCACAGTGACAGCTGCCCCGGCCTCACGCTGCACCGCATGCGCATCCCTGACTTTTGCCCGCCGTCCTCGGAACAGATCGACCAGTTTGTGAAGATCGTGGACGAGGCCAATGCCCGGGGAGAGGTCAGCGCGTTCGTGAGCCGAAGCGAGAGGGCGGGGCCGGGGCTGGAGTCCGAAAGGAGTGGGAGAGTCTGGGGGTGGGGGGTGGGGGTGACAGGGCTAAGTGGGGCGGGAGCTAGATGGCCCCACCCCCTGGCTAGAGAGGACCCACCTGCTAGGAGAGGTGGTTCCACGTTGGGTAGATAGAGTAGGGTCAAGTGAAAAACTTCCAGGAATCCAAGGAGCACCTAAGTCAGATGGAAGCCGTTCAAAACCCATTTACTAGAGGTCCACATGTCATAGAGACACACTTGTAATTTTAAATTTTACTAGCAGCTACGTTTAAAGAAAAAAAAAAGATGAAAAAGACGCAGGTGAAGTTAATTTTGTACTAATCCAATGAGTCAAAAATATTATTTCAACGTAGAATCAATATGAAACAAATTATTAATGAGGCATGTCCAGTCGTTTTCATGCCTCATCTCCGGGGCCTGGTAAGTATTTTGAACCTCGTCTCAGTTTGGACTGACACATTTCTGGAAAAAATAGCACCACAAGTAGCTGGATGTACCGTACAAGACAGCACAGGACAGAGGCCAGGAGATGCGGGCTGAGAGCCCAACTTGGAACCGTTTCAGAAACCTGCTAGTCACCAGAAGCAAGGACAGTCCCCCACCCCACCCCACCCCACCCCACCCCCGGAGCTTTGATGTCACTTCCTGTCCTGTGAGGGTCTATGATGTGTGGGGCGGGGACAGGGGAGTGTTGGGGGCGGGGAGGGCATTGGACTCCACTCTACCAGTCTCCACTTCACAGGCTGTGGGAGTGCATTGTGCCCTAGGCTTTGGCCGCACTGGCACCATGCTGGCCTGCTACCTCGTGAAGGAGCAGGGTTTGGCCGCAGGAGACGCCATTGCTGAGATTCGGCGCCTGAGACCAGGATCCATTGAGACGTATGAACAAGAGAAGGCCGTCTTCCAGTTCTACCAGCGAACAAAATGAGGGATTCAGCAGCCCTCCTTTCCCCTCCCTGCTGCCGGGGAAGAAGGGGCATGGACTAAAGTACTGCATCCTACAGCTCCCTCTGGTTCCTATTGGACAAAAGTAGTCCTTCCCCAAAGCCATAACCTGGCCGGCAGGATGGCGGAGACCCCATGAAAATGAGGTAATAACTGATAAGAACTCATCGCCACTGCATAGCATGTACCCAGCACGCCCAATGAACGCATCAGCTTCCTGTAGCCCTGGGTTGGTGAAAAGGCAAACCGCACTTGTGTTCTTTGGATGAGGCAGCCAGGGTTCACAGAAAGGCCTCCAGTCACCGTTCTAGGAATCAGAAGGATGGGCCCCGGGACTCCAGCACACACCTTTGTCGCCTTGAAGATGATGGGATTCTAGGAGCTGTCCCCCTGACCTTATGGGAGAGAGGAGAACTGGTCAGTGAAAAAAAAAAATCCATGTCCCTGGCTAAATGGCCTCCAAGCAGCCCCGGGGCTCTGCACTCCCACCCCGGCAGTGCCTTGATGACATCACCCCTTATGTAGGCTCATCTGTCCTACCTGAACCACCTTTGTGCCTCGCGGGGTACCGAAGACCTGCATATCATGCTCACGGATGAGGTCTCTTTCTGTCTTGTGTGTTTCTCTCCCTCCCCCCCCCATCATGTCCCTCTCCCCCTTCCCTGCTGGTCCCCCTCCCCCTCTCCTCTCCATCTCCCTCCCCACCCCCACCCCCAGGGCTGGCCACCTCTTACCAGCCTCAGATGCACTCAGCTCATCTGTCACCTCCAACCCCTGTGCCATCCCCAGACTCAGACCAAGGAATGCTGGAACTCCGTCTTGGTGGTTATAGAGTGGGTATCAAGTGATCAAATAAATAACTCCGGAACTATGAGCCTTGGCCATGTTTCTCGGGTGTTATCGTCACTTCTCCCCACCCCCCACCCCCACGTTGGACTCCGCCCTGCCGTGAGCACCAGGCGTTGGACTTTGTGAGAGAAAAGTGTCATGCATGAGCCCAGTGGACTCTTTCCCATAATGGAGGTCTGGATTCATACCCTCTCTTCTTCCATAGTAAGCTGAACTCAGTCAGGGAGAATTCATTCTGAGGTATACTCCGTGTGACTGTGTGAACCGGGTGGAACTGACTCAACAAAATAACCCATGATTCCTAGTCTCAGGAGCCCTGCCTTCTGGAGAAGGGTAATGACAGTCCCTTCACGCGTGATATACACTAGAGGCTCTCTCCAGACACAGGACAGTCAAGAGTTCCCTACAGCCTCCCTCTCTCCTATCAAAGACCAGAGCTAGGCCTGCCCCCCGCCCCTCCCCTGTACTTCCGTCCATCTTCCTGCCCCTGACTCAGCATTATCCAGCTCACTCCTACACAAAAGGCTTTTTAAGCAAGAAATGTAAGAGCCCTCATCTGAAGCCCTTTCTCTGTTTCGTCTGGGGGACCCATTCCTTAACTGTCTTCCTGGCTCCTCTCTAGCCCACCGAGGGGGGATATATCAGCCAGAGAGAAGAAACTCCAAGTCCCCTGCAAGGGGGGGAGCGGGAAAGGAGGAGAAAGGGACCTACACACTGCACAATCCTCACCTTCCTCTCACCAAACCTCTGTTGCCCCTCCCACTCCTGCCCCAAGACCAACCAGGCGTCTCCTAGGAGTGCGCATGTCCGTGTGCTTGATTTCCCGAGGAGGGTATAACCCAGCAAGAGGGAAAGGCCGTCTCCTCTGCTCTTTACCTTCTCTTCCAGAGCTTACCCATACAGGAGGAGGTGAGGGCCTTGAAGCTGTGCCCGGAGAGTGATAGCTCCTTGCCAGTACTGATGGGACTGCGCTATGTAACCCGTCCCCTCCCTTTCTGCCGTCTGTCCCTCCCCACGTCCTCTGCACGGCCAGGGCAGAATCTGCTCTCACCTTCCTCCCAAGGCTCCTTTGAAGGAGACAGAAAATTTTTCTAACCCCATTAAAGCCCTGCGCGCTGTTCCCTCCCCATAATTTAAGCAGGTCTCCTCTGCCTCAAGAGTTCCTTGGGGAAATAAACATATAATTATGTGCTTAAGGAAATCGCTTTTAAATAAGTAAGAGTTGACTTCAAATGAAAAACTCTGCCCTTCTCCTTCCATCTACCTTGAGAGGTTAGCCTGAAGCTCCGCGTGTGCTCATTTATGCCCCCAGAACTTCCGCCTTCCCATCATCCTGCCTTCTGTATTTGTCTGCCAACGAAAGGGCACCTATTAGCCGTGGCCCGTCCCCATTACTGCCGACGCTGGTGCCGGGAACGCTCCTCCTCCATCTGAGAAGTGTGTTTACATTTGCACCAGAGCAGGGCTTCTCATCCTTAGTACTCCAGACATTTTGAACCCGGGGCCGAATAATCGGGGGTCATGGGGACTCTACGCTGTAGAATGTTTAGCAGTGTCCCTGGTTTGTACGCATCAGGTGCCAGTCACACACCCCTCTGGTTAAGGACAGCCAAAGATGTCTCTAGACATGGCCTCATATTCCCAATAGGAACAAAACCTGCCCCACTGAGAGACTGCAACAGACCAACATGCAGGTTTCATTTTCTCTGGACGAAGGGGAACAGATTTTGGATCTCATGTATATAATGTCACAATAGGGGAACAAGGAGCAGTTTACATATTGCCTCCTTTCCAACCGAAGTCTGGAAGTCAAGTTATTCCCAGGTTCTCAACGCTTCCCAGGCTTGTTTTCCAGCAAGGTCTTAAGCACCACTAACTTCTTCACTCAGAAAGATTACTGTCCCGATTGGTTGCCGATGGCCATAGCTGAAACAGCTCCCACCCTTGTTCAAGCTTCATTTCTGTTGCTGTGATAAACATGCCTTGGGGTTTAGTTGCTGTGAATAGACAACATGACTTCGGCAACTCTTATAAAGGAAAACTGTTAGGCTGGCTTACAGTTCAGAGGTTTAGTCCAATATCACCATGGTAAAAAGCATGGCGGCATGAAAACAGACTTGGTACTGGAGAAGGAGCTGAGAGTTCTGCAACCGGCAGCAGGAATAGAGAGCAGACACTGGGCCTGGCTTGAGCTCCCAAAACCTCGAAGCCCACCCCCAGTGACACGCTTCCTCCAACAAAGCCACGCCCACTCCGATGAGGCCACACCTACTCCAACGAGGTCACACCTACTCCAACAAGGCCTCTCCTCCCAGTAGCGCCACTCCATATGAGCCTATGGCGGCCATTTTCCACAATAACCAAATGCAATCTAGGAAGGAAAGGGTTTGTTTCATCTTATGCTTCCAACTGACCATGGAGAGAAGCCAAGGAAAGAACTGGAGGCAGGAACCGAGGCGGAGACCACGAAGGAAGCCTGCTTGTGGACTTGCCCTCTAAGATTTACTCAGTCTCCTTTCTTCTTTTTTTTTTTTTTTTTTGAGACAGGGTTTTTCTGTGTAGTCCTGGCTGTCCTGGAACTCACTCTGTAGACCAGGCTGGCCTCGAACTCAGAAATCCGCCTGCCTCTGCCTCCCAAGTGCTGGGATTAAAGGCGTGCGCCACCACCGCCTGGCATCTCAGTCTGCTTTCTTAAGTAACCCAGAGCCACCTGCCCAGGAATGACCCTGCCCACACCGGGCCGGGCTCTCCCATGTCAATCGGCAATCAAGACGACGCCCCCACAGATGTGCCTGCAGGCCAGTCTGATGGAAGAAGCTCCTCAGCTGAGGTTCGCTCTGCCCAAGCTGACAGAGTCAGGAGCATAGCCCCTGTGTTTGTTACGTTCATTCGTGCTTATTCTCCAGCACATGACGGGATTGTGATGAATAGAGGATGTTCTGCTCGGAAACCTTTGTTCCTTACCACCTTGGCTCTGTGAGGACCACCGGACCCTTTTCCTGACCAAATTGTCCAGATGCAGGATGAGCATAGGTCAAGACAGAAAGAAACCAACCATAAGCTTATTTGAGGAGATTTCTCCCTAGCCTGGCTCTTCTGCCTTCATTCCCCTTGCAGGATGCCCAAGACGGGGCACAGAACAAAACCTACACCCTACATTGTACAGTCTGAGATCAAAATGTCAGGAGTGGCCGGGCGGTGGTGGCGCACGCCTGTAATCCCAGCACTTGGGAGGCAGAGGCAGGCGGATTTCTGAGTTCGAGGCCAGCCTGGTCTACCGAGTGAGTTCCAGGACAGCCGGAACTACACAGAGAAACCCTGTCTCGAAAAAACCAAAAAAAAAAAAAAAAAAATGTCAGGAGTGCTAAGGATGAGAAACTCTGGTTTTGGTGCACACATACTGTTGTGGCTTGTATACACTCAGCTTAGGGAGTGGCACTATTTGAAGGTGTGGTCCTGTTAATGAAAGGATAAGGTTGTAAGCTAGGAATCCCCTGTGCCTGAGCCTTCTGCTCCCAAAGGAGCAGAAGTCCAGTCCACACCTTGTTGGCCTGGAAGTGTGCACATATCCCACCCGCCTCCAGGGTCTGACCACGAACCTCTGGGAGTGTCCCTGGAGTGGCTGTGGCAGGGACAGGCATGGCCAGGGGCTGACGGAGTCACCTCGGGGAGCTGCGGGGCTCCTGCCTGGGGGGGCACTTGGGTCCCCAACGCCAGTGGGGGAGGGTGGGTGCGACCCTGTGCGTGGTGGCCACGTAAGCGGAAATGACTTAACTAGTTCTTCCGGCCTCTGTGAGAGGCTGATAGGTTATTAGAGAGCGTGGGTTCGGATGGTTTGAACTGATTGGCTTAGAAGCTTGTGGTAGGTGGGTTCTGTTATAAGTCTATAAAAGGCCAATCCAAGCCAGCCCACACTGGGCTTACTTCTTTTACCCTGTGTGGGGAGGCTGTGACCCCCTAGAGCTCTGGAAATTAAAATCCTCTTGCAAATTGCATCAGGTCTGTCTCTCGTGAGTGTTTCGGGGTGCCGGTTTCCGAGGCATGGGGTGCTGGAGTACCCCCGTTTTTTCTTTCGGATCTTACAGTTGTAGTTGGCATGGCCTTGTTGGAGTAGGTGTGTCACTGTGGGTGTGAGCTTTCACACCCTAGTCCTAGCTGCCGGGAAGCCAGTATTCTGCTAGCAGCCTTTAGATGAGGATGTAGAACTCTCTGCACTGCCTGCACCATGCTTGCCTGGATGCTGCCGTGCTCGTGCCTTGAGGATAATGAACTACACCTCTGAAACCGTGAGCCAGCCCCAACTAAATGTTGTGCTTTGTTTGCCTTGGTCATGGTGTCTGCCCACAGCAGTAAAGCCCTAACTAAGACACATACCCATCGTGGTTTCTGAGTTAGGAGTCTCAAGACTGCCTGGATTCATGATGCAGAAGAAACGACAGGAAGGTCCTAGACCCACTACTGCATGCCCCTGAGCCTGTTCACAACTCCTGGGGAGCTGAACTCAGTCCATTCCCACCCAGTCTGTCTTGTTCATCCTGCCCTAACACCGAGCAACCCCTTATAAAGGGCAGTTCACTGTTGATCTTCCCCTGCCCGAGGGGGTCTGCCCCACTTTACGCACTCCCACCTGCCCAGCCTTATCCCCAGAGTCAGTTTCCCTCAGGACAATAATGAGCACATTTCTGGGACAGAGAGTTGATCTAAATGATAGATCCTTTCTCAGCATGAACCACACACATCTGTCAACCCTCAAATCAAAGCCCCTACCATCCCTGTCTTATCATTCTTTCTGAGAGGAGAAACTAATTTGGTCTCACAGGATTTTTTTTGTCACAAAACAATGACAGTCACCACGACTGCATTTCACGGTTTGTCACGCCTGTACTTTTGCTTGCTTGTATAAGCATAATTGCCATCATTTAAGAAGCACTTACCATGTAGCTGGTGGTTTACATACCTTGCCTTATGTAATTTTATCATTACAACTCTGCGAGTCAAGCGATTTCTTCTTTCTATAGAAGGAGTTGAGATCGAGAAAAGTGAATAATATACCGAAAGTCACACTTGTATTCCTTACTTTTCTCACTGCCGAGACTGCTTACCTAACCAGAAGCAACTCAGAAGGAGGAAGGTTTTGCTTTGGCTTACAGTTCAAAGGGATACAGTCCATCGTGGTGTGAGCAAGCAGGACAGAGAGTAGCTGGAAGCTGAGAGAACAGGAAGCTGGGCTGTTAAACCTCAAGCCCCACCCCTATGCACGCCTCCTCCAGTTAGGCTCCACCCCCCAAAGGTTCTACAACCTCCCAAAACACTTCTATCAACGGGGGTGGGGGGGTGGGGAGGGGGGCACCAAGCGTGGAAACGCGCGAGCTCATAGGTGAGCACAGGGTGGCGGGGGCATCTGACATTCAGACCATTTGTTTGGAAGAAGCTAGGGATGTACACCCAACCCGTCTGCATCGTCTCCAAAGCCCAGAGCTGAGGTTTCGTTCGCCAAATACCTGCCTTTCAAGAAGACTTCCCATGATTCTAGAGACACAGGAGAGTCTGTCTGCACTTCAGAGCTCAGCCCTGCTGATCGTCTTACCTACCTGACCCCTAGGACCCATTTCTTCCTCCTAGGTGGTCAGAGAATAATTTTGCACCTAAACACAATCAATTACATCTTAATTATGTGTTACACTTTACTGTGTGGCCTGGGGCCGGCAGGATTTCTCAGTGGGTATAGGCACCTGCTGCCAAGGTCGACAACCTGAGTTCAGTTCCCTGGGCCCACATACTGAACGGAGAGAACCTGCTCCCAATGTTGTCCTCTGACCTACACACACACACACACACACACACACACAAATAAATAAATAAACAAACAAACAAACAAACTTTCAATAAGCTAAAAATCAAATATGGCCTGAGCACTGGACCAAGTAGCAGCAAAGTATTTCCATCACATCATCTCTAACTCAAGGAACATAGATGTAGATGTCCTCTCCCAGGATGACAGTCCTGGGGCTTATGTGGCTGGCATGGAGCCCTCAAAAAAAAATGGCTTTTTATGTTTGATGATTTATTGAAAATCCTGCTACTCTTTATGGTTTTGTTGTTTGACCCCTTAATGTATGCCAGGCACTGTGCCAAGTGCTTTACAGACATTATCTCATTCACTCTTCAAAAAGAAACTGTATAAAAACCCCATGTACAAAGTGCTACCACAATACCCAGTACACAGTGAGTACACTGACACCCAGAGAGTTTAAGCATCAGGCCCCAAGTCACACAGTAGAATGAGACGGAAGCCTGCGGTTAGCAATTAACCACCTTCCCGTTCATAGATCAGAGCAGGGAGGCTGTTGTAATTAGAAAAGGGGAGAAATGGGAGGGCCTTGCCCAGAATTGAGGCATTTGATCTCCCGGTCCATCTGTGGAACCCTCTGATCACTGGACTTCAGGGACACTGCTGTCCAACTAATGTCCACACCGCCCATTGCCATCTCAAACAGACCTCTGCCTCAAGCCTCCAAAAGGCATCAAAACTGAAGTCCCCCATTGATTGTAAAATTATTTACATAAGCACATCCCCCCCCCCGTGATAGTCAACATTTTGTAGCTATTACAGATTCAAGGCACACTTTTAAGACGGCAGCACGCTCGTTCAAGCAAACAGAAATTTGAGAAACACTTTGGTGCACACCTATCCCTGAAACTGACGCCTTATTTGCAGCCTTGATAACCGAGTCCTTTATGCCAATAAATTGCTTAAGTCGCCGCAACCACCCCCTCGCCCTATTTCTCCCTTGACTTACTCTGCCACCACGGATATGTGATCATGGAACAAATTAGCAGTACCACCTCTGAATTTCCAATGTGTAGCATTGAATGTGACAAACAGCACTGGGGTTTGTTTTTCCCTCCAGCTTATTTGATGACCATACTCATCTTCATTACTAATACACACGGAGTCGTGGCTGTGTTGAATCCAGAGTGGCCCGTGGGAAATGGCTGCAGACATCTCCCGGGTGGCACTGCTGATCTCCTTGAGTACATTGTATGTGCCTTTGGTCTCCCTTACCCCCATCCCAAGAAAATTCATTGATTCTCATGTTTTCGTGATTACTGGGATCCAGCCCACAGACAGAACCCCGTCACTCCTGATCATAATTCCTAAAGATCTAAAACACCAAACTCTTTATGGAAGTGAAAGAATTCAGATTAAAATCTGAAAGTAGGGAAAGGCTCATAGGACTGAGTCCTGGAAAACCCAGATTTCCCATGGTCCTCTCCCAGGGGATGCACACAGACACAATTCTCCTAGCAACAGTGAGAGGAGAAACAAAGTATCTGCGCCGACCACAGATGCTCTCCTGAGCTTTGGTGGGCAGAGTTTTATTGAGGGTCAGCCATACAGGAATGCAGCATGACTGACCTTAGCCACTCAGTCCCCAGCCCCAGAAGAGGTCAAATTGAAACAGCATGGTCCAAAGCAACGTAGATGTAGGAGAACAGGTGTTCACCATAAATCACGATGTCGGCACGAACCATCTGGCCAACCTGAGGTCTCAGGTATACAGAAATACTTTTATCATTCAGAGTATTCCAAAGGTTCAGTGTCCAAGCTCACAGAAGCCAAGCAGGAGCAAGGGTCTGAAGACCTTTGGAGCGTACGGCCTGAGCAGCCCCGGCCTGCCGTGCTAACCTTAAATGCACACTTAATGCATTGGTTACGTTGCCCTTGCTGTATAAAACACCATGACCAAAAGCAATGTAAGGGGGGGAGGGCGGGGACAGGTTCATCTTGGCTTACAGCTCTAGGGGAACAGTCTACCATGATGAGAAGGCACAGCGGCGGTGGCAGGAAGACGGCTAATCACTTGCATCCACACATGGGAAGCAGAGAACAGGAGGTGAAGTTAGCTTCAACACCTTAAAAGCAAACACCAGCAAGAATGTACCTTCTAAAGGCTACATAACCCCACCACCACCACCACCAAGCAGTACCTCCGACTGGGGATCAAGCATTCTTGTACATGAGCCCATGAGGGACATTTTTGGTCAGACCACTGTACTTGGTGTTCTCTCCGTGTGATAATCTGGGCACAGCACCGTGCTGCGTTCCTCGGCTCTTTGCTTAGCTTTCCTCTCTTCCTACCCCCCGAGCAGTCTCCGTCTACCCATCACTCCTCAGAGAAAGGTTTCCAAAGCTCGTGTCCATATTTCCTTAGCATCTGCCCTCATGTACCTATGCTGGTTCCTTCAATAGTTTAATCGCCTTATCTCTCTCTTTTCCTGTCTCTGCTGGAGACTAAAACGTACCCACAATTCTAAAACCTAGGGCAATGCATTGCTGTACAATGAGCACAGAGTAATGGAGACTTAGATTTTTTTTATATTACTATTAATTTTTACAATCCAGTCGTTGCCCCCCCCTCCCAGACCATCGTCCCATAGTTCCTCATCCCATTCCTCCTCCTCCTCCCCTGTCTTCAAGGAATATCCCCCGACCCCACCAGGCCTCCCTACTCCCTGAGGCCTCAAGTCTCTCAAGGGGTAGGCGCCTCTTCTCCCACTGAGACCAGACCAGGCAGTCCTCTGCTATGTTTGTGTCAGGGGCCTCAGACCAGCTCATGTATGTCGCCTGGTTGGTGGCTCAGTGTCTGAGAGATCTCAGGGGTCCAGGTTGGTTAAGACTGCTAGTCCTCCTATGGGGTGTCCCTCTTCCTCAACTTCTTCCAGTCTTTCCCTAATTCAACCACAGGGGTCCCTGACTTTAGACCATTGGTTGGGTGTAAGTATCTGCTTCTGTCTCAGTCAGCTGCTTGTTGGGCCTCTCAGAGGACAGCCATGCTAGTCTCTTCTCTGTAAGCATACATCAGTAATAGTGTCAGGCCTTGAAGCCTCCTCTTGAGATGGATCCCAAGTTGGGCCAATCACTGGGCCTCCTTTCCTTCAGTCTCTTTTCCATTTTTGGAAAAGACTTCCCTGAAGTTCTTTTAGACAGCAACAATTCTGGGCCAGAGTTTTTGATTGTGGGATGGTAACTCCATCCCTCCACTTGATGCCCTCTCTATCTTTCTACTGGAGGTAGACTCTACAAGTTCCCTCTCCCCACTGTTGGGCATTTCATCTAAGGTCCCTCCCTTTGAGTCCTGAGAGTCTCTCACCTCCCAGGCCACTGGTACTTTCTAGAGGGTTCCTCCCCCCACACCCTGAGGTCACATATTTCCATTCAATCTGAGGGCCCTCGGGGCTTCTCTCCTGTCTCCCACAACCCCATGCCTGATCCCCTTTTCCCCTTTCCCAGTCTCCCACCCAGGTCCCTCCCTCTCTCTGCCTTCTGTGATTGTCTTCTTCTCCCTCCCAAGTGGAATTGAAGCATCCTCACTTGGGCCCTTCTACTTGTTAACCTTCTTGAGTTCTGTGGGCTATATCTTAGGTATTTTGTACCTTTTTTTTTTTTCACTAATATCCACTTATTGGTGAGTACATACTATGCATGTCCTTTTGGGTCTGAGTTCCGTTACTCAAGATGATATTTTCTAATTCCATCCATTTGCCTGCAAAACTCATGATGTACGTGTTCTTAATAGTGAAATAGTATCTCATTGTACAAATGAACCACATATTCTGTATCCATTCTTCCATTGTAGAACATCTGGGTTGTTTCCAGCTTCTGGCTATCACAAATAAGGCCACTATGAACATAATGGAGCATGTGCCCCTGTGGCATGGTGGGGCATCTTTGGGGTATACGCCCAAGAGTGGTATAGCTGGGTCTTCAGGTAGACCTATTTCCAATTTTCTGAGGAACCTCCAGATTGGTTTCCAGAGTGGTTGTACCAGATTTGCAATCCCACCAGCAATGGAGGAGTGTTCCTCTTTCTGTACAGTCTCAGCAATATGTGCTGTCACCTGAGGTTTGATCTTAGACATTCTGATTGGTGTAAGGTAGAATGTCAGGGTTGTTTTGATTTGCATTTTCCTGATGATTAAGGACTTTGAACATTTCTTTAGGTGCTTCTCTGCCATTCAAGATTCCTCTGTTGTGAATTCTCTGCTTAGCTCTATACCCCATTTTTTTGTTGTTTTTTTGTTTTTTGTTTTTTGTTTGGTTTGGTTTGGTTTGGTTTTTTCGAGACAGGGTTTCTCTGTATAGCCCCGGCTGTCCTGGAACTCACTCTGTAGACCAGACTGGCCTTGAACTCAGAAATCCACCTGCCTCTGCCTCCCAAGTGCTGGGATTACAGGCGTGCGCCACCACTGCCCAGCTTTATACCCCATTTTTTGATTGGGTTGTTTGATTGTTTTGAAGATTAGCTTCTTAAGTTCTTTATATATTTTGGATATTAGCCTTCTATCAGATGTGGATTTAGGGAAGGTTGTTTTTGTTTTTGTTTTTGTTTTTCCCAATCTGTAAGTTGCCAATTTATCCTATTGACTATGTCCTTTGCCTTACAGAAGCTTTACAGTTTCGTAGGGTCCTATTTATCAATTCTTAATGTTAGAGCCTGAGCCATTGGAGTTCTGTTTAGGAAATTTCCCCCTCCAAGATAGGCTTATCTTTATTAAAACCTACTTTTAATAAAGGTTCTCAAATGCTTTAACCCGCCCCCCCCAGACCCCTTCTAGCCAACTGCTGGATTGGCATGAGTCAGTGGGAGGGACCAGGACCAGCAGGGACACCAGGAGAAGTTCTCTACTGAGCCTCTCTCAGTGAAGAGGAAGACTCGAGACCAAGGAAGCCTTGCAAAGCAAGCCAGGCAGGCATGCTGTCTCTGTCCACCGAGTCCTGTTCATACTCCCTCCAAACAAACATCTCGTGTCCTCCTCGGTAAAACCCTTCATGAGTCTGCATCGTATGGCATATCTAAAAACTTCCAGTTCAGAGTAACTGACTAATATGCTGACCCATTAGTAAAAAAATAGAGAGAATGAATCCATGGGATGGATAGAGTAGTGAAGGAATGCCTGACACAGATACTCTAAGATATAAACGCAAAAATGGAAATATGCAGTGCACAAATACTTAAGCAATGCTATAGCTATTAAAAGGATAAGAGTGAGCCTGTTAAAATAAAAATTTTAATTGAACCTTTCGTAAAGATGTAATTGCATAGCCTGAAGAGACGCACAAGTGTTGAATGTTATTAAAGGTTATGTATTGAGTGTGGAGTCTATTCAGAGAGGCTCAGATGACTATGGGTCAGATGTTGTGTGTCCTCAGAAGAAGGAAAAATAAAGACATCAAAAGGCATGGATGAAATAAAATCCCCATCCAGTGGGAGGCAGAGGATGCAGGGTTGGGTTAAGAGAGTAAAGGAAGAGCAGAAATTCTCACCACCGGAAAGGTCTTCGTCTGATCCGCAGTGTGGACTCACCACGGGATTCCGAGCAGAGGACATGTCAGGAGGCTCCGTTTTTCTTAACTTACAGTCTGACAGAATCGCCTGACGACTGAGTAGCGGTGCCGTGCTTTGTGATTTAACATTGTCAAAAGGAGAGGAGGCCTCACTACTGCTGGTTTCTAGGACTTCAGAAGACTTAACTCACAAGCCAAGAGTTAAGTAAGAACCTGCTTTCTCCTCTTGCTGGAAGCTAATAGCTGGACTGCTTTGCAAAGGGCAGTGAAAGGGATCGTTAAGTCAGAGTGCTCGCCTTCTGGGCTCACAGGTTATGATTTTTTAAAGTACTTTCAAATGGGAAAAGAACTCAAATGAGCGCCATCCCTTTGTGCTGCAAATATCCTTTCTCCTGGCAGCTGGCTTAGGTTTCTGCATACGCACTGCTCTGCCTAATTCTCTGGAGTCTCATTTCAAACCAGACCGCTGCCATATTCCAGTCGATGATACGTCTCCCATGTTCTCAGGGGCAGTGCGGCCCTGATGCTTCACTCTGTCTAGCATTCTGGTATGTCTCCCTTTTGCCCCAAAGCCAGGAGGACTCCTGAACATTCCAACCTTCTGCTTCAGTTGTATTCCACACACCCCAACCCTGTCTTCTGGGTCAGATGACCCTTAACTCAAGCCTGTTTTCTCCTCCAAATAATGATCAATTTGTCAGTCCAGGGAGACAGACAGATTGTTATAATTTTCTGTAGGTGAGGGAAGCATCCTGAGGGCGCCAAAGGCAGCGCCCCCTCTTAGGAATATGCAGGGTCCCTAGAAGAATCCCCATAGCTACAAATGCTAGAACATGCTAGAACACCTGAATCCCGGGACCCCGAAAAGGACAGCATGGATCCCTGTGGTGCTCCCCCCCAACCCCCCACCCCCGTCCAACCCTCATGAGGACCTTCAGAACCTGAGGTACAACTAGACAAGTGGGTGGCCCAGGTCCCCATGTTGAGTTCTTCAGTCCCGTGGGATTCTGGGTATGTCCTGGCACACGTGCTTAAGAGCCTCCAAGGACAAAGGAAGACTAGAGATGCATAAAGGCCTGCAGTCCCTCTGAGGACTCAGGCCCCAGCCTTGGGAATGACCCTCACCCCACTCCTGCCCTCTTCTGTTCATCTGATAAACTGGAAACCACAGAAGATGTCAAGAGGAATACCAAATGAGGGCTATCAGAAACGACTTAAAGTACAAACTGAAATAGCAATTATATGATTTTATCTACAGTCGTGTTGAATGCATAGTCAACCCCAAGCTAAGCCTGGCAAAGGGGGGGTGGGGGGAGGGGGACTCACACTCTCAGATTGCTGACGATATTCAATTTAATACAGAAACCTTAGAGAGTGAGCTCTCCCCAGACCCCAGTATATATATATATATATATATATATATATATATATATGCATAAGCATATCCAGACACTACATATTCGTATATGGACACACTGAGTTTGAGCAACTTAGATACACATAAGAGGGTCTTCATCTATTCATTTGCTCAGTTTATATTTTCTGGGCATTTGTTATACCCACTGGACACAATTCCAGGAACACAAAAATTGAACGTGAGCAAAAACCAAAAATATCCATCTTGGCAACATGTATACCCACCCTTATTTAAATAGCCCTAAACAACCTAAACTGCAAACAACCTAAAAGACCCTCTTAGGAGTCTGGAAGAGCCGTGCCCTGAGCACGCCACATCACCAATGAAGGTGTGTTCTGGGATCATGCTGGGTGTGCCAGAAAGAAACTTGCACACTATTAGATAAAGAATAAAAATAGTCCGGTAAATTGTTTATGGAAACACACATACAAATAAATCAGTTGGAGGACCACCAAACTCGGAATCTTAGCTGAATCCAGAAGGGAGAGAACGGAAAAAAAATCAGGTAAGTTACTTTATTTCTCAAACATCTACAACAGATAGATGCGTGAAAAATTAGCCCGATGATGTTACTAAATTAGCACGCAGATGTTTATTTTAGCAATGCGGGTCCTTTTTCTTCAGAATGGGTACGGTTTTGCTTTTTATCATCATTGTTGTTGATTTTATTATTTCGTATATTGCTGTGTTTGTTCGGGCCCCCATCTCTCCTTGACCCACAAACCGGAGCTTACACTGTCGGCTGCCAGAGTTCAGGAGAGCAAAATCAGTCCGGGCGCGCTGCCTGTCGCCCCCTGGCGGCACAGACCAGATCGGCAGCTCTGTAGAGGCCCAAGTGGAGCTCTGGAAAAGCTGAGCTGGTTTAGGCCTGGGAATTTGTTCAACCTCTTTAAAGACCAATCTGCCATTATCTGGCACAGTCGAGGAGACATGTTCTATTTATTATTCAGGAATGCTGTTTTTAAGGTTTACCCTAGAGAAACTCAAACACGAGCTCAAGGAAATGGGTGCAAATGTCTTTGCATCGTCGGCCCCAATGACCAAAACTAAAAAGGGCACCAGTATCCCTTTAGGAAAACAGATGAGTTAGACATCGCACCCGATGAAATACTCTTACCACAGTGAGTGTCAATGGAAAGCCACGTGTGTCAGTTGTCACATGTCACAACCCATGGTGGCTCCTTCCCTCTCTAAAATACCATTTACGGAAAATTGCAGGTAAGCCAAACCCCAGACATGGTGGGTGGGCCCACACGCATGGACTGACTGCAAAACAGATGCTGGAAGAATAAGGACCAGATGCAGGAGTGGGGACCGCGTGGGCCCCTGGCTGGATGGCAGAATGCGGTTTCTCTGAGAGAAATCAAAAGCAGGATTGCACTCCGGCAATCCCAGAACACGGGAGGCAGAGAAGTCGGCCGGGAGATTGAGGCCAACCCTGGCTACGGTGCAAAAAGGATCAAAAAGCAGGGAAGGAGAGAGAGAGAGAGAGAGGGAGAGGGAGAGGGAGAGGGAGAGGGAGAGGGAGAGGGAGAGGGAGAGGGAGAGGGAGAGGGAGAGGGAGAGAGAGAGAGAGAGAGAGAGAGAGAGAGAGAGAGAGAGAGAGAGAATAAGCCAATGTATGTGTGACCAAAATGTATAATTTAACAGGGCTGGGTGGTGGGTGCCTAGGCACTTCTTATAGTCACCTGCCTTGTTGAATTATCTAATATTTTAATTTGTTTTATGATGGTAGATGTGGGTGGGGGCGATCTGTGCATAGGAAAGCTAGAGGAAGCGGCCAAAGCCCCTTGGCTTAATGGAGCCTAAAGAGAAGACACATAGAGGGGTGTGGCCTCCAGGAGGAGAAAAGCGATAATGCAGGATATTGTAAACGAGGGGGAGGGGCATTGCTGTCAGTGTGCTGGAGCTTTAAGCGGAAGAGTGCGCATGCTATGAGTAGGACAGTCTTCTGTGTTTAAAGTCAGAGGAAGCCGACTGAGAGACGGGCTTGGAGGAGAGGGACGAAGAGGTCCTTGTAGTAACCTGTGCAGAAGTCACCACTGCAGTCATGGCGCCACGAAATGTATCTGTGATATATTTTGAAGAGGAATAGATGGACCCTAGCCAGAGATCTGATGAGAAGCCAGTCTGAGGTTTTATTAAGCAGCAGGGTGGGGGCGGGGTACCGAGCTGAGCAATGTGGTGGGAGTTGAAGAGGGGCTGTAACTAGGGTGGACTTGTGGGTGGTTCCTCACCAAGAGAAGGGTGAAGAATTTCATTCCGCCGTTTGTCAGCCACACAAGTGGAGGCGCAGAGCTGAGGATTGTGTGGTTAGTTCAGAAGTCCGTGGGAAAGGTTGAGTAGGGTCAAGAGGTATAAATTTAGGTGTCATTGGTGTGTTCTTCAAAGCCGTGCAATTAGGCAGACAGTGTAAATAAAAAAGGCTGGGACCAAATTCCAAGCGCCCCCTCCATTCTATTGTAAAGAAAAGAGAACCCAGCAAATAAACTTAACGAAGTAGAAGAATGGGCGGGGGTGTTGCGGGGTATGAGAGATGCCAAGCCCGGAACGTGTTTCAAGTTGGAAGCCTCGTTCAACGGTTGCAAATGTTGCTGTGTAACCAAATAAACAGCGCACGGGCAGGGAACTGGCCCGCTTCCCTTGGAGCAGGCAGTACAGGAGCCTTTATGGTTTTGACAAAGGCAGTTCAGAGGAGTTGGGGCTCTGCAGGGGCGGAGGCCAGATGGCCCGGGGTTGTGGTGAGTGGGGGATTGCAGAAGATTTGTGTATGGGTGGGTCTTTTGAGAAGCTTGGCTCTGAGCAAAGAGGAACAATGAGCCGTGAGACAGGGGCATGGTGGAGGGAATTGTTTACGGTGCTTATTCGCATCCACGTGCAGAAGAAAGGAACACAGTAGAGAGAGAGTGGAGAGCCGCGGAGGAGAGCGTGCAGAAGGGACCTGGAGGAACAAGGAAGGAGACTGGAGTCCAAGCCCCGCCGCTCACTGGATTGAGCGGTGACGCTAACTCTTCTCCACCTGATCCAGGTCCCCAGCCGTTTCCCAGACACTCATTACCTCTCGTTATTGTTTGCTTGCTCATGGGTGTCACCAGCTCCCGGGGCTCAGTACACTAAATCTTCCACTACCATCTCCTCTGAATACACAAGTCTTACAGCCGTCCCCTCCCTATCTGGGCCATGCATCTGCCCAGGGAACTGGAGGGGAAAATAAGCAAACTGAAGAAAATTAATTCTGACCTATTTTATGCATTCCGTATAAATGCATGAAATAGATTATGTTTGACAGTGGTAAACAGAGAAGCCCAAAAAAAAATCCAATTTATCACTTTAATTATATATGCTTTTCTTCCTCAATCTCCGGGGAAGAATAAGCCTCCAGCAGTTTTCAGCCCTTTCTATGAAGCCATTCCCAAATTATTAATGCTGCTCTTAGTAACCACATCTCCTCAGTGACAGATGTCCTATCTGAAGCACACAGGCGAAGTTTAACATGTTACCTGTGGAGGTGCACATGAGGGGGGTGTAAAGGGACATAAAAGCAAGGAACTAGAATTGGGACTCGGAGCTATGAGTCAAAGGAACCGCAGAGACGAAATTGCTCCAAACAGGTGATCTCCTATGCCAGCTAAGGGAGGTACAGGGGCACTTAGTTCTGTGGACACTGGGCCAGCTCAGAGCCAAACAACCACCTTTAGTGAAGCAGTCTCTCTCTCTCTCTCTCTCTCTCTCTCTCTCTCTCTCTCTCTCTCTCACACACACACACACACACACACACACACACACACACACCAACCTCCAACAATCTAGCAGCCATCCATAATATTCCAGTGCAGAAGCAAGAACATCAAGAGGGGATGGGGGGGGGGGACTCTGCTGCTCATTCTAACTCATTCTAAGCCTGTTTTTGCTTTGTTCTCTTTTGTTCATTGAACACATGCTCTGCCAGATATCTAAGTGCAGCAAGGCACAGGGCAAACCTGGTCCGTGCCTTCCAGAAACGTGCAGCCCTGGGGGAGAAAGAACACAGAGGTGGTTGTAACAGCAGATGAAGGTGCCAGATGACAAGGCAGGATGTACGTGCCCGGGGCCAGGCAGTGGTCAGGGCAGGAAGAGGTCTGTCTTCGACAGGGTTCTTTGGAGGAACAGAACAAATAAAGTGAATACCTATTACAAAGGGGATTTATTCAGAGTATATCGTAGGGCATACTAGTGATAACATACTTGCTGACTAACTTGCACTTTGTTTATAATCAAAATCAAGACATTTGATTTCTCATATTTTTGGTTGTGAGCCTATGCTCTAACGGCTGAGCCATCTCTCTGATTTGTATATTGGGATAAGTGACCCCGTTAGCTCACACAGACAGCACCAGGAGAAGACCAGGCTAGGGGGAAGAATATTATTTTTCCCGTTGTTGTGACAACACACATCACAAACGCAACTTAAGGAAGGGAGGGTTTGTTTGGGCTCATGGTTTTTGAGGGCACAGTCTGCAGTCCATCTTGGCAGGGAAAACATGGCTGCAGTGGCTAAGGTAGCTGACCACCCTTGTGGGCCATCAGGAAACACGATGCATGCTGGCGCCCTACTGGCCCGGGGATGGTGCCGCCAGCTTCAGTTAACCCTTCGGGGAACATCCTCAGAGACACGCCCAGAGGTATGTTTCCATGGTGACTCCAAATCCAGTCCAGCTGAGGGTGAAGACTACTCGGTACTGGAAGGGAGGATTCAGACTCGGTTGGTTGAATCGAACGCCTGCGTGTAGCTGTACAGAGCAGCTGGACCCTCGGTTAGACCTTGGCCCAGGAAGACGTACTGGGGCTTCTCTGAATTACCGATAGTAATTTAACCCGTGGCACAGACGAGAACACAGACTAGAGTAAAATGGCCTGGGACCAGAGTCTGCAGAACGCCTTCAAAATCGCTAGAAGGGGGAAGGGCGACTGTGCCTGCAGAGGATGGTGGGAAAGTTCCCTCCAGGGATGGGAGCCGAGAGGGAGACTGTGTCTTGGTTTTAAAGAAGGGGGCAATAATCCACAGGCACAGTGGTGACATTAACTCAAATATCGAGATCAAGCCTGCTTCCGGGATACACTGGAGATGTGACAGAGGCTGGAGACCCACAGGCTGGGTTGAGTTGGGGGAGAGGGTTGCGGGGCGGGGCAGCAAGCACACCTAAAGGTTTCCCAAGCATTTTTGCTCTGTGGTACATAAGTCTATCTTTTTAAAGTTCTTTTTTCCTTTATTTTTTATTTTATTTGTTTGTGTGTGTGTGTGTGTGTGTGTGTGTGTGTGTTTATGCACACCTGTATGCAACACCCATGGAGGCCAGAAAAAGGCATTGGATCCTCTGAGGACTGAAGTTACGATCAGTTGTGAACTACCATATATGGGAGGGGGGGTAAGAACCTCTTCCTCTGGAAGAGCAGCCAGTGCTTGTAACCACTGAGCCATTCTATATTTAAATGTCACAGTCAGTAGCTGAGTAACAGCTAGATAGGAACGTGGCCTTGCCTGCATGCTCTCAGGACTAAGATGGGTATCTTCTAACACCCATAACCATGTGTGGCATCCTGAGGCAAAATGACGCTGGGGAGAGCTGGCGCAGGTGTGACGGGGGGGGGGGAGGGGGAGGGGGGAAGGGCTGCTGCCTTGTTTGGAGCGGATTCAAAGCGAAGACAAAAATAATGAGCAATTTCCTCAGACGCACTAGTGAAAAGACCAAGGTGAGAAGGCATAACCGAATTCATGGGGTGGGGGTGGGGGTTGAACACCATTAGCAGTGCAGTGGAAAGCTCCGAAGAAAGGGTTTCAAGAATCCACTTGCTGGAGGCAGGGCAGGGAGGGGACAGTGAAAATTCAAGTTACCCCGTATGTGAAGTGTAGTTCTCTGCATATGACTAAAGATTGGGTGTCATTATTACCACGATACAAACGTTTGGCCTGACCTTCAATACGGTTAAGCCACCAGCTCAGGTAGTCCACTCACAGAGCAGCTTAACCAAAACTATGATGAGTATTGTTTTCTGTCTCCAGCATCCCTGGGGACTACACTTTGATGCATCTTGAACCTCACGTTCTGAGCCAGGACTAGAGACACAAAGATGAGCCGGATTCCACATTTGACTTTGAAAACACCTGAATGTGAAATGGAGGAAGATTTTGATTAAAAACAAAACAAAAAAAATGAATACAATATGGTGTGGTAAACGGAATAATGGGGGGAAAATGCCTTAAGAAGCACAACGACTATACCCCAGTGTGTGCCTCTCTTTTTCTGAGCTCAGGGAGCTACAAATAGAGAGGCGCGTTGAGGACGTTGGTCAGCTGTGGGGATTATTGAAAACACAGGTGGAAGAAAGGGTGGACGAGTAGGTGGAGAGAGAAGTGACATTTGCAGACTAATTTCAAAACTCTTTTGTTTCAGATTTTATGTATTTATTTATTCACTTTACATCCCAATCACAGCCCCCTTCCCCCCTCTCCTCCCAATCCCAACCTCACAAGCCCTTCCTCCCATCCCCCCTCCTCCTCTCCTTAAAGAAAGGGAAGTCTCGTCGGGTTGTGGTGGCCCACACCTGTAATCCCAGCACTCTGGAAGGCAGAAGCAGGCGGATTTCTGAGTTCAAGGCCAGCCTGGTCTACAGAGTGAGTTCCAGGACAGCCAGGGCTACACAGAGAAACCCTGTCTTGAAAAAACCAAATCCAAAAAAGAAGAAGAAGAAGAGGAAGAGGAAGAGGAAGAGGAAGAAGAAGAAGAAGAAGAAGAAGAAGAAGAAGAAGAAGAAGAAGAAGAAGAAGAAGAAGAAGAAGAAGAAGAAGGTGTCTCCCAGGCCCCCCTGGGACATCAAGTCACAGCAGAACTAAGCACTTCCTCTCCCACTGAGGCCCGGCAAAGCAGTCCAGCTAAGGAAAGGAGATCCAGTGGCAGGCAACAGAGTCAGAGACAGGCCCTGCTCCAATTGTTAGGGGACCCACATGAAGACCAGGACGCACATCTGCTACCCAGGTGTCGGGAGCCTGGGTCAGGCCCCGCACACTCCCTGGCTGGTGGCTCAGGCTCTGTGAGCCCCCATGGGCCCACGTTGGTCGGCTCTGTAGGTCTTCTTGTGGCCTTGAGCCCTCTGGCTCCCTCGGTCCTATCCCCAACTCTCCCACAAGACTCCCACGTTCCACCTGATGCTTGGCAGCGGGTCTCTGCGTGTTTCCATCTACTCTGGATGAAGCCTCTCGGGAGACAGCTACATCTGCAAAACATAGCAGGGTATCATTACTAGAATCAGGACTTGTCTCTCTCCCATGGGGTGGGTCTCAAGCTGGGCCAGTCTCTGGTTGGCCATTCCCTCAGTCTCTGCTCCATCTTTATCTCTGTGCATCTGGTAGGCAGGACAAAGTTTTGGATCAAAGGTTTTGTTGGTAGGTTGACGTCCCCCTCCCTCCACTGGATGGCCCACCTGGCTACAGGGGGTGGCTACTCCAGTCTCTATATGCTCAGCTTCTAGGAGACTCCGCTAAGGTCTCCTCCACATCACTGTCTCCAGTCTCTGGCTTGTTCCAGAGGTGTCCCACCCCCACCCCCAATTTCCGTTCCCTCTCTCCCAGTCCCCTCACTCCCTTCTCCACACCTGATCTCCATCCCCTGCTTCTCCTCCTCACCCCCCTCTCCCACCCAGGGCCCTCCCTCTAAATCTCACTTAGAGTGGGAAAATAACTTTCTTAAAGCAACTGCTGTCCATGTGGCCACAAGGGGTCGCTGCAGACTTGACTCAAACAGTTTCCCATTGGCCCTTCCAAGTTCTGCCTGGCTGCCTCGGGGGTGGGGGGTGGGTGGGGGGGTGACAAAAGGGGGGAATGAGGGGTGTTGGCCAGATGCCTCCTAGTGATGATTCCTCCCTTGAAAGCCCAGAGTTCAGTTCAAGTCTGGCTCCTCCCTTTACCTTACGGTTCCCCTTTCGGCTCCTGTCCTAAGTTTTAAGCATGTATTACACATCTCCAATTTGTCCTGTCTTTAGAACCTAACTCAGAAGTGTTCTGGGGTCTTTCTTGGACGTCTGCTTCCGGCAAACCACGTGGGCCCGGACACAAGCTGAACAACTTAGTACCTGAACTCAAGTTGCTTCATCTTTTGGACCTCCCAAGAAGTGACATTTGGGAGGGAGTCTCGCAGTGCCGGGCGGCCCGGCTCACACCTCTAGCAACGCTAGCCTTCATCAAGGACTTCCTCCTTGTGTGCTATGGCTCTCATCCTGTGGTAATCAAGAAGGCTGCCAACAGCCAAGTGTAACGTCAAACGTTACAGTTGCTGAAACAAAAGCCAATACAGTTGTAGTTCCTCAGCCTCGCCAGACAGTTTCAAATATTTGATATCTACGGCGCAACCGAGAGCCACCACAGGAAGCAGCCAGGGAACATTTTCAGTGTCTTAGAGGGCTCCGAGAGAGGCTTAAGCACCTCATGGTTTTAAATCTCAGGAAACCTCCAAGAATAATCATTTGTTCGCCTTAGAGATAAGGTCTCTGAAACCCAAAAGGTTGTAAAACTTAGCCAAGGTCTCTGATCAGATCAAGAATGAAAGCAAGGATTCAAGCTTGGGTGGTTGATTGACTCCACACCTAGCCTGCTGCCCCCACACCCAGAGCTGTCCGCAGTAACTGTTCTCCTGAGTTCCCCTCTGATCTCTTGGGAGCTAAACTGACATTTCTCAGCCTCCAACAACCACTGGCCCTCACAGCTGTTGTCCTGACAGTGACCTACACAGTAGGGTACCGGGGCTTTTCCAGCCTGTTTTGTAAGAGAATCCTCCCACCTTTCTGTCCAATCCCCTGCAGGGGTGGCTAGCCTGCAGCCAAGGATATGAGTACAGTCCAACAGAAAATTCTATGCCCGCTCAGAAACCTCTGCAGTGTCTTTGTAACTCTGGGTGGTTCTCGGGTAGACTTTGTTGGCGACGGTGTTGGGATGCAATGCGAACACCGCATGATGGGTTTGGACCCTTTCACTAACCCATAGTAGGTCTACCATTCAGGGTAGGCTGGGTCCTAGAAGATTTGTGACCTCGGCAGGTTTGCAACCTCGCTGCTACTCTCCAGAGTCACCTTCGTCCACCTCTGAAGCTACAGCGGCATATCGCCCACAGCGGGTGGATGATGGCCTAGGACTCACTTCACACCCACAACTGCTGGGACACAATGACAGTAGACGAAGCCAGGGAGGTGCTTTGAGCCTTCCGTGCTCCCAACATCACAGGTGCTTTGTGTGTGAGGCCGCTCTGCCCCCTTCATCGGAACCGACCTGTGCCACTCACTGGACCCGCTGCTGAACAAAGTTGAAGAAAAACCAGAAATCTGCAGGCAAAGAATGGACGAGGAATATGTAGGTGTTAACCCCTCCAGGTGAGGGGGTAAGACACAGGACTCTCTTCGCTCCTTACGACGTGAACCCTAAAGCGATCTGACCACAGGAACACTACCTAGCAGAGTCAGAGTCACATGGGGTTCCCACGGCCACTAAATCAGAGAATCTTTGGCCAAAGCGAGAGGAAACTCGCTCTCTCTGGTCTTGCCTTCATCAGGAAATGGATATCTTCTCTGAATACATAGTGTTCAGCTTCAGACCCTGGGACAAGGGACTGAGACGTTTATTTTACACACCAAAGCGGACTTGGCCTCTAGGTTCTCCCAGCATCCCTCAGTCCTCTCTCTCTCTCTCTCTCTCTCTCTCTCTCTCTCTCTCTCTCTCCCTCCCTCCCTTCCCCCTTTGAGGAGCCCAGAGTATCTGCAGCTTCACTTGACCACAAACCCTCCAGCCCTACATTCTCTTCACTTCAGTAAAACCACGCGGCCTGCATTAATTCCTTCGGATTGAGGAGAGGCTGGGACTGCTCCCGCGTTTTCAGGGTCATTACTGTCACCTCCAAGCCTGACCTCGACCCGAACTGGTTAGAAGCATTTTCCTGCAGTGAATAAGATTGCTTTTGGTTAATTCTGACTTCGGGGGGTCCTCTCCTCGTCATTTACATACCCGTGACCCCAACACTCTCCCTCTCTGCTTTCTCTTTTTCCCCCCTCTTCTCTCTCCCTTCCATTGACAACTTTCCTAGCCCTTTTCTTGGGGGTCCAAGAGCAGCTTCGCAATAAACCTGTGTTTATATGTATGTATAATGTCTGGCTCGAATTGGCTCATTTCACTGGTGGAGAAATAACTTGCCACATAGAACTTCCCGCCCAGACTTCCTCAGAAAGCCTTACTGCCAGAAAACCCCTCTTGTAATTTGACCAGGTTCCTCCATGTTTCTTGTCCTGTGTTCTGTTCTGTCCATAGAGACAACGGGGAGCTCTGCGAGGGACCTTTGAGTTCTTTCAGTTTTTATCTATTACAAATAAAGCTCGTATGAACACACCTTGCATGTCTTTTTTAAGAGGTATTTATTTATGTTCTGTATGTAAGTACACTGCAGCTGTACTGATGCTTGTGAGCCAACACGTGGTTGCTTGGAATGAAGGCTGCTCACTCCAGACGGCCCTATACACTTCTGTCAACCCCACTCACTCGCTCCAGTCTAACAACGTGGTTTTATTATTTATCTAAGTACACTGTAGTTGTCTTCACACGCACAAGAAGAAGGCATCAGATCTGATTACGGGTGGTTTGGAGCACCACTGTGGTTGCTGGGATTTGAACTCTGGACCTTCAGCACCACTGAGCCATCTCCCAAGCCCTGGCATGTCCTTTGATGCCCGTATATGTGCATTCTCAGGAAAATGCTGGGTCATCATGTAGCCCCACTTTATCTTTAGTAAATCCGGCCACACTTATTCCCACAGTGGTTGAATCCATTTCTGAGTCTGTTGGCTCAGCAGCGAATCATATCAGGGAACCCATGGTGGTGTCCATTACCTCACGGCTGCTGGGAAGCAGAGAGAGGCAGGAAGAGCCCGGATCACACATCCTCAATGATGCATCTTCCCAGTTAAGCTCAGCCTCTGAAAGCAGACCCAAGGTCCAACCTCTAATACATGTGTTTTGAGACAATATTCTAGAGCCAGACTATAACGAGGAAAGACTCCATCGGGCTACTGGAGGGATGAAAGTCGAGTGGCCAGTGGTTTCAGTAGTTCTCTGTCACCCAGGGAGGCTGAGACTGAATTCCAGCCGTCTCTGAAGCTTTCCAGAGGATACTCCATGGCTACAACACACCCTGGTTCCCTGGCATGAGCTTTGTGAAGACAGAGAACATGCTTATTATTGATTTATCTGACTCTTTCATACATTCTGGTGAATAAAATCAATTTATTATTGAATAAAGTGAATGTATCATTATCAATTTATTGTTTATTAAATTTATTTTTAATATTTATATTTGATTTATTTATGTATTTACTGAGTATTATATATTGTGCTCATATAATACATTTATATATTATATATAACTAAGAGGAAATGCCATTGTGAGATTACCAAATTTCTTCCCCACTTTCTGTTGTGAAATGTAATATGCAGCACACAGGGGGGGTTACCTTTGGCAGGCCTGAGGCAAGATGCACCCCTGAGAAATTATGCCATGCAACAGATCTGGTGTAAAAAGTGTTTACTGGGGGAGGAGAGTGAGGAGCTGGGAAAGAGGCAGAGGCAGAGAGAGAGCCATGAGCGAGGGTGTGCACAGGAACTAGAGAGAGGAAACTCGGGGAGGAAGAAGAGCGAGGGCGAGGGAGAGACATCTGGGATGACTGGACACCTTTTGACAACCTCACACTCCTGGCTACCTGGTGGCTTTGGTTTCCGAAGGGATAGGTTTTGGTGCAGGTTCTTGAAGGGCAGACAAGGGCTACCACTTCCTCAAGCCTTGACACCTCTTATATCAGAAGGGCCACCACTCACCCCAGGTCAGAAGGACTAGCGTCTCTCTCCAGCTTCAGCTCTGCCTCCTGTCTGGCCTGCTCTGCCTCAGGAAAGGTGCCATGCTGCTCTGGATGGCTCTACTGCTCTGTGGTGAGTAAAGGGGCCCTGGCGCCCCTTCCTGCAAGTCATCTTTAAGACCCTGGTCATAGTCTTTCCTCTCCAGAGTCACAGAGAATTAGAGCTTGAGAAAAGTGTGGGCAAGCTTAGGGGAACAGGCACAGTGTGGAAGAATTTCTATCTTCTTTGCAAAGGTTCTTAAAAATACGGGTCCTCAGTTAATCAGAAATAAACTAGAGAAATGGACTCTGAGATCCCACTGCTTATCCTAGTGACTGTACTATGAAACAGTTTTTGAGACTCTGCTAAGGAAAGGCATCCCCTGGGAGGATGGGGGGAAGCGCAGAGACAGGGGTGTAAGGGCTGCTCATTTTGTTTGGTAATGAAGAGACTTGCGAGGCTTCGTTCTTATGAAGCCTTAGAATTCTCCGAGTACCATTTACTGAGGGCCAGAGCTCTCCCTTGGTCAGAAGTCCTGCACACTACCATCCAAAGCCCTCCTCAGGCTGTCACGCCTCTTCTGCCTATGCTGTTCCTCTGACGGTAATATGATGAGCTCTGCCGTCTTCCTGGTCTTTGGGGCTGGTTTGTAGTCAGTAATCCATGTCTCTCTCCTCCACATCTCTCCAGCCACTCATGCCGTGGCCGCTCCAGAGTGACAGCTCGCAGTGCGGAGGGTCTCTGACCCCCTAAACGCAGCTCAGCCTCCCCTAGGTTCGATGGGTTATAACTTGTATATATAATTTCCGTTGGCACTTTTCTTAGTTAGTTGACCTCATGGGCAGGGCTGGAGAGGAGGGCAGAGAAAGAAAGAAACATTATTTTCCAACGTACTATTTGCTTGTTTGTTTCTCTACCGTTTGCTTGTTCCGGTTTCTTTCATGGAACAGACAAGCAAAATGATTCCAAACTGTGAGCTCTTCCTGGACAGAGCCTGGGAAGATGTAGGGTTGTGGGAAGCGGCTGCTGTGCTCTGGATTCTTCTCCCTTCTACATCACAGGGCCACTCTGTGCTCTAGGAATGGCCATCTTGGCAGGTGACTGGCACTCATGCCACTGCAGGGGCAAGGCTACCTGTGCTGAATATACTTCAGTAGAAGGTTCACAGGGTAGTGGGGTGGAGTTCTATGACCTTGTGGAAGGAACGGACCCTGGGACTTGTCTTGATATCAAGTCCAAGACACCTCAGGTTTGAACCCAGGATCTCATAGCAAACTGCAAATTTAGGGAAAGGGAGGCAGTGACCATCTTTGTGGAGAACTAGACACAAATGGTCACACTTGATGCCTAGGGAGCCCAGAAATCAGCTTAAGGCACATACCCCAGGGATGGGCATGTGTTAACAGTTGCAGGAAAGCACACAGCTGCTATTTCCTCTCAGATGTGGACAGAAAGAAGAAAAACAAAACAAAACTCCCAAATGTCTGCTCTGTCTCATATAGCCATTAGAACTTTCTAGAGCAGTTTTTTTTTAATCCCTATTAAACAATGGGGAGGAGCATGGCTCTCAGAAATCTTCCCTGAGTAACCCAAGTAAAAAGAGCAAGCCAGAAAAGGGAACACCTTTCCATCAGAGATTGAGTCCCATGCTTTTTCCATTCCTGCCTTCTCGGCAGACGTATGTGGAAATAGCATGCAGTGTGTTGTCATTATAATGGGCAACAATTATTGCATATCAGTTATTAGGTATCTAGAAGGCTGGAGGTCTGTGCATCAAATAAGATGGGATCTGCCTCCATATTAAATATGGGACGTTTGAGGGACTGACTTCAAACCAGACCCAAGGACCAGTTAGATGGCAAAGCTCACCATACTCCCTAAAGAGAGACAATGTAGCAAAAATATGTTGGCAAATTAACAAATAAGACAAATTCAAACCAAACTTGATGGAGAAGACTTGTCATGTTAGCACCTGGGAACCAGAAACAGGAGCATGCCCATGAGTCAGAGGCCAGCCTAGGCTATATGATGAGTTCAAGGGCAGCTTGGGCTACGGAGTAAGATCTTGTCTCACAAATAGATTGGAATACTGCCAACCCTCTGAAGAGGACAAGTAATAGGTCTGCAGAGTACTGGTACTCTGGAAAGTAACAGTGATATTATAGGATTATATGAACATGAGGATTCTTCTGATCAGAGTCCTAGGGAAGGCCTGTCCGCAAAGACAAAATTTGACCAGAGATAGTGTAGACGATTAGGGGAAGGTGTCCACTATGTTTGCTAGGTAATTGGTTGGGGAGGGGGTAGTTGAGGGGCTTAATGGTTAGATGGTTGGGTGATTGTATCCATCCAGCAGCCATGGAGAACTGGGTACCCCTGGAAGGAGAGGTGGGGATGAAATAGAACAAGCAGGCAAGAGAAATGACGAGAACCCAGACAAAAATTCGGATCAAAGCTCAAGCGTTTAACTTTTAGCTCTGCATTTATATAGGCAAAGGCCAAAGACCCATTCTTTGTTTCAGCTGGACTGAGTAGCAAAGTGCGCTCAGTAGGTGGTCAGCTCTTCAAAGCTCAGGCAGGGAGAAGCAAATCAGCAAGACCAGGCAAGGACTCCAGCAGGATTATAAAAAGGGTCAGAGACTAGGTTAGCCAACTCAAGGCGTGGGGGAGGACACAGGTGACAGATGGATGAGTGGCTTGGGGGCTGGGTGTTTGGAACTTCAAAATGAGATGAATACCGGTTGTTCATGTGAAAGTTTTCTGCTACTTAATTGTATCACTTTCGTCTCTTGCAGTTTCCATGACTGACGGTCAAGGTGAGTCACCAGTTGGAGGGACACGGTGGGACAGTAAGGCAGTGCTCATGGATTAGGGACATCAGTGGCTCTCCGGGCAGGACCTCCCTCTCCAGATGATTACATGGTAATTCACTGGGCCCTGAGATTTCCACAGTAATGTCCAACATGCAGAGGGCCTGAGTTTAACTCTCAGCAACCATAGGGTGGCTCACAACCATCTGTTATGAGATCTGATGCCCTTTTCTGCTGTGTCTGAAGACAGTGACAGTGTACACATATAAATAAAATAAATCTTTTTTTTTAAATGCCCAACATGTAGCCAAGGGATGCAAGGAATTGGGGAGAGCCCTGGACCAGCTCAAATACACACATTTCACCTCCGAGGACCACAACCGCTAAGGAGTCTTCGGGCTCTGACTTTCTGAGTTCTCATGGGGCCTGGCTTTGGAAGTCATTCCAGATTCCATGCATGAGAGCAATGGACACACTCTAGGGGGGATATCTCTCTCTCTCTCTCTCTCTCTCTCTCTCTCTCTCTCTCTCTCTCTCGTTGGTCTCATAGTCCAGCCTGACCTATACAGATCAGTCCTCAGACTCCTGGGCTTCACTCCCTGGGACTTTCTTCCTCAGCCTGGATTCATGTCTCCCCAGAGTTGTTCCAGAATCCTGTGCTGAGCCAGTATATCTCCTCGGAATCGAGCGATGTGATCCTGAAGTGTATGGTAAAGGTGGACCCCAAGAAGTCAGCTATACAGCTATTTTACTCTTTCTACAAGGACAACCATGTCATTCAAGACAGGAGTCATAACCCAGTATTTTCCACAGAGTTCAAGGAGGAAAACTCTGGGTATTACCAGTGTATGGTGGAGACTGAGGACGGCATGATTCAAAAGAAAAGTGGCTATCTGGACATCCAATTCTGGAGTAAGTAGATGAGGGAAGAGAGATACTCCTGATGGGTCCAGATATCAGGCAACAGGATTCCCTGGGAGTAGGTACGGGGCTTCTTCCGGAGAAAAGAGATCCTGCGTCCTGGGCAGTCAGCCTGACTCTCATTCTGTTTGCCCCTCCCGCAGCTCCTGTATCCCAACCTGTGCTCACTCTGCAACATGAAGCCACTAACCTTGCTGTAGGAGACAAGGTGGAGTTTCTCTGTGAGGCCCAGCAGGGCTCCCTTCCAATCTTTTACTCATTCTACATTGATGGAGAAATCCTAGGGAAACCCCTGGCTCCCTCTGGCAGAGCTGCCTCCCTCCTCGTCTCTGTAAAGGCCGAGTGGAGTGCCAAGAACTACTCCTGTGAAGCTAAAAACAACATCTCCGGACAAATAAGCGAGCTCAAGACGTTCCCCTTGGTTGGTATGTCCTGTCCCACACAATCTCTTAACCCCCTGTGACTGTCAGGAGTCAGACATCACTCCTCTGTAACCTCCCACCATACCTGCTTCGCTGAACACAGACCCCGGTTGGAGTGTGTGGCAGAGGGTGGGGTCCCCATGGGGAGGGGTGCCATGGCCAACCATAGCATGATTACTCAGGCAAGCACCTTCTGAGCCATCTCCCACTCCCACTTTCAAGGCTGCTCCAGGACACATGCTTTCCCTCAAGGCTGTCCTTGTGTCTCCTGTGCTGCTTTGGGATGTATTTCTGAACAGTTCTTCCCCCAGTCTCAGGTACTGCATGGACCAAGAGCAACATGCTAAGTCTCTGGCTCCCTGCAAGCATGGCGGCGGGGTGGTCATTGCTGCTGCGGTTCTAATTTGTTTCTTAAACCCTGTAAGAAAGACGGTGAGTAACTCTTTTCAGATCCTTACTTGCTAAATCCCTAACATTTCCCAGCTCTTGATATCTTTGACGTTAGCATGTAGCACTACGGGTTTCCTTGTGTGTTACAGTTGGTGGCAGTTATTTTTATGTCATCTTTCCCCTGTCATCCCTCTTGAGCCTTTCTGTCACCCTTATGAGGAAGTTAATACCATCACCCTTTCCGTGGTTAACAGAACTAAAGGCTTCTCAGATATGATGCCTAATAAGGTTATATACACTTGGTGGTAGCTGAGTTGGGACAAGAATCTAAGTAAATAATCCCTAGTTCTTCCTATGTCCAAATAAAATAGGAGTAAAGGGGTCTGTATTCTCTTGGGGAAGCCAAAAGATTGGGGGAGATAAATACCAACATCCAGAAATGAATGTCTCTCTTTCCACAGCCAGACCTGAGACACCCACCCCCAAAAGACCCAGTAAAGAGGAATCCCTGCCCTTTTCTCATTCTTTGTCCTGCCTCCCTATCTGCCTCCCTGTACTGACCTAACTTTCCTACAGGACAGTCCCTTCTATGCATCAGTGGATAACAGGAGATATAAATGAGATTCCCATCAACGATCTGGATCCAAACACCACGACCTGCCAAGATCCCCTTGGTCTTTACAATGATGCTCTCTGTTAGTGCAATGTCTTCCTCCAGCATAAACCCATCTCTAGCCTCCAGCCTCCAGCCTCCAGCACTCTGCAATGTTTCCAAATTCTCTTTGTGGACCACCCTGTTCCTAGCCCAGCAGTAAGGAAGCCTTGGTACCCTATTCCTGGCCAGGGGCTCCTGAACTGTGGGTTCTCAGAGTGGGAAAACAGGCAATGGTGGGGTAATAAAAAGTCCCCACCTTGGCGCACGCACACGCATACACACACACACACACACACACACACACACATGCCCTATCAGCCATCCAGATCAGGACCAGGAAATACCAAGCCCCTCATGGCCACTTACCAGACAGCCTGCTGAGAAGACTGAACAGCTCAAGACCGGCCATCTACAGGCAGAGGACCTCCATGGGCCAGCCAGAGTGTATTTGCAGACCCCAAACCATTACTACTCCCTCAAGAGAAAAACAACCCCCTGGTATAAAGATCAAGTCACAGACGTGTCAGCTCAGGGGGGACGACCGTGGCTAATGCTCCGGCTGCCTCCAGCCCTTCCACGTCTTCCCAGGGAGCCAGACCGCCTCCTTCCTGAGTTGTCCAGTTCCCGCCCTTACTACACCAGGAACCCAGACTAGTGCCAGCCTGAAGTGCTTTCAAGAAATCTGTGACAGGCACAAAAATCACAGCAAATATTTAGAAACTTTTATGGCAATCTGACAGTAATTGTATGTTTGTTTAATAGAATCATAAAATTAGAGTTTGTCTTTTGTAGGTATGCTTTTTTTTATTCTGTTTTTCTAGTTATTTGCTTTTATTATAGTCTACACAAGTACAGGTCCACAATGAATCTAAACACACACACACACACACACACACACACACGCACGCACGCACAAGCACACACTTCTGCCTGCTCAGGAACTTTTTGGTCCTCACTGGTATCTGTCGCCACAAATCTATGTACACAGCTGAAAACCTTTTCCAAAAAAATAAAATAAAATAAAATAAAAATCCTTCTTCCTTATTTAGAAAAGAATAAACTGCAATTGTTTTTTTTTTTTTCAAAAACAATCCATTACTTGCAAAAGAGAGAAGGAAAGGAAAGCTCCCCGCAGCTCAGACAGCAGAGCTATCCGAACATGCCCATACTTTTCAGGCCACACTATCCCTGCTTTGTGGAGTAAGAGCATCCAGCCCACAGCCCCCATCCTGGGACGGGGGCGGGGGTTGGGGTGGACAGTTCGTCTCACAGGGAAAACAGCACAGAGCCAGGTGACACTAAGGAAGGGCACCGGAGAGAACTGACACCTGCTGCCTGCCTCAGGTCCCTGAGAGCACTGACCACAGGCCCGCACACCCGTGGCACTCAAACATTCCATGCTGTGAACAGTCTTTTTTTCTCCAAGTCAGAGCTAAATGCAAATGGTTGTGTATCAGGAAGAACGTGGTAGTCATGCCTTTCCTGGGGACCCGGGCTCTATAGGATCACATGGATTGGGGATATTGGGTGCAGCAGCCTGGAATTGCCCCTCAAGGGAAGGAGGAAGAAACACACACTTGGGAGGTCCGTGGCTGCCCTCTGCTGGCCTCCTCTGGTACTCCAGAATTTATGTGCTGGCTAGGCTCAGTCCAATCCATTCACAGGAAACCTACCTCTTAACATATGGGGATTGGGAGTGCAGCTCGACTGGTGGAGTGCGTGCTAGGAATTGGGAAAGCCCTGGAAGCATCTCAGAAACGCAGTGGGTGGTGAGCTCCTGACGCCTCTGCATTCACGAGGCGGAGACGGGAGAAGTTCAATGCCATCTTCAGCTACATAACGATTTCCAGAACACTCCAGGCTATATGGGATCCTGTATTGAAGATTGTGGTCTCTTAAAAAAAAAAAAAAAACAGTTATGTTATGTGAATATGTTTTCTTGTTTTAATCCTAGAAGTGAAATAAGAGGCTGCTTCACTCCAGGTGATTGTGATTTGCCTCATGCACTGGCAATGGCATGATTTTTGCCAGCTGTAGATAATTTAATTGGAGGGCTCTGGAGAGGGTATAAATGATAGATCCCAGAGAGGGACAAGGGTACTATGAAGTAGGAGGCTGCTGTTCTTCCTGCTCCTGGTTCCTGTTCTGGTTTGTCATGTGATTGTGATCAAGAGAAGAAGTTGGAGACATAACTATGAAGATTGGACTTTCCCTGAGGAACCCGATGCTCTGTTCAAAAGAAAGTAGTCTAAAGAGGTCTATGCCCCCTTTCCCCTCTACCCTTCTTTCTCTCTTACCTTGTGTTTGTGAGTTAGAATTGGGGTGGAATAAAGGTTGGAAGGGAGGTAGAGGTTTAAGAGCCTAATAATGTAGCTTTAAAAAATGTCTCGTGTGTGTGTGTGTGTGAGAGAGAGAGAGAGACAGAGAGACAGAGAGACAGAGAGACAGAGAGACAGAGAGACAGAGACGCAAAGACAGAGACAGAGAGAGACAAAGAGAGAGACAGAGACACAGAGACAGAGAGAGGTCGAGTGAGAGGTCGAGAGGTCGAGAGAGAGGTCAAGTGAGAGATCGAGTGAGAGATCGAGAGATTGAATAATGTCTGATTATTGTTATATATATATATATATATATATATATATATATATATATATATATATATATATGGCTATGTGGCCATACAGTTAAGATGCAAGACAAAATGGAACCAAGAGGGCTGTGTGCCTCGGGATTCTTGGGATTCCTTTCAATTCCAAGCTGGTTTAGATGTGGCTAAGAAACAAGGTCTACATGTTCATTTATATGAGCAGTTCCTGTGCCCTCTGTGGCCTCAGTCTCCTCTGCACTCCAGGAAACAGCAGCAGCCTGCAGGACCTAGAGCCCCCTGCCCCTGCCCCTGCCCCCGCCCCCACCCCTGCCTCTTGCTGCACACAGAGTGTTGGCAGAGAGTCAGTGGAGGAACTCCATCATTTCAAAGAGTGGTCCAGGTCTACTTAATTTCTGGAATCTTTCCCACACATGGAGCACAGCAATCGGGACAGCCGCCTTTATCATCAGCACCGGATGGCTGCCACCCAGTTTGTGAGTTCTGACCTCATGGGGATTCTTCCTATGGATGCTCTATAAAAGTTTATTTGATGCCTTGGTCTGCAGGAGATGAGAACCCTACAAGTGTTTGGTGAAGGATGACGTATAAACGAGCCTCCAGTTCCCCTCTCTACCTCAATAAAACTCCACGGTGGCTTTGTTGCCTATACGGCCTTCCTTCGCAACTCTAGAAAGGAATCTCATCGCCTGAAAAGCAGAGAGGCCCTAAGATGAACGTCCCACTGGCCCAGGCCCCTGCATCTACCACACACACACATTGTTCTTCCTTCTCTCCCACTCTGTACACCATAGCGTCCCTCGTCCACCCCCTGTCCCTCCACCCCCACCCCCTGGACTCACTGAAGACATTGTCTCTTCTACCTCTTTATAAGTTAGAGCCAGGCAGGACATGATTGAGTTGGAAGAGACCCTCTATGCCAGCGCCATCTCAGGGGCTACCAGTAAGGAACATCCAATACACCCATTCGGAAGTGGTGACAGTAGACATTTCTAGGAAGTGGCTGAAGCAGTGCTTTCCCAAGCTCTTCTGTCTCAGGCTCAGTCTTCCCACAGCTGCCCAAGAAGGCTGGCTAGGGGAGGGGCCTCTGGAGCCCAGCAGCAAGGCGTCGGCCGGCAGATCTCACAGGTGTGTCGTTCCAAGGTATTGAAAAAGAGCATTTCAAACCTGGTTAAAGGATCTATTAGCAATCCGCAGAGCAGCAACCCACCTGCAAGATTAGCAAAGGTGCCTGGTGAGCCCAACAGAGCGGGGGCTTTGCAGCCAGAAGGAAGGGGCCAGGAGAAGCCGATCCGATCCGAGGCAGGGGAAGCCACTCAGGCATTTCAAAGGTAGAGTCCTGATAGGACTGAAACTGGGCTGGAGCCTTAACTCGGTGATAGTGTGTCTGCCTAGCATGCATAAAACCTGCGGTGCCCCATAAACTGGAAGCGGTGGGGCATGCCTGTAATTTCAGCAGTTAAGAGGTAGGACAAGAGGGTCAGAAGTTCAAGGTCACCCTCTCTAATCAGTGAGTTCAAGGCCAGTCTGTAACATACAAGACCCCGTAAACATTAATACATGCACACACACAGACACACACACACACACACACACACACACACACACATATATACAGGTATCCTTCTGGTTAACTGATAAAAAAAAAAAAAAATCTTGTCTTTTAGAAACTCGCCCAGTAGGAATAACTCCAATCTACTTTGGTCTGGTCAGGATCTCAGTCCACAACGGTCTCCATCAATTTTGAATGAGTACTATCATTCTGACAGTCTTCTTCAGACCCCGCTGTACATTTCCCAGTAACACGCTGGTCCTTTCCCTTCAGCCCTGGTTCCCCAGGAGCGTGCTGAGTGCCTCTTCCTCCACAGCCTCTCTGACTTAGCCCCTTTCCCAGCCAGACGCTCCCAGCCCCCAGCTTCATCCTGTGGAAGAAGCCTGAGCCCCACGCTGCCCTGGCAGGCAGAGGTCTCGAACACAATCTGACTGGCCCTGACCCACTTCCACCCAGCCCGGAGGTCTGCACCAAGTGCTCGGGGTTGATGATGGCTCTGTTCAGGCTTGAGGCTTGGCCACCTGCTCGCCCTTCCTGTAGCCAGTGGCAGAAGTGGGCTAATGGTGAGACCCAGACTATATAACACACGGGCAGATAAAGCTACATCTCCAGCCTCAGTACGCATAGACTCCTCCTGACTCCGGCTTCCCAGAAAGCCCCGGGGAGACAGGAGTAGCAGCCCCAGCAGCCAGCTGCTCCCTTAATTAAGGAGTGCCGGGAGTGGCCCCTTTGAACTCACCTGCTAATTTACTCTAGCACATTCCCCCCTGTGGCTGGGTAATTAATGTGGTGTGAACCAGTGATTAGCAGTTCTAGAGAGAACCTGCCTGCCTCAAGACTTAACCCTTCCCAGCACCTGGGATGAAGTGCCTCCTTCAGCCTGCCTTTCTCCCAGCTGTCACGCAGCAGGAGGGGAATTTTCTCCCTTTTGGGGAGGTTGGATTTTTTTTCCCCCAAGCCTTACCCAATCTCCCTTGTTCTCCCTGCCAGCTTCACAGGGGGCCGGGGGACTGTCAGAGGACCAGAGGGGTCAACTGTGTCTTCCAAAAGAATTAAGGATCTGGCCCACTGGGTCACACTCTTACATCCTGCAAGCTCACCCTCCAGAATCACCCCCTTGCACGCTGACAGATGCTTCCAGGACAACACCTCTTGGAAGGTCTGCCTTCGCTTTGCACCCATAAAAGAGACCTGTTCTGTGGCATCGTGGGGCTTCCAATCTGGATGAGACTGAGAGCAGGGTCCCGCTCAACATCCACCGGACATGCCTCTGTCCTCGCCTCTGCAGCCTTCCTTTTCCTGTCTCTGGCCTCTCCTGTCTCTCGCAGGCATAGTTAACATTTAAGCCTCACTGTGGACCAGATCCAGGGTAAACCCAGATTCACCGTGTTCACTGTCAGCACTGAGAGGGAGACTCGGTTATTGATCCCATCCCTCAGGCGAGCACCCAGAAGCCAGAGGTTACGGCTCTCACGGCTTCGCAGCCAGATTCAGATCCAAGACCTGCTCTAGAGATTGCACTCGAGACCACTACCCCATCTGTTATGTATTCTAAAGCTCACTCAGACACCCACCCTTCAGCTAAGGTCTCCCCAGCCCTCCACCTGGGCAAGGCTTTGCCCTCTGGGTCCCAGCATCCTGGGCACACTTCTGGCATTGTTCTTACTGCATTGATTGTTTAATTACTGGGTTACACATCTCCTCTCCTCCTCTGAACTTCGGAACTCCTTAAGGGCAAGGGATAAGCCTTTCATCTCTGTGTCCCCAGCGCCTGGCACCTAAATAGATGCTCAATAAATGCTTGACGAATAGATGACAGAACTGACAAGAGCACCACAGACGTGTCCCCTCCCCTGGCTGCCCCGTCCCACCCACAGCCAGAAGCTCCCAAGGTCTGCTGGGACTTCTCCTCAGCAGACTTTTGGCTCTCCTCTAGACATTTCCCTCTTCTGTTTCTCAGACTCCCTGCCTCTTCCTCTCCTAGGCTGCTCTGCCTCTAAGCCCCCTGCCTCCAAACAGTACTTTCTTCCCCTGGCAGGCATT
Organism: Apodemus agrarius; assembly: GCA_964023405.1. NCBI lineage: Eukaryota > Metazoa > Chordata > Mammalia > Rodentia > Muridae > Apodemus > Apodemus agrarius. The sequence goes on from OZ030017.1 coordinate 22,161,615, forward strand.
CCTGCAGGCTGTCAGCAGCTGCTCACCCGGAACAATTCGTAGTAGAACTGAGATTCCCTGGCCCATCTCCACCCACTCAGCCAGCAACCCCGGAACTCAGGAGTAGCCGCTGTTCTCACGAATAGCTGACCCCAGTGTCCAACCTGCACAATCGGACTCCAATCTCCCCCTGCACTCTTCCCACTCCCGCTTCAAAAGATGGCTCCCTGACTGTCCGTCTCTGTCCCCGGAGCCCACTAGGTAATTTCCTACCGCTGGTTCTTCCTTCTTATTCTCTCTCTCTCTCTCTCTCTCTCTCTCTCTCTCTCTCTCCCCCTGGGTTCAAGGCCCACCAGAACCTCTAGTGTCCTTTTTCTCTTACTATCTAAATCATGCTCAAAAATCTATCTTCTCAGGAAGTGGTTCCCCACGCAGAGCCACAGACACCTTCTCCGGTGCCCCATGCACCCTGATTGCCTGGTTCAACGTTTGACTCAGAGAGAGAGAGAGAGAGAGAGAGAGAGAGAGAGAGAGAGAGAGAGAGAGAGAGAGATCCATGTGCCAGCAACCTTCCCTTCTCTTGGCATGTCTGTTTCCACAGACAGGGACTCTCTCTCTCCCTAACCCTTCCTTCTCATCAGCCCCCATCTATATGTCTAATTCCAGACCCATGGTAACCCATCTGACTCACAAGCTAGGTACTAGACAAGACAACACACAATGATCCACACTCAGGACACTTAGGAATCTTTCTCCAGGGCAGCATCTTAACTTCCCTGCTGGGGGTAGAGGTACACAGTGGTGGTAGAACATTCCAGAAGCCTTTCATTCTCTCTCAAGTACTGAAGGGAGAGGGAGAAAAAAAGAAGCTAATAAGTAAAAGCAGAGAATAAGAGTGAGGAGAGGACAGCCGGTGCTCTCTGCCCTCTGTGACCTCTGTGACCCCTGTGACCCCTGTGACCCCGACAGGCTGCCTAACATCACCCTGGCCTTTAATTCTTCCGCCACTAATACTTCCAATGGGGTGACAAGAAGATCATCTCTGAGAATGGTCCTCAGCCTTACATAAAAGCAAAAGGGCTAGGCATGTCTGGTAATCCTTCGTTCACTTAACGGCTATTTATTAAACAGTAAGCGGGTCCAGCACAGACCCAGATACACGTGTTGCTATTAAATGGCCTAGAGAAACTGTGAAGCTATGACCCGCATCATGCCAAGGACTCAAGAGAAGAGTGCACATGGGTACAAAGGGCTTCTCACTCCTTGTAGGCAGGGAGCCTTGAAGGACAACCCGGCGGGCAGCGGGTCAGGTATGCCTGCTAGGGAAGCCAATTCAGCGTGTGCAGATGTCAAATGGATGCTTCTAAAACGAGGTAGTCTGGCTGGGATGGCCAGAGAGGAGAGCGGATGTGGGCGGCCAGCCTGGAGAAGCTGGAGAGCCTCACGCGTTGAGCTCAGTATTTAGTCTTTATCCGGACGGTAGCAGGAGAGTTACAGAGACTTTTAAGCGGAGGGGAAGTGCCTGCATCAGAATTGCAGCTCAGAAGGTTCTCTGTGGCAATGATGTGATTTAGGCACATCCATGGGCAGGGTTGGATGCAGAGAGACCCGGTGACCATGTGTAAGAAGCGCGTGGGCTGTGTGGGGCGTGCTTGCCAGCATGCTCTGGACGGCCATGTGCACAGAAAAGAGGCTGACTTACAAGAACGGGCTCCCGAAAGCCCAGCGAGGCCCAGCCGGACCTGCAGCCAACTTCCACTTTCCCCGGGGATGCTTTCGCTTTCGAGACGTCTTGTTTTGAGTCAAGATTCCTCCTTCTGGACGTGGGACTTTCCAGCAGGACCACAGCTCCTTCCGCGCACTCATTTGGCCTAGGATGGATATCCTGGTTTGTCGAGGTTGTCTCCCAAGGGAGGACGGCGGCCATGTGGTCCCTCTGGAGTCTTCTTCTCTTTGAAGGTAAGTGGGGCGTATGGCCAGCCTGTCCTCGGGGAGCTGAAAGGCCCTCCCCGGCTGCCCTCATCCGACTGCTAGGCGGCTTGCCTCTCAAAGCCAAGTGAGAATCAAGGAGCGAAGGAGAAGTGAGGCGTGGAGCAAACTCTGGGGCAAGCTAAAGCGGCGTCTTGGACGAAATAGGGTCGCCGCACCAGTGGCACCTGTATCCGGGAGACACCACCCATTCCGGGACCCAGAGAAGCTTGAGATGATGGCAGTTTTGAGGAAAACATTGGGTGCTGGGGTGCCGGGGACCTGACAGTACTGACGCACGGTGATTCTTAGTGCGGGGGGGGGGTGGAAAGAGAGCAGGCTAAGACAGAGGAGGGTCCCCTCCGGTCTGAGGAGTGTTTGGGCAGCCTGTAGGGATGCTGAGGTTGCTCTCTGTATCCTGGTGCAAGGAGAGATGGACATTGGATGAAGACGTGAGGTGACAGCAGGCTAAACGCGGTCCCATGCGGGCTTGAGGAGGGCTGGTAGCAAGCTGGTGTGGGAGTCACCAAACACTAGGTGACCCCTCCCCCATCACTCAACAAATAGCCGACATGGCACGAAGTTCATAGCTCCTCCCCCGCCCCACCCCACCCCCCACCTCCCACCCCCAAGACACTGCTGTATACTTCAGGGACTCGTGAGGCCTAAATAAGAACTCCTTGCTACATTCTCAGACCCTAAGTCATTTTTAAAGGAGTTCCTACTGGCAAATGCTACAGTAGGGCTGATAGGGCTCCTCGTCTTACTTAGAGGAGGACGGTGAGGTGCTGAAGGTCGTGCGGCTGATTTGTGACAGAGCCAGAGTATGATAGAACCTCAGTCTCAAGGGGCGTCCAGTGTTAATGCTGAGTCTGTGTCCTTCGGGATCCACATGGCTGGGCCCAGAGAGGCTAAGGATGGGGATGAGGACTAGAGTCGTGGCCATCTAGAGCAGGTCTCCTGACCCCAGCTCCCAGGGCTTGGATACATTACGTTTCCGCCCTTGCTCTGCCTGCATCTTGAAGCCTCCTTCGCTGGGTACCAGGCTCGGGGTCAGTCCTGAGCAAATGCAGTGCAATTTCCTGAGCTCCTACAGTCTGATAGTAAACTGAGGGGAAGAGGAGAACTACACGTGTAAAGATAAAGACATTTGCTTTTGACCTGAAGGAGTTCATGCCCTGGTGGGAGATTCCTGATTCAGAAACAGACACTACTAATAGGACCGGGTGCTGATCTCTGATCACTGTGGGAAAGCAGAAAGAATGCAACCTTGCAGGGAGCCGTGGGAGAAGTTAGAGGTGATGGTGGCGCTTCCAGAATAAGGCAGCCAAGGAGCGTCAGGAGGGCAGTGCAAACAGGATTGTCTCCCTCACACTTCAATCAGCACCTTGCTACCGCACCTCCTGTCTGCCTCTTTCCCGGTTCAGATCACAAATAATGATATGCAATGCGTCTCAAAGACCTGGGAGCACCCTCTGAGTCCTCCCCCTCACTCTCAAGCCTAATCTAATACCAGAGTTTGCTAAGTACAGTATTTCTCTGTCTCCCCATCCCTGGTGGGTCCGTATCTTCGTTCAGGTTTCCACCACCTTTATCTTGCATTGATACAAAACGGCCTTAGCCTTTCGGACACCTCCAGTTCAACCTCTGTGCCTCCTGCTGTGACCATCTTAGCCGTTCATTTCATCCGTGTCACTTTCTCAAAATCCGCAGGCGTGCGCACGCGCATGCGCACACGATTGTTCGAAGGATTAAAAAACTCAGAATCCAGGGCTCCTTCGCGGTACAGTGTGGTCCCGCCAACTCTTGGTGTCCTTTCCTCCTTCTCCTCAGCAGAACCACTTTCATTTCCCCATGTTCCCCTCTCTTATACCCCGGCCCCATCTCAGTAGCCGCTGCCTGGTCTGACGGATTCCTACTCCTCCTTTAAGATGCTTCTCCTTTGAGGCCGCTCCAGGCTGGGTGAGGACCCCTATTAACCTACTGTTGAGACCTTTTTTTTTTTTTTCCCCTCACCATGATACTTAATTTGTTTTAGTGGCTGACTTGAGGTCTGGTTTCTCCATGAACAGAGACCAGATTCTCTTCCTGTTTTGTTCCCCCATGCATGGGATACTCTACTACCCCGCCCCCCTCCGCTGTGTGGTCAAGGGCCCTAATGCAATTCGGAGCCACTCAGCCAGGAGAAGGGCTAGACGCCTACACAGGCAGATTCACCAGGGTCTTTTGCTCTTACAGCGCTCCTTCCCGTCGTGGTTATCAGTGCCCAAGTGCTAAGCAAAGTTGGGGAGACCGTACTGCTGGGGGCTGAGTGCCCTCCGGGCTTCCAAGTGCGTGAGGCCATCTGGAGATCTCTGTGGCCATCAGAGGAGCTCCTGGCCACATTTTTCCGGGGTTCCTTGGAGACTCTGTACCACTCTCGTTTCCTGGGCCGAGTCCAGCTATACAACAACCTCAGCCTGGAGCTTGGGCCCCTGAAACCTGGCGACAGCGGCAATTTCTCTGTGCTGATGGTGGATACAGGGGGTCAAACCTGGACCCAGACCCTGCATCTCAAGGTGTACGGTAAGTGTGCCCAGTACTGGGCCCCTGACTCTCTCCTCCTGCAAACTATCTGGAGCCACGGCGGCTGTGGAGGACACGGTTCCAGAAAGATCTGGACTTTGACCACGTTGCTAAGTCAGGGAAGAGCTGCTCCCCAGAAGTCACATCTAAAAACAGCTCCCCACACAGTTCCCCTCAAAGCAGTTCCTCTCAAAGCAGCTGGCTTCACCGGTACATCAACCTCGTCTATCTGTATCCATTCGTTCCTTCCGTGGCTCAGCAGGCTGGAAACGATGCTTGGCCTCCGACCTTCCCCCCCCCCCCGCCCAGTCGTACCGTGAGCCGTATAATAGGTGCCATGCACAGCACCCATAAGGCTAAAGCTCAGGGGAATCCAGAGCAGAGTGTCTATTCGCTATGAGGGGCCATCATAGAGTACAAGTGACACTATTTTGTATTTGCCACTAAAAAGGAAAAGGAAAAGAATGTGGCATGTGACATAATTAGTTTTTATTTACAAGTTAAATTCAACTTAAACTACAATTAATTATAGAATTTTTGTCCTATTTTTCTGTTCTGTTTTGTTTTGTTTCCGTTGTTCTAAAGTTAGTGCTAAAGATTCCAAGCTAGAGCCTTATACACACTAAGAAAAATTCCACCCACCAGGGATCTAGAATTCTCACGGCCATTTATTTATTTATTTTGGTTTTTCGGGGCAGAGTTTCTCTGTGTAGCCCTGGCTGTCCTGGAACTCACTCTGCAGACCAGGCTGGCCTCGAACTCAGAAATCTGCCTGCCTCTGCCTCCCAAGTGCTGGGATTAAAGCTGTGCAGCACCGCCGCCCGGCCTTACTTTCCTTACAAGGTCTTTTAGCTGGGTACGGTTGACAAGTACCTGTAATTCTAGCACTTGGGAGTCTGAGGCAGGAAGATTGCTTTGGGTTCAAAGCCACCCTGAGCTACATTACTTGAGAGCTAAAAATAGTCACTATTTTTATTTCTTAGGGTCCATGGGGTGGGCTTTGCTCCATAAACCAGCCTTGCTTGTGCGGCTGCAAATATCTCTGCCGTGGAAGTGGCTGAATCGTAAGGATGGGATGCTCACTCGCTCCTCCCACTCCTCCTCCCCCTCCTTCCCCTCCTCCCAGTCCTCCTCTCCCCTCCTCTTCCTCCTCCCCTTTCTCTTCCCCTCTCTCTTCCTCCCTTTCCCTCCCTCCCCTCCCTCTCACTCCTCCTCCCTTCCCCCTCCTCCTCTTTCTCCTCCTCCTTCCTTTACTCCTCCCCCTCCCTTCTCCCTCCTCTCTCCCTCCTCCTTGTCACCCTCCCTCCTCCTTCTCCCTTCCCCCTCTTCCTCTTTCTCCCCTCCTTCTCCTCCTCCTCCCCCTCTCCTTTCCCCCTCCCCATCCTCTCTTCCCCTCCACCTTCTTCTCCAGTCACTTCTGCTATCCCAGGCCTTTCACTCTCATTCATCTCATCTACCTAACTGCTTGAGACGCAAATGTGTGTGGCCCCACAACAGTACTTCAGGAACAACTCAGACACGAGGAAGGTTGCAGAGAGTCTGAATTTAGGAACGGAAAGTGGGGATCGTGGCTAGAATGAGGATGTGGGGGGAGCTATAAGCAGGCTGGGAAGGAGTCTCAAAGCCCCAGAGATGGCTAGCGCACCTGCCCTTGGGCCAGCCATTCGGGATTCTGTTGGCACAATTAGAGGCTGCGCAAGAAGCCTGAAGCAAGCTGTGCATCTTAGCGGTCAGAATGCTGGCTGGAATTCAGCACCGTTTACTCCCTATCCCAGTACCCTTGCACGGTGAGTAACCTCCACCGCCACGCGGGTCCTGGGGCCTCTCCCCACTCCAGTCTCAGCGGCCGCACACACGTGTGAAACGAGGACAGTGAGAGCGGTAAAGCATGCAGCACCCACACCACTAAGCCCTAAACTGCCTTGTTCTCAGGATCTGAATTACAGATTTTAAGGAAATTGCTGTTTTATTGCTTCCAAATACATAGCGTGATTAGAACTAATTGCGGGAAGCTGCCAAGCAGCCGTCCTTAGGAGCTCGGCTTTGACAATAGATAAGAATGATTTGAATTAGCAGATCGGTTACCAGAAATGTCGATGGGTGTTTCTACGGCGCCTGGTCGCATTTGGAGGCAGCTTGTCCTCTTAAGTGGTGTAAATATCCCCCCTGTAATCTCTGTTTATACTATTAGTATGCCCAGCAAATGGTTTTTTTTTTTTTTCATATCACAAATCCCACCAGATTGAGCTGGCGTTAATGAGGCTTTACTCTGCTTGACTTTGGAATGCTGTCAGAGACTCGGCCCTCCCGCAGTCACTAGAATGCTCTCCCACCGGCCTCATTGCTAGAGACCCGGGGATTTGCTCATCAATCTATATAGGAATGAGGAGCCATGGCTTGCGATGCCAGGACACTAATTTGTTCAGCAGCCCAGGTATCAAGCACCAATATGCCAGCACTAGAGAGCCAAGGAATGGCAATAACAAGACGGAGCCCCTCCCCCAGGCTCCTCAGTCACAGCATTTTATGTATGTATGCCCTTGTGACTATTTTTTTTTTAATTCATTGTCATATGTCTGTGTCTGTCTCCTTCACCAAACTGTGAGCTCCCCTGTGTGCTCTTACCTGAACTAATAAATACTTGTCATCCCTTGTTGAGTGACTGGCACACTGTGAAGGAAGTGCTACAAAGAAAAGACAGGAACAGGGCGCCGAGAGAGTTCTGAGTCACACGTCACACCCGAACTGTCAGGGAAGGTGTCACAGTCAAGCACATAAAGCAATGTGTCCAAGGACGAGGTGTCTTTTTTTTCCCCCCATTAATTTATTTACTTATACATTTTATACCCCAATTGAAGCCCCTCCTCTCCTCCCAGTCTGCCACACACACAGCCCTTCCCCCAGCTCTCCTCCCCCTCTCCTCTGAGAAGGGGGACACCGGTCCCCTGGGAACCTATCTACTCTGGCACATCAAGTTAATACAGGGCTGTGCATATCCTCTCCACTGAGGCCAGACAAGGTGGCCCAGTTAGAGGACCAGGATCCGCAGGCAGGTAACAGAGTCGGGGACAACGGGGGCGGAGGGAAGGGGAAGGTGAGGGAGATGAGGGGGTGAGGGGGACTGGGGGTTCTTAGAGGATGCAAAGGAGGTGTCCAGGTGGGCAAGAAGGGAAAGGATAGAGCCAGGTGGGGTGAGACACCCCTGCAATTGCAGCATTCTCTAAATAGAAACAGGAGGATCCTGAGTATGAGGACAACCCAGGATACAGACTGAGACCTTCTCTCCAAGAGAGGATGCACAGAGCACGTATGTGCACAGATGAGCCACACAGAGACATGGAAGGCACGAGGCAGCACCTCATGGTTTGGGGGAACTGCAAACTAGTGGACTCGGCAAGGAAGACCAGCAGAGAGCGCACCTGAGGAGGGTGACACGGGTCACTTCATGAAAGGCTCCGGATACCAAGCTAAAGACTCAGCAGAGGGGCGGCGAATGAGATTAAAGAACAAGAGAGGCATCTCACCATGCACAGAACACAGACTGAGCTGTGGACACGCCCCAGCAGCCTTGTAACCCACTCCTCTCTGCTGCTCCCCCACAGATGCAGTACCCAAGCCGGAGGTTCAAGTGTTCACTGCTGCATCCGAGGAGGCTCCACCCCTCAGTACCTGTCAGGTCTTCCTGTCCTGCTGGGCCCCCAACACCAGTGACATAACCTACAGCTGGCGTCGGGAGGGGACAGTGGACTTTAATGGAGAAGGGCTCAGCCTTTTCTCAAATGGACAGGTGTTAAGTGTCGCACTGGGACCAGGGGACAAGGATGTGGCCTTCACCTGTGTTGCCTCCAACCCTGTCAGCTGGGACAGGACCACAGTCACCCCCTGGGAGAGCTGCCATCAGGAAGCAGGTATGCCAAAGGCAGGTAGGCAGTGTGTGAGGGATTATGATGCATCGGGTTTGTCTCTGACTCTACCTTCCACGTTGCAGCCTCCGGGAAGGCCTCCTACAAGGATGTGCTACTGGTAGCAGTGCCAATTTCACTGTTCCTGATTCTGACTGGTCTCTTTGGGGCATGGCACCATGGCCTCTGCTCAGGTAGGAGCCTTATAAGTCAGAACGAGGGTTTGGGAACGCTGGGAAGGAATCTGGGAATCTGGGAAGGAGCTGGGGCTGCTCCCACATAGATTCACGGGCCTGCCCCTTTGCCTCTCCTGTCACACGCCTCAGCCCTCTCCAACCAGACTGAAGAACTTGAATTCTTCCAATGAGCTGCTCCCTCACACGCATACCCCACAATTCCCCCTCAAGCCTGTGCACATTATGGTCTCTCTACCCAGAGCACACTTTCTGTGACCTCACCTCCCACTCCACCCTCTCTTGCTGAATCTTCAAGGCAAGTGTGTTCCGGGACGTCTTCCCTAACTGCTCTACATCCCTACCTTCAGTCTGAGTAATATCCTTCCTTTAACCGCCTTCAATCACTCCATCCCAAGGACTAACACCTGTTTGCTCCTGCTGATGTCTGAGCCTTCGAAAGGTCCCTATGGGACACGCCCAAGAGATCCTTGAGCATCAGTGGCTCCCAGAACAGCCACGGCCTTGGTGAACAGTTATTGAGGAAAGGTATAGATGAATCCTGATCGCTTCTTGCCAACTGCTCTTGAGAAAGGAACTCTCAAGAGAAGCCCCACCCACACCCACCCCTGGCCAATGGCTGATAACACCTATTTCCACAGAAGAGTGACGAGGGAAACCTTGTCAGTCTAGGTTCTATGCTCTACGTACAGATTAGCCCCACATCTGCCCAGATGCCCCATACCTTGCCCCTGAAGGAGCATCTCAGATGACATAGGTTTCATGGTTGTTTTCATGCTGAGCTTGCTGGTTTCACCATGTTACTCGTGTCCTGGAAGACCAGGGTCTTGTTCTGTGACTGGGCACGAGGTCCAGGAGTGACAAGTACTTGTATATTCTTCTCAATGGACAGGAAAGGTGGGATGGGGTAGGCAGCTGAGAGTGTACCCCATTTAGGGATCCTGTCTGCTAGGAAGAGGGTCTTTCCTAGACCCTTTGCTCCCCCAAATTTGTAGTGAGAAGGCAGAAGCCTAGAAAAGAACAGCTTTTAAAAGCCATTTTATTGAGATATAAATCACACGTTGTACAATTCGCCCAGTTAAGACGTGCAACTTAATGGCTTTATGTTAATCCAGGGCTTGACCTCTAACCCACAACCAACTTTAGAACATTTCTATCACTTTTCCCACCAAAAGAATACCATAGCCACTTAGTCAGCATTCCCCCACCCTCCGGTGCTTCCCCCAGCCCTAGGCAACCACATAGCTACCTTCTTCGTCTGTTCTGGACACTTCACACGAATGGAATCTCACCCTGAGGTTCCCTGTGATGGGCTCCTTTTACTTACCCTGACATTTTAAAGGTCCGTAAAGAACAACTGTGGCCGCCTGGGATAATGTAAAAGCTGGACACGGTGTGTCCAGAGGCTCGCCCTCGCTCTGCTGCATGGCTTCTTGTCCTTTAACAAGGCACCCCATGGCGCTCACTCACGGAATGTAGCAGAAGGCGTGTGCACACACTAAGAAGAAGGTCCTGTTCTTAACAAACATCTCCTCTTCCAGGGTTTTAGGGCATAAAGAGGGGTGATTGGGTTCAGGACATTTAGTGTTCAGAGGCTTGAGGCCAGGCCAGTTGTGCCAAGACTCCAAACACTGGAGGGATAACTCTCTGGTTTCCTCATCAGGGAAAAGGAAGGATGCTTGCACTGACAGAGTGCTTCCAGAGACAGAGAATACCCTCGCATAGAAGACGTCATGGGGGACAACATAAACTGGTGCTCGGACCATGATGAGATGCCCTGCCCAGTCACATGATACTCCACACTTGGATACCTCCAGGATCCTTATAACTTCCACAAGTCGGTCTGCCCCTAGTGGATAGCCAAGAAAGCCACCATACTGGAACATCGCCCTGACCTAAACTTCCTCCTTCCTTCATCCTGTTTGCACATGCTGGATCCTCTCTGGGCAAGGTGGACTAATGGGATACTTCCTTCAGAGCACTGGACTTCCACCAGGATCCACGGGGACATTGATTATCCAAGGCATCCATGCCTTTGCTACTGCACTTAAGGTCTTGCCAAATGACCGCCAAGGGACTGCCTCCAGGCCAGGACCTGGGCTCTAAAAGAGATCACATGTTTGAAGTAACATGGAAATTGAGCTAATCATTGCCAACTCTAACCCCAGCCCCCAGAGTCTGAGGTCCTTGTGTTCAAGATGTTAGCGTAAGAAAAGGCATAGAACAGGGAAAGATGGAGGGCAGGGCTTTCTTTCTCTTTCTGGCCTGAGGACTTTAAGATAATCTGAGTTCAAGGGCCCTCAAAGGTATATTGAGGTTACAGATGATGAGGAATAATAGCTCATGGGCCACGTTGGCATCTAAGCCATTTTTCTGGTAGCGCCATATTTATAGACATCTTCGTTGTCATTAATTCTCATGTCTCCTGGATATCAGAGGTGTTGTTTCAAGCTTTCTCCATACAATCTACATGGTTGCCAGAAAAAATAAAAAAAAAAAAAATACAGAGCATTTGACCCAGCCAGGAGGAAATTCTTCCACAATGTCAAGAGAAACAGTTAAGTTCAGGATAAGTCTGTCTTCCTGAAACTGGGAGAAGGAAGAGTCACAAAAAGCTACACAGGGGGCTGGAGAGATGGCTCAGTGGTTAAGAGCACTGACTGCTCTTCCAGAGGTCCTGAGTTCAATTCCCAGCAGCCACAACCATCTGTAATGGAGTCTGATGCCCTTTTCTGGTGCATCTGAAGACAGCTACAGTATACTCATATACAATAAATAAATAAATAAATAATTTTTTAAAAAGCTACACAGGAGGGAAACTGTAGAGGGGAGGAGACATTTATTATACTGAGACATTTTTAGAATCGGCCATATTTATTTTCAGATGCAAGTGTAGATGATCCTCCCAAGCTCAAGGGGAGAAACAAAGTCCCTACCACTCCACTGCGGCATCATCAAAGGTCACTTTGTCATAGGCCATGGAGACTATAGGAATAGCCATTTTGAAAGATGTGTCCCGCCACTGAATGATTCTGTTTTGAAAGCATCTAGGCTGTTTTTTGCTACATGGTTAAAAAAAAAAAAAAAAAAAAAAAAAAAAAAAAAAAAAAACCTTGATGAGTTAAACTTATCCCCAGGGAGTATTACCTGCTAAAGTTCATGCTTATTCCCATCCAAATGTAATGGGTTTTATCCTGGAGCCCCACCCAGATCTTTATAATAGAAGGAAAGGAGGTACTGAAGAAGCAGAGGTTGTTTTGAATCTGTTTCCTAGGTGGCTTAGTCTCTCCACCCAGGAAGTCAATCCTGCCCTGGTACTTTTCCTCTTCTCCCCAATGCCAAGACAGTCAGTTCACCTGGGACAAATGGAATCCACTGGCTTGTGTGATCACACTACACACCTCCTCTCTGCTTACCCAGGATTCCCGTTGCTGGCTTTTCTCGGAGGTCCCTGGCTTTACATAATTCTTTCTCCTACATTCGCTGTTCTCCTATGCCCTTTCCAACACCCTCCTGCAGCGTGCACATGCCCAGTCCACCCAGCGACTGGTGCTGCCCTCCCCTGCCACCTATAGGCATTTTCTCACCAGATCGTGGAAAACCAGTCTGTTCCTAGAAACAGTGTGGAAAGGATGTAGTGCTGAGCCGTGGTGGCTCTGGGGTGACAAGACACTCATCGTCACCCATTTTCCCTCCCTCTACCCCTCCCCACAGCCTCGCCTCGGTTCAGAGCACAGTCCTCCTCTCCATGAGGTGACTCTCACCGTGGTACTGCAGTGGGTTGTACCAGCGCCTCTGGGAACAGGCTACTCAAACAAACATTCCAGTGACTCACGTGTCAACTAGTAGACTTATTATCCCTCCTCTGGAAAACACAAAGTACATCTGGGAGACCAATCTCATTCTGAGAGGCATTGGGAAAGATGCTTTAAAGGTTACGCCATCCCAAGTATGAACCGAGGGCGCAGTTTACGCTGGGAACTCCTTGAGGCACCGGAGAGTCGGTTTCGGATGAGGCAAAGCCTTTGCCTCCTTGGAGTCCATGTTCAACGGCATAGAAATAAGCCGATAAGTCCACACTAGACGCTAACAGCTTCTGTCTCAAAGATCAGACAGGCTAGCTTTGTGGTACAGCTTAGAAACCCAGCTGCTTGGGAGGCTGGGGGGGGGGGGAGAAGATGGGAATTCAAGGCCTGCTTGGGCTACAGAAGAAGTTCAAGGCTAGCCTGGCTGGCTTATTCAGAAACTTGTCTCAAAGCAAAATGGGAAAAGAGGTGTTGGGGAAAATAGCTCAGTGGCAGAGTGTTTGCTGGCCTGCACGAGGCTCTGGGTTCAAGCCCTGGAACCACAGGGGGAAAAAAAGGAAAGAAAGAAGGATGGAGAGAAGAGGAGGAATGGAGGGAGAGAGGGAGAAGGAAGAAGGAGTGAGTAGAAGGCTAGAGACTGATCTGTTGGGGAGGACTCATTTGTTGGGGAGGACTCATGCTCCATCAGCACAGAGCAGAACTTGCAGAGCCCTTAAGTGGGAGCACAGTTCACAGCCAATAGAAACCACATGGCTGGATCCAAACAGTGGAGGACCTTGTGGTCTACAGAGGAAGAGCCTCCTCTCCTTGGAGACTGGTTGGCAGAGGAGGGCCCTGGGGAGACAAGGGGTCAGTCTCTCTGGGGGATTTTTCAGTATGCACATGAGTAGACCAGAAGCCTTTCCAGACTGTTTTTTCTCTTCCTCATGCTTGTGTTCCTTGTCTTCAGTAATAGCATTTTCCTTCCTAGAAAGAATGAGTGCAAGATCATCTAGGACCAAGAAGTCATGTGCCAGAAGGTTAGAATACAGCTGAGCACGGAGCACGGTGGCTTACACCTTTAATCTTAGCACTCAAGAGGCTGAAGCAGGAGAATTGCTGTTACGTAGAGAGTACCAAACCAACCTAGGCTAGAGTGAGATCCTGTATCTCAAAACTAATATGAGAGATTGGGGAGAGCCTAGAACAGGAATCTGTTTGGAAAGATTCATTTCCTTTATGGATATGAATACTCAGTGCTTTGAGGGGATTGGGTCAATTATCAGTGACCTCTCCAGCAAGCCTTTCTTCCATATTTATAACGTAGTGCCTGCTCTTAGCTCTTGGTTACTTACTGATCTCTTAGGGAGACAACTGTCCCTTTCCAGACTTGACCCACTGGCTGCCTGTCTCCATTCTGCTTGCAGCCTGATAGAGGAGCCTGAAAAAATTCCAGAATACAACATCCCCCCCCCCAGGTCTGTGAAAGTTTCAGGTCTGTCTCTCCTTTGGGTTATGTGTTGGTGATAGTCAACTGCCGGGAGTGGTGTGCTGAGCGTATGAATGGGGAGTAGGGATAGTCTACTGCATGCCTATCTCCTCTTCTAGAAACTGTACTTTTAAGGAGACACCATAAACTTCGTGCACGCAGAAGAGAATGGCCAGAATGGCGAGAAGCCTGGATACCTTTATGGCATGAGAAATGACTAAAGAAAACTGGTGGTGTTTTGTCTGAAAGGGGAAAAAAAAATCAGCTGGACACAGCTATACAAATATTTGAAGGGCTTGACCAGAAGCCCAGAGCGTGTAACCAGGGCTAATGGAGCAATGTCACCAAGACAAGGATGCTGACCTGTGTGAATAACACCATATCATAGCTCGGAGGCAGCTTTGCGGCTCCTCTGTCCAACTCGTTAGGTAGAAAGCTGAAGCCAGAGAGACAGAACCAGTCAATGTGAAGTCCGCATTAGTTCTGGATTTTCTAAATCAGGCCGGCCCCTCACACTGCACTGCATCACCAGGAAAGAACTTTGAAACCGATGACAAAACAGTTACGAAACGAGCTGTCTCAGCAGATGTAAGGAGAAACTGCCTCAGAGCAAGACCAAGCAAGAGTCGAGAGATTGATCATATTAGGAAGCTGACGCTATTCTCTCTCTCTCTCTCTCTCTCTCTCTCTCTCTCTCTCTCTCTCTCTCTCTCTCTCTCTCTCTCTCCCAGGCCACGTCAGGCCTAATAGATGTTAACACACTTTTCCCACTCGTCTAGATGCAATGTTGACATTACCCCCACCAGTTGTTCCAATTAAACAGTTTTCTGGTTGAAAACTATTTGCTATTCTCGCCCTGAAAGATCTATAGCATCCTTTCAACAGTGAGAATTCATTACAAATTACAACAAGAATGGATGAATAAACAGTGGGATGGGAGGAGCCAGTGGAAGCGTGGGAGGGGGCAGTGGAAGGGTGGGAGGGGCCAGTGGAAGATTGGGGGGGGCCCAGTGGAAGGGTGGGAGGGGCCAGTGGAAGGGTAGGAAGGGCCAGTGGAAGGATGGGAGGGGGCAATGGAAGGGTGGGAGGGGGCAATGGAAGGGTTCCGCTACAGTCGGAAAGCAGCCATGCTTTGTGGAGGAAGATTGATGGAGCCTCCCTTCCTCTGTCATTTCTCTCAGCACGTTGCTTGAGGGAAATATCAGCACTGTGGAGGAGAAAGCAATGGAAGTAGTTACACCATTACCAAGAAACACAAACCAGCAATCATACAAACAAGTGAATAATACACACGGTCACTGAAACTGTTGTGTTTCTTAGAATGTCTAAGAATAAAACAGAAACGCTGGCATCAGTCAAGCTTCTTTGGGTCTATGCAAAAGCAAAAGCGACAACAGCAGAAACACGAAAACAAACCTCTTTGGCAAATATAGACTATATATCAAAAATAGAGCAAATATAGAATTTGTCTTAAAGTTGTGGGTTGCTCAGAGATTTCCCCCTCAAAAAAGAATGTTGATTCCATGGAGACTCCATGGAGTCGTTCTGGTATACGTTCTCTTCCACAGTTGTTCAGTAAAGACTCAAAATCCGTGGTGTTACATCAACCTAGCTGTCGCCAAGGACTTTCCTTCTGGGACAGCGGGAGAGTGGTTTGTGACATCTTGTCAGAAGTAATAGTTTCACAAATAAGGATGGTTTTTTTTTT
Organism: Apodemus agrarius; assembly: GCA_964023405.1. Classification (NCBI taxonomy): domain Eukaryota; kingdom Metazoa; phylum Chordata; class Mammalia; order Rodentia; family Muridae; genus Apodemus; species Apodemus agrarius. Next base: position 22,177,205 of record OZ030017.1, read on the forward strand.
TTTAAAGCTTGAACAGGAATCTGTATAGCAGGAAATGCATCCATCTGCTCGTTCAGGAAGCTTCCCTGAACATCTGCTGCGCAGCCGCGCGGCAGACATCCATCCGTTACTAAAGCACGCCACAGCTGTACCCTCAAAGGGCTTCTGATCTCCTTGTCAACAGCAGCAGCAGCAACAGTCATTCAGCCCCACAGTGAGTTCAAAGCTATTGTCTGATCTGTGACACCTCTGTCCCCAGTGAGGGTCAGTCCCATCCCCAGGTGGGGACAGGGCAGTATGGCAGAGGTTTTGCCTGGGAAGATCGGGCAGGCACGGAAAACTGGATAGTATGGTGATTTCTTGGGCAAGAGGTTCTGTTCAGCTGTGTTCCCAAAATGTGGAGACATCACGGGCTAATGGGCAGCCTTTGGCTTCCCCCCACCAAGTGGGCCAGAAAAGAGAGAGTGGTGCTGGGGCCAGAGCCACACTCCCTGGGGGAGGGGTGATCATGTGACCTGGGATTCTTGGACTGGGGCGCTGTCTGTCACACCCTGTCTTGTCTTCAGGCCCACCACATAGCTGTAGCACTCCCTCGTTGGGGCCTCTCAGGGATCGCCATGGTCAAGGCTGCACCCACCTGCTGCTCGCTGCCAGCACTGGCTGATCTGCTCACCATCCTGCTGGTAACTGCAGGAGCTCAGTGCACTAGGCACTCACAAATTCTGAGATTTCTTTTCTAGGTGAATAGTGGGTAGAGCCACCCACATTTGTGCCCCTAAGTTTGAAGTTAGCTTGGAGATAGCAGAGAATATAGTTCCACATATGTGTGTGCAAGGTTCTCCACAATAGAGGGTGTAGTTACAGGTAAGAACATGAAGGGCCCAGCACACCCAGGACAAGAAACAAGGTTTGTTTGTTTTTTTTTCCTTTACTACCATACTTTAATATGAAACCCCAAAATTGCTCAGTCCAAATGTTGCCTCCCAGGTCATTTTGAAACAAAACACATAACAGTTTCAAGTAACAAAAATTTTTATTAAGAATTTTGCACATGCATGTAGCATGTTTTAATTAAACTCACCCACATTCCCCACCCTTCAGACCCCCCACACACATTCTTCCTGCCAGTTTCCTCCCAATGTCAAGTGCTGCTCTTGTTTAAAACCCACCAAGTTCTCTCAGTGCTGCTCTGTGTGTGTGTGTGTGTGTGTGTGTGTGTGTGAGTGTGTCTGTGTGTGAGTGTGTGTATGTATGTTTGAGTGTGTGTATGTGTATGTGTGTGTGGATATGTGTGTGTCTGTGTGTGTGAGTGTGTGTGTCTGTGTGTTAGTGTGTGTCTGTGTGTGAGTGTGTGTATGTGTATGTGAGTGTGTGTGAATGTGTGTGTATGTGAGTGTATGTGTGAGTGCATATGTGTATGTAAGTGTGTGTATGTGTGTATGTGTGTGCCTGTGTGTGTGAGTGTGTGTGTCTGTGTGTGAGTGAGTGTGTGTGTATGTGTGTCTGTGTGTCTCTGTGTGAGTGTCTGTGTATGAGTGTGTGTGTGAGTGTGTATGCGTCTGTGTGAATAGGTGTGTGTGTATGTGTGTGTGTCTGTGTGTGTATGTATATGTGAGTGTGTGTATGTGTGTGGATATGTGTGTGTCTATGTGCGTGTCTGTGGGTGTGAGTATGTGTGTGTCTGAGTGTGTGTGTGTGTGTGTGTCTGTGTGTGTGTGTGTGAAGGACCATCTCTTGGAACATAAGTACTCTCTCAGAGGCCACGTCCCTGCAGGAAACTGATTCTCCTCCCCAGCCATCAGCTGTCAATAGCTTCTCAGCCAGGAACAGGACTTTACAAGCCCTTCCTTAATCTGTGCAAGGCCTGTGCATGCAGACACAGCCACCGCGAGTGCGTGTGCAATGGTGCTGTCTTGTCCACTAGTCGCAGCAGACACCCACTACTTCCGGCTCTTACGATCTCTCTGCTCCCCCTTCTATGACGATTTACAGTTACAAACATTAAATCCAGGGGAGTCCTCCCTTGGCCTTTCCATATCCCACTCTCCATAACTAAAGGCATGCCTGCAGCTTTGTCTAGAGCCCCCAAAGATACACCACACAAGGCTATGAATTTGAAGTTGGCACAACAGCTCCAGCCAACTGCGCTGTCTCTCTTCAATATTCGTTCTCTCGGCATGCCTTTAAGGAATGCCTACTCCAAGCAGGAAATGCTGGGAAGGCAGCTGTCAAGGAGACAAACCTGCCTCTGCCCCTAGCCGCACTCAGGAAGCAGTCCGCAAGGCAGAGACAGGCACGGAGAAGCACAAATGGGTACTTAAAGAGGTACTAAGCTTCCTCCCAAGAAAATAACTGAGAGCAGCGAGCAAGGAAAAAAAGGGAGCAAAATACAGCTGGCAGGAAGGCGACGTGTAAAACGTCTCTCTGAGGAAGGGGTGTTTAAGCCACAGCCAGCAGAAAGAGAGGAATTAGTAAAGCAAAGTCGGTAGGGCCTGCACACTCAGGAATCGACAAGCATGGAGAGCTTTCTGGAAAGATTTTGATGTATACGAATAGCGTGGCCTGGGAAGGGGCCAGTTCCAGGAGCCAGGTCAGGCAGGGTCTGGCAAGACACAGGAAGATTTCAGCTTTAAGTGTAAACATAGGAGGAGGGTAGTGATGAAGAGCTTTAAGGGAGGAAATGACATGATCTGACTCACATTTTTGAAAGACCTGTGTGAAGAACGGAGAGAAGGGGGAGAATGAAGCCCTGAAGAGGAAGGGATAGCAGCAATCCTGGGAAAGTGACATCAGCCTACAGTGGAGTCAGAGCAGTGGTGGGAAAAGCAAGGGTGTGTGATAACCACCCAGGACCTAGAATAGACAGGGCATTGTGTCCTTGGTTGAAGGGAGGCCGAGGACACTACGGGGACATCAGCCCTGAGCGGGCATGATCGGCGGAGGGAGGTGACAGTCATCAAGACTGGTAATACTGAGAGCCAAGCACTCTGTAAGACATAAAGTCAGGAATACACTCTCCCTCGATCGTCAGGAGACAGGATCTAACAAACTTATGAGGAAGGATGAAAAATATATTGGATTGGATCATAGGAAGATTACCATAGATACAAGAAATACAGGTGAATTCATAGAATTCGACCTAGTAATTTAAACGTAAGTCAGACTAAAGAAGAAAAATATCCCTCCTCCGCTTTGATTCCACACCCAGGCAGGATCACAGGGATATGCCTCTAATCGGGCACTCTTTTACATTGCAGATCTGCCAGGTTTCCCGGATGTGAACTTGAGAACTGACGTTTATGAGATAATAAGAGCATCTCCCAAAGAGCTTTAGGCCCAAACTCCTTCACACCCACAGGATCCTTTCTCCAGGCCCAGACTTTGCCTTTGCATTTTCAGCTCAACCAAGAACATTCAGGACCTGAAGCCTCCATGATGGGCAGTACTGGGGCTGCCTCAGGAGCCAGGAGGTACCTCAGCCTCCCGTGACTCCAAACTACCCACAGAGACTCCTACAGCATTTGGGGGGTCCTACACGGGACGTCTAGATGGAGTTCCTGAGAGAAGCCTCTGCAAGCAATGGCAGGGACTTCGTCAGACAAAATCAGACGCAGAAGAGGGTGCTTCCCTTACTGCAAAGCTCCTGTTTGGTTGCATTGCTCTGATTGGCCCTCAAAGGTGTCACACAGGCCAGGACAAAGGCACTACCGCATCCTTTCATGGGAAGGATATCAGGAATTGCTGCCACGGGTCAGGAAACTGGGAACAGAGGGTTCAAGATGCCCTTGCAGGACAGTTGGGAGCTCACTGCTGACTAATGCCCGGCGACTGCCTGCTGATGGCTGACAGCTGGCCAGCAGCTGGCCACGTACACCAAGGTTAAACTAGGCAGGTCACTAACTGCTCAGTCACACTGGGCTGGTGATGTCCTAGATTCTTTCAAGGCCTAACAGGCTGTCTAGGGAAGGGGGTGCAGATATTCAAGACTCTCCCAAGTCTGGACCTTGGGACAGAGGAGGATACTATGGTCTCTATGTGTCCTATCCCTTGTTCCTGTCGTCACTCGGCCATCACTGTCCCTCCCAGTGGACTTCTTACCCCCTCACCGCACCGCACCCGCACCGCTTCCTGTTGGAGGGACACAGAAACATCCCATTACCAAGTTGTTCCCTTACCTCAGAGTGCCAGGACAGTCTAGGTACTGCTTTCAGAGCTAAGTCTCATTCCTGGAACCCGAGTCAGCTGAGTTCTAAACACTAGAGATGGCCTTATACTGCCTGCTTGGGAAAATCTAGAGAAAATGCAAAGGAAGCCAGAATCCCTGCACCCTGTATGGGATGCAGCTTCGGGGGACAATTTTCAGTAAAAGGAGAGATGTCCAGCTTGGAGGATGGATCCCCTTACTGGGGTGCATAACAGCTGACACAGACAAACCTTCCCAAGCCCTAGACCTAAGGGCCTTAGGATGATGACACTAGCGGCCGTCAGCAGCCCTGCGGTACTCCCTCAATTCCAAGCAAGGCTCTTATCTGTCTGAAAATCCTGACACACTCACACACTCTATCCCCTTAATCCAGGCACTCCTTCCTAACTCCCAACCCAGCATGAAATCAGATCCATCTTGCCTTCCAAGCAAGTGATTCAGTCCAGGGCACTCCTAAGGAGCAGAAGCCTTTCCTCAAGTGAGCTCACAGCCTCAACCGTCCCAGCTCACACGAAGCTGAATCAACAGCTTTAGGCATCATTGAATAATTTTTCCAAATGAGTTTAATAGTCTCCCTCAGGAGGCCGGCTGCAACTGGAAGCATCAGGTCTCATATTCTAATCCTGTCACACACACTAAGCACTTGGCCCAACGCAGACTTGTTCATTAAGAGGTTAGTGTAGGGAGGTAGGGTCAGATGAACAAGTCATCACCATCGCCACAGATTCTCTCTCCAGCGGAGTGAGCCAGGAGTCTCAGGTTAGGAGATTCTACTGCTCTGTCTCCCCTTCCAGACAGCACAGTCGATAGTCTGGGCTCGGAAAACCTTCCAAGTGCCCCCAGGAAGCTCTGTATTCTGGAGAAGATGGTGTCTTCCTTAACGTCTCACCTCCTCGGGGGACAAGACCAAGGGTCAACTCCTTTTGATGCAAGCAATCTACACCCTTGCATCATTCCTTTCCTAGAAACAATATGTGTTGCGTATTCTCCATATGCCTGGCGTTTATTTATTATTGTATGTATGTGTATGCATGATGGGGCTGTGTATGTGCCGCGGCACATGTATTAAGGTTAGAGGACAGCTTGAGGGAGTTGGCTCTCTCTCCTTCCATCTTTACATGGGTTCTGGGGATTAAACTCAGGGCGCCCGGCTTGTGCAGCAAGCGCCTTTACTGGCTGAGCCTGTCACCGACTAGTTTGTGAGTTTAAGTACATTAGTGAATAAAGCAGATAAGAATCCATCTCTTGCCCTTCCTCCTTGTAGAGCTGATAGGGGGACAACAAGGGGTGAATCAATTAGCAATAATCACCAGCGATTGAAACACTCTGTGTGACAGTGTGCCCCGAAGACTGCCCGCGGTCTGCAAATTAAAGACAGGGGTGGCCATCAGGGATGATAAACACAGGCAGGAGACAGAGCCTTTACCAAGGTGCCCATGATGGCCCTCACTGAAAAGGACACTGTTGAGAGAGAATGTGAAGAACTTGCTTGCACTGGGCACTGTGGAAGAGCCGGAGGCACCAGCCAGGGTGGAAACCTCGAGGTGACTCAAGGTGGCTGGGAGTAGAGAGAGCTGGGGAGTGGGACCGGAGAGTTGGTCAAGCCAGAGATGGTAGAGCAAAGATCTGGAACCAGCTGAGACCTTTGACTCTGGAAAGCCGTTCTTTGGACGTTTGAATGGAAGAACGAGCAGCTATCGGTCCGGCTCCTCTGTAAATACCAAGCTGTGGTCAACAGGAAGGAAGCTGGGTGATCACCCCGAGTCCCACTGAAAACGTAAGCCGGGTAAGATAGGACAGTGCTCGGGGACCACAGAGCTATAGGAAAGAATGAGTTACTCCAAGAAGGTAAAACCAAGATTTCCTGACCCAGAGAGAGGCAAATGTTGACAACAGAGAAGAAAAGAAAGAAATTAACAGAGCTGCCATCTGCTGAGGAGAAAGGTGACAGTGTAGATTTAGGAACGGCCATCGGCCATCTTTGGGGCATGCTAACACTGGATGAACTGTCTTAGAAAAGTGGAGTGTGTGGAATTTCGGAGAGAATCTGACCCAGGAGCATAAACCAGTGTATCGTTGCTACTCAAATCGTGGGTGACTGGGGTGAAAGATACCAACCGAAAAACCACTGATGTCTTTGCCTCCCTTTTCAGATTGAATGCTCCCATTCCTGGAAAGACTTCATGTTTACTGAAAAGAAGGAATCAGATTTCCCCACGGGACCGATGTTATTATAGCAGGTTAGGCTCTCGGCAAGGATCAGTTGCTCAATTTTTTTTTTTATAGCAGTAATCACAGATGTGATTTCCTCAAGTCCTTCATGAGCTGTAAACGAGAAGCCTTCATGCTACATGAGAATGAGCTTTGACGTCACAGAGGCATAGAGCTGTTGGTCCTGGATTCAAGGGCACTGTGTCCTAGCTGGTGGGCATGGCCCTGGGCCCTTGCCTTGGAACCCTGGGACACTGGCAACTGATTCCCCACTCATACGCCAGTCTGTCTGCTCCCTTCTCTCAGGGAGGGTTAGTTCCACAGGAACTTTGTCTACCCCGCCTCTCTGAAACACTCTTGAGTATTGTCATTATCAAATCGGGAGAAGAGCAGCTCGCACAAACTATCCATCACTAATTTTTACCCATTAGCTGAGCTCTTAAGGGAGTCAGGGTTGAGAAAGAGCAGGACACCACCTTCAGGGGAAGCCTAGGTGGGTGGAGCTGCAGCATAAAAGGACACTCCCCAAACAGAAAAGGATAATCTCCTGTAGCAGGAGAGAGGCTGGGACCAAGGGGCAGGGCTTGGGCAAGTTGGGGGCTGGAGCTAGAGGAGGCCCAGGAGCCGTTTGGACATTAGGGTCTAAGACAGCAACATCCTGGCAGGAGAAAGACAGAGACAACCCAGTGAACACTGACGAGACCAAGCAGAGAGCGAGCAGGGTCGATGGCTGGGTGGGGACCAGAAAAGTCCAGTTGTCGAACTGAGTTGATTTTAGAGGAGGAGGAGGAGGAGGAGGAGGAGGAGGAGGAGGAGGAGGAGGAGGAGGAGGAGGAGGAAGAGGAAAAGGAAGAGAAAAAAGGAGGAGGAGGAGGAGGAGGAGGAGGAGGAGGAGAAAGAAGAAAGAAGAAAGAAGAAAGAAAGCAACAGCTGCCGCTGTCGTCTGTATCCACCCTGTGGGTGTGAGGAACTCTCAGGAGGAAGGGGCCACCTGGGAGAGGCTGTCATGCTCAGAGCTACAGTGGGTATCCCAGAGGGCAGCAGCTGTGCTACATGCCAGGAAGACACGCCCTAGTCCCCAGAGGCACCAAAGGATCCTGGAAGCTGGTCCGGGCCCCTGCCGAGCTTGTGTTTCAGGTGCTTCCTGTAATTATCAGTATCGCTGTTAGTACGGAGGCATGCTGTCAATATCAGCGCCTGCTCAAGGCCTGCAGGCCTCGCAGACCAGGCCTGCTCCTTCTACTTTGCTACTGGCTGTTTCCGGAATTCCTTGACCCTCCTTTCCAGATAATGCTAGTGATATGGTTTAGGCAGTCTCTAAATTCAATCTCAAAACGGCCCCCGGGATGCAGCCTTCCCATCACCGCGGCCTCCATTCCGCGATGCCTGTAAGGTTAGATCTAGGCTTCCAGGCCTGCCCTGATATGGAAGATGAGATAGCACATTAGTTACGGAAGGGTCAACCGCCTGCTGAGTCCCTGCGACGAAGCAGCGTGTGAAAGACACACACTACATCAGATAGCCTTCTTCCTCTTCATTTCCCAAAGGGAGAACCTGACAATTGGGAACCTACTCAATAGCTGTGGATCTTATTCTGCCTGGCTCTAACCACTCCTTTTGCCCACATGGAAAACTCTCGCAGACCTTTATTACAACTGCTCTGTTTCTCTCCTCCTCCTACTCCCCGCCCCCTTCCAAGCCCACACAGGACCCACCACCAGCATACTCAGCCTTTGTAAAAAAATAAATTTAGCTATTTATTAAATTATTATTTCATACCAAATCAGGGGGCCAAGACACGAGGAAGGCTCGACTTCATCAGCCAGCCATTTGTCTGCCTCCAGACGAGCCAAACCTAATCCCACAGTAGTTAGGTAGTTTACTTATTCCTCTGAAACTTCCCAAACTCCGTTTCCCCAGTAAGTAGGGGGGAAATACATACATATTTACACACACACACACACACACACACACACATACACACACACACACACACACAGAGAGAGAGAGAGAGAGAGATGTCTGAACCTAGACTTGAGCAATAAAAATAAAAATGCAATGGTCTGCCCTGCCTGCACGGTCACGATTATTCTTGGAGGAATATCCGGGTGTTTCATGGATATTCGCCCACCCATAGGCTTGAGAATTGACTCCTTGCCCCCCTAAGAGCTGGGAGGGGTACCAGAGAGGATGGGTAGTGAAGACTCAGAAGCATTCTGCAGAGACCATCAGATGCACTGGAAGGCACAAATTCATGAAAATCTTGTGGATGCCAAATTGAGTTTCCAGTGGCTATCACAAGACTGGTGTGTGTTTCCAGGGAGATGTTGGCTATCCGCATGGTTCTTTGGTGAGCCAAAGAACTAGAATTCAGTCCTGGCAAGGTTGGGAAATGGTGCAAGGGACAGAACCAGAGAGAGGAATGGAGACAGGTGGCTTTATGCTGTTTGTGTCTCTGGACAGACAGGGATAGATCAGAAGTGTCTGAACAGACAAGACAGCAGCAAGTCAGAACTGCCTTAAGATTTCCTCTCAGAGGGGGCATCTGGGCCTAGCTGATCATTTGCCTAGGACTGCTGTTTGGACCAGGGACCACCACGGCCCTGAGTGTTACCAGCTTGATTTTAGTTTCTGCTAGTTGGGGATGGCGGAACCTTTAGGAGGTAAGGCCAATGGAAGGAAGTTAAGACACTGGGGCCCGCCCTGTTTCTCCGCTTGCGTTTCCTCTTTGCTTTCCAACTCTAAGGAATGAGCACCTTCCTCTAGCGTGCCTTCACACGCATGCGCTGTGTCATCAAAGGCCTGAAGGCAAGGAAGCCAAGCAGCCATGGCCCGAAATCTTCAAAACTGTGAGTCAAAAATCAGCTTTTCCTCTTTCAAAACTCCTTATCTCAGGAACTTTGTTGTGAATCAAAGCTGACTAACATAAATTTTGCAAGCCAACAGGGCCGTCCATCGAAAGTAACTCCTAGAAAAGTACAATTAAATGAGTTGTATCAAAATAGGGACGCTAAGCACCCGAACCTTCGAACCTTCACCACTTTTGGGTTATTTTGCCATCCATCCATCCTTTTATTATTATTATTATTATTATTATTATTATTATTATTATTCCTTTTTTTTTCCCTACTGCATCTGAATTGCGAGTACAACAGTGTACCATCTCAAACATTTCTCCCAACCCCGGGCCAATAATGCCATGTTGGCAGCTTGGGTATTGAACAGTGGGAATATTTATGTCACAGAAGATAAATACTACAAATCAAAGCTTCCATGACCCCAGCCCATTCTGGCCTAATCCTAAATCCACTGTTCAATGTCTATCACCTTATGTACCCTTTCCCCATGTCTCTGCCCATACCCAACAGGTCACACACAGACGAAATGAGGCAGAAAGATCCAGGTGTTCTTTTTTTTTTTTTTTTTTTTTTGGTTTTTTGAGACAGGGTTTCTCTGTAGTTCCGGCTGTCCTGGAACTCACTCTGTAGACCAGGCTGGCCTCGAACTCAGAAATCCGCCTGCCTCTGCCTCCCAAGTGCTGGGATTAAAGGTGTGCGCCACCACTGCCCGGCCCAAGTGTTCTTGAAGGAGGAAAATCTTTTTTTTTTTTTTTTTTAAGTAAGCTTCCTTTCCTGTACACTTAGAAACTTCCTCACTTCCCAGCTTCGCCCTAACAGGAGTTGTTGCCAGAGTCTCACTGAAACCTCTCTTGCTCCTTGTTAATGGGTTCTGCTTGCCAGAGCCTCACAATTTCCACAGCTCGGGTGAAAGCTAAGTCTCCGTCAGCACGGCCCCCCCACTTCCAGAATGGGGAAAACCGTGTCACTCCCCACATGGCTACCTCAGCCCCTCACCACCTTGCAGGAGGCTGGGCTGGCGGGTCGGAGCGTAAACACCCTTTCCTCCTGTCAGCTTTATCAGTCACCTGCCTTAGGGCAAAAGTGTGCCGGGCACTGGGCCCTGCAGAAGAGCTCACTCTCTCTATGAATAAGTCATTTGAAATGTTCTCATAAACATGGCCAGGTGATTGACAGGTTCTCTGCTCCTCCCTTCTTAACTCTCTTCCCCTGTGTCCTGTACAGCCCGTACCCCAGCAACTTTTAGGTACGTGGTCTTTGATTCCCTGTCCCTGGCACTCACTCTCTCTGGTCTATCTTGCCAAGCACCGTCAGGGCAGAATAGAGAACACTGTCAATCACCCCTTGACGAGCCCCCGTGCCACCTTAGAGGTTTCCAGGTTATTATTTTCTACCAGGCAGGATACTCTGAGCCCTATACACACCTACTTTATGTTACCCTAGGACAGGAGAAGGACGATTAGGGTGAGCAGTTTCTTTTGAGAAGAAGAGAAACAAAAATCTAGGCTCTCAACAAGCAGGTAGCTGGGAAAGGCAGGCAGAACTAAGTGCTTTGAAGTACTATGAACTTCTGAAGACTCCTTAGCCCACTAACCAGGCAGGTGTCCTTTGTGAAATACAACCGTGTGGTCCACCAGAGGCCACTGAGTTGACATAGCATGTTCTGGGCTTCCCACAAGTAGATCTTGGAGCAAGGAATAAACGCTGCGCATGGTCAGTAGAGGAAAATGCTCTATGAGTCTTTGTAGCCTCTCTTTGGTTTTTTCTTTCTCTACTTTGTGTGTTCTTCTAACCGTCTCCTAATACTGTCCTCTCCGACTCAGCTCAGCGCCTCCTGGCTCAATGGTCTCCTGTTTCCTCTGTTCCATCTCTTCTCTGTGCCAGCTGCCTTCTCTCCCGCCTACTCAGCTTTCTTCAGCACCAGCCGCGTCTTCTCTAACCTGGCTCTCTGACCCTCTTCTTCCGCCACCGGGACCCGACTCCCATCCAACTAACTCATCTGGACAACCAAAGGCTCATGCTTTGGGAGGCAGTGAGCTATTGCTAAAGGTACTCTGACCGGAAGGGGTTGGGATCGCCCTCATCAGGAATGTTATAGAACGAAGTCAGCTATCGGAGAACAGCCTGATGTCTAGAAAGTCAGCCAAATCTTCAATTACTGCCTTTTTGTCTGCCCCAGTTGAGATATAATAATCTCCCTGAGACTCGGTTTCTTCTCTGTATGAGGGGAACGGTGCACAGCCTCACAGAACTAAGGAGGTAAGTAAAATCAACTATTTGAAAGCACCTGGCACTGAGTGGGTGTCTAATAAACTTAATCTCCCCATCCAAGAGGGCTGAACTAGATATCCTCGGGTCTTGCTACTCCAGTGTCTGAATGAGCTTAGGTCCCTTCCTGGCTGCCGGAAAGGGAGGCGTGTACCTGGGAGAGATAAAGAAGTTCAGATTAGGTAGATGGATGGAGAGGAGGAGAGAATGCTGAGCCGTCCAGGGAACGTGTACAGGTCACCTCTGACACCCCACCACTCCCATTTGTTTCCTCTAATAGAATAAAAAGGAAAAGATGGGTTTGGAATTTTAAAGACCGTTCTGACTCAGTTTCCCCATTCGCATTGTGAAGTGATAGGACTAGATGCCCCCCTCCCAGCTGTGGCTTTCCCTGTAGGAAGGGGACGTAGAAGGCTCAGATAGGAGGTGAGGAAGCACGGTCAAGGTCAAGGTTCCCCACTCCCTCCCCCAGCCCTCCTAGGAACACCGGACAGCCAGCTCGACGTCAGTCTTTAAGCTTCTTTATTGTGCTAACACTGTTGCCTCGGAGCTCAGAGCTCACACACAGAACAATTCAGCCCTGACATCCACCTACCCAGGGCCAAGGGGGGCCCTCTGCCTTGGCTGGGGACACCTGGCTTGTACCTCTTGTGGTCCTAGGATACCGACAACTCTCCTCTCCCCTCCTCTCCCTGGAGTCCAGGGGTGAGGGAGGGTTCTGAACCGTCTTCTCCTGTCCCCACCACCACCACCTCCTCCCACTTTAGGGGGAGGAGGCTCTGCCCCTGCTGGGCTTCTCAGAGGGAAACTCCCTTACCACCGCTGTGGCCGAGGAGAGCCGGGTGTGCGGGCCCGAATCTGTCCCCAGCTGCGGGCGGAGAGCCCCCCCGAACCGCCTCCCAGCCGGGGCGCAGCCCGGTGCTGCGCGCTCACACCAAGAGGCCGTCCTTGCACGAGCGCTGCTCGACCTGGGCACAGTCGGCGCAGTCGGCCGGCTCCGCGCTCTTGACCTTGATGTAGACGGGGGAGGGACCCGCTTCGCAGGCGGCGGAGGCGGTGCGGGGCACTAGGGCCACGTCCTCGGGGCCGCCGCAGGGCGGAGGCGCGTACTTGCGGCGCAGGGAGCGGCTGACGTTCTGCGTCGGGTACCCCAGGAGGTGGGTGACGCGGCTGCCGCGCCCGCTGGCCTTGCACCCGGGCGCCTCGGCGTCCACTCTGGAAAACAACAGGCGGGCGCGTGAGCTGGCTCCTCCGCGGCGCGGCGTTGGCACGGCCTGGGCAGAGCTGGGGGCTCGTGGCAACTTCTCATCTCCCGCGCCCCCCTCCGCCTGCCCCGTCACCTCTCTCTCTCTCTCTGGACCTCAACTTACTCTCCCTTCTTCACATTCCTGGGCCAGCGACCCTGCAACGCCCCACCCCACCCCACCCCCGTGCCACCACCCCCAGCCTTCACACCCTGTTTGGCCTCGAGTGTCCCAGCTCATGGAGGGCAGCCCCAGTCAGGTGGCCCTTTGTCCCTTGCTAGTGTTTGGCTAGAAGGGAGACTTAGTGACCCGGGAACTGTGTCCCCCTCCTTTCCTTGACTAACCGTCACTCTGAACTCCCGACAAGCTCTCCTGGCCTCCTGTCCCTCGCTCTTCTCTCTTCCTCTGTCCCCAAGGCATGCAATCATTAGCACTGCTATTCTTGTTCTATTTTTATTTCTAGATTGCTTCTAATATGAGTTATTTTGCACTATTGGTGTTAACGCTTCTTAAATAGGCATGTCGAGGTTCTTGCCGGCGCAGTACAAGGGAAAGGTGGAAAACACATGGTCCCTGCCCTCCAGGAGCTTACAGTCTAAGCCAGACAGACTGGAGGCTGCATAGACGACAGGAAGGAAAGGGGGAAAGCAGGGAGCAAAGGTCCAGACGGGAGCGGGGGGAATGGGGAAAGACAGAAAAGCCATGCGGCGAGTGGGCGGGTCGTCATGCTGAAGTCCCAGCACTCCATGGCGATGGCGGGCAGGGGTGAAGAGGACAGGGCGCCGGTCCCCCGCCGTGCAGCAGCATGCAGCATGCATCAGGTTTTACCTGATCTCACTAGCCAAGTCGCCGCAGGCCCCTCCGCCGACCCCGCCGCCGACCCCGTAGCCGAAGGCACCGCGGCCACCACCGGCCCCGGCGGCGCCTCCGCAGCAGCAGCAGATGAGCCCCCAGATGCCTAGTGCCAGGCAGGCCAGCATGAGCAGGGAGCCCAGCACGGCGCCGACGATCATGCCTACGCGCTGGGAGTCTGTGGAGAGAAGTGGAGGGAGTCAGACTTCTGCCAGCCTGGCACATGCATGCCAGGGCGGATGTCTGTGGGAAAGAACCCAGGGCCTGGGATGCCCAGTGAGGGAGCTGTGGGGAGGAGGGTAAGTGAAGGTGGCTTCCAGATACTCTAAACGAAGGCCTGAGAGCGGTGGAGAGGCAACCAGATAGATACCTGCAATCCCATCCCGAGCCCCTCCTCCCCCCCACCCACCCAACCTCCAAGACCAGGGGATTCTTAGGGCTGCTGTACCCACCTGAGACTTTGACCTCTACCACACAGACGCTATAACCCACGTGGTTGGCCACTGTGCACTGATACAGCCCATCGTCGTCCGCGTTGATGCTCTTCAACACCAGGTCTCCGTTGCTCAGGCCTGAGGTGGGAAGAGGGGTACTGAGACGGAGAAAAGGGATCTCCGAGAACTCCCACCCCTCCCGGCCCCCGTCGGGAGGAGGATGGAGTGCCACCCTAAAAAAAACAAGGAATGTGTATACAAGCACACACGGGTCCGCTTCACTCTAAAGCCGACCCATGCGCCCCTTGCTGAGACAGGGGAGGAAAAAAAAAAAAAAAGGAAAAGACCCCTCTCACAGAAAGAAGACAGAGTGGCCATTCACTCCCTGTGACCTTAGGGAAACACATTCGGGCTCAGCACTGGTTTGAAAAGTAAAGACAGGGTAAGACCAGAAGAGCGCAGGGGCACCTGTAGCTTTGTAATTCTTTCATTGTGGCGATTTTATTCCAATTCTTGAAGTGCTAGGAGCCTCAGACACCTTATCCTCTCTAACCCTCTCATGCCCGCCATGGCAGTTCCCACTAAGTATTCCCTTGTCTGCCACGGAGGTGTTAAGCCGCTTGCCTGAGATTTCCTACCAATTGGCATCCTAGCCAAGGACTCAAGGCCAGCTCTGCCTGGACCATGTGTGCTCTCCAAATTACCCATGCTGCTTTAGCCTGGCCCTCCATTTGCGCCTTCTCTCCTTCCCTCAACAGCAGCTGCCTGGACTTGCCCAAGGGAGCAGCCTCTCACGGGGTGCTGGGTCTGACACGGTACTACTGGAAGTCCCCCGCCAGCCCCTCCCCCCTCCCCCAGTTCCCAATCCCCTAACTTTTCTTCACTCTCCCTCGGCCCCGCCCCCTCACCTTGATTGATGGAGCTGTGGAATGACTCTTGGTAAGAAAGCTCAGAGTGGAAGCTGTGCTGTGAGTGGTAGGACCCGGCTCGGTAGGGGTGACCATGTCCACTGATCTTGGCCCACTTGTAGGAGAGGGGCTGAGAGCCTCCGTTGGCAAAGCACTTGAGCACCACGTCGTTGCCCTTTGACATGTGGCCTTCCGTCCAACACATGGGCACCGCGGGACGTGCTGTAACAAGGCAAGCAATTATAAGCCCAGGTGCAGCCAAAAGCCTGAGCCAGGCTCACGGCGGGCCGATGTGAACTTGATCTGAAGCC
Organism: Apodemus agrarius; assembly: GCA_964023405.1. Classification (NCBI taxonomy): domain Eukaryota; kingdom Metazoa; phylum Chordata; class Mammalia; order Rodentia; family Muridae; genus Apodemus; species Apodemus agrarius. Next base: position 22,192,474 of record OZ030017.1, read on the forward strand.
TGGGAAAGGGGAGCCGGGAAGAGTCCCGTCATACCTTGGACGGTGACAATGACCTTCCTGGTGGCCATGGTGGTCTTCTTCACCCGGCACTCATAGGTTGCTGTGTCAGATACCTGCAGGTTCATGAGTTTGATGGAGGCGTCATACTGGCTGGGGTCTGAGGCCGCAAAGCGGGCCCTCTGCTGCAGATGGGGGAGGCTACCGTGACCGATCCTCTTGTCTTGATAAGTAAGAAACTGTGAAGCAGAGAGGAAAACAGAGATGTTGAGACAAGCCGAGCCAGGCAAGGTTGTGTGAGTTGTCGAAGGCAATTCGCTGACCTTCTCTAAGACTCAGTTTTCTCAACTGAAAATGGGAATATGATGGTGCCGGGTACGATGACCTCTTACCAAATGAGTGAGAGCAGATAGGATTAGATAGTCTGGAGAAATGTAAGGTCAGACTGGGAGATTCTAAATGCAGGGCCCACATTCAATCTCCCCCACCCCTGCCCCGACACCTTGATTTGGGGTAGAAGGAGGTAGAGACTATCTGGCTTGACTCCCAGTTGGACGGCTCCTATCCCTGTGGTCTCATTCCCTGAGAGATCTTGGAGGAAGTTCAAGGCCCAGGTTTCCTCCTTTGCCTTCCTTCTCCCTCGGGATGTTGGCTTCCCATCAAGCTGACATCATAGGATCCAGAGAACCCTGTGCCAAACACTTACCACATTCTCCCTGTGTGAGGGCTCTGAGTTGACTAGCATCCACTCAATGTCCAGACCGTTGGGACCATAATCCTCGGGATCCAGCATGTAGGAACAGGGTAGCATCACGTTGTCACCTTCGGCCAGGTACAAGACCTCCTGGCCATCCCCGTTGATCCTTACAGCAGACAACAGTGCTGGCGAAGTGGAAAGAGAGAACAAAAATGCTTAGTGGTCGGTCTCCACCGCCCTGCCACCTGTCAGCTGGCACTCAGTGGGGCTTCCATAGGAATGAGGGACTCTGTGTGTGTGTGTGTGTGTGTGTGTGTGTGTGTGTACACGGGCATAAGCAATGCTGTGTGTGTGTGTGTGTGTGTGTGTACATGGGCATAAGCAATGCTTGTGTGTGTGTGTGTGTGTGTGTGTGTGTACTAACAAAAGCAATATTATGTGTGTTGTGTGTGTGTGTGTGTGTGTACTGGCATAAACAATATTTGTGTGTGTGTGTGCTGGCATAAGCTATATTGTGTGTGTGTGTGTGTGTGTGTGTGTGTACACGGGTATAAGCAATGCTCTGTGTGTGTGTGTATGTACTAACAAAAGCAATATTATGTGTGTTATGTGTGTGTGTACTGGCATAAACAATATTTGTGTGTGTGTGTGTGTGTATGTGTGTGTGTATTGGCATAAGCAATACTGTGTGTGTGTGTTATTCATATGGCAGTCTCTGGGCATCCTTGAGAACTTGTGTGTATATTCTAGACTATATTCTAGACTTGTATAGATGAGCATTTGAATATTGTTTACATACACAGAGCTCTCGTGTTTTGTGTATTTGCATGTATGGATATTATATATATAATATATATATATACACAATACTCAAATGTGCATTATATGTCTATGAGTCTTTGCAGCTGAAAAGATGTTCATGCACATGACCGTGTAGGATATCTACCTTCATAGTTATATGATAGTGTTGGCATTTGTGTGTGTGTGTGTGTGTGTTCATGTGCGAAACACCCAGAGTTTGTTAGATGTTTTATTGGCAGAAACAGGTTAGTTAAAAGCCACCTGCATGGGCTGGGCTTAGGCCCTATCTGGGTCAAGTGAAGTGCTCTAGCCAGAAGCAGAAGAGTGGACACATGACTCCAGGCCTCTTTCCATCCTGACAATTAAGAGGATAGCTGTGGGGCCGGGCGGTGGTGGCGCACGCCTGTAATCCCAGCACTTGGGAGGCAGAGGCAGGAGGATTTCTGAGTTCGAGGCCAGCCTGGTCTACAGAGTGAGTTCCAGGACAGCCAGGGCTATCTATACAGAGAAACTCTGTCTCAAAAAACCAAAAAAAAAAAAAAAAAAAAGAGGATAGCTGTGTACGCTGGTGTGGTAATGCTGGTGATGCTGCTGGTGGTGGAGGTGGTGGAGGTAGTATTGGAGGGGGTGCTGGAGGTGTGTGTGTGTGTGTGTGTGTGTGTGTGTGTGTGGTGTATGATGATGTGTCTGACTATGTGAGTGTTCTAAGTGACACTGTGTGCCTTTGCTTGACATTGGGCAGCTCCAATCTAGAACCCTGCCTGTGCATGTGCATGTCTTTGTCTGTGGCAGGCTTGTTTTGTTTTGTTTTGTTTTGTGTTTTGTTTTGTTTGTAGAATGATCCTTGTATAGCTAAATATACCACCGTCGACTGCGTCCTCCTGGTGTGACTGTGTGGTTCCAGTGAAGCCGCTCCCACTCGCTTGCTCCCACTGGGGCCCCTCCTGCCACTGAGTCAGGAAGCTTAGGACTGAGCTCCTCTCCCTCCCTACCCTGAAGCCTCAGGCAAGCTCTGGCCCCAACCGGTTAGACCTAGAGAAGGATAAGGGGGGGAGTGAACCCTGGGCTCCACCCTAGACACTCAGCTCCTACCTCCAGTCTCCGGAGCAGTCCTTCACAAAGCCCTCACCAAGCACGTCTAGGGACGGCCCTTTTGAGTAAACACACTTTGGGATCCCAGGCCCAAGTCTCAGAGAGTCTCTCCCCAATCCCCTCTCCTCCCCCCCCCACACATACACATACACACAGAGACACACATACACACACACACACACACACACACACACACACAGGTACACACCATCCTGGGCAAAACAAATCGGCACAGGCAGGTTCTTTCAAGCCCTCAAATGTGAATATATGCCCATGCAATCTCCTCTTTCTTACACGCACAAACTATTGGATCTATATACAGACACACATTTACAGGCAAACAACACACAATGGTCTAGGACACGCCCACTGCATGCGCTGGTGGCTTCCTGCTTGTCCATTCAAGACCAGACACATCTGCAGGAGCCCTGAGTTCCAAGTATAGCCTGGCTCTGGAAAAGCTAGCAAGGACCTCACATGTCCCCCAACATCTTAAGCCGCACTGGACCTGCCCCCTCTAAACCAAGCCTAGCCCCCCATACATTCGACAACCTGAAAAGACTCCAACTTGACCTCGAACAGGCGGCCTAGCTTCTGGGACTCTAACGGGACCTGGAGAAGCCTCCTCCTGCCTTGGGCCAAGAGAATACCAGCTCATTCCTAAGATAAGGATCCTGATGCCATCTGCCAGATCCTGGGGCGTTGAGAAGCCAGCCAGGGATGAGCCAGAGTTCGGCTGAGAGCAGAGCCTCCACCCTGGGGCTGAGCCACTGGAACCAGCTGACTATGGCAGGGAGGATTCCCTTAACCTGCACCTCGGAGGTCAGCCAGGCAAGCGGAGGGTAAGTACCCAGAGAAAGGGGCTCGGGGTGGAAGGGTCGAGCTGGAACAGAATGCCTCTACACTGCACTGGGCTGTATTGCTTCAATTGTCTCAGACCAAAGAGCCTCACCCTCACTCCTCAGTCTCCTCAGATGTTTCCCTAACCGGCTCCTCCCAAGGGTTCCAGCCATTCCGTACCTCCTCCCTCCCCTTTGGCATATCACGCTGGTTTATCTTGCTGTGACACCAGGAAAGGATTTCCAGGGAATTTCAGAGAAAAAGGAGGCTTGTGTTGAGGGGAGAATCGGGGTGAAAGCCGGCATCGGAAAGAGCGCTGGGTAAGAAGACTTGAGGAGAGAGGAACAGGGGGGAGTCCAAGAGGCTGTCCCTTATAAAGTCTCCAGGGCTGACTACCCTTCGTGGGGAAAGTGGCCGCCTCAGTAAGTGTCTGATCTCAGCTAAGAAACCCATTCTGAATTCTCGAGCTCATTTCAAACTGAAAGGGGGACGAGGAGACAAGGGCAGCTCAGATAGTTTTGGTGCATGACTCCACGCGGCAAGCGCTGAGCCCGCATACCCTCACCCGTATACCACACATGGAGATGTTCCAGCTCTCCTGGCGCAGTCACGGCTCCTTAAGTGGGCACTGCCCGAGGGGCTTTCACCCGGCAAAGGGAGCAGCAGGCATCTTGCCAGAAATCTAGCCATCACACACATATGCGCGCATGCACACACACACACACACACAGAGAGAGAGAGAGAGAGAGAGAGAGGCACATTGCCACACATAGAAACAAGATGAAACAGCCCCCCTTCCCTCTCACCTTCTTCATCTAGACCCCCGCCCCACCCCAAGAGGGGCTCTGTGCTATTTTCTGCAATACTCAATAGAATGTCCCTTGCCAGGACTTGCCCAATCCTGGGCAGGCCGCCATAGTATCCAAAGTTGAGCCCTGCCTTCCACCAGTGCCCCAGAGAGGTGAAGGGGCTCTGGGAACCTCCCATCCATCCTTCCCACATCTTCTCAGCCTCATCCCCCAAAGAGGCATCACCGGTGGGCTCTCAGCACTTGGGGCCCAGCGCAGACGTCCCAGGACTGGGTTCTTACTAGCTATAATGGAAACAACCCCAGCACATGGAGCCTTTTCAAGGAAGACAGCTTTCCTGCCCAATGCTCTGGCTTGAGAGGGCTGGCCCTTCCACTGGGAAGAGCACACAGACAGTCTAAAGGAAGCAAGATCATTGGCAGGCTCCTCCTCAGCCCCCACCCAGAGCCGCCGCTGCTCACCCAACCCCATCTGCAATCCCCACAACTAACTCCAGATCTCCAAGCAAGCCCCGTCTCTGGCTCCCAGTGTGGGAACAGCACAAAAGGCACCTTGCACACAATAATATATGAGCGACACGGCTGTCAGTTACCATGAAGATCTATTCCAAGCCTCTGTACACAGACTGACACTGCCCCCAAGCCTTCAGGTACGGGATCTCCTGGGGAGAAACCCCCTTGGCGGTGTCTAAGTCGCTATCAGCAGAGTGAAGGTAGATGCTCCCTACCAGTGCCCCTTAGGTCACCTGCGAGGCTCCTCTGCGAGCCCACGAGCATCCCTGACCTTCGGAGTCACGCTGGGGATCCCTGCCCCTGCCCAGCCCCATACCTGGGCTCAGGCACACAAGCAGCAGATGGAATGCTCCTCGGGCTCCCATGTTTCTAGGCTTGGTCTTTCCTCCGCCTGAGCTGGGCTCCAGTGGGCTGGTGGTAGTGGTGGTGGTGGTGGTGGGTGGAAGGGGCAGGTAGAGGGAGGGGGAGCGGAGGGCCCAGACACTGCCCGAGCTGGCAGGAAGATGCAATGAGTGCCAGGCTGAGGAGCAGCCGGAGTTATTTCTATAGGAGGGAGGGGGCCTGGTCCCCGCCTTGGGGAGGAGCCCAGGTAGCCCTAATTAGCAGGGTGACAGGATGGCCTACCCGGGCATTACCCAGCCCTCACCCAAGCTCTTCCCTGTCCCGAGAGTTGGTGCAGGGTGACCAGCGGGACTTGTAATTAGGCGCCTGTTAAACCTCCACTTCCTCCTGGCCAAGTCCTCGGGGTGACAACAGTCGCCCCATTTTCCAGCGTCCACGGAGCTCCTCTCACCACTCATTGGCTGCCTCCTTCCCTGGGGGGAAGTGGGAAAGAGGAAGGAGAAGCCAGATTTCGGGAGGAAGGATGGCCAGCATTTGAAGGGTTAAACATGGACCAAAGTCAGCCCCGAGTCTCAAGCACCAGCCCATTGCAGACCTAGATTTCCGGGTCCCAATCCCTTCAAGCATTCCTTGTGCTCCAGATCAGATAATGTATCGAGAAGGGATCCCTCCGTCATGCTGAGACCTGGGAGGAAAGCCCAGGTAACAGGGGGTACAGGCGTGAAGCTCCTGGGCTGAAGAAGGAAAGAGGGGTGTGTGTAAGAATAGGGTCTTCCTGCGCTACTGTTTCTCCATCCTTGCTGGCACGAAGGTCATCCCCAAAGTTCAAGGATCTCAGAGAGTAGGAAGTGCTATGATGGTTTTACCTCCCACACAGACCTCTATCAGTTCACGGAGGCCTGAGGAAGAGGGATGGGGTTTGAGGGGGGGTGAGGGACTGTGCACTGTGAGGGAATCATTGAGGGAGGCAGGACAGGAGGTCATGTGAGTGTGTACACCTCTCCCGGGGATGCCGGTAGGAGAAGGACTGGGACCCTCTGTGAATTTCTTGGTATCTCAGCCAGGCCCTGAAGGTTTAATGTAGGCCCAGTGTTACTAGGAGTCAGAATCAAAACAAAGACCCTCAAAGCCTGGACAGTCTACTGGGCAGTCAGCCAGCACAGTGACTAAGCCAGCACAGTTCTAGGCAGGGTGGGAGGGTCTTAGCCCAGCAGAAGGGGGAAGGCCAGCAGCCACTGTTGGTTGGTCCATGCATTCAGGACAGATCCCTAACCTTCTCTGGATTCCAGGACTACCCAATAGGACGCAAGTTACAAGGAGCCTCATTCAACAGCTTGGGCCCTTGAGCGAGCCTTTTCCACTACTGACCTGGGGCTCAGGAAGGGCAGAGGGGGAAGAGTCGTCAGGAGAGTTATGGGACTCAGACGCACCCCCTTGGAAGAACAAGACGGGACAATAAGGAAGCTCACGGAGTCCACGCAGCCCTGTGTTCCAAACCCCTTTACCCAAACGTCCAACAATAACAGGTTGCTTCGGGGCCTACCAGATGTACGCAGTGATGATCCTTATTTCCCTATCTATTTTGAGATTTATGAGGTTGTCCTGAGCCTGTTGGAAAAACAGGGGTCATTATCCCCATGCTTACAGGTAAGGAAAGAGAAGCCCAGAGAAACAAAGATTCAGTTCAGTTGCAGCTGCTGGCCAACTTAGGGAGAGCCAGGCATCCTGGCACTCAGTTCCGAGTGGTCCAAAAGAGAGCCTGGTAGCCATATGGACTACTACTACACCTCAGAGGAAAGCATGGAAGGCCGTTGGTGAGTGGGGGGAAACAGACAGGACCAGGAAGAGGGAAACGAATAGGAAGGACTGAACCTGTGGTCCCACTAAACTGACGTGGAAGGATCCATTAGCGCTCTAGATCTGAGCTAATGCGCAGAGACGGCTGCCTCTGGGGTTAAGTCTGAGGTTAGTTGAGATGATGAATGAGGCTGAGGTCGCATATGAGGTTGGAATTAAAGTTAAGGTCAGTACTAAGGTTAGGATTGCAGCTAGAGGTGCGTCGGGCGCTGCGGCTCCGAGTTAAGGCGGGCGGGAGGCTGTGCTACGGTAAGAAGTCTGTTTTCAGCGCCATTCTCAGATCTGCGTGTGCATACAGGTTGAGGTAACTCAAAGGCCAGGCTGAAGTTGATTTAAGATTTGTCACAAGTTGGGGCTGGAGAGATGGCTCAGCGGTTAAGAGCACCGACTGCTCTTCCAAAGGTCCTGAGTTCAAATCCCGGCAACCACGTGGTGGCTCACAACCATCGGTAACGAGCTCTGACGCCCTCTTCTGGAGTGTCTGAAGACGGCTACAGTGCACTTACATATAATAAATAAATAAATCTTTAAAAAAGAAAAAGATTTGTCACAAGTGAATTTGAGTTGAGGTTGGGAATTAAGTCAGCAGAGTGTGGCTGGGGTTAAAATTCGAGTGAGAACGTGTGGTCAAGAGGCTTCGAGGTAATCGAAAGGGAGATTCTATGATATAGAAAGATAGCAGGCCCCACCTGCTGAATCCAGGTTTGGCTCAGCTCTGGAAGCATAGTAGTGGGGTGCATACTGATGTCCCCAGAGTGCACGAGCCCAGATGAGGGGAATGAAGCAACTTAATCCCACGACAAATGTAACCTCTGAAGTCCTGCTCCACCGCCTGCTCACAGCCCGAGGAAGCCCGCAGATGCAGGAAGCCATGAGTAACCCCTGCATTCTGTCGCCACACTGGACCAGCAGATGAGGCCCATCAGAGGGATCTGCTGCGAAAGGGATCCGAGGGTGGAGCCTCGGAGAGGTTGAAGTTGAGGGGCTGGGGAAGAATAAGGCCCTATTAGTTAGAAAAACACTTCTGAGGGAATCACAGAGAGTCCCTCAAAGCTGGACAAGGCAGACAGCATCATCTTTGGTGTCCCCCCCCACCCCCACCCCGACCTACTGAAGGCTAATTGTCACCTGCTTGCAATTTGGAGCCTGTAAAAGAAGCTGTCAGCCTCCCTGCCCTATGCCTTGGGGGGAGGGGGAGCTGGGGGAGGGAAGAAGATACCAGTCATAGAGCCAGCCTAGTGTTCCCACATGTGAGACTAGCCTGGATTGGCCTGCAGCCCAGTGACTCTCTGGGCCTCTGCCTCGGCAAAGGAAGAGGGTCCCACTCCTGAGGGGCATTCTGCTCTAAATCTTCCCTTGCCTGTTCCTCTCCATCTGTCTCAGCCTTAAACTTCCCATTTCTACCCCACACCGCCCACTTCCCTTTCACATCCCATAAAGGTCCAGGCTGACATCAGAAAATCTCGGACTTCCCTGCCAGGAGAGGACAGTAGCTCTTGCTTCTATTCTCGAAGAGAAATAAAAAGTCAAAGACAAAGACCTAGAAAAGGGTGAACAGAGACTGTGAGGGAAGGAAGAGGCACGACAAGAAATCAGAGCCAGCTTCGGAGAGGTTGTACAGCCCAGCCCAGACCCCTGTGGAGGACAGACAATCTAGCCACCCTCTCAGCAATCCACACAAAGCCCTAGCTCTTCTCTCCCTATCTGACATGCCCCAGTCCCTCTCCAAGCTCTCTACAGGTTCGAGACCCCTAGTTGACTCATGACTACAACCTGACCCCCTTCTAGACTGGCCTCCCTCATAGCCAGGCCCTCCACCCCCCATGTAGACCTAAAGTTCACCCCCAGAACATTCAGGGACCAGTTAACCAACTGAGCAAGTTTCAGAAGGGTTCCGGGACAGGAGTTAGGAACCACCACAGGGAGACAGATGGTACGATGTGGGTCTCAAAGCAAGATGGCGCTGGAGAAGCTGGATTCTGGAAGCCAAGTTGCTACTGCAGCCGCTGACTTCCCGGCAGATTTCAGTGAAGGTAATAAGATGTAGGACTACCGGGTGAGGCCAAGGGCAGGGCTTCAGAGATGGTGCTGGGGGATGAAGGATCACGCTTAAGTTCTGACAGGAAGGATCCGAGTCAGGTTCGAGAAGAGCAGATCTGTCAGTGCTAAGGTCTGAAGCTGAGTGGTGCAGCCGCAGGTTTTAACTCAAATCAGACCTGCAAGCAACACCTTCAAACACAGGTGACCCAAGAATTCTCTGGGCCCATCGCCCACCTTCTTGAGACTCTGTATTTTCACCCCCTCAGAAAGAGGGGGGACAGTAAAAGGGAGCCTGAGTATACCCAGATCTGTCCCATCAAGCAGTGTCCCAGGACTGACCCGGCTCGCACAGTCTCGACTTCTGAAAGAGTGGCTTGGCCCACCACCTTCAGTGAGGCTCAAGGGTCATGAGGGGCTGACTGAAAGTCATCAGTGGGCATGCCGGGAGGGCAAGCCAAGGTGAGAGGGAATCCCTTGTAAAGAGTGTGTGGAGTCCTAATGACAGAGCTGAGGGAGAACCGAGAAGCCTCGATGCTAAGGGTGTCTTCTCATCACGAAGCTCAACTGTATCTTCATCCCATGGGACTCCATCTGGACTTCATGCGGGGAAAGAGCAAAGGGTCTCAGCTTCTCTCCTACGGCGTCACCACGGATGGGAGACAGAGCGAGGGGAGGGACACTTAGCCCGTGGTGTGACAAGCCCATGGTGCTAATAATAGTCACAAGGTCCTGCTCGGTGGAGATGATGTTTAAAGAGAGATCGGGAAAAGGTTATTAATGATGATGAGCCCAGGGAGAGGGGGTGGTAAAGGACCCCAGAGGTGGCCAGAGCTATGTCTCTGTGCTTGGGAAGTAAGCCAGGGTCCTGCCAGACACATTTCAAAAAAAAAAAAATGAAACCAGGAGTGACAGCCGGTGATTATTTTTGGACGGAGTAGATAAAATCCTTGAGAACTAAACCTCTTGGAGCCTTCAACTCAACCCCTGTGAGTACTTCACTGGGATCATAGCCAGGTCCTCGGGATAGATTTTACAACTCAGATTGATTGGCCTGCACCCTGCGCCCTCGTGTGTGGAGACAGATTTTGTGATGAATTCATCTCTCTGTGTCCGGTGGTACCTTGGCTTTTGGACTTGTAGGAATAAAATTTGCTTTTGGCTTCAATCCTTGGACTTTCCAATCACATATCTTCAAAGAGAAGCTGTGGTCCCCTCAACTCCCAGGGTGGTCCCGGGCCTGGCCTGCTCTAAACAGCTACCCAGAGAGGTAGGGGTGAAGAGAGGCATCTGAAGAAAACTGGTATCTGGTTCAGAGCTTTTCCCACTGAGCCTGACCAGGCAGGCCCTCCCTCTGCCCTCCCTGTTTGTTTCCTGTTGCCTGGATACCTGGAGAAAGGACTGGGTGAGAGAAGAAGGTGGGGCTTCGCTCAGCTTTGCCAGGCCTGGTTGGAGAGGGAAGTGTTAACTCTCAGGAGAGCCATAAGCCCTGCCCAAGAGTAAAGAGGAAGCCTCCCCTCTTCCTCCAGGTTCCTCCCTCCAATCCTTCCCCCGGAAGCCTCTGCAAAGCCCAGTTTCCCCGAACCACCGACACTGTCCCACATAAGGCTCACCGTGCAGAGTGAGAGCTTCAGTCTTAGAGATTCTGCACCTGATTAGTGTGGCCCCACAGTGGGGCTGGGGCTGTGCATTTCACACACAGGAAGACACAGGTGGACTGAGCTTTCTGAGTACCGAGGCCTGCTCTGGGTTCCATTAGCAGGTAGGTCGTGAGCACCCTGTCTCTCAGGGAATGCAAGCCGGGTTCTGCAACCGTTTGCCTAAGGCTTACAAAGAAGACTGGAACTCTGGCAATTCTCCAAGGTCTCCTCTAGCCTTCTCATGATTTGTTGCTCATTCCCGTTAGCCCAGAGACAGACAGTCTCCAGCAGTCATGTAGGGAAAGAAAAAAAAATTCACGGACTTTAAGCAGTCCTCCTCTTTCTGGGTGGCTGAGAAAGTCACCACTTCAACTGCACCATTGTCCTAGGACCAAAGTCATCCAAGCCACTGAGACAGTGGCCACCCTCTCCATGAAGGATATAGGTATGAAGGCAGGAATTTGAGCCCCAAGAGAAAAATCCGGGAGCAGGGCAGGAGCTGTGGGTATCAAAGCAGAGGAAAGGGGTTGAACTCTTTAAGGACAGATAAATCATGATTTCCTGTGATACATCTCAGTGGGTCACCTTCTAGGTGATAGGAAGGGACCTGAAGTCTCTAGTGAGTAGTTGCCTTTACCACAAAGCTTCCAGGCTTCACAAGAATGTAACAGGAGGGGTGTGGCCGAAAGAACAGAAAGTGAGGGACTCTCTGTCCCTAAGCCTCCCAGCCTGTGTGCCCAGACTTCTTGTCTGAGACCTCAGCGTCTTCTTTCTTCCGTCACCTAAACAGCTGCCACCTTTCCTCACCCCCAAAACCCTGCAGAGCTTTGAACTCTGAGAGCCCCTTTCATCCGAGCCTATTCAAAGTGCTTTTACTGAGACCAATTAATGCCCAGCTGTGACCCAAGTCACACACAGGGGTGCTGAGGCTTTCAGGAGCACCAAAGGACATCCCCGGCACCCGCTGAGTCAGGGGCTACGTGGCTAGGCCACCGAGCAGCAGAGTCATGCCCAGCTGGGATGGATGCAAAGCTTCAGAGACCGCCACACACACACACAAGCCACCGCAGAGCCTGGCACGTGGGCAGGTAGGGTCTAGAGGCCAGGCAGGAGCTGGGGCGTGCATGCCTGAGACACAGCTGCTTGCAGATCTGACTCAGCCACTGGGTTCCCTAGTCTGGATTAATCTAGTCTGGTGGATTCCAGAGGCATACGATAAGCTATGAGATGCTTGGGCAGTAATATGTCCCTTTCTGCATAATATGAATGTAATATAATACATAAAAGCATCCGAGCCTGGTGTGGTGGTGTGTGCTTTTAATCTCAGAACTTGGGAGGCAGAGACAGGTGGATCTCTGTAAGTTATAAAACATCCTGGTGTACACACAGTGAGTTCCAGGATATCCAGTGCTACGTAGCGAGGGGCTATCTCAAAAAAAATTTTTTTTTAATTAAAATTTAAAAAAAAACTGCTATAATTTAGTTACTAATAGTTTGAGCACTCAAAACAAACAGAAAAAGGTTTACAGCAACAAAGAGGATGCACCAACACCGGGACACCTCCTATTATCTCCTGGTCTCCACCCCACCCCCTCCCACTGCCTTCTGCAGCTGCTCAGAAAACCCCAAGACTGGTCTGTGGCTTGGAGGAAAACACAAAGCCACCTGTGCCTCTGAGCATAAGGTCAGTGGAAGCCTCCCTAGCAGAGAGAGCTCAGCAAAGGGCCGGGAGCTGACCTTTAGAGACAAGGCTGAGGCCGGTCATTCCTGATCGCCGAACCTGGGGGTACCCGAGAGCCCTCGATACCACATGTTTCCGAACCCCACCTCGCTTCACTCCCACCCCATAGGCTGTATCCACCCCACTTCCTACCGACTCAACCACGGTTGCCACAGAAGGACCCGCCTACTTCAGCCGGGTGACTGGCTTCTGTGTGGAACTAGTCCCACCGCCCGTCGCTGCCAGTCACCATTAAGAGGGTTAGAGAGGGGCTGGAGCTACAGCTTGAGAGTAAAGTGTCTGCCTGGCCTGTGCAAGGTTCCCATTCATTCCCCAGCAGTAAAAAGTTCACCCCCACAAAGTACCTTAGAAAGAGCGGGCAGGAGGTTATCCGAGGTGATAATATGGAGCTGACCAAGACCCCATCAGCTCTCAGAACTGTCCCACTCACAAGAACTGGACTCTAGTAGCTGAGCCAGCACGTTCTGGAGGCTACCAACGCCTGGGAAGAGTCAGTAGTCCCTCACGAATCCTGAGAGGAGGTCTCAAACCCCTCCTCCACATCGTGGGCCAATTTGAAACCGTTAATGGGACCAGAGGACCAATCCTTTGTGTTGATTCTCTCCCAAACCATCTTTATGTGTGCGTAGGTGTATATAAGTATATATGGTTAGCTTTTTTTTTTAAAGATTCTTTTATTTTTATGTGCGTCGATATTTTGCCTGCATGCACAGGTGTGTGCACCACCATGCCTAGTGCTGTGTATCCCCCTGGAACTGGAGTTCCAGACAGGGTGAGCTGCCATGTGGGTGCTGGGAATCGAACCTCTAGAGGAGAAACCGGCGCTCGTAACCGCAGAAACCGTCTCTCACAAACCCAACCATCTTCCCGCTCTTAGTTGGCTATGGTCCCTTCTCCAGAGCCAGACCTTTTTCCCTGTGTCTAAACCCTTTCCAGTCTGTCTCACTCAGGGGCCGTGGGCTCTGCAAGGCCCCAGCAGCAGCCATGGCCAAACGCCAGGCTTGTCTTACACCTACTAGCGTGGCCCTTATTTCCCTAGGTAGGCTCAGGAGGTGGTAGTGGGAATGGAGTCCCCTCCTCCTCTCTAGCTTGCACAGCAGGGCAGGGGACCTATTCTTCTCAGCTCTGCGGACAGCAAGCGTAGAGCCAGACAATGGCAGGCACCAAGGTTGGTTCGGACGTTCTTGAGAAAGAAAGTCCTCTGAAATAGACGAGGCTTGTTCTGTGACCCCAGCGTCAACCGAACAATCAGCGGCCCCATTGTGCCAGCTAGAGGCAGACTGGAACCATTGGTGACAGCACCAATGCTTTCTCTCCTATCGCAGCCTGGGTACCACATCTCCTAAGACCTTTAGGAAGGAATCGATACACATCTCTAGATTGGAGGGCACTGAGTTAGAGGGGTTTTTTCCCCCATCCAAGGGAGCTTCCCACCTAGCTGTATAAAAGCAATAGTCAGCCGGGTGTGGTGGCGCACGCCTGAAATCCCAGCACTTGGGAGGCAGAGGCAGGCAGATTTCTGAGTTCCGAGGCCAGACTGGTCTACAGAGTGAGTTCCAGGACAGCCAGGGCTACACAGAGAAACCCTGTCTCGAAAAACCAAAAAAAAAAAAAAAAAAAAAAAAAAAAAAAAGCAATAGTCTTCTGGTTGAGGAAGGTGGAGAGGGTGGAGAAGGTGGAAGCCACCGGGTCCTGAGGAAGAGGAAACACAGGAAGCAGCTTGTGACTCTCCTTGGGCACTATGAAAAGAGGACTCCTGCCCCAGGCCCTTGTAACCCGGCGTTGTAAACAGGCAGGACGCCCCAGCGGCTGTCCTCTCCCCCTTGGTGCGAATTGAATGAAGACAAAACTAGATGGAGTCTGAGAGATGGAGCGAGGAGCTGGGGGAGACCGGGCATCGCGGTGATGGTTTGAAATGGAAGCCCTTCCTTCCCGGACAGAGAACTGCCTCCATCGTGGAAAGGTGACGTGGCCGTTCAAAATGGGAGGCTTGATGCTCAAGGGCCTTCTGAACATGCTGAGACCACCCTAAAGGTGTGTGAAAGGGCACGGATGGCCTGTCCTAAAGCTGAGGGAAAGCTGAGGGAGGAACCAGCGCAAATGAGAAGCTTCCAGAAAAGGGGACCAAGTCGACCCCAGTAGACTTGAGGGCCTAGATAGATCACGTGTACCAAACGCTCACAAAGTGCCTGGAGAGCACATGTGTAGATAGGCATAGACTGCGGCAAAGCAGGAAGAGTTTCCAACAGAACTGTTGAGGAGGCCCGCCCACTCACGGGATAAAGCGAACCCGGAAGAGCAGAGCCGTGAGTGAGGGTCACCTGTACTTAGGTGAGGAGCTGTGTCCTGGGGGGTCACAGGGGTGAGAACGGAGCAAACGTCTGTGCTGCACTGGTGCCTGGAATTGAAAGAGGTCTACACAGGAAAGGACGGATGGCGTCCAGAGCGTCGAGCCCCAGGCTCACGCACTGCCCCCTCCGCACATGCGGTCTGAGTCACAGTTGGGAGCCCAGGATGAGCCGGTTCCAGCTCTTCATGCTCCTCCCCCTCCAGCTCTGCCCTGTGCACCCCTTTCGCCAACCCTCGGCAAAAGCAGAGCTTTAACGCTTGCTTCAGTGGCCCCAAATTCCTATGACATGGGTACAGGGCCAGCGGAGAGACAAGAATATGGCCATATGACTGCAAAAAGGCCAGGACTCACCCCCCCCCAGGAAAATGGATCCCACCATTTAGGAGTGAAGACCCCCACCAGAGCACCATCAGGTTCTAGCCCCTGAGCATCAGCGGCCCCGCATCCTGGTCCACTGTAATTTATCTTGATCTCCCTTCAGTGCCCATTGGTATCCCCTATCCCCACAGCCGTAAAGTGGAACCATTCCTGAGAGAATACAATAGCTTTAATCTGTTAACTATGAAACGTCTATGGAATGTCTAGGTTAGCAGCAACTTGGATGGCCCGGGGACGAAGCTGGATCCGTGCTCTGGATCCGTGCTCTTCCGGGAGACCTTAGAGGCTCCTCCTTCAGTTTACAGAAGTGGCTGGCAGGATGTTGGCCTTGCGCTCGGCTTCAATGCAGTACTTCTCAGGAAGGCCGGTGGCTCTGTGGGAAGAAATGCAGGGCACATGTAGCAGGGGTGACAGGAGAAAGCATGCCCTGGGCTTCCAAAACCTGCGGCCCTGTACCCCAACCCGTTCCCACAGGTTGCCTCTAGCTGGCACATCGGCACCGCTGTTGTACCACCCAGTGCGTTCAAGTCAAGATCCTAACGCACTGGCAAGGAGCGATCAGTGAGCCAGCGGGACCCAGTTCCTGAACCTTCTGCCAGAGCCCCCTTCAGAGGGCAAGCCGCGGCCTGGCTGAAAGCCCTCCCACGAGGCGTTCCCAGCCTGCTACGCCAGCTCTTTGAGGAGGAGAGGAAAGAGAGCAAGGAACCCGGTGCGGCGCACCTCAGTTCTTCCAGCTTCTGTTTCTTGATGTCCTCGATGCGCTCACGGCGCTTCTCGGCTTCCTCCTTGAGGCGCCGACCCTCTTCGAAGGTGGCGAGCCGGTTCTGTACGTGCTTCTGCTGGTTCTCGCGCACCTGCCGTCGGAGCTCGTTGGCATGCTGGAGGCACCCGGCGGCCTTTTTCTCGTGCTCCCGCTTCTCCCTCTCAATCTGCTCTCGCTGAGCCCTGGGGAAGGGATGAGTGGAATGCAATCGGCTGAGCTCCTCAGGGGTCATGCTTCTAAGTCCACAGCCCTCCAACCTCGAGGTCTCAAAGTGCCTGCCGTGTGCCCCTCTCCCCGGACAGACCCAAATATGTTGTCATATGTCACAGTGTTGACATCCTTTTATTTTATTTATTACTATAAATAAGTACACTGTAGCTATCTTCAGACACACCAGAAGAGGACATCTGATCAGCCGGGTGGTGGTGGCGGCGCACGCCTGTAATCCCAGCACTCTGGGAGGCAGAGGCAGAGGCAGGTGGATTTCTGAGTTCGAGGCCAGCCTGGTCTACCGAGTGAGTTCCAGGACAGCCAGGGCTATACAGAGAAACCCTGTCTCGAAAAAAAAAAACAAATTCAAAGGGGAGGTGGGGTGGGGAAGAGGGCATCTGATCTCATTATGGATGGTTAAAAGCCACCGTGTGGTTGTTGGAATTTGAACTCAGGACCTTCAGAAGAGCAGTCAGTGCTCTTAACCGCCGAGCCATCTCACCAGCCGACATTCTTAATAATTTCTAATTGTTTTTCATTTTATGTGTGTGCGACATCTATGTCTGATGCCCTCAGAGACCAAAGGTGGGCATCAGATCCCCTGGGACTGGAGTTACAGACCATCGTGAGCTACCATGTGGGCGATGGGAATTGAACCTGGATCCTCTCAAAAAACAGCCAATGCACTTATCCGCTAAGATATCTCTCCAACCCCTTAATATATTTTAAACAGAAATCTTCACAGTCAAAACTTTCCCTGAGCTCTGTAAATTATGTAGCTGGGTCCTGCAGCCAAGATTTTGACCACCAAGAGCTATCCCTTCTTTTCCTTCTACTGATGCATGTAACTCCTCTCCAGCCTGCTCTAAGTTACCTCCCTCCCCCCCCCTTACAATAATAATACCAACAAAGAGTAAGGAAACATCGTCTGTAAGGTTAGCCCTACTTTGATTGCTGGAAGAAGGCAAGAACTCAGTCTAATGTCTCTCTGTTCTCTTACCGATCCATGTCCTCACATTCCTTCCTTGGATGTCTTCCATAAGACTACTTCCTAGACCCTTATCAGGGAGAAAAACCTCCAATGGCATCCAGAGACGAGCAAATGAAATATATTTTACATCTCACAGAAATTTGGTCAGAGGTCATCTAACCTAATATTGAGATTTCTTCCTCAATACAATCAAAACCAAATGGTAAAACTATCTCAGGTGGAAAATTCTCACCTGCTTTGCTCCCACAGGCTCGCTCACACTAAAACAAAGATCTCTCCTCCCATTGCCAAAGACCTCACCACTTATTCATCTCCTTACTGTCTTCCAAGATTCATCACACATAGTGACCCCCCCAAGTCTGAGTACCTCCCCAAATCCCACAGCTCCACGGAGCATTCCCAAGTATGTAGGAAGGGAAGTGCTGGTGACCACACGCCTCTCTGGTTAGACATCAAGTGCCCACAGCCTCCACGGATCTGAGGCAGGTCCGCTCTCCCTGCTTGAGGTCACTCGCCTGTGTGTAGATTAGCTCCCTATGGTTTCATAAGCATCTAAGTGGGCGGGAAGGGGAAAGCTAGCTGCATTACTAGAGAGTGATGGGCAGTTGAAGAACCCAATGAGGAGGAACTTAGTTAATCTTCATTGTCAGCTTGACTAGATCCTAAACTCGCCGAGAAGACATGGCTTTGGACGTGTCTGGGGTTGGAGGCGGGAGTTCCAGAGACATTTAACTGAGGAGGAGAGACTCCTCCTGAATTCGGACAGCCCCGTCCTGTGGACTGGGGTCCTAAGATGAATATTTTTTAATGGAGAAGGGGAGATGAGTATCAGTGGCTTTTTCTTTTCTGTCTGCTTCTTGAATGTGACCAGTCACCTCGGCGCCGTGGCTTCCCCACTGTGATGCACCTTCAAACCATAAGCCAAACCAAGCCCTTACTCAAATTGCTTTCACTGAGCATTTTGTCATGGCAATAAGAAAAGTAATACACTGGTCAGGCCACAAGAGCAAAGCAACAGTTGTGGATTCTGACTGCATGCTAGAGTCACCTAAGAGAATTCAAAAGCTACTTGCCCCAGACCACTGAAACCACCACCTGTCAGGGTGTCCCCTAAATGTCAGTATTTTTTTTTTTCCTGATTCAGTTAACAGTCTGAAAGTTCAGGATCTCCTGAACAGAAGCAGGAAGCCCATATGTTGGGTGGCACTGAAGGTCACGCTTTTGAAGTAAGGAAATCTGGATTGTTGGCTGTGGCAGGGACACTCCCTGAGTAGAGACATCTGTCGTGGAGGTCACCTGGTCTGGAGACACTAGGTCTGGATGCTAAGCTAGGACAGCAGGTGAAGCTGGGCTTCTCCAAAGAGCTGGATGGAGTTTAATAGCTGGCTAGTGTCTGTGCTCCAGGCAAACCCAGCAAAGTAGAGTCAAGTGGGTCAGGAGCAGAAGCAGGACTTGGAATTCATCCCATTAATATTTATTAGTGCCTGCCAAAGGCACACAGCTGTCCAGGGGCACGGTGGCAGGGGGAGACACCTGGAAGGCAATCTGGAGCCCAACGGCGGGCTACCAGGTGTCGGTGACCACAGCACAACCCGAGGGTGGGGGGCAGGGGGGGCAGGAAGAGCCAAAAGGCATCTCAGTCAGCGGGAACAAGCAGGGGCAAGATCCTATGAAAATCAAAGAGCGTTGGGTTGGGGTAGGGGATGGGAGAAGGTCTGCTCTGCCTCCTTAGAGGCCCAGGAGCCTGGCCTGGCTCGCTCCTGCCTGAGACAGCTCCAACAGGAAGGACCCAGGGCCCAGACACCGAGACGACTGGGCGCTGGTCAACCGTGCTTCATTTGAGCACAATTTCTGTAATTTCAAGTTCTCCGAGTGCAAATTTTCTTTGCTTCGCCCCCCACCCCTCCTTTTTAAAAATCTCCCCCCCCTCCTCCCCCAGAGGTTGAAACAAAGCAAAAAGGAAGTGGTCCCCGGTCAGATCAGGTACGGTGGTGGTGGTAGATCTGACTGGGAGAAAACAGAGCAGAGGAGGAAGCCTGCCGCTCTGAGGGAGGAGCAGAAGAGTAGGCAGGATGAGTCCTCCACCTTTGCGCGCATGCTGAAATCATCTGTGACCAGAAACACCTAACAGTAAAGACACTAGCCACCAAACAGCACACACACACACAACACACACACACACACATCATTCCTAACGAGCTTCATGATGCCCAGACAGAGCCTTCAACACATGTTGCTCACCAGCTATGAGTCAAAGCAATGGCAGACTCCCTCAAAGTCTCGCTCTAATGACACAATCCTGAGTGTCTGGATGAGTCCCTCTAGGCTTCTCCTATTCAGTTTCCCTGGTTTGCAGAAAGATGTGGAACCGAGGGGTGGCAGGAGAGACCTTTATTTACGCCATTACTGACACAGGCTCAGTTCCTTAAACACTTCCAGGCTCTTTTCCAACTCTCTAATCGGAACACTTCTGGCTCCGATGGCTTTGAAATATCTCAGCCATCCATCTAGTCAGGATGACTGCAGCAGCGTCGTGATCAAGATGGACGCACATGTGTCTGCTAGCATGGCAGGAATCTCCTCCACCCTCCACGCACCACCCCCTGAGCACACTCCTCTTCTCCTTCCACAACTTTAGCAACACAGGGAAAGGAAGCCAGGGCTCTTGGATCCTCCTACCGAAGGATCCTCTCGAACTCGTCTCGGTCCCGCTGCACCTGCACGGCCAGCGAGTGCTCCTTGAAGGCCACCTGATCCAGCCTGCTTTTGCGTAGCTTTTCCTCTGTCTCTATCTTCTTCTGCGCGTTTTCCTTTTCTTTTCGGCGCCATTCTCGATCTGCAACCTCCTGGTTGCGCTTGGCCCGCAAGGCATCCTAAGAAAGCAGGTGGGGGTGGGGATGGGCGGGGTTCGGGTGCGCTTTGAGGGTACAAAAGAGCCTAAGATAGAGTCACCGACTGACAGACTTCAGTCTGCCAAAGGAAGAAATGGAACGCTGGCATAGATTCTTTAGGGCCAGAAGATTCCTCACGGGGTCAACTTGCCCTACCCTACTCGCCCTTATTGTTTCCCGGTTCCTCGAGCACCTCCGCGGACTCCTAGGATTGCTTTTAACTTTAAAAAACTGCTAATGATAGAGATGCCACATATCCTCTGGTGACGTCTCATTAGTCAGTTAAGGTTGGAAAAAATCCTCCTTATGTAGCAGTCGGAAACTTTCTCTGGAACCTAAGCGCACAGTTCTGCTCTCTTGCTGCCGCCGTGGGCAATGGGAAAAGGCCCATCCTTGCTCCGCAGGTGCATTTTTCCAGAACAAATCCCCCATGATTAAATGACATGTGTCTGCGGTTAGATTTTGAAGGCTAGACGGCAGACATCCTCTCTTCCCTACCTCCACCCTGCAGGCCACTTTACAGGCGGCGGAGGGATGGCTTCCGGGAGTGGGAGGGGCAAAGGGAAGCAGAGAGGGAGAGGACGCGGATACCTGCTCTGCCCGGTAATCCTGCGCCTTCTCCTGCAAGGCCCTCAGGCGGGCGATCTCCTTCTCCTTCTCCTTCCGGATTTTCTCCTGTTCAGCTTCATACTCTGCCTCTCGAGCCTGCCAGGGAGAAAAGGCCTCGTGATAATGCACACCGTTGCCGCGCTGCACACAGAAGCACAGTCTGTACAGCACACCCCTTCCAGCTCCTCCCCTCCCACTTCCACGCGCCACCTAAGATGGGGGCGGGGCTTTAGCAAAGCACAACCGTGAGGACAACTAACTAGCCTTTGCAGAAGGCAGTCGTGGTTTACAAAAGGCTTTCTTAGGCCTTCTTCTAGGAGAGCTCAGGCTGCATCTCCCCAGACAGAAGCCGTGGATGCCAAAACTGTTTTGAACGCAGGAATCCTGAACCCAGGCTTTCTGACTCCTTCGGTCCCACTGAAGATAATTTCAAGTTGCGAGGCCACAGAGCCAAGGAACAACTGTGGTTCCCCGCCTGCCTTGTAAACTGCAGCAGGTAGAGGTTATCTCATTAGTGCCCGGGCAACCTGCCAACCATGCTTTGGGCAACCCTACAGTGCTTAGCAGACGCCTCAAGAGTAAACCATCAAAATCCGTCCCTTTTACCACCTCGGTGAAGGAACGGGAGGGAATAACCCCAAGGCTTCTCCTAGAGCAGTCTCGCGACCACAGGCTCATGTTGGGTGGCATGCTTGGTCGTCCCATGAAGACTGTCCCTTATCCCTCATTATTCTACCTTCCCAGACTGCCAAGAATCCCAGAGAGCTGCCTTTTAGGGGTCATGCTCCGCAGAGACACCCTGGTTGTTAGTTTACAGGCAATCCAGCTGACCTGCCCTCAAGGACCTAGCAACTGTTTACATATCACCTGCCTCACCAGGTGCAGCTGCTGAATACAGGAATCCCCATGGTGGCGCTCCCCCCCCCCTCTCTCTCTCTATCTCTATCTCTCCCCCCTCCCTCCCTTCCTCCCTCCCTCCCTCCCTTTGTAGTTCTCTCTCTCCCTTTTTGTCCTCAGAGCCTCCTTTCTCTCCCTCGTTGCTACCTCTCTCAATGCCCTCCCTCATGGCTCGCTCGCTCCCTCGCTCGCTGCCTCTACTCCCCCGGACCCCTCAGGTACCCCCTCACCCCATTATATTTCATAACACTGGTTCCTCTGCATCATCTTGCCCTGGATAGCAGGAACGAAAATTCTAGATGCTTCCACAACCACTCTCTGCCTTTGGTCCTGAAGGGGCAGAGCTGAGAGAATCAGCACACTTTCTAAAGACACATCGTAAGAGAAGTACTGTCATCAAGAACTCCAAATTTGCAGAAGAGACTAGATCCACAAGCACGGGAATCATTTCCCTCCATTTGAGTACTTCTATTTTTTTTCTATAAATCCATATTCACTCTAAACTATACTTAAAAGTCTTTTTTCCTCTCCTTCATCCTCTGCTCTGTAATCCACCCCCACCCCCCCACCCCCACCCCCCACTCCCCAGTCATTCCACCATTTATTTTTGTCCCAGAGTGAGTCCACACATTTGGGAGCTTTATCCATCCCAAGCTGTTTGCAGATGTTGCTTTTCTTGCATCTATTTCTTCTTATACGTTCATTCTGCAGTGAGGTATCTCAGCTACCCAATGCAGGCTGTCCTATATAAGAGTTTTTAAAGTGTATGGAGAAGCTAACACTTGGTTTCTAGGCTTCTCAACCCATGAAGAATTCATATAAATTTCACTCTCACCAATCACTTTAGTTTTCTTTTACTGCATGTGACCCTGACCCCAGCTTTTACATGACTGTATCAATGACGATAATGATGCACTGATTTGGACAGGGGTGTCTCTAGAAGCTATACTCTTACTGAACAATGTATCAGGCCATGGTGAAGAGGAAACGAGGCCAGGCCTGTGTGTGTTTAAAATGAAGGCACAGCCATCTCCGGCTGGAGTTCCATGATTGCTCAGGCCTGTTACAGATGTGTCACCCCTGGTCCCAGCCTCAGGCCAGTTACAGATGTGTCAGACACCGGGTCCCTACCATCTTCTTCTTGGTAAACTCCATCACCATCTGGTCTGCCAGTCTCTCCTGTGCCAGCATCTCTGCTTTCTGTCTCTGGTTTTCATCATTGATACGTTTAATTTCAGCTTGCATCTTCAGCTTTTCCTGATGTCTTCGTTCCAGATCCTGCCAGCAAAAGGAAGAGACCCTCAGAGAAGCAGAAGGCAAGGCGTATCGCTCCTGGCGTGATGGTAGAGAGAGAAACGAAGGCAGGGGGCGGTGCAGCGTGGCCAGCCCCAGCCTGGACTAAAGCTGTCTTTCAAGAATGGGCAATACGCAACTTTGCTATCAAATAGGCTCTTTGCAATCTTCACCCGACTCAGCTTGGTGATGGCCCCTGACACTTATCTCTCAATGCTTTCTGGAAATGGAGGCGCTTAATGTTTTTCTCCCACGTGCCGCGCTAAAGTCTACCCTTGTGAACCTCATGAGCTACTACCATCCAGGGTTCAAATTCCTTCTCCTTTTGAAACTCAAATTTGAGATCCCATTCAGTGGTGATGATTAAAAGAGTAAGTGTTGCTCACACTAACTGGTTTCCACTCACTGGGTATTTTTTAGCAGAGGCTATTTCCCAAGGCCTGAATGGTGGGGCCTTGAACAGATGAAAACCTTGTGTATTTACTCTCTGGGTTGTTTTTGTTGGCACATTTGACTTCCATCGAACCACAGGACTTACCCTGTTTCTTGCCATTGAAGCCCTTCAAAGCAAGCCAGAGAAAAACAAACAACAAAACAAACAAGCCGGGCGGTGGTGGCGCAAAAACAAACAACAAAACAAACAAGCCGGGCGGTGGTGGCGCACGCCTGTAATCCCAGCACTCTGGGAGGCAGAGGCAGGCGGATTTCTGAGTTCGAGGCCAGCCTGGTCTACAGTGTGAGTTCCAGAACAGCCAGGGCTATACAGAGAAACCCTGTCTCGAAAAAAACAAATCCAAAAAACCAAAAACAAAAACAAAAACAAAAACAAAAACAAAAAAAGCCTCCCCCAATTCTTCTCCATCTTGCTAGCAACATGGACAGCTAGAGCCGTCCTGCTGCCTGGGGTGCTGACAAGCAGCTCTGTGTCCGGTGAGGTGCAGGGCTCTACCCTAAGCTTGCCTAACACTACTTCCTGGAGACTTGGGAGTATCTTTTGGAAGGACAGTGACACACCAGTGGAATGGCATTGACTCCCCGCTGGAGCACGCCAGCAAGCCCTCCAGTTCCCAGCTTCCCCACAGCCGAACTCAAGTGTCCAGTCTTCGTTTACCACCCTGTTCCCTGCGTATTTTCCCCATACCTCTGTTCCCCACACTTCTCCTAGAGCCGCTGTCCTAGCTAGGGGCATCTGTCTGTCTTCTAGGTCTCCTTCGCAAGCCGTTCGCAAGTCTACAAGGCTCGTCTTCTGCCCCAGGCAGGGATCCTCAACCTAAGTCTTCACGCTGGCCCTCACACTGTGGGAGCTAGGAAAACCTGCTGATCGCTTATGGGACTCTTGGGGGGGAGGGTCCCCAGTCACCAACAGCTGGTGCCCTGGCTGATGACAACTCAATCATTCACACACACGGGGAGGGGACAAACCAAAACATGAGTTCCCTGAGTTAAATGGCATCATGGAAGAAGAATCTGGTACAGGAATATTATTGAGGAACAATTTCTGGTGTTCTACGGCACAGTGGGACAATTACTACCAATAACGATCAACTGTACATTTCAAAATGCTAGTGGGAAAGATTCTGGGTGTTCCCAATACAAAGAAATGTCAGCCACCTGAGGTGATGAATACCCTGGTCACCCTGATCTGATCTGTCGCACATCCTACAAATAGGACCGGCACCCTGTAGACCACAAGGTGCACGGTTACTAAGTGTCAGTTAAAAACGAAAATAGACTTAAGAAACAAATGAATCGCCCGGGCGGTGGTAAACAAATGAATCGCCCGGGCAGTGGTGGCGCACGCCTTTAATTCCAGCACTTGGGAGGCAGAGGCAGGTGGATTTCTGAGTTCAAGGCCAGCCTGGTCTACAGAGTGAGTTCCAGGACAGCCAGGACTACACAGAGAAACCCTGTCTCGAAAAAACAAAAAACAAAAAACAAAAGAACAAAAACAACAACAAAACAAAAACAAAAGAAAGAAAGGAAGGAAGGAAGGAAGAGAAGAGAAGAGAAGAGAAGAGAAGAGAAGAGAAGAGAAGAGAAGAGAAGAGAAAAGAGAAAAAGAAAGAAACAAATGAATCAACAAATGAGGAGATGCTTCTAGATCAAATCAGACTAAAGAGACTTAATCAAATACAGTGTGCGAACCTTGATTAGAAACTGGCTTGGAAAACAGAAAAGGAGCTAAAAATGCATTTCTTCACTAATTAAAGAAGATTGAATCTAGGTTAATATTAGGTGATGTTGTGGGGTCTCTGGAGGAGATTTTTGGTGGAGGCTATGTGAGTGGGTCTTGCTCTTCAGAGAAGGGGCTGTGAAGCATTTCCTAGCGAGGTGTCAAAATGTCGAAAGCAAAAGTACTTGCCGATATGGTTCTAATTCTTTCAATTTCTGTTTGTGGGTGACGTTTTGAAAATGAAGTCAAAAAGCGGACAAAGGTGTGAATATGGTCAAAACACATTATACAGCTTTGCCAAAGAACTAAAACAGCTTTCGTGTGTGTGTGTGTGTGTGTGTGTGTGTGTGTGTGTGTGCGCGCGCGCTCAAATGCCGGCTACAGGGCTGGAGAGATGGCTCACTGGCCGAAGCACTTGCCACCCAGACATGAGGACCGTAAGCCTGGAGTTCAGATGCCTGGAAATCTTGCAGCTGCTGAGTGGGTGCCGTGCTCCATTTATAATTATAACCCGAGAAGACAGAGAAAGGAATTCCCCAGAGCAAATTGGCCAGCAAGACTAGGCTTGCCCAAGAGGCCTGCTTCTGAGAATTTTGTCTGAGAATTAAGAGTGATGGGGGTGATTCTTGATACGGGCTTTAGGCTTCCTGAGTGCATGTGTGCACACACGTGTGTCCATCTGCATGCAAAATCATGCACACCCACAGACCTGTGTGCATCTGCCCTTGCTATATGCGTCTGTGGATTGCAACACACCCGATGAGGCAAACAGAAGGCCATCTTTGCTTTAGGAAGTTCACACAGGTGTGTGTCATTGGCTGTTTTGTTTTGTTTTGTTTTGTTTTGTTCATTAAATGTCCCTACTAGTTTTATCTAAGCTAATAGGGATAAAAGGTTTGGCTTCCCAACATAGTTAATGACAATGGGATATTGTGTACACAGAATGAGACAACAGCAGGGGAGCAGGAAACTTAAAGCACTCCTGTTCAGCGACAGAGTGTATAATTTCCCTCCGTAACCGAGGGACACACTGTAAAAACATCCCTATGTTTACTTGTGCGAAGCACGCAACCATATATTTCCTTTATGTGTCTGATATGCCAGCCTTGGACCCCACGTCCCTGGGAGGCAAGGACAACGTCTATCCCAAACACAGCCCATCCCTGGCATGATGCCATGGCCAAACAAATGGTCCAGACAGCAGTTAAGAAGCTGATGGCGATGGTGTTGTGAAATGAGTGTATGCCCCGTGAGGAAACAAAAGAATCACTCCGTACCCCGAGCCCTGAAACCGCGGAGGGCTTTGCTGCTGGTGCTGGGGAAACGCTGCATGAATGACTTGGTGTTTGTTGGTTACCTGCAAATCCTCCTCCTGGAGCCGCTCCAGGTAGGCCAGCATCTGCTCCTTCTCCTGCTCTCGGTGTTCTGCCTGCAGTGATCGCTCCTCTTCGTTCTTCTTCATCTGCTCCAAGATGTGCCGTTTCCCCCTGGGAGAGCACAAAGCCAGAGTGGCCCTGAATGAAGAGGACAAGTCTCTACCCAGACTTCTCCCCAAATGGTCCCCAAGACAGGAGGTTTCACGGGCATCCATTTGACAAGTGTCCCTTTGGCGTGCTTATGTTTCCTGAGTCCTTTCCTCGAGTGTCCTGGAACGGAGCTCCTCGTTTTGCTCTGATAGTTCCCGAGTACTCCTGCCTGAGATTCCTCTTATCTGTCTGCCGGGGAGTTACTCTACATCCTAACCCACCCCCTCCCTCCTAGTATAATTTAACAAGCCTCTGGGATCCAGCTTCTTCCTAAGTCTCCTAATGATGTGGGAAGACAGCTTCCTCTCTGGTTCACAGAGGACTTTGTAGATTTTCAAAGACGGGGGATCTCTAATTCCTTTAGTGTTTGTCCTCTATTGTCTTCCAACCTGACTCTCATGCCTCCTCTGCCGACTGTCTTTTTGTGTAAGAACCTCTAACACTGAAGACGCTCGGCTGCTGATAGACAGGGCTGAACCCTGAGGTCCTCTCAGCAGAGCCATCTTTTCAACAGTAAACCCAGGGATACTGACTGGACAATCAGAGCCGCCTGCCAATGACCCCAGGGTGCTGTGAGTTTATGGGTAAACTTGGAGGCATCTAAAGCCTAGGGCAGGAGGGGACAAGGCAGAGACAGCAATCAAGCAGAAATGTTAAGCTCGTATTCAGATGGAGTACTTGAGCGCTTCGTGTGACAGGCGGGAGATTTAGCAGGAGCAGAAAGAGTTGCCGGGACACAGGTTAGAGCTCAGTCAACATAAAGGTTGGAGCTGCATACAGGCAGAGTGCCCCTTCCTTAGATCTGCTTATAAAGACCTTGTGGGTGCTGGAGGAAGACGTGCAGGGTGGATGACAGGAGGCACGGAGAAAGGGCACTGGATCGGGGTAGGCAGGGAAGCACCTATTACGATCTTGTAAGCGAGCCTTGCAGGTTGTAGGACTCCCTGTATCATTCTACAAGGGATGGAGAGCTATCGGCGCCTCACAGCCGCTGTCTCGGCTCTTCCCTCTTGGCTAGGCTACACGGGCCTGAAGAGACTCAGGGAGGGCTTGTGGGGGAAATGGCGAAGAAGCTCCGCGTTGACCTACCGTACTCTCTCCTCCCTCCTTTTCCGTTCCCGATCCTCCTGCCTCTTCAGGGATTCCTGCCGGTCTATTTCCATCATGTGATCCAACCGCCTCTCTTCTTCATCCAGTTCCTTTCGTATCTGCTGCTTCTCCAGGATCTGAGCATCCCGGATTGCGTGGCACTTGGCATTCAGAATAATCTGGGGGGGGGGGGGGAGGCGGGAAGAATTCTGACACCAGGCTCAGGGATAAGGTTAAGGATGGAGGTGTTATGAGTGTGTGGACATTTAAGAGGGGAGACACGGGAGCGGAGGGCACTGAGCTCAAAGGAACAGCACGTTTCACTCACCCTGTAGCTCAAACACTTACCAGTGGGTTTATTTTTTCTAATAATTTATTTTTATTTAACGTTCATTGATTTTTTTTTTTTTGCCTGCATGTACATCTGTGTGAGGGTGTCAGAAGCCCTCGAACTGGAGTTACAGACAGGTGTGACTTGTCATGTGGATGCTGAAACTTGAACCCAGGTCCTCTAGAGGAAGAGTCGGTGCTCTTAACTGCTGAGCCACCTCTCCAGACCCTTTACAGGTGTCTAATCAGGCACTAAGTTTTATTCCAGGAGAGACAGCATCAGTCAGGGTATTGTAGAGTTCGGAAGGTAATGGATCGGCCTTTGAAAATATGATGAATGCAGTGATATCATGTTCACCTACATAAACCCACACATAATCTCCATAAGACGTTAGGGCTTTGCAATTCCTTCCTGGGGACCTGTGAACAGCATGCTGTGCTTAGGGAAGCCAAGACATTCCAGCAGAAATTCAACCCGTACATTTTTTTAATCTAGAAGAGCCCAACATGCATAAAAGAAATGAGAAACCATGGTGCCCTCATTAAGAACCAGAACATAAAAGCTTTGGAATAATAAAAGCAGGCACCAGCAGAGAAGATTTACCAGAGAGAGATGAAAATCTGAGATGAAGAGCTTGGGAAGTCAACAGGTTTTATTTTTTATTAGTCAATAAAGACATGTAAATGAATTACAGAATAGAATTTCAAATGAGCCCCTGACCCTTGTGTTCCTAGCTAAAGGAAGTACTCTGAGCATTTCAAAAAGAACCCTATTGTCTCCACCACTATCTGGGACCAGACTTGAACTAACAGGATAGAAGTGGGAGTGAGATCCTTATCAGTCACGGTTCACAAAGACTCTCCCCGTGTCTTAGCCTGTTCAGTGCTGCCAGAAGTTCTGCTTAATAGTGCTGCCGTCGTCATCTTACGCGTGGACACAATGAGGCTCAGGGAGGCCAGTGGCTTGCCCTCGTCATCCAGGAAACAGGTCGCTTCTCCTCCCATCTACGCGAGCCCAGCCCACACCAGTCCCTCGGAAGAGCACAGAGGGACTCCTCAGAGGGAAGGGAGAGACACACCCACCTTGCTCATGTCCTTGAGCTCCTCCTCCTGCTCCATGCGGAGCTTGTTGGCTCTCTGCAGAAGGTTCTGGGCCCGATCCCTGGCCACCTCCTCCAGGTCGTTGAGCTTCTTGTTATTGTTCCAGGCCATTTCCTTCTGCTTCATGATCTTCTTGCGGATTGTGACTGCTTCCTAAGGGAGACCAGCCTGGGTTGGTGGGGTTATTCCCTGTAAACTTGCCTGCCGCAGATGCAGACTGCTCTTCCGTCCCTCACTGTGTCAGAGCAGAGAGGTCTCACAGCCCGGCTTTGTTCCCATCTTCCCAGTGGTCCACGTACCGCTCCCTTAGCTCAGGGATTTCCTTCCGGTCTCCCACGCCCAACGTTTGTTTATTAAATGCACATGCACACCTCATTTTAGCATGTCTTTCCTGAGCTTATCCTGCCTGATCTGGAAAGCTGTCTTCTTCCCTACTACGTTTTCCTATTCTGCCGCTCACCCACCCGCCAAAGACACAGCTACGAAGGTGAGTTACCAAGATGGCTTCCTTCTCCTTCTTGAAGGCCTGCTCTCTGGCATTCAATTCTTCTTTGGTCAGGACTTGGGATGCCCATTTGATCCTCTCAAACTCCTCAGGGCTGATGATTAGGGATTCCCCAGAGGGGTCCTCTGTGGGAATACTGATATGGGAAAGACCGGGAGTTAGGGAGGAGAACAGGCTCCAAGCTCCCTCCCCCTTCTCCTTCCCATACTCTGCTGAGACGGAAGAGTCCACAAACTCATGGGCCACTGGAGTGAAAGGTTTCAGGAGAGGAGCAACTGACACTAGTGAGGTACTATACAGTGAGGGACCAAAGATCAGAGGAGACGTTTCATATCTATCTCCCTACCGTCTGTCTCATGTGCCACGTTCTCCATGTAACTGTCGGTGACCTGTCCTTGTGCTTCTCTAAGTCCACCCTGCTCCCAAGCGTTTTCCTCTGAGCCCCACCACATTCCATTCTGACTCCATTGTACTGCCCACTCAGGACCTATGGTGCAAGGCCTGTTTCAGCTTCCGCAGGGTGCTTATCTTAACTACATCAGCAGCCTAATCTCTGAGCCAGGACTTGGTACTCGGCCCACTCAAAGCTATTGAATCGAACTTTAAAAACAGACCATTCCTGATGCTGGAATAAGAGATTAGTATGAGGCAATGTTTGGCAGGGTTGAGACGGATGCTGGGGGGGGGGGGAATCTAGATATCCCTGTCCATCCAGCCTGGATGGAAGCTTTGAACCCTAAATATTAATTAAGAACTCTGATCGGCAGCTACTGAAGACGTGTGTCTCTAGAGCTCTCCTGTGGCTACCCAACGCATTCAACAAACCTACAGCTAATTATAATGATTAGAAACAAATAACATACATTAGGGGTGGGGGAGGGGGCAGTTGAGAGGAGAGAATAAAGCTGCTTCTGGGCGAGGCAGTTTAACAGGTGCATGGCAACCCCACGCAGATGATCTGAGACAGGAAGTGAAATCTCATCCAATAAAAGCGGGGGTGGGGGTGGGGGGGAAGGTTGTCCTAGAAGTAGGTTCACTTATTAGCAAGGTCTCACACTGCACCAAGTGGTGTGGCCCAGAACAACAGAGGGTGTGAAGTGACCAAGAGCGAGACAGTGGATCTGAAGCAAGGCCAGCCTGTCTGCAGAGAGGCCGAGAAGTAGGACGCCCCCCCTCAGGCCACTGCCCACATCTGGCTGTCAGATGCCCAGGCTGGTCAGCCTCAGCTAAACAGAGGCCATAGTCAAGTCCAGCTCCTGCACCGGGGATCCAGCTGTGTCTCCTCAGCTTAAGTCGTGAGTGAGCTGAGGGCTTCAGATTCTGTGAACTGACGTCATTCAGCGGTGGAGCCAGAGCGGTAGGGACAGTCAGAGAGCCGGAAGCACTGAGCCCAAGTGCTAAGCCACCAAAGGCAGCACTGGCTCCTGGCACTCACTCGGCTGAGCTCAGCTTGTGCCCTGCGGGAGGAGCCTCATGGCGCTGTTCCAGTTGGGAAGTAAAACTGAGTTAACCCCAAAGGACCCTGGAGAGCCCCTGTGAATTTCCTCTGATCGCCTGGAGTCTGGGGAGGAGCCAGAGCGCTAATTAGGCATCTGGTCAGTTTCCCTTTGCTCTGGATTCTTGATGTAGTCAAAAGGAAGTGACTCATCAGTGTGCTTCCCTTCCCCAAACGCACGCACCGCACTGCGGCACTGCGAGGCCTTAGAAGCATTGCCCCTCTACCCTTTTACCTGTAGAGCCTGAAGCGAGCTTTGGAATGGAGGGCAGCCCCATGCTAACTACCAGAGGGGGAAGAGGAGGGTCAAGATGGAGGAGGGGAAACGATGAAACGAGATGGTCATATTGATGTTTTTCTTTTACATGTAGAATGTGGGGGGGGGGAGAAGGAGAGAGACAGAGAGAGGACTGTTGGAGGGAAAAAGAGATTTAAAGTAGGAGACGGGAACTGTAGCAGACATTGGAATATGTGTATCATGGTAGCAGAAAGGGACTATTCGGAGGAGTACGGGACCATAGAGAAGAGGAAAAGGAAGACACGGAAGAAAGGACAAAGAAGAACACAGTATACAGATATAATAAAATGTCACAACAAAATCCGCTTTTGTGTACGTTAACCAACAGAGAATCTTTTTTTAAATCTATACAGGCAAACAAAATGAAACCCCAAAAGTAAGAGAAAAGAGGAGAGGGTGGGTTGGAACACAGATGGAGTTGGGCTGTCTGGATGGGATCGTCCCGGTAGCCCAGTCACCCTGCGCGGAGGGAGGCAGCACTGTCTGAGCCCGGACCCGAGGCCCATGCCCTGGGCACTCACATGAGTTCTCTGACCATGTCTCTGGTGATGAGCTGGATGGTCTCCGGCTTGTGGTCCAAGCCCAGAGCACTGAGGGTTTTCCGGATGGCATGTTTGTCACGGATCACCACGATAGGGCTGTCGCTCTTGCCCTGGGATGAAGGCTGTAAGAGCAGAAAGAAATCCACAGAGGACGCTCACTCCACTTGCCACTGACCCAATAGGAACCTCAAGGGGAGCTCCCTGGAGGCTCCCACCCCATGAGCCGCAGTGCACAAGAGCAGCTAGGGCACCGGGGAAGCATCCCGGTAGTCCTCCTCAAAGCAGGGCTTGGGTGTGCTCTGCGCTGGCCCGGCCTTCTGAGAACAATACCTTTTGTTCTTGGGCAGGCATTCCTCCTGAGGATACTAGAGACTATGCCAAGGGCGGAAAAGAGGGGCTGATGGTGTATTTCTATACCTATGTTAAACCCGTCCAGAGGGATGAAACTTTAAAATTTGGTGTCTAGGTTCTCTCTCCATGAACATTTCTGGTCTTGTGAGATTCTTGGACCATGCTGTGGCTCTGAAGCAATACAACATATTACAGATAAATCTACAATATAATACTAGTAAGTTTTAATCCTTTCTAATGATTAATTTTTTTAAAAGCCATATCAAGGGAGTTGGACATAGCTAAGTGGCCTAACCAGGAACTGCCTTTAAAAATCTAGCATCGTTGGGCCAAGCATTGTGGCATACACCTTTGATCCCAGCAACTGGGAGCCAGGGGAAGAAGGACAGCTAGTCTGAAGCCAGCACGGGCTACACAGCAACACTCTTAGGGAACAAACCATGGTTGAGGAGGGCACTCAGGACTCTGCAATGTGAGCGCGGATCAGATGTGCGGTGTGTTCCGGATTTTTCTAACCTCAAAAGGGTTAGCAAAGAAAACACAATCTCGGAACACAGGAAAACGTAGCCTCCGTAGAGGCAGTAACAGACACCTGCATGGTGCCCAGGGGGTGGCTTTGACTGGGTCACTCTGCACTGTCCCCTGAGCGCTACCGCCACCTGGTGTTCGTCTCTGCTTCCAGTAGGGCAATGCTGCGGACTCAGCAATGCTACTGCAGGCCACTTCTGCCTCCTACCGTCAACTTCCTGGACTCTCATTTACCCAGAAGGCCAAAGAAGTTGCCCCCCCCAACACACACACACACACACACACACACACACACACACACACACAGGATTAGGAAATAAGCAGGACCTGGAGCTCTGAGCCATTCCCCACCGTCCTACATAACTAGAAAATTCCATGAGTACCCTTCCCCTCACAAAGAGTCTGTAAGTGTAATTATAGAACTGCACCCTTCTGAGTCTTGCCTTTACCAATGGGGAAGACTTGGCAGAGCAGAAGATCTTCTGAGGGGACCCTCTAGAAAGCCCTCTTCCACTCACAGGGAGAACAATGAAGGGCAGAAACACACATCAGCTCTGTACTCCATGTTGTCTGTCTGTCTCTGTCTCTGTCTCTGTCTCTCTCTCTCTCTCTCTCTCTCTCTCCCCTACCCAGCTCTCCAAGTCTCACTCCTCTCCCCTCCTCATCAGCGGTCACAGACACCAAAGGTCTGTGTCCCAAGGAGCGCTGTACCCCATTTCCCCAGAACACGCTGGATGTCAGAGCCGGGACCTCAGCATTCTCCCTTCTTCGGTCTAAAAAAGCTCAGCCATGTGACTAGCAGGAGCTTCACCCTAAGCAACAGTGTTCTAGGCCACTGCTGTGTCAGGGGCAGCAGCGACCAGGGGGCTGGGGGTAGGGGAGGGTCTACTGATGATGTGTTACCTTGACACCTCCAAAGAGGCTCTCGTCTACCTCAGAGTTCATGGCTTTGGTCCGATAGCGAGTCCTATTCCGTGACCGGTTGGAAGCGGTGGAGGCGGAGCTTGAGGCATCCCCTGGGCTTCGTGGCTGCAGGTAGAGACAGCGAAAGCCTGGTCATCGGTACCCAGGGACATCCAGACCTCAGACAGCAAACATTTCTCTAGCCAATGCTGACAGCTAGAATGGCAAGCACCCCGGGAAACCTCTTAAAGAACGTGTCCTCATAGGACCTAGGGTACAACATCCCCCATGGGGAGGGGTATTGGCGACGCACACTCAGTCTGCGAAAGGGCATTTCTGCAGTCCTGGGAGCTGATGAAGCCAAGTCGGTCACAAGGTACAGATGAAAAGGATGGAGAGGGTGGGGTGGCGTGACAGAGGGAGGTCCCTGTTCCTTGGCCCTGCCTAGGCACAGTCTCCCACAAGAATGGCCTTAGAGAGGCAACTGTGCCTCCTTTCCCAAGAATGCACAGCATCCTCATCACTACCAACCTTCTCAGCCTGAGCTCGAGGACCCTTTAGTTAAGGACAAGCCACCCAACCCCCTTTCTGTTTCATGAGCAGGCCAGGGACCGAAGGAAATAAAAGCTGTAGAAACTCACTGGTCCGCAGCTCAGCATGTGATGGCTGGCTGGCCAACGTCAGGTAGTGGATGGACAATGGTTACCAGCTCCACTCAGACAGAGCTAACCAAAGTAGAACACTTTCCCATGTGCCAATAGCTTCCTGGGTTTGGCAAATTACCCTAGCAAATGATTGTGGGAGACAAGGCTCATTCCCTAGGACAAAAGCCGAAAACATCAGGTGTCTGCCTTCTTAGTGGAGCAGGGAATGCTAAGCCGAGCCAGTAAGATGCCCCTGACCTGACGGCGACTGGGGGACCAGCGAGGCGAGACACTGAACGTGGAAAGCCTTTTTGACCCAGGGCGGGCAGAAGCAGCTGCATCTGGGGCAGCGCTGATAAGGACGCCACTAGCATGCAAAGCCAGCAGCGGTGAGGAGCGTGTGCCAGGTCTGTTCTCAGTTTCAGTTTTGGCCTTGGTTACAGCTGAAGGGGATCCCTCTGTTCCCACTTTCCAAGCCTCGCTTCCCTGCTGGTACAAAACCAGTGGGCTCTCCTAAATCTTCTCAGGGTGCTCTATCCCACTTAAATAAGAGTTCTTCTGGTTCGGCGCTTCCAACCAAGAACCCAGCTAATCACGACCTCCAGTCCCAGCCATCAGTCCGGCTCCATCTTGGCCCCTCCCTGAGAGTAGATAAGCTACATCCGGGAAGCAGGTTCTCAGAAGGCTTTTGGATAACGGTAGCCTTAATCTAAAGCTGATTCATTCATTGCTTTGAGGAGCCCACACCCGCCTCAACCACGCTCTGCGAGCCGAGATATCTTGGGGGAAATGGTCTAGACAGACTGGGTCCCTCCAAGTCTGGGAATCCGCAGCCCCCAGGGGGATGGGGAAAACAGAGAAAGGAGCGGACCAGGTCACACTAAATGTTAGTGACTCTTCCAGGTCACTAAACGGTGGTTTTTGTCGTCTCTCACTGCTCCGCCCTTACCAACAAGCCCTCCTCCCAGCACCTGTAGCACCTGTGTCAGGTTTTTACAGTGAACTGGGCGGGTACTCTTCTGCTGGCTCTCTGCCAAACAATGTGAGCGCCTCCTTCCGCTCGCTGCCCTGCTCAGCCAGTGTAGGCTTCCAGAGGGAGCCATCTTCAGCCAGAAGACAAGCCAGCCCCAAGACAGCAGAGCAGAAAAACGCCTGGATTTATGAGAGCAGCCTCTGAAGGGTTGTTAGACGGTGGGTGGTGTGCACTTAAAATTAGAGTAGGAGGAAATGAACGGGAAGGGCAGTGGGTAGGATTGAGAGCGAGCCCTGGGGATAAAGGGAAACGGTGGAAGGACTGGGTGGGGTCATGGTGTTTGAGTTCCCCATATAATTAAGGAAGACTGGGGGGGAGGGGGAGCGGTACACACCAGGAACCCGACTTATATCTGATACAAAACAAGGAATGAAATAAAATAAGATGACCCCTTGAGGACTCTAGAGCAGGCTGAGATGAACGCCTCTGGGCGGTTCCGACTCCGAGTCACTCCACCGGTCCACGTTTTCCAGGTCACGGATGTGGTCTGCGCTGTGGATCTTAATGTGTACGAAAGGGGCTCCGGGGTACAGATGGGAAGGGTTATGACTGTTTTCGCATCTGTTTTCCTGTTTCTTTTTTCAAGGACTCCCTGCATGTGGCATTGTGTGCCAGACTGTAGGTCCCTCAAGGCGGAGACTGTGTCTTCTCTTTCCTGTGTCCTTGGTACCCAGGTTGGAGGAAGTCACCACAGGAAATCATACACTACATAAACCTCGAAGTCAGAACAGGGGAAGGAAAGCAATGACCGCAGAAAAGTAGCCACTAGCAGAGCAAATGGGGGAAGCGTGAGCACCGGCGGCGTCGGGTAGCTAAGAAAACCTCATTTAAGAACTGCTGACTTTGAAGCCACAAGCTTTACCCCAGGGCTAGAATAACCAGTTTTGCCAAGAGTAACAAGAAGAACTAGGGAGGTCACTGTGTAAACACGCTAGGGGGTAAGAAAATGAAGAACCAAGCAGAAATGAAAAGTTGGATCCCTCTGGACCGGAGGCAGTAGCCAAGTGGTCCTCTTAGGAGGCGAAGAGCTGGTTTTATTTCTTGCGTGACCAAATAAATATTCCCATGACGCTGAGCGGTCGCTAGCCAGAAGCTGAGGAGTCGGCTTGGGAAGGAAAAGGAGCTTTCTCCAGCTCCTGACAACTGTGCCTGGGAAGACGAAGAGGGACTGGGGAGGGATAGACGGGCAAGTCCTGCACTGAGACACTTAGATCTCAGGGACCCGGGTGCCTGTCCCCTCTCCTTATATACCATCTCGTCCCAGGAGCACGGAGAATCTGGTCCAAACGAGGTTACTCTAACAGAGACTCTGGGACAGAAAGATTAAGTCAGCTGGATACTGATGAGACAGGGGGGATCTCCATAACATATAAAGTTCCTAAGAAAAGGTTTTTCAATAGGAGAGGGCTATGAGGGTGGCGGGGAACACGGCGCAGCTGAACCTCATTATATAAATGTATAAAGCGGGCACAATTTTGAGGAAAATATATTCTAAGAAATATGTAAGTGTAACTTTAAATTTTTTTTAAATCTTACTTGGTTTTTTGTTTTGTTTTGTTTGTTTGTTTGTTTGTTTTTCCGAGACAGGGTTTCTCTGTGTAGTCCTGGCTGTCCTGGAACTCACTCTGTAGACCAGGCTGGCCTCGAACTCAGAAATCCGCCTGCCTCTGCCTCCCAAGTGCTGGGATTACAGGCATGGGCCACCACCGCCTGGCTAAAATCTTACTTTTAATGGTGGTTCTTAAACGTTTTAACCTCCCTTAGTCCACCACCCACTAGAGGGAGTGGGAAGGAAAGGCGCCAGGCAGCCGGGCGGTGGCGGCACACACCAGTAATCCCAGCACTTGGGAGGCAGAGGCAGGTGGATTTCTGATTTCTGAGGCAGGTGATTTCTGTTCGAGGCCAGCCTGGTCTACAGAGTGAGTTCCAGGACAGCCAGGGCTATACAGAGAAACCCTGTCTCGAAAAAACCAAATCCAAAAAAGAAAGAAAGGAAGGAAGGAAGGAAGGAAGGAAGGAAGGAAGGAAGGAAGGAAGGAAGGTGACGGGGAAGTGGACCTGTTTAGAAAGGTTCTTTGGAACAACTCCTGTGTGTGTTGTGTTGGAACAACTCCTGTCTGTGTTGTCTGGAAATCAGCAGTTCAGTTCACAGGTCAGCAGAGGCAGCTGGATCCACTCGAAAACACCTCACGGACATGCCAGCAGTCTAGCTCGGTAGAGTCCGGTTATCAACAGCAGTGACACGACCTAGCAGAGACAGCCAGGCCTCAGCTTCCGCTCCAGTCAGGAGGAGGGCCCAGGAGGACTGACGGGGGAGAGAAGGTCTCAGCTGTGCCTCTCTCAGCAAAGAGAAGATGAGCGAAGACTCGAGGCCCACGAGCTCTGCACGGCTGGCTCTATAAACAAGCCCCGCTCAGCCTCCGTCACTGTCCCGCGAGTCCTGTTTGGATCCTCCAAACATCACGTGTCCTCCACGTGGTCTTGCTT
Source organism: Apodemus agrarius (assembly GCA_964023405.1). Classification (NCBI taxonomy): domain Eukaryota; kingdom Metazoa; phylum Chordata; class Mammalia; order Rodentia; family Muridae; genus Apodemus; species Apodemus agrarius. Next base: position 22,230,226 of record OZ030017.1, read on the forward strand.
CAGCGCATGCTTCCGTCTCAGCTGACATCGCTCTTCCAATCAGCCCACGTGTGGAAGCGGCGAGAAACTGAGAGTCTCGACAAACGCACTCAACTACGCAGTGCAGGGCAGACCAATACACGTGTGTTGTTAGCAAGGAATCCTTCATCGCGCGGCCTTTCACGTGCTTGCTGTAGCAGAACATCCTCTCTCCCGTGTCTGCTTCAGCGAAGCGTTCCTTCACGAGTCTGCCTTAGTCTTTCACCTGTGTTCACGTCAGCTAAATGTTCCTTCATATGTTTGGCCCAGCAAAACACCATCCAACTGACTTTCCTCAAGTTTCCACTCCGAATAAGTATTCCTCTGGAAATGTTGGTATGGGAGGCTGGGGTTGGTTGCAAGGCTGTGAGAATCTGTGTTTGGATCCACAGCACTCATAAAAGGCAGCCATAGTGCCGCACATTTGTGATTCTTACCACCACTGCCCACTGGCCCCTGCATTTGAGGTGAGTATACCCATCTTAAGATGTTTCTTATATTGAATAGTTTTGTGCAATGAAGAGGTAGCTGTTTTATGAGGAAGAAGCATGGTTAAAAAAAACAAACATCTATTTCTGATTGAGAACACAGTATGTCTGTACATGGCAGGATTTGGGGTACTGGACTTAAACACAAGCAAGACGAGGCTAGCAGGGACTGGAATAGGTCGGTATGGAGTTTCCCTGGCATAAGTACAACACCTGTCAAGGGAACAAAGACAAAGGCTGTTGCTTCCTGGATGGCCCTTCCCACTCAGATCCAGTTCCTCTTTCGCGTACAGAGTCAACACAGGCTGGCAAAGCCCGGCTTCAGACTCCTGGCCTGGGAGCATTTCCCATTCCACAGACTTGGCTATAGGAGAGGAGGGATTCCCTCACATCAGGCCTCTTGCCTCTCACTCTGAGTGAGCCACCTGGTTGTCCTTTTTTCTTTAAACGGACCAGGTTGCCCACCTGTGACATATTCTGTGAACATTACACCAGGGTTGGAAACGAGCCTTCTGCCTTTCTTTCCAGAGGATGCTATTTGTTTTGTTTTGTTTTGTTTTGTTTTGTTTTGTTTTGTTTTAGAGACAGGGTTTCTCTGTATAGCCCTGGCTGTCCTGGAACTCACTCTGTAGACCAGGCTGGCCTCAAACTCAGAAATCCGCCTGCCTCTGCCTCCCAAGTGCTGGGATTAAAGGTGTATGCCACCACTGCCCGGCCAGAGGATGCTATTAATCCTTTTCTTTTGGGCAATCCTGGAAGCTTGTCTGTGAGCCTCTCCACCACAACCTCTTCTTATTCCTCCGTGCTCCCAAACAGCTTGAAAGTAGCACTACACACACACACACACACACACACACACACACTCATTCCTGCCTTGCTGGGGATTACTCAAACCCACTGCCCCCACCCCCACAAGTCTGTATGCTCATTCCTATCCCAAGGAAAAATCCAATAAGTTAGGGTCAATACGTTAGGCAGACTCTTGTCCTGAGTGGTCCTTGGGTGGGTCCTTGGCTGGGCTTGGGAGCCATGCAGCAAGTCTAGCCGTAACGTACTGAGTCTTGGATGCTAGGCAAAGAGGCACTTTTAACGCAGGACAGAACTTACGTCTAACACTTGTCCTTAGGTACCAGGCATAGTGCCAGGTCTACACACACACACACACACACACACACACACACAGTGTGCTGAGGGAAGACAGCTAAATAAAATGTGCAGCCAAAAGGGCTCCCCATCACTGCACTCCGCAGAGGCCTCAGAAGGTCAGAGCCCAGCTTCTCCTGAAATCCACCAAGTCCCCCAAGAACAAGGCAGACACGAGGCCCGAAGTACACCTACAAATACAACCCAGTTATCCACCTCAGACACCCAGGTTGCCAGACATCTCAAGTGAGTCCCAGGAGCCACATACCCCCCTGCCTGTCCGCAGACTCCCCCTAAACCCCTCCAGGTCGGCACAGGCTCCGGCCAGGCCTTGCTGGTTTTCACAGTCTAAGCCCGTGACCATCTGCCGCCATTCAAGACATGTCAGGACTGGCAGACTTATCCCAATCATTCCCCCAGGACTCTGTAAACCTGGGATCCTCCTCATTCATTCTTCATTCATTCATTCATTCATTCATTCACAAACGCTTATGGTGTGCCCAGATCATTCCCACACAGTGAGAACTGAGGCTCTGCTGGACCATTAGGTGCCTTTCCCATGACCACCCTGCCCTTCTTAACATCACAGCCCACAGCCCAAGAGGACTCAGCTCAAGAGGATGGTGGGGAAGGGGGGTGCCGCACATCCCCCACTCAACCCTACCAGACGCTGCCAATCACTACTAAGTCTTTTGAGACTTTACTCCGTTTGCAGCCGTCGTCCCGTCCGTCCTCACTCCCAGAGCTTTCTGTCTTCCCCAGCCTCTTAGAGAAAGCCCCAGCTTTCCCTCTCAGATCCCCATTCCACTTCAGGACTCAAGAACTATTACGGCTACCCAGAGTCTCACCATCTCTGCCGGCCGCTTCAGCTGCAGGCGCTTCCACCGGCTCCACGGGAGCTGACGCGTTACCATAGCAACCGAGATCTAGCACTCAGCGTTTAGACCCGCCCTCAGCCCCTCCCAATTCCTGGGGCAGTCGGAGGTCGTTTAGAAGCGGGAACCCCTCCCTCAACCTTTCCCCCGCCCTAGAGTAGCTGGAACCAGGCTCTTGAAGGTTGAGCCCCTTGGATACGCCCACCATGTCCGCTTTGGCTTTAACCCAGTTCAAGTCAGGGTCAAACTTTAAAGGGTCTACTTTCCACCGGCCCAGCGAGGGCTCAACTATCAAGACCCCAAGAGCCAAGCCCAGGCTCATGGTTTTTCCCTCACAGACCCTTCCACCCACCCCAGGTTACCATGGTTACCGCTACAGATTTCCGGGAGGATTCAAACCAAACCTGATGAGAGTTCAGGCTGCTGAGAGAGGCAAGCAGCATTAAACCAAACAAATTCCACAGTAGGAGGGATCTGACTAGACCAAAGAACGACTTCTAGCCCTGAAGACACTAATGCAGGGTCCCAGGCTTAGATCTGAGGGAGTGTATTGAAAACACAAGGAGTCTGCTGAGACAGGAAGTTCAAAACCAACCTGGGCAGCATAGCAGCAAGGTCTATCTCAATAAAGAAATAAGCAAATAAGCAAACTCAAAATGTAAGTCCTACCCTAAACAAAGTCAAAATCCAGGGCAGGAACTTAGGAAGAACCTGCCTTTTAACACTCCTTCTGCGAAGATTTTCAGGAGGATTTAAGATTGTTCCCAGTTTCACCTTGGTCCCTCTTGCCTTACAGATCTGCAGGACAGGACTGAGCAGACATGGAATCTTGCATGCTTCACACCCCACAAAACCTCCCAACAGCCACCGGGTTGCTTTTCTTTCTCAGATGTTTATTTTCTGAGCTCTTGGTCTCTCCAGACCCCCCAAGTCTCCCTCCAAATGTCTTCCAGAACTTTACTTCAACCTAAGCGTGGAAAGCTGTTGACAAACCCAAGGGCAGTAGTCATCTGCCACCACCACACCACCACCACCACCACCACCACCACCACCACCACACCACACCACCACCACACCACCACCACCACCACCACCACCACCACCACCACCACCACCACACCACCACCACCACCACCACCACCATACCACCACCACCACCACCACCACCACCACACCACCACCACCACCACCACCACCACCACCACCACCACCACACCACACCACCACCACCACCACCACCACCACCACCACCACCACCACCCCACCACCACCACCACCACCACCACCACCACCACACCACACCACCACCACCACCATACCACCACACCACCACCACACCACCACCACCACCACCACCACCACCACCACCACACCACACCACCACCACCACCATACCACCACACCACCCACCACCACCACCACCACCACCACCACCACCACCACCACCACACCACCACCACCACCACCACACCACCACCACCACCACCACCACCACCACCACACCACACCACCACCATACCACCACCACCACCACACCACCACCACCACCACCACACCTCCACCACCACCACCGATTCTACGGCAGCCATTGCTGCCGCTTAATCCAAAAAGCCACACTGTTCATTCCCAGGATTCCTCCACTCTTATCTCCCTTGGAGTCCAATTACCAGCCACACCTCTCTTAGGCAGTATTAGCTCCACACCAAAGAGCAAAGTAAGGCCAACACAGGCGACTGCAAAACAAAGGGTGTGTTCTTTTCTCAACTTAGACTGCGACACTGCGGGACAAGTTAAAGGCAGGGGGGAACGGGCGACGAGTGAGACGTGACGTCGCTCCCCAGTGGTCTGCCTGGAGGTCTCTCACAGCGAGCGGTACCCGCTCCAGGCCTGCTGTGTCGTAGGAGCCACTGTAAGGCTCATAGCAAAGCCCTGAGCAATATGTCCGCTTAGTCACGTATTTGTGCAACGTAAGTTGATTTCAAGAAACATTCACTCTGGTTTTAGTGACACATCCTCGTGTGGTTTCCATCCCTCGCGTGGTGTACCGTTAAGACTCTCCCAGGATAGGAGAACTTCCTGAAACGCTCCTTTCACGGGGCTACTAAATCAAATCATTGGACATCCAGGCCAAAACTTATCAGCCATATTCTCCATGCAGTTGGGCTGTGGTACCTGCCGCCTAACAGGTCTGGAAAGGGAGGGAAACCAAGGTTGGGAATGAGCAAAGCCAGAAGCCAGTCTGTGAAAAAAATATTCCCCTAACCTCTGGTGCCGTAAATCTGTAAGTGGGCATGGGAGCTGGCTCACTGGGGAAAATACTTGCCTTGCAAGCCTGAAGCCCAGCGTTTAGATCCTGCAAGCCCACATAAATGTCTGATGGATATTACAGATATGACAGTCCCTCCTGTAATCCCTAGAACCAGAGACAGGGTCCCCGGAGCAGTCTGGCTTCCTAGATCGATGGAATCAGCAAGCTCTGGGTTCAGGTGATAGCTCTTGCTTCAACGTATAAGGTGGAGAACAATTGAAAAGGACACCCTGCACCAACCTCCAGTGTCTGCATGCATGCGTGCACACTCATGCAATGAGCACATATGTAAGCACACATATATACACATGCATGCACATCACGCAATGAACACATATGTAAGCATATATATATATACACACATGCATGCACATCATGCAATGAACACATATGTGAGCACACAGATATACACATGCATGCATACACATACAAAGAAGAATAGAAAATAAAACATTAAGTGACGATTCCATTTATATGAACACTTAGTAAAAACTGAAGATCTCCGTGTCCAGAAAGCGGCACAACAATTCAACATACATAATTAGATACATGTCAGAAGTCCTGTCAGAGAACAGCTGCCCCCAGGGCGCCCAAACCAGTTCACCATGTGTATGTCTCCTTTGCTTTCTCTTTGGATCTCTAAGTCACCCGAATTTTCCCAAACATGTGAGGCAGTCTTCCCGTTTTAAAACTATCTGAGCGAGCCCTGTGTATTAGTTTCTCAGTGCTGCTACGACAAATCACCACAGATTTAGTAGCTTAAATAAACACAGATTTATTAAAGTTTTAAAGTTCGATGTGTTTTACAGGGTTAAAATTGAAACATCAACAAAACTGCATTCAGTAGCCGGGCGTGGTGGCGCATGCCTGTAATCCCAGCACTTAGGAGGCAGAGGCAGGCAGATTTCTGAGTTCGAGGCCAGCCTGGTCTACAGAGTGAGTTCCAGGACAGCCAGGGCTACACATAGAAACCCTGTCTCGAAAAAAAAAAAAACAAAAACAAAAAAAAAAAACAAAAACAAAACAAAACTGCATTCTTCCTAGTGTTTCTGTTGCTTTGAAGGCTGCCCCTTTTCCTCGGCTCATGACCGCTTCCACTAGCCACAAAGCCCATGGACCCCACGACCCCGAACAGTCACGATTATCTCCCATCTCAGGCTCCCTAAGTTAATCATGGCTCTAAAACCTCTTTTGCCATGTAAGGACAGTATTCACAAGTTCTGGGGATGAAGAGGCGGACACTTGACAAGGACATCAGGACAATGGGGCTTCATCCTGCAACTACACTGTGAAGTGTAACAAGACTATTCTAACATTTTCTTTAACTGTTTTTGAACATTTTTCTTGTATATTATTTTTATGTGGATGAGGATACTGAATGAACGGTTGTGCACCACGTGCCCGCAGTACCTCTGGTGGCCAGAAGGTGGCACTGGATCCAGATGGTTATGATCTGCCTTGTGGGTGCTGCAAATAGAACCTGGGTCCTCTGGAAGAGGAGTGGGTGCTCTTAACCACGGATCCATCTCTCCATACCCTGTAATGTACTTTCAAAGATTTGAAAAGTTAAATAAAAAATACATTAAAAATGCTGAAGCAATTGAATATGATGTTTTAAACTGTTTTATTTTATTTATGGTTTTTCTTTCCCTTCCCTCACCTCCATCCAGATTATCCTCACCTCCTCACCCTTCCGACTCCACATCTTCCTACCCTCTCTCCCTTTAGAAAACAAACGGATTTTTTTTTAAGGGAGAAAGAAACATTCAGAGATACACACCAAAATGTAAGCTCATAAAAGCACAAAATTGAGAAAACATCATATACAAGCAGAGGGCGGGGGTGGGGGGAGTCCAAGCAAAGTAATAATATGATACAAAAATACCATTGAGTCCATCTAGTATTGAGCATCTACAGCTGGGCATGGGGCCTGCCCTCACATGTGGTCTGTACACCCTGTGAGACTCCATTGGCGAAACTAACTTTTCTTTTGCGAGAGACTGTCAACTGGAGATAGCTTCTTGGTCAGGGATAGGGGTTCATGTTCCCTTCCCCCATTTGGCTGGGACCCGTTCAGGCCCTGTGTTTATTTCATGAGTTTGAACGTGCGTCGGCCCTGTTGTGTCTGGAAGACACTGTTTCTCTGGTGTCTTCCATCCTCTCTGGCTCTTAAAATATTTCACCTCATTTTCTGCATAGTCCTCGGTACCTTGAGGTGAGGGAGTTGATGCGTCTATTCCATTTTGGACTGATATTCTTATTTATTTATGTATTTGTGGCATGCATGTATGAGCACATACACACACACACACACACACACACACACACACAGAGGCAGGGATGGGGTGAGGTAGCATGGTTCTCCTGTCTCTACCTTCCATCCCCACGTAAGAGTGCCATGAACACCAATGTGAACTACCACATAAATACAGATGTGAGCGCTCCACAGCCAGGGATCAGGCTCAGGTCAGTCACAATTTTGTAGCAGGCGCTTTTGCCCACTGAACAATCTCCTTAAAGCGAGGATCGAATTCAGGGCCTTGGACACTGACTGTACCACTGACTAAACGCAAGGGCACCAACTTTTCCAGACGCCAATCAGGCTAGTCAAAATTAAAAGATTTCTGATTTGGACACATATGGACATTTTCTTGTGACGTCTTTAAGTGTATGCATCAAGGGGGCACCAGATGAACTTAAGACAGATAGCTCATGCCGTGGGAAGAGCGAACTTGAGCCGCAAAATCGGTGGGAATTACTCTGAAAATTCAGAGGCAGATTTAAACAATTTTTAAATTTTAAAATTACACCCCAGAGAAGAGGAGCAGATGAAATCTGAAGGGGTAAGATGGTGCTTCCGGTGCGCAGTGATCCACTTACCAAGGAGAAGGGAGCGGCACCAACATCTGGGAGACCAATAAATTCCTTGTCGATTTAACGTCAAGCGCTGACCTTGGTAGAGAATGCATGAAGCCCATATTGGCAAAGCAAGAGCGGGACAGCGACAAGCTAATTACGGAGCGACATCAATTCCAAGGACAGGTAAGATTGATCACTGAATGATGCTCTGAAATCCTACCGCTCCTATGAGGAAGAAATCTAATGCAATTTACCCCAGATTTGACAAGCACAATAAAAACCAACGCGATTTTGCCCACAACAAGCTGCGAAGAGAAACATTCTAATCTATCAATAATAACAACAAAAGTGTTGTTCAGTCCGCTCCCGGGAAAGACTGGGTTGTCTTACAAGTTATAAAATCATTATTATTCAAAGAGACTGAGAGGCAGGGGGGTGGAATAGCCTTTCACGAGGCACATTACTCCTCCTGTGGCTGCGATCTTGGTGACATTTTTCCAGAGTGCTTAAAGCTTGTAATTATTCCGGCTTTGTTATTCCAAGTGTTTGTCTCTGTATTTAAGTTTGAATTAATAATTTCATATTGCTTTCCTCAACTGGAGCTCCCAAAACTACATAAGCTTCAGGCCTCACATAACCAGGCCCCAGTTGCTGATAAGGAGCTTTCTTAGCAAAATATGGCTCAAAAGTACAGCAATACCCTGTCCTTATCTTGTGAGACTTCGAGCAAGTTACCTCCAGCTGCTTCACTCTTTCTACCATGGCACCACTCCCAGGAAAGCCCGAGAATACGGCCCGGATTGCTACCCAGGGACCAGGATCTGAGAGAGGAGTGGAGGTAAGCATCTGTAGCTCAGCCTGTTTGGACTTGACCCTGAAACAGCCTTTTTCATCCCTTGGAGCCCTGAAGGGTGCCTGACCACACTAGCTGAGGCAGGAGACATAGGAAGTTTGATTTTATGATCAGTAAACATATTTAGTGGGAGGAGCCTGGGAGACATGGTCCAGCAGAGCTTTTAAAGTCTGGCTTCTCAGTTGAGCATATCTCCTGTCTAAGAGCAATGAGGGGCGGACACTGGCTCTCCGCCACTCCCTGTCCTCCCCTTCCTCCTGCCCCTCTGAAATGCATGGAGGAACCCAGCCTCCCAGCACTAGGAGGAACCCAGCCTCCCAGCACTCAGAGGAATGACACACTCTGTAACTAGGTGAGGAAGGAAACAGGATGAGGTGGCTGGTCATGGACAGAGAATGCGGTGAGACTCTACATTCCCGTAGAGGGATGTGTGTTCCGTGTATACAGCAATTCCTCATGATCTCTGTGAACGTCTATACTCAGCCCTCTGAGTCCCTGAGGCCACGAGTCACCTCCTTCTCCTAGGCTCTCTGTAGCTTCTGCCTCCATTTTAGGGGTATCCGTTTGATCCTCAGTAAAGCTATTTCTTCTGAGTCTGGTTCCTAGCCAAACATCCCATCTTGGAAGGCCAGGAGGAAGCTCTCCCATGCTGTGCTCTCTGGAGGAACAGAATGGAAAAGGACAGCTATGGTTTGAAAGTCTCCCAAGGCTTGACCCTGGCCTGGGCCTAGTTTCCTCCTGGGAAGGAATAATAACCCCCGTCCCTGGGGGGTGGGGTGGGGGTATGAAGATAAGCCGGTGCTTGAAAATCAGTGTGCAGTGTTTTCTTCCCCTCAGCCGTGCAGGGGTCTTGTCCTTAGGGTAGTACAAACATCAGTACTCAGGAACGGATCTTAGTCTTTTTCTTTTTTTTTTCTAAGCTGCATGAAGCGTGAGAGTTGCATCACCCGCCGCTTTTCCTGGAACACTTCAATTCTCCAAACCACCCTAAATTCTTTTCAAATCAAAGTAAGGCTCAAAACATAAATAAATGCTTAAATGCACCAATTACTTTACTTAAACGGCTAGCTGGGTTCCATCTGTCTTCAAACCCCCCTTTTCTCGTTCCTGTTCCTCTTGACTGCCCAAGAGTCTGAGCTGCAGCAGGGAGAGAGGAGAGCCCAAAACACAGAAAGGAATCTTGAACCAGGCAGAAAGAACTGAAGGGCAGGGTTGTCGCTGTTGGGGCAGGGCCCGCTGGGAGGCTTGGGGCTGGAGACTGCCGGTCTGGAGAGGAGCATACACAGGGGTGATGCTGGGATCCAGCTGTGAAAGAACTGAGAGGTGAGAGTCAGGGCAGAGAGAGCCCCTGGTTAGTCACAATTCTCCACATCCTCATTTTCCAAGAGCCTCCCAAGCCATAGAGAAAGATGCTGATGAGCGTGTGCCCCTGGACCTCTTGTCAGTCACAGCACCACCCTCTCCTGCCCATCTGATACTTGGGCCACTGTTCCCTCCCTGTCCTCGACACTCCTGGCACCAGTTCCCCCTCCTACGTGACCAGCACACAACCCTGGACTGGGTGGCGGATGCCGAGATAAGGCCAACGAGGGGGGAAAACGCCAAAGCCAGGAAGTTGCACAGCCTGGTTCCCCTGGCAACCCCACCACAGTCACCAAACAGAGCGAGGGTTGAGGGGGTGGGGACAACTGATCCTGGCTCAGGCCAGGGCCCTGCCAAGACCTCAGTCTTCTTGTTAGAGAAACGTTTTCCAGTGTTCTGGGATATATCGCCTAAAAATTAAGGAAGAGTCCGTTTGAGATGCAATTCAATCCCTCGCCGGGATCTGTGTCTATAGATCTAAGAGGTCTCTTGGAATCTGCATTCCTTACTCGCATGCTGGAGGATATCACTGTGAGAACAGACATGCTTAGCAAGTTGGAACTCTGGTGCTCAGGTGATCCTGTGTTCTCTGAGGTCTAGAGCCAGCCCCGTCCCTAACGGTGCTTGACTTTTTTTTTTTTTTAAATATCAACTGATTGGTGACCAGAGTCTAGAAACGTGGATTTTAGTTCATGCAGAGACAGTTCAAACTCCTGAGCTCTGAGCTCCTTCTGGCTGCAACACCAGAGGCCAACGGGAAATCTGTAAAGCTTTTCTGTTCCCAGAAACCCTAGGACTCCAGGCAATTTCTGCACTCCCTAAGCTTCGGTCTTTCTGTTCTCGCCAAAGGATATGAAGAACTGAAGCCTTACCAGGGGGTTACAAGCCTCTCTGGGAACAATAAATATCCCAGCGTCTTGAAAGCATACCTCTCGGGTATTGTCTTGGTGGCCGTCGTCGCTTCTGTTGCTGGAGGTGAAAACCGGGGCTGTCTGAGAGAGGTCTGAGAGGGTCAGGCTGCTTTGAGCACAGCAACCTGCAGAAGCGGGACCCAGGGGCAGTGCCTCAGGCGCCCTGGCCGCGCCCATCCAAAGCTGCCAGGTCTCCATTTAACGAGAGAGGTGGCTGCTGCGGAGATGGACTTCCTGTGCCTCTTGCCAAGTCTGACCTCTTCCTTCCTCCACTGTGGCCCTGGCCCCCACTCACAGGAAAACCACAGCTCAAGTCAGCTGCAGGCCGAACCCCTTCTTCAAGGTCAGGTCGCAGGGGGAACCCTGCGATAGGGTGAGAAGCAGCCCGGACTTGCACCATCTAGAGTTTAGATTTCAGTTGCTCCGTTAGTTTGGTCGGGCTAAGTCAGTTTCTTCTACGCTTTTCAGTCTCCTCTGCAAAATGGGAAGCATTTGTATTTCGGGTTAGTCCCTCTCTTCGGGGATTTCTCATCCCGGCAATAGCTAACATGTGGGTTACTGAAGCTAAGCATTGCCTTTCCTAATCCCTTTCTCTCCCCTTCATGTTCTACTGTCAACGAGAGAGTCACAAACAATTCTGAACTCCTTTCAGCCCTCCGTGCCCTGCCCTCAACCCTGACGATCTTTCAGCCTGAAAGATCGACCACATGTAACAATCCTGACCCAATTTCAGACCACTTACCTGGCAGTCTCAAGGAGCTTTCCGAGCAAAACACAGCCTATAACTCTGTCGTCTGGCTCAGAATCGTTCAGGCAACAGGTCCGGCGGCAAACCCCCGCAATCCCAGCACGCCATAGGCAGAGGCAGGAAGGCTGGCTGGCACAAGCCCAAGGCCAGCCACCCAAGACCCTGTCATTGGGGAAAGAATCCAATATTTCCCTTTGGGAATTGCCCACGGTATTTATCTCTCTTCGCAGCTCCTTTGACGATTCGATCCTCACCTCCCTTCTCAGTCACATTCCTGAGGGTCATCTCAAAATTCAAAGATCTATAGTCCGCTTCTGCATAGCCTCATCCCGCAAGGGCGCATAGCACCTCCTGCCTGGGAAACCTTACCATCCCTGGCCTCCCTTTATATCTCCAGTCATCCTTGAATCTCTAGTTATCGCCCTCCTCCCACACCGTGGAAGGGTGTATGACAGCATCCAATTTTTAAAATTGGTTTTCTAGTAGGGAAACATGGCTCGGTATCTGGTAGAAGCATGAAGATGATGATGGTGGTGATGGTGATGTTGATGATGGTGATGGTGACGATGGTGATGATGATGGATCGTGGCCCTCATCCTGGAGATCACCCTAAGACCCAGGCCCTCTTATTATACCACAAGTCATGCTGTTTTATAATTGTCTCCTCACTCTTCTTACAGGAGAAGCAGAAGAACGCAGAGATTGCTTGTCTTGTTAATTGCAGATACCACACCCCCACACCCCAATAGACCCAGCAGGTTCCTCACCTGTTCAAGGGTTACATTTTGAAATAGTGAAAAAACAAACCCAAAACAGAGTCCCAAGCACAGGGTGAAGCAAGAATATCACCACCATCTTGCTTCTACCACACACTGAGCCATACTCCCCTACTAGAAAACCATCTAAAACGTCATATTCTACCAAAGGTGGAGTAAAGCAGAAGGAAGGCCCCAGAGTCTTACAGAACGCCTCTACCATCTCTCCACCCACGCTTCGGGGTCCAGTCACGTGACCTGTTCTAGTCATGTGACCTGTCTGCCCTTGCCGATCCCTGGTTCTCACCCTCACTCATGCCTCTGTGATCGTGTCCACCCCTCCCCAAAAAAGGCTACCCTCTCTCTACCCGCAGACATTTGACCTCTGACCACAGAGCCAGCTACTGCTCCCTATCCCCAGGTCTCCCCAGGAGGCTCCCATAGTCCCTTGGGAGAGATCATCCCGATATAGGTGACCTCTGACCCCTATGGTATTCCGGAATTCACCAGGCTGTTGAGTTGACAAGTCCCTCCACAGAGCCTCGAATGTTTTCGTCAAAGGCGTGTCTCACCGGCTTCAAGAATCATCCCGGCTCAGGCTATTTCACCTTCAGGGCCAGAGAGTCTTTGAGCAAAGAGGTCATGTATCAGTACCTCACCCTGTAGGGTCTGGCATAGATTCCCTGGTAAATGTTGAAAAAACACACTCATGGAAAGGAGTGTATCTGAGCATTTCCAGGCAGAACTGGCCTATCTTCCTCCATTAGGAAATGAGATTTGTTCTATTTATTGAAGGCATTCCTTCTGACCCTTGAGAGATTCCACAGGCTAATAACCTTTAGGGGCAAGAGAACTGTTTTTCCTTGTCTAACTGGAATTCTCTAGATGCAACTTCGGGGCATTTTTTTTTTTTTCTGTAATCCATCTCCCTGGCCGCTGGGACTAAACTTTAGAGACAGTTAGTTACTAATTCATTCCTCCAGCCTTTGCTCCGACAAGTTTAATCCCAGGCCCGTTATTGTTTCTCTCCTGGAGTCCCATTACCCAGCCCTCTCCCTGTTCCACTGTGCCTTGGGCCCTTTGCCAGGTTCTCAAACAGCCACAGGGGCAGGAATGGCGTCTATTGTTCTCCTAGGACAAACACAGAGGCCTACGCACACAGAACCAACACCTCTACCCTCCTATTGTCCTCCACCCTGGGCAGACCCTCTTCACAGACAATCTCTTCACAGACTCATCTCTCCCACCAGGGGCCCCTGAGCCTAGATCTAGTCAGTCCTCACACACCTGGGTAAACCTACGCTTTTATTCCCAGGTAAACTAAACTGGGTGGAGCTTCGTCCTCCCTGCTCCCGCCCCTCTCTAAGTCTCCCTTCGATTGGCCATCATTGGCCACGCCCACTTTCTCTTACCACCACCACCACCCGTGCCCCACCCCCTCCACATTTTTCTTCTTCATGGCTGAGGGCAAAGTAAATGAACCGAAGTTGACTCTGCCCTCTTCCTCCTATGCTCCTCCCGCTCTGCCTCCTCCATCTCAAATCATCAGTCGACCCTCCCAGGGCACGCGTACACGATCCTCCGATCCTCCGTCTATTTGGCGGCTTGGGGTTTGCTTTGTGAAAATTAACGCAAGGCAAGTGTGGGGACTGCCAAAAGAGCTTGGTTCCATCTCAGATCCGATGACAGGCTGCCTTGCCTCGGCCCTGGTCGGGCGGGACACTATCTTACTGGGCCAGCGGATCTGAGAGCAAGTGGGTGGTTCGACAGTCATTCGTTCATCCGGTCAACAAATATTTATCCAGCACCTGTAGCGCCACTCTCCAGGAACAAAACCAATAAAACCCTGCCTTCTGTGCGGTGTAGATTCTATGGGTGGAGACAGAACGTGAGTAAGAAAAACCATTGCCTCTGGGACAGTTGTAAAGGTACCGGGGAAGAAGATGCAGGCTGGGGTGGTGCTATGTGGTTTGAAGCTGAGTGGTCAGGAAAGGTGATATTTGAACAAAGCTTTGAGGAGATAAAAGAGCAAACCTTGCAAGGGGATTGTCTGAGGGAGCTCGAATGCTCCAGTGTCAGTTACAAAATACATACAGAGAATGGGACCTGGGTGGTGGATGATAAGCAAAGGGGACATCGTACAAAGGAGCTGTTCCTCCTGTCGTGGTCGGGACCCAGCTGGGTTCCAGACGTTGAAAAGTTAGAACAGTCAAATCAGGAGTGAAACTGACCTCAGCCCGGACCAAGAGCTAAAAAGCAAGAAACGGAGAACGATCAAGACCTTAAGACGCCCCACCCACCACCACCCCACCCACCCCACCACCATCCCCCACCCCACCCCACCCCACCCCACCCTCCCCAACCCCGCCCAAGATTGTCTTGTCTTAGTTTTCTCTGTTGCTATAATGAAGATCAGGACCAAAACCAACTTGGTGAGAAAATTATTTATTTGCTTTTTTTTGTTTGTTTGTTTTGGTTTTTTTCAAGACAGGGTTTCTCTGTATAGCCCCGACTGTCCTAGAACTCACTCTGTAGACCAGGCTGGCCTCGAACTCAGAAATCCACCTGCCTCTGCCTCCCAGAGTGCTGGGATTACAGGCGTGCGCCACCACCGCCCAGCCTACTTATTTGCTTTACACATCCCAAGTCCCAGACCACTTTGGGGGTGAAAGCAGGAGCTCAAGGCGGGGACCTGGGGGCAGCGACTGAAGCGAAAGCCGTGAGGAGAACTCTGCCCACGGTCCTGCTCTGCACGGCTTGCTCAGCCTGCGCTCTTACATCACCCAGGACCATTTGTCTAGGGGTGTCACTGTGCACTGTGGGCTGGCCTCCCACATCCATTATTAATGAAGATGCCCTATAGACAGACTTGCCTCCAGGCCAATCTGAGGGAGGCATTTTCTCAATAGAGATTCCTCTTCCCAGATGACTTCAGTCTGCGTCAAGTTGACAAACAACTAACTAACTAACAAGGACAGAGTTGAACACCTACTGAGGTGGATTAAGAGACTTCCAGATCCCTCTCCAAGCTTGGCGATCACAGCCGGAAGGAAAATGAGCACTGCTTGGACCCCACTGACGCCTGCCTTTGAAATGTCGCTCTTGAGAGTGCGACAGGGCCAGCCGGAGCGTCTCTGACCGTATTGTGCTGTGCAGTGGTGAAGGGCTGTAGACCTAACGGACAGCAGCCATCTCCCAGGTGCACGCAAAGCCTGTCTTTTATCCCCTCCTTTCCGTTTCTTGGGCGCTGTGAGCATTCACCACCACGGCAGCCCTTTCCACTCCGGGCTTACACAAATCTTCCCAGGAGCAGTAGGAGAAATCATTCTCTATAGTTTTACAGAATGAGGAACAGCATCCCACTACAACCCCAGTCCCGCCACATCCTGCCCTGTGGCTGGACAAGCCAGGCTGACTTGCGGCTCCAATTCCCGCTCCTTCCCGTAATCCCTAGGTGGCCTTGGCTATGTGTCTATGCCCTTTGTGAGAGCCAGTGAACAGAAGGCGCGCAATAACGAGGCCTATCAGCCTCCTGAACTTCTCGAAGAATCTTCTGGGACCCGGCAGTGCTGAGGCTCATCACCTCTCAGAAGACGACCGACCGTGTGTTGACAACAGTTGTAACTCGAAATAGTTAAATCAGGGAAGAATTTTTTTTTTTTTAAATCTGTGAATTCGGCGTTTTGTCTGCAATGACATCATCACTCTCTCGTACTGGCAGGCCACAAAGCCTTCCTGAAGGAGAGATAAAGGACCGACAGAGAACCCCCTGGAGATTTATACAGAGGCTGCAGCCTGTCTTATCTGTGCCACAGCCCCTGGGAGTGCAGCAAGCAAGAAAATGCTATCTCCTCCGTAGCGTGGCGCCAGGATTAGGCTGAGAGCCACAGGGCTGATGGCTGTAAACTACAGCATCGTGCCTGGCACACAGTAGGTGTTTCCAGGAAGAGAGTGCCACAGTGAGGCAGGGAGGGAGGGGACACAAAAGGTCTTTGGTTACAAGCTGCTGTAGCACCAATCTCAGGCAGAGTGTTGCAGGAGATCATGGTCCTGAGACTGGCTGGTTCGCGTGGGCAGGGGCGGGGCACTAGCTGACCTCCAGTCCCTCAAGTCCTCCATGGGAAGACATGGAGACAGCAGCACGGGAAGCCTTGAGATGACAGAAGACCTCCAGGCTGCAAGCATTCATTCACGGGCTGGGCTGACGACGGTGACCCCAAGCTGATTATCTTGTCCCAGGCTGAAGTGTGGAGGAAAGCTGACGCGAGGCTCTCCCTGGAATGTAGCTCACAGGTGCTCAGGATCAATGGACAAGGTGTCCATCTCCACAGTCACCAACTCCTTCTTGGTGGCTTGGTTCCAGCCAGCCACGCTGACCCCACTCCCCACCCCACCTTCAGCAACCCAAGTTGGAATAGCCTGCTTCAACATGGCGGCCATTTTGCCCCGTCTCCCTGAAAGATCTCCTGTTAGACGAGGCCTGGACTTGGCAGTCCAGAGACAGCAGGACGCCTGCCCAAGTCACTGAGGAATAAAGTTGTCCCATCCCACAGACACAGGCCACACACACAATCTGCACTGAGGCTCCTACACCCACGACAGGTCTAAGGTCCTGTCCCTTCTCAAACCCAACCTGTCCTCCCCTAAACCAAATGACAGAAGATGGGAGAGAAAAGGAAGCCAGGGCTTAGCCCCCGCAACCTCTCACCTGTACCCTCTCTTCCCTGCCTGGTATGACTCCCTTCCCCCCGGAAATGGGCACAGTGGCCCCCAAAACAGCCAGAATCCATCCAAAAGAGAATGAGATTTTTTTTTTATTTAAAATCAGCAAACTTGTGTTCCTCAAGCCCCAGCCCGTGGCAGGCAGCTCCTCTCCCTCTGCTCCACCCCCTAGCCACAGTGAGAGGAATGAAAAGAAGCCAAAGGGCCTCTGCTAGGGAGAGCTGCCCAGATGTGTGGTAAGTACAGCCCAGCTGTGGCCAGAGCGACAGCCACAGACCCCTCCCTATAAATTAAGTCCCTGCAGCCACACTATAGGGACAGTAGAAGGAAGGGTCAGTGCGGCATCAGGCCACAGGGCAGGATCTCTGAGTCCTAGCCAAGAGATGAGCTGAAAGAAGAGGTCAGGAAAGCAGAAACATGCCGGGGGGAAGGAGGCTTTGGTCCCAGGGTTTCCGTTGATCCAGTTTTGATGGTTGTGGAGGAAGGAATGCATTAGTAAGCCCAGAGAGAGAGAGGAGAGGGGGGAGGAGCAATTATCAGGCACTGCCAGCCGTGACAAGATAGGTTGGACCCCCACCCTGGCAGAGGGGAGCTTAGCAATCCAGGGGCTCTCAGGGAATGTCTGCTAAAACATATATATACATATATATTAACCATTCGTGGAGGGCGGGGGAAGAGGACGGGGTATGATCAGAGGATCTGTCGTGGCATCCCATAGCCGGTCATGCCGGCCTGAGACGCTCCACGGTTGGTGCCCATCTGCAACCCAATCACATTCTTGCCCTCTTGCAACTGGTTGTCCGAGAAGTTCCGAGGGTTCTCCTTGGATTTCCTGGGTAGAAACGGAGTACTAGTTAGGGGGTGATCAGGGGCTAGCTATTCCGCTAAATTCCTCCCCGAAGTGTGTAAGCCGACACCCACTCTGCCTCTGAGACTCCAGGGTCGCCTAGAAGCACCTCTTTGTCTCTCTAAAAGGACAGTCATTGTTGCCGTCACCACCACCTGCCACCTTCTGGAATTCTAAAGATGCTTTGTAATAACTGGTTCTATTATCTACAGACAGGCATGGGCAGGGATACTGTACCAGCAAGGCCCTATGGCTATCCCATAGATACTTACTTAGGAAACCAGTTGGGATCCCCACAGAAGAGCCCATCGTCCCTGGCTACGGCCAGCCCACCCAGGTTCATTAGTGTCCGCTGCACACAAGCCATATTCTTTCCTGGAAGAAAACGGTGACATCATCTCAGCAGAAGTAGGTTACTGGAAGCCAGAAAATCTACCTGTCACTAGGTCTGCAAGCCTGGCACCCAGACTTTAATTCATTCTTTCAACCTCAACCTGCAGTATGGCCCATCCTTGACACCACACACACACACACACACACACACACACACACCTCAGAAAACCACCAGCTATCCCCTTTCTTTGGTAAGGATGGCCCAGCGCAACTCCTGGTCTCCCGGGTAACCGCCCCAGCCCCTGCCCCACCTTCCCAGAGATCCACAGTCTGGAAGATGTCCGTGGTGTTAATGCCGTAACGCTCAGCTGCCTGCAGGAACTGAGAGATCTGCTCCATCTGCTTGAAGGCCATCGTAGAGGCCTGGATCTTCTTGACCGGGGCCTGCCCCTCAGGATATAGCGAGTTAATAAGTTCACACAGCACCTGGAAGAGGCGGCAGGCAGGCAGAGGTGAGGACGGGCCTACTGAAGATCAGAGAACCAGAGACAGTGACCTAGAGAGGTGCTTTTGCTGTGGTGATCCTGGGTGCCTCCTGACTCTGAACCCAGATAAAAGGCCAGGGTTTAGTCTTTCCTCACTACTCCGGAACCACTGCCTGGAGCTTACCTTCTCACCCTCTTTCCAAACATTACCAGCACCTGTCAGTTCCTGCTGCAACAGGCACATCCTCCTTGACCTTTCCTCCATGGAGAGAGAAAAGCATGGAAGCTCTACGAGCCCCCAGGAAGATGCCCAGGCTGGCGAGCTTGGGTTGGCACACTCATTTTCTCCTTTCCTCTGTGCAAAACAGTCCCTGGTCCCGCCCCCCCCCTGCCGCCCCCGCCCACCCCCCCCCCGCCGCCGCCGACATCCGCTTGCCCATCGGCTCTCACCGTGCCATCCTTGAGCCAGTTCTGGAAGTTGTCACGCCCAGGCTGGGGCTGGCTCACGTCCTTGCGGCACTGAGTGGTGATCCACTGGATCAGAATCTGCTCCAGATCCGCGTCGTACTGCTTCTCGATCTTCTGCTGCACCTCCCGGCTCAGGCCGTATGAAGGTCCCCTGTTGGCCATTCTGAGCAGCTGCGGTGGTGGTGGTGGCGGCGTCGGGCTGTGGCGAAGCGCTGTGGAGAGGACATAACCAGGCCCTCGGTCAACGTTCTACAATCCAGTGCAAAGGGTGCCTGTGAAGACCAGAAAGGCAGCGCCTGGCCAGGAGCTAGCGCAGCAGGGATCTGAACTCTGGTCGGTACGAAGCCACACGCATTCCATTTGAATGCGTGGTTCTACGTCTAGAAAGGGAATGCAGGATGAGGTAAAGGATTTCAGTTCAGCTCCTCACGTGGATGAAGCTTGTCAGAGGCAAATCGACCAGTCTAGCCCCTAACCCTACTCTGTGAAGCCTTAAACAAGGTCCAGGAAACGGGAGCAGAGAGTATTGGGAAACCTATGCCAAGATCGGGAGTGAGTGAACTATACCCTCCATCAACTGCTAGGTTGTAACAGCATCTGTGAGGCGCATCTGTGATCCATCCGTACCAGGGGCCGAGGAAGAGAGCAAAGTCTCCAGATCTACACTGTCCATACTGCTCTCAAGGGGATGCACAGAGTAGCAGTGACGGTGGAAACAGTGAGCAGAACGAAGATGAAGCTGCACAGTTCAGATCATCTTACAGGAGCTCACAGAAGCAGAGGGACAGACAGAGGCAGCCTGGGTGGGCTTGCTGGGAAAGGGAGGCCCACGGCTCAGCAGGCGGAGGGAACGTCCTGAGAGAAACCTAACAGACAAAACATATTCCTTCCTTTCCCTTCTAGGAATTGTGATCGGCAGACTAACCCCCCTCACCTACTCTCCCACCGACGGTGTCCATATAGCGATTCCCAACCCGGGGAGATACATCATCTCACACCGTTGAAAAAGGCAGAGCGTGCGCGTGCAGACGGTGTCATCAGCCTGTCTCAGCCAGGTGGGCCCAGGACCGGCACGAGAGAGTTCTCATTCTCAGTAAGTGAAAGAGGAAGGCCTCATGGGAGAAGTGAAGACCAGGGTGGGTGTCGGGCAGGGTCACGAACCACGCCGTGCTCCCAGCGGCCATGAAAGAAAAAGAAACAGATCCTCCCCTAGCTCCTCAGACCCAGCCATCACCTCCCGCTGAGTCTCCAGAGCTACCAGAGCATCCTGTGTGTGTTTAAGTTCATAGTGTGTTACAGCAGAAAGGGGAAACTATCCCAGAGCCTTGGGTGCGATTATCAAGGAAACCTGGGAAGAGAAGACGCGTGGCCAAGCGCATAGCTAGGTTTAACGTTCCTTGAGGAGCCTGGTTAGGAAAAGGGCTGCTGGCTTCTGACCACAGGCCCATAGCCGGAGGGCATCTCACCAGGGGCAGCCCGACCCCACCCACCGCTTTACCGACAGGTGCCACACCCAGGAACCTGGAGATGGCGTTATTAGTAGCTGCTGTTGCAGGTCAGAGGAGGGACAGTGTCCTTCCTTTGCTAATCTCAGCCCCTGCTTAGGGGGTCGTCCTCTCTAGTCGAAAATAGAGCCAGCTGTCTCTGACGGCTCACAAAATGGTATCCACAGGACAAGCGCCTCCATTCAGAGAGAGGAAAGGGAGCCCACGTCTGGCGTCAGGCCAGGTCAGTCTTAAGGGATGAGGTCACTCTGGCTTCCCTCTCTCATGCACCCCAGGTTAAACACGCCCACCACCCCCTCAGTGGGCGCTGGTGCTCTGCCAAAGAAGCCAGGCTAGTAAGTCCGTCGCTAATAATGTCATACGTCAGGGCAGAGTGGTTGTGTGCTGGGTCAGTCCCCTCCCCCACCCTTCAACATGGCTGCCCCTTTCTCCTCTGGGTTATCCAGCAGCACATTTCCGGCAGGATCCTTCCCATAAATCAGTTATTTTTAAACTTCATTAGGAGACTTCCCCCAGCCGGACCAGATAAATGTCAGGCTGGGTCCTGACCCACACTGCACCACAGGCGCCACACACACACACACACACACACACACACTCAACTTGATGAATGCAGGTAGGTCGAGTGAGTGGCTGAGACCTGGGCAGAAAGGGGAACCAGCATCCTGGCCGTCCCCAGCCCAGCTGCAGCTACTCGGCTCCCAGGCTGGAGGGGGGGGGGGGAGTGCTGTAACCTCTTGCTACAAAGGAATGGCCAGACAACAGAACAAGAAATGGAGGGGGCTTGAGGCTGCTATCACACGCAAGGCTCCTTTCCCTGCCCAATTTCTAGCCCTCTCTTCCGGAGACAGCTTTCCTCTTGTTGCTTGGGGCTATTTCCAAGGAGCTGGTGTGCCTGGAGCCCCGGCACAGGTAAAGAAAGGGCAAGAGAATGATTAACCAGAGACCAGGGTTGAGAGGAACAAGAGAGTCTGGAGATAGACCCTTCCAGGATCTCCCTGCCCCAGCTCTGGAGCCTGGACACAGCTGGCAGGGCTGCTAGGTTCCAGCTGCAGTGTCTCTGTTCCACTCTGAGGCCATGACCCTAGAACCCCAAAGTGGCAGAGCCACGGGGGCGGGATTCTCAGACCAGGTTCCTCCAGCGAGCGGGCGAGCCCTCCCCGCCTGGACAGCAGCTGTCTCTCTCCTTACAACCCCCTCCCCGCAGGCAGGCAGGCAACTGAAGGGTTGTGGCTGCAGCAGCTGGAGAGACCCACCCTAGTTACGCCCAGGAGACCCACCCCGGCTCTCCCTCCGAGAAAGAGAAAATGGCAAGTCTCCTTCTGGTGCGGGCTAGACAGATGTGTGCAGCTGGAACACAGGTGTGGGAGATGCCTAGAACTGGGCAATCCCACGTGAAGACAAGCTAACTGGTTAGCTCGCCCTGGTGGGCTGGCAGAGACAAACTCGATCGCTGACAGTAGCCCTGGGAACCACCCTCATCCAGACCCACAAGGTTACAATAACTGGGAAAGGGGGAGGAGCCATAAAAGGCCTTCCAACCCAGGGCTCCACCCAAACTATGGCTGGCAGGTTACCTCGCCCCATTCAACGTCAATGCTTAAGGCGAGGGAGAGGAGTTGGAGGGTTCTTGACTAGGTCTTGGGGAAGACAATGGGACTCTCCGGGCGGAATGTAGGGAACTTCCCAACTTCTGAACCCGAAACGCCACGTGGGTAGGCAGAAAGCCAGTGGGGGCACTGTGGTTACAGGGATGCCTTAGGGAAGACCCTCCCCCACCCGGGGCCAGCTCCCTAACCACCTAGAGTCCTGAGCAGAAGAGAAAGCTAAGCTCAACAAACAGGAAGCCACAAGGGCTGCTCAGGAGAAGAGGAGGGGGTGGAGGCCGTTGCCATGGCTTCTGTGTACCAAACATAGGGATAGAGGCAGGGTGGGGGCCCCCCGGGGCAGGAACACCCACTCCACACAGACTTGGGTGGAGGCCCTAGGCGAAGGGGCATAAGGGATCCCTCTGGCTCTCAGGGTATATAGCCAGACTGGGACGGGGGTGGGGGCTTGGGGGGGGGGAGCGGCAGCTCTGGAGGGCACATGCAGTTTTGGGGTAGAGAATCAAAGAAGACATATCCTGGGAAGGAATGGCATTTCTGAGCGGAAAAAGACCACACCTGGCAATCTTGAAGGGCAAAGTCATGGCGTGAACACCGACTAGGGGCCAATCCCGGGGGGCCAACATACACAGCAAAGTCAACGGTGGTGCAAGGGGATTGCAAGGACAAAGATTGGAACGTTAGCACCTTGCTCACCCCTCCCTACCTTGGCCCGCAGCCTGAGGTGTACCCTGAGCTGCAAGGAAAGAGAAAATGGGAGGAGCTTAGAGATGAGCTAGCCCTGACTCCTGCTCTAGAGAACAAGGCGACCCGTCCAGCCACAGGTCTCCCACACTGCGCCTCCACTTTCCAACACCGCTGCTTCTGCTCCACAGACACCACGTATCCCAGAACCTCTCGGATACCAACACAGGTAGGCCTGCAGAGCCCAATAAGGAGATAATCTACTTCCGGTCTACAGGTCCAGCCCCTTCAGCCGCCGCCCCCACCCCCACGGCCACACCCTGGGCCGTTAGTGCGGATGAGTCACCCACCACCCTCCCGCCACTGGGGTGACGCAGGTCTGGGCAGCCCGCCCGCCCGCCCGCGGCCACCACCAGCTTTCCCAGCAGCAGGGGGCACGGGAGGGGGCAGCGGGTCGCAGGCTAGGGGAAGAGAGCTTGGACAGCAGCCAATGCCTACAGACAGGGTACAGCCGCGTGCAGTCAGGGCTGCAGCCCCCGAGATGTTGGAGGTCAAATGCACTCCGGGAGAAGAAGGGGGGTTCACAGGAGATCCGGCTTCTGTACAAATAACTCGCCGAGACCCGTGACCCCAGCTGGTGACCCCGAGTACCCAGACAAACGAACTTGCAGGAGGAAGCCAGAAGGGCGGTCTCGGGGGGGGGGCACAGAAGGCAGGCAGTGCCCACACGTGCTCCTGGACCGGGAAGTGGAAGGGTCGCGTGGTAAGTTCGGGGACCGTGGAGACGCACCGGGGCGCGCGCCAGAACCCAGTTCTTGGGGCCACTCAGCAGCCCGCGGACGTCGGACGCCCTCCTTCCTTCTCCCCCCACCCCCAAAGAGAACTCGACGCTGGGGCGAACGGCTGGGACTCGGGACCAGACCTCTCTGATCCGGACGGACGCCCCGTCTGTGCACCGCAGAGCTTGCCTTACTTCACTGCTGAACAATGCAGAGAAGGTTTGGGACCCGGACCCGACAGCAACGGGGCGGGGCACCCACTTCGGACCCCAGCCTCCGCCAGCCAGTCTCCAACCCCCACGCTCCCTGCTGCAGCAAGTCTCAAGTGTGGGCTTCTTGCTTTCTGCAGACCACACGCATCGCCCACCAACCCCCACCCCACCCCACCCCGCTGCTTCGGTCCCTCGGCCCTGCTCACCGTCCAAGCGGGCTGGATGAGAGCGCACGCACGTCAGGGGCTGCAGAACCGAGTGGAGCTCGAGACCCGGCCGGGCTTGGAGTTTTCTGGAGGGTCCCGCCTCAGACGGGGCGGACCAGGGGCGGGGCAAGGGCCGAGAGGGTTTAAAGGCGCAGCCGCGTGGAAGCCTGGAGCGCTTAAGATGGGTGGTCAGTAGGCAGGAGTGAGCCATAAAGGACCTACTGAGGCCTTGGCGCCCCTGCAGAAGGTCTCCGCCCAGGAGATCCTCAACGTCCAATCAACAGCCGTAGACTTGTATCCTAGTAGGAAACTTTCTGCCTAGATTAGCTCAAGATCTCAGGCCTGTTTCTGTGAGAAGCCTACTATTACAAAAAAAAGGCCGGGCTTTTGTAAATGAAGGTACAGGAAGGGCCTTCCCACAGGATCAAGTAAAGAGTAACAACCGGACTGGGGCTTGCAGGCTGAGACAGCACCCCCAACGTGATTCTGCTTGCCATTTAACCTCAAGCCCGGGCCAAAAAAAAAAAAACCCACCCGAACAATGAGGTCACTCCTTGCCCAGGGCATTAAGGGTGTGGTAGGGCTTGGGACCTCAGATTCAGACCTTTTCTCTCTCCCTTCCATCTCCCATTTACTAAACTGGCATTTCTTCTTAGATCTTGGAGGGTCGGGGCGGAGGCTTAGTGGAGGAAGTTGGCAGGCACTTTTCTGCCCCTTAGAGTGGAGAGCGATAGTTTAAGGGTGTCCAGAACACCTACCTACTTTTTCAGGCTTCGGTTAGCAGAGTTCCCCACTTAAAAGCCACTAGTGGGGCTGGAGAGATGGCTCAGCAGTTAAGCAGCACTGACTGTTCTTCCAGAGGTCATGAGTTCAAATCCCAGCAACCACATGGTGGCTCACAACCATCTGTAATGAGATTGGATGCCCTCTTCTGGTGTGTTTGAAGACAGCCACAGTGTACTTATATATAATAAATAAAAAATCTTTCTTAAAAAAAAAAGTGTTTTGCCGGGAGGTAGTGGTGCACGCCTTTAATCCCAGCACTTGGGAGGCAGAAACAGGTGGATTTCTGAGTTCGAGGCCAGCCTGGTCTACAGAGTGAGTTCCAGGACAGCCAGGGCTACACAGAGAAACCCTGTCTCGAAAACAAACAAAATAGTGTTTTTCTTTCTTCACGTTATGGTGGCGTCCCCTGTTGAGCCTGATATTCGAACTAAAACAACAGCCAGTTCCACCCTGACCTTAGCGTTCACTGTCCCCAAAGGTCCCACTCAGACCCACAGACTGTCAAGTTTCAGTCCCCTGTGACTCTGGGGTGCTCCTCTGCCCGTAAATGGGTTTTCCTTCCCTGCCTCGTCACGTGATCTGCCTGTTCCCAGCTCGTGTGGCTTTTGGTCCCTTACGAAAGCACCTTCAGCTTTAGTTGCTGTGTCCAGTCTACGAAATAAACCCCAGGCGGTGGGGACTTAGACGGCACATGGCCAGAACTCCCGAGTGGCGTTTGGCACACGGGGAATGCTGTCAATCCCTGGTGAGTGTCCCAGAAGCACCCACCTGTGGTAAGTATTTACTAAATACTGACTCAAACTGAACTCTGTGCGAAGGTGATAACCAGCTTACCGCTTTATCACAGGACGTAGGTAGTGGGCCTCACAGACTAGAGAACTCCCCAAGGACAAAGGCATTATCTCAGTGACTTCCCTATTTTCCAGCGACTTCTAGCCTAATAGCCGATCTCTATTAGGTACCCAACAGCTATTTTCCTGAATGATTGTTGAAAGTGTCCCATTCAGAACCCTCTCTGTACATATCCAGGGACTTCCTCACCTCTGTTAAACACAATGAGAGGTAACAGAGAAACTGTTTTCAGACTTTTATTATTCACCTGTTTAAAAAAAAAAAAAAAAAACCTGCACCCACACCATAAACACCACACACACACACACACACACACACACACCTGTTCAGCTCCCAGACTCAATTAAAGAGTCAGTAAATCCTCTCTATAACCAAGCTCACGCAAGCCTACCACCAGGCCACCATCAGGGTCTATGACACAAAGAGGTAGGGGCAGTGCCCCAGCTTGGAGCCAAGGTCTTGGCCTCCTTTGCGAATCCATATGCCTTTCTTAGTTTCACACTAAGCCTGCTCATAGCAGAGTGGCCTGTTCGGGGTAAGAGATGGTCTGCGGATAGGCCGGTAGCCGGGCTCTGGTAGCATCCCTGCGTCGGCGGAAAGCTAGGAATTCCTCCCGAAGGGCAGCACAGCGGGCCTCGGGGCCGGGAGCGTGGGTTGTGTTCAGGAGACAGCTCTCCTCTGCAGTCTTGACACCTTCAAGGGGATGACAGCACAGACAGTGTGAGAAGATACCGTGACTCACTCTGAAGGACTCAGTCCTGAGGCTCCAAAGGGCCTTTTGCCGTGCAGCGCAGGGAGCAAGAGACCTCCGGGGCAGGGACCCTGAGACTGGGGAATTGCCTGAGAAACTGACAGATCAGCTCAGAGTGGGGGGTGGGGGGAGGCGAGTGTGGGAGAGCAGAGCCCGCTTCGGAGGGTCACATACCTAACTCTGGCTCAAGTTCAGGATGGGACCTAGAACTGGCCACGCCCGGGTGCCAGGTCTCCAGCAGCTCCATGTCCCCCGGGAATTCTGAGTCCCATTCATAGTTCTCATCCACAGAGGTGTTCCTCCTGGTATAAAGGACAGGTGGGCGGAAGGTAACCAGAAAAGAATGAATCTAGGGTCCTCTAAAGCAGACTGCGCTCCCTAGACCTCGGCAGAACTTCCAAGATAAGGGGAAGGGTGAGGGTGGAGGCGATCTGGAATGTCAGGGCGGAGGGTGGGGGGGGGCGGGGGGGGGCTGGGCAAGAACGGGTAGTTACTGCCTTTACCTTTTGCTGACTGTCACCACATGCTCCCTTCGGGGCCACCTTTCAGGGCCACTGGCCCAGCTGCTTGTGTCTCCCGGAGCTGGACTGAGGTAGCTTCCCCCTGCGGAGGGGGCTGTGGAGGGTGGGCGCAGGAAGGAAGCACTGCCCCTCCCACTGCTCTGGCTGGTGAGGCTGCCGCGAGGGGCAGCAGAGAGAAGACCCGGCAGGACCCGCTCCCTCAGCGTCCAGTCAGCCAAAGCTGTGTAAGGGGGCTCTGAGGAGACCCCGGCCCCCATCAGGGTCCCAGGAAGCACTGCCCTGAGGTTTGCTGGAGGTGAGTCAGGCGGTGGAAGGAAAGATGAGGTAGGGCAGGGCTGGCTGGCCATGAAATCTGGAGGCGGAGCGGGCGTGGGCTCCTCGAGGGGTGGCCAGTCCCCATCCACGTTCATCTCTCGGAAGAAGGGCAGGCTCAGGTACTGGAGCAGGGGTCCTGGACCCGGTAGGGGGCTGGGCAGGGCTGCAAGAGGCTGCCCCACAGGGCTGATGTCTGTAATGCAGAGGGGCTGTGGGACCCCACTGGGGCTGCTGCTGTCACAGTCGAAGGACTGGGCCAAGCGTTTAGCTGAGGTCCGAGGTTCTGACCGCTCCAGACATAATTTTTCTTGTGGCGGCGCCACAGTGGGTCCCATCACAAAGCGCCCATCTGGGCCCCTGCAAATGGGCTCTAATGGTAAAGGCCCCCGGCCCGGTGGAGAATCCGGGTGAGGGCTAGGTGGTCGGGCAGGCTCCCCCCAGAGCAGACTCTGGCGCAGGCTGGGGGCTGGGGAGCCTTGGAGTTTGAACTTGGTCACGCTGTCGGGGCTGCTTGAGCCAGGAACGGAGCTGAGGAAAGGAGAGAAGATTGGGGTCTGGCCTCGCAAGGTTTGACGCACAACAGGGCAGAGCTAGGGAGAGCAAGCAAGGGCTGGGCCAGGTGGTGGGAGGGGAAGAGGAACGGCGTAGGACTAGTCCGTCCCCCACCCCCACCCCCACCCGGGGCCAACACACACCTCTTCTCACTTCCCCTGAATTTCCAATGCCTTATGAAGGTAAACAGAAGAAGTAGTGGGAAGCCAAAAAAGGTCAAGGGACTTACTGTGGGCCCGACTTCCCGTGTGGAGAAAAGATCAGAGGTGGATCTGTAAGGACGGAAGAGCAGCAGGTAAAGATCCTCCCGAGCCCCCGGGGAAAGTAACCCTCAGCCCCATTCCCAGATAACTGGGGAAAGGGTATCCGGGGCCAGAACGGAAGGATGCTGCCCCAGGACCATGCAAAAAGGGACAGACAGCTGGTGGGTGGCCGACCCCAGTGATGAGGGTGGAAGGGAGAGGGCAGCCTGGGGATGGCACCTACCCTGGCGCAGACGTTTTCTGTGGCGGCGGGCAGCCCTGCGCCGATTCATCAGGCAGGCAGCCAGGATGCTCACAAGGACGGCCACGCCCAAGAAACAGACTCCACCCACAACACCAGCCAATACAGGCTGGGGCAGGAGACCTGGTAGCTGTGTGCGGGAGGGGTACACCTCCAGCCCTGGGCAAAGGGACAGGCGAGAGGATCAGTGGGCGGAGAATCCCCAAAGGACCGCCAGCAAACTCCTCCCCCCGCACTCTCCCCCCTCACCCCCCCCCCCCCGCAACCCGCACTGAGTTCTCACCGGAAGTGGAGATGTTGGCTATGTTGCTGGGGTCACTGACGTAGCTATCAGCAAAGGCCACGAGGCGAAACTCGTAGAGAACGTCCTGGGGATTAGAGGTGGAGGGCCATGGAGCAGATCAGGACCAGCACTGCCCACCATAGTCCCTTTTGTGAAGACTGCAGTTGGGAGGTAAGAATGAGGTAGGACAGGAGGTGAAGATGGCCGAGTCAGGATGAGAAGACGGAATTAGGAAAAGAAGAGGAGACTGACTGGCCCTTCCCTCGCCATCTTGCCTCCGGCACACACCTTGATGAGGCCAGGCACCAGCAGCTGGATCTCCGTGCCCGCCACCCCCTGGTCCAGGATCTCCCAGCCTTGGGACCCTTGTCGTCCCTCCAGGATGTAGCCGTCCAGCCTCTTAGGGATGAGTTCTGGGGGATCCCAATGCAGAAGAACCCCCCGGGGTGTCCTCACGGCCACCAAACCTCTAGGAGGGGACAGGGGAGGTGGCATCTCTGTTGGAGGAGGCCCAGGGGCAGCCGGTGTGGTAGGAAGCCCTAGACAGGACAGGCACACAGGTAAGTGAGGGACAGGTGTCTCAGAGTCCTTCAGCCTGTCGCTCCAGCCAGCCCTTCCCCACCCCAAATACCCACACATTCTGCTATAGCGTTGCTCTACCCTGTGTGGACCCCAAGCTGCTCAGCACCTCTGCCCCACCTCCCAGGTCCTACCATCCATCCTGCCCCTCCCCACCCACCCCATCCATCCTGCCCATCCCCACCCACCCCATCCATCCTGCCCCTCCCCACCCACCCCATCCATCCCGCCCCTCCCCACCCACCCCATCCATCCCGCCCCTCCCCACCCACCCCATCCATCCTGCCCATCCCCATCCATCCCATCCATCCTGCCCCTCCCCACCCACCCCATCCATCTTACAGTTCCTCACCCTTTTCTGTGCCGTACAGAGCCTGAGACCTCTTACCTTCTGGTATAGATAGGACGATCTCACTGAAAGGCCCACTGCCCAGCTTGTTCTGAGCAAGGACACTAAACTGATACTGCGTGTGAGCCTGCAGTCCCGGCACTAGGAGGTGTGTAGCCCCCATAGGCACAGCCAGAGATACCCAGTCATGGTGGGCTCGGTCAGGACGCTTGGCTCTAGGGGACAGAGGAAGATCTCATCAGCAAGGAAGATCGGGGTGGTGTGGGGTCCAGAGAGCTGACCCTCACCCCTCTGCTCAACCACCAACATCTCAGACCCTCAAGCCCTGAATGTTAAGGAGCTATAAAAATAAGGCAGCAGGGCTAGCATGTGGCTAGGCACGAGGAGGGATGGGAGGAAAGGCAGAGGGCCAGGTAGGTCCGGGGCGAGGTCAGGAACGGGTCACTCACAGTGGGGTATACCAGACGCTGAATCTCTGCAGATAGCCACCATCAAAGCCAGGCTCCCAAGAGACATTGGCGCCCTTGGGTAAAGGTACCACAGACACATTGGTGACGACATGGGGGCTGGTTCCTGGGTAGGGGGAATAGAAGGGGGGAAGGTGATCAGGACCCTGAAGTGGGGTAAAGGAAGAGCAAGTGGGAGATTCTGTTCTCCACCCATTACCTTGGGGGAAATCCCATACCCACAAACCCCATCTATACACCTCCCCAAAACAATACTCCCATCTCCTGTTTCACGTGGCTCCCCCAGCCCCAGCCCACTCCCGGGCCGCTCACCTAGCACGTAGACATTGGTAGAAGTGGTCACGTGGGCCACAGCATTGCTGGCGCTGCATTCCCATCGCCCATGGGCCTCCTTGGTCAGGGGTCGAAGGACGAGGCTGTTGTTGCTGTCCACCTGGGCCTGGCCCTGCAGCCCCCGGCCCACCTACAGAACCACTGGTCAGCCCTGGAGACACAGGCAGCCACCCCTCACCAAGGGGGCCACTCATCTCTCCAGGTAACCTGTGCCCGCCCCATGCTGCCTCCGACGACCGACGACGGCCTGATCCTCCTCTTTCCATAAAACGCAGCCAGGGAATCAGTGGGCGCGGACCCAGGTAGAGCTGAGTCAGGGCCGGGGAGCCTTACCTTGGCCCAGGAGACAATAGGAGGAGGGTCTCCCCGGGCGGAGCACGGGATGAGGAGCTCCCGCCCTACTTCTTGGAAATATTCTTCCTTGGGCTGGTTTGTAAAAGCCGGGGGGACCTGCAGGCCAGATCTGTATTGGGCGGGGCCTCTTCCACAGCCTCCCTTTCATCTCTACGCTTTGGTGTTCCCCCATTCCCAGGTCCCTGTCATAATGTCTCAAGTCTCGTTCTCCATCTCTCAGTTCTGTGTCTTGGTTCCCAGCTGGCAGGACTGCTGGGTAATGGCGGACTGGGGCAGGACTCTCTGAGAGAGATGAATCTCTACAGATCATCCCCTCTCTCTCCCCTTTGCTCTATTCCCCGCGGGACTGAGACGAGACACATATCTCATTTCGTGAGTGTGTACGTGACTGGTGTCCTACTGCCCAGCATCTCTTGTGTTTTCTTCTGGCTGTTGCTATGACCACCACAAGAAACAGACTCAGGAGCCCCTCCCACAGCTGGCTGCCTCGCTCCACCCTGCCGACATGGTTCAGGACACAAGTGTTCAGCCACCGGGCTGTACCACAGCAGGTTTTCTGTCGACCTCACCTTGAGCAGCACCCGGGTCACAGGGGAGGGTCCCGCAGTCCCAAGACTGTTGTAGGGGGTGCAGGAGTAGTCACCCAAGGCATCCTCATTCCCCAGGGCAATGACGAGGGAGCCTTCGGGGCCCAGGGACCAGCCAGGGAACTAGAGGGAAGTGACGGAGAGAGAGAAACTCAACAGAGGTGAAGCCGGGGTGGGGAGAGGCACCTCAAGAGAGGAGGAGACACAGGAAACTCTCAGGAAATCAGCACAGCAGCTCTAGGTATTGGCCTGACCTTCTCTCTCTGGACTCTTGTCCTCCACATCTGTCTGTGCTGTCGAGGGATGTGAGACTGAGACAACCCAGCTCGGTGCCACTCACAGAGAATGGCGTGACTGGCCTCCCCTTGAGACACATGGGTTCTTCGCCTGCCCCACCCAGCACTCCATTGCTAAATTCTGCGTCTCCCAATCCACTTCTGTAAGAAAGCCTCCGCTTCTCCTAGATGAAGTGTGGCCCGTCACTCTCCGCCTCTAACTTGTCTGTCATTCTGGCCCGAGCAGGGAAGCTTTTGTTCTGTTTTGTCTTGTTTCCAGGCCCTCTCTGGTTCAGACTGAGTAACCCCTCACCTGGACTGTCTCGGCTGCGTCACAGCCTTGGGGTTCTGCTCCTGACAGCTCCTAACCACAGTCCTGACACCACACCGACACCACCACCCAAATTCACTGCTGCTGTTGTTGCCTTAAGTTTTTTTGGGGGGGTGGGGGAAACTTTCGACGAAACATTTACCGAATACTACAACTATTAAAAGCCCCGGAGACTCGAAGTTGGAAAGACGGGATGCCTCAAGGAATTTATAGTCTCCTCAGACAAACAAAAGATCCCAATCAGCTCGGAGTGAGGTCATATTAAGCTGGCATGAAGTCCTTCCTCTAGGACCCAACCTGTCTTTCCAGCCCTTTTTACGTCTCTCAAGTCCTGACAGGCACTCACTGCGGCTCCCCCTCACTGCCCGACTCTCGCTTCATCAGCACGTTGTACTATGCCCGGCCTCTGCAGAGGGCTTTCTGCGTGGAGTGACTGCCCGTTCTTCAAGGCCTATCACCTCACTGAAGGGCCAGAATCTGTTAATGGTCTATCCTCAACCGGACCTAAAAACAAAAGCCTTGTTCCTTCCCTGGCCTGACAGCAGTCTCTGTGGCAGTTCTGCCCCAAGGCGATGCTCCAAGGATGGATACTTCTTCTGAGGAATGGATACTTCTTCTCAGGAATGGATACTTCGTCTCGCCTCCATAGTCACTGCCTAACACTGGCATCTGGTAAGAACTGTGTTTCCCAACCACGGTGCTGAATTAAACTCAGCCACCCGCTGAGCTGCAGCTGGCCCTCTGACAAGAATAACATCCAGCCAAGACCTTCCTTTCCCGGTCACAAGCCTGTACCTTGTCCAGCTGTAAGGCCTGTCCGTCTTTGGTCCAAGTGACAAACAGTAGTGGGGGATTAGCACGAACAGGACACCGGATCACCCCACGCATGCCAATGGGCAGGGGTGTCTCGGGAGGCATGGCTGTCACCTGGGCTGGGTCTGGAAAAAAAAAAATGCAGAGACAAGTTCGAGAACCAGGTCATTGATCCGCCTCAGTGCAGAGGAGCGGGCGGGCTGTGGCAGGAGCGTGGGGTTGGGGATCAGACTTACAGAGCACAGTGAGATAGGCAGAAGCTGAGGGTGGAGGCAGAAAGCCATTGCTGGGGACACAGGTATAGTGGCCGGCGTCACCAGGCTGCGTGGCCTGTAGCCACAGGCTTCCATCTACCAGGATCCGCACTCGAGACTGTAAGCGGCTGCAGTGTGACACGTGTGAAGAGGAACCGAGTCCTCAGGCTAGGAGGCCCCCCAGAGACCACTCATCAATCCCCCCTCCCCCGCGTGCATGCGCCTTCACTACCCAAGAGATAGGCTCCCCTACCTAATATGGAAGACGTTGATACCATCCTGGAACCAGCTGTAGGTGAGGTTAGCGGGGTATGCCTCAGCCCGGCAGGCCAACGAGACATCCTGGGAGGCATTGACTGTACTGTTGTTAGGGGGCACCACGATGACAGGAGGGCCTGTGGGGAGTACCGAGGCAGAAAAAGGCATCCTCAGCCCATGACCGGAATTCCCAGAACCCCCTCGGGGGCCCGTCTACACCGCTTCCTGGTTCTGCCCTCAGGTAGTAATGGGTCAAGTTGCTACAGGGCCTTAAGGACCGGAATTGGAATGTGTGATAAAAAAAAAAAAAAAAAAAAAACCGCATCCTTTCCAAGTCTGGTTTGTTTCATGCGGAATGACAGACAGGTAAGCCTACCCACCCTGCTTCCTTATGCTTAGAAACTGTATGTGGGGGAGGGTCCCGGGAGGTCAGAAAGAGAGGCAAGACTTCACGGTGGGCCTTCCTCATGTCAGGGTCTCTGGCTTTAACTGTATACCCAGCACCACGGAGAACGATACTCCGGTGAATCGTCAATTAATTGGCTCTCCCCCACAGATGCTATGAAGGTGGATACCTGCCTCGCCCGCCTCATTTGCCCTTCCTTCTAAAAGGCCTACCCGCCACTTCCGGTGCTTCTCAAAGTCCTGTGAGAGGCTGATATGAACCTATTTTTGGTTTGGTTTGCTTTTGGTTTTTCGAGACAGGGTTTCTCTGTGTAGCCCTGGCTGTCCTGGAACTCACTCTGTAGACCAGGCTGGCCTCGAACTCAGAAATCCGCCTGCCTCTGCCTCCCAAGTGCTGGGATTAAAGGCGTGCCCCACCACCGCCCAGCTGAACCTCTGTTTTTGAGATCACAAAACCAGGACCCAGGAGGAGGGTCCCACAGTTCACGGGGGTAACACTAAGCACCCATGTCCTTTCCACTGTGATGCACTGATGGGCACTTAACTGTGTCTTTGTCCTTTTGCTCACCCTACAGGGGCCCCTTGTTCAAACATAAGCCTCCTCCCAATCTGCCCGGTACCCCTGCCCTCCCATCAAAGAGCACCTAGCACCAGCAGCTGGGTGGCGTGGGTGACGCTGCCCTCGGTGCTGGAGGCTTGGCAGGTGTATTCTCCAGCGCTGCCTCGGTCCACCGGACGGATCCACAGGGTTCCATTCTGCACCTAGGTAAGGAGTCTTTAAGGAATGGCCCTTCCTGTTCGGTCAGCTTCAGACCCTGCACTTCCAGAGCTGACCAGCAGAGGGAGGCACCACCTCAACCTCAGGGAAGCCCCTCCTCCGACCCATCTGCGGGCTTGGCTTCTGTCCCTCTCCTGCCTTCCCCGTTCGGTCCTCCCGATCCAGCCGATTCCCCACTCACTTGCACCTGACCCTGGCCCTTGCCAAGGTCTTGTCCTTGGAATTTCCAAGTCACATAAGGCTGAGGGCTGCCACGGGCCACACAGCGCAAGGTAACAGTCTCCAGTTCCTTCACTTCCAGAACTAAGGGAGGTGTCTCCTGGAACTGCGGGGGTGCTGTGAGGGAGAAAGGCATCAGGGGCTGCCAGAAAGGCTATCATCCCCACAAAGCAAGAGTTCAAAGGCCAGGGAGACCTCGTCTCAGAGCTGGAGCCTGCCTGGGTACACAGGAATACTAGCCCAGGGTCACCTGTCTGCCAGGGCCATCCCAACACCAGCAAACACTGTATGCCCAGGGAAGTCTGGGAATCAGGAGGGGCGGGTCTTAGACTCTTCACAAGCTGACTCTACCTGATTCTTTGCCTCAGTCTCACCTATAAAATGGGAACAATTACAACTGCCTCTCTTTTAGCGGAGAGGAAGAAACAAGGCCCTAAAGGAAAAGTACTAAGCCTGGGTGAGCCCAATATACCTTAACCATGACCTTGACCAAGGAGTGAAAAGTTCCTGACTCAGAGGCTATGGGCTGATTGGATTTTATCTGAAGAACCGAGGGTGTGAAGGAGGGCAGAGGTAAGAGCCAAGCCGTAAATGAGCAAGCCTGGTGAGCAGACGCCAGGCTGGGTAGGGCTTCGGTACTGCCCAGACCTCGCTCGTTCCCTGCACTCCCAGGGTCCCCCACTCTCCTCTCCCCTCCCACCCACCCACCACCTGCTCCCCAGCTTCATACAGTTGACAGTCAGGTGCACCCAGGAGCCGTTGGCAAAATCCTGTTCAGGGCTGTGTTGGTCCAGGAAGAGCACTCGGCACTCGTACCAACCCTGGTCTTCCACCCGGAGCCCCTCAATCTGGAGAGATGCTCCTCCTGTCTGCAGCCGGACTCGTCCTGTGAGGAGGGAAGCCCCGAATCAAGGGTGCTGAATGAAGGGACTCTGCAGAAGCCTCCCAGTCCCGGGCACACCGGCTGTTCGCAGAGGTTGAGGATAGCCTCGGTCTGTCATCCAAGAGTGAGGGTCTCCAGAGGGAGAGAGGGCATTGAGGTCACTGGGGGCAGATGGCTGTGTTCAGTCCTTCTGCCTGCTCCTGCCTCTCGATAGCCGAGACCCAGACCAGACAAACTCAAGGCTTCCTGAGTGGACCAAATGTGGCGCTGAAATTTGTTGTGTTATTTCCCAGACTGTTAGAGGAAGGAGTGAAAGACCAGCCATTGGTGTCCTACAAGATTCACCGTCCCTGAGGTACTTTAGAAGACCAAGATAGAGGTTCTCTGGGGGAATGCTTCTGCTTTTAGAGGACTCTGTCCCTGAAATCTCCAGCAGTGTCTGGGGCCCTCTCAGGGACCCATACCTCATCTATCAAAGCCTGTAATCCCCCAGAGCTATTATCAGCAGCCTAAGCGCCTTAGAGTGGCCAGAGTCCAACCCAGACAGGAAGCAGCGTCAGCAGCCTCTCCGGCCCGGCCCGGCCCGGCCCCTCTATGCCCCGGCTGCCTGACCACATGCAGTCCCACAAAGCCCCACACCACGGCACAAAAAGACCCTCGGTTCCCACCGGCTCAGCATCCACAGCACACCACTAGGTCCACTGAGATGCGCTCACCCAGTCAGTCCCTCTGGCCCCTCCTCTGAGGGAGGCCCCCCCCCAGCAGCCCGAAGCACCCCTGGCCGTGCAGTCTACATGAGAAAGGCGCAGGCTTGGCAGCCGGAAGTGCCCAGGCACAAGTCCAGCTCAGCCACACGCTCTTCTGGGCGAGTTATTCAACCTGTCAATTTTAGTTTCCTCAATCCGAATGAGAGAGGGAGGGACTGGGATGGGGTGGAAGGCAAGAGATGGTGCGGGGGGGGGGGTGTTGAGTAGCACCCGACATCTCTGGAGGCTCAAATAGAGGCCATTAACACAAATAAGTGAGATGCACCTCCGAAATCAGAATCCTGCACGCAACCTGGGCCCCACCCCTAGTCTGATAAGGACCACCATGCATCAGGATGCCCTAGCGGGAGCCTGGCACACCCTACATCCCTGTC
Organism: Apodemus agrarius; assembly: GCA_964023405.1. Lineage (NCBI taxonomy): Eukaryota > Metazoa > Chordata > Mammalia > Rodentia > Muridae > Apodemus > Apodemus agrarius. Next base: position 22,266,984 of record OZ030017.1, read on the forward strand.
ACTGTCGGCTCTTTACTTCCTTGTTATATCTTTTTAATCCCAGCTCCTAAGTATCAGTATTTCCCTCCCCACCATCTTCCACCTTGAAGCCCCCGCAGTGTTTCTCAGCTGGGTTATCCAGTGGCTCTGTTACCCCCTCCTCACTTGGTCCTTTGGTGTGAACGAATGGTATTTTCTAAAGTTCACAGGACAGGCTAATGTAGCTCCCTGCCTGTCCCGGCCCTCCCCGATGGTGACAGCAGCTATCCTGTGTACCACCCACCCCTCCGAGGTGTTTCCACTCTATTTCTAGGGTGGCTCATCTGAAGTAGAAACAGCCAGTGTGCTCCTTGACGCTACTGGAAAGATGAGAGTCACAGCTCTAGGGTGGCTACTGATCTTAGTGGCCCTTTTGTCTTCTAACTGTTGATCCCTGAGGTGTGGCTTCTTTAGGATGGCTGAGCCAGCTTATAGGTCTAGGTGTATAATCCCCACCCAGGAGATTAAAAAAAAAAAAATGGGCCAAGCATGTAAATATTTAACATAATAAATACCCTTCCTCAAATCCACAGGATTCTCCATTCACCTCGCTCTGCCAGGCCACCGAACAGAGCAGCCCCCAGACGGCTGCCTCCTCCAGGTCCCACAAGATAGAGATTTTCATCATGGTGATCTCTGAGCTCCAGAGGGAAGACAGAACGGCTGAGCACTGAATATGAGCTACGTAATATCAGACGCTGTCACCATATTGAATCCTCCCCCAAATCCATCACTGATGAAGGATTTCCAAAATTGCATAGCTATCAGGAGATCAAGCCGGGTCTACCAAGTCAGAGTGTGTTCCGCCCACCGAACGCTGCCTTTGGGATCCAGTGATGTTCGGGGTCCAGAGCACAATCTCTGATTTCATTCAAGAAATGTGACCGGCTAATGACTAATAATCCTCCTCATGTCCGTTAACCAGAGTATTAGGGGCAGCATGTTGTACAAACTAACAAGGTGACCGCAGTAGTAGTCCTGTGACTTCCTGTGTCCTGGGCACACCTCCTACAGACCTGCCCTCCACCTGCAGGGCCAGACCTAAGGGACTTCAGACCTGCCTACACGCGGCATCTGAAAAGGAAAGACTGCTCTCTTGGGCTCTGAAAAGGCCAGAAGCCCACACTAAATTTAACCACGAACACAGACAAGTGTACGTTCACAAAGCAGTTCAAATCGTGACCGCGACTGTGCCCACATACTGCACAATGAAGCCAGGGCCACGGGGAGGCATTCTGGGACGATGACAGGGGGAGGCAGACAGCTTGGAAGGATCAAAGACAGAAAGGGGAGATTAGGTGAATTTCTGAGTTCAAGGCCAGCCTGGTCTAACAGAGTGAGTTCCAGGACAGCCAGGGCTACACAGAGAAACCCTGTCTCAAAACAAAACAAAACAAAAAACAAAAAACGAAAACCAGAAAGGGGAGATTATATTAGAGCGTTTGGGTGCTCTAGGTGGACGATCGGAATTGATTCATCAAGCAACTAAGCAACTTATACAGTCATAAAGCACAAGTCCCATCTGCTCCGCTGGGGCATCCCTGAAACTCCAAAGGAACACAGCCCCAAAGCCAGTCTCACAGATTCAGACACTGCCTTTCCCCAATTCCTTTCACACCACCCAAGTGATTTGTTAAATGCTTTAAATACAGTATAGCTTACAGTAGCCTATTAGTCCTAGATCTTTTTATATTGCCTTTTACCACTTCCTTACTAGTTTACACATCTAGGATCCTCTATCCACCCCTAAAACCGGCTCTGCCTCCAGCAAGGTTCCCAGAGCTGCGATCCCTCATGATTACCCCACACATTCTAGGCCGCCTGCCTCAGGGAGGTCCCAGGCCATCTCCCCTCCACTTGCCCACAGGGTTTATGACAGAACAGCATTGTCCTCCACAACCTCCACCTCCTGTTGCTTAGCAACTGCAATTGTGAGTCCCCCTGCACAAAGGCCGAGAGGCCCCTTCTGAACTGTGAAGCAATAAAGGGTTAATGGGCTCCGAGGCCTCCCTCTGGGGTCTTCACCAGAGCAGGACCCTTGTGGCTGCTCAGGAGCTACCGGGGAACAAAGGGTAGGAGTAGGGGGTGGGAGGGGGGGCACACAAAGGCTTGCAGGCTGAAGAAAATCCACAGGTAGACAGGGAGTTAGCCATCTCTTGGCTTATCTGCCTGGTGCCCAAGAGAGAAGCAGAGACTGAAGCAGGAGCAAAGGCGGAGACCCCCTTCTGACAGGGGGAGTCAGAAGGAAAGCCCCTCCCCCGTTCTCCTCCCCCCACACCCCACCCCACCCCCACCCCCGCCTTGCCTCGGCCTGGCAATAATTTGAATTTGTCCATCCTTAGCCCCACAGCCAAAGTCCCCTGGGCACAGGCAGGCACAGACAGGAGGGCTGGCTGCCTGTACCAATTCTCTCTACTCGTGCTAATTGGGGCCCACTTTCGTCGAGTCCCCAGGGCTCGTGTAGACACACACACACACTCCCCACTAGGCTGTTTGCCAATAACTGCCCCCAGTTTGAAAATAAACTCTCTCCTGCAGGCGGGCGGGCACCTGCCAGTACCCTCCTCCCCTCAGCTCAGCCAAGCCAGTCACCAGAGCCCAGCCAATCCCAAGATCTCCCCCAGGATTCAAACCAAAGGCAGAAAAGGTACCCCCCCACCCCCCACACCTCCCCACCCCCCCACCCTACCCCACCCCCCGCAACGGCTCCCCAGGTGGCCTCTCCTGGGTCTCACTTCTGAAAACGGGGCACCAAGTCTCCTTCTTGCCCAGCAGACCAAAACCATCCTTAGGGCCTCCTACTGGCCCTCCGAGACCTTATAGGAAGCCACTCAGATTAAGGCTCCATCCAGGATTAAGAACAAGCTGGGGTGAGACAGAAGACTCCGGGGAGACCCACAGTATGCCTTCGCTGTAGCCTCCAGAAGCAGAGACCCAGCCAACCCCATGTATGCCTAGACCTTTGGGGGACTGAACTGGAGCCTCCTCCAGGAAGCCCTGTCTGTGCGACTCAGAAGCAGACTATGTTCTTCCTAGGCAAAAAGTCCACATCCCTGCCCATTCTGCCGTCCCTTTAGCCCACCCCCTAAAAGCCTGGAACCTCCAAACTGGACGGCAGGGTAAGGGAAAACACAGAGCAGCAGATAGATCCAGAGATGGAGCATGGGGCAACGTGGAGGAAGTGGAGGTTGGAGTCGGGGAGGTTGCATGAGATGAGGGTTGGACAATTAGCAGGTTAGGATGGATACTTGAAATACAGCCGCAGCGCCACCCATGCAACAACACGCCATCCACAGCTAAAAGAGCAAAGCTCTGATGTGTTGCATGCATTGCGTAGAACTACATGAATCTCTCCGTGGGTGAGCACGACTGGGGAGCAGGGCCATGCTAGTGAGCAGTTAAGAGCAGCAGCGGAGCTGGGGATGAGATGGGAGGGAGAGGGCACAGAGCAGCCTACTGGGTCCACCTCTGGTCGGCGGCACGCCCCCTCCCGCCTAAGGACAACTCTTACCCACGTAATCAGGGTCAACTCGGGGAGAGTAGAGGCCGAACTGGATGAAGATGGGAAGCAGGAATCCAAAGCGCAGCCACTCGATGACATGCAGAGGGGGGTGGCCAGCTGGAGGCAGCAAGTCACAGCCCAGCACTGCACTCTCCCCAGCCCGGCCCACCACAGAGACCACCTCAGGCTTCCTTCGACCTATGAGGTGGGTAGCATGAGGGAACAGCAAGGGAGCAACATGAGATGCGGGACGGGGGGAGGGGAGGCTTCATCAACATCTCTCAAGTTTCCTCAAGACTTTGCATGATTGGGGGTGGGGGGGAGAACCCCAACCTCTCCGAGCCAGCCCTAGCCCTCTCTCCTACTCTCCGAACTCTCACAGATAACCCCTTAGTGAACAGTCACATGCCAGGGTACCACAGAGCTTGTTGGTTCCCTGGGGTCTGGCTCACCGTCAGCCCCCTGGCTGATGATCAGGCTGAGGATGGTTAGACGGAGACACCAAATCATAGCCCAGCTGGCCTGCTCGCCCGGCCCCTCCTATCCACAGGAGCCCAGATGGAGGGGCCGGAGGAATGTCCGCCGACGACCGGCAATCCCAGAGAGCATCGGTGGAGTTCTGATCCGCCTCAGGCAACCCCGTTCCAGCTCTCACACTTCCAGTGGGTGCCTAGCTCACACAACACCCGAGGGAGGCTGTTCCAGTCTGGAGGGCCACCAGACCTAAATGCAAAATATAAGACAATGTACAGAGATGGTCAGGGGAGAGGAGTACAGAAGAAAGCCCTGGTAGAGCAAGGCACGGGGAAGAAAAGGAGGGTGGAGAGGAATGGACCTGCAGAGAGGCCAGAGGGATCTCCGGGGTTGTACTGCAGGCGATCAACTCTAGGGCCTCCTTCCCGCCTGACTCTCTCACCGCCACGTGCCTAGCTCCCGAACCAGAGATCTGGAAGCCCCGTGACGAAGATAGGACGGAAACCCTAGAGAACGCGAGGGTGCTGTCTGGTGGAGGCTGCAGGGGTAAGGAAAAGCAAAGGAATTCTGGGAATGCCCCGGCAGGTGATACAGTCAGTGTTCTCAGCAAAGTGAGCAAAGACAGCCAGGGGGTTCTCACACCGGAGGGAAGGGAATTATCAGGAAAGTCCTGGAGTTAGTTCATCATGGACTAGCTCCCAACCTTCTCCTTCCTCCTGATATCAGCAAGGCAACAAATAACATATTCTCTCATTCTCTCTCTCTCTCTCTCTCTCTCTCTCTCTCTCCCTGGTCTGACCAGTGAGGATCCTAAGGATCTTGCCCAGAAGCACATAGCTAGTCTAGAGCAAATCTAAGATAGACTCTAGCCCCTTACCCAGTAGAGAACACCCACACCCAATTCCTCGCCCCGTTCCCCATTCTCCGTGGGGAGCCCTGGAGCTTGGAGTCGGTCTCCACTCAGTCCACACTGCTTTTGGCAGTGAGTGAGGCAGGGGCTCGGGAGAGGAGGTGCTTGCCTTCCCCACTTGCCGGAGGCTGGGGGGCGGTGAGAGAGGGAGGCGGCACCCTCCAGGTCTGGACAGATCCGGGGCTGGCAGCTGGAGCCACTTTCTTCGCGATGCTTCCAGAGAACCCTCCCTCTGCCAGACACCCTGGCTGTGTGCTTCACCCTAATTACTCCCACAGGCTCCTCTCTAATATCCTGGGGGTGCCAGGATTTGCCAGGTCCTTCCTTCCCTAACCCTAGAGGCATGATCTGGAAGAAACCAAACATGCTTTTGAGTCCCTACGACACACAAAAAGAACCCTGGAGCCCGGAAGGTAGACACTCCCCCCCCCCCCATCATCTAAGGCAGTCACAAAGGACCAAAGGACCAAAGGGCCCTGACCTGGGCCTGGCAAACCCAAGTGGACTCTGCTCTGTGGCCTCCACCCTCTTCCTGGCCTCCCACAATTCAGCAGTGTCTGCAAAATACCCTCCACGGGGCAGTATCATCCCTGCCTCTCTGCATAATGTCCCTGTGTGCCTGACTCCTGGTAATCCCCTGGCCTTCTGCTGCACCCGGCCAGCTCGTCTGATTTCCCTAGAAAACCTTCCGATTGTACCAATATAGAAGCCATTCTTTTCTGGCTCTACCAAGAATCTTGGTGATTCTACCAAGAATGTCTGGTGACCAAGGCATTCCCAGAATTTACCCCACTTTTCCTTCAACCCTTCCAACATCTCCTCCCCGTCTGTCCTAGGTCCTTTTCAGTCTTTCCATCCAGCTCGCCTTTCTTCCAGGACTCCCATCCCAGCCATACACTTTTCAGTGTCTGCAAAATTCCAGCTTCTCACACCTAATCTCCGATTCCAGCAGGTCTGCACACTCCTGCCTGGCCTCCTCCAGAATTCCCATTTGCCCTCCCCCTGCACCCCACACCCTGCTCTCCCGGGAATCCCCTACCCCCCAATTTTCCCGGGCTGTGCCCACAATACACTTCAGATAGTCTACCACAACAATTCTCTTTTCCCTCGCATTCTCTGGCTCCTGGAACGCCTTTCTTTTGGAACCCGCCAAGAACTCCCCCTACATTACCTCTAATACTCTTCCGGATCTCAGGGAACCCCCGCGCACCCATCAGTAATTCCACTTCGCTTCCAGAACTACCCTAGTTCTGCTCCCCCAGATAATTTTACTTCTCTCTAGAGCTCTCCCGCTTCCCCTTCCCCCCCCCTCAACTCCACGCTGCTCCCCCGGTTCCCGCCGGCACCCCATTTCTACCCCCCAGGACACCCCCACCCTCACCTGCTCTGCACAGCACAGCTCTGCTCTCGCAGCCACACAATAGGGGGCGGACCCGCCTCCCCGCCTTAGATGCCCCGAGCGCCTCCCGTCGCCCTGGAGACCGCCAATCCCCCTCCCGCGGCGGCCAATTGGAGCCAACAGAGGCCGAGCGAGGCGGGCGGGACCCCCGAGCCGCCTGGGAGTTGTAGTTTAGAGAGAGAAGGACGCGGTCGCACGTGGGCTCTGGTCGCCCCCTCGTGGAGCTCTGTACAACTAAGCGGGGAAAGGCTGATCGCCGCTTCCCGCCTCGAGTCAGAGGGACTACTGGGTCAGATAGATCGGTGCACCTAGGACCGCAGGAGCCTACCCGCTTTGCCCGCTGCTTGCAAGCCCTCCTTCCTTTATAACCTACCTGTGGCCTTCTCCCCCTTCTGAACAAACGTGCCACAAAGGAGGCATCGAAGGTTGAAATCTGAGCCAGAGGCAAGAGCACTTGGAGGAAAGCGCGACTCCCCGCCCCCTCCCTGGGGATCCACCCAAGTCTGGGGCCCATCTGATCTCCTCTTCTATCTTTATCCCAACCCCCACCCATTTCCTCTCGCTGGACTGGAAATACCTGTCTGTGCTGGCGAGCTCCCAGCGCGTGCCCAGGCCCCTCCCTTGTGTGTAGCTTGCTGAAGGCTGAGCTCCTAGATTGGGGCTGCCCGAGCTTCTCGCACCAACGACCTAGAGAAATAAGCCGGGGGTGGGGGGGGGGGATGACAAGCACCCTGACAGCGAAGACTGAAAGAGAACGGACGGGGTATCTGATCCTGCACTGAACCCTTGCAGAGCGCCAGACCTTGGGGTAGACATGGGTTACTTTATTGCTCGTGTAATCTGCACTGAGACCCCCCCCCCCCCCGCGAAGTGAGTGCAGCTCCCTTTATTAGTGAGAAAACAGAGAGAGGCTCGACCACATGGAGGAACTCGCCCAAGATTTCCCACCCAGGTACATTCAGGGCCCGCGTTGAGATCCCGCGGAAGTCACTATTAGAAAACAGGTGCTCCCTAAGCCCTCCTCAGTGCCAGCAGCCACTTACGTCATCACCCCTTGGCCGTCTCATCCACAGTCAGAAAGAAAGCTGCCCTCAGAAATCTGTATTCAGCTTGGCGCTGCCGTGGGGATGCAGGCTCGCAGTTTGCTTTCCCACCAGGTTCAAGCAACATTGTCTAGATCTATGTCCCAGTGAGTTCCTCCAGAAGACCACCAATGGTAGCAACATACTGTCTGACTGGGGTAAAACTCATTTTGAAATCCTGGTCAGGAACAAGCCCTTAGGGAAGGTTTTAAGCACACCCTTGTCACTGTCCACACACACACCCTGTAGTGGCCATCCAGATCCTATCCCATTGCTGTGGTTGGCCTAAGTGCCCGGGTGTTCTGAGCCACAATAAGAACTTGAACTAGGGGGAAGGAGGCTGGAGCAGAAGTCTCCTCCTACAGTCTTTCCTACTACCCCTGTCTTAGGTAGTGTCTCCGGTGCTGTGAAGAGACGCCATGACCACAGCAACTCTTATAAAGGAAGACATTTCATTGGGGCTGGCTTACCCCTCAAAGGTTTAGTCCATCATCATCGTGGCGGGAAGCATGGTGGCAGTTTGCATTAACCTAATTCAAATGGCAAGTAAAAGTGTCTTACAATGTACTGCCGTGTCACTAGCGTGGCTTCTGGGGGTACACTCGGTCCAGGTTTCAGCCTATTTTTCCAGGCTGGTCAGAGACTAGCTATGAGAAGAAGGGATTCTGTCAACTGTAGGGAGATCCCTGGACCAGTCATACAGGGACAATTTGTATCTCTCTGTATGCCAGCTTCTAAAAGACATGAGGCCATCCCTCTCTGTGAAGAAGAAAAAAGAAAAAGAAAAGAAAAAAATGGATACCAGGAGGTTTTCCCAGGCAGGCCCTCGCCTTTCAGTGGTACCTGCTATGACAGAAGTTGAAGCCATAGACCTTTGTTGAAGACAACTTGTTGCGGGAAATATTTCAAAAGTCTGCACCATCCCATGCTATGCCTAGCTATTTTCTGCCCAAAGTCCCTAGCCTCTGTCTTCCCAGCTCCGGTTCACCTCCCTCAGAGGGGACCATACCATCTCAGGCATCCACCCCCTGTGATCAGCGGTCCCAAATCCCAGTAACCCAGTAAATCAAAACTCTAGAAGCTTATAATTAATCAGTCAGGTTTATAAATCAATAAATTCTCAATTCACAAGATGTCCACACAATAATTTCAGAGCTAAATGATAATGATACCTTTATTATTATTTATCCCAATTATTCTATCCCTAAATGATATTACAGCTACCTGTGGCTATTTAAGGCCACGGGGAATCTGAATCGACATGTTCACCCACCATCTTCCCTCTTCCCTCTCCTCCATCTGTCCCTCCCTCTCAAACTCTTAGCTCCGCCTCCTTTTTCCCTGTCCAATCACAGGCTTCTTGTATTAATATTCAAATTCATTGGACAGGGAAAAATTCTACAAGAACTGGTCAGGACCTAAAGGAGGCCCAGATGACCAGCCTCAGGCCAAGGACTGCTTTCTGGAGAGGCAAGAGTCTGGCCCTTAGAGTATCAGTTTACAGTCTTGGGAGTGCACTGGGGGCTAGTTTTTCAACCTCCACACATCCTACTTAAGCTCCAAGAGATCCCATCTCCTTCACAGAAACCCAGGGGAGATGTTCTTTGTGCACATGGACTTGGCTTCCGAATCTGTCCCCCACTCCTTGAAGAGCCTCCTTTTAGATTGCTCCAGTAGTCAAACCATGTGCCCTGCTCTCCTGAAAGTCAGGTATCCTTGGTCCCCCCTCCCCCGCCCCCCATGCATCTTCCTATACCAGAGACTTCATGTTATTTTTGGAAGACACTTTGGAGACCAGTATCCTCCTCAAAGACAAGAAAGTCATCATGCCATGTGGTTCTTTTCCTACCCCTCAGGTACCTCTTCCAAGGCCCTGCAGGAATCCCAGCCCATACCAACTCCAAGAAGCTACACCCTTGACTTCCTTTCAACTGTGTTATTTGTGGAACTGAACTGTGGCTCAGTGGATGTTGGATAAACACAGTATCCCAGACTAGGGAAAAGTGGCAGAGTGAATCTAAAATCTCCTGAGATCTCACCCAGTTCCCTTCTTGGTGTATTTTATATTAGTCACTCCCACTGATGTATTTATTACTCACCCTGTCCTACTGATTAAGTAGTTTCTCTTCTACCTGCTCGTCCCCTGAACCCTGGCAGCTGCCTAAGTAAAATACACAAGATCTGATCTGGGGAAAATTGTATGATAGGCATGTCAGACCTAGAGCTATGGAAAAAGCAAGAGCAAAAAGCTCTCATTGACCCAAAATTCTAATCAGAAGGCCCATCATCTTAGACAGGGCTTCTCTGTGTAGCTCCCTGAATATCCTGGAATTCAATTTGTAGACCAGGCTGGCCTCGAACTCAGAGATCTACCAGCCTCTGCCTCCTAAGTGCTGAGATTAAAGGTGTGCACCACTACACCCAGCTGAACAGTATCAACCTTAAATGAAAGTCAAGAATCCAGGCTGGAGCCGGGCGGTGGTGGCGCACACCTTTAATCCCAGCACTTGGGAGGCAGAGGCAGGTGGATTTCTGAGTTCGAGGCCAGCCTGGTCTACAGAGTGAGTTCCAGGACAGCCAGGGCCACATAGAGAAACCCTGTCTCGAAAAATCAGAAAAAAAAAAAAAAAAAAAAAAAAAAAAAAAAAGAAAGAAAGAAAAAGAAAGAAAGAAAGAAAGAAAGAAAAAGAAAGAAAGAAAGAAAGAAAGAAAGAAAGAAAGAAAGAAAGAAAAGAATCCAGGCTGGAGAGATGGCTCAGCTGTTAAGAGCACTGACTGCTTTTCCAGAGGTCCTGAGTTCAATTCCCAGCAACCACAGGGTGGCTCACAATCATCTGAAATGCGGTCTGATGCCCTCTTCTGGTGTGTCTGAAGACAGCTACAGTGTACTCACATACATAAAACAAATAAAATCTAAAGAAAGAAAGTGAAGAATTGATCCAGCAAGTTGTCTCTTCTACCAGGTGAGCAGCTGGCATCAGGAAGGTAACAGAGGTCCCCTCCACCTTCTTGTGGGACAGGTTCTATGTAGACTTGGTAGACTGGGTAGGAGTTAAATTTGCAGCCAGACTAAAGGCAGGGCAGGAAAGCAAGGAGTCTTAGACATAAGATGTAAGCAGAAGTCTACACAAACTGCTGTCATTTAGGACTTACAAGTTCAACTAGCTGAGAAAGCCTCTCAACCTAAGTCTTAGGTTAGTGGAGAACAGGATGCATGTAGAAAAAAAAAAACTCACTTCAATCCTATTTAAAAAAACAGGGTACAGAGCTAAACAAAGAATTCTCAACTGAGGAAACTTGAATGGTCGAGAAGCACCTAAAGAAATGTTCAACATCCTTGGTCATCAGAAAAAATGCAAATCAAAACAACCTTGAGATTCCACCTCACACCAGTCAGAAAACTCAGGTGACAGCAGATGCTGGCAAGGATGTGGAGAAAGAGGAACACTCCTCCATTGTTGGTGGGATTGCAAGCTGGTACTATGACTCTGGAAATCAGCGATTCCGCAGATAATTGGACATAGTATTACCTGAGGACCTAACTATACCACTCCTGGATATATACCCAGAAGATTCTCTAACATATAACAAGGACACATGCTCCACTATGTCCATAGCAGACTTATTTATAATAGCCAGAAGATAGAAAGAACCCAGCTGTCCTTCAACAGAGGAATGGATACAGGAAATGTGGTATATTTACACAATGAAGTACTACTCAGCCATTAGAAACAATGAATTTGTGAAATTGATTCATGCAAATGGATGGAACTAGAGAATATCATCCTGAGCGAGGTGACCCAATTACAAAAGAACACACATGGTATGCACTCACGGATAAGTGGATATTAGCCCAAAATCTCAGAATACACAAGATAAAATTCACAGACCACATGAAGCTCAAGAAGAAGAAAGACCAAAGTGTGGATACTTTGGTCCTTCTTAGAAGGGGTGTGGTGGTTTGTATATGATTGGCCCAGGAAGTGAACCTATTAGGAGGTGTGACCTTGTTGAAGTAGGTGTGTCACTGTGGGTGTGGGCTTAAGATCTTCACCCTAGTTGACTGGAAGTCAGTCTTCTACTAGCAGCCTTCAGATGAAGATGTAGAACTCTCAGCTCCTCCTGTACCATGCCTGCCTGGATGCTGCCATGTTTCTACCTTTGATGACAATGGACTGAACCTCTGAGCCTGTAAGCCAACCCCAATTAAATGTTGTCTTTTATAAAACTTGCATTGGTTATGGTGTCTGTTCACAGCAGTAAAACCCTAACTAAGACAAGGGGTAATAAAATACTCAAGGGAGAAAATATGAAGACAAAGTGTGGAGCAGAGACTGAAGGAGAGGTCATCCAGAGACTGCCCCATGTGGGGATTCATCCCATATACAGTCACCAAACGCAAACACTATTGTGGATGCCAAGAAGTACATGCTGCCAGGAGCCTGATATGGCTGTCTCCTAAGAGGCTCTGCCAGAGCCTGACATATACAGAGGCGGGTGCTTGCAGCCAACCATTGAACTGATCACGGGGTCCTCAATTTAAGAGTTAGAAAAAAGACTGAAGGAGCTGAAGGGGTTTACAACCCCAAAGGAAGAACAATATCAATCAACCAGAGCTCCCAGGGACTAAACCACCAACCAATGCGTACACATGGAGGGACCCATGGCTCTAGCCATATCTGTAGCAGAGGATGGCCTTGTTGGGCATCAGTGGGAGAAGAGGCCCTTGGTTCTGTGAAGTCTTGATGCCCCAGTGTAGGGGAATGTGAGGGCGGGGAAACAGGAGTGGGTGGGTAGGTGGGGGCACACCCTCATAGAAGCAGGAGGAGGGAGGATGTGATAGGGGTTTCTGGGGGGGGCGTAAATCGGGAAATGTAAATGTTTGAAATGTAAATAAATAAAATATCTAATAATAATAATAATAATAATAATAATAATAATAATTTCATATCAAACAAACAAAAACCAAACACTTCACCCTAATGGGGTCTTTGGACTCGTTTTCCCACCCGAGGCAAGCCTGAGAAGCAGCATGGGCTTCAGTAAAGATACCAAATGGGCAGTGAGGGTGAGAAACAGATTTTTCCTGGGCTGCCCGGTGCAGACAGAAGCATCAAGCACAGCTGCCCCACAGGGGTAGGGACTTGACTTTATTGCCAGATGGTGTCTCTCAGACAACATGGCCCCATTTAGATGTTCAACTCTGATTCCCTCTCCCACCAGTCAGTCCCCTGGAGAATTTCCCTAGAGACTGAAGCACATCTCAGAAGAGGACCCCAAAAGCCAGTCAGACTGGAGTAGAGCCAGACTTCCCCTTCTTCCTCAGTCTGATTTGGTCTCTCTTGAGCTTCCTCGCCCTTGGCATGTCATAGTTTTTCCGGGGTTGGAAAATGCAGAGTCCCACAGCTAGAACTACCAAGAGTACGAGAAGGAACAAGCTCTTGACCAGGAAGCAGACCATTGAAGGCTTCTCCGGATATCCAGGATCTGGGAATAGAAAGAAAAGAAAGTCGTTCAGTAGAAGACTGGTAGTGCCGAGTGTGGTGGCGCACGCCTGTAATTTCAGCACTTGGGAGGCAGAGGCAGGCGGATTTCTGAGTTCAAGGCCAGCTTGGTCTACAGAGTGAGTTCCAGGGAAACCCTGTCTCGAAAAACCAAAAAAGAAGGAGAAGAAGAAGAAGAAGAAGAAGAAGAAGAAGAAGAAGAAGAAGAAGAAGACTGGTAGTTTTAGTGGGCAGACCTCTACCTAGTGTTTCTCAGAAAGGCTCTTGGGTTAATAATCAGTTCACGTCTTGTGACAAATGTCTCTAGAAGTACCTATTCTATGCACGGAAGCTCAGGAACTGAAATCTCACTATCAATCTCAAGCCAAATGCAGAAGCATCCTCTGGAAATCCGGAGCAGCTGACTGACAAATTGGAGCCACTCCCTGATCCAGTGGCAAGCATCTACAGGAGAGTGTTATATTCTAGAGTCCTGGCATGTTCCTTAAAAAAGAGTCACAGGCATGGTGGAGGGAAAGAGGTAGTGTTCCAAGGCACAGGATTTTCACAGGCTCAGGAATGGTGTCTTGGGCTCTAGTACCTGCACAGAAGGACCCAATAGAGATGCGACGGGAACTGATGTGACTGACAGGGTTGCTGACCCTGCAAGTATAGAAAGGAGCTTTGTCCCCAGGCCTCCAGGATGTCTTGAGGACAGAGCCTTCATAGGATGTGTTAGTGCTGCCCGGTGACGAGAGCCAGATGTAGGTCACGTCCACGCCTGCTCTCTCTATGGAGCACGTCAGAGATATATTACAGACACCTTCCTCTGAGATGTTAGAGATCACAGCGATGTGGGGCTTTGATGACAGCCGCCCTGAAAGAGAAAAAAACAGACCCATTGAACATTCTAGAGCTGGGTCTGTTTTCCTAGTTTCTCAAGCCTTGGGTATTCTTGCTATCGAGGCCCTTTACGCAAACAATAAATACGCAAAACCAAATAAAACAACCATTTAACTTGTGGTTCCAGGGTCCCAGAGGACCTGCTGAGACAGATACCCAGCCCTGGCACCTTCTTACATCACTCTCTTAGTTTTACGCCCTCTTACCTTCAAATCCTCTTCTACTATATAGATTGCACAGATTATCACCCCTCCCGCTCCCAAAGACATTTACATTGTAACCATCTCTCAGAACCCAAAGTAGATTCGGTGTGGCAGGTAAAAAAGAAATTTTGTTTCAAGTGGGGAAGAAATGTTTATTAATCCTCAAACCACTCAGGGGGATAAAGGCCTCAAGAGTTGTTTGTCTAGAGCAATCTCCTTGGTGAGAACGAGCTTGGATGCTCTATACACCACCGTCTATCTTTCTTACCGCTTTGGGCACCTCTATGGAAAAAGCCTCAGTGCCCGATGCCTCCTTGTTCCTGCTCATTCTCCCTGTAGCTGAAGCTCAGGCCCTGAAATAGACCACGCTACAAGCAGTCTGCCTTCCAGTTTCAGCCTCTTAAGGCTTACCTCAGCTCCCGAGCTTCCATGCCAAGCTCAGGAAAATCAGAATAAAGAGAGTCTAAACTCACGGTAGACACGGAGATCGTAAGACTTCGTGATACGGAGCTGGGACGTCTTCAAGTTGACTTGGGCGTTGTAAAGCCCTCCCAGGTCAGATTGCTAATACGCAGGGAGTAGCTGGACTCAGGGATGCTCACTCTGCCCTGGTAGCGAGGATCCATTGCCATGACAACGGCTGGTTGTCCCTCTTTGCCCGGCATCACAACAGCAAGTTGTTTTTGAGAGAATGTCCAGATGATGTCCTTAATTTCTTCATTGGATGGTATTTCCAGAAGGAGGCTGATAGACTCTTGAAGGACAGCAACCACTTCCTCAGGGTCTTCCTCATCATCTCCAGAAAACCCTTTGGCTGAAAAAGAGAAGGGCATAGCTGGGCTGATATCTCTTGGTGGCTGCAGTAGTTAACAAGTAACTACAGCTCCTCCTCTGAGTACTTCTCTAGCTCCATGCATCGTACGACTCTCTAGGTGCCTCTTGTAGTTCTAGATGTCCACGGCACCTGAGTGGATTGGGGATGGTCCCCATTTATCTCTTCACCAACTTCCTTCTTTCCTGTCCATCTGGAAATGCAGCCCCATGCGTGTCTCCCAGTTACCCTCTCTGATCCTTCTCGGAGGCCATGACCCATTCCTTGGAGATGGGGGTGGGGAGGGGAAGGTCCCCCAACCTTGCCTGGGCACTAGCTATATCACATCAGGGCATGTACTCAGCACAAACCACATGAACATACAACAGTGATACATGCACACCCATGCTTATCACAGAACAAGTCACAATCAACCTTCGGTGCCCGTCAACAGAAGGGCTGACACATTCATCCCTTAAAGAAGGGTCTTGTTAGCCTAAGGCCAAGTAGAACAGAGTGGGTAGAAAGGCAGTCTTAGACAGAAGCCCGTAGCCACTCACCTTCCTGAAGCAGCAGCAGGAGTGACCACAGAAGGGCCCCCATATCAGCAGCTCCTGCCTGAGAGTGACTCGCTCAGCTCCCAAGGCTGTGGAAACAGAATGACTGG
Organism: Apodemus agrarius; assembly: GCA_964023405.1. Lineage (NCBI taxonomy): Eukaryota > Metazoa > Chordata > Mammalia > Rodentia > Muridae > Apodemus > Apodemus agrarius. The sequence continues at coordinate 22,282,436 of OZ030017.1, forward strand.
TTGACATTGGCAGGAGGCAGAGAGGGAAATGATTCTTGCTCCAACTTCCTCTGTACACATCAAGTTCCTCCCTGGCCCTCATGGAAGGATGTCTTTCCTCAGTTCTAACAGTCAGATGACGTATTCACTGTCTCAGACTGCCCATCCTCCAAACTCGATCCACATCTCACTTTCTAATACAGACTTTGACTTTCCTACCTCCAGCCATCTGCGTGCCCAGATCCCACAGAAATCACACAGGCATGCGTTAGCCAGCTGTCGGCCCTCAGAACACTCTCCCCGCCCCCCCCCTCAGTATTTTCTATGCTGTCGTGATCTTTATCTCCCCTGGAGAGTCTATCTTTTATTTCCTCCGTATGTTTCACTGTTCCTGGCCCCTGCTAAGCGCATCTTCATGGCATTAGAAAAGATGAAGTGTGGGAAGTCTTCTATTTAAAGCTATTTGTATTCCCATTTGTGATGCTATTTGAGAACGGGGGGGGGGGATTGATTTCTTTAAAAAATTGTCTTCCATCCACCTTTCTGCTTTGCCTAGTGTCTGCAAACAGTTGTTTTTTTTTTTTTAAGTTTTATTTATTTATTATATGTAAGTACACTGTAGCTGTCTTCAGACACTCCAGAAGAGGGTGTTAGATCTCGTTACGGATGGTTGTGAGCCACCATGTGGTTGCTGGGATTTGAACTCAGGATCTTTGGAAGAACAGTCAGTGCTCTTAACCACTGAGCCATCTCTCCAGCCCCCCTTTTTTTCTTTTTTACGTGAATACCATCACTTTGTCTTTTGAAGATGTAATGCTCCACCTGGAAGACAAGGTTGGTGCCACCTAAGTGGGTTCCTACTGCAAGGAATTTGAGGACACCCCCCCCCTTCTCCACTGGCAGGATATCAAGGTTTCCAGACATTTGTGTGAGTTTCTTTTTAAACTATGATGTGGATTGTGAGGGACATCTTAGAGACCCTTCTCTGGGCAGAAAAAAAAAAAAGGCTGCTTCTTTCTTAAAATACTGTTTCAGGTCAAGAATAATTGCACACCCCTTTTAATAACAACACTCAGAAGTCAAGGCAGGTGGATTGCTCTGAGTTCCAGGCCAGCCAGAACTATAGTGAGACACTGTCTCAAAAAGAAAACAGCAATAATAATGACAATAATTTAAAGAAGAGTTTAAGTTAGAGTTGTTAATATAATGGAAAGATTTTTAAATCATTCAGACTGATTCAGACTGATCAATGATATCGAGAAAATCAGATTTGAGAAGAGGTTATATAGAATTAAGGTAAGAAAAACATTCCCCAGAAAAAGAGCCCTTATCCTGTATATACTCTTAGTAGTGTAATGGATGGTTAGCTTTACCTTACATGCTTACTTGGGTATGTCTCTGGGGTTGATTGGCATATGGAAATCCAACCCACTGTAGGCGGCACCATTCCCTAGGCAGAGGTCCTGAACTGTATAAGAAATAAGTACGGGCAAAGAAGCAAGCATTCATGTGTTCATTTCCCTCTGCTCTTGACTACAGGTGTGACTGACTAGCCATGTATGTATTTGGTTTCTCTCTGTTCTTGTTAATCTGCCATGACTTCCTCAGGCTCCTGATACTGTTTTCCCTGCTTTGATAGACTGTAACCTGAAACCATGAACAATAACAGAAACAAAACAAAACAAACCCCCCCTTTTTTTTATCACAATAGCAGAAATGAAACTAGAGATAGAACTGAAACTAGTGGGGATGCAAATTAATTTGAGTCACTATGGAAATCAGTATGGTGGTTCTTTGAAAAAAAAAAAAACTAAAAACCTAAAAATAGAACTATCATATGATCTAGCTATACCATTCCTGAGCGATATACTTAAAAGAATCTAAGTCAAAAAATGTAGTGATCCCACACACTCAAGTTTGCTGCCACCGTATCCACAGTGGCCGTTATGGAATTAGCCTAAGTGCCCAACAGGTGAATGGATAAGGCAGATATGGCATATATACACCATGCATTTTATTCGGCTACAAACGATAAAGTTATGTTATTCATAGGAATGGAAATGGAACCAGAGATAATCATGCCAAACAAAATAAAGCATTTTTTTCTCATTTGCAGAGTCTAGATTTTTTTTTTTTTTTGAAAACATGATAGTGAAAGGAAGACCACATAACAGTAAAGAGACAGGGTGCAGAGACAAGAAAAGGCAATAGAGAGTAAATACAGAGTATTTCACACGCATATATGAAAGTATTACAGGAAACTCCATTATTTTGTAAAACATATATTATTAAAAACAAAAGTTAAAAAAGAAAGACCTGGGGCTGGAGAGATGGCTCAGTGTTTAAGAGCACACACTGTTCTTGCAGAGAACCCAGATGTGATACCCAGACCCCACATCAGGCAGCTTCCAACCGCCTATAACTCTAGCTTCAGGTGATGTGATACCCCTCTGACCTTCTGCACATGCATACACACACACACACACACACACACACACACACACACATGCACACACACATGCATGCACACACATAGTAACTGGAATTTAAAAAGGAAGTGGGTTTTGAGGCCAGCCTGGTCTACAGAGTGAGTTCCCGGACAGCCAGGGCTATACAGAGAAACTGGGGGGTGGGGGGGAGGAAGGAAGAAAGAAAAAGAAAGAAAGGATGGAAGAAAGAAAGAAAAAAGAAAACCTTAGCTTTGGCTATAAAGATGCAATGGGTATCCTAAAGAGTTTCCATCTCCTGTATTCAAGCTAAGGCTGAACAGACATCTGTTTGGGCATTTACAATACCACATAGATCCCCAAACTGAACAGTCTTTAAGTTTCTACCAAATGCTCAATTCAGCAAGTCCTGTGCTGTGTCGAGGAAGTAAGAATGGTATTTTATAACCAAAAAAAGAGGGAACAAAAAAGAAAATGAAAACGAAAGAGCCTTCAATAAGCAAAATTGATGTCAGGAAGAATGAGGGAAACTCTCAAAGAGAAAAGATACTGATGCTAAATCCTCAAGGATGAGAAAATCCTGCCCAGGAAAGAAGAGAAACTGATGCTCTTATACTTCAAATTATGAGGACCAAGCCTCCCTGACTTGGATTTTCTATAAATATAGGTCAGGTTTCAACTTGAACATGAAAGTTTTAAAAACTGGTCTTCCCGTCTATTTAAGAAGAAATTAGATCCAGCAACTCCATCACTGTACCAAAAGGAAATGAAGCCAATATGCTGAAGCTCTCTCTATCTGCGGCCCTCTGGGTAATGGAGCATTAGTCAGAATAGCCAAGAGACAGAAAGAACCCAAGTATCCAACCGTGGATGGATGGATGAAGCAGATGTGGAACATATATATGATGGAATACTATTTGACCTTAAAAATAGAAAGAAACCCATTTGCAGGAGCAGAGGTGAACCTGGATATACTGGGCTAAGTAGAACAAACCAGTCACAGAAAGTCAAATGTCACAGGATGTAGGGCCTTTAAAAACAGAACCTATAGAAGTAAAGAGTAGAATGGTTGTTTCCGGAGGTTGGGGATGGAGTCCAGTGGGGGGACAGTGGTCATAGGACACGGTTTCAGTTGGACAGAAGGAACAAATTCAACAGAGCTACTGTACGACATGGTGACTACAGCTAATGACTCCAGAGTAGTCTCAGACATTGCCGATAATAGATTTTAAGTGTTTGTAGTACAAAAAAGAAAACGATTTGAGGCAATTAACGCATGTGCTAATTAACTTGATTTAGTCATTCCACTGTATACATACAAATACACGTATTTCTTTTTTAATTGTATTTATTTTTATTTTATGTGCATTGGTGCTTTGCCTGCATGTGTAAGGGTGTCAGATTTCCTGGATCTGGAATTGCAGGCAGTCGTAAGCTGCCATGTGGGTGCTGGGAATTGAACCTAGGAAGAGCAGCCAGTGCCCTTAACAGCTGAACCATCGCCTCATCCCCCATAAATACATATTTCAGTGCATCATGCTGTACATGATAAACAAATACAAAGGTCAAATACAGCTTTTGAAAATTAACTACACAAAATTGCAAATAATATTGAAGCAAGGTGAAAAAGTAAGCCAGGTCATGTGTACAATGTTTAGGGTTTAAAGAATGCAGATAAAAAATGTTGGAGGCTTCACAGGGCAGAAGAGAAGGAAGCAGGACCCAGTTGGGAGAGCACAGAACCATGATGTGGTGTCTCAGCTGACTAGCTTAAAGGGAGCTCTGAAGCAGTGTTGCCCAGTAGGGGACCCTCTGTTGGGCAGGATTGCCCAAGAGTTAGGTCTTGGGTAAGACTGTCAGGTGCCAACGCCCACAGTGTGTGCAGTTCTCGGCTGGAGCTGCCCTAGAAGTGGTGAGCCGTGGAGGGATGCAGCGAGGGGCTGTCAGCTCATCCTTGCAGATGAAGAAAGTTATCTCTTAAAGGGAGATCAAGAGGCCACCTCCATTGCTGCTACAGGCAGCATGCTAACAGCCGGAGATGTCCAGGCTCACATTTATTGAGCCTGCCCCCATAAATATAAACAGCCCATTACACCAAGAAAGACACTTGCTACCCCCATTCCTCACTGAGCTCTTCCAGTCCAGTGTGGAGAGCGTTGCTTCTTACCGTGATAGGTGACAGTCAAAGAGTTGTTGCTTCACCTCAAGGGTTGTGATCCAAACGCTGCTCCCTCCCCCCACCCCCATCCCCCACCCCACCCCCCACCTCCGCTTCTTTAATATTGTTCCCATCTGCAGTCTGCTGCTGCTCTGGGTGGGAACATCACCCTTGGTCTCTGGTCTCAGCTCAGAAATGACAAGTTCCTATCCCATGTGATAAATTAAAACCTAACTTACAATGAAATCATCTCTCCCCATTGGCACGGGTACCCAATGGGCATGGGCAGGGGTCTCCGTACGTACCACTCGCCCCTCGGCTCACCACCACCCCCTGCCCTTTCCTCTTTGCCGCTCCCAGCAATGTCTCCCACAGCTCATATTTCCTTCTCCAGAGAGAGGGGGGAGTGGGGGGTGTGTGTGACACATTGTTCTTATCTGGCTGAGTGACTTTGTACTCTGTGGCCTGGGAGATGGTTAAAGGGAGCTATTTTCTGTTGAGTTTTGCTGGTTAAGGCATCTCTATTCCGGATGGTCCTTTGCACTCTCTTCCTCCATTCCTGGACATCTGGAACACACCTCCCCACACAAAGAACACACACACACACACACACACACACACACACACACCTTCATGTGCCCTTATTTATTTATTTATTTATTTATTTATTGTTTTGTTTTTGTTTGTTTGTTTGTTTGTTTGGATTTGGGTTTTTTTGGAGACAGGGTTTTTCTGTATAGCCCTGGCTGTCCTAGAACTCGCTCTGTAGACCAGGCTGGCCTCAAACTCAGAAATCCACCTGCCTTTGCCTCCCAGAGTGCTGGGATTACAGGCATGCGCCACCACCGCCCGGCTCATGTGCCCTTATTATAGTGGTCTCTGGGTAACCAAGCGGGCCATGTCTCATTGGTTGCCTGCTGTAAATATCACTTCCCTGACAGATTCCAGGATCTACGGAGCACTTCCATGTTCTTGGCTTCCTGGGTGAGAATCAGACCTTAGCCCATAACCAATTTTAACGCTCCTGAGCCTGTCTTAGGCTGCTGTCCTCTCAGACTGTCTTCTGCGGGGCAACCTTCCAAAGTAATGGTTATATCCCATTTTTCTCAATTGCCCCCTCTCAGCCCTCTGTCCATGGATGAGGGGTTCTGAGAGCAACGGTGCAGGCTCTCCTTCATTCCCACGGCAAGGGGCGAGCCGACCTCCCTCACGCCGCCTTTGATCTTCCGGCATCTGTCACATGGTCAGCTCTGGCTGGCCAAGCATGAAGAGATCCATTCCAACATCTTGTTTAGACCATGTACTTAAGGCTTTCTGCAGGGCGTCCTTTGACACTGGGTTTCTATCCTAGACAGTTTTTAGGATTAAGACATCCTCACTATCCTGCTTGCCGGAGTTTTCATCCTGGACATGCGTTGTTGCTTTTCTATTGCTTTGATATTACAGCCGCAAAGAGAAGCTAACTCAGCCCAAGCCCAGGGACGGCTTAGGAGCAGGGGGTAGGTATAAGCCAGTCAATGGAGTGATGGTGTGTGCGTGTGTGTGTGTGTGTGTGTGTGTGTGTGTGTGTGAATGCCCCAATCTCCTTGGCCTTCCATGAGATAATTCTGAGGCACATTCTCTGCGATTTCTTAAAAGTGATGGAACCCTAATTGTCCACATCAACACGCTCTTCTATCTGCATCTTTAAAAGAAAATAAGACGATGAGAAATAAATCTCTTCATTCTAATTACTGTGCATGGCCCAGGGAGGAGGGAGCAACAACAACAACAACAACAACAACAACAACAACAAAACGTTGTTCTTTGGATCTAGAAAGTTCTCTTTGGATCTAGAAAGTTCTCTTTGGATCTGGAAAGATGAGGAACCATCTGGCAGAGCCAGTCCTCAACAAACTATTAGCAAGTAAATTCTGTCTTCTTCCTCTGAAGGTGGAAAATAGGCGGACCTGCGTGTACCCTTCCATTGTGGGGTGGGCCTGCATGCACCCTTCCATTGTGGGGTGGGCCTGCATGCACCCTTCCATTGTGGGTGGGCCTGCACGCATCCTCCCATTGTGGATTGGGCCTGCATGCACCTTCCATTGTGGAGTGGGCCTGCGTGCACCTTCCATTGTGAGGTGGGCCTGCACTCATCCTCCCATTGTGGGTTGGGCCTGTGCATTTCATAAATACTTTCCCTTTTTTTCTCATTCCCTTTTAAATGTCCGTGTTAAAGGGATAATTACCCAATTGAACCATGAAGGTGGCTGGAGTGAAACAAAAAGATGTTCACATTGTTGAAGTGAACACCCAAAGGAGCCACTGCGAAAGAGGAGGAAGGAGCATCCCTGCCAAGGGACAAGGATGTGACATCGTCGCAGTGGGGGAGGGGTCAGAGCACACTGAGGCGCTGAGGAGACCAGGAGAACCAAGAAAAGAGGCTAAGATGAGGCTAAGTGTAGAGAAACAGCTCCGCACGGGGCCTGAGGGATGCTCTTAATCCTTAGAGGCTGCATCGGCAGTATTAGGGTCCTCTAGAGTCACAAAACTTATGGAATGTCTCTCTGTATTAAAATAAATTATTAAATGACTTACAGCCTGCAGTTCAGCTAAGCCAACAGTGGGCAGCTGTGACTGGGAAGTCCAAGAATCAAATAGTTGCCGAGTCCCAAGAGGCTGGTTGTTTCAGTTGGTCTTCATCCGCTGGAATCCTAAAGAAGTAGCTTCCAACAGCTGTGCTAGCAAGTGCAAGCAGGCAAAAAAGAAGAAAATCTTCTTCCTCCCATTGTCCTTATGTGGGCCTCAAGCAGTAGGTGTAGCTCAGATTAAAGGTGTGTACACCACACCTGGACCTAAACTGTTCTTTACTCGCAACTTGTTCTGTCCCGGGCTGGCCTTGAACTCAGAGCTGGCTTGCCTCTGCCTCCCGGGATTAAAGGCGTGTGCCCCCTTGCCTGGGGCTTTTCACAGCCACTATGCTTCCTGTTCCAGATCAAAAGCCTGAGCGTCCAGCCTCGAGCTCCCAAGGGTGCTCTCCCTTTCTGGATGGTAGTTCATTCCCGATGTAGTCAAGGCAGCAACTGGGGAGAGCTACCCTGCCACTCTGACACTGAAAAGAACTGCTGGAGTGGGCAGCACGGTAAAGCAGAGCTGGAAATGCTGGTAAAGATATCGTGATATAGTGGTATCGCCTTAATCGTGAAGGTCAAGAGGAAGAGACGAGCTCGAAGGAAGACGACGACGGGAGAGCGAGAATACAGGCATGTGCTTTCTCACGCAGAGTGACAGAAAGCAAGTATGGGCTTCTCCTAGAGACCTTTCTCAGAACTGACTGAGAGATTGTGAGTTTACCTTCCGGGAGGAAAAGAATTGAGAGAAAAAGGGAAGGAGGAAGGCAGCCGTGTTCACATCCCGAGGAAAGGATCCAGGAGGAGGAGATAGCAAAACCGGAGGCTTCGAGGAGAGGAGAAATGGAGTAAGGCTTCTTCCGCATGCACTCCTTACCCGGAAGGCTGTAGGCAGATGACATCCAGAGCAGAGTAAACAGGGCGTGTCTTAGGGGACAATATTGCCCTCCCTTAAAAACAGAAAGAATAGGCGGATGTGTGGAAAGGCTTGCCCGTGTCAAGAAAGGAAGGCGATGCGTTATCCTTGGTTTCAATGGGCAACAAATGACTCTGAGACAGACAACGGGGGAAAGCCACACAAACTAGAGCTGCCTGGCTCTTCCCTTTGGAGAACAGGACTCTCTCGAATGCGCTCTATGGGTGACATCAAGTTGATCTAATACCTGGAAAGCACTTAGCAGACAGTGGCCCCTGCCAAGGTCTCAGTGAATGTGAGCTGGGCTGGTTATGGAAGGCATGGCGTGAAGACGGGGAGGGGGGGTGCGGGGGGGGGGGGCTCATTTGTCAGCAACTGTCTGTGACTGTTGGAAAGAAGATGCCAAAAATCTCTTAACATTAGGAAGATAAGCCGAAAAGCACCCATCAGCCTGAAGTGTTGGCGCTGGCATGCAGAGCCCGGCCCCTTGTGTCCCATGCCAGCCGCAGCCTGTACAGCGGACTGACCTTTAATCTCACAGCGATGTCACACCTAAGGCTGTCCCCCAGCTACACCTCTGACATCGGTATCACATATCCGAGAATCCCAAAGTGGCCTCCCGACTTATCTGTGTCCTCTGATCCTAAGTTAATTGTTCTTATTAGTAAAGCGCAGACTTTGGCCCACCTGCCTTAGTCACACAGAGATGATTAAAATGCTGGTACCACTGGCTCTACTTCCTACCCACTGAATTATGATGTCGGTGTGGAGGATGGAGCTGAGGAACACCCCTGCTCATTCATGATGCAAGATCACCAAGTGATTCTGCTAAACTGGCAATCTGCGGCCTGTTCTTCAGTTCCGGGAGCTCGGAGAGGAAGCTCCCCAGCCTAGGGATGCCTTTTGTCTCCAGTCACAAAAGGTTTGCTTTCCCCTGGGCAAAGCCATGAAACGACACTGTCTGTTTTCTTCTTGGACTGAGCTCTGGGGAACATGAGATGGGCTCTGCCACCTTTTAACCTGTTCTCCTGGGCTTTCCACAGACCCGGGACTCACAGACTGCAGCAGGGTGGCAGCCCTCAGAGCTTCCTCCTGACACTCTCTTCAGACCCAGGAGGCTCAGAGGCGTGGCTTGTCTGAAAGTAGGTTGTTTCAGAGAGCATTAAAACAAAACCCACAGGTCCAGGATGTAGAACATCCACAAAGCTTAATGCAAAGTTGGGACCAAAATCAGGGTTTTGTTTTGTTTTGTTTTGGGGGTTTTGGTTCTTTTGTTTCTTTTTTAGTTTTAGTTTTGCTCATTTTGTTTTATTGGTTTTTCTTTTTTACAAATGCGTTTTGATGAGCGTACATAGTAATGGCTTCCATCTTGGTGTCCTAACGCATTCGAGCTATCTTACTTTACAGTCATTCCCCTCCCACATGACCCTCCCGCTCTGCTGTCCCCAGTTAATCCTCCGCTTTGCTTTCCTTTTTTTTGTTGTTTGTTTGTTTGTTTGGTGTTTTGGTTTTTTTTTTTCAAGACAGGGTTTCTCTGTATAGCCCTGGCTGTCCTGGAACTCACTCTGTAGACCAGGCTGGCCTCAAACTCAGAAATCTGCCTGCCTCTGCCTCCCAGAGTGCTGGGATTACAGGCGTGCGCTTTGCTTTCTAACTACATATATGATTACTCTGTTTCCTACATCATTTAAAACCTCATTCTCCCCTCTTATGTCTCCCTTTCCAGTTTTGTGGCACACCACACACACACACACACACACACACACACACACACACAGAGTTTTAGGGTTTTAATTTTATACATATAAGAAACTTTTTTTTTTTGTTTTGTTTTGTTTTTCAAGACAGGGTTTTTCTGTGTAGCCCTGGCTGTCCTGGAACTCACTCTGTAGACCAGGCTGGCCTCGAACTCAGAAATCCGCCTGCTTCTGCCTCCCAAGTACTGGGATTACAGGCGTGCGCCACCACGCCCGGCAAGAAAAAAATTTTTATCTTCATGAATCTAGCTTATTTTGCTTAATAATTCCCAAACTTTTCTCCATTTTTCTGCAGATGTCATAATTTCAGTTGTACAAAATTCCATTGTGTATACGCACCACACTTTCTTTCTGCGTTCTTCTGTTGATGAACCTCTAGGTTAGCCCTGCTTCCTGGCTGGCCGTTGTGAATAGTGTGCCAACAAACACAGAGGGCCAGGTGCTTCCGTGGTGCGTTGGCTTCAGTTCCTTTGACTATACATTCAAGAATGTAGCCTACAGTTCTAGTTTTAGTGTTTTGAAGAATCTCCATACCAATTTCCACAGCAGCAGAAACAATTTACATGCCTGCCAGCAGGGAGAAAGAGTCCTTTGTCTCCCATATCTTCACCAGCATCTGTTGTTATTTGTTTTCTTGATGATAGCCACTCTGATTCAGGTGAGATTAAATCTTGTTGGCAGGGTGTTACTTGATTAAATGGTTTTGCAGCATACTACAGCCAAATCTGGAGATGTTTTTGCACATAGAAAGTACTTAGTAACTTGTCATTACTATAGTTGGTGTCATTACTAATCACTATAGTCATTTGTTGTTACTGGTTTATATTTGCAACTGGAGGTGAGCATTAGGAAACAGAAAGGAACGCTTGGGGAGAGCCGGCTGGCAGCTTCGAGTGTGCTGGCATTTTTCTTAGTTAACTCAGTACCGTTCAGGCTCCAAGTCTTTGTGGTAAACTCTGTCAACATCCCAGATTTGATCAGAACTTGTGATCATTCTTCCTTTCATCAGAATGGTCAACAACTGATATGAGATCCCCTACTCATCCTATGAACATTCATTAGCCTTCTGCTAAATGCAAGGCTCCCTTCCAGATGCTGGATGGGGTGGGGGGCACAGGGCAAGGAAAACCTGTGCCTCTCATGGTCATTAGGGTAGAGGTCAGGGAAAGGTAAGCAATACTCAGGAGTTATCACCAGAAGCCTGCCTGGGAGCCTGGTGCCGCCAGAGGAAAGGAAACGAGCTTTCTTTTTCCTTTTTCTGTTTTGTGGGGTGGAGAATCTCCAAGGCTTTCCCTACTTGTTAAATATTTCTGGAAGAAAGAAGGGGAACTCCTGAGATCCAGGTTCTCTGGGATCCCGCCTCACACTATCACAGCAGTTGGTCTAGCCTGGGTTTGCTAGTCAGCACCCAGCAATAGTCTGTCAAGTTCATCTCTGTAATGTTGCTCCTTCTGCTGCACCTTGAAGACCATGGTCTGCCTAACAGAGAACCCAAGAAGACCTCGGCTGGCATGGCCAGGATGTCTGTCCTTCTGTGGCTGTCCTTCTGTGGCTGTCATGCTTTGATGTCCACAGCCCCTGTTCTTATCTGTTTTTAATAAGCTATACACCTTTACTTGATTATTCACTTATTTACAGATAATTTCGATGTCTCATCTTGGATGATGTAGGTCTGGACTTCATCCTTTAGTCTGAGAAGGCACCCTCATGTGCTCCCTTTTTGGGGCGCCCTCCCCCATCCCCTTTGTGTGGAAGGGCTGCAGCTCTTCAGTAACCACATACTGTGCTCTGTCTTCCCTGTCAATTCCCCAACGAGCTTGTCATTTGCAGTGGCTTTGACACTCCATGACCCTGTGTTCTCTCTCGGGATGACATCTTTCTTCTGAGAGATTGAAGCTGTTTGGGAACCTGACTTGGAGTCTAGACCAACCACTGTGAGGTTGTGAGACGGGATCTCAGAGAGCCTGGATCCCAGAGAGCCTGGATCCCAGAGAGCCTGGATCCCAGAGAGCCTGGATCTCAGAGAGCCTGGATCTCAGAGGACCTGGATCTCAGAGGACCTGGATCTCAGAGGACCTGGATCTCAGAGGACCTGGATCTCAAAGGACCTGGATCTCAGAGGACCTGGATCCCAGAGAGCCTGGATCTCAGAGGACCTGGATCTCAGAGGACCTGGATCTCAGAGGACCTGGATCCCAGAGAGCCTGGATCTCAGAGGACCTGGATCTCAGAGGACCTGGATCTCAGAGGTTCCCCTTGTTTCTTCCAAATGATGGAAATATTTAAGAAGCTGGGCAGTGGTGGCGCATGCCTTTAATCCCAGCACTTGGGAGACATAGGCAGGCGGATTTCTGAGTTCAAGGCCAGCCTGGTCTACAGAGTGAGTTCCAGGATAGCCAGGACTATACAGAGAAACCTGTCTCAAAACTGTCTTAAGAAAGAAAGAAAGAAAGAAAGAAAGAAAGAAAGAAAGAAAGAAAGAAAGAAAGATATTTAAGAAGCAGGGAACACCTTGAGGATTCTCCACCCCCACCAAAAAAAAAAAAAGAAAGAAAGAAAAAGAAAAAGAAATCCTACTAGAAGAGGGAATAAAAGGGAAATCAAGTGGCAGATTTAAGGCCATTCAGTAAGCAGAACAGGTAGGAGGAGAATTTTCTTAAGATTGGTGGTCCCTGCAGTCCTTGGGAATGACTGTATTGGGGAAGCAGAGGGTCAGATAACTCAACCCAACCTCTTTATTTTTCAAAAGATCACATACATGTAGGCAAAGCACCCATACACATGAACCATAATAAAAAAAATAATCTTAAAACAACAAACAACAAATAACAAACCGTGCAGCCTCCTTCAGTGGAAATAGTATAGGAACCCCAGTCCAGTTTCAGCAGCTCAGTTAAAGCCCAGGCAACGCCTCGGCCCTAAGGGCCCTGGGAACAGCCTCTGCTCAGGAGCTGGCAGGTGGGGTTTCCAGAGGGTGATGGATTACCTCCTGTAAAACCCTCCCCAACGCCACTGAGAATCCTTTCAAAGGGTGTTTATCACCCCTCGATGACTTAGCCTCACAAGAATGCTCCCCGCCCTTACAGTAACCATGACCTGCTTTGGCAGGCTCCCTTGAGTTGGGAGAGGGAAGGAGGGCCCCCACAGCGAATCATTAACCTGGGTGATAAGAATGATGAAACCTAGGCCCTATCAAACGGGACTGGGTACACTTGCCTACGGAGAGGTTTTGCTGCAAAACCCATAGCTTGTGAGAAAGAGTGTGATAAAGTGGGTCTGTTCTTTGGAGCTATGGAAAAGTTCTAACCAAAATGCTGCTACCGTAGTCAAGCATACTCTTTGGGGGGCGGAGGGGGCTCCCGCTGGAGCATTCCTGTGCGTTCATTGTAGAACTCACACTCTCTCATGGTCACTGCTTTGTCCCGACCACCTCAGGCAGGGACAAAGCACTAATGGATACAGCTTAGATACTGACTGTGTTCTTTCCTGCAACTGATTTTCCTACCCTGCTTTCTTCAAACCTTACTGTTCCTAACCAGTTGGTATTTTACCTTGTCATATTTTGTACACTCTGAATGAGTTTTTTTGTCTTTTTGTTTGTTTGTTTGTTTGTTTGTTTTTGGTACACCTGTGAATTTTTAACCAAGGGTCCAGTCAGAGGGAATACAGTTCTCAAAAAGACTGCCCTGTCTCTAAAACCAGCTGCCACGTTTAGGGGATTCCGAAATCTGCCCACTATTGCAGGAATGTGCCAGAAGGACTCCATGAACACACCTGGAATGCTTACACTCCTCACTCTGACCCAGTACAGGGAGAGGATACAGAGTAAAGAGTAAAGAAAGCTCCTCTGGAGAAGAAGCACCTAGGAGTTCAGAGACGTGTGAAACATGGCATCTCTGCTGAGTTTGGACAGGGTTTCCCCATGCATTGCGCACATTACCCAAGCCTTGGGATTTTTACTAGTGCCAGATCATGCGCACGCCCCATGGCTAACCTTGAGCTCCCAGCCCGTCCAAAGGTCGGACTGAACCCTGTACTCTATAGTTCTCCGGAAAAGGCAAGTATAGTTGGCTCTTATCCTCTGCACTAAATTGCTCTGTTAGATTGTCTGGTAACCAACACCCCTGGGCAAATAGACATTCCTATCATGCCTGGCATGGAAGGCTTTAAAATTAAATCCCAGCCGAACAGGTGGCGCACGCCTTCAATCCCAGCACTTGGGAGGCAAAGGCAGGCGGATTTCTGAGTTCGTGGCCAGCCTGATCTACCTATCACTCTTCCAGGACAGCCAGGGCTACACAGAGAAACCCTGTCTGGAAAAACCAAATCAAAAAAAAGAAAGAAAGAAAGAAAGAAAGAAAGAGAGAGAGAGAAGGAGGGAGGGAGGGAGGGAGGGAGGGAGGGAGGGAGGGAGGGAGGGAGGGAGGAAGGAAGAAAGAGAAAAAGGGAAAGGAAAAGAAAAAGAAAAAGAAAAAGAGAAAAAGAAAAAGGAAAAGGAAAAAGAAAAAGAAAAGGAAAAAAGAAAAAGAAAAAGAAACAGAAAAAGAAAAAGAAAAGCCAGGAAAATGCCGGCGGTGGTGGCACACACCTTTAATCCCAGCACTTGGGAGGCAGAGGCAGGAGGATTTCTGAGTTCGAGGCCAGCCTGGTCTACAAAGTGAGTTCCAGGCCAGCCAGGGCTACACAGAGAAACTCTGTCTTGAAAAAAACCAAACCAAACCAAACCAAACAAAAAAGATTTCTAGGTCAACATCTTTGGGCTGGAGAGATGGCTCAGCGGTTAAGAGCACTGACTGCTTTTCTGAAGGTCCTGAGTTCAAACCCCAGCAACCACATGGTGGCTCACAACCACCTGTAATGGGATCCGATGCCCTCTTCTGGTGTCTGAAGGCAGCGACAGTGTACTCACATACATAAAGTAAATCTTTAAAAAAAAAAAAAAATTCCAGCAATTCAGGGTAAAAGCTAGAACAATCTTTAGGGAAGAGTAATTTCTTACTATATCACATATAAAATTCCTCATGGTATGATAAAGCTGTAACAGATAACTGACCAAATCGAATTAGTAGAGGTCTGACCAGAACATAGATCTTCGTTAATAACAGGATCAAGTCCCCTGAGAAAAATCAACGGTCTCCAGAAGGGCTCTATGACCAATCCAATGACCGCCTTGTAAAGTGACCTTACTGCTGTGGTACCCTCGTCCGGAGATGGGAGCCAGGCTGCCCATCTCTCTGAGATGAGAAGGGCTGTCCTTCAGTGATCTCAGGGACCAAGGAAAGCACAGATGTCCAGACTGTCTCAGGCATATCTTATTGCCTCATTTATTTGGATTAGGATACACCCATGTGTGGTAGAAGGTAGGACTTCTAGCAGATGTTCAGGACCATTTGAGAAAGGCGTTGGCTTGAGGATGTTGTTAGCCCGCAGACTCCAGAGTCTGAGAACCACTCTAAAGAAACCTTCAGTAGCATTTGGGTGAAACAGCTCCTGTCCCTTCTCTGACATTGTGAGAATCTTGTGGTTCCCAACAAGCACACATACACACATATGCACACACACACACACACACACACACACACACATATATATATACACACACACATACACACACGCTCACACGCATACACACATGCAGTCACGCACATATACACACAATACATACATATTCACATATATACACACACGTACATACATACAAATACACACACTCACACATACATATACACATGCATACAGTCACACACATAAACACACAATACATACACACTCACATACACAAACATGCACACACTCATACCACATACACACATAAATATATGCATGCAAAAAACAAAACAAAACAAATATATGCATGCACTTACACACATACACACATGTGCACATGCACGCGCGTGAGCGCGCGCGCACACACACACACACACACACCTGTCTTCAAGGCTGTTGACTCTCTATGGAACATGGCATATCCACTCATGTCAGTGGCTCATCCAATCAGGAAAAGCCAGAAATGTTGTCCACTCTGGAAGACATCTACCAACTATGGACAGCGATTGGCATTTGTAGGTCTCCTGATCTCTTTGGCACACAAGACTCCTACACCTCTGTATCTCTCTATTCGTGTGCTATGTGCCTGTCTCCCTCACCCAGCCTGGCAGATGCCTACATTGCAGGCCAAGATACGCAGGGCTTAGCTTTGGTGAAATCTCAGAAAATCAGTTCTCTAGGGAAGAAAGAAATCACAAATTCTGTGGTTACGTGAAATTGAGACTCCTCTCCCCTCACATGTCTACACCTTCCAGGCTCTCCATATCCAACACTGCTGAGGTTGGAGGGTATGCAGTGACCCCAGCCCAAAGCTGAGCAAGGTTCTTCATGGGAAACAAGATATACAACCAAAGAAAACCTCTTTCAGAATATGCACTCACCTCGCAGGGGTGGGAGGTGTTCCTAATACCCCACACTGACTTCATGTGGAAAGAAACTGTGCTGGGAGCCAGGCAGTTCCCCAAGGTCACCCCATCAAGGTAGAGCACGGGAGACAGAAGAGCTCTACTGTTCCGTACAACAGGACGAGCAGCCCCTGTCACAGAGTGAGAGAGGACAAGACTCAGGCCTGGACGGACAGAAGGTGAGAAGGACAGCCTTACTCTTCAGGCTGCCGGCTTCCTCCTCCACGGACCACCCTCCTCCACCCCAAGGGAGGTCTGACCCTTGATGTCTAGATTCCTCCCTTTCCTACTTACCCTACAGTCTGATCTATAAACAGGGGCTAGCTCCTGAACTCAGCCATCCTCAGGGCCCACCTCACATCAGTGAAGCTCCGGGTCTCATTCCTTGATTTCTTGGATGCAGAGTTATGGGTGGTGACCACTTATTTCAAAGCATGTCTATCTCGTAGGTGGAAAATAGTACCCATGAAGCTGACCCCTAGGGGTTCAGCTTCGTCTGATACCTCAGAGTCAGCCCATTGCCTTCTTGAAGTTCTAGAGACAGGATGGTGCATAGCACAGGAGCCTGGAGCAGCTCTGGGGAGACACAAGCCCAGAGATCAATGTAAGACTCCAGGGAACCTTAACTTACTGGAGAGACCCCCTGAGTGAACAACGTGGAGATGGGAATCTGGGAATCAATGCAAAAAGCAAGGGGGTTTTATTCAATCCAGCATGCTGGGGTCACCCTGCACATGGGCAGAGAAAGACCACAGGCATCTATCTGGCTGTGTGGGCCTTTATACAGTCCTCAGGGCAGCCACCATTAGGCACAAAGTGATTGCAGAACAATGTTACCTTTAAACTAATTGCTTGTTAGGGAATGAGGTAGGTGGCCAAGGGTCTCTAAGACTTCCTTCCCTAGCCGCAGGGGCCTCCCTGAGGTCTGAGGAAGGTAATTTAGCCTCTCCCTTCTGGGAGGGGCAAGTGTTCCAAGTCCTTTCCAAAGTTCCCGAGCTAACCCTTTCATCAGGAAAAGAGTCCTGAACAATGTAGACTACGAGCTTGAGTACTGAGTTTCAGTGTAGCTCATGGGTTGCAGTTATGAAACCCAGAGCCTGTCTTGTCCTTAACCAGGGAATCTAAAACAACTCCTTAAGAGCTTGGCCCCTCTGGCATTCCCAGAGTCACATCCAGAAAGTCTTAATGGTCATCCCTGTGCATGGCGGCCACGTAAGCGGAAATGACTTAACTAGTTTCTATCTGGCTTCTATAGGAAACTGATTGGTTCTCAGAGAGCGCGGGCTTGGATAATTTAAACTGATTGGCTTAGAAGCTATGGAGTGGCTTGTGGTAGGCGGGTTCTGTTGTAAGCCTATAAAAGCTGCCCTGATTCTACACACGTGGCTCACGCTCTTTTACCCTGCGTGGTAAGAACCCCAGAGACTCTGGAATTAAAATCCTCCTGCTATTGCATCAAGACTGTTTCTCGTGAGTGAGTGATCGGGGTGACGCCTTCCAAGGCGTGGGACACTGGGGTGCCTCTCCCCCCCCCCCCGTTTTTTCTTTCGGGTCTTACATTACCTCTCCAGAAGTCTGAGTACTCATGTGTCTGTCAGTTTCTTGTTTTTGACTGATTCGCTGAAAGACAGAGTAACAGGGTTTATTTATTATTAATTCATTGACTTATTCATCCATCAACCGTTTATTAAATACACTCTACAGGCCATACACTGAGGAAATGCGCTGATTCGAATCTGATAGGCAAGAAAAGAGACAAAGTGTAAGTAAGTATAAATATATAAAGTTGTTCCATTCTGCCCGGAAAGGAGATTCTGACTGGGAAGGTCATCTTGAAGCCCAGGCAAGTGTTCAGTATGATGGAGAAATCAGGAAATTCCATTACAAGACGGAGGGGCACATAAGGAAAGGGTGGGAGTGGGGAGAATTCTTGGAATTTGGGAAATGTGGCAAGGCTGGAAAGGCAGGCTGTAGGGGGATGGTATTGGGAAGTGAGTCCGGAGAGGTGGCGACCCATGACCCCATGACGTTCACACATGCAGGGACAACAGGAAGAACAATACAATTAGATTTATACTTGAGTTCCTATAGATTGCGTGAAGAGGGATTGGAAGAGAAGGTGAATAAAAATAATAAATAAATAAGTAGTGAGGCTTCTGCAATGGCTCAGGCGAGGCAGGGCATCCTCTGAGGGACTGGCAACTAGGTGGAAATAAGAGGAGATGTGTGAGGTGCTGAAGGCGTAGATATCCAGCACAGGAAGGAGGTATGGAGCAAGTGGGACTGCAGAGCACAGGAGACAGAGAAAGAGCTGAGGGGTGGAGAGTTATACATTAAAATGCGTCCATTTTAAGGTGAGGTGTTTTGACATTACCTGGTGGGGGCTATCCGTCTGTGTAAATTAAATGTCTGTTCTGGGCGGGATGCTGGAGTGGAGAGTCCCTAACCTGTGGGGGTGTAAGGGGATTGTGTGGAGAGGATACTTTCATTCTCAAGCACGGAGGGCAGAGCAAGGACTAGGGTGTTACGGTAATCCACTCCTTGTTCTTATGTAAATATGAACCCGTCTTAGGTTTCCACTGCTACGATAAATACTAAAGCACCTTGGGAAGGAAAGGGTTTATTTTATCTTACAGCTTGTAGGACATCATCCAGGGAAGTAAAGGTTTGTCAGGAACTGAAGCGGGGACCATGGAGGGATGCTGCTTACTGGCTTGCTCCCCATGGCTTGTTCAGCTGGCTTTCTTATACAACCCAGGACCAGGGGGCCAGGAGTGGCACCACCCACAATGCGCTTGGCCCCTCCCACTCAGTCATTAATGAAGAAAATGCTGTGCAGGCTTATCAACCAGGTTAGTCTGGTTGAAGGCATTTTCTCAGTTGAGGTTCTTTCCAGATAACTCCAAATGTGTGACAACAATTAATCAGGATTGTATAATAAATAATATAATATAATATAATATAATATAATATAATATAATATATGTAGTTTATAATAGCAAAAGGTTAAAACTACAAAAAATGTTTACTTAAAAGGTTAATTAAATAAATTGTAATGTAGTTATATAATAGAACTTGATTGAGCCTCAAGAAAAAAAGATATGAATCCTTAAATATATACACAGAACAAATGAGTCCTAAGATAAGGGATTAGTGGTTTGGATAAAAGCAGAATATGAAGTTATGTATACAATGTATCTTTACTTGTAAGTAAAAAGAACTACTCATGTTCAAAAATGTCAGAACATCAGAACAGACTGTACAAATATATATAAAATTCTGAGCTTAATAGAATGGAGCCAGTCCTTCTGACCGATCTAATATCAGGGCCTATGGAACCCTTTGCAAGACAGCTGTCCTCTTCAACAGCGTGGGTGGTCAGGGTGGACCGGGAAAACAGGAACAGCACACAGAGACTTGCAGGAACTTGAAATTAAAGGCTCACCGAACTTTCCCTCACAGGAACCGGTAATGGAGAAAAGTGAGGGGATTAGATAAAAATAACAGGGGCTTCCTGGCAGAGGGAATGGTTAAGGACTGTCATGGTCCATGGAGGAGATCTGGGCATCTTTCTCTATATCTGCTGTGCGGATGGGGGGAGCGTCTGTCCCCGCGGCTCCCTGGCCCCGCCCAGTCTCAGTTCCTACCAGGTTCCCCCACAGCATTTCTGCCTGACCTCTGGCCACCCTAGCTGTAAGATCTCCAGCCCCAGCGGCTCTTTTCCATTTCCCTCCTCTATTGCCTCGGGAGGAACAGCCAGCAGAGGCCAGATGGCACTTAGGTCTTAGTTACATCCTCTAAGAAGGAAGGAGGAAAAGATGTAGGGGTAGATGTGGAGGAGATAGGTGGGGGAGGCCTGGGTTTTTGCGTCAGTTTTTGGGGGGGGAGATGTAGATTTGTAGATAGGACACCAGATCTGCCATGGTAGATCTCTGGCAGTTGGGAAGAAATGCTTCCGTCTCTGTGATCTGCTCTAACCTGAAGGAAGCAGAATAGGCTGGGATGGCTTCCAGACAGGTCAGCCACTGAGGCAATGCAGATAAAGATGCTTAGCCCGTATCTTATGAGACAGATTCCTGGTACCTATCCACATCCCTTTTAGTTTTCCCCTAGTCTATTATGGACACATATCTAAAGTTTTGAGCTTCTCTAAGCTTTGTGTTCAACAGAAGCAAAAAGCCTCATAGTCTAGCTCTGTACATTAGTAAGAGTGATTAAGGACCCCCAGGAACGGTGACCCTCAACACAGAGACCCTCGTGTCTGTCTCTAGCCACTCTTCCAGGAGTTCCTTGTTCCGGGTCTGTGATGGTTTGAATGAAACGTCTCCCATAGTGATCTCCAGTTGACAAAACTACCGAGGGTTAAGAAGTGTGACTTCGTTGAAAAACCTTGTCACTAGAGAAGTGCTTTGAGAGATTAAAGGGGCCTCAGGCAGTTTTCAATGTACGGTCTCCATTTTGTCCTCGTAGTTCAAGATGTGAGCCCTCAGCTTCCGGCTCCTGCTACTACTTGCAGTCATATCTCCATGTCCATGTCTGCCATGATAGACTCTCATCCCTCTGGGACCAGAAGCCTAAATAAACTCCTTTTTTCTTTTCTCTAAGTTGCTTTGGTCACATTTTATGACAGCAATAGAAATGTAACTGATGTAAGGTCTAACTTCGGGTCTCCCGAATTTTGTTACTAGCAAAAAAGGACAGTCCTGGGGCTAAGTAAACAGCTCAGTCAGTTGGTAAAGCATTTGCCATAAAAGTACAAGGACCTGTGTTTGGACTCCTGGCACCAATATAAAAAACCAGGTCTAGCCCTAAGGAGGCAAAGACAATTGGGTCCCTGGAGCTTGCTGGCTAGCTAATCTCACTGAATCAATGAATACCAGGTCCGATGAGAAGCTGTGTCAGGAGAAAAGGTGGATTGAAACAGGTGAAGATACCCACAGTCATCCTCTGTCGTAAACACACAGACACATAGAGGCCATGCTGTTAACACTGCTTGTCTTCAGGTTCTGCGGATCCAACCAACCTTCATCAAAAATATTTTTTTTCTAGGCAGAGTGTGGTGGACCACACCCTCAGGAGGCACAGGCAGGCAGATCTCAAGGAGTTCAAAGTCAGCCCGGTTTACAAGAGTTCTAGGACAGCCAGGGCTAGTAAGATCCTGTGCGGTCTGCTTTTATAACACAGGGTAGAATCATTTGGGAAGCAGGAATCTCAACTGAGAAAATGCCCCCAACCAGCTTGCAAGCATTTTCTCAATTAGCGATTGATGCGGGAGGGCCCAGCATGAGAAGGCGTGGGGAGCAAGCTGGTAGACACTCCTCTGTGGCCTCTGCTCCAGTTCCTGCCTCCAGACTCCTGCCCTGCTGGAGTTCCAGCCTTGACTTCCCTCTGTGGTAAACTGGCGCAGAAGAACAAGCTAAAGCAAACCTCCCCTCCCTGAATTGCTTTGGGTTATGGTGTTTTATCACAGTAATAGAAACCCTATCGGGGGCTGGAGGGTTGGCTCAGCGGTTAAGAGCACTGACTGACTGCTCTTCCAGAGGTCCTGAGTTCAACTCCCAGCAACCACGTGGTGGCTCACAGCATTCTTCCGAGAGCCGCCCTTCCTCTTCCCCAAGTTCCTCTTTTTTTTTTCTTCATAGTCTATCTTCCCCCCTCCCCAGGCCTTTTAATATGCAAATGTTGCTAGGAAGATAAGAAGTCACGCCATATCTCTGTTTAGAAACCGTTCTCGAAGTTTATAAATGTTCAGAAAAAAAAAAATGTAAATCTCCTCGGATAAGCAGGCTTAGATGAAGCTATGTGCTCATTTTTGTAAAAGTGCAAGCATAAGCATTGGGAGCAAAGAACTTTAAATCCATCCGAGCTTCAAAAGGCAGACGTCGACAAAGAGTCAAGGCCCAGGAAGGGGCCATGTTGTTTTCTTGATTTCTGAAAGAAATCTATGGAACTCTTTACTATAAATGACCTGGAGAAAACAGCACCAAGCAGTCCCTTTTTATTCTATTCAATGATGGTTTTTGTTTTGTTGTTGTTGTTGTTGTTGTTGTTTTGTATTGCTTCAGAAAGTTGTACGAAGCCCTCATGAGCCATGAAAGAATAAGCAGATATAAAGACCTAGACCAAAGTGTCTGCATCAAAGGCGTGTCCCATCTAACTGGACGTTTCTAGAAAGGCTCAAGAAGGATTCAAAAGCTGCTGTCCTGGGCGTAAGTTATCCTTGAAAGAACTGGCGTAGTCAAGGCATGGGGATGGGGATCACGTGGTATTTTAGAAAAAAAATATGATTATGTCTAGAGGGAGCACGGAATAAAAGTAAGGGGTGACGGTAAATGAGAGTGGGCGACGATTGTCCCTGGGACCAAGATGATGCAGAGGATAAAGTTTAGGGGCAGTCGGTACCCTGTGGCTGCCACTCTTTTCAGCTTCCTCCATTGGCTGGAAGCTCTCCCTCACCACCTGAGTGATCCCAGGGGCACTCTTCGGCTGGACCTCTGGACCACAAGCTTCTCCACGATGATCAGAATCCACAGTTCTACTCAGATCTGTTCTCAGCACTTCTTCCCAGGCTGTTTCCCTTTTCCATATATCCTGGGGGTGGGGAGGGTGGGGGAGTTCCTTTGCCAGTCTCCAGTCTCAGCATATCTTAACCCCTTATCTCTTCACCTCACAGCTACCTTGGATGTCCCTCAGAGGTGACAGTGATAGATTCCCGGCATTATTACCCAAGCACCTTCCCACGACCCGTGTCAGAAGCAGGAAATACAGGCAAAAGCCACCACTTCCACCACACGTCCAGCACTATTCCACATGCGAGAGGGCACATTTTCATTGCCTTCTTTTATAGGTTCCAGAAATCCACATTGTTTTGAAAGGATGAGGATTACAGCCTAAAAATCCCCCGTGCCTAACTCTTGACCTCAAAAAGTCAGAAGTTTAGCCCCCTCTGTTAGAAACTAGGTGAAAGGTCACATTCCTTGAGCCCACTCTTTGTTAGGAACTAGGCAAAAGGGCCTTGAATATGTGACCCTGGCCCCGTAACAGGAAATGTGTAGGTGATCCTGGCCCCGAAAGGGGAAATGAGCTAACTAGTTGCTATCTGGCTTCTATAGGAAACTGATTGGTCCTCAGAGCGCAGGCTTGGACAATTTAAACTGATTGTCTTAGAAGCTATGGAGTGGTACAAATCAATTGGCTTGCACTGCGAGGGCTCTCGATGCTAAGGAATGATTGGTTTGCGTTTTATGTGGGTTTTGTTGTAAACCTATAAAAGCTGTCCCGATTCTGCACTCGTGGTTCACAGTCCTGTACCCTGTGTGGTGTATGGCTGTGAACCCCAGAGCCTCTGGAATAAAAATCCTCTTGCTGTTGCATCAAAACCGTTTCTTGAGAGTGATCTGGGTGTCACCTTCCGAGGCATGGGGTGCCGAGGTGCCCTCATCTTACAGTTAAAGCTCTGGCCCTGGTCCTTCATAATGGGAATATATTTGGAGTCTTTAAAAAGGTAACAGTTAAAATGAGATTAGAATGAGCTCTGTGGGAGCTAGAGAGATGGCTCAACGGTTAAGAGCACTGACTGCTCTTTCAGAGGTCCTGAGTTCAATTCCCAGCAACCACATGGTAGCTCAAAACCATCTATAATAGAATCCAATGCCCTCTTCTGGTATGTCTGAAGACAGCTACAGTGTACTCATTAAATAAAAATTAATTTGAAAAAGAATGAATGAAAGAATGACCTCTGTGCTGGTTAGTTTTATGTCAACTTGACACAAGCTAGGGTCATCAGAGAGGAGGGAGCCTCAGTTAAGAAAATACCTCCGTAATATGGGGCTATCAGCAAACCTCTGGGGCATCTTTAAAAATGATGATTGATTGGGAGGATCCGAGCCAATCCTGGTACTCCCAGTTCTACAAGAAAGCAGGCCGAGAAAGCCATGGGAGCAGGGGAGTGATTCCCATCCCCCATGGCCTCTGCATCAGCTCCCATCTCCAGGTTCCTGCCCTGTTGGAGTTTCTGCCCTGACTTTCTTCAGTGATGAAATATGTTGTTTCCATATGTTAATATGTTGTAAGTGTAAGACAAATACACTGTTTCCTCCCCAACTTGCTTTTGGTCTTGGTGTTTCATCAGAATAATGATAACCCTAACTATGACAGGCCCTAATCTAATCTGGGACTCCTATTCTCATAGGGAGGACACTTGGATACAGACACACAGAAAGACCGTGTGAATTCCGGGGAGAAGATGGTACTTCAGCTGCAGCTGGCCTCAGGAGAAATAGACTTGCTAACATCTTGATTTCAGACTTCTAGGACCTACCCAGAACTGTTTGAAAATAAAATCCCAGTTCTTTTCCTCTTCTTCCTCTTCTTCCTCCTCCTCCTTCTCCTCCCCCTTCTCCTCTTCCTCCTCTTCTTCCTCTTCCTCCTCTTCTTATATTGCCCCGACTAGCCTCAAACTTCCAATATAGCCAGAGATTACCTCTAACATCTGATCTTCCTGCCTCCATCTCCCAAGTGCTGGGATGACAGGAATAAACCACTCTTGGTTCACACAGTGCCGAGAATCAAACTCAGGCGTTCACATGAGATAGCAAGCACTCTGTCCGTTGAGCTGCAACCTCAGCCTTCCAACGTGTGGTTCTTGAGCCCCTATGTCTATGATATATTTTTAGAGCTGTCCCAGCAAACTGAGCCTCTTTAAATCCATGCTGAATTATGGATGGACCACAGAGACATCCACAATATCCTCAGAGCCCGCCAAATCCACGTGCCTCTCCCGGAAGACACCTGTTCTGTGTTGATACTTGCAAAATTAGCCAGACCCTGAGTTTTATGGTCCAGCTACCCTAGATATCACTGAACGGACCAGGGGTCACAGGCCTGGCTAGCACAGTGGTTTCAGAGGAGAGCTCTGTTTTGTACAGAGCCAAGGTCTCGTAGAGAACTTTGAACACCAGCTAGGAATCCGGAAAGCAATGAGCAGACAGCAAAGCTAAGGAGGGAGACACACTATAACTCAAGCCCCTTCTGCAGGGACAGCAGGCTCTCTGCACAAAGTGCCTGCCATTTCCCAAAGATCATCAAGTGGTCCTCACTCTTCCACGAGGCCAGACTAGGAGACTGTTCTAGAAGAACCCTTATTTCTTAGTGCTTGCTTGAGCTCTCCCAAGCCTGAGCCTGGGTCTGTTTGTAGTAACCTGAGAAGCTGCCTGTCTGTGCCGCTACCCTGCCACAGCGACCATGCCGTCCTTCAGGCCTTGTGTGTAATTATCTCCTCGAGAATGATACTGATGTCAGCACCTGTGTGCAGCCCCGTCATCAGGAACTACTCAACAGAGCAGATCTGTACACACCAAGAGCCAAAGAACTTGTCTCAAAGGGTACGAGTTCTAAATCTACCCATTGGCTACGAAAACATCTGTGCTTAAGAACAAATCTACCTCTTTTGTATATGCCTATAAAATAAGGAACTCACACAGATGAGAGGAGAACAGAGAAGAGGGTTGGGGTGTAGCTCAGAGCAGCTCAGAGTACTCCTGTAGTAAGTCTGAAGTCCTGAGTTCGACACCAAGCAGTGGGTAAATTGAGTGTTGTGGTACAAACCTGTAACACTTGGGAGGCGGAGGCAGAGGGATCACAACACTATCCTGAAATACATATACATAGTGACGAGTCCAAAAAAATAAATCTGCATTCCAAATAGTGTGATGATGGAAAAAGTTGAACGTTGTAAGAGTGAAAGAAAGTTTCTTATAAATTAGTCCAGGAACTGGTAAGCAGGGAATGGAAGATGACAGATAACGGACCCTCAGGGAGGAGAAAAGAGTAAATTTGATCACTGTAACCCGTGTAAAGGTGAAAAAGAGAACTGACTCCACACACTAAGTTGTCTTTCCCAGGCACGCTATGGAGTACACAAACCACCATCACCACCATCACCATCAAACACAACAAAAGCCAGAATCAGGGCAGCAGGAGAGCCCTGGAGACTAAGAAGATGAGTGGGAAGACCCTGACAGGATGTCACTATTCTCAGCACAAATGGGATCCATCACTTCTGCGGGCTGAACTCTGTTCCCCTCCAAGACCACATCAAGACCATATGCTGATATCCTGACCGTCAGCAGCTCAAAGAGAAGCTATTTAGATACAGGGCCTGTAAAGAAATCATTAATCAGATATAGAGTCATTAAATAGGACATAATCCGTTCTGATGGACGTCCTTCTACATAAAGGACATCTAGTCCCAGGGATATGCATGCAAAGACCAGATGAGCCACACAGGGAAGACCAGCATCTGTGAGCCAGAGAGAGAGAGAGAGAGAGAGAGAGAGAGAGAGAGAGAGAGAGAGAGAGAGAGAGAGAGAGCTTAGAAGATGCCAACCCTGCTGACCCCTCGACTCTCAGACTTCCGGTCTTCAGAACTATGAGGAGTCAGAACCTGTATTCAAGCCCCCGCCTGAGCTCTGGAAGCCTGAACTGTTCATGCATCTACTGGGCCTGCGGTGTTCCAAGAAAGAATGAAAGGAAATCCTGGCCTGACTGAAAAGGGGAAGCAGGCCGCCATCATATGAACAGGAGACGCAGCTGAAGCCCATAGAAGAGTGAGCAGCAGACGGCTTCGGTATGTGTCTGAACCGGGGGCTCCCGAGCCAGGGCTGCGATGAGGGAAACCCCCTTTCTCACCGCCCTGCTCTCCAGTTGCTGCCATAGCTCATGGGGGGGGGGGGGGCTGTGGATCTCAAGGCTCCCGCAGCAGGCTCTGCATGAGCTCAGCTGGGGGAAGGGCCTCCGGCCACTGCCCCTTTGGACAGTCTGAGGCTTGCTCAGAGTCTATGGTGCCCTCAGCTGTTTCTAGTCAATCATTGAGCACAGCTGGGTACTCGAGAAATACTATTCTCTGTGTGATCAGGAATTTCTCCAAGGACACAGTTTCTGTTTGGGGACACCCCCTACCCTGAGCCAGTTTAGGCTTTCTCAGCCGGCTCCTCCTGTCAGCTCTCTTTACTCAATCTCTCTACAGTGTGTCTTATCTGCACTGGTACCTGATGCCTCTCTTTGCCCAGCCCTGTGCCGACCTCACGGGGGGCAACATTTCCCCCAGAGAAACACCCAGGGGGGCTAATTTTGTTTTACTCCCTGCTTCTCTTGACTGATCCTGGCTGCCCCGGGCTCCTTCCTTAATCCCTTCTCCACACCACCCAGAGACCTTCTGAAATTCAAATCTGATCTTGTTGCATTCTGCTTTCAAGACATCAGGGCATTTACAAGATACAATTAAAAAACACAAGCCTTTGGATTCAGCCTGTGCTGGGCTGTCTGCTCTCCTGTGTCCGATCCCTGCCCACTTCTGTTAGTCATATGGGATGTTCTGTACTCTGGTAAACCCAAGTGCTATTTTATATCAAGGCTTTTGGCTGAAAATCCCCATTCCTTCCCCCATTCCCCAACCTTTCTATATACTCTCTCGGTCTGTCTGTCTGTCTATCAGTCTCTCTCACACCCGCGCACACACACACACACACACACACACACACACACTTCATCCTTGAGCACAGCACAGCCTTCTAACAAAAAGCAGGGACTAGGAGCCTGGACCACATTTCCCCTTAGTTCCGGAGGCTGAAGGATGAGATGGGTGATTACTAGGAATCGTTGTTGGCCTGGACACTGGAGAGCAGAGCGGATCTGCAAAGCAGGGTAAGGAGGAGTGTTGGGTCTAGATACCTCTCTATGAGGTCACAGATCCTTCTTCTGGTCAATGGTCGGAGCCATTCACCCCCACCTCACCCAAAATTAAAAGCAGAGGGCAGACCACAGTCTCTAGGTCTGACGAAGCACACGTGGCCTGGAATGGGAGGATGATCGGGACAAGGAGAGCGGGTCAAAGACTGTGCCCACAGGGCCGCCGGGATGAAGGCAGCAGCCTCTCAGAGGAGTGGGGCGAGCTGAGTTCACTGAATCTGGATGAGGAAGCAGGAAAACTGCACACTCAGCTCACAGCTTCCCGTGTATAATTGTGAAAAAGTCCCTTCTGCATATGTTGAATAATGGTCCCCAAAGATGTCTACATCCTAATTCCGAGGATATGTAAATGTTATATTAAAGGGTAAGAAAGACTTTGCTGATGTAACTGACCCAAAGTTCTTGAGATGGGGAGATTATCCTGGATTGCCCACACAAGGCTGATGTGATCACAGGAGGGCTGGAAGAGGGGAACACGGCAACCAGGTGAGGCTCAAACAGAAGGAAGCACCCAGGGATGAAAGGTGCTTCCTAACCATGGGGAAACGGAATGGCAGGCCACGGAACGCCCTCGTATTCTTGAGTCGATAGCAGCTGCCTTGCAGTGTTCCTGTGAAAACAAATTGCTTGGTATGCCCAATAAACGTTCACTAGTATAGTGATTACCACCACCACCCCCCCTTTTAAATTCTGGAGACTGAGCTCAGGGTATGGTATGTGCTGGAAAGTACTCTACTGGTGAGCTATATCTCCAGACTATTCTTGGATCTCTTAAAGTTGATGCTCCAATGTGGTGACTACAAGTCGCAGATGACTATTAAATACTTGAAATGTGACATTGTGACTTTTCTGATTCAAGGTGTGTTTTTTTTGTTTTTGTTTGTTTTGTTTTTTGTTTTTCCAGACAGGGTTTCTCGGTGTAGCTCTGGCTGTCCTGGAACTCACTTTGTTGACCAGATTGGCCTCAAACTCAAAAATCCACCTGCCTCTGCCTCCCAAGTGCTAGGATTAAAGGCCTGCGCCACCACTGCCCAGCATCAAGGTATGTTGTAAATATAAAATAAACACAGTGTTTTAAATGCTTACTATGATGGTTAATCTTAGTTATTGTATTAGTCAGGGTTTCTATTCCTGCACAAACATCATGACCAAGAAGCAAGTTGGGGAGGAAAGGGTTTATTGAGCTTACACTTTCCACATTGCTGTTCATTACCAAAGGAAGTCAGGACTGGAACTCAAGCAGGTCAGGAAGCAGGAGCTGATGCAGAGGCCATGGAGGGATGTTCCTTACTGGCTTGCTTCCCCTGGCTTGCTCAGCCTGCTCTCTTATAGAACCCAAGAATACCAGCCCAGAGATGGTACCACCCACAAGGGGCCCTCCCCCACTTGATCACTAATTGAGAAAATGCCCCACAGCTGGATCTCATGGAGGCACTTCCCCAACTGAAGCTCCTTTTCCTATGATAACTCCAGCCTGTGTCAAGTTGACACACAAAACTAGCCAGTACAGTTATCAACTTAGTTAACTTGAGCTCCTTTGGGATGTGTCTAGGAGGGCGTTTCCAGAGAAGATGGACCTGAGGGTCAGAGAAACAAGAGATTAATGTTCTCTCTGAATGTGGGTGGACTGTGTGAGAGGGGCTGAATGAAACAAAAAGTGGAGGAAGGAAGAATCTTTCTCTTTTCTCATCACTGATGAAATGTCTGCAAAAAAGCAATTCACAAAGAGTTTCCTCTGGCTCACGGTTTGAAAGGGCACAGTCCACCGTGGCAAGAGAAGTCATGGTGGCAGAACCAGCTCCCATCAGGGGTTGATGTAAAACAACCTGAGGGTGCTTGCTCACGTCTCTGCAGATCAGGAAATAGAGAAGTCGGTTGGAAATGGGGCCCAGCCATCCCTCTGAAGGCCCATCCCCAGGCCATCCTAACTCCGGTTCCTAAAGGGTCCACAAGCTCATAAACCAGGTCCAACAGTCATGCCCACTGCATTGGCTACCTGCCAAAGGCAATTTAAGGAAGGAAGAGTTTATTTTGGCTTGCAGCTTGAGGGGATACAATCCAGCATGGAGGAGAAAGTGTGGCGGCAGCTGAAACAGCCAATCGCACTGAAGTAGAGAGATGAAGTCTTGCTCAGCTAGCATCAGGGCATAGGCCTAGGACATCCACAATTTGGATGGGTCATCCAATTCCTCGTGGACGTTCCTAGGGGTTTGTTTTCAGGGTAATTCTAAATCCTGTCAAATTAACAAGACTAACAGTCACACCCCCAAAGTTCTCAACTTTTGAGCAGGTGCCGTTTTGCTCTCACCGATGCCCATGACGACTCCTTAACTAAGACGTTCCCCAGGCCTCCAGCCTCAGACTGGAGCTGCCTCATGCGCCCCTTTGTTCTGAGGATTCTAGAATCATGGGCTGAACGGCTATTCGTTCACATGGCTTTCTGACCTGCAGATGGACTCTGTGGGGTCCTTTATCCTCTGCGCAGGGAAGCTGATCAAGGCTTTTAAGAGTCAGGGAGCTGGGCATGGTGGCGCACGCCTGTAATCCCAGCACTTGGGAGGCAGAGGCAGGTGGATTTCTGAGTTGGAGGCCAGCCTGGTCTACGAAGTGAGTTCCAGGACAGCCAGGACCACACAGAGAAACCCTGTCTTGAAAAACCAAAAAAAAAAAAAAAAAAAAAAAAAAGAGTCGGGGAACAGGAAGCTTGCTGTGAGGTTCCGTCCCTTGGAACTGTTAGAGAAGCTGAACCCATGTAATCTCAACAACATGGCCGCCTGACCAAGACCTGAACAAGGACGCCATAGGCATAAAGGAAGAATCTCCTAGGACTTCAACCCTACAAAAACAAAACAAAACAAAAATAAAAACAAAAAAACTCCAAAACAAAATCTACAGACAGGGGCTGGAGAGATAGCTCAGCGGTTAAGAGCACTGGCTACTCTTCCAGAGGTCCTGAGTTGAATTCCCAGCAACCACATGGTGGCTCACAACCACCTGTAATGGGATCTGGTGCCCTCTTCTGGTGTGTCTGAAGACAGCAACAGTGTACATAAAATAATAAATACATAAAATCTACAGACAGCTACAGAATGCTGAGAGTGGGAAAAATAGTCCTCCCCAAGGAAGAGCCCCTAGTTGGTTACCCAGTGCAAATGGTCAGCACTGAAATACATTGGAAGGACTGAGCAGGTTGTATTTCTATATTTAGAAATTTATACTAGGAGTATATTTTTTAAAAGATGTATTTATTTTATTTACATGAGTATATTGTCACTGTCTTCAGACACACCAGAAGAGGGCATCAGATCCCATTACAGATGGTTGTGAGCCACCATGTGGGTGCTGGGAATTGAGCTCAGGACCTCTGGAAGAGTAGTCAGTGCTCTTAACCACTGAGCCCTCTCTCTAGCTCACTGGTATATTCTTTAATTATTGTTACATACATATGTATATAACAGCAATACACACACACACACACACACACACACACACACAAACATATTGGAATATATATAGAAATGGAGGCACAGATTTGAGAAAGAGCAAAGTAGTGCATGGGGAGGAATGGAGGGAGGAAAGGGAAAATGATGTGATTAATTTTAATTTGTAAAAATTAAAGCTAATTTATAAATGCCTTCATCATTTCATACATATCGTATTGATTCTGTTCCTCTGGAGAACCCCAACTAGTGCACTTAGTGAAAGCTGTGAAGGAGCTCTATAGTTTTAATATTTATTGTATGCTGAAAGGACATTTCAGCAGAGTGGATTACATAGAATATAATATTGATTTCATCCATTTCCTTTTACCATTAATAATGTGCTCCTAAATGTTTTAATTTCTTTATTTCTTTTTTTCTTTTTGGGACAGGAGCTCATGCATACTAGGATAGCTCCAAACTTGTAGGAAAGGACGGCCTCGACCTTCTGATCCTCCTGCCTCTACATCCCAAGTTCTGGCATTACAGGTGTACACTGCCACATCTGGTTTGTGGGGCGCATGGACTGAGTGTGGGCTTTGAGCATGCCTCATGAGCACTTTGACGCCCAAGCTCCAGCTCCAGCGTAAACATCTTTTTTTTTTTTTTTGGTTTTTCGAGACAGGGTAACATCTATATTTTTAAAGCATCTATAAGGCCGGACGGTGGTGGCACACGCCTTTAATCCCAGCACTTGGGAGGCAGAGACAGGCCGATTTCTGAGTTCGAAGCCAGCCTGGTCTACAGAGTGAGTTCCAGGACAGCCAGGGCTACGCAGAGAAACCCTGTCTCGAACAAAAAAAACAAAACAAAAAAAACCAAAACAAAAGCATCTATAAACAGATGCCAGGTCATAGCCAAACAGGTTCCCAGTCTGAAGGAGCACATTCCTTACTGCTCACCCCGACTGGGGACCCCCCACCCCTAGGCCGCCTCAGCTCCTCTGGACCAGGTTCCCTCATGGTGGGCTTCATTGAGGTGTTGCCTTGCCTCTCCTTGAAGCCTGGTGGCCACCCGAAAAATACACACTCCTCCTCCGGGGTCTGTAGGCCTGGGCACGAGAAGCCATAGTGACAGGATGCTGGCAAAGTCGGATCAGCTGCACACTCGACACCAGACACGTTTTAGTAAACGGGCTGATCTACTTATTTAGGGTTTTGTTTTGTTTTGTTTTGTTTTGTTTTGTTTTGTGTTGTGTTGTTTGTTTGTTTCAAGACAAAGTTTCTCTGTGTACTACGTGCTGTCCTAAAATGTAAATCAGGCTGGCCTCTTAACTCAGAGATCTGCCTGCCTCTGCCTCCTGAATGCTGGGATTAAAGGTGTGCGCCTCCACACCTGGCTTTATAAACTGATTTTTTTTGTTTTTGTTTTGTTTTGTTTTGTTTTTTTGAGACAGGGTTTCTCGGTGTAGCCCTGGCTGTCCTGGAACTCACTCTGTAGACCAGGCTGGCCTCGAACTCAGAAATCCGCCTGCCTCTGCCTCCCAAGTGCTGGGATTAAAGGCGTGTGCCACCACGGCGGCTGATTTTTTTTTTTTTTTTAACTACCAGCTTCTAAGTACAGAAATTGTCACTCGGTAGTTGAGAACCCATACAAAGTTGGTAAAATCCCAGCTCTCTATCAGAGTAGATGATCATACCAGGGCTTTCTCCTGAGCCGTGTCTCAGCAGGCTGGTCATTAAGCTAGCTAGCTCCCTAGCTTGGGATGGGTCTGGGACTCAGCACAGCATGCTTCTCCAGTGGAAGCTTCTTCATGGTTAGTTTCTGCCAAGAGCAATAGATGCTAGAGAGAGGCTAGAAGTCAGTAGGAAGAACTGCCCTTTCTCTGGGCTGACTGCTCCTGGTCATTCTACCATAGGCGGGTCTCTGCCTGAAGCTGCCAGCAGCTCTCCCGGAAGGAGACTCATGCCACCAACTGGAGTGCCTCCAACAGGCAGGCAGCACACACGCATAGAAATCTGAGCTCTGCCAGGCTCCTCCTTCCACAGAACTAGTCAGGAAGCAGGACTTAGCTAGGTGGGTAAGGACTTTTTACCTCTACTGTAGGGCATAATAATTTTGACTACAAGCCGGGCGGTGGTGGCGCATGCCTGAAATCCCAGCACTCGGGAGGCAGAGGCAGGCGGATTTCTGAGTTCGAGGCCAGCCTGGCCTATAGAGTGAGTTCCAGGACAGCCAGGGCTACACAGAGAAACCCTGTCTCAAAAAAAAAAAAAGAAAAGAAAAGAAAAAAAGAAAGAAAGAAAGAAAGAAAAGAAGAAAAGAAAGAAAAGAAAAGAAAAGAAAAGAAAAGAAAAGAAAAGAAAAGAAAAGATAATAATAATTCTGATTACACCCTTACTCCCCGGCCCTACCCCCTTGATTCAATAACTAATTTCCCAAATTGAACACATTCTGTTAGCATTCTGTGTGGTCACTGTTTTCCTATGGGTAAGTACGGCTATGAGGGCTTCCTCTCTGTGACAGAGATTCTAGAACCTTCCTACGCCTTAAGTGGGGGAAAGCACCTATGACCTAAGTCTAAAGCACAGCGTGTAACAAAGGGACTTCATATATGGAATTAAGGTCTCTAGAAACAGTTGAGGAAAGATAATCTGGGATGGGTCTGATGGGTCAGATGAAACCTTATAAAAGAAGAATCAGGCCCTCTGAGGTCAGAGAGACCTTAACGATAAAGAGCCGGGGGTTAGGGTCTGGAACCTGGGACCTGCCTCCAGATGGCATCAAACAACACGATAAGATCATGCACTCAAGAAAACAAATCAACAAGCTCCCTGAGGTAGGCAGAAAGTCCCCTGCAGTGGAGCCTCCAGATGCAAGGAAACAAATCCCAGTTATAATTCTGACAGGCTCCTCAGGAGACCTGCGCAGAGTACTAATAAGCCAGACCACGCACTGACGGGAACTGTGAACCAGTATGCACTTCCTTTTAAGCTGCTGGACATGTGACAAGTTTGTTACACAGCGACAGAAAATGAGTGCAATCTCTAAAAGCTTTAATTTGCCCACGAGACAAATTAAACGTAATGTTTCAACTATCCACGGAAACCCCCCAGGAAAGCTGACACCGATGCCCAACACAGACAGGCTTTTTCTCCTAGATTAGAGCATCCCACGCCAGTGGAAGCAGGCAGCTTCTCTCAGGGACCACACAGTTCAAAATTACCTGTTTTGAAACATTAGACTCACATTCACCCTATCAAGCTATCACACAAGAAAACTGGTATTTATGAAGAGGGAAGCTGGTGTGTCTCTCATGGCAGAGCAAGGAGTTCCCTGTGTAGTTACAGCTACAGTAGTATGCTACTGCTAAAATATATATCCGCCTTTACTTAAGTTGGACAAGAATATCATGCGGCCCTTCACTATTTGAGCTCTTGTGTTTGCACTTTTAAATTAACGAGACAACCGTGATAACGTATTGGAGGAGCTTCTCTTTGTTTTTACTTTAGAAGCTTAGTTTATCAAAGAGTGTATGGAACCTGCCAATAGTCCATTGATTAGAGAAAAGAAAAGAAAAGCAAGCTCTCAGAAGGAAGCTGTGTCACATCTGAGTTCTTTCTTCCATCTCCTCTGTAAAAGATGACAATAAAGGCCCTGGAGATAATCCCTCCACTTTCAGCTCACACACTCAAAAATAACAACTGGTAATAAATGAAATCAGTATAAATGTGTCATAAGAGATTTAGAGTGTGGAGTCTACCTTCTATGGTGTCAGCTACTGATCTTGCTATAGATCAGCTTTTTAACTGGTATCTTCTCATTCATCAAAGTCAAAACAAAGAGCCACACCTTTTGTTTGGTCCTTTGGCACAGGCTCTCACTTTGAAGCCCAGGTTGGCCTCACGATCACTGTGTAACCGAGGCTGGCCTCAAGTTTGAAGTTCTCTTACCTCTTCATGACAGATATATACCTCCACGCCAGCCTTAAATCAACATTTCTGTATTAGGGTGAATAGCTATATGTCATATGTTTAATCTTTCAGATGTTTCTTAAGCCAGGTTCCTGCATTAAGGACTTAATTGGCTAAAAACTGAATTTTGATGTGATCTAGTTTCTTATTGCACATTTTTATGATTTTGAAAATTACGTTTTAGCCAATGGCCAAAGCAGACCACATATGAGAAGCCCCAGCCCCAGCACTGGATGGTATCCACACCGAAGAAAGACCTCAAGACGGTTATCTCTTCTGATCCTCCAGCCTTTCTCATCCTTAAAAGGTGTGGCTTCTATCTTCTCTCTCAGCTCTGAGAGGTGAAAAGCTCAGACATCCCTAGTTAAAGAAACAAGGCCCAGGGGCAAAGGCTGGCCCTGAGACAATCTGGGATGGGTCCAGATGGAATCTGTTTAGGCAAGGCAGTCACGGAAGGCTTCCCGAGAATCAGGAGAAAAGGCCCAGGGCAGGAATAAGTATCACAAACAAAAGACAAATGCAGCGCCAACAGAGGGCTGTGCTCCAAATAAGGTGACTCATTTGAGTCCCACGCACTGGATCGATGAGAATGGGTTGGAACTGGTCTGGGCTGATCCCTCCCTCTACATAGCAAATAAGTTTTACGTATTAGGGAATACATATACCAAAAGCAGGTTTCCTTATTTTCTAAGTAGAACAGTTTTCCCTACTCCCACTTTCCCGTCTCAGCGGGATCTTTTGTAACTCATTTCTGACAGACTACCCGGAGCTGCCATCTGACTTCCACACGGCTCAGCTCCCTTCAGCAACTCATCATAGGAGTTAGGTTGTCAGATTGTCCCCATCTCACTCAGTGGTTTGCTAGAACAACGCCTGGTAATGGTGCCTGGTACTGAGGAAGCTACTCTGTTTCTCTAGTTCCCAGTCTAATAATAAAGGACTCAAATGAACAGCCAATGAGCAGGGTTCATAGTGTAAGGTTCAGGAGGTGAGTACAGTGGCTCCTGTCCCCCATAGAACTGAGATATGCCCCCATCCTGCACACAAATGTGTTTGCCATCCAAGAAACTCTTGCACCCCATTGTTTAGGGGCTTTTAGGAGAAGTTCCCATTGGCAGGTATGATTAATGAAATCAATTCTCCATAGCCATGGGGGTAGGACTGAAAGTTGTAAGGCTTGGTCTCTGGTGACTAGTCCCCATCCTGAATCAATCCAGGGGCCTCTACTGAGAGTCACCTTCTTAGAAAAACCATAGACACAATTGAAAGACAGAGACAGGAGGCAAAAACTACCTTTAAAAAACAAACAAACAAATCTGCCTCTCACTAACAGAGCCAGATAATTCCACCAGAAAAATCCAACATAACTGTGACAATGTCTCTAAATAGCTATATGTATCTCTGTTAAATGACGATTTGGGCTGGAGAGATGGCTCAGCAGTTAAGAGCACTGACTGTTCTTCCAGAGGTCCTGAGTTCAATTCCCAGCAACCACATGGTAGCTCACAACCATCTGTAATGGGATCTTATGCCCTCTTCTGGTGTGTCTGAAGAGAGCTACAGTGTACTCACATATTAAATGAATATAATCTTTAAAAAAAAGACAAGCCAGGCGGTGGTGGCGCACACCTGTAATCCCAGCACTTGGGAGGCAGAGGCAGGCGGATTTCTGAGTTCGAGGCCAGCCTCGTCTACAGAGAAGTTCCAGGACAGCCAGGGCTAGACAAAGATTCTTATATCTGATCCAACTATTGTTCAGAGACAATGTTTAAAAGAGAAAGAGAAAACGGTGGGGCTGGAGCATGGTTGGTACACATGTTAACTACTCTCATTGCTGAGTAAATGCTAATAGAGACAACAAATATGAAAGGCTCCTTTTTAGTCATGATGTCATTATCACAGCTACAGGAGGCAAACTAACACAGACAGATAACCATGAGAGCAATTCTCACACACACACACACACACACACACACACACACACACGACAATAAGCTTAGGCTCAAAAAAAAAAAAAAAGGCAAAAAACCTGACAACCCAGGCCCACGATCCTAGATGCTGGGGAGGTCAGGGCAGAAGGACAGCAGCTTCCAGGCCAGCCTGGACAACTGCATGAGATTCCCATCTCAAAATAAAAAATAAAAAACCAAGGGCTGTGGGTACGGCTTAGTGGTAGAACATTGTCTTAGTTAGGGTCTTACTGCTGTGAACAGACACCGTGACCAAGGCAACTCTTATAAGAGCAATATTTAATTGGGGCTGGCTTACAGGCTCAGAGGTTCAGTCCATTACCATCAAGGTCAGAACATGGTAGCGTCCAGGCAGGCACGGTACAGGCAGAGCTGAGAGTTCTACATCTTCATCTGAAGGCCACTAGCAGAATACTGGCTTCCATACAGCTAGGATGAGGGCCTTAAAGCTCACACACACAGTGATACACCTACTCCAACAAGGATACATCTTCTAATAGTGCAACTCCCTGAGCTGAGCATATACAAACCATCATATTCCACTCCCTGGCCTCTCTAGGCTTGTTCCAACATATGAGTCTATGGGGGGGGGGGAGATACCTAAACATAGCATAATAAAAAAACATTTAGTCCAACTTTCAAAGCCCCCATAGTCTATAGCAGTCTCAACAATGTAAAAGTCAAAGTTCAAGATCTCTTCTGAGATTCATTTAATCACTTAACTGTAATCCTCAAAGCAAGAGAGGAAACCAGCGGGGCAAACTCCAAATTCTGCATCTCCAAGTCTGATGTCCAAGCGGTCTTCAGATCTCCAACTCCATTTTCGTCCATGTTGACTGCAACAAACTTCTTTCTCCTGGGCTGGTTCCACTCCCTGTTGGCAGCTTTCCTCAGCAGATATCCCATGACTCTGGCATCTCGAACATCTTGGGGTCTCCAAGGCAACTTCAATGTTACAGCTTTTTGTCCCAGTGTTCCTCATCTTCTGGGCTCCTCCAAGGCCTGGTGTCACTTCTCGAGCTCTGCCCTCTGTAGCACTCTAAGCTCAGGTTGATCCACTCCACTGCCACTGCTGCTCTTGGTGATCATCCCATGGTACTGGCATCTCCAATACATTGGGGTCTTCCATTGCAACTGGGCTTCACCAATAGCCTTTCATAGGCTCTCTTCAAGGTGTCAAGCCTCAAACCCTTTGCATGACCCCTTCAGTCCTGGGCTGTCAACTACAACTGAGGTTGTATCTTCACCAATGGCCTTCCACAGCCTCTCACAGTGCCTAGCCTCAGCTGCTCTCCATGACCCATCCCTTCATGCTTCAAAACCAGTATCACCTCGGTGACTCTTACATGTTACCAAGTACAGCCACAGCACAAGGTACAACCTTGACTATCTCTGGAACACAGCTTCTTTGTGCTTCTAGAAAATACTTCCTAGAAAATTTCACCTCAGTGATGCTGGTCTCTTCTTAATCACTACTAATTTCTTCATTCCAGCTAACCAGCATCGATTGTCCAGCAGACCCTCAAAGCCAGAGCCACATGGCCAAAGCTGCTGAGTTCTGCTGCTTGCTGGGGCTAGAGCATGCCCCCCTTGCTCTATTATATTATCACCAGCTTTCTATTTTCCATCTCCTTCACTACCTAAGCTTGGCTGTCTTGGAACTTTTATTTAGCCTACTTGAGGCCCTGGGTTCAGTCCTTAGTATCACAAAAATAAATTAATTAATTAAATGAAATTCTTTGAGACAAGATTTCTGTGTGTAGTCCTGGAACTCACTCTGTAGGCCAGGTTAGCCTCAAACTCACAGAGATCTGTCTGCTTCTGCTTCTTGAATACTGGGATTAAAGGCCTGTGCCAACACCCCAGCTTAATTAAGTGAATCTTAAATATATTAGCAAGATAAAACTAGTTGAAACGTATTAAAAAGAATAAAGGACACATGGCCCTAGATGATGTAATGACAGGTACCCCACCCCTCCTATGTGTACAGAGCATCACTTCTTTCAGAAGAATTCTAGTGGCAGGAGCTGCTGCCTTCCTTTGCCAACCCTGAGGCGGTGGGAGGGGCCCTTCTGCCTCCACCTAAGACAGGAATTAACTCCCTCACACGCAACCCAGGCAGTTACCCTCAACCAGTGACCCTAGGGATTGTGTGTGTGTAAATAACTTCACTGTCATTCCCTGTGGGAGACCCCCCCCTTTACTAAGGGAGGCATCCACACCTCAGATACTCCCAGAATCCTAGTGCCCATGGTAGTAGCTGCCTTCCTGCCTCCATAGTACCTCTCTGCTCCCCTCCGGTATCCTCCTGCACAAACCACATACACCACCAAAATTGAATTCTTATCTCATAGGAAAGCCCAAGCTGCACACTGAATGTTTTAAAGTCTATATACCAAGTCTGCCAGATGCCTCAGCAAGTAAAGCTATTGCTGCCCAGTCGTACGACCCACGCGATGGAAATAGAAATCATACTCCCTCAAAGTGTCCTCTGACCTCCACACGAGTGTGTGCACCCACGCTCACAAACACAGAATAAATAATGTGAAACGGCTACACCTATAGAAATGAAGAGATGAAAACAAACAGACCAAGTTAGCAAGGATGCCACTTGGCCACAGACCGGAACCGTGGCTCATAAGCACACGTGGGTGGACAGGTTATTCTTTTTTTAATATTTCCATGTAAATTTTTATGTCCGCGTACTTGAAAATCTTGATAAAATGGCAGAGGTACGGAAGAACATAAGCAATCAAAATCGGGTTAGAAGAATGCAAACGCTCTGAGAAACTAATCTGCATGGGACAGACTGGAATAATTTTGCCAGACATCTGGATCCTCGGAGGACGATGGTCTGGATAGAGTTCCTAATGTGACTGAAGAGTGTGTGTACGTCAAACACTTAGCCAGTGCTTAAAACTAGTGAACGGAGAGTCTATAATATTAATAGCAGATGGAATAGATTTCCCAGTCATAAATGGGACTAAAATAGCACCAGAGACAGAAAATTACAGACCAACCTGACTTATGAATATAGATGCAAAAATCCTGAATAAAATATTAGCCAATTAAATGCAGCAGTGTGATAAAAGAATAATGTACCATGATCAAGGAGGTTTATTTTCATAAGAATACAAGTAAGGACCCAAATTAGAATTTCTATTAATATGATATTACCCATACGAATAAAAAGATTAACTCAATAGACACTTAAAACTTATTTTTTTGCAATCAAAAAAAAGGAAGAAAAACTAAATAATCTGGAGATGAAAATGCACTTATTTAATAAGAGAGGAATATCTACTTCAAACCAATAGGTAACATTGTATCTAAAGGGAGGTAGTTTTAGAGAATTTCCCAGTAAAGTTACTAGTAAGACCAAAATGGTTGTCATTGCCACCAGCATATCAGGTAGCTGTGGTCATTTGATATGTCCTGCTACCAAAACTATAGATGTACATCCACCATGTCAGAAGCACAATAAATCCACAGCTTTCTGAAAGAATGCCTTAACTATAGCTAACATACCTGTCTGCCTTAAAAAGCCAAAGATACAGCCGGGCATAGTGGCGCATGCCTGTAATCCCAGCACTTGGGAGGCAGAGGCAGGTGGATTTCTGAGTTCGAGGCCAGCCTGGTCTACAGAGCGAGTTCCAGGACAGCCAGGACTACAAAGAGAAACCCTGTCTCGAAAACCAAACCAAAACAAAACAAAACAAAAAAGCCAAAGATACTGTAAAAATAAACAAATATCACCCAGAAAACCAGAAACCATCTGCCTTAGTTAGGGTTTCTATTGCTGTGATGAGACACCATGACCAAGACAACTCTCATAAAGGAAAAGATTTCATTGGGGCTGGCTTGCAGTTTCAGAGGTTCGGTCCTTATGGTCATGGTAGGAAGCAAAGTGACCTGGAGGCAGACACGGTGCTGGAGGAGCCTAGAGTCCAGCAACTTGATCTGCAGCCAGCAGCAGGAGACCAGGTGCCACACTAAGCGTAGCTTAAGCATCTATGAGACCTCAAAGCCCCACCCCCATGGTGACACATTTCCTCCAACAAGGCCACACCTACCCCTACAAGGCCACACCTCCTAATACTGCCCGTGTCTTTGGGCCAAGCACTCATACACACGAATTTATGGGGGCCATTCTTATTCGAGCCACACGACCCTCTATCTACTCGAGGCTGCTACTAGCAGGGAGAGGAGTCATCACTCGCATTTGGAAGGTTCAG
The DNA here is from genome assembly GCA_964023405.1 of Apodemus agrarius. NCBI lineage: Eukaryota > Metazoa > Chordata > Mammalia > Rodentia > Muridae > Apodemus > Apodemus agrarius. Next base: position 22,324,100 of record OZ030017.1, read on the forward strand.
AGGCAGGTAGAGAAGAGGGACACTTCACAGTTGGTGGGAGTGCTTTTGTGCTCTCTGTCAGGAGATTAACATTTGTCCATCCCCCAACCCAGAGCTGCCCTTAACCTTTATGTTAAAACCTTAATCTTAAAGTGGTGGTGTCTGAAGGTTGAGCCTGTAGGAAGCAATCAGACCCTGGTGATAGAGCCATCACGAATGGGTACCATTGCTAGAATCTGGGGGCTGCAGGGGAGGGGGCCGTTGGGCACCGCTGGGCAGACCCTTTCCCAGACCTCATTGGAACTCAGGGGTGCCACACTCTGCCCCAAGGCTTCCCGCCCCTGGAACTTAGAGAAATAAATGGATATCGCGTATAAACCACACAGAGAGAACAGTCCTTGGTCAGAGCACGGTGGACTAAAACTGATGAATTGCCGGTCTGGGAAGCTGGAGGCGCTAACCGGAAGTGCCTGGGACACTGTCTCGGGGAACATATTTCACTTTCCCTGGTCGGTCCTGACTTGGAAGCAGAGTCCAAACCTTGAAGGAATGCTATTTTCAGCTGAGTCCTGGCTTTCTTGTGCCCATTAAAGCAGCAAAGCTGGTTTGACTCTTCTGTTGCTTGCTGCAAAGGTTGTAGGTCGACGTTCTGTGGCCGTATATACGGTCCAGCCGTGGCCTGTTTTTATACACTGTACCTTAACAACCACCAGAAAATAAAGCATACAGTTACAACCTAGATTTTCACCTTTGAGCTACTCAGCCTTCTGGTTTGTTTTCTTGATTTTTTTTTAAAAATATTATTGTTGGTTTTTGTTTGGGGGCTTTGGGGGTTATTAGTTTTCTTAGCTTTTTTGAGACAGGGCAGTACTATATTATAGCTCAGGCTGGCTTTGAACTCCCAACTGTCCTGTCTCAGCCTCCTGACTGCTGGGTTACTGTCATGGCCCCCACCCCATGCCTAGCTCCGTCGACCTGCTTTGATTACTCTTTTCTTTATCTCAGAGGACACCTACCCCCACCCCACCCCACCCCACCCTGAACCCACAAAGCACACTCAGGGCCCTCCCCATTGAGTCTGTTTCTCCGGGGACTTTTATATTTCCTCTGCTTCTTTCTTGCTATGACTTCTGTCACTCAGTCTTTATGTTTCCGTGGCTGCTCATAACAATTTTATTCTTTCTCTGTAGTGAGTGGATGCTGGGCCTATAACGTCACTCACCAAAGCAGCAATTTCCAAGAGGGTTCTTCTCCTCTACCCCCGGGGCTGTGTTCTAAAACTCCCTCTCAGGAGACAGATGTCTGAGGCTAGAGATTGCACTGTTCATACCTATGATTAAATTTAACTTCTAAATTAGGCCCAGTAAGAAAGTAGCAAATAGCCGGGCAGGGGTGGCGCACGCCTGTAATCCCAGCACTTGGGAGGCAGAGGCAGGCGGATTTCTGAGTTTGAGGCCAGCCTGGTCTACAGAGTGAGTTCCAGGACAGCCAGGGCTATACAGAGAAACCCTGTCTCGGAAGAAAAAAGAAAGAAAGAAAGAAAGAAAGAAAGAAAGAAAGAAAGAAAGAAAGAAGGAAGGAAGGAAGGAAGGAAGGAAAGAAAGAAAGTAGCAAATAATGATGAAATACCACGATTAATGTATTCTCACATAGATTCTGTGAATGTGGCCCCTCGGATCTCATTGTCTCCTCGCCCTCACTTATAAAGGATGTCCTATGATGCCTCTCTGCCGTGTCCCAGTCGCCGGCATCACTGCTCTTACACTTTGGCACCACTGCTCAGTAAGACGGAGTTAAACACAAGCACTGTGATACCTTCGGTTGACCTTACAAACAAGACGGCTAGGTGGCTGAAGGGCAGGTAGGGCATCCTGAGTGGATACCCCGGACAGCGAGGGCAGTCTGTCTGGGATGGACGAAGCGAGGCGGCGTAAGATTTCATCACGCTCCTCCACGCATGCAATTAAAAACTTGAGAGTTATTCATTTCAATGGAATTATCCATTTGGACATTTGACCTCAGATAACTAAAATCATCGGGGTGGGTGGGACAGTGGTGAGGGCAGTGAGGGCGGGGTGATGGGCGTGGGGGAAACATTGATAAGAGAGGCCTGCTGTACAGAGCAGACTAGACCAGTACCCAGGACTACTGGGAAAAATAAAGAAATACACTTATCACAGAAGTAGACAGCAATACGTAGGAACCCTCCTGGTCATAAATGTAGCTTCCGTTTCTCAGCACAGGGATGCTCTCGCTCCCCATATCCCTTCAGAAATGTCGGCGCACCAGGCACGCCAGCCTTTCCCTTTGTCCTACAGTACCTACGCTTGACACGCCTCTGTGTAAACAAAGTTGCGCTGCATTTATTTACTCATGCACACACCACAGCACACATATCTGTTTGTTTAGATGCACACACCACAGCACACATCTGGAAGCCAGAAGACAATTTCCAGGACTTGGCTCCCTCCTTCTACCATGTGGCTTCCTGGAACTCAAACTCAGCTCCTCAGGCTGGGCGGTGCTTTTGCCCTGAGCCATCTCCCTGGCCTCTTCCCATTCCTCCTACACGCCTACTCTCCTTCCCTCACCCCACTCCTAGGGTGCAGACACTTAAAATACTGCAGTCATCCAGCCCCTGTCAGCTCTTCTCAGACCAAATACAAGGCTGTATCATTATTTTTTTCTTTTCTTTCTTTCTTTCTTTCTTTCTTTTCTTTTTTTTTTTTTTTTTTTTTTTTTTGGATTTGGTTTTTTCGAGACAGGGTTTCTCTGTGTAGCCCTGGCTGTCCTGGAACTCACTCTGTAGACCAGGCTGGCCTCGAACTCAGAAATCTGCCTGCCTCTGCCTCCCAAGTGCTGGGATTACAGGCGATTACAGGTGGTGGTGCCACCACCACCCGGCGGTTGTATCATTCTTGATCAAAAAGCTTCGTCCATGCATTTGCTTAATGAATTGAAAAAAAAAAAAAAGGAAGGAAGAAAGGTGTTGGTCTGGTCTGAGCTGGACCAAGTGAGGAAAAGAGGGGGTAGCTGGGACACTAGGAGACCAAGAGGCCAGGAGGCCACAGAAAACATCAGCATAGCCAAAGTGGAGGATTACACAGGGACGGGCAGCCCAGCCCCTGGGCTGGAGAAGTTTAGGGTAGGGTGGGTTACACGGACCATACCCTATAATAGGTAGGGACTGAGGGATTCCAGGAGAACCTGGCAACTGAATCCACGTTGACATATTAAATAGACACATCAGCTGGCAGTCTGTCTTCCTGTCTGGGACCTAACATGCCAGCCTTTTTGTTGATAAGAAATGACAAGGGTAACAATCTTTTCTACGACTACTTCCTGCTGTTGGCTGGAGCATTGTTGTTGGGGAGCCAAGAAAACTGGAATTCTGGCCAAGGAGGAGGGGGGAGGGGATGTCTGGGGTTGGGGGGGAGGTCGTGCAGGCTGTTTTGCTTGCTGACCAGACGCTGTGAGATCATCTGAGGCTAGGGACCGGCAGGCTTTTGAGGCTGAACCAGCCTGAAGCTAGTCACTCTAGAGCTGTCTGGGTTGCAAATTCTGAGGAAATTAAATATCTGGGGCTGGGGAGCTGCTGAAGAAAACAGATGATTTGAAATCTGCTGGGACAGAGACAGGGACAGAAGATAAAGTTAAGGAGTTTAAGGAAAAACTTTCATTTTGGGTGTATACTTGAAACTTCCAGGCCCCCAGTCCTGGTAGCCTCAACAGGGAGACCCAAGACCAGGAGAGAGAGCCCACCCTCAGGAAGAGGCAGGTGGGGGTTCTCCAGTACTTTTCTGGAGTCCCTTTGACCTCTTAGAGACGTTGATGCAAGTTAACACCCTGAAACTTACATGAAAATTTTTTTAACTTTACAGATATTAAAAATTTTTTAGATATGTTAGCATTACCACCGTTTGTAATCTGTACTGAAATCCACCATGTAGAAAGAGCAGTAGACTTACTATGCCTTTGAGTCATAGTAAAAGCTTGGGAACCCAAAAATGATTTAGGGTTAAAAGCCTCTGGGAGTTTATCTCCTTTCCAACTCTGGGCAAGGTAAGCTGTCTTTCTCAGCCAGAGACCTAGTCGCTCTAGGAAAGTGAAGCCCGAGGCCTGATTTTTTGCTTAGGAAGAGAAGGCAGCTGTAGCCTTTGGGGAGGAGCTGGTATGCTTGCTGCTGTTAAAGCTACAGTTAGTCAGTCAGGCAATATCAGAGATCTGAGAAGGATACATAGTAGCTGGAGATATCATGCAAAGGGCATATGTGTCGATCAAAATAACAGACTTACCCACTGCCGACAGGGCTGTCGTAGACTCCCGTGGTCTCCATGGCTTCATCAGGGCCAGTGATCAGACTCCGGCCCCCAAACAGGACAGCAACAGTCTTTGGCTGCCAGACCCGGGTCTGAGAGATTTCGTGTGACCCCCAAAGTACCCACAGTTTGCGCAGAGCCCCGGAGGCAGTTGAGGCATGGGGCAGTGGTTTCCCCCGGTGGCTACTGTTACCACCATTCCGGTATCATGCCCCATCTGTCTACTTTGGAGACCTCAGGTTCCCTCCAGAATTGGTCATGTCTGTCTTATTACAGAACCTTTTTTATTAAACACGGAGAATGCCGCAGCCAGCAGATTCCTGAAAGCTTTGAGGACCGTCTATCACATGTACCTGAGCTGGTCACTTGCTTTAGGCTCAGCCTTGAAAGCAGGAACAGAAGGCCATATCGAGCTTGTCACTAAATGAATCACACAACAGTTTGCAAGTTAGTAGCTTTTATAAGGTGAGGATTTTACTGCTTTATCCATGTTAAGTTTGAGACTTGAAAGTTTTAGTTGAAGATTTAATTGAAGAGTCTCTAGCATCAAAATACAACTTTAAACCATAAAAAATAGAGAGGCTGGGAACTTTCTTGTTCCTTTTATAGTATCATTACAGAATATCCATTTGTTTGTTTTTTAATGACTCAGTTTATCCAAATAAGCTAAAGCTTAGCAAAGTGAGCAAAGATAAAGAAGCTAGACAAATATTATGGCAAACCTGAATAGACCTTAGTTTATAAACCTTACTTATCAAATATATATATATATATGATATATGATATATGTATATATACATATATCTTGTTTTTTATTTTTAAATTTCTAAAAGCCTGGTGTTGAACAGAGTTAACAAAGACATACATAGTTTTATATGTGTATATATATGTATATACATATATATATATATATATATATATATATATATTTGGTTTTTCGAGACAGGGTTTCTCTGTATAGCCCTGGCTGTCCTGGAACTCACTTTGTAGACCAGGCTGGTCTCGAACTCAGAAATCCACCAGCCTCTGCCTCCCAAGTGCAGGGATTAAAGGCGTGCACCACCACTGCCCAGCTAGCCATATATTTTTGTTAGGTTTTTGTAACCTGAGTATGCCTTCATATAACCTTAGGAATTCATCATCATATAAAAATACTAATCCAACATATTTTAAAAACCCAATGATGCTTTTTTAGTTTAAAAGGAGACACAGTGATAAACCACGGGCTGAGCAGGACTGAGTCGCTGTCAGAAAGTGTTGTCTCATAGGTGCTACTTCAGATGCTTTATAACACATGGCCTGCCTCAGATGGTAGTGAAGTCATATGGTGTGAACCCTCTTCTACCTCACTAAAGATGGCTGCCAGCCCTAGGACTGTTATTTTAAAACATCTATTTTTTTGATAAATCTATTTTTAAATTATCTATTTTTAAGCAAGAGTTGAATCAAAGTTAAATATACAGTATATTCTAAACAAGACTTGAACCACTTATGTAGTAAGTTATAGCAAATTAAGATTTCCCATGTATAGATTTTTAATTATAAGCCTTTTGTTATAAACTTTAAGCCAATTTTTCTGTTACAGATTTTATAGACTTTTAACTATTCCCAGTGAATCTACAAATCTTGAGGCAGAGTTTACAGCACAGTCTTAAAAGATGTTTTTGAGAGCAGCGTGCAGAGAAATCTCAGAGATAAAAGATTCCTGAGAGCAGGAAAGTAGAAAAACCTTAGAGATAAGAGAGTTTTGAAAGTACAGAGCAGAGCAAGTCTAGATAGAAGAGATTTTGGATCATCATCTGTCTATGCAGTGGCACGGGTTGTCACCTTACGAGAGAATCTGAAAAATCAAATGTGCCGGGCTTTGGCCATTGATCTGTACTGAGGCCAAGAAGTCGTAGTCCAAGGAGGAGAGAGACAGGGTGGAAAAATGGAACTCCAAGGGAAGGAATTCCCATAGGCTCCAAGGGGAGCTGAGAGAGAGCACGTGACCCAGTGGGCTCAGCTGAGAGACCACTGTGGGAAGAGCCCTGAGGGAGCAGAGCAGACAAAAGAACGAGGGCACAGGAGGCAGTAAGTGTCTTTAGCAGAGAGACCCAGACTAGTTGGGCAGAACGGAGAGATCCTAGACAAGTGTCACCTTGGGAGGTGCATGTCTTAGTAAGGGCTTCTATTGCTATGACAAAAATACCGTGACCAAAAAAGCAAGTTGGTGAGGAAAAGGTTTATTCGGCTTACACTTCACAGTCTGTCATTGGAGGAGGTCAAGACAGGAACTCAGGCAAGACTGAAACCTAGAGGCAGGAGCTAATGCAGAGGCCATGGAGGGGTATCATTTATTGACTTGCTTCCCCTGGCTTGCTCAGCCTGTGTTCTTATAGACCAGCAGCCTAGGAATGGCACCGCCCACAAGGGGCCCTCCCCCATCAATCACTGAGAAAATTCCTTACAGCTGGATCTCATGGAGGCGTTTCCTCAACTGAGGCTCCTTCCTCTCTAATGACTCTAGCTTAAGTCAAATTGATGCACAAACACATCGCTATTAAGCCACACCCCTTCCTTTCTTATTCATCCCCAAGGTCTCACATTAAAGAACTTAAGTAACTTTGAAAACACCACAGTCTTTACAAACTCAAACACATCAAAGTTTCAGTCACTCTAAGATAGCCAATCCGACATCTTTTAAAGTTTTAAAGTCTCTCAAGCATGGACTCTAGTACAATAAAAAAAACCAAATACTTTCTTAACTTCAAGAGGGGAAAAAAAACAGGGCACAGTCACCATCAAATCAAAATCAAACTCCAATTGTCCACCGTCTGGGATCCACTCCCGATCTTCTGGACTCCTCCAAAGGGCTTGGGTCACTTCTGCTCTGGACTCTGTAGCACACAGCTTGTCTTCTAGGCTCCTGCTGACTCGTTCCTCTTCTGCCGCTGTTATTTGAGGTCATCTCATGGCACCGGCATCTCCGAAACGCTGGGGTCTTCTGCTGCACCTGGGCGGGACTTTCACTAGTAGCCTCTCCTAGGCTCTTTTCGCGGTGCCAAGCCTTAACTTCATCTCATGATCCCTTCAGCCCTGGCCCTTCCACTGCCACTGAGGCTGCACCTTCACCAGTGATGTCTCCTGGCCTCTCCCAGTACCAAGCCTCCTCGGCTGCTGTCAAAATCAGTACCGCCTGGATGACTCACACACAGTACCAAGTCTAGCTGCAGCACGAGGTACAACTTTGGCTACCTCTGAAAATACCCAGAAAACACTTCCCAGATTTCACCTCAGTGATGCTGATCTCTTCTTAACCACCACCAATTTCTTAGCTCCAGCTAACCAGCATCAGTTGTCCTAGTAACTTAGAAGTTTCACTTCAGTGTCTCTGGTCTGTTGTCTGGGATTCTTCAGTCCCAGCTGACCAGAACCAACCACAGAATCTTAAATCAAAATAGCAAACAGTCCCAATAGAATTTTTAATCTTCCCTCTGAAATTTCAATTCCTTCTTCTGCACTGCTCTCAACATTTTTTTTTTTTTTTTTTTTTTTTTTTTGGTTTTTGTCTTAGTCATGATTTCTCTTGTTGAGATGAAATATCATGACCAAAAAGCAAGTAGGGGAGAAAAAGGGTTATTCTGCTTACACATTTGTCTTAGTCAGGGTTTCTATTCCTGCACAAACATCATGACCAAGAAGCAAGTTGGGGAGGAAAGGGTTTATTGAGCTTACACTTCCACACAGCTGTTCATTACCAAAGGAAGTCAGGACTGGAACTCAAGCAGGTCAGGAAGCAGGAGCTGATGCAGAGGCCATGGAGGGATGTTCCTTACTGGCTTGCTTCCCCTGGCTTGCTCAGCCTGCTCTCTTATAGAACCCAAGAATACCAGCCCAGAGATGGCACCACCCACAAGGGGCCCTCCTTCACTTGATCACTAATTGAGAAAATGCCCCACAGCTGGATCTCATAGAGGCACTTCCCCAAGTGAAGCTCCTTTTCCTATGATAACTCCAGCCTGTGTCAAGTTGACACACCAAACTAGCCAGTACACACATTGTAGTCCATCACTGGAAGAAGTGAGGACAGGTTGTCTCTCTCCTTGTCTACGCAGAAGTGTCTCTCCAGCTCCGAGAGCCTTCTACACTCTACTGACTGGTTATGTGTGTTTCAGCACGAGATGAATGAAACAAAAGTAAAAAAGGACAAAAGAAAAAAAAGGACATAACTGCTCTGAGGTTTGGTGCTGGAGACGGTTTATTGTAGATATGAGGGAGAGCATAGCCTGAGGCAGGGACGTCAGGGGAGAGTCCAAAGTGAGCATGACCTTGAACTGGGCCATGTGAGTAGAGGGGCCATGAGAGAAGGGAGAGCCAGAAGACTGAGGGGCCTGGAGGCCAAAAACGGCCCAGCATAGCGAGGTGGCTGGATGGTACAGGGAAGGGTGGCTGAGAGAAGGGCAGCCCAGCCTCTAGCTGGGAGAGTTTAGGTAGGAACTGAGGGATGCTGGGAGAACCTGGCAGCCAGCTCAATTGTTAATGGACATCTCAGCTGTTTGTTCCTGCTTCGAGGCCTACCACTCAAGACAAGATCCTGGGCTCTAGACTTAGGACATTCCCCAAGAAGTTGCAGTTGCCTAATTTTTGTTGTTGTTTTTTTTTTCTCTTTTGTTTGTTTTAGATGCTCTCTACATAATACAGAGTTGTACAAAAAACTTTGAGAAGGGGCTGGAGAGATGGCTCAACAGTTAAGAGCACTGACTGCTCTTCCGAAGGTCCTGAGTTCAAATCCTAGCAACCACATGATGGACCTTGAGGTTTTAGCCCGGCCCCTCTTCCTGTATGTTCTCTGCTTCCTTTTCCAGGATTTGTGGAAGGCCTTTGATTACTCTCCTGTAACCACAGAGACACCTGCCACCATCCCTTCCCCTCGCTGTGCCCCCTTAAACAGTAAGCCAAGATAACCCCTCCCCTCTGAAGGTCACTTCTGCAGGTGTTCATTACAGAAGTGAGAGAAGAGACTAACACAGAGAACTACAGTGTTACATTATTACACACTAAACTATCCCTCCATGTTAAAATCAAATTACAGTCTTGTTAGAGAAAGCCCTGTCGCTTAAGATTAAGTTCACTTACAACAATCAATAAAAAAATATAATGTAATGGTGACTTAAATAAGAAAAACAAGCCGGGCTGTGCTGGCACATGCCTGTAATCCCAGCACTCTGGGAGGCAGAGGCAGGTGGATTTCTGAGTTCAAGGCCAGCCTGGTCTACAGAGTGAGTTCCAGGACAGCCAGGGCTATACAGAGAAACCCTTTCTCAAAGAGAGAGAGAGAGAGAGAGAGAGAGAGAGAGAGAGAGAGAGAGAGAAATATAAGCTTATTAATATGTATGCCTCATATAGATATAAGAAAAACCTCAGGAAAAAAATATTAACTCTCACACTGGCCAAGTAGTTTGACTGCAGATCTCCACCTCTTCCTCCAGTTCCAATCCACCTGCCTCACCCTCAGCTCTGCGGTCACCCTCTGTTCCCATATCCACCCATCACACTCATCCTGTTTTCCCAGTCCCTAACTCCAGCAGGCATCCCCTGGAGCCAGCAGCCACACCTTGAGAGAAACAAGTAGCTAATCAGGTAGAACCTTCAGCTCTTCGCTCCCGTCCATATCCAACCCTCAAGTCTCATCCCCAGCTCTGTAACAGACTACCTGTCATGGCCTCTCCTCACTCTCTACCCCGACCAATCCCCAGAGGACTGAGCAAATCCTGAAGGAGCCCTGTTTTCCTCCCACCTGTGGACCCTGTCAGACTCCCCCAACACCAATGGTCTCAAATCCCCAGTAATAAGACAGACCAACAGAATGGATGCAAGAACAGAATCCATCCTCTCCTTCATCCATGAAACACACCTTAACACCAAAGATAGACATCACCTCAGGGTAAACGGATGAAAAGAGATATTCCAAGCAAATGGACCTAAGAAACAAGCTGGGGTAGCCATTTTACTATCTGACAAAATAGACTTCAAACCAAAACTAATCACAAGAGACAGAGAAGGACACTACATACTTGTCAAAGGAAAATCCACCAAAGACATTTTAATTCTGAACACCTAGGCACCAAACACAAGGGCAGTCAAGTTTGTAAAAGAAACACTAATACAGTTTAAATCACATACTCACCCTCACACACTGATATTGGGAAACATCAGTACCCACACTCACCAATGGACAGGTCATTCAGACAAACTAAACAGAAATGCTGGCACTAACTTAAGTTATAAACCAAGTGGATTTTATAGATATTTACAGAACATCTCACGGAAGCACAAAAGAATAGACCTTCTCAGCGCCGCATGGAACTTTCTCCAAAATTAAGCACATACTCAAGCACAATTCAAGTCTCAACAGGTACAAGAAGACTGAAATAACAACCTGCATCCTGTTGGAGATTGGTTCTAATGCTTTGATTCAGTTGGGAATCTGAGTGTCAAAATGCTAAGGGCTCTTATCTCCAATTAGTTGTTGATTGGCCAATAAAGATGCCAGTGGCTAGTTGTTGAGCAAAGGGAGACAGGGTGGGGGGTGGGGTGGGGCTAGGATGAAACGGGGAGGAGAAGGAGAAATCGCCATGAAACCAAGGGTTACAGATAGGAGCTGCAGGAGATAAAGCCAACCAGCCCTGTGAGATTTCAGGTAAGTGGCCACTGGCCACCTCCCCGATTGGACCCAGGGTATCAGGCAGAGGATTAGACATGCCCAGCCATTGAGCTAAACAGCATATTAAAAATAAGCTAATGTGGGTGTGTGGGTGTGTGTGTCTTTTATTCACAGATCCAAAAATTCCCTGGGCGAGTGGCTGGAAGCTCCACCCACCAGGGACATAAAGTGGAGTAGCAAACAACCTCCTGTTACAGCATCCTATCCGACTAAAGCTGGATATCAACAGCAACGAGCTTACAAATGCATAGAAATCTAACAGCTCACTACTGAATGAAAAATGAGTCCAGACAGAAATCAAGAAGAAAGACTTTCTAGAATTGAATGAAAATTGGAGGGCTCTCATCAGCCTGAGCATGGCCACCATGACACAGGCAGGTCTTACCCTCCCCTCTCTCCCTCCCCCCCCCCTTGCTAAATCTTTGGATTCCCTTATTTAGGCATTTCCACATTCCTAAAGCTAGCCACCCAGCTCTGTTCCCTTATTTGGGCACTTCCTTAAGCCTGACTCATTCCTAAGGCCCATCACCAAGACCCAACTGTCAAAATATGACGGTCTTGCAGTCACAGATCCCTGCCCAATGCTACCCTGACTAGCATGCCCAATCAGAACTTACCAACTCACCCTAGCTCATTCTAACACAGACTTCCTCTTTTTCCTTTAAAAATCACTCCTACAAAGCTAGTTACTGCTCTGTCTGCCTGATTGAGATTCAGCCACCTTGTCTCTTTGACCTGCTTAGTAAACAATCTCCTGGTGTTTGGGTGTGATCTGGGTCTGATCCAGGGTCTAGAGGAGAATACCCCATGGAGTGTGGGTCCCTTCAAAAATGAATATACAACATACTCAGACTTATGGGACATGATGAAAGTGTTTCTAAGAGGCAAGCTCATAGCACTGTCTACATAAAATAAATAAAAACAAAACCTGGAGGGACCTCATACTAGTAACTTAGCACACCTGAAAGCTCTAGAGAAAAAGAAGGGAAGGAAGGAAGGAAGGAAGGAAGGAAGGAAGGAAGAAAGAAATCATATGCCTAAGGAGTGGATGGCATATCACTATCAATAAAATAGAAACAAGCAAATAACAACAAAAATACAAAGAATCAATGAAACAAAGGCTACAGAAAATTGGTAAGAATCACAAACCTATATTCAAATTAACAAAATTAGAAATGAAAAGGGAAACATAGCAACAGGAGGAAATCCAGAGAATCATAAGGACACATTTAAAAAACAAAAAACAAAAACAAAAACAAAAAAACGTGTACTCCACCAAACTGGAAAGTCTAAAAGAAATGGATAATTTTCTCAATAAATACCACTTACCATAAATCAAAATCAGATAAACAACCGAAATAGAGTTGTAACCCTTAGTGAAATAGAAGCATTGAAAGTCTCCCAAACAAAAAACAAAAACAAAACCCAATCAGTGCTAAATGGTTTTAGCACATAATTCTACCAGACTTTCAAAGAAGTTAATGTCAATAGTTCTCAAATTATCCCACAAAATAGAAACAGAAGGGATACTATACAATTTGTTTTATGAGGTCACTGTTACTCTTATAAAAGCTCATAATGACCCAACAAGGAAAGAGAATTACAGACTCATTTTCTTTTCTTTGTTTTGTTTTGATTTTATTTATTTATTTATTTATTTATTTGTTTTGTTTTTTTTGAGACAGGGTTTCTCTGTGTAGCCCTGGCTATCCTGGAACTCACTCTGTAGACCAGGCTAGCCTCGAACTCAGAAATCACCTGCCTCTGCCTCCCAAGTGTGGGATTAAAGGCATGTGCCACCGCTGCCCGGCTGTTTTTGTTTTGATTTGTTTGTTCGTTTTTTGATTTTGAGACGGTTTCTCTGTATAGTCCTGACTGTTCTGGAACTCACTCTGTAGACCAGGCTAGCCTCAAACTCAGAAATCCACCCACCTCTGCCTCCCAAGTGCTGGGATTAAAGGCATGCGCCACCACCGCCCAGCAAATAAATAAATTAAAAAAAAAAAAAAAGATCAGCTACCATGATCAAGCAGGTTTCATCTGAGAGATACAAGGATGGTTCAATAATATATAAATCGATAAATGCAATCTACCATATAAACAAAATGAAGGACAAAACCACATGATTATCTCATTGGGGGCAGAAAAGGCCTTTGACAAACCCCAACACCCTTGCACGATAAATTTCCTGGTGAGATTAGAGATAAAAAGGGACTCCTCTACTAATAAAGGCAGTTTACAGTGAGCCCATAGCCAACATCAGTGTAGATGGAGAGAAGCTCAAAACAATTCTATTAAAATCAGGAGCAAGACAAGGTCACCTACTTTCTCCATACCTATTCGATAGAGTACTTGAAGTCTTAGTCAAAACAATAAGACAGCTAAAGAAGATCAAGGGGATACAATTTAAAAAAAAAGTTTTATTTGCAGATAATATCATAGTATGCGTAAGTGACCCTAAAAATTCCACCAAGAAACCCCTACAGCTGATAAACACTTTCCTAAAAAAGTAGTAGCTGGTTTTCATATTAACCGATAAATAGAGAAAAGAAATCAGGGAAACAACACTTTTCACAATTGCCTCAAGTAATACAGAATATCTTGGAGTAACTCTAACCAAGCAACTGAAAGGCTTGTATGATAAAGACTTTAAGACACTGAAAGAAAGAAATTGAGGAAGATATCAGAAGATGAAAAGCTCTCCCATGCTTATGGCTCAGTAGGATTAGTATAGTAAAAAATGGCCATTCTTGAGCCCGGAGAGATGTCTCAGCAGTTAAGAGCACTGACTGCTCTTCTAGAGGTCCTGAGTTCAATTCCCAGCAACCACATGGTGGCTCAAAAACCATCTGTAATGGGACCCGAAGCCTTCTTCTGTTGTGCCTGAAGACAGATATAGTGTACTTACATAAATAAAATAAATCTTTTTTAAAAAAAATGGCCTAAGTGAGCTAACCCAATCACAAAAGAATACACACGAAATGCAATCACTGATAAGTGGATATTAATGAGCCCAGAAGCCCTAAATACTCAAGGCACAATTAGCAAGTCAAATGAGTCTCAAGAAGAAAAAAAGGAGAGGACCCTGGGCCTGTAAAGATTGGATCCAGTATTGTAGACCCAGAACAGAGAAATCGTGGGGGGGGGGGGGAAGAGTGGGGAATAGCATGGGGGGGGAGAGGAATTATGGGACATATGGTGGGGGGTAACTGGGAAAGGGGAAAGCCTTTGGATTGTAAACAAAGAATATAGAAAATAAAAAAAAATGGCCATTCTACCAAAAGCAATCTACAGATTCAATGTAATCTCCATCTAAATTCCAGACAATACTTTACAGATCTTAAAAGGGCAATTTTCAGCTTCATATGGAAATACAAAAAAACTCAGCATAGCTAAAAAAAAATCTTGAATAATAAAAGAACCATTGGAAGTATAAAAACAGCATAGTATTGGCACAAAAACAGACACATTGATCAATAGAATCAAACTGAAGACCCAGACATATACGAAAGCCATCTAGACGAAATTTCCAAGTAATGGGGAGAAAGCGTCCCCAAAAAATTAAACTTGCAGAGCTGGGAACGGGTTACTTCTAGTGAGCTGTTGGCCAAAGGGGTCCCCTGGGAGCCCCCAAACAACCGAGGATGCTGCCGAGACTATAGATTGCTCGCCGTAAACTGACGGCTCGGTCCGGTCGCTGAAGGCAACAGCCATACACCTCACTGAACCCAGAGAAGCTGAGCTGTCGCCTACAGAGAGCCACCCGTGTTTTAGCATCCTTGGCAGAATAAGGTACTCTTCAGGATATCACAAGAGAAACACACACCAGTCCAGCCCTGAACCCTACGACCTACAGTGGTGATCTGCCTACAATACACACTAAGGCAACATTGGCACAAGGCTTGTGGGAATGATGCAAGTTCCACTCCACAAGATAGAATCCATACCCAACACCGCTTGGGTGGCCACGAACCCGAGACTAGAAAGCCCAGCGACCTAGGTTAAAACCAAATACTATCATTCTACTAAAAGAGCAGAGCAATAAAACGGTGTTCTGCTACACTTGTAGACCAATGCCTGGCTCAGCTATCGTCAGAGAAGCAAATATCGAGACCCCGCAGTCAGACAATATCCAGAGAGTGAGAGACCTTAAAACACTCAGCCCTAAAAACGGTTCTCTCCGTCAAATCCCTCTCCCTAGGGCTCAGAGAACCCTTCAGAAGAGGAGGCAGAAGGAGTGGATGGAGGACACCAGGACGACAAGACCCCTAAATCGATATGATCGATACATGAAGGAACTCGCAGCAACTGAGGCGGCGTCCCAGGGCCTGCACAGGTCGGCACCGGATGGGGTCCTGGAGCTGAAAGAAGAAATGGACACACCCCAGCACCTAACACAGAAGAGTCCAACTGAGAACCACTTGCAAATGAAAATGTAGTTTTCTCCAAGGGAGTCTCACTGGGGAAAGAAACCACTCGTAAGGGTCCACTGCATGTCCAGCAGCAGATGGCCAAGAGAGAATGAACTTGATAGCATCTTCAGAGGTCCCTTTTCCCATCATGTCATGCCGGGGCTGCTGCTGCTTCTCCTCCTCCTCTTCCTCCTCCTCTTCCTCCTCCTCCTCCTCCTCCTCCTCCTCCTCCTTCTCCCTCTCCTCCTCCTCCCTTTCCTCCTCTTCCTTTTCCTTCTCCTTCTTCTTCTTTTAGTCTTATTTTTTCATTTTCATTTTATTTTACTTGCTTATTTTTCCTCTATTTTTTTCTACACGACCATTGGGTATATATTGTGCCTTTCTTGAGAAGATTGTATCTTTAAAAAGCAGAAGGACCTTCAATGCTCACAGCACATGTGTGCAAATATAGGTCTTTTTCTTTGCACTTCATAGTTCCACATGCATATGGTAAAGAAAAGAAAAAGACTGGCAATCCTTCTCCACCACACTAACAATAATTACTCTGGTTGTTGGGGTTGCAATCACATTTTCTTTTCACTTTTGGGCCTATATGCTTTTCCCAAGTCTTCCGAAACAAGTTTATATTAGTTTTATGAAAAATTGTGTTTTTTAAGCAATACGGTGAGAACAACAAACAAAACCATTATTTTCGTTACAAAATAATTTTTTTTTTACTATTCACACGCAAATCCCTTCACGTCCTCTCAGCCTCTTTCACCACCACCACCACCACCCCCCAGTTCCCGCTGATAGACTTAGGAGAAAAAACAGGTTTGTAAACAGCTATAATTTAGGCCTAAAGTATGTATTTCGAAGAGGCCAACAGACAAAGATGAAATAAGAAGCGACTGCCAACTAATGGACAATCGATCCTTAGGTCCAAAATGTGGGTGACGCCTGCCCTGGATTTATACCCCGTGTTTCCGGGATTTATACCACGTGTATCTGTTCAGTAACACTCAATCAAATGGCTGGACATTTGGTCAGATTCATGGCCCATGAATTTTAACAGGAGATAAAATTTGATAAAATCTATCAATCTCGATGCTTAGTTTTCCAAAAATATTTATGTCCGCCATTTATCTACATAAAATATTTAAGGGACCATCGACTCAGCCTGAGATCAAATATGTAGGAGATACACGCCCTGCCTTAGGGGAGTGTCCCCGGCTGCACAGAATCTTTCAAAGCATATACTACAGAGAACCTCAGAATGGGCCCTCATCTGGAAGCCGGATTTTTGCAAATAAGCCTTCAACTTATTGTAAACTTAGAAAAGAATCGATTGGTCGAAGATAAAGTGAGGAGATGTGATTATTGGGAGTAGAGACTAGAATAAAAATCCACAGGCAAGATGGAGTTCTCTCCCTCGGGGCTGGAGGAAGGTTAAACTTCTGCTCAGAGCATTCATCAGCCGGGATTTCCTCTTAGGCCCAGACCTGGGAGCCACTTAGTCCACACAGTGTCACTGTCTCTTCTCCTGGGAAGTCATACACCTGCGGCACTGGGAGCTGGATAGGAAATGCTGAGGCCTTGAGGGTCAAGGCTTGATAGGGAACTGGTCTGCAAGAAGTCTGCAAGGTACATCGGCGGGTGGGAGATGGGAGGTGGGAGGGTAGGGGTGGGGAGCGAGGGGTGGGGCTGAGGGGTGAGGGTGGGGAGTGGGGGATGGGAGTAGGGTGCTGACATCGGAAAGAACGCTGAAGTCACCACTTCAGGTCCAGTGACATCAGTGTGAGGCACACCAACTTGGAACGTTGAGCCAACAATACATGAATCTCACCTCTGTACTTACCTGTCACTGTAAAAGAGAGGAGAGAGAGAGAGACAGACAGACAGACAGACAGACAGACACTGCTTTTGTATTCAAGTCATGCTGCGTGGGAAGTGTTCACGTATAGCTGATGGCACAGTGACACTTGCCCAGCTCTAAGGAGGCAGAGCCAGTGGCCCCCACAACTAGACAGATTAGGTTGCCTAACTGAGTTCCAGGCCCTGGAGGAGGTTCACATCTAGGTTATCAAGTCAGTGAAGTGGCCTGGCTTACAGCGAAATCTTGATCATTCCCTTGGAGAACTAGATAGTGGCGTGAGTTGAGTGTGCTTCTCTCTCTCTCTCTCTCTCTCTCTCTCTCTCTCTCTCTCTCTCTCTTTTTCCAGTCCAAGTAGATGTCTGTCATCTAGGCAGAACATATGAAATGACAGCATAAATTCAAGGACTCAAGTAATTTAGTAGTAAGAGAAACGTAACCAACCAGGTAAAAATCTCCCAGAGGAAAAAAAAAAACAAAAACAACAACAAAAACAACTCCCCCTGCCACCCCACCCCACCCCTTGAATATTTTGATAGCATCATGCTATTTCCAAAGCTCTGGGGAAAGAGTTCAGCTTCCAGGTTGGGAGCTACTGGGCACCATTTGCTGATGACGGATGGCAGAAGCAGCAACAGTCTTGATGTCCCTCGAGGGCACATGGAGGAAAGCGAAGAGAACTGGGACTCAGCCGTGTCTGAGATCTGAGTTGCACGTGAGAGAGTTAGCATGTGCGGAGCAGCTGCCTATCATGGACTCCATGCTGCAGCCTTCCCCGTAATACCTCAGGGGCTCTTCTCCTCTGACCGGCTAGTGTTGGGGTATACAGTCTCAAAGAAGTTCTCCCGTTGAGATCACGACCATACACGGGACACACTGCCATTTCACAAAAGGAACATCCAGGAAGGTCAAGTTCCCTGCCCAAGGTCACCCACCCGAATGGTAAAAGAGCCGGTAGGGGAAGAGTGTTTATTTCTTGGGAGAAAGTCCATCCTCCATCCCAGGCTGTCTACCGATCCGTCTGGACTGACCACTTTGCCAGTCTGCAGGAGAGGTCTGAGGCTTGCTCTTACATCAAGTACAAGCTTGGTTGGCACGGAGGCACTTGGCACAGACTCGGCACAGGCAGGAAGGGATCATGAGTTGGAGGGCAGCCTGAACTACAGAGAAAAACTCTGTGCCAGTAAACAGAAAAGCAATATGCTCTGATTCTTGTTGGGTAGCCCAGGCTACCCTTCTCACTCGGTGCTTCAGACTAGGGCCCCACCAGACTAAATGAATCACTGTAACCACCGCTGCTGCTGACCATCCTGGAATGACTTTCTATCTCAAACCTCTTTGGTTTTCCCACCCTTTCACTATCTGCTTTATAGTCCCTAGCTTAGGATCCCTGGGCCCTTTGCTCCATCGCTATATCCCATACACACACAGACGCACGTATGCATGTGCACACATGCTCACACACACACACACACACACACACACACACACATGCAACGGCTTCAACCATAGCCAACAGGATACCATCCTGCTGACGTGCCTCCCCGAGGCTGGAAAGACCTACTGAGGAGTAATGGGGAAGCCCTTTCCTCCCTGAGACATGGACTCGTTCCTCCGTGACCAGGAGCTCCAAGCCTGTACATCTCAGGCTCCAGATTGACAGATACGGCAAAGCAGGCAGGGAGGCTTCTGGAGGTTTGGTCTTTTTTTTTTCTATGTATTGTAATGTTAAATGCTGGCCCCCAAGGACTGACTGGCTGCCCCCAGGGATGAGAGAATCTGCATGTGCACAAACTAACACTATGTGACCTTGCTCCTTAATTTAGAACCGTTGGTTGAATAAAGATGATGTTGGTTGAATAAAGATGCCATCCGCTGGGCAGGAAGAGGATTAGGCAGAGTTGTGGCTCCCTGACTTGACGTCGGAGGCAAGGACCATGAGGAGGAGAGGAGAGAAGGTAAAGGGAGGAGAGATGCCACGTGGTAGGTGAGTCATGGGAACATGGCCACGAGGGCTGGCCAATTAGAGTTAAGAGCTGACCAGATGGAACACGGCCAGTTATAACCCAGAGTCGCTGGCAGGGAGGTAGACATAATAGCATAGCGGGTAGATACCTGCACAGCTCTAGTGCATTAAAGGCTTATTATAAATATAAAAGTTGGTGTGTCTTTTATCTGGGAACTGAATGACCAAAGGCAATGCAGAAACCTGGATTTGAGATTAAATAGTACAGCAAAAGAGGCTCCAGTATCTTCTATGTTAGGGGTATGTTTGTGTGTGCGCACGCATGTACATGTACATACACGTGTATGTAGGGCTGTATATGTGTATGTGTGTCTATAAATATGTGCAAGCCAAAGGTTGACATAAGGTGTCTTCTCCATCACTTTCCACCGTCTTGGTTGAGACACTGAACCCAGAGGGTCCAAATTCCTCTAACTGGCCCCCCAGGGATCCCAAGGGATCCTCCTGTCTCTGTCTCCCCAGCAGTGGGATTATAAACCCATGCCACCACTTGTGTGTTTTTGTAAATCCTGGAGATCTGAAACTCATGCTTGGGAGGCAAGTCCTTTTACCTAAGAAGCCACCTTCCCAGCCCTTATCCGGTTTGTATCCCTTCCTGCTCGCGAGAGCCCTCTAGCAGAGCCTGTTACTGGATGCCTAATGAAATCCCCATGTCAGTCATATCCTACTGTGTGCATCTTCTCAGCGCGAGGGAGTCTCATAACGTCCCAGTCCTTCAGTGGGGAAAGTCTGGCTCTGGCATAGCCAGCCTTGCCTCTCTGAGTTCTTACTCCGCGTTCTAATGCATGTCCGACTCCGCGTACTAATGCATGTCCGACTCCGCGTTCTAATGCATGTCCGACTTTGCTTCTCTGTTGCTGTGATCAGACTCTAACCAAATGCAACCTTGAGGAGGAAATGGTTTAATTGACCTATAGGATACAGCCCATCATTGAGGGGGAAACAAAGTAGACACTCAGGACAGGATCTTGGAGGCAGGAACTGATGCAGAGGCCATGGAAAGATGCTGCTTACTGGCTTGCTTCCCATGGCTTTCTCTGCCTTCTCTCTCTCTCTCTCTCTCTCTCTCTCTCTCTCTCTCTCTCTCTCTTTCTTCTTCTTCTTCTTCTTCTTCTTCTTCTTCTTTTTTGGTTTTTCGAGACAGGGTTTCTCTGTGTAGCCCTGGCTGTCCTGAAACTCACTCTGTAGACCAGACTGGCCTCGAACTCAGAAATCCGCCTGCCTCTGTCTCCCAAGAGCTGGGATTAAAGGTGTGCACCACCACTGCCGGGCTTCTGCCTCCTTTCTTATAGAACCCAGGATCACCTGGCCAGGTGTGGCACTACCTGTCATGGGCGGGGTACTCACACATCAAGCAGCCATCAAGAAAATGCCTCATGGCCCTCTCTGAAGGAGGCAATTCCTCAACCGAAATTCCCCTTTTCTAGGGACTCTAGCTTGTGTCAAGTTGACAAATGCCAACCTGTCCCCACTGCTGCGACACCCGCCTGCAGCCCCAAGCACTTGCTTTTGTGGCAATGGAACATCATGTGCCCTTCCCTGACTCCTGCGTGCCCTTCAGGACGTCTCTTCCCTGGAATGCCAGTCTTGTCCTAGTACCAGTCACAGCTGCCACCACCTCTCTGGGCACGCCTCCTGCCCAGCAGTCGCCACCGTGTGCCAACAACCTGTTTGCCTTCTGTCTCTCCCGCCAGACTTTGAGCTCCTTGAAGGCAGTGGCTACATATTATTCATTTCTGTCCTCGGACCTGGCTCCACCAAAGATAAAAGACGCAGCCATAAATGGCCCTAGGAAGGTGGTGTTACCAGGGCACTTCTTCCTGTGGCCTACCAGGGCCAGCCGAGTGCAAGGGCCATGGCGTGTTTGGGGCTGCAAGGGCGGGGAGTAGTTAAGCAACCAGAGTTATCCCTTGGTCTTAGGAGCGTCACATAATGGATGAAGCTTGTTTTGCAGGAGGCAGTGGGAGTGACGACTTTGAATATGTGCACACTCCCCTACATCCTGATTAAGCCTCACTCCACAGATGGATCTCACACCTATTTCCCTAATAGGTTCTTATGCTAGAAAGCAACAAAGTCCCGGCTCTCTTCCCGCCTCCTGCCCTAACCCACGATCACACTATGCCCACCTGAAACTGGGTAGGCGAGGAGTTAGACACGAGGAGCTGGGGAGCTGCAGCTGGGCCCTGGGGACCTGTTCCCTAGCTAGTCAGGACGCCGCTCTGCTGTTAGACATCCTCTGAGGTACAGTTAGTTGTTTCTGCAACATCAGAGTCTAAGGCGCCAGGGCGTTGTCCACACATGCACTCTAGCCACGGCTCCTCCTCCTCCAAACATTTAACATCCTCGTAACATTGTTTACATTGTGGTTTTTACACCCTAAGTAAAATCACCATGATTAGCCGGGCGGTGGTGGCACATGCCTGTAATCCCACCACTCTGGGAGGCAGAGGCAGGCAGATTTCTGAGTTCGAGGCCAGCCTGGTCTACAGAGTGAGTTCCAGGACAGCCAGGGCTACACAGAGAAACCCTGTCTCGGAAAAAAAACAAACAAACAAACAAACTTCTAAAAAACACAATCAGAACACGCCAAGTTGCTTCCCGTCATGAGGTTTTCCACCACAAATTCTCTGGAGTGTTTGTTTCGCTTAACTTTGCTAAATAAACGGATGAAACTGCATATGTTTCTCGACTGAATTCTCTTCTTCAAGAAGACAAGAAGCAAGGGACCTGGAAACACCTCCACAGCCAACGCGTCTCCGTCCCCAGGCTTTCCCATGCCTCTGTCTGTCAGGAGGATTCTTCAATTCTGCCTGTTCTTGCCCTGCTGGAAGGAGGCCCCCTCTTTGGGGTCAGATGGAAGGACACTGGTGCCCAAACTCTCGAAGGCACAGACTCCAAGACCTCAACACATACACACACACACACACACACACACACACACACACACACACACTACCATACTGTAGTTCTCAAAGCACCAAACTGCTGGCTGGTCCCCTAGCGCCACCTGTTGGTCGAAATCTCCACCTTGCTCCCCTCCAATCTTGCCTCCCAGGTTTCCCTGCTATTCCACCACCACCACTCGCACCCTCTTACTCCCCCACCCCACCCCCCACCCCGGACACTCCAACTCACACACACACACACACACACACACACACACACACACACACACACCAGCTTAGGAAAGGAAACCTTTGAAGACCCTAGGCTCTGGATCCACCCACAGGGGTACGGGTGGGTGTTAGCATTCTAAGCTCCACCCCACAGTTACCTGGCAACAGCCAAGTAGGCCTGATCCACTATAAAAGGGGCTGCTTGCCCCACTGCTCACGCTCTTGGTCTCTTGTCTCTCTCTTGCTCTTTCTCTGCTTCCCTTCCCCCCTCTTTCTCCGCGTACCAGCCTCTCCTCCTCTGCTCTCCTCCTCCTCCTCCTCCTCCTCCTCCTCCTCCTCCTCCTCCTCCTCCTCCTTTTCTTCTTCTCCTCTCTCTCTCTGTCGTCTCTGTCTCTGTCTCTGTCTCTCTCTCTCTGCCTTTCTATGCCTCTACTACCCCCTTAACTCCCCTCCCCATGCCCTGAATAAACTATTCTATACTATATCGTCGCGTGGCTGGTCCCTCAGGGGGAAGGGATGCCTCGGCATGGGCCCGCTGGGGCGCCCCTTCTCCCCACACCTCACCACAGCTCCATAGACCATATTCCCTCTTCTCTTTATCTCTTTATAAACACATCAACGGGACTCCCCGCAGGCAGCAGAGCAGGGATTCGGGTATTAGACCACCTTGTTGAGCAGCCGAGGTCTGGAACCTTCTGGCTTTGTCCTTAGCCAGCCAGCACGGCCTGCTACTCACGCAGAAGGCGGGCCTCTTGTCCGTTGGTGTGCCCTTCAAAGATATCTGAGACCTCCTGAGTAACCTGCCGAGGAGGGAGAAATCGACTCACCTATAGTTTGACTCATCTGAAGCCTGGATGGGGAGGAGCATCATTTTCTGACCCACACTGTCTAGTCCAAACTTGGTTTAGAGCCTCTTTCTGCTTCAGGAAGGAGGTGAGAGGTAAAGACTTAGTTAGTAACCTTAAGGTCAGAAAGATCTTTATTTGGACCATCAGTTTGGGCCAAACAACTTAAAACAATGTGGACAGTTCGGCCTCCCTCCCTCCCTCCAGCCGTCCAGAAGAACTGAAAACTGGCCTCAGGAGAAGGCGAGAATTCTCTCCCTCCCAGCAGCCTCTGCTTCCCCCGCCCTTTACAGTAAATTTAGAAGGCTGAGTTTGGAAGTGTAATTTGGGGTTAGTGATGCCGTTTATGGGCCTGAGACACTCCGGGGTTTGTGGTTTCCTTCCTCCTTTAACAAAAACTAGTATTCTAATCCAGTTATGTGTTAGTATGAAAACAAATGTAACCGAGGCTGGATCCGTGCTTGCATATTCGTTATTACACTTATTTTTACTTAAAATCATTTCAAACATCTTCATGACCCCCAGAAAGTCTTTGGTCCCTAGTCCCACATGTTAATGAATGTGGCCCTTGTATCCTGAAAGCCCGCGCCCCCTGCCGGTAGAAGCAGCAATAGCGGTCTCTAGGACCACAGGGAAGTCCTGGTCACTTTGTCAAAAGTTTTGGGGCCCATGATTCTTATGATAGCCTCTCTGTATGGAAACCTTCGAAATAGCCAGAACATCCAAGATCCAGTCAACCAACCAGCCCTTGGCCTGTTGTTTCAGAATCTAGAGATTTTCCTGTGATGAGAGCTTATGGAATTGGGGTGGGATTCTATCATTGTAAAATTGTATGTCATAGCCGCATTAGACGCGTAATCCCAGCTCTTGAGAGGCTGAAACAGGAGAATCATGGATTCAGAATCAGCTTAGGGTCACATATCTACATGGTAAACCTTTTTTTTAATCAGTGGAGAGATAAAACTAAATGAGGGTGGAACCCCAGAACAGAGACCGTTTAATAATTCAGGACAGCAGTCAGCGCCGTAAGGCCTCATACCAAACCTTGTTACTTCTTGGAAGCCTGTGCTTGGTAGCCTGCTCAGCTATTCGATAAACGGGAACTTTTCTAACCAAAATATTTTTTTTCTAATCATCAGATCAGGTAAATCAAAGCATTAGCCCGCTGGCTGGAAAGTTACACAAACATCGGTGTTTACTGATTAAACTGCTTTAACCACACTAATAGAATCCTTGCATAAGCACATCACTTGGTGAAATTTAACAAATTTGTTCTGGATTACTTTTATAAATAGAACAAACAAATAGTACACTTAATACTAAAGTGAACTGTTTTTGCACGATAAATGATAAAAAAGGATTGTTTTGAGTTCCGTGAGTTTCTTAAGCCCAAAGAAGAAATATCAAGTTCCCCCTAAGTGGGGTGAGGGGGGGAGCAAGGTGCACCTGTAAAAGATTAGCGGCGGAGTGTCCGGTTTTACATAAATAATTGTATTGTATCATGAAACTGTGAAACCTGTTTTGAGAACCCAACCACACAGCCTGTTAAGTCCCCAGTTCCCGTTCTTTTTAGAGAAAAACTTAAACTAGTCAGTATTGTTCAAATGTTTCTAACTGAAAAAGAAGGAAAGATCGTGACAGCTGGTCCTTGTTCTCATGCATCGTTTCACTCATCTTCACAGCAGGGTATAATCGACGTTATTATGTCAAAGGCAGAGGGGGTTAAACAGCCAGGATGTCACCGCTAAGCCATGGACCCCGGATCTCACGTTCCGCCTCTGATTCTCAGAGTTCCGTCTCTGACGCAGAGGAAGGCTTTGCTGAACAAAATGAAGATGTGGGCCACTTGGAGCAGCGAAACTCTGCTTCTATCTGGGGAGCTCAGCATAAAATTACCCCTTTTTTCCCTATTAAAAACTGATTTCAACTAAGTTTTGTATTTACTACTAGTCATATAACTTTTTAAATTTTCTACCACTGTTATAGTATGATTTTGTTTTCAATTTTCATGTTTCTTTTGGATATCCCCCCAAATATTTGCAGAAATTCTCAGGCATCTGCAGTCCCCCCCCCCCCAAATGATGAAATTCCAAGTAAAAGTCAGCTCGCAATAGACATACAATATTGTAGCCTGTAGCGTCATCTACTGGTATGTGTGTAGTATTGCAGCCATCTTTGGTTGGAACTGAAAGGAGTGGGTTGGTGCTAAATAATTTGATCTCCCGAGTAACGAATTCTTTTCCTGATGAGAAAGCAGAAAAGTAACTTTAACTTCTCCCAGAACAGCCAAAGTACCAAGTCCTGGTCCTGGTCTTCCATCATTAGCCGTACAGACTTAGGCAGGTCACTCCATCTCAAGTACCCTGTCGCAGGGTCATACAGAGAGGCTTTTAAGTTAATGTTCTTCAAAACACTGAGCTCACTGCCAGACCCCTTTACAAGAGTTTAGGCCTTGGCATGACTTCCTCTTCAGACTCAAATTTAGGCCTGTCTTTTCCCTTTCACATATACATTTTCTGAATAAGGTTCTTTTGCAAAGAATTCCACAATGCTTCAATAAATTTCATCTATGCATGTGTGTGTGTGTGTGTGTGTGTGTGTGTGTGTGTGTGTGTGTGTGTGTGTGGTGTGTGTGTGTGTCTGTTCTACAGATATGGTCAACCCATATCAACATTTACTGCACCTACAACTTTTTAAGGCTCCACACTAAATCTTTATGAGCTATAAAAACAGGAGTCCCAGCGAAGAGCTTAGATATTGGTTTGCAGAATAAAGCAACTGCATCATCTACTCATTCTTTAACAATCTTGTCCATCAATTGGAGGACTTCCGCCCCCCGCCGTGAGATCATATCTCTGATTTTATAACAAAAGTCAATGGGAGAGAGGAAGATCTTTTTATAGCCAATCTAGCTGGAAGGCATCTTTGCTATAAAACCAGTGTTTCAGGAGTCTCTAGGGGAGAGCGCGTGACAGAGCTGAGCTCCGAGGCCATCACTGTGTGTCTGTGTTCCTTCTCGTGGGAACTGAAGCGATTAAGAGATTTGTGGGCATTATCTATTGGGTTAAGCAAAGTATATAAGAATCAGGTGTCCCAGCGCAGACATCCATTCTTTATCACCGAGGGCATACATATAAAATATCAGCAAATGTTCTACAATAGTCCAGTTTCCCTTAAGAGACCAACTTATGGGCAGTGGTGGCGCATGCCTGTAATCCCAGCACTCTGGGAGGCAGAGGCAGGAGGATTTCTGAGTTCGAGCCAGCCTGGTCTACAGAGTGAGTTCCAGGCCAGCCAGGGCTACACAGAGAAACCCTGTCTCCAAAAAACCAAATCAAAAAACAAACAAACAAACAAGAGACCAACTTATTTGATTTTTTTTGGGGGGGGGGTTCGAGACAGGGTTTCTTTGTGTAGTCCTGGTTGTCCTGGAACTCACTCTGTAGACCAGGCTGGCTTTGAACTCAGAAATCCACCTGCCTCTGCCTCCCAAGTGCTGGGATTACAGGCGTGCGCCACCACGCCCGGCTCAACTTGTTTGATTTTTAAAATATTTCTACTGAAGATTGGGAAGGAATTCATTCTTCAAATATCCAAGTAAGACAACAATCATATCCCAACTAATTAATATTAATCATTTTCTCTGGTCCTAACAGCTACAGCTCATTTAATCCTTGAGGCATTGCCAGGAAGTGCCCCATTTTGTCCCCCTTTTCCAGAAGAGGAAACTGAGACACACTTATTAAATAAACCATAAAGTTATAGTTAGGCGACGCAGACGTTCTTCCCTGGGATCGTCTTTAAGAGACGCTAGAGCATCTCCGCCCTCCCGCAGATCCCAAGTCCCTGCAGACGTCCCGCATCCAGCTGCGGGCTCCCTGGCCATTCGGACAAGCCGAAGAAGCCTCCTCCTGCACAAAGCTAGCAATGGCACAGGAGCAACTTGAGCATTGCCTAGCACGGTATGCAAGAACGCGGAGATAGAGCCGGTCAACGTCTTTTGCATCTCTGCCTCTTAGCATCCGCCCACCATCGTGCCCCATTACAACCAAAGGGAACGCTGCACTTGGTAACGTCACCAGTCAGCGTGTCTTCTTTCTCAGGTTGGGTCCACTTGGATGGTGTTAGACAGTGCTGGCAGTTGCCATGTTCGAGCAGCCACAAAAGAGCCAGAGGGGTGCCACCGCTCCCCTTTCTTCCCTATCCAAGAGAGCTCAAGAAACACTAGATAGGGTATGTGGTTTCCAGGTCCTGGCTGAAAATAAACTTTTCTTTTCAAATATCTGATTAATCTAAGAGCACCTTCATGACCTCACCTTTCCCCTGTCTCTCCAATCAAGGAGGAAGAGCCGTACTCCAAGGACACAGACAATTCTCAAGGGGGAGGGAGTGTCCTAACTTTCAATTATCTTCCCAGAAATGGGGCCCAGTAGGTTGGTTCTGCCAGTCAGAATTGACTGGCATCACAAATTCGCAGAAGGACAGGTCCGCTCTGATGGATCCGTTATGTAGCAAGCAAAACAATGAGCCTTTCTCAGAGGAATTGCATAATCACCGCGCCTTTTCTTCCCGCCTTGTAATATGTGTAATTTGTCTTCTCTTAGAAAGGTACCTGTAAATTTTAATGCAATTTACTTGAGAACAATAGCAAAGTCACAATTTCCTAATCACGTTTGTTTCCCAAGAGGAAGGGAGAAAATCTTAACTGCACGCTGAATGACTATCACAGGCACTTCAAGGCCCACAGGGGAGGATAGAACCAGTGATCCTCCAAAAAGAATGCCATCCCTAATTTGTCAGACCCTTTAAGGTAATAAAAAATTGTATATGCGAAGATGGGACAACCCCACCAAACTCCATCTACAAATCCTTAGGTGACATTGAAGCAGGAACAACTCAGGACTCCAGGACTGGAAAAACACACACATACACACACACACACACACACACACACACACACGGACGCACGCCCCAAGCAGTTAAAGAAAACACCAGTCACAAGATTTCTGGAAAGGAAGACTATTAAGGACATTGTCCAGTCTCTCATCTGATGCATTTCTTTTTCCTTTCTACAAGATGTTTGGCAAATGATTGGCCTCCCTGCCTGTTGTACAGAGACTATGAGGAAGAGACTGTCTTATCCAACACCGCAAACAAGAGCTTGTCCCTCGGGCGACCATAAATCTTGGGTAGTGTTCAGTTTCCCTGCCAACCTGCTAAACAAGCTGGAGGTTTTCTCAAGGTACAGACCGGGAAACAGAAGCTGTCCGTCACTCTCCATCCACTCTGCCCTCCTTCCTGCCTCCGGGAGGCAGCGTGCTGCCCAAGAGGCCCACTTTTCAATTTGGGGATCAATACAAGCTAAATAGGTGGTGTTTCCAGCCCATGGGGGCAACCCAAGCCAATACATTTAATGCTCTCCTGTAGGGATGCTTTGACGACACGACCTTCAGGGTAGAAGAGAACAAACACATCGCTGTGTGACAGAGTCCAGAGTGTGAATCACCACCGCCTCCTTCAGAAGGGGGGTGGGGCTCAAGTGCTCGCTCGGGGAAGGGCCAGGTGACCCCAGGCTGCTCAAGGATTGTTGGAGCTTCCAGTGAGGAAAGAGTAGAGATTTGCTTCCAGGCAAAACTGCCACATCAGAGCAGTAGCAGATAGTTGATCGGAGTCGGGGTGGAAGGTGGAGGGTGGAGGGTGGAGGGTGAGAGGGTGGGGGTGGGATGGAGTGGAGGGTAGGGGTGGGGTGGAGTGGAGGGTGAGAGGGTGGGGGTGGGATGGAGGTTGGGGATGGAGGGTGAGAGGGTGGGGTGGAGGATGAGTGGGTGCTGGTAGGGCGGGGTACAGGGTGAGAGGGTTGGGGTGAGGGTGGAGGGTAAGCGGGTAGGGACACAGGAGTGTTCTGGCTGCTGTTAACAGTCATAAGGGGCCCCTTCTGGCTTAGGCGAGTCCGCCCACCTCTCACATGCAATGTCACTTCAAGAATGGTTTTAGTGAGGACATTATACATTTGTTTCCCATGTTGACTGAAACATTTCCGCAGAGACCTCGTCATCTGCAGGAGACCCGCCATCCGTCCCCATCGAGACGAACGAAGCCCTTCCATTGTGAGGTAGAGAACACGAAGAGAAATGAACAGGCAAGAGATGAGAACCACCAGGAGAGTGCCGGGCAGATTTAAAAGAGCTATCTGAATTTATTTTAGTAAACGATGCCAGTCAAAGACTCTTAAAAAAAAAAATCCTATGATCACCCAGGTAGAAAGCAGAACCGAATAAGCTGTTCATAAGGAGAGACAGCAGATTTCTCTTCTGCAACCTTGAATGGAACAACGTCACTCAATCGAAGAACAGATAATAAATCTGTACAGTGGAAAATGATACAGCTGTGAAGACCCGAGTGTAGTCCGTGACGTGAGACAGTGAATGGCAAACACATGATAGTGAGAAAAAGGAGCATCCTACAAACAGGTACACGTAAGATTAAGACGCGGCCTGGTTAAAGAGCGCACTGTTAAAGGATACCCAGGTAAGATGTACAAACTGTAACCAGAAATCAAGAACATTCCATCTCACAAATCAGTATAGTGGTTTCCCTTGGGGGAATGAAAGAGGATGCATTTGGAAGCAAGTTCTAAGTACAGGTGATATGTCTATGCTGGGAAGTAATTTATGGGTTGTTGTTATTATTATTATTATTATTATTATTATTATTATACAAATGGCCAAGCACAGCGGCACACACCTTTGATCCTAACACTCAGAAGGCAGAAGCAGGTGGAGTTTTGTGAGTTCAAGACCAGCCTGGTCTGCGAAACAAGTTCCAAACCCAGTGAGGGCTAAAGAGTGAGACCCTGTCTCAGAGAAGAAACTCATAAATTACATAATTGCGTCCCGTAGTTTATTCCATACATATAATTTGTATCACATTTTAATTGTGTTGTCAACGGCTGATGAGACAGTTCAGTGGGTCTAGGCACGCGTAGCCAAGCCTGACCACCTGAATTTGAACCCCCGGATCCATACGGTAGAAGGAAAAGAACCAAACCTCATCCTCTCACCTCCACACGTGTGCCCGTGACAGGGCCGCACACCCTCATATGCACACAGTAAACAAACAAACAAATAAAATATTATTTTTCAAACAAGTAGAAACTAGTATCTATTCGGGTTCTCCGGAGACACGGGGCCAAGAAGATGGATACAGGAAAAAGATGCACATGAAAGTGATTTCTCCTGAGGGATTGGCTGGAGCCACTGGGGAAATGGGACAGCTCCAGCTGCCGCCTTCTCTGGGCTTGAGTTCCAAGGAGTTCTAGTGAGAGCCTGAGACCTGAGAGCCAGGCCCTCAATGGCCCCAGTCTTAGTCCAAGTGGAAGAGTCAAGACTATACCTAAGGGCTGAAAGACGGGCACGCTCACCCAAGAACCCTCGCAGATCTACCCTTTCCTCACCGCAGCGTTCTATGCAGGCCCTTAATTCGCCGGGGACAGCCCTACCTTGGCAGGGAGAACTTCACTCAGTTGACTGACTCAAAGGCCCAACAGACCTAGAGATGGTGCTTTGACAGCTATCTCTGCGATGTTGACTCAGTCAAATGACATAAAATTAGACATCTATACATATGTGTATACATGAAAATTAACTTTTCAAGTAATTAAGGAACATATCAATTAGTACAATAAAAAATTCACCATAGCAACAGCGAGAACTTGACTATGTACATTTAGGATAAAGTTGACAGTGCAAAGGGACGAGAGAGGGGATCACAATGGGCAAATCTTACTTTGAAATGAGATGCAAATTTCCTAATTATTTTTAAAAGGCAAATTAGATTAATAAGTACATGAGGGTGCATTAGGTAGTGTTAAGGATTGTTAGGATTTACAATAAAAGAACACATGTGGTTCAACATTAGAAAATCTTATTATAAAGCATTAAGTTTAGAGAAAAGCCACAGGATATCAACACATATGGAAGTCATTTGATGTGATAAAATTCAACATGTGCAGCTTATATTAATAAAACACAGGGCAACAGAGAACCACAAAACACATATTTTGACAGTGGGAAATGTTTACTTCACACTTAAAAAGTCAAATGCCGAGATGTCAAGACAGGTATACTACAGAGATGCAGGCTAGAGTGCTCGACCTTTGTTAGGAAGCTTTTAGCCAAGCGTAATAAGGCAAGCAGAAAGAACGAGAAGGTATACAAACTGGAAAGACAAATATTATACTTTTTGTATAATTTACTTGCAAACTCAGTAGAACTCACTTCAGTTTTTCCTAATTCTCTTAATTTGTTCAATTGCTGACATGAGAGCGTAGGTATTGACACCAGTGGCTGTCATCTTAAATGCCACCAGGAGGCCGGGCGGTGGTGGCGCTCGCCTTTAATCCCAGCACTTGGGAGGCAGAGGCAGGCGGATTTCTGAGTTCGAGGCCAGCCTGGTCTACCGAGTGAGTTCCAGGACAGCCGGAGCTACACAGAGAAACCCTGTCTCGAAAAAAAAAAAAAAAATGCCACCAGGAACCAAGCAGATGCCAAACATGGACGAAGAATGTAAATGGGAACTTGGAAGTTCCGGTCACCAGCTCTGCGTTTGTCCGGAGCGATTGCGAGTCTGGCGGCAACCGCCATGTTTCCAGACACAGCAAGTTCTTCAAGAGACATTTGTAAAGCCAGGTTTTCTGGGGTTTCTTTCTTTCTTTCTTTCTTTCTTTCTTTCTTTCTTTCCTTCTCTCTCTCTCTCTCTCTCTCTCTCTCTTTCTTTCTTTCTTCCCCCCCCCCCCGAGACAGGGTTTCTCTGTGTAGCCCTGGCAGTCCTGAACTCACTCTCTAGACCAGGCTGGCCTCGAACTCAGAAATCCGACTGCCTCAGCCTCCCAAGCGCTTAAAGGCGTGAGCCCCCACTGCCCAGCCTGGGGTTTCTTTCTTTATTTATTTGTTTAAACTTTCTGGATTTTATCTCTAAGACAAGCAATTCAAAAACTATCTGCAAAGTGTTTGGCACAGTAGCCTGAAGGCCCTAGTTTGCAAGAGTAAGGCTGTAACAGCAGTCAGTTCTCTGGAGACAGAGACAGGAGGCTTTCTGGGGCTTGCTGACTAGAAAGTCTAGTCAAACCTGCAAGTTCCACATTCAGCAAGGGACCCTGTCACCAAAAACAAAGTAAACAGTGACTGAGGCAGACACCTGACACTGACCCCCCACACGTGGACTGGCTGGTGTTGTGTGCCAGCGTCACCAGGGAGGAAGTAGCTTCTGTTGAGGAAATGCCTCCCTGAGATCCAGCTATAGGGCATTTTCTCAATTGGTGATCAATGGAGGAATGTTGCTACTATGTTTCCAACCCAGTTCCCGGTAAAAGAAAGCTCAACTCAGCGGTTAACAAAACAAGCTACAAGCCTAGACTGGGCAGGCCTCCCACTCTACTACTCTGTTTCAATCTATTTTATCCCATACAACTTGCAGTTTCTCTAGGCCCCGAGCTTCTCTCCCTGCCGCCTCTCCGGTTCTCTTTAACCATTTCTCTCTCCCCTCTGCTCCTCCTCCTCCTGTTTTATACCCCGTAGCTCCTCCCCTAGACTCTGCTCCTCCCACTTTCCTCCTGCCCAATCATTGGCTCAAGCCTTTATTTGAAAAGTCAGGGTGGGGAGACGGTTCACAAGGCAACTCCTCATCTGCAGCCCCTCTGAGGAGTGGAATTAACATCAAAATATGAGCCCAGGGCTATCCACAACAGAGGAAGGCCCAGATGATGGAGGGCGGGGCCAACCCTGGGCTGGTGGTCCTGGGTTCTGTATGAAAGCAGGCCGAGCAAGCCATGGGAAGCAAGCCAGTAAGCAGCACCCCTCCATGGCCTCTGCACCAGCTCCTGTCTCCAGGATCCCGTCCTGCTTGAGTTCCTGTCCTGACTTCCTTCAAGGATGAATAGTGCGCTATGAGAGTGCAAGCCAAATAAATCCTCCCCTCTCTTATTTGCTTTTTGGTCACAGTGTTTTGTCACAGCAATCAAAACCCTAAGTGAGACAACACATGTGTGCACAGACATTCACACACAAGAACAAGTGCACACACATACACACAAAATACATACATCTTCACATATATATATGTATGGACATACATGTACATATATATTTGCATATGGTAGATATGATCATGGGCCTCTAATGTGCAAATTTTTTTTTGAGACAGGGTCTTACGTGTAGTCTTAGCTGGCCTGGAACTTACTATGTAGACCAGGCTGGCATCAAACTCACAGAGATCTGCCTACCTCTGCCTCTGGGATTAAAGGCATGTGTCACCGCACCCTGGTAATGTGCAACTTTTAATTGGTGCTTTATTATATAACTAGGGCTTTGTTATATAACTAATGTGTAAATATCTTAGGAGAAAGGGAAAATGAAGCAAAACTGATTAACGCTTTAATAGTGGACCATTTGAAGTAAATATAATTAAGCACTTTTTATGTCACACCAAATAAAGTTCATAAGTTAAAAAAACTGATACTAAGCTAGGTATAGTGGGGTCATAGGATCCCAGCACTTAAGAGATGGAGTCAAAAGTTCAAGGCCAGTATTAGCTACATAGCAAATCTGAGGTTATCCTGGCTCCGTGATAATAATCCCAAAAGAAAAGAGAGGACAAGGAAGAAGGGGGGGGGGGAGGAGAGGACCATAGCAAAAACCATGTAGATAAACATCTATACAATAGATGGAAAATGTTTCCTAAAAGTAACCATAAATACAAAAAAATCATAAAAGGGAAAACAGACCTTGAATATACACTTTTTTTAAAAAAGATTTATTTATTTATTTTATGTATGTGAGTACACTGTTGCTGTCTTCAGACACACCAAAAGAGGGCTTCTGATCCCATTACAGATGGTTGTGAGCCACCAAGTGGTTGCTGGGAATTGAACTCAGGACCTCTGGAAGAGCAATAAGTACTCTTAATCACTGAGCCATCTCTCCAGCCCGAATATATACATTCCCCCCCCCGCCCCGCCCCCCAGCATTTCAGGTCAAAATATAAAAGAATTCATGTAACGAAAAATGTTTAAACACAAAAGATCAATATTCCTTATATAATGAAGCTGGCCTTGGAAATCAATAACAGGTATCTTCAGGGAATACTGAACACTGGCTTTGGTAAAGTGAATCAAAATAAGAAATGCCAAAGGCCAGCGAGTGTAATGTTCAATCTTCACTAGTAATCAAAGAAATCAAACTGAATTTTCCCCACTGACTTGACAAAGATTTCATAAGATTATTTTTTAGTTCTAGCGTCGACAAAAGCGTTTGTTGGTGGTGGTGGTCTACCTTAATACACCCGGTAGAACAATTTGACAATCCATGTCAGAACACTTTGACTCGGGAAACCCATTTCTAAAAGTTTAGTCTAAAGAAACAAAGCATACCAGAAGGCCACTAGTTTAAAACTAAAACAAAACAAATCCACAAAACCAGCCTAGATGGATTATGAAATGCTTAGCATGGAAGGTCTGAAGTAGGTCTCCAAGACGTTGTTATTGAGAGGCATTGAGTCTGTATGGCTCAGGTTTTATTTAAAGTTAAATTATATAATTATATGCAATGATCTGGACAGTTACACTGAAGGCATTAGCAGCATGTTTCAACGGACTGTGGAGTTATGTTTCTGTGTTCTAAACGTTCATTTAAAATTTCTGTTCCTGGGGCTGGAGAGATGGCTCAGAGGTTAAGAGCACTGACTGCTCTTCCAGAGGTCCTGAGTTCAATTCCCAGCAACCACATGGTGGGTCACAACCATCTGTAATGGGATCTGATGCCCTTTTCTTGTGTGTCTGAAGACAGCTACAGTGTACTCATATATATATATATATATATATATATATATATATATATATACACACATACATACATACATATATATATACACTCATATATATAATTAAATAATTCTTTTTAAAAATCTGTTCCTGTTTTAACAATGAACATATTGTTTTGATAACAAGAGGGACTTTTATTTTTATTAAAAAAGAAAGCAAGCTGGAGTCATCACATGAACTAATTGATTGCTATGGTTACTTAGCAGTGTTAGAAAGGGCTAGATACCATTTATATACCTCTGTTCTCTGTGTGTGTGTGTGTGTGTGTGTGTGTGTGTGTGTGTATGTGTGTGTGTGTGTTATTTCTACCAAACATACAGTGTTTATAAGCAGCAGGCCCGTCTTTCTACTTGTGTTTTGCTTAGACCATTTCTAAAATAAACTCATATGCTGATTGCTAATAAAGAAAGTCACCCCAGAAATATATGAAATACCCAAAGAGAGCTTAGACAGGCTTCAATTTAACACTGTGAAAAAAATTAAATTTTATTGCAAATAATCCACAGAGTAGGTTCTCTGCCCATGGCTCACTAGAGTCGTGTATAAGTAAAGTATGTAGTTTATCCATGGCCACTTAGTACAGCTAATGGGCTCCCACAAATATGCAGGCCCAAAGAGTCTTACTGACAGACTTAGCCTTCCTTCCAGTCACGGTGAACAGTGGATTCCTGTCAACTCCTCAAATATAAGGAAAGAAAAGCCTTCCTTGGTTCAAGAAAGGAAAAGTCTGCCCTCTAAAGGCTGTGACAGTTACTACATTCATCTAAGAGTCCATTCATAAATAAGATTGTGGATGTTTGAAATAAACAAATAAGCTTCTGTACATTAAGATGGTCAAGGTAAGGGCCTACTCTTCTAAAATAATATGGTATCGGGCTGGAGAGATGGCTCAGCGGTTAAGAGCACTGACTGCTCTTCCGAAGGTCCTGAGTTCAAATACCAGCAACCACATGGTGGCTCACAACCATCCGTAACGAGATCTGGTGCCCTCTTCTGGGGTGTCTGAAGACAGCTACAGTGTACTTACATATATTAAATAAATAAATAAATAAATAAATAAATAAATAAATAAAACAAATAAATAAATCTTAAAAAAAAATATGGTATCTGTCTAACTGGCCACTCTCATTGCTCATTGTTGGCCCAGAAAGCTGTGTGTGTGTGTGTGTGTGTGTGTGTGTGTGTGTGTGTGTGTGTGTTTAGGCACGTGTGTGTCATGCCATTCTTATGGTAGTAAGACAGACAACAACTCACCGGAGTCCTTCCACCACGTGAGTCCCAGAGATCGAACACAGGTTATAAGGCTTAGCAGCAAGAGCCTTTACCCACTGACCCTGTACTTTATATTTTGATACAAGATTTCTCACTGCGCCAATCTTGCTGGACTGGCTAGAACACACTGGTTAAATCTCAATCTGTCTCCAGACCCACCCACACAGGCTCTGGAGTTCTAGAGTTTTTACTCAGGGGTGGGGCGGGGGTGGGGCGGGGGTGAGGTGGGGGTAGGGGGCTGGAGATCTGAACTTGAATCCTCATGCTTTCACCAAACACTTTCCTAACCGAGCCGTCTTCCCAGTCCCAACCCCCAAGAAAGACAGACTTCTTAATGTTAGATTACCCTGAGCTCATTCATAAACACCCTCGC
The DNA here is from genome assembly GCA_964023405.1 of Apodemus agrarius. NCBI lineage: Eukaryota > Metazoa > Chordata > Mammalia > Rodentia > Muridae > Apodemus > Apodemus agrarius. The sequence goes on from OZ030017.1 coordinate 22,360,878, forward strand.
ACACAAGCTCCGTCAAGCCTTTGTTTGTAAGTACATCTAGTCCGGTGGTTCCCAGATGTCTATCTGCCCCCTGACTTAACTAAGATATCAACATCTCGAACTTGGCAGGATCGATTCTAGACTCTGTCTCCCTCCCTAGATCTATCCCTTCCCTGATGCAGTTCAGTGAAGGACATCACTATCCATCTCATTGATCAAACCGGAAGCCTTTTTCCTTCTCCTTCTCCTGGGCACCAAATCCATCAGCAAGCCCTAGACGGTTCACGCTCCAAAATACACAAATGTGTGCTAAACCCATCCATCGCCTGTACTTGAGTTTAAGTCACCGTCTTAGGGTCTCTGTTGCTGGGATAAAATTCCATGACAGAATGCGACTGAGGAAGAAAGGGTTTATTCCATTTTGTAGCTAAATAGTCCATCACTGAAGGAAGCCAGGGTAGGGACCCAGGGCAGGAACTGGAGCGGAAGCCATGGAGGAGTGCTGCTCACTGATCTGCTCCCCCTGGCTTGCTCAGCCTTGCTCAGCCAGGACCACCACCTCCCCACTCACAGTGGGCTGGTCCCCCCCAACATCCATCACTAAGAAAATGCACTACAGATGGTTTTTATGAAGACATTTTCTCGGTTGAGACCCCCACTCTTTCCAAATAACTTCAACTTGAGTCAAGTAGACACTAAAGTAGCCAAGATGGCCACCATCATGGTCTCATGTCTGGGTATTGCAATAATTTCCTGTTAGCCTTGGCAGGATCCATGCTGTAGTAAACATCTACAGTGACTTTGAACACTGCCCTTCTTTCTTTCATAATTTTCCAGTGCTAGGGATTCACCCTAAGAGCCTGCACATGCTAACACTCAAGACAAGGACTTCACTACTTAACTACACCCCATTCTTTTGTTGTTGCTGTTATTATCTATTTGGTTTGTCTGGATAGTTCTAGTTTATTGAAACGAGATCTCATTATATAGCCCAGGAAATAATTTGGTCTTCACCTCCTAAGAATGGGGATTATAAGCATGAGTTATTACACTCAGCATCAGAGCTGTGTGTGTGTGGTGGGTGCTTGCACGTGCACATGAACGTCCGAAACTGTACGTGTGCACACTCATGTGTGGGTGTGAGTGCACATGTGTGCACATGCATGTGAAGACCTGAAGCTGTTGGTAGGAGCCCTCCTCAACTGCTATCCACTTTATTGATGTTTCTTACTGAACCTGGGGCTCTCCGATTCCATCTGGTCTAGCTGGCCAGCCTGTTTCAGGGATCCCTAGCCTCTGCCTCACAGTGTTGGGATTACAGGTGCCTGGCCACACTCTCCTGGCTTTTTTTGTGGGTGCTGGGGGGGGGTGATCTAAACTCCTTTTCTTCGCACCTGTGCAGCAAACACATGGTCCACTGAACTGTCTCCCCAGCCTCCAGAGTATAAAACAGCCTCCTGAGTCTGTGTTTCTGTTCCTGTGCATGTTTCAGAGATGGTCACTTGGTACTGGATAACCAAATTGGAAGCGCATCCGAGGGAAAGACCAACTCTCTCACTTTCTCAGCAGACATTAATTATCTATAGCTCTTCATCTGGGGGGGGGGGTCTTATGAAAAACGGAACTCTTTTCTATCTAAATCCCTCCAGTGGCTTTTTATTAGCATGAGAAAAAATAAAAGATAAATAAATAAGACAAAAACAAGCCTGGATTTCTCAGCACGGCGCACAGGCAACATGGCAAAGTCAAGCCTTACTTCCGCCCCAAGATTTTCTTCCCGTTTCCAGAATGCCAGCCAGGTTCCTCTTCCCTGAGAACTGCTGCGTCTTCTAAAGGTACAGCACACCTCTCCACACCTCTGCCGAAGGACTTCCTTAAAGAAACGCAGGGCGGTGGTGACACACACCTTTAATTCCAGTACTTGGGATGCAGAGGCAGAGGCAGAGGCAGAGGCAGGCAGATTTCTAAGTTCGAGGCCAGCCTGGTCTACAGAGTGAGTTCCAGGACAGCCAGGGCTACACAGAGAAACCCTGTCTCGAAAAACCGGAAAGAAAGAAAGAAAGAAAGAAAGAAAGAAAGAAAGAAAGAAGGAAGGAAGGAAGGAAGGAAGGAAGGAAGGAAAGAAAGAAAGAAAGAAAGAAAGAAAGAAAGAAAGAAAGAAAGAAAGAAAGAAAGAAAGTTTCCTAGTAACAGCAGAAACATAGAAAAAGTTTCTTTATAATGGCAGGCTAGTTAGGTAACTCTTACCTAGACCCTAACATTTTATCTAGGCCTTAATATTTTACCTAGGCCTTAACAGTTTGTGGATTAGTTTTTTAATGTAGATTCCTCATATGAGAACACAGTATTTCTGGTTTTGACTCAGGCTTACTGAACATGAGCTCAGCTCCATTCTGCCTGGTTTCCTTCCAACGGCACGACACCTTTCTTCTTCGTGGCTAAATAAAACTCCACTGTGCACAGATCCTGTATTTCCTCTATCCGTTCATCTGTTTATCGTCAGGCTGATTTCATAATTTGACTATTGTAGAAACCATGATTGTGCAGGCATCTCAGCGACCCCTTCTGGCACGTGCCAAAGGTAGAGCTGAGTTATATGGTTCTTCTGTTTGTAGTGTAGAGGAACATCCATGGATTCATAGTAGCTGGACCAGTTTACATTCCCACTGTCTTAGTCAGGGTTTCTATTCCTGCACAAACATCATGACCAAGAAGCAAGTTGGGGAGGAAAGGGTTTATTCAACTTACACTTCCACACAGCTGTTCATCCCCAAAGGAAGTCAGGACTGGAACTCAAGCAGGTCAGGAAGCAGGAGCCGATGCAGAGGCCATGAAGGGATGTTATTTACTGGCCTGCTTCCCCTGGCTTGCTCAGCCTGCTCTCTTATAGAACCCAAGAATACCAGCCCAGAGATAGCACCACCCACAAGGGGCCCTCCCCCCTTGATCACTAATTGAGAAAATGCCCCACAGCTGGATCTCATGGAGGCACTTCCCCAACTGAAGCTCCTTTCTCTGTGATAACTTCAGCCTGTGTCAAGTTGACACACAAAACCAGCTGGTACACCCACCAACAGTATACAAGGTTTCTCTTCCCCGACACATATTCTCCTGCACTTCTGTCTTCTTTTGAGTTTTTATGGTGACAATGATGAGAGGCAAGTAGGGTGCATGTTTGCCGCGGCCTGCAGAGGTTTGGGGAGTTGGTTCTCTCTTTGTACCTTTGTGTGGGTCCTGGGATCAAACCCAGGTCATCAGGCTTGCACAGTTAGTGAGTGTTTTCACCCCTTCATCTAGGACTTTTGCCCACTGAGCCATCTGGCTAGCCCCATTTTCTTTATGATAGGCAGTCTGAAAAGAATGAGAGAATTTCGAGTGTGTGTGTGTGTGTGTGTGTGTGTGTGTGTGTGTGTTTTCTGAGACAGGGTTTCTCTATGTAGCCCTGGCTGTCCTGGAACTCACTCTGTAGACCAAACTGGCCTCGAACTCAGAAATCCACCTGCCTCTGCCTCCCAAGTGCTGGGATTACAGGCGTGCGCCACCACCGCCCAGCTGAATGAGAGAATTTCAATGCTGGTTTGATTTGATTTCCCTAATGGTTGAGGATGCTGAATACTTTTCATGATTTGTTAGCCATTCACATTTTTTATATGAAGGATTAAAAAATAGACACCAATAAAAACAAATAGCCTAATCAATAAATAGGCAAATGCATCAGATTCAGCTCTCAAGAGAGAAAGTATAAGCGGCTAACAAGTAGGTTTTTTTTTTGTTTTGTTTTTCGAGACAGGGTTTCTCTGTGTAGTCCTGGCTGTCCTGGAACTCACTTTATAGACCAGGCTGGCCTTGAACTCAGAAATCCGCCTGCCTCTGCCTCCCAAGTGCTAGGATTACAGGCGTGCACCACCACCGCCCGGCTTTAACAAGTAGGTTTTTTAACTGTAGAAATTAAGAAAGTGCATTGATAAGCCGGGTGGTGGTGGCGCACGCCTGTAATCCTAGCACTTGGGAGGCAGAGGCAGGTGGATTTCTGAGTTCGAGGCCAGCCTGGTCTACAGAGTGAGTTCCAGGATAGCCAGGGCTACACAGAGAAACCCTGTCTTGAAAAAAAAAAAAACCAAAAAAAAAAAGAAAAGAAAAGAAAAAAAAGAAAGAAAGAAAAGAAAAGAAAGTGCATTGATGTCACCAGAAGAGAATAAACACCAAGCCATCTGTAAACCCTTTGATCCACAATGGTGACCTCTCTATGTGATATGCTGGTGTAATAGCGGCACAAAAGTTTTGTAAGTAACCAACCACTTCCTGATTGGATCTAGGTGGAGATGAGGGAAGGGAAACTACGATCAGAATATATTTTATTAGAAAATATATTTACAATAATAAAAAACGAAAGTACATTGAGAGCCTGCAATGTGAAACCTGCAATCTGAAGGCTTAGGTGCCTGTGTTCTAGTCTCTCATCATTTTCAAGACAGGATACCCGCTCTAACAGTAATGGCCATGAGTGTGGCCAATAGCCTGGGGAGATTCCGTGGCTAGGGAGCTGGTCTTTTCTGAGATCAGTCCCAACAGTTAACTCTGTTCTTGAAAATTTAAAGCCTAAGACAGAAATCTAGAAACTGGGGGTCTCTGGAGCTTGTCCCTGATGGCAGTCTACAAACCGCTCGATTTCTTCCTTCCCACACTGGCTTGTTCACGTCTTTCAAGTTTATTAACTGACCTGTAGTGTTTAAATCCTTTAGCCAAAGTTGGGTTCTGTAATTTATAATCTACAAGGCCTTAAAAGAACCCCATCTTAATTACTTTAATTATCTGTTACCTAGAGTTCAGCCTCGTGAGCTCTTTTCTTAGCAATGACTATCGGCTACCCCAGACCGTCTATGAAATCTAAACTCACCATTAACTTAGCACATGTGGGACAGTTTAATATGTACATACGTGTGCATGTGTTTGCACTCACGTGCACAAGGACGCACAAGCTTCCTCTCCAAGCCCCTCAGCTCCCTTCTGTATTTCTCAGCCTTGAGGCTGGACCCCTGCTCTCCCTCACTGCACACAATTCATTTTCCCACACACTCGAAGTTTTTGTGAGACAATTGGGAACTCTCTCCGTATACACAGCAGGGCCCTGTGTGTGCAAAGGCGATAAATCCAAGTTCTAAAAAGGCATCTTCGCTCTCCGAGGAGGATCTCATATCTGTGTCTTTCCCATGTCTCCTGTTTGATTGTTCCTTGTAACTCTAATCACCAACGCTAGGGCTTAACCTCCTAGAGGTCAGGGATTCCTTTGATTAGAGCTACAGACATTTTCCTAAGGGGGACAAAAATGAAGACACGTGCATGTAAAATTATGCATAACAACCAGGATACTGGGATTCTAATTAATAGCTCTATCCACAGCTGTATCAGTTCTTTTTTTTTTTTTTTTTTTTTTAAGTCATTACAGGAAAACACTCAAGACAAGGTTAACCGTGTAAAGAAAAAAGGTTTCTTTGGCTCAGCTTTGGTGACCATCCTGGCTGGGTCAAGTCATGCCAAGAATGTAGGTAGAGGAGAGAAGTCACACGGTAGGAGCCAAAGAGGTGAGTACCACAGTCCTTCCAAGTGGTGACCCCTATGTCCTAAGACCTCCCCTAATCTCCATCTCTACGGTCCCTACCACACCCCACTGCCATGGAAGACTGAGGTTCCTGACACTGGAGCCTTTAGTCCATGGATGGAGCAAACATCTAACAGCCCCCATAGCGTTACTAATTCCTCTTTTCTCTAGCAATCCCCCTGCTGTCGGAGACTGGCAAAACAAAACTAGCTTCTCCCGCCTGGGCTTTATTACCCTTATAAGAAAGAACAACAGAAACTAAAGCTTCTGAGACACTTACAGTCCCCGCTTAGAAGTCCCTAACTGCCTCCCACATTAATAACCTCAGGACAAACACTCGTAATTTCCTAGATTACAGTTTACCTCGCACAAGCTGCATCTTAAATGCTTCCCTTGGTAGTGAGACATTCTTGGGCCCTAGCTGAGATTACAAAACAGCCAAATCCTACCAGCAACAGACTTAACACGAAGCTCTTAGGTAGTTATTTCCTGGGAAGATTATCATAGTGATTAATCTCATGTCACTTTCAGAGGGTGACATTTTTTGGCCTCATTCCCAGGTTCTAGAGACCTTGTCAGTCTGAAACGTGCAGTGTCTTATGAACTGTCTCTTCCTTCTAATTAGAAAAAGAGTTTTGAAAACACTGAAGCTCTCTAGATTGCCTTCTCCAAGGTAAATTAGAAAAGAAAGGGTAGGAAGAAAGATGGAAAGAAAAAACGACTGGGTAGATGAGAAAGAAAAAGAATCATATAATTGCATACAGGTCAGAAACTGGACAGCTTTGTGGGGTTTTTTAACCAGTCCTTTAAAAGAAAAAAAAAAACAGCCTTTAAACTTGTGGAAGGCAGAATTATTTCTTCTGAACTTACTTATTTATTTACTTATTTTGTTTATTTTTGTCAACAAATAGCAGATATCTTTAAAGAATTATTTTGGCAGTTAAATTAAAGGAAAGTATGAGACATACATGGGCTCACAAATGGTGCTCTGCAAACATTTGCTTCCTACCCTGTCCCACTGCACTTGTCAGACACACATACCACACACACACACTCATACAACACATACACACACTCACACACACACCACATACCACATACACACACACACACACTCACATACATAATCACACACACATTCACTCACACACACTCCACTCACACACACACACACACATGCTACTTACACACATATACCCTACACATACCACACACATACAACATATACACACTCACGCACACTCTCACACACTCACATACCACATACACACCCCCACATACACACTCACATCACACATATACACTCACACACATTCACTCACATACATACCCCACATACACACTAACATCACACATATACACTCAAACACATTCACTCACACACATTCACCCATACACACTCTACTTACATACACACACCACATACCATATACATACCACACACACACACACACACACACACACACACACACATTGCATGCACATACCCACACACATTGTCCCCAGGAGCTAATCTATTCTAAAAGAAATAAGAGCCCAATGAAATATAATAGTACCTCAAAAATATCAGGTACCCAGTCCTTCAGCTATTTTTTTCCTTACTAGTTAACCTCTCCAATTTTTATAACTCAAAAGAGGCTTACAGAGTTAGGCCTTGAAGAGTGGGTGGCACCCGGTCTGAAAGCCAGGAGACAGGCAAGCCCACTTGGCAGAGACACAGCACAAATGAGGGCTTCACACTGGGGTCATTTCTGAAAACTGCAGCATCCGGTGAGGCAGAGTGAGTCTGAGGGAGAGAGAGGTGCGGGACAGAAGGCGCTGAGGCGGGCGGGCAGACTTCTTGCAGGTCACGGAGCCTCCCAGGGTGCTTTCATCAGAATGGTGACAGGAACAGATGTGCCTTAGAAAGCGGACTGTGGCAGGCAGGAAGGGGGGGCTAGATGAGCGTCGGGACGAAGGGCAAGAGAGACGGAAAGCAAGGCCAGTCGGAGCTATCTATCGATTCCAGATGCCAGATAATGAGGGCCCGCGCTGGAGAGCTGGCAACTGGCGGTGGCAAGATGCCAGCGGGCTCTGGGGACATTAAAGGGTAGAGCTGACAGGATTTAGTGACTGATTAGACGGGGGCAGGGTAGTAAGAGAAGGAATAGGAGGTGATTATAAACTCCTAACTCAGAAAACTAGGCAGACCCCGATGGCATTTAGAAATGACAGGCAGAAAGAAAGTGCTTTCTCTCCCTTTGCACAGCTGTCACCATGGGCACCGTGTGAGGGACTCAACTGTCCCCAGCTCCCACTTGACGTACTCCTGGTGTAACTCAATTCAACAAACCAGGGAGAGGAGCTGGAGCACCCCGGTAGTTCACTCAGTGACGCTGGCTATGCTCATCCATCTTGGCATTGAGTCTGTGAAAGCCCTGGAAGATAAGCAGTGAGAAATAAAGCCAGTCCTTTGAGAACGCAAGGCCCAGGTGCCACAGTCACACACTGAAACTACAGGACAAGAGGGCCTGCACTGTAAAAGAAAAAGTGCTGTACCAGAGGATGCTTTGCAAAGGTCACCCTTAAACGAAACACGAACAAGAGAGAGGACAGAGAGAGAGAGAGGGAGAGGGAGAGGAGAAGGGGGAGAGAAGGAGAGGGGGAGGGAAGGAGAGACACAGAGAGAGGGGGAGAGGGAGAGGGGGAGGGGAATGGGAGGGAGAGAGAGAGAGAGAGAGAGAGAGAGAGAGAGAGAGAGATGGAGGGAGAGGGAGAGAGAGGTATTTAGCCACAGGAGCAGATGTTTTCTAAGCCTGAAGAGATGGTAAATTTTGGAATGAGGTAGATGAAGCAGAACAGGGAAGAACCAATCCTAAAGGTCGTGTGAGGTGCAGTGGCTTGTTGGTAGAGTGCTCCCCGGAGCGCACACACAAAGCCCTGGGTTCCGTCATCATCATGTGTAAACCTGGCCTGGAGCACATACCTACAAGCCCAGCATGTGAGGCATGGATCAGGGGTCAAGATGGCGATACAGTGAGTTCAAGGCCAAGCTGGACTACATGAAGCTGTCTCAGAAACTGGTTTGGTTTGTTTGTTTGGTTGGTTTTGTTTTTTTAAAGGTTGTGGTGCTTTGAATAGGTATGGACCCCAGAGACTCGTGTTTGAATGCTTGGCCCACAGGAAGTGACACTATTAGGAGGTGTGGCCTTGTTGCAGTGCATGTGGCCTTATTGGAGGAAGTGAGTCACTGTGAGGGCAGGCTTTCAAGTCTCAGAAACTCAACCGAGTTCTCTTTCCCGCTGTCTGCCAATCTGGATATAGAGCTCTCAGCTCCTTCCCCAGTGCCATGTCTACCTGCATGCCGCCATGATCCTTGACATGACAATAATGGACTAAACCTCTGATCGTCAGTCAGTTCCAGTTAAATTGTTTCCTTTATAAGGGTTTCTGTGGTCATGCTGTCTCTTCACAGCAATGAAGCCTTAACTAAGACAAAGATGATGCTTATTTTGTAAAAGTCTGTGTAATCACCAACATCCCAACCACAGTTTCCCCGCTGTGCTCTCCCCCTAGGACCCACTTCCCCGACATCCCCCTTCCTGCTCCATCCACTCCCCTTCTGTTTCTCTTCAGAAAAGAGCTGGCCTGGATGGGTATCCACCAGCCATGGCACACCAAGCTGCTGTAAGACTTGGCATCTCCTCTTCTATTAAGGCTGGACAGGGCAACCCAGTAGGGGAAAGGGTCCTAAAAGACGGTAACTGAGTCAGAGACAGCCCTGCTCCTGCTGTTAGGAGTCCCACAAGAAGACCAAGCTACACAACTGTAACACATGTGCAAAGGTTCTAGTCCATCCCGTATAGGATCTTTGGCTGATGGCTCAGTCTCTGTGGACCCCTGTGGGCCTAGCTTAATTGATTCTGTGTGTTTTCTTGTGATTTCCTTGATCTCTCTGGCTCCTACAATCCACACCCCTTCCATAGGATTCCCCAAGCTCTGCCAGATGTTTAGCTGTAGGTCTCTACAGCTGTTTCCATCAGTTGCTGGGTGAGGCCTCTCTGATGACAACTGGGCTAGACACTAATCTATGAGTCTAGCAGAATATGACCAGGAATCATTGGTCGCCTTCCCCACCCCCGTTCATGTTTGGTTCTATGGCGGGTCTCTGGGCTCTCCAGCCTCTGGCTCCTGCCCCCTGGGCGGTGTCAGGGGCAGGCTCCCTCTCATGACACGGGTCTCAAGCTAGATCAGTCATTACTTGGCCACTTTCAAATTTCTGCACCACCTTTACCCCAGCACATCTTGTAGGCTGGACAAATGGTAGGCCAAAGGTTTTAGGGCTGGGTTGGTGTCTCAATCCGTCCACTAGAGGTCTTACCTGGACACAGGAGATGGCCTGTTCAGGCACTGTCTCCCCATTGCTAAGAGACTGATTTTAAGAAGGAAAGGTTGGGGTGTTTTTTTTTTGTTTGTTTGTTTGTTTTTGTTGTTGTTGTTGTTGTTTTGTTGTTTTGTTTTTGTTTTTGTTTTTTTTCGAGACAGGGTTTCTCTGTGTAGTCCTGGCTGTCCTGGAACTCACTCTGTAGTCCAGGCTGGCCTCGAACTCAGAAATCCGCCTGCGTCTGCCTTCCAAGTGCTGGGATTACAGGCGTGTGCCACCACGCCCGGCAAGAAGGAAAGTTTTTGAAGCCACTGCTATTTATCCAGTATTAAAGGAAAGCAGGCAACATCTTAGTACCTATCTATCCCAGGTTCTACACTAACTTTATGCAGACTGAGGGTGGATTAATTATGTGTGCATTTTATTTAAGCCATTGAATTTTGAGTTACAATCACTTTTCCATCAGTTGCCTGTATCAGACTATGAATTTCTTGAAGGGAGAACTGTTATTTTTATCATCTTTATTCCCAGAGACTGAGTATGTAATCAAAATTGATACCTAGTACTACCCACTATAGGAATGAATGATCATTGAACTAATTTTTCCCCCTGCACTTCCAGACTTCTAGGACCCAGTGAATCATTTTCTGTTCACCATAGCAAAATGTTCACCAGAGGAAGGAGTGATGAACGTCCCGGAAGATCTGGGTTCCAGTCCTACTAAACATACTATCTTGGGACCTTGGACAAAGCATATGTGTTTTTAGTAATTCATTGATTCATTTATTGGGGGGGGGTATATATGCCACAGTGCATATGTGGAGGTCAGAGGACAGCTTTCCTAAGTTCTCTTTGTAGTGTGTGGGTTTTGAGGGTCAAGAGGTCAAAAGGATGACACTGGAAATCTGATACACGTGAAGAGCCTGCATCAGTGCCATGCAGGCGCTTTGGTTGGCAGCCCAGTCTGTCTGCCCCATGGGTCCACATTAGTTCTATCGGTTTTCTTGTGGTGTCCTTGACCCCTCTGGCTCCTACAGTCCTTCCTCCCCATCTTTTGCAGGATTCCCCAAGTTCTGCCTAATGTTTACTGTGGGTCTCTGCATCTGTTTCCATCAGTTGCTGGGTAAAGCTGAAGTGGACATTTCTGGTTTCTTTGGAAACTCAGTTATGTTGTTTTGCTGGAGCAAATAGGTGAGAAGATGTTTTGCTGAAGCAGACATGTGCTGTTTAGAAAGACTATAAATATGACCCCACAGACAGTGGAAGGCGGCTCTGGCATTGGTTCACCTTGTAGTGTGTCACTCATCTTTGTCATGACCTTGTAAAAGTAACTCAACAAAGAACTTCTCGTGATAATCCAGAGGCTTCTTGACATTTCTTTGGACTTGGGCTGATTGGCAGAGCCTCTTGGTTTCTTCTGGATCAAACTGTTGTTGCTAATTCATGGTGGTGATTGCTGAGCGGACTGGACTGCAGCTGCTGATTCCTGTTGGTGTTTTGCTAGAGGATTGAATTGCCCCAAAGAACTATTTCTGAACAGGTCCACAACCCCTGTTTCCTATTAACCGTTCATTTCCACTACCTCTAGTGGCTGATGGGCTAGAAGGAAGTAAAGTAGGTTTTGAAAAATCGAAGCCTGCACAAAGCCTCTCTGATGACAGTTGGGCTAGACACCAACCTATGAGTATAAGAGAATCTCATTAAGAGTCATTTCATTGACTTTTTTCCATTCGTGTTTGGTTCCATCGTGGGTCTCTGGGGTATCAGAGGAAGAGTGGATGGGGCAGAGGGGGAATTGGGAGGAAGAGACTGAGAGGAGGGAGAGAAAACTTTGGTTGGGATGTAAAATAAATGAAATTAAAATTTAAAAATATCAGTCAGTGATTAAAACACCTTTAAAAAATAAACATGACCTTTGTCTCGGGGTTTCATTGCTGTGCAGAGACATGACAACGGCAACCCTTATAAAGAAAAAGTTTAACTGGAGCTGGCTTACAGTTCAAAAGTTCAGTCCATTCTACACAAATGAAATTTCCCTGGGAAATCAGCCATTTTCGTGTAGCATTAAGAGAAACTTGCAAAATAGTTAGAAGATAAAGAACCAGGTTCAGAGGATCAGATTCAACTCTGGCCTTGAGTTAACCAGCTCTTTAATTCTGGAAAGTCACTTGTTCCTGAGTAGAATTTTTTTTGTTTTAATCTGTAAAATAAACATAGGAACATCCTCCACCCAAGCCCTTACTCACCCTCGTCTTAAAAGCCACAGTATTTTTATGGAGCTGAACGGGGTCTCACATAAGGTTTTATTAGCAGAATGTGTTTCTAACCTTACTGGAGATTCTTCAGAAGCAGAACATTTACTTGACTCATCTATCACCATATTTGACACACGGCAAGGATCTATAAATAACTGCCGAAAGAATGGAGAGCAAGGGAGGTTAACATTTTCCTTTGTGAAATGAACTGAACTTCAAATATTCATGCTCCAAATTATTTTAAATAGTCGCTCTAAGTGTCATTTCACTTTAGATAGCAGACGTTGCAATTAGCAGCGTGTCTGCACAGCTAGAAACATCGCCATTTAGTCTGGGTTTTATTCACCATAATGAATATGAATGCGTTTTGACTAAATGAATGGTTCTGCTAGAGCGGTGCTGAATACCATGTGCTCATGCTATTGTGTTACTTCTGACCCAGGCGGAAGACGTGTGCCTCCATTTATAGAGCACCAACCTTTGAATGATACTTGCCCCCCACACACACACACACAATACAACACAATGGAGAAAGAAGTGCTATTCAGATTGGTGGCCCAAGCCAAACCACGGATTAGAGCCAGGCACTGGTGGCGCACGCCTGTAATCCCAGCACTTGGGAGGCAGAGGCAGGTGGATCTCTAAGTTCGAGGCCAGCCTGGTCTACAGAGCTAGCTCCAGTATGGCCAGGGCTACACAGAGAGATCCTATCTTTAAGTCTGGATCTCCTTAGGAACTCTAGAATAATCCCCTCCTCTCATTCCACCAACGAGTGTATGTAAGCAAACACACATATATAATATAAGCATATAATTCCAATTCACACATATATACATATATATACATAATATTCCAACTCAATCCTTTGCTTTGAAAATGCTGTAAGTTTCACGGCTGAATAAAACTCTGGTGTGTATGCTTCACCTTTTCCTTATTCACTGGTCCCACTTTTTAGATCATTGTAAATTGTGGAGCAATAAATAGAAATAAAACGGTAACTCTGTAGAATTGGACGCTGGACCTGGGAGTGGGGTGACTGGTCCCTCCGGGAGCTGTATTTCTGTTTGAGACACCCGCATCCTGCTGCCCACAGCAGCTGCCCCAGTTTACTGCCCCAGCAGTCTGCAGCCTCACCTGCACTCATTCTTTGACTTAAGCCATTCTGTCCGGGGTGAGGACAAGCCTCGCTTTTAACTTGCATTTCCCTTTCAGTGTTTATTGTCAGTTTGTTTCTCCTTTTGAGAACTGCTGTTCATTAGCCCATTTACTGACCAGAGTTGTTTTTCTTTACCTATTTGCCTTCAATATTTAGTGTCATCACAAGAATGTTGGGCATATTAATTTAACTCTTTTTCAAGAAAGGGCCTTACTATGTAGCTGTCTGTTCTGGAACTCTGTAGACCAGGCTGGCCTTGAACTCAGAGATCTGCCACCTTTCTCTCCCAAGTGCTGGAACTAAAGGCATGTGCCACTATGTCTGGCTTAATTTAATTCTTACCAAATAATTTTCTGATTATATTTTCATCCCCATTTTAGAGAAAACAAAGTATCTAGATGTGGAGATCCTGCTCAGCATCTAAACCTAAGCTCTTTAGGTTTAGATCCATGCTCTCTCATGGTCTTCATCAGCCTAGAACACTTTTCTTTTCTTTTTCTCTTTTCTTTTTTTCTTTCTTTCTTTTTCTTTCTTTTTTTTTTTTTTTTTTTTTTTTTTTTCCCCGAGACAGGGTTTCTCTGTATAGCCCTGGCTGTCCTGGAATTCACTCTGTAGACCAGGCTGGCCTCGAACTCAGAAATCCGCCTGCCTCTGCCTCTGCCTCCCAGAGTGCTGGGATTACAGGCGTGTGCCACCACCCCTGGCTTAGAACACTTTTAATCACATGGATGTTCATTATACAAATCAACATTGCAATGTATGTGATTTGTCTTCACCCTGGTCAGAATGGCTAAAATAAAGAAAATCAATGCAGGTGAGGTTGTAAACTGTTGAGGCAGTAAACTGGGGCAGCTGCTGTGGGCATCAGGATGCTGGTGCCTCGAACAGAAATACAGCTCCCGGAGGAATCAACTCTACATTCCTAGGTCCAAAGTCAAAGTAGGACTTTTTAAGTTCTTCCACAGAAATCCTTGTTCTTTTTTTGTTTTGTTTTGAATTGCTGCACAATTTACAATGATCTAAAAAGTGGAACCAGTGAATAAGGAAAATGTGATACATACACACTGGAATTTTATTCAGTCACAAAAGAAATTGAATAAACTTCGGGAATTATGATCACATTCTACCTGTAGCTTGATTTACAATGAGCTAAGAGCAGACCTAATTCACTGATTTGACTTCTTAGGCTGGGTGAATGGAGGGAGAGAAGGGTAACAAGATAAAATACAACTAGGTGTGAGAAGATGTAGTGACAATTTTGGATTCTTTGATACAGAAATAGTCTAAGCATGTGCTTGTTTTAATCCCAGGTGTGAGGATGAGATGGGGCTGATTCTGACTCCCACAGCTGACTATGATTTGCCTCGTGCAGAGTCACGGTTTTTGTCAGCTGCAGATAGTTTCTGAGACTGTGTGACATTTGGAATTCTGGAATCTTTTCAGAGGGTCTATAAATGCTAGGGCCCCAGAGATAGGGTTGGTTGTGGTTCATTAGTAGTAGTGCTCAAAGAAGAAAGATTAAGTTATCATCTAATTAAGAAATTAGATTCAGGAATCACACATACACACTCTCTTTTTCTCCTATCTAGTGATGAGAGTGAAACCACAGGGATAAAGTGTGGGAAAAAGAACCCACAAAGTAGCCAAGACCAGCTACAAGAAGATTTGAATGTGAGAAAAATTATTAAATATCTAGAAGTCACTAAGAGAAATGTTTAAGAATAATAGAAATGGGCTTGAAATTAAGAGCCCTTGCTGGTCTTGCAGAAAGCCTGGGTTCAGTCCCTAGTGCATTACACCTGTAACCCTATTCCCAGGGGAGCCAACATCTTCTTTTGGCCTCTGAGGGCATCAAGCATACACACAGAAACTTGGTAGAACTGAAGAACTGTCACTTAGGAAAAAAAAAAAAAAAAAAAAAAAAAAAAAAAAACACCAGGAAGGTCAAATTGACTGGCAGGACATCTGCCAGAGTTAAGTGTTGAGTCACATTCATTTTGCAGAAATCATCTGCTGGAGCTGGGCACTCTGGAAAAAAAAATCTATGACAGTGAAAAGGGCATGTTATTTTAGTCAGAAAAATTCACTTAAAATTCTAGTTCTGCCTTTTATCAGCAAGCCATTTAATCTTTAAACCACTTAGCTTGTCTATAAAACTAAGACCAAACACCAAATTTGAAGTGTTGTCATAAAAATTGAGTTGTGGCAGAGTAAATAAATTGATTAACAATGAAAAAGCAACATCACGACGCAAAATCAGTTAAGCAATTATTGTCACTGAGGGAAGGACGGAGACGAGGGATGGGTGTTTCCTCTCATCATGGAGTTTGCCATAAAACACAAGGACGATAACTTTGTTTTCTTAGGAGGCAGACAGAATTGTCCACAAAAGTTATGTGTTCAACTCTAGTGAAGGGGACGGTTCCTGAGCTGCCAATTCTGTTCAGACTGGGAAAAGTAATGATTATGTGTCTAATGTTTAAAGGAAAAACAAAAGCCAGGTACGGAGACATACTTAGAATCCCAGTGCAAAGACAGGCAGACCCTTAGGGCTTGCTGACCAGTTAACCTAGCCAATATGGCCAGCTCTGAATGAATGAATGAATGAATGAAAGTAGATGGTGCTTGGAGATGATCCCCAAGACAAATAAACACCTGCATGCATGCATGCATGCATGCGCGCGCGCGCGCGCGCGCACACACACACACACACACACACACACACAATAAAATATGAGGGAAATGACAAGAGATTGCATTTAAAGACCACCACAGGTAGAATTTTCATATTTTTCTTTTCTACTGATAACTTACATCACAGATAGCAAGAGTGTAGGTAGTAATATAAAATACCCTATGTTAAAAAAAATAACAATATATTCAGCCATAAATTAAAGAACAAGTTTTATACAACTTATGAAACATCATTATACAACTTATAAAATCCAGATGGCGACATGTCAGTAACTGAGATCTACAGTTTTAAGAATTCCTTTGCTGAGTTGCCCAGTAGTGTATAATTATCACAGCTTTACCAAAAAACCTAATCCAAACTAGGCATGGTCCAGCACACCAGTTAATCCTAGTACTTGGGAGGTAGACTCAAGAGGATGAGTTCAAGGCCAGCCTCTGTTACACAAGTTTGAGACCCACCTGAGCTATGTAAGACCCTCTCTCTTACAACTAAAAAACAAAACAGACAATAATGATCCTAATTCAGGGAATTTAACTTGAGGCCTTTAAGGACATTTTGGAGACATCAGAAAAGCAGTTAAAGGGGAAAAAAATCACAACCTATCTGGAGAAACATTCTTCTTAATCTAATAATTAATGCTTGCCTGTAAATCAGTCTCTTACACAGCTGAAGGTATAGTATGGATCTGAACTCTCCCCACAAAGGCCCAGGTAAAAGCTTGCTTCCTTGACTGTGGCACTATTGGAAAGCTGTGGAAACTTTAGGCCACCCCAGTGTGAGGTTTTAAGGCAGTAGGGGTGTGTCCTCAAAAAGATTTGAGATCCATGTCTCATACTCTGTCTTCTGCACCCACAATGAGGTAAACAGTGTGTTTATTGTGTCCTCATGCTACAGTATGCTACCTCATCACAGGCCTGAGGCCACAAGGCCAACCAATCTCAAAGTGAAACTTCTAATCCATGGCCCCAAATAAACCTTTTCTCTCTGTAAGTTGACTTATGATAGGCATTCGCTACAGTGACATAAAGATAATGCAGGTAGTATAAGAACAAGAGAATTACACAGAAAATAAGTCAAAGAGCTACACAATTTTAAGGTATTATTTAAGGACTTACAAGGAAAAAAAAAAAGATGTCATAAATGTAAAGAAGCCAAAGCGACCAGACAGTGCAGTGTAAAAAGGCATGGCTGCCAAGACTGCCAATCCAAGTTCGATCCCAGGGCCAGCATAATGGAAAGAGGAAAATCAGCTACCACAGGCTGCCCTCTGCTGTCCGCAAGTGCATCAGACCTCCATACACAGGCCATGGTATGTGTATCTCTTCCCCAAACAAAACTTTACAAAGCTGCAAACCAGAAGTAAAACTCAAAAGACCACATCGTTTCTCCACTTGGCTTACTAAATGTTTCTGCAGTGTGGGGCTGAAGAGGTGGCTCAGTGGTGAGTGCTTGCTGCTCGTCCGGGAGATTCTCAGGCTGGATTCCTAGCACCCACCCACATGGTGGCTCAACCATGTTCTAGGATCCAATGTCCTCTTCTGGCCACCTTGGGCACTACGAATGCACACAGTGCACAAACATATATGCAAAACACCTATACATATAAAGGAAATAAAAAAATAAAGGCTTGCAGCAGATTAACTGCAAAATATCTTCTGCATCCCTTAAGAAACACTTGCATTTCTTTGATAAAGAATTTCTGAGCCAGGCACAGTGTCACAGGACTGTAATATCAGCTCTTAGGAGGTAGAGGCATGATGATCAGTTCAAGTTTTATCTTGGGCAAACAAAGTTTGAGGCCAGCCTGGACTAAGACCATCTAAAAGAACAACAAAAGTCAGGCCTATCCAAGCACATGAATATACTTTCCTTGCTCAAATTTTCAATTTCAAACATTCACTTGGGACTGGGGACATTGCCCAGTGGCAGCCTTCTTGCCTAGAATGGGGGTTCCAATGCCCATAATAATTTTAAAAGGTTCACATGCCGTAAATGGAAAGCTACTATGAGCTAGTAAGAAATATGGATCTTGACATTTTAGGAAAGGTCACTATTTTCTACAATTGACCGCTTCTCTTACACACAGTAAGCAACAGTAAGAAAAGCCACCTGTTCTAAGGCCCATCCCAAAAGGAATCCAGCAAAGAAATGCTGCCACTAATAGAATTTATAATTATGACCAGCCTATAAATATTTTATCCTCAAAAGCTTTTTAGGCTTGCCTTGACAGGGAGAAAAACACTACTTTTCTGGAGTAGTGCTTATTTTCAGGAGTTCTTTGTTGTTGTTGACTCCGGAAAAGAACCCAATTTAAAAAAAATCATGATCACAAAAATTATATTCATCTATCGCTACTCCATCTTTGAATGTTAGCATAGACAGGCCCTATGTTTTCTAAAATTACTTTAGAATGTTTATTCATACAGTTGAGGAAGTATTTCCCTATCACTGTATTTACTTCTAGTGATAAGTAAAAAGATCACTAGATCACCACATCCTCATTTCTGTAATTCCTCAAATCTCTTACAACCTCTTGATCTAGACCAGTGAGTCCAAACAATGACACCACGTGTACTTTACAGGAGTCTCCCTTTCTGTCACAAAATTTTCAGAGTGCAGGATTTATGCCTTATCAACAATGTTGTAACAATTTAGATGATAAAACCAGAATAGAGCAAATGAATTATACTCAAAACTTAAGCTTTCTCATCTGAATCCTGCTACTTTTACAACAGACAATATTCAGCTTAAACACTAGATGAAAAATCTTTTCTAGGAGTTAGAAAAAGGGTAAGCATGATACATGTTAATAATGTTCGATTTCTTTTTTGTAAACTCAGGTCTAAAGATGGATGTTTTTAATCTTTCTGTATAAAACGAATACCACTGTACTAATGCTGAAAAACTAAATTATAAACAAATACATGATCACAATTTAAATTCTTTGGATTAGTTCTCTTCTAAGCCCCCACATTTAATACAAAAATTTAAAACGTTCCCAACTGAGCATGGAACTGTTAATACTTTATATGTAAAAATATTGTATTTTAGGAACTTTGTAAATTCCCACAGCTGTCAGAACTGCAAGGGGGGGGGCAGGCAGGGCTGAACGTATACCAGTGGCACAGTGTGACAGGGACAAACACTGCGAGAGACCTTAATCTACTGTTCAAAAAAATATTTCAGCATCTTCTAGCTTCGCTGGCTTCTTAACTGTCAAACAAGAATGATTTACTTCTCCTCAAGTAATGAGTCCTAAGACTTCTAAAGGACGGACCTCAGTTATCGGGTCCCCCTTTATATATAAGGCCAACACGGATTTTCATTTCTATTGGAACATGAGAACTTTCACTAGAGTGCTTAGAATGTTCGGAGAGGGAAAAAAAATTCCAACGCTTTTCTAGTCCATACTTAATCATCAGAATGTTACAGAAGACCTGGGACACATCAGTCATATTTGAGTCTCTCGGTTAGGCGGTCCTCTTTGTAATGGGAAATAATCTGAATCAGTATGGAACAGTTGATCAGAAGGAAGAACAAACCGGCTAACCAAATAAACAGGAAGGTGTTCTTTCCTTGAAACTCTAGAACATAGGCAGGGGCCAGCCACAGGGCCTGCCCGATGAACCAGAACAGTAAGAGGACGACGGCTCGTTTCCACGGCATCCTCACGAGCGGCATCACCACGGGCAGAAGGCACAGGTACCAAAGGAAGTACTGCGAGGTGCAGACCTTGTTAAAAGTCACGAAAATGGACGTATGAAGAAAACAACAGAAGACAAGGTCTCTGTAATAGGCGAAAGACGCGGCCGCCAGCAGGATGAACTGTGGCAGGAAGGCGGCGATGCCCAGCGTAAAGCTCCACTTGCTCTCCGCGGTCAAATACAGCATGTAGAAGTACGGGGAAAAGTTATGGCGGATATCCCTCCGGGTCAGGTGGTAAAGGTAGGTGTGCTCCAAAAACTCCCAGCCGTACTTATAGTAAAAACCGAAGCTCAGGCCGAAAAACGTGAGTCCTGCAACTGCCACGAAGAGCAGCACGGCCCAGCTACACAGCCTCCCCAGGAAGTCGCACAGCCGAGCCTGGAAAGAGTACCCGGCTAGCCGGAGCCCCTGGTCACTGGCGCGCTCGGGGCGCAGATGCAGCGCTATGGGGAGGATGTAGGTCACCGGATACATCTTCATGTGCACCGCGAAGCCATAGAACACGGCGGCGCACGCGACGAGCCGTTTCTCGATCAAGTACAGGGTCGTAAGCACCAGGGAGGCGACGATCGAGTCCGCGTTGCCCCGGCTGGACACCGCCATGGGTAAGGGGTTGAGCAGCCAGAAGACGCAGTAGCCGCAGGCCTGGCGGCGCCCCAGCCCCTTGAGCAGCAGCAGGCGGTAGACGAGGAAGGCGGTGAGCAGATCGCAGCTGATGAAGAGAAACTTGCCGAAGAGCTCGCTGAGGTAGACGTTGGGGGTGAGCAGCCAGCTCAGCAGCGGGGTGTAGCGATACGTCGCCCGCAGGTAAGGCGAGCGCCCCTCCGTGACGAAACGCGCCGCGTCCGTGAACACGTGGTAGTCTATGTCCGTGTACCTCACCAGCAGGGTCCGGTCCTGGAAGACGCCGTAGAAAACCAGGGCGACCCGGGCCAGGAAGGCCACGCCGAACACCCCGGCGGGCGGCACCCGAAAGTTCAGGATCCATTCCCCCCAGTGCTTGGTGTAGCTCATGGTCGGAGTGCGGGCCACCCGCCCGGCCCCGGGTCCACACTGCGCCCCCTTCTCTCTCTCTCTCTCTCTCTCTCGCTCTCTAACCGTCCTCCGGCTCACTCCTCTCCGCCGCCTGGAGCATCTCCCCCGATAGAGCGCCCGACGGTAATAACCGAGGAATAACCACTTCCGGCACGAAGTCCCGCCCCCACGGCACTTCCGGCCTCCCGCCTCCCGCGGGCTCTCAGCTGTCTCGGCAGAACTATTGCCTTCCTCGGGATTGGCTGTCTGGCGTCCGCAAAGCTTCCTCCGGCGGAGGCGGGATTTCCGGTCCCTCCTTGTAGACTTTTCTGCTGTCCGGAAATCCCGGAGTGGCTGAGATGTGGTGGAGCTGGGTGAACTTTGTTTTTAGTAACGAGTACTTCCGCGGTCCCAATTCGGGTCAACTTGACACAGTGAACTGCGACCTGCTGCTACGTCCCACAGAACTGGCTTGGAAGACTGAGAGTAGAAAATATAGATGGAAAGAATAAGCCGAAAATAAAATAGCTCTCGTCTTTTTTTCTGGTTTCTTACTTACTGCACTTATAATCGACTTTTAAGAACTTCATACTTTATTTTATAATGTTTTCAGTTTCAACTAATTGTTCGTGAGAGTAGAAAGTATATCTTTATTTCTTTGTACTTTCTTGTAATGTAATGCAGTTTCAGACACATGGTAACTGACACAGACTGCGTTGATCTTACAAATGGAGACATTCCTAAGGAATGTCTTCTAGATTGCTATAGAAGTAGCTCCATTCAGCTAGACATCACTCATCCTACACTTCATATTTATCCTTTGAATGAGCCATATTAACCTTACAGTCATACTCTGGTATTTCTATGCTTTGATGTAATTATATGGTATAGATTAATAACTACCTCTATTCATTTTTTACTATGCATTGCCCATATATACTTTGATAACACATTACAATTAAAATAACCTTATAACTAAATTGTAGGGTTCCTGACAGTAGAAAGTATATCTTTATTCTTTGTACTTTCTTGTATTACAGTCTCAGACACATGGGAACTGACACAGACTGTCTGGTTTGATCTTACAGGTCAAGCCTGTCAAAAGTTATTTGAATGGTAATGTGTTATTACAGCATATATGGCCTAAATGATTTTGATTCATAATTGTTGTTTGTTAAGGACTTAATCCCAGTTGTCAGACATACTAACAACTTTTTAATGTAAGGTAGACCCTTATAATGATTATAAAATCAGGATTTATGGAGAGTAAATAAAGCACATAGCCAACTGGTAGCAGACCTGGAATTGAAAGTAGGCCTGTTTAGTCCAGGATAACGTAATGATTGTGTGATGAACTTGCAAATAAAATGCTGATATGGAATTCTAATTTCTATTTTTTCCCTCAATCTCTTCTTTACGTCTTTCTATATGCTCTCTCGTTGTTACTCTTTATATCCCTGGCTTGATATTTTTTTCTTTGTGAGTTATAGGTAAGTGAAGCCTAGTCTCCACAGAGAATATAAAAGAGATGTGTGAATATAGAGTAAAGGTTCTTCTTGGTAGTTTTGTTTTGTTTTTTGTTTTTTTTTTTTGTTTTGTTTTGATATTCTGACAGAAAAGCCTCAGCTAATTCTCCCACTATGGCTGGCCTATTAAGTAGGAGAGGCTCTAATTCAGGAAGGAAAGGAAACTACTAATCAAAAGAAACAGCCTCTCCTGGGCGTCATCTGAGTGAGATGCAGAAAACGGCAGAAGTCTTGAACAGCTACCATTTCCTGCTTTAGGGTCGGAACCTGTGAAGTGTTTCCCCACAGATTTTATTTCTTAGAATATGTTAATTCCCTGCTTTGCATTAGTATATGCTAAATGCTTCACCCTTGGTTATATATGTTATATACCACTTTCTATGTGTGAGAACTACAGATTTGGGGCCAGGTTATTTCATACATCTTGTATATCTAATATGTCTCATGACTCACGTGTAGTGTTTCTTAAATGTCCATTTATTAATGATGGAGACCCAATTTTCCCTCTTCCCTTTGTCCTTTCATCACAAGGACCAAGAGTCAGTGACTATAACCTGTTGTTTATAACTCTGGTTATAACCAGAGTATTTGGAGTGGAATACTGACCATGACTTTCTCAGGCTAATGCTAGGTAAGAATACATGAGAAATACATTACTTGGAGGCCTGGGGATAGAAATGCCTGCTGATTAAAATGGACTTCCAGAGCCTTTAGCATGTATAAGGAAACCAAAGGGTGTTTCCCGTAGTGTGAAAGGAAAAGTGAACTTAAAAAAAAAAATCACTGTCCAAAGGGACAGTGTCCAAATGCCGGGAGTCAATTTGACTCCTGGAATTAGCTATACAGTTTTCAGATTCCTGAGTCTTAGTGTTTATTAAATCTTGCTGATTAAGAACTAAATTTGCAAGCACTAAAGCTAAAGGTGCTTGCTGCAAAACCCGATGTCCCGAGTTTCATTTCCCTGACGCCACATGGTGGAAGGAGAAAACGGACTCCTGAACACTGGCTTCTGATGCACACAAACCTTGCACGAGTGCTCGGCACACACACACACACACACACACACACACACACACACAAAATAAATAGAAGTTTTTAATGGTGGCATACACCTTTAATCCCAACACTCTGAAGGCAGAGGCAGGCAGATCTTTGTGATTTCCAGGACAGTGAAGACTACACAGAGAAACCCTGTTTTGAAAAAACATAAATAAATAAATAAACAAACAAACAAATAAATGTAAAACTTCTCAACAATGTAAAAACTGACTTTGCAATGTGTTTGTGAAGGGATCTTACCTTAACAAGGGAAAAGGCAAGAGAAGGGCTGGTGAAAGATTGGGTGAAACCATTCCTGAAATGTTTGAGCGCAAGGGAAAGTCAGCAGGAAAGGCTGGCCACAGGATGGGAAGTTCTTCCAACAGAGCCTAATTGAACCCTCCTCCTCCCAAACTCAACTAGGAGTTCAAACCTTGATAAAAGAAGACACGGTGAGCCGTGAGCCGGGTAGTGGTGGTGCAGCCTGTAATCCCAGCACTATGGGAGGCAGAGGCAGGCAGATTTCTGAGTTCGAGGCCAGCCTGGTCTACAGAGTGAGTTTCAAGACAGCCAGGGCTATACAGAGAAACCCTGTCTCAACAAAACAAAACAAAACAAAAAAGAAAAAAGACATGGTGAGAACAAGAGACGCATCCAGTTTATTTAGTAGTTTGTTCTGAACAGACAAAAATAAACCAAAAATACCTCACACATCTTTTTTTTTTTTTCTAAATATATTTGACCTGGTTTAGTCTTTAATGTAGTGTGTAGAAAAATCATCCCTAGATACGTCTGCTTCAGTAGCACTGGCCAATACTGGGCCTGGAAACCCAGCTAACTGTACAGCATAGGTAATGTATTATTTTGCAAAGAAACTAGGTTAGCTAGCAGGGGTAAAGGTTTGTGGTAGCAAGCCTTGGAGAACGTGCAATGTCCCTGGCTAATAGCAACATTATGACAGTTTCTCTGTCTGCTGACCTCAGGGAAACCCCTGCATAGTCATGCTAGCTGGTGTGGGTTTCAGGAAGTTGGAGGAACAGCCGGAATGAAGTGAAACCCAGCTTAGGGATTTCAGAAGCCTCGCGTAGAACTGCATCAGCCTCTGGGGAAGAGGAAAGCCTCATTCTGCATCTCCATCCAAGAGCCCTGTGGCCATAGCATTCACCCGCCTGCACGCCAGGACTGAGACTATGATATACGAAGTGCCCTCTTTAGGATTTTTGTATATAGACTTGGGCCTCTGCCGTGAGAGTATCTTGAGCTCAACAGCTTATATCAGTCCTGGGGTTTGCATTCTAGTGTTTGCATTTGCCTTCCAAATACTAAAATTTCAGCTTCTCAGTTTTTAATGATGGGGCCTAGACCTACAGCTCCCACCCTGGCGGAAGAAGAGGGGGAAATGGAAGGATGCTTGCTTGCTTGCTTGCTTGCTCCCTTGCTTGCTTGATTCAGAACTTGTTGAAGAGCAGGTTGTTGCCAGGGATAGCGTGAGTGGTAGATTTTCCTAGCTCTCCATGGATGGAGCATTCCCATGCCCCATCTCCTCCTAGTTTTTCTCTTGTCCTAGCAGCACAATTCTTCAAACCTTGACGGATGCTCCTTCATTTATGAAAAGGGCAGGGTCTAGCCCTCCCTTTTCCATCAAGCAAACTTAAAACCATCAGCTAGTCTCACTGTTCTGACGACCATAAATAACATAGAAGATCCAGTTATCCTACTTCCCCAGACCAAGGCAAAACGTTTGTCCCTTTGTTAAAGTCTGAATACTTTCTTTCTGTACATTCTGTATATTTGGGTATACATACATCTATATACACATCTCTCTATATATTATCTCTGTTTTTTTTCTCCTTAGATAAACATATATATCATATCCCAATCTCCCAAGTTTCCACCCACCTCTTGTGTGCCAGTCATAAGTAAGACTCTGGGTTTCATTTCCCTAGGTCCCTTAGCCTCATTGTTGGCATTTTTCCCACTCTGGATATCCTTCCCCAATGGTTGTTTTGCCCACTTGAAATCTCCCATCCCACCTAGAATCTCCACACCTGTTACTCTCCTGATATTCCAAGTCTCTAGCTGGTACAGACAGGGAGCCCATTTCTCCTCAGTCGTGGCTGCTAGTACATCCTGAATAGAGATTCGAGGTCAGAGTGTTGGTCTGGGATCTAAAGAACCACTTGGGGTTGTGAGTGGGGGTTGTTCATGCAGAACATAGGGCTTGTTGGAGAAAGGCGTCGATCTGAATTAACAGGGCAGAATGATTTTAAAGTGCAAAGCCAGGATTGTAGAGGAAGTTCGAAAGGGGTTAAGGCAGGAAATGCTCTCTCTCTCTCACATTGTTATCCCAGAATCCGAGGAGAGTTGAGCCTTGGGCAAGGCTCTGGGAAAAGGGTAATTCCCTCAGGAGGGAAGCAGCACTGTGAAGAAACAGGACAGAGGATAAACTGTCACAGCAGGAGACTTGGTCCTTGCACACTGGCCACAATCAGGTGAGCGCGGAGCTGAATACATTTGAAAGCGCAGAAGCTGGCCCTGGCCTTCTGCTCTTTGTTTCAGACATTCAGGTTCTTCTGGTTCTTGTTTGGATAATAGTTGGAGGATAATGGTGAGCTTTACAGTAGGGAGAGACCAAAGGCTCTTCGTTTTCAGGCTACAGTTAATTGAGTTCAAGGGAAGACCAACGTAAAAGAACCACGCACAGCTGAGATCCGTTCAGCCTTGGGATCCTCTGGGTTTCTCTGCAAGGCTTTGCCAAGAGATCCGTGCATCTACTCCGTATAGACGTGTAATATGTCAAGTCTACCTTACATCAACAGTTTACTTCATTCCTGCTAAACTGTCTTGTGAGGTTTCCCCAATACCCAAGTGGAGCCAGAGCTCCCTAGAACAGGACCCGGTGCTTAAAGTGCCCTCTGGGACATCTGCCACAGCCCTCACCAGAGAACTAGGAATGGCCTGTGTGTGATCTTAAGCTGTTTTTGTAATTTACCTGGAACTGGCCCCGTAGGCAGAAACGAAGAGAGACGGGGCTGATTTTCATCCTTTTAAGCCAAGTGTCAGAATGGCTGAGATCAGAATGTAAGTTCCTCTCCTCTCAGTATTGCCTCATGAAATAGCTGGCACTTCTCAGAAGGGCACCAGGAGACGGAACAAAACGGTGGCTGTCAGCCAGAGTTCGGCCTCAGCCCAAACCGTAACGAAACATCACAAATTCCCAGAGGCTCTGTATAGCAATCTGGAAATCTGAGAATTTGGTTCAACTTTCCTAGGGAATCTGTGCCCTGTGACTAGTTTTTATAGATTGATGTTTAGAAAGGCAAATGACTGTTTCCCCTCTCTTACTTCAAAAGGTGGAGTTAAGGGAAGAAGGGTCTGGGGTTGGGAGGAAAGGAAGCAGCGAAACCGGTACAGTGTAATCTGGAGCGTTTGCAGATATTTTCATGGGGTCTGGGCACTGGACTTAGTCAAGAGAACACTGGGGGCTTGGCATAGGGGCCCATGCCTTTAATCCCAGTCTATGGGAGACAGAGTCAGGTATATATCTGTGAATTCAAGGCCAGCCTAGTCTACATAGTAAATTCAAGGACAGCCAGAGCTACATGGTGAGGCCCTATCTTGAAAAAAAATAAAAAATAAAAAAATAAAAAGGAGAAAGAGAGAGAGAGAGAGAGAGAGAGAGAGAGAGAGAGAGAGAGCGCATTGGCTAAGGTCTTCCCACTCCCAGGAAACACTAAAACAATCTTTCCAGAACAGGGTTGTCTAAAGGACAGGGCCAGAGTATTAGACAATACTTCCAAAATTGAATATCTCAGTCCAGGATGGGTGCAGGAGTGGTGACGGCTGCTTGTGTTTCTCGGGTCAACCCCAGCTCTACGGAAACAGAAGCTGAGAGAGAGCTGGCTAGCCTGAGAACTGGAGAGGAAAAGTTAGGTGGTGACCGAGAGTCCGTCCAGGCGCTGTCAGGAGTTACCCGGTGAAATTAAAACACCATGACAAACTCTCACTTCTCTCTCCGGGATTTGGTAGCGAGCCCAGGGGAAACTGACTTCAGATCCCTGCCCTTCCCAGGGCAGAGGCAGAGAGAGACTCTCTGAGAGAGTTCTGCCTTAGGGAGCTTTACTAGATGGAACAGAGAAGGAGGGAGCCCCAGTTTCAAGTCATCGAACTTCCTGGTAGTGGGCGCTTGGGGATGGGGGGAGTCTGTCCATCCAATCACATGGTCCTCTGAATGTGAATCTCCAAGCGTGGCTGAGGCCTTTCCAGCCAATGTCAGCCTAATCTTCCCTTTCCTTCCCCCAACTGGCTTGAGTCATGTACATTGGTATAGTAGTAGAGGAAGGTACAGGGGGACAGCGAGAGGAAAAAGTAGGGCTCCAGCAGGCCCAGACTGCTCACAGGTCACGGGGTTAAGGGGAGGTAGAGGGTGGGTGCTTCCGGGGCTCTCCAGCGAACCCAGATGGTATCCTTTTCCCAGGGCACTGGAAAAGGAAAAGGCCAGAGGACTGGGGAGGAGAGGACAGGGGATCAGACGTTGCTGATGCGCACACTGAGGGCACTGCCTTCCTTCTCAGCTTGCTCTCTTAATGACTCCTCCAGCTTGAGTTTTTCTGGGTCTCCATAGCGTACAGCGCCGTCGCGGAGACCACTGGGGGATGCCACCTTCACGACCTGGTCAAAAAGGCTGAAGTCCGCTATGTATTTGCCACTGGCTGACAGCGAGATAGCAGGCGTGAACTCGTAGCCCCAGAGGATCTCCTCCGGAAGGTAGGAAGTGCGAACCTGGCAGGTGGCGCTGGTGGACTCTACCGTCCCGCTGAGGATCAGCACCAGCTCAAAGTCCCCCTCCCCGCTGCGGAGCGGGAGGTCTTTCAAGGGGCTGGTCTCATCTACCACGTGGTAGAAAGTCAGGGGCAGGATGAGAAAGGGGCTGTCCGAGGCCGTGTCTACTTGGAAAGTCACGTTGACCTGGTTGAGCCGAATGTTCTCGCCCTCCTTTGTCTGGTGGGTTTGAAGCAGTTTGCCTGTTACCTGGCACCCAATGAGGAGGCTCTTACGCATATTGGCCACCCGGATCATAAGGCAAGGCTTGCCGTTGTGGGAAGCCACGACCGCATGTTGACTGAAGCGGATCGTCTCAGCCCTCTTCTTAGGCCGGGCGATCTTCGCCAGGAAGGTGCCCGTGATGAAGATTTCCAGAATGGTGGTGAGAACCAGCTGGGCGATCAGAAGCACGATGGCCAGGGGGCACTCCTCGCTGATGTAGCGGAAGCCGTAGCCGATGGTGGTCTGGGATTCCAGGGAGAAGAGGAAGGCCCCTGTAAGTGTGTGCACCTGCACCACACAAGGCGTGTGGTTGGCGGGAGGTCCCAGCTCCAACAGGTCCCCGTGGGCCACAGCTACCAGATACCACACCACCCCAAAGAGGAACCACGTGCCCGCAAAGGTGGCGGAGAAGAGCAGAAGCTTGTAGCGCCACTGCATGTCGATGAAGGTCGTCCACAGGTCCTTGAGGTAGAGGAAGCGCTTGTCGGCGATATGCTCCATCCTCACGTTGCTGCGGCCATCTTTCGTGAGGACCCTCCTCCGGCGTATTCCTGGGGCCACCAGGGGCCGGCTCTCTGTCTGAGTCGTCTGACTGTAATAGACCTTAGCCACCGATGTCATCTGCGGGAAGCAAGACGACACATAGAAGGTTATTAGCCAAAATCCAGCCGAATCCCAGACACCACCCAGTGAGAAGAGAAACCAGCTAGCATCCTTTCCGAAACGTCTCACGTTCATGGTGGAGGTGGCTGGGGTGCGTCAGTGTCACTGCTGAGGGCCATTTTCAGGATTTTTGTTTTCTCCCGCCATGTGGGCCCTGGGAATTGACCACTCAGGTGGTCAAGCCTGGTGGCAAATGCCTTCCCCTGCTGAGTGAACGGCATCTAGCCAGCCTCTGACCTTCGTTTTGACGGCATTGATCTTAGCAAATATTTGCAGAGCCCTTGTTAAACGCCAGCCACAGCGTGATGTACTGATAAGTCAAAGATGAAAAGGACATCATCCCTGCTCAGAACCCGCAGCACACACACACACACACACAGCACTCCTGTGGAGATACCTAACTTAAAATAAAAACCCCTCCCTTCGAATGAATATTAAGGCAAGAAAGTATACCCCACTGAAATCCTAGAACAGTCCTGCTTAAGATGTGTATATGTAGCCGGGAGTGGTGGCGCACACCTGTAATCCCAGCACTTGGGAGGCAGAGGCAGGGGGATTTCTGAGTTTGAGGCAGGCGGATTTCTGAGTTCGAGGTCTGGTCTACAGAGTGAGTTCCAGGACAGCCAGGACTACACAGAGAAACCCTGTCTCAAAAAAAAAAAAAAAAAAAAAAAGAAAGAAAGAAAGAAAGAAAGAAAGAAAAAGAAAAAAAAAGATGTGTATGTTTTTAATCTCACTATTCTCTCTCCTAACACCAAGTCAATGGCCACTGGGGAGAAAATGGCCGAAGGAATCCACCCTTCTTCCCTGCAGGTATCCAGGCTCCTTCCTTCATGGCCACCGTTACCATCATCATTTGTTTGCACTACCCGGGAGACATGGCCTCTGGGTCAGGGTCTAGGCTGACGCTGGAGAGAGCACAGACAAGGTCTGAGCCAAAGCACGAAGCAGAAAGGAAGCCACAGGCTGCTGCTTCCCACGCCAGCCCCAAGGCATCTCCCCACCCCCGGGTTTGGCGGTGACGGTGACACCAGGCTGTAGGCAGCAAAACTGCCTTGAGTGAGTGAAGAGAGGGTGGACTCTGTAATCATTAGCAGCCACGTCTTCATGGGCTCAAATTCAAGATGCCTATTTGTCCTGATAGTAGAAAGTGGGACAAGGGATTGAAATAGGAGACCTTTCACACAATTCAAGGTGTCAGGCATTCTTGTCCCAAAAGTAACTTTGTACTTTTCCAGTAGACAAAAACTTAGTCACTTAGACTCTGAGTCTGACATCTGGAACTCCTGAGAAGGCTTCAGATGCTTTCTGGGACTTGGGGATCTTTGGCTATCAGAGCAGACCATTGCAGGTCCCACCATATGTCTGAACCATCACGTGTCATCATTGTCCCCATGTCCTCATTGCCTCCACTCTGGAAGAGTCTAAGCTATATGAGCCTGTCCATAAACTCCTGTCCATGTGGGGAACTGAACTGGAGATCACCAATGAATGAGGCCCCGAGAACATCCACAGCCAGCCTGCCCGTTTTACCAGCGGGGAGACTTTGAAGTGTTTGTCCACAGAAGACTGCTCCTCACCAGGCCCCAGGGCTCTGCACTGCACTGTGGCCTTGGTTCCTTTGAAGCAAAAAGGAAGCTCTATAGCTCTGAATAATTTCAGCTTTGGAACATAAATAAATCCCTGCTCAAAACTCAAAAGTGCTGGTAATAACAACCACCTACCACAATTCCTGTGTGTGTGTGTGTGTGTGTGTGTGTGTGTGTGTGTACCATTGTAGAGTCTGCACAAAAGAATGTTTGATCCTCAAACTCTTTTTTTTAAAGATTTATTTATTTTGTTTATATGAGTACACTGTAGCTGTCTTCAGACACACCAGAAGAGGAGGGCATTGGATTCCATCACAGATGGTCGTGGCCCACCATGTGGTTGCTGAGAATTGAACTCAGGACCTCTGGAAGAGCAGTCATGGTTCTTAACTGCTGAGCCATCTCTCCAGCCCTGATCCTCAAACTCTTAAGGATGTGAAACCTATGCATAAGATTTTTGACTGAACAGTTAGAGATGAGAGGATACCATTTCAATTTTCAAAAATAAACATGAAATATACTTCATAAGATATAGACAAACAAGTGATAGCGATCCTGGGAAGAATTCTCAAATAAAATATGAAGACTATGTGTAACTAGACAGAACAAGAAGAAAAGAAGTTGTCGGTAAAACCCTCTGTGGGTTTACTAAGATTGAGTCATATTAAAGTAACTTAATTTCCTTTTATGATGAGGTTACTAAATTGACAAACCAACAAAATACCGATAATGTATAACTAAAGCTTCAGCAAAGTTTTGGACAAAAATCTATTATTATCTCTTTGGGGATAAGATAGAGAAGAACAACCAGAAGGGTAATGTAATTAGGTGGTTTTAAAAATTCAGTGGTGCTGGTGAGTAGACCCCCATAGGCCAGAATTCACTTTCTATTGATGTAGCAGAGAGATGTAGTCTTTATTTTGCCCTACTCAATGCTCTTAACCCTGATTTCATTCAAACCTAGAGAACACTGTGGCTATCAATCATGTGGATGACAGAAACCTAGGACAGTCTGCAAGGACTGGGCGGAACTGGGATCTGAAAAGAACCAGATGAACAAGCCAAGTCTAACTAAAAGGATAAATGCTAGAGAATGTGCTCGGGTCCAAAAATTCTCTGAGAAAGTTCGAGACTGTGAAGGTCTAATTCAGTCACATTACGGGGGGGCGGGGGGGGGGCGGAGACTTAAACATTTTAGAAAAAAAAGTCCAGTATGAGTTATTCATGTATTTTGGATGCCAAAATAGCAACACAATCATAAGCTACTTTGGTTGGATAAAGTCTCTGATAAAGAGGTAACCAATTCCTGCTCCGTTCATTCCCCATCTTCAGTGTTCCAGCTCAAGCAGCAATCGAGATACGAGAAAAAAAAAAACCCTCAGGACCAGATCACGTGGGAGGTAGATAAAGGAAATGGATGGATTTTGTCAAGAGGTGGTCTGAGTGTATGAAATGCTTGGCTTGAGGAGCTGTCACACGAGTGAAGGTTCTGAGCTCCGAGAACACACAGGAGCGGGGAGTTCAAACTCCAGGGAGAGAGATCCAGAGTCACACTGAAGAAAGAACGCTACGCGGCCAGGATTGTACAGGTGTGAAGAGTCCCCAGAAAGAACATGCTGCCCCTGGATGCTCAAGAAGTATTTTCAGAGGGTTCATCTCCATCCTCAGAGCAGATGAAAGCTCTCTACATAGGATATAGGAAGATTAATCTTCCCTATGGGCAGGAGCGTCAGGGTGCCTGCCTCCCCCCCCCCCCAGCTCTATCCCTGAACTTTCTGTGGTAACATTCAGGGATCTCTCCTCTAAATTCTCACTTTGTGTTAAGAGGGGGTTCTACATATCAAGAAGAGTGAAGACTCTCAAGTACCTAGCTTATCATTCCCAAAACAGTAGCCCAACATTATTTACTACTTTATAAAATATGTAATCTCTCTCTCTCTCTCTCTCTCTCTCTCTCTCTCTCTCTCTCTCTCACACACACACACACACACACACACACACACACACAATGAGATAGATAGGAAAGACATCGTTAGAAACTAAGGCTCAGAGAAAACTACTCAAAGCAAATTAGTGCTAGAATGGGAAGCCAAACCCAGGTCTTCTGGCTCCTGGTCCAAAACTGGTTCCTTAATCTGAGGAGCTTCACCAAGACAAAGACAGAGCCTGGGGCTTTGAAGGTGCACATTAAGGTTACAGACTGGATTTTGGCTACTGGTTAAATTTTTTGTTGCCTCTGGCTGCTGTGTTTACCGCCTCCGACGGTTGTGTCTACCATTGCCAGCCCTTGTATCTACCACCTCCAGCTGTTACTGGAAGTTCCCAGCTGTTATGCCACCTCCCACAGCCAGGCCACTTTGTTCTCAGGGGTGGCCAGACTCAGAAACAGATAAACAATCAGCACACACCACCCCCAAGCTGGCCAGGCCTCTGGGGAAAGAAAGCCAGCCAAAGTTCTCAAAGTGGTTTGTTGCTGCCCTACCAAAAACCACACATCCCCTTTCCTCTAGAGGGTGCAATTTCTCCGAAACAGTGCCAGCCAGGCAGTGGGGCTGGCACTCTACAGAAAAGCTTGAATGGTGAGACTGAACGGGGCTATCTACCACCTTTGCCCTCTAAGAAGCGAGTGAATTCGTTTCCAAAAGGACAGTGAGGTTCATTTCTCCGGCAGGTTCCCTGCCTATCTTCTGTTTCACACCCTCAGCTTCCCCTAAAGCTGGGTTTCCTTACCTACAGGCACTTTCATGCCAGTGACTCGTGCTTCAGGATGAATGGGTTTATCAAAGCCTTTCTCAAGTACTTGATTGCTCATGAGACAAGACACAGTTCTTGTGACTAAAATTGGCCAAGGTTCCGCATTGTTTTGAGGATAAACTGCAAGCCTTTGGTATAGCACTCACGGTCCTCCATGATTCAGTCTCTGCCTGCCCCTGTTGCTTCCTCCTCCTCCTCCTCCTCCTCCTCCTCCTCCTCCTCCCCTTTCTCCTCCTCCTCTTCTGTTTTGTTTTCCAAAAAAGGGTTTATCCATGTAGCCCTGGCTATCCTGGAACTTAGCTCTGAAGACCAGGTTGGACTTAAAGAGATCTGTCTGCCTCTACCTCCCGAGTGCTGGCACTAAGGTCATGTGCCATGAACCCTGGCTTCTACTTACTTCTTGGCCTTACCCTTGACAGTCTTCCACACATCCATGGACTTCAGCTCTGCAGAAGAGCCTACTGAGTCTTTCTCCCTTTGGAGCTGCTTTTGAATCGCTCACATCTCTGGCTGTCTGACGGCCTCCTGCCTACCTTACAGAGCCTGGACCAAGTGCCTTAGGATGCCTTCCTGGCCCTCAATAGAAACAGCTTTTCTCTAAACTCCTACTCCCTCTGACATGCATTTTCTAAGGACGCCCTTGCCCAGTTTCTACTTTCTAACACCACAGTGCTTCTGAAATGTTTATTTGCCGTTGTTTGCCATCTGTGAACTCTTAATTGAAGGCCTCGGAATATGCTTGCATCTGTTTCACCAGAAGCAAGTATGGCTTTTAAGACAGAGGAGGAGATGACTGAAGGCATCGTCTGGACAGGTCTGAGTGAGGCTGCAGCTTTGATGTTCCTTCCTGGAGGAGTCATGGCAGAGAAGGAGATGCAGGTCCACTCAGGCATGGGTGCTGCAGATGCTTGCAGAGTTTTTCAGAAAGTGGAGGAAAGACAGCTCAGAGACTTCAGGGCCAGCCCTTGTATGGGTCAGCTGATTTTTTCTTTTCTTTTCTTTTCTTTTTTTTTTCAGGAGCATGGTAAGAGAGAGGGTCTTTTAGGTTGCTGCAGATGGGAACTGGGAGGGAGGGAAGTTAAATGTGCAGAGGGTTTGCACAGCAAGCGTGAGACCCTGGGCCTGATAACCCCACTACTGCATTAACCAGGAATGCCAGCACGGTTGTAATCGCAATGCTCAAGGAGATCGAGACAGGAGAATCAGAGGTTCATGGTAATCAATGGCTACGTAGCAAATTTAAGGCCAGTCTGGGCTACGTGAGATCCTGTCTCAAATTTTTAATTGAGTTGATTAATTAGCCCTGAAGTGCAGTGTGCTCTAGGAGGTGACTAGAAAGGATGGTTCAGCTCCATACCAGAGACAGCAGGTGGAAGGGCAGGGGACACACACGCGCCCATGTCCTGAAACCTATCACGTGGGAGAAAAGTCCTTTCAACCCAAAGACAGAGCTTACTCTGTACCAAAAGCAGCCCAAGTGGAAGGAGCTTCCCATGTGAGCACTAAACTCATTCATTTCCAACGGCAGACGTTCCTCACTGTTCCCCGCCTGCCCCACTCTTTGGTTCCCTAAATCATTAAAGGTGCCATCGCCCTCCCAGCGACTCTCACTCGAGTCCTAGAACCATTTCAAACTCTCCTTCCTCCTCGGTCCGGTGTTGTGGCTGCATTCCTGTGCTTCCTCTTTATTTCATTCCCATCCTTTGGAGCCTTAAGGGGCCGCCGAGGCACCCAGGAGTCGTCTCATATCTCCATTTATTTTCCCTGAACTCATCCTACATCGCCACGCGTTACTCTTAACTACACTTCTGCTGATGAATCAGTGGATGCTGACCTGCAAAGCACACACACCTTTCCTGCTCACGGCATTCCTAGGAGAGGGTAAGATCAGGGTCCCGAGGCTGACGAGATTACAGGGCTGAAAGGGTAAAGTGCCTGCCTAGCATGGCCGAGGTGCGGGGTTTGACTCCAAGCACTGAAAGAAAAAAAATCATCGTCCTTATTTTATGATCGAGGAAACTGAGGTTCAGAAAGATGTGACTCGGTCAATCGTGGAACTAGGTTCATGATCAGGGTCCTCTGACTCCAGACGCACCAAGTTCTCATCACATTCTATCTGTCCCATTTTCTTCTCCAGTTCAAAGAAAGCATTTCACTGGTCACCAACGAGAGACGAGACTCAGTCTCCACCTGAGTTATGTGATCCACTTCCAACCCTCTTTCCAGGCCTTGTTCCCTACTCCTCCTCTCTTGGGCACTCTCAAGCAAACAGGTGCCTTGCCGTTGAAGCCCCGCTGTGCTCATACAGGCTTTCTTGCCTTCGCCTATTCTTCTTCTGTCTTCTAGGCTACCTGAGCTCATGACCCCTGTTCCATAAAACCTTCCCTGAAAACCACAGCCTATTCCTGGGTTACCATGTATATGTGTCTTAGTCAGGGTTTCTATTCCTGCACAAAACATCATGACCACCAAGAAGCAAGTTGGGGAGGAAAGGGTTTATTCAGCTTACACCTCCACATTGCTGTTTATCGCTAAAGGAAGTCAGGGCTGGAACTCAAGCAGGTCAGGAAGCAGGAGCTGGTGCAGAGGCCATGGAGGGATGTTTCTTGCTGGCTTGCTCCCCCTAGCTTGCTCAGCCTGCTCTCTTATAGAACCCAAGAATACCAGCCCAGGGATGGTACCACCCACAAAGGGCTCTCCCCCTCTTGATCACTAATTGAGAAAAAATGCCTTACAGCTGGATCTCATGGAGGCACTTCCTCACTGGAAGCTCCTTTCTCTGTGATAACTTCAGCTCGAGTCAAGTTGACACAAAACCAGCCAGTACAATATGTATCTGTTGAGTAAAAACAAGTTTACTGAAGGAAGCACCTAGGTCTACCATATCTTGCTTCTAGTATCTTGTGATTGAGATACCAAATATTCTCCCAAGAAAAATGCATGTATTGAAGGCCCTGGTCCCCAACACAGCAGTGTTCGGAGGTAGAGACTTGACATGTGATTGGGTTCAGCGGTGGATTGATTAACTGGCAGTCAAGAGGTAGAGCCTAGTTAGATCATTGGGACACGACCATATCATGTCCCCCAAACCTTCCTCTGTACTTCCCCGTTTCCCTGGAGCGGGCACTTTTCTTCCTCCATACAGTCCTGCCATGATGCTTCCGCCACGCCACTGACGGAAGAGCGACCAAGGTGACCACCCGGACTGACGCATCTCAAACCGCAATTCAAACGTTTCCTCCTGTAAGGCTTTTTGGTTTTGTTTGTTTGTTTTGGTTTTTGTCAGGGCAATGTAAAGCTGGATAGAGCTAACATGTGATGTTGAGAGAGGGCCCAGGAAGCATTCTGTGAAGGAATTAATGAATAGAAGATGGCCCAGCCCTATCTAGGAATAGAGGTCAACCGAAGAGAGCGGGTCGACACTGCCAACGCTGTAGGGCCGAGGAGCCTCCTGTCCTGTGTACAGAGAATAGAACTCTGGCCCAGGGCCTTGGGGACCTTTTCCTCCTCCCTTCTTGTTTGTGTCTTCTCTTGGTTTTTCCAGTGATTTTTTTTCCCCTTATATCCATGGAAATCCCAGATCGTTCAATAGGATTACTAAAAAGTATAGAGAAAAAACAAACAAACAAACAAACAAACAAAGCATTTCCATCTGTAATGTTGCTGCTCACTACACGCAGTGTGAGTTTGGTTTCCACGCGATTGTATAATAAAATGTATTTTCAGTATCTCCTAGGTGCCGTATTCTAAACAAGACACTGGAGTTATAGAGATGGCGGAGACATAAATTCCTGTCCTTGAAGACCTCAGAGCCTAACACGGGACTCAGTGATAAGACAGGCAGGAACCAGGGATGCTCGGCTCGGTCCGTGTGAGGGAGGGAGGGACGGCCTGCATCCCAGGGCATGAGGGCTGCGAGCTGACTAATACTGAGCGCCTACTGTGTGGGAGGTGGGTGTGGGACCTCACGCTATATTTTTAATTATGTCTTGGTTATTAATAATAATAAATCTAACAATAATAACTGATGATTTCCTTACTACGACTTCCAAATCACCGTATATAGCTGTTATGGTTTCCATGTGGACCAGGAAATGAAGAGAGCAACCAGGATCCGGACTTTTCCTGCTATACCTAAGTGTCTCTTTCAGAGAAGAAGAGAAGAGAAAGGAGGCTAAAGGCTGAGCAAAATTCTACTGGGATTCGTGGGGAGAGCTAAAGAGGGCGCGCCCATGAAGGGGCACAGTGAGCAGGAGGATATAACACGGCACTGGCGATGTCAGAGACAGAGTAAGAAACCGCCCACCTGAGCGCTCAGGAAAGACAGGTGAGCACTGGTATCATACAGCTGGCTTTCTCTCTGTTCCTGACTACGGATGTCATGTGACCTCACACGCCAAGCTCTGTGCTCTCCTACCACTCTTTTTTTTCCCCTTCCCCCTCTCACTCTTGCTCCGGGCACGCTCGCTCCGGCCCATAGAGTCTTTATTTGTTTTCTCATTACAAATGGTTGTGAGCCACCATGTGGTTGCTGGGATTTGAACTCATGATCTTCGGAAGAGCAGTCGGTGTTCTTAACCGCTGAGCCATCTCATCAGCCCAACCATGGAACTTTTTTTTTTTTTTTTAGGTTTTTCGAGACAAGGTTTCTCTATGTAGCCCTGGCTGTCCTGGAACTCACTCTGTAGACCAGGCTGGCCTCGAACTCAGAAATCCGCCTGCCTCTGCCTCCCAAGTGCTGGGATTACAGGCGTGTGCCACCACCGCCCGGCCAACCATGGAACTCTTAAACAGAAGCCAAAATCAACCTCTCTCCCCCTACGTTACTTCTTGCCAGCTGTTTGGTCGCAGCAACAGGCCATGTGACGAATCCAAGCCCACCAACACAATCTGTGGGCAGGCCGTCTTCAGAGGCCATGCGTTTAAAAGAAATGGCCTAGACGTGTGTCCATGCAGCTCATTCCGGAGACGACGTGAAATCGTCGGCCACAGGATGCGTAAGGCCCAGCCTGGGAACGGACCCAGCTCTGCATGCTGGGAAAACGCACTGCCCTGGGGACGACTGAGTGTCGTCTTCACTCTGCCAGACTCTCTGTGAACTTGGATACGCTCTTAGCCCTCGAAGCCGCCATAGCCTGCATTGTGGGAGAAGGAGCCCAGGCTCTAGCACACATTTGTCTACATCCAGAGACGCCGGTAGCCTCGGGATTGACCCCGGCCTATTCTCTGTGGATCTAGACCATAAAGGTCTTAAGAAAATAATATTTCATCTCATATAAGCAAAGAACAGTAGGATAAAATGAAACATCTACATTACTTCATTACTTAGGACCAAAACAGCCCTCCCAAAAGGTCCAAAGCACGGCACCTGTGGCTCCTCCCAGACACCTCCCTGCCCTCTGCCATCCAGAACACACTGCTGGGTCAGTTTGGACGAGCTGTACTAGAAGACAGGAAAGACTGACTGCTTTCTGTTGTGAAACTCCCCACCTGGTGGGATGGCGGCACACACCTGTGAGGCCACCATTCCAGAGGCTGAGGCAGGAGGATGGTGGTGAATTTGAGGCCAGCCTGGGATATACAGAAGGAACCTATCTCAGAAACAAACAAGCAAACAAACAAGCCAAAAGATCTCGCCATCCGGCTCACAAGATCCGGTTCCATTTCTCTCACTGGAGAAAGGAAACAACTACTCAGGCCCCTCTTACCACGGTATCATCTCTTCTTGGAATACCAAACCCTACTTAAATAGTGATCTTAAGAGACCTCCTGGGGAAAGTGGCTAGGTCTAAAAAGAAGTATTTCTGGGCTTCCAAATGTCCTTAGTGAAAGGGAGGAAGAGAAGAGAAAGGAGAGGGTAGAAGAGGGAAGGGTAATGAGGAGAACTCTCGGGGTTATGTAAGCCCTCAAGGGTAGAAGAATGGCCCTGGATGTGGGTTCTTTCTCTCAAAGCGTATTGTCTCTGTTCATCAATCTCTCCCATCCTTTCCCCCGTGAAAACAGACAGCTAGAAATGGAGCCAGATGCAGACGAATCTCGAGGTGAGGGGAAAGGGGGCGGTGTCTGTGGGGGGTGGGGGGGTGCTGAGTCACTGCAGCCTCTGTCCCCCACCCCTGAGCCTCCTTCCCCCTGGCCCGCCCATCCTCTAGCCTCAGCCTGACACCAATGTCCTGGCCCAGGGAAGAATAGGCTTTTCTTCCCTTGTGTCAACGTTTGGAAAGTTCTCATAGTCTGATCAGAAGGAAGAATTAAAGCCTTCAAAGCACTTCCTGGGAGCCTGTGACCTCTCGCTGGCCCTCCTGACCCCCCTCTGTGCTTTCCAGTCAAGAGTGGGAGGGACAAAGACCTGGGGCCATGTCAGATGCTCCCCTGTGTTTAGACACCACCGCTGTCTGTCAGTGTGGGCTGATCAGGACCACTGGCCCTTCATCCTCAGACAATGCCTTCTGACCTCCTTCAGGAAGGGAACCACATTCCCTGCAGGGAACTCCAGAGAGTGGCGTCTCAGAGAACCCATTGTCCCTGGCTGGAAAGGGAGGGTGACCCCGTGGCATGCTACCCCCCCCCTACCTCTCCACCTCCCACATCACCTTCAGAATACTTCCTCCCTGATTTGTGGTCCAGCCATGGTATCTGCTCCTAGCTGTTGTCTGGGTCTACAGAACTGCACATCCTGAGCTCTTTAGTAAACTAGCCCTTTGTGAGGACTTGGCACTGTGTAGAGTTCAGCTGAGGGCAGAGCTGTACCGCTGTCTCCTCATTAGCCTCAGCGCCAATGGTCCGGAGAGCCTCCAAGCCTGGCCCCCCGGTGAGCCTTCACCTCAGGGCATTTGCTTAGCGATGTTAGCGCATCCTCATCTGCCTGAATGGAAGAATCAGAAAACTCAATTAACAGTATGATTTAGCAGGAAACACTGGGTAGGAAAAACTCCATTCATTCCAACACACCCCTGGGGAGGCAGGATCTTATGTGGTCCGGGCTGTCCTTGAACTCATAATGCCGCTAAGGATGACTCTTTTTTTTTTTCTTTCAAGACAGGGTTTCTCTATATAGTCCTGGCTGTCCTGGAACTCACTCTGTAGACCAGGCTGGCCTCGAACTCAGAAATCTGCCTGCCTCTGCCTCCCAAGTGCTGGGATTAAAGGCGTGGACCACCACCGCCCGGCCTAAGGATGACTCTTGCTCTACCATCCAAATGCCAGGGTAACGGTTGTGCAGAATTGCACCCCGCTAATGCGGTGTTTGGGGGATTCGTGCACGCTGGGCCATCACTCTACCAACGAAGCCACGGCCCGGCTTATATTTTCTTTTTTTTTTTTTTTTTTTTTTTGGGTTTTTTTTTTTTTTTTTCGAGACAGGGTTTCTCTGTGTAGTTCGGGCTGTCCTGGAACTCACTTTGTAGACCAGGCTGGCCTCGAACTCAGAAATCCGCCTGCCTCTGCCTCCCAAGTGCTGGGATTAAAGGCGTGCGCCACCACGCCCGGCTATATTTTCTATTGGTAAGATCTGAGACACTGAAACAGTTCCCAGG
The DNA here is from genome assembly GCA_964023405.1 of Apodemus agrarius. NCBI lineage: Eukaryota > Metazoa > Chordata > Mammalia > Rodentia > Muridae > Apodemus > Apodemus agrarius. The sequence continues at coordinate 22,401,792 of OZ030017.1, forward strand.
GACCCTGGGGGGAAGCTGAAGTCCAGCTTGAGTTAGGAAGAAACTGGATGCCAAGCGACCTATCTGTTCTAGATCTCTCTGTAGGTCGCTTCTGCCCTGGATCTCAAATCAGTTACAGCCTAATCCTGGACTCCATAAAGAGATTCTAATCCAACTTCTGTCTAGTGCTATTGATTGAAGTAATAAAACTCATTTATGTATCAGATAAACCCCCATCTCAAAGATGGAGAACTACAAAACTAAAAACTTCAAGGTTGGCTGTGACCTACCATTCTCCCATGCTGCAGATTTAAGTCCTGGCCACTAGGGGGCAGGGCTCTCTAGTCTGGCAGGCTGCCCTCAGAGTCTCCTAATCTATAACCGACCCGCTCCTTTTGCTGCTAGGTTGAACTATAAGCAATCGCAAATTAAAAATAAAACAAACCACATATCGTTAATATCGAATGGTTCGATAACACTAGCGATTCAAGTAATAGTAGCAACCACCTCGGGAGAGCAGAAATTTGCCTTGGGGTGGGGGTGGGGAAGCACCCACACAAATTTAAACACACAGCCACTCTGGGCAAAGGCCAACCGGGAAATTCTCTCCAAGGTCAGATGTGTTCCACTTGTTAACTCTAAAGGCGTTTTCTCAGCTCTCAGCGCCAGCATTGGAGACTGATGACAGGCAGCCCCTTCCTGGCACACTCTTTGGGGTGTTGTTGTTGTTGTTGTTGTTGTTGTTGGCTGATTGTTTGCTTGCTTGCTTCAGCTGCAGTGTGGTGAAATCCCTGACCTGTAGAGCTTCTTGGATTTAAGAGTCTAGGCAAATCACTTGAGTTTCTGAGCTTCCTTGCCCTTCATCTGCAAAAAGGGGCCTCACACCACGGGGGGGTGGGGGGGTGGGGGGGATGGCGGGGGGGGGGGTGGTGGTGGTGGTGGCGGCGGGGAGTGGGGGGGGGGATAAGAGTTGTGTGAGTTCATGAGTTCCGGAGGGCTCGATATGCAGTCTTGTCTCTTACTGACATCCCTCTAACCTCTCTTTTTAAACTCTTACTACATTTATTCCGTGGGTGCCGCAGCACACACGTGGGCATCAGAGGACAACTCGGAAGGGTCAGCTCTCCTCTCTCTCCACCATGAAGTTTCCCAGGCACCCAACTCACATCGCCAGGCTTGGCTGCAGGCTCCCACCGAGCCAGCTGCCCTGCCCGCTGCTTACTTTAGATCTGTCTCTTGAGGAGATAGATCTTCTCCCCCCTGCTTAGGACTGGCACCTTATGCAGCACCCCGCCCCCTTGACTCTCATTCCTAGCAGTGCTTCCCCCCCTGTCCCCACCATTTCTGCCCGTCCTATGCATCCCACTTCACCTGTATGTTCAAGTACTTACAGGTTCCCTTTATCTAGAAGATTCCAATTTAAAATATACAGACCCATGACACCCTCTCCTCAAGACTTTCTCGCCTCTTTTCCTCTTGTTCAGAGACTTGACACCTGTTCATCCAGTGCCCACGCGGGACATCTGGTCTCTCTCCTGCCCCTCAGCCCACTGGTCAGCAGGTCTCATCGACTCTGCCTTTCTGTGAAGCTCCCCATCATTCACCCGTGTGTTCTCTTTCTCCTGAACTGGCGTGATGACTCCCAGGTCCTCCTACCCCAGACTCTCTCTCATCCCCTGAGCCCTCAGCGACCACGGAGCTCCACAGCCCAGCCTGGTCCATCACTCAGTGCAGGCTTGCGATGGTTCCATGAATTATTTGAACTTTCATGGCGCAACTGCTTGATGTGGTCCTCAGACTCCAGACTCCTTCGTCGCCATCTGCCCTGCCTCTCTCTGGAAGCCTCTTCCCCCTCCACTCCTGTTTCTGCCATGGAGAGCACTGCCCACCCCCACCCCCTCCCCCCACACCTCCCAACCCCCACCCCACCCCCACTTGTCTCCTTACGAAAGCCACCTCTGCCCCGACTCTCTCCCACACCCCCTCTTCCCTCTAAAATCTCTTCATCCTCCAAGGCCCTGGCCTAGTCCTAGTGGTCTCTCTGTCCCGGAGGCTGCTCCGGGCTCCCAGGTAGAAATATTTAGACTCCCGCTGTGCTCCTGAGAGTTTACCTCAGGCACATATTTAAACTAGTACTTTTGAAATCCATCTAACTGTTTGGTGTATAAGGATTTAAATTTGATATGTAGGAGTGGATTCTGGGCTGTAGATGTCAACAATGCAGCCTATATGGGCTATCTTTGCGCACACACACAAGTGCACACACATGCATACCAGATATCACTGATTCATAAAAGAACATTTTTTCCCCCGGCTGTGCCTCAGAATCTTAACGCAGTGAGACAGAAACCCATTTTCAAATGGAGTTAGGCTAACAAACAGAGCCTGCTTTTCCTCGGGTGCTTCCATGTAAAAGCCAAAAAAAAAAAAAAAAAACCAAATCTTTCTGTCATCCGTCGCAACTGTTTGTCATTCTGGTCTTTGTCAGTTAGGCATCATGGGAACCTCGGTCAATCTCAGTTAATCTCTCTAAGGCTCGGTTTCCCAATCTAAGGAGGCAATACACTTTGGTTGTGTGCTCAGGATTACAAGAGATAGATAAAGTATGTGGAGTCTGCTAGGCCCTTATGCAAATAAAGACATCATTATGATTGCACTTTGCAGCTGAAGAAAAAGAAAAAAATTCCCCAGAATCAGAGGAAGCAAGAGTCGGAAAGGTGAGGCGGCTTGCTGACATTTATTTAATAGCAAGCCAGAAGCTCTCTCCAAAGTCTCACGGGATTCTTACTCATATTGCTTCTCTGTACCCCAGAGGGCTTAATGTCACTCAAGCTGAACCAAGACCTTATTACTGCTTTCTCTAGGGTAGTTGCGATTGGCAGGGTAGGATTTACCGTAGCCTCTGAATTCGAGGGGCTTCTATTCTAATCTAATGCTCTATCCCAGCCCCCCTCATTCCCAACATGAGGTTTCCTCCAGAACCCCCTCAGCCCGCCAACAGCCAGGGACAGCCTGCAGAGTTCCTGGGTGTCTGCTCTCTAACCCCTCCTCACCACCTCACCAACCTCCACACAGAGGCTCCAGGACATTAGCAGGCTTAGGGTGCCCAGGCTCTCCCCCTCCCCCAAGACTACATTCTGGCACCTGCGACCCTAGACAGGCTCCGAGCTGACAAACTTTACTCCTGAAGAGTCCTGTGATCCCAGTCACAACCCCAGTCACAATCTCTTTAGAAAAAAAGAGAACAGGGTGTGGTGGCACAGGCCTGTAATCCCAGCACTTGGGAGGCAGAGGCAGGCCGATCTCTGTGGGTTCAGGCCCAGATTGGTCTACAGAGTGAGTATGAGAACAGACAGCATTACATAGTAAAACACTGTCAGAGAGAGAGAGAGAGAGAGAGAGAGAGAGAGAGAGAGAGAGAGAACAGGATCCCTGCTAAAGGTCCCTTCTCTGTGCATTAGCAAATCTGTCATCTTGAAGTTATACTGTCTAGTGACGAGGGAGGGCTTGACCTGGTTGGTTGGTGAAGGGCCCAAGAGGCAAAAGCAGAGGCAGAAGAGCCACTGTCTGGTGCGGACACACCGTGCCAGGACAGCCCCCCACAGCACTGTATGCTGTCCCCCTCCTTGCACTAAAGACCACCACTATCTTCTCCTAAATGAGGAGCTCGTCTGAATTGATCCCCTCTAAATGTTCTAATGCTTATTTTTAGTATATATGTTTCGTATGCGTGTATGTGTGTGCCTCGGCTCCCCTGGAACTGGAATAGACACAACTGGTGATTGTCATGTGGAGAAGCTGGGAACTGAACCCTGGACCTCTGGAAGAACGGACAGTGAGTGCTCTTAACTGCTGAGCCATCTCTCCTGCCCCTGAACTGATTCTTCATCGGTACTTTTTGTTCCTTTTGGAGTCTTCCTCAGAGCCTGGTATTTATGGACGTAAAAGAGCATTGAGAGGGTCAGGGGACGGGAGCACTGTGAGTCTGGCCTGTGCGACCCGCAGAGCAAGAGAGCGCCAACTCCGGCAGATTATCATCTGCCCTTCCTGCACACATACCCACAGCACACATGACTAGCTCTCCACATTACCTTTGCCTCCCTCAGGCTGCCCCTGCAGAGCGTGCATCATGCTTTATTCGGACGGACCCTCCTCCTTCGCCCCTTACAGAATCTTTGGGCACTTGGGGGTGGGGGTGGGGCACTGACTCATCGCCCCTCAGCCTTTACCATGGGTTGAGAGCTGTGCTCCATCTAGTGCTCCAGACCACACTGCTGGTCATTCTTGGCCTCACCTCCTCAGACTCGCCCTTGCAAGGGCGAGGGCGAGGGCAGGCGTATGGAGGAACTGAGGCTGCGGTCAGCATGCTCAGTGCCAGAAATCCAGATTCTTGCAGGAGGAAGATGATTCTTTCGTGGTGCGCGAAGGAAAAGCAGATGCCAAGCCCTGACCTAAGACTGCTGAATCTAGATCAAGATGTCCCCCAGGCAGATGCAGTGCCTTGAGGACTGTGGGACAGTCTCTCTCTTGAGAGAGAGAGAGAGAGAGAGAGAGAGAGAGAGAGAGAGAGAGAGAAAGTTGGGAGGAAAGGGTTGAGGAGACGCTGGGGGACCTGTCTCTAAAGCTGGCAGATGGGATATCTCTTATGATCTGACCCTCGCTGACCTCCCAAGCATCAATATTCTCTCTCTCTCTCTCTCTCTCTCTCTCTCTCTCTCTCTCTCTCTCTCATCCTCCCCTCACACACACCCTCTCTACTCTTGCTTCAGGAACACACTCCAGCAAACAGTTCTTGGCAACATGGGGACTCTTCCAATCCTGCTTTGCTGTCTAAGTTCTTCTCTTCCATCCGGATTCACTCTGGATGTCACTTTCTCTGGAAAACTTTTCAGAAGGTCTCCAGCCACCACCCTCCCCCGCCCCTTACCCTCATCTGTGTTTCCATGACACCAGCAGCCCCACCTCAGCCTTTCCCACAGGCTAGGATTTTGCTGATTCTCCATGTGATAGGGTGTGCCGATCAATCCTCCCGGGAAGCCGGGAACAACGTCACCTTCTTGTTAATGGCGTGAAAACTAGACTTAGAGAATTAACTGGCTTTCTCAGGAAAGCTTCGAAGAGGGCTTCTAAGGGACACTGCAAGCTGAACCCAGTCTGTGCTGGTCATCTCGCCCCGAGTCACAGGATGTTGGTGCCGGGAGGCCCATTCCCATTTAGTCCCTTCGATGTACTAAAAAATAAAAAGGAGTCACAGCTTAGAAAAGACGAGTATCTTTCCCAAGCTCACAGCGCTTGCCAGAGGGCATCTTACTTTACACTGGCATCAGAGCAGTACCCCTGGCCTTCATCTATCAGATCTGACCTTGGGGTCCTGAAGGGACAATTGGTTTGCACTTGAGATATTATCCACGGAGCCTGTCCCTGTCTTCACCCACCTCAGTAGCCAACCCAGAAACACACTCTAAGATATGAGACAGAAGTTACTGAGGCTCCTACAGAGGAGGGGGGACACGTGGGAGGACGCTGCTTTCTCTTCAGACTGTGAAAATGGCCCGAGAGCTCCTGAGACACTGAGAAACCCCACTACGGGGTTCTGAAGTCGCTTGGACTATTGCTTGGGCCACCCAGCCTTTGTTGAGTTGTGATTACAGGGAGATGGTCCTATCAGAGACTCTCCCTCCCTCCCTCCCTCCTTCCTTCCTTCCTTCCTTCCTTCCTTCCTTCCCTCCCTCCCTCCCTCCCTCCCTCCCTCCCTCCCTCCCTCCCTTCCTTCCTTCCCACCCTCCCTCCCTCCCTCCCTCCCTCCCCCCTCCTTTCCTTCCTTCCTTCCTTCCTTCCTTCCTTCCTTCCTTCCTTCCCTCCTTCCTTCCCCTGTGCCGAGGAATACCTCAAACCCAGGAAATGTTTTAAGGCAAGTTTAACCTCCTGTTGCTTAAGCAATTTCTATTTCTTCTTCTGCTTCTGTTTTTGCTGCTTCTGCTGCTGCTGCTTCTCCTTTTCCTCCTCCTCCTCCTTCTTCTTTTTTTGATTTTTTTCTTTTTTAAAATTTTAGACGGGGTTTCTCTACATAGCTCTGGCTTGTCCTGGAACTCACGCTGTAGACCAGGCTGGCCTCAGACTCAGAGTTCTGCCTGTCTCTGCCCGCCCCCCCAAGTGCCAGGATTACAGGTGTGCGCCACCACCGCCCGGTGAGCAATTTATCCTTCTTTGCACCCTCGATGGCAACAAAGACCCTCGAGTACTCTACCCAGACTAATACTCAGGGAATCCTTCCTCCTGGGCAGTTTCTCTCAACTTCATCTCCTCCTTGAGGCGACTGTTCCAGGTATGGAAAGAACCAATGACTCATTAGGCCAGCCTTCACCCCAGGAGGCAATCTCTCCACTTCCGACTTTACCCCCTACTCTTTAACTGCATTCCACTTGAGAAGGGTGGAGATAGGGGGAGGGTGGGTGGCATGCAGATTCTGAACAGATATATAGCTGCATTCAAGGGGGGTCTCATCGTAGACCCACCCCCACACCCACACCCACACCCACACCCACCCCGCTAACTGCTCTGGCACAGCAGGAGGGGCTGTGGGCAGGTTTCATTCACACAAAAGGGACATTTAGAGGCCCAAGAACACGACTAGAAGGGACAGAAGAGGTACAGAGAAGGGTGTGTAAGGCGATTTAGGCTGAATCCAGTAGCCAGAGGGGAGCAGAGGAGAAGACGGAAGGAGCCTGCAGTTCTTTCGCGCACTGCTTACATAGGGAAGCGTCGTGGAGATCCACCTTTGGCTGCTCTCTGCCGAAGCTACTGCACCGGGACCTCACACACCCTCCCAGGACCCAGCGAACCCCAGCAGTCAGCTCAGCACTGAAGTCTTTAAGGACCAGAAGACCTTCCTTTCTCCCCCTCTTTACGGAATCCTCTCCAAGCTTCTAGAGAGATGCCCCAGATGAGAATCCTGGCGGAGGCACAGATGCTGCGCAGACGATGCTGTGCAGACAGGGACAGGGACGGGGAGAGCTGAGCTCCACAGAGACTTGCAGAGAACACAGGGGTCTCCCGGCTCTAAACCCGGCTGGGCTGTGAGGCCGAGGGCTTGCTCTCCCCAGCTCTCCAGAGTGGGCAGGCAGGGGGTGGGGGGTGGGGGGGGGTAGGGCTGATGACAGAGTAGGAAGGGGGAAGGGGTAGGGTCACCCTGCTCAGAGTGACCTTCTGAAGCCCTTTCTGTACCCAGAAGCCTAGTGCAGGTCCCTATACCTGCCGTTCTCTGCCCCCAACTGTTACCACGCCCACAACCTCATTCTGAAAAGGGTGAGTGAGAGACAGTTATGGTAAAACTTCCATAGGAGCAGGGGACTGTCTGAGTAGAACCAGAAACAACCGGAACAATAAATAAATAAATAAATAAATAAATAAATAAATAATGAAACTAGAGGCTCCGGTCTGGTCACCAGCTACCTCCTGCACTTTCTCACACCTTCTATTCAGTCTTGCTGGGGAAAATGATTATTGTCCTGTCTACCTCTCAGGTCCGTGAGGGTTTGGGATGTTCTGGAGTGCCCTGGGGAAATGCAAAAAAATCACCCACCAGGGCCTGCCCCAGATACGGATATGTGAGCTGACCACATATATATCTGTATGCCTGAGTCGGAGCTCAGGTGTGGGTCCTGACCCACCAGCCTCCCTCCCGGGCTCGGGTAGAGGTAGGAAAGTTGTGCTCCAAGTTTGGCGGAGGCTGTGTCCATGGTTAACCTATAAGCAGGTACAGTCTGGGGCAGCAGGACATTCCCCGCCCCAGGGCCACATTCTTGAGGTCACAACAAGTGCAAACTTGTTAAAACCTGTGTCGGAGCAGCAGAGGGCAGCGAGGGGGGTTGGGAGGGGGGTGGTACTGAGTTGCCAGCAGCTGCCGGAGGAGGGTGGAAGGGACAGGGGTAAGGCAGGCGGGGAGAGGAGGTGTGCAGGTGCATATGCCGACAGAAGGCGGTGTGGACATGTGGTCCTCGAGCCCCGGTCTGCACGTCCTACCAGGGCACATCTGCTTGGCTGTGGGGCTGGAGCAGGTGTGGGGCCGCATAGATGAGTGTGTGCCTGTGTGTCTCTGCATATATGAGTCATGTGTCCATCAGCTGGGATAAGGAAAGGGGCCGGGCAGTCAGTCACCGGTCCAGGCTGGACATATAGAAGGAAGCAAGGGCAGGCAGCGTGTACCCTCTTCTGTCATGGGCCTCACAGGCTTGCATTCCAACTCCCTCCACAGACCGCCCCCACCCCTGTGGTGCAGGCTTTGCCCTCCACAGTCAGCCCCGTCAAATGCCCATCTCACCAGCCTGTCCAAAGGGGGAGTGTTGTACTGCCTACATACTCCCCCCCCCACCCTGGGTCCACTCCCCCCACGCTCTCCGGACACTGGGGCGGGTGAGGGGTGGTGGGGGGAGGCTCTGAAAGCAGGTGACTGTTTGGGGGAACTTGGGGACAGAGCCCCATTGTGCCCTCCCCGGAGCCGCCTCAATGGAGCTCTCTGACACAAAGGGGCTTTGACAATGGGGCAGGACATTAGTATGCAGAGCCAGCCCTGCAGCCCTCTCACTGTCCCACAGCCCAGGGGCGGGAGCTGGAGGGCTGCTGGCAGTGGGAGACAGGGTGGGGCAAGGCTCAGACTGGGGAGATTTTACCCCTAGCAGCTACAGATGGGGGGGAGGGGGGCGCGGTCACTGATCAAGAGCCAGGGGAAGATTTCACTAGGGCCTCCAAACCTGCCGCTGACCAAAAAGAACAGTCTAAACAGGGAAGGCCTTGGGGACAGGTGTCCGGAGAGGGGCTGTGGGAGGGCATTCTGAGTCCACCCACCCTACCTCCGTCTCACCCTTAGTCAAGGGAATTGTGTGGGTAGGTTTGTGAGCACCAGCATGAGAGGGTAAGGGCCCAAGCCAGGGGCCAGAGCCACAGCTGGTGGCGGCTGTGTGCCTGAGCGGTCAGGCTTCAGGGGTAGTGGGACCCGAACCTCTGAAGTTCAGGATGCTCAGATGTAGGAGGCGCGGCCTCTGGCCTGCTGCTTCCCTCTTGCTCTGCATGGATGCGTAGGTGGCTGGTGTGTGGAGACCGACGTTAACGTCAGGCTCTGTATGCTTTGAGACAGGGTGTCTCACTGAACCTGGAGCTTACTGTTTCTACTAGGCTGGTTGGCCAGCAAATCGTAGGGATCTGCCTGCCACCACAGTGCTTTCCGTGGGTGGTGGAGATCCGAACTTGGGTCCTCGCGCAAAGCGAGCACCCTCCCCCTGAGCCATCGCCCCAGTCTAGTGCTGCCCTCTCACAAGACTTCTCCTGCTGTTGCTGTGGGGACAGAGAAAGCAGGTCTGGTAACTAAGAACAAGCAAGGGCCACTGCCTTTCGCGCTCCTCCGGGGAAGTCAGGCTGAACCCGCAAAGTAACATCACCTGCCCAGCTAAGGGGAATCAGCCACAGGACCAGCCAGCCAGGATGCTCGGCCCAAAACTGTGCACACCTGTCTCCAATTCAAATCCACCGAAATGCACTCCTGCAAGGTCCAGGGCAGGGCACAGGGCAAGGGCTTTGAGGCCTGGGTTGATGGGAGCTTTTAGGAAGAGAATAAGAACCTGGCAAGAGACCGCAGGCAACATGAAGAGAAGGACACCACCAGAGCTGCTATGGAGTTTATCAGATTTCCTCTGATCTGGACCAACAAGCCCCAGCAGAGAGGGTGGAGGGTACTTTAGAGAGATATTAAAAAGTTTGAGCTTAATATCGTCCCACCAGGTGATGATAGAGCTCATCTCTAACCCCAGCACTCCAGAGTCAGAGGCAGGCAGATCTGAGTTAGAGGCTAGCCTGGTTTACAGAGCTACAGAGCGAGTTCCGGGACAGCCAAGGCTACCCTGTCTCGTAAAACAAAAACAAAACAAACAAAAAGGTCTTCCCAGCTTGCTTGTTTGCTTTGTGGTTGATACCAGAAAGTCCTCCCTCCCAGATCCGATCTCGGGGACTTCTAAGGAGAGCTAAAACTGCTTCCTTCCTTCTCGCTTTGAAAACTTAGCCCCAGCTCATGGTGTGATAGGGAGAACACAAGGCTAGACCTAAATCAGACTCCTGGTTCAAGACCAAACAAGCCACCTTTCCCTGGAACCTAGCGAAAGGTCACTTGCTCGCTGAGACAAGAGATGTCTTCTGTATCACGGAAAGACCATATCTGGGCTTTATCACTTCTTGGTCCGCTAGGCAGTGAACTCAGAGACAAGACACTGGAATACAGCAGCTCACAGTACTAAGTACTGTCCTAAGCACCTTTCTAGCATTGGATCAGGGGCATTCTAGACAATAGATTGCGCCTAGGCCTCTACCACTAAGCCATCTCCCAGTATTTATTTCCCCTTTTTATTTTGAGACAGTCTCACCAAGTTGAGTAGACTGACCCTGAATGCACTGTGTAGCTCAGACAGGTCCTGAACTTGTGATCCTCCTGCCTCAGCTTCCTGAATGCTGGGATTAAAGCCGCACACACACCACCACGCCTGGCAGGACATGCATTTTTGTTTGTTTGTTTGTTTGTTTGTTTGTTTTTGTTTTTTTGAGACAGGGTTTCTCTGTAGTCCTGGCTGTCCTGGAACTCACTCTGTAGACCAGGCTGGCCTCGAACTCAGAAATCCGCCTGCCTCTGCCTCCCAAGTGCTGGGATTACAGGCGTGCGCCACCACCGCCCGGCTACAGCACATGCATTTTAAAGGCTCCATTTTATAGAGGAGAAAATAGAGATGCGGGATTTTAAGGATTTACCCGGGGTCACATAGCTGGCGGATAGAGGAGCTAAGGTTCACCCTCAAAAAACGGTAGCACCCTCCAGAGCACACATGAGCTAACCACTGCACCCCCCCCATCCTGTCAGCCCAGTGAAGACCCTGTTGAGGGGCATCAGCCAAGACGCCCAGATCTTTATAAATGTCCCCTGTGGTCACTCCAACTGGCAGTTCTCAGAAGGATGGCTCCCGGACCCACAGCTTCCTGAGATACTTTCGGAGGCTTTCTGAGGCTGGACCCAACCTTGTCATCATGCTAACGTTGCATTATTTGGTGTTCCCACTTTGATTATTTCAAGGGTGATCAGCTGAGCTTCCCGGGAGGTGGTGGGGGATGGGTGGTGGTGGTATGTGGCACACAATATTGCAACATAGTAAATGCAGAAGTGAATAGAAGGAACCGGTAATTGTTTACTGAGCTAGACATTAAAACGATTAGTGTAAATAAAAGGCTACGGCACTCCTACTGATAATCCTTAGCTTTATGAAGCATAGCTGGCTTCACTTAAAACCTCACAGCGGCAGGCAATGGGGTTATTATTATTGTTGTTGTTGTTATTGTTTTGTTTTTTTCTTTTTCGAGACAGGGTTTCTCTGTGTAGCCTTGGCTGCCCTGGAACTCACTCTGCAGACCAGATTGGCCTCGAACTCAGAAACCCACCTGCCTCTGTCTCCCAGGTGCTGGGATTGAAGGCCTGCACCACCACTGCCTGGCATCATTATTTTTAAAATTAGTTATGAATGGTCTCGCCTCCTTAGCAATCATTTCTAACATGTCGCAGATCAACAGACACAATCTGAAAATAATGCCCTTTGGAGCCCTCAGGAAGATTTAAATGTAAAGGGAAGCTGAGATTTAAAAAAAAAAAAAAAAGTGGTGGCTCATGCCTGTAATCCCAGCACTCTGGGAGGCGGAGGCAGGTGGATTTCTAAATTCGAGGTCAGCCTGGTCTACAGAGTGAGTTCCAGGACAGCCAGGGCTATACAGAGAAACCCTGTCTCGGAAAAACCAAAATCAAAAAAAAAAAAAAAAGTAAAATAAATAAAATAAAATAAAATAAAATAAAATAAAATAAAATAAAAAGAGAGAGCCACCGCTCCAGACAGCCTCAGACGCTCCCCCTCAGCCTTGCGTATGCTGACCACGTATCCGTTTCAGTCATCAGCCCAGCCATGGTTTAGGCATGGGGGTGAGGTGTGTACCTGGATCTCAGGGTTAGGACTGGGAAGAGGAGAAGTGCTGAGGCGGCTACTCTAGGGAGATCGTGACCCTAAGAGGCCAGGGCGACGCCCTTTTAAGTGGCGTCTACACATCTCTCACTTTGCACAGCCCCACTCAGAAGTGTGGACAAGACAACAGGACAGTCCCAGACTGGACTCTGACCAGCTGACAAGCCTGGCTCCAGGCTGGAGTCCGACCTCCCTCTGAGGGACCAACCCTGCTTAGAGGAACTGGATGGAGTCCAGACATCTGCTGCTTTTGATCTTAGGGTGGCGCTGTCCCCACCGGAGGAAACGGTGGGTCCAGGAGGAGCCACTTTGAAGGTCGCCAGAGAGTTAGGTAACGGGGCCTGTGGTGTGTGGAGAATGCCCACTTAAGTCTCTAAAATCGGAGTACTCCTCGCAAACGAGCAAGCACAGAGTCCTGCCTAGATTCAAAACCGTGCCTTTTTTCATGCCTGGGACTAAGCCCTCTGCTGGGTTCCCAAAGGCCAAGGGTGCCTTTGCTTGGGAAGGTCCTCAATATGACAGGGACGCAAGCGTGTCCTAGAGGAACTCATAAGCGAGTAAGGAAGACAGGATGTCCCCTCTAACACTTGCCATGTGTGAGACATCCTGGGAAAGTCAAAGTTGGAAAGATGAAACCAGACGGCTGCACAGAGAAAGAAACAAGAGTGTGGTAGTTTTCAGGCAAGTGGACCTGGTAAGGCTTGTGATGGCCAAAGAGCGGGTAGGAGAGTGAACTCAGGGGGACAAACTGCCCTTGCATGTGTCCCCAGGATCAGACCCGGGAAGAGACGGGGTCCGGGAGTGGAGGGGGAAGGGCAGAAAGTCGCTTGAATACTGTGACTGGAAATCTCCATCCGATGCCAACAGCACGGATGGGGCAAGATGAAATCCACTGCTCCACGGGGACAGGGCCAAACATGGAGCAGCGGAGAGAAGGAGTCTAGGAGAGAGGCCGCAGTCGGGGGAGCCGCCATGGAGCCGTCAGTCAGCCACTACTGATGAGACTGACAGGCTGAGCAGAGGCGAGAGGCAGAGAAGGGCCTAGAAGCCAGCTGACAGGGAAGAGACGCTAAATGAAGAGACCAAGAAACAGGCGGGCAGGCAAGCGCAGACAAGCCCCGGGCCCCACCCTCAGCATCACACAAAACCAGGCCTGGAGGGAGATGTGGTGACGACAGTCGCAGTCGCAGCACCTTGGATACACAGAGAGCTTCATAAGACCTCTCCCCACCCCACACACCCACACACCCACACACATGCACACACACAGTGCTGCTGAGAGGGCTCATTAAGTACAGTCCTTGCTACACAAGCATGAATGGATACCCAGCGCCCACATAACATGCCAGGCACTGTGAGCATGCCTACAATCCCAGTCCTGGGGAGAACAGGAAGACCCCTGGGGCTTGCCGGTCAGTCTGGTCAAGTTGGTGAACTCCAGGTTCAATGAGAGATCCTGTCTTAAAATATAAGTAGGCAAAGGTTGGGGATGACGCCCAATATCCACCTCTGCGCTCTACACTCATGCATATGTGCATGCACACATGTCCACCCGTGAACACATACATACACCATACAAAAGAGAAGGGGGAGACAGAGCCGCGTTGGGGAACAGAAATACAGGCTGATAATACCCCGTGTGGAGGGATAGAAATTGGCTGAGAAGGAGAGGTTGTTAGGAATGGGGGATTATCTAGAGGAGGGAGTGGTGTTCAACAGATCAGTTATTCAATCTGAAGACAGGAAACTTGGCGCAGATCTCATGGGAAGAATTGGTTGTGGCATGAAGGCCCTGCTTCTGGCAACAGCTGGCCTGTTGGCATGAAATGGGACCCCCGTGCCTAACTTCTCAATAATTCTTCTGCCTTCCCAGATCTAGGGCAAAGTCTCAGAAAGCCACCACGGAGGGCTGGGACGAGTCCCAGGAGCCCGTAAAGATGACAGAGTGGAAAGACTTGGAGGGTCTAGATAATGCCAACAGCCAGCTGCACCTTGTACACACCACCCACCTCCTAAGTCCTTTACAAATATTGACTCTTTTAATCCCCACAACTATTGTTAGCCCCGATGAAAGCGTGAGGGAAACTCTGTGGTTATTCACTGGGAAAGCCAGGACGTAAGCCCAGCAACAGGACTCCGAGGCTGTGCTCTGAACCACTGTAAGTATTTTCTCTCAGAGTGAGGTGGTTCCACTGCCAGCCAAGAGAAGCCATGTGTCATCATATAAGCTCTATATTAAAGTTTCCTTCACAGCTCTTCTCAGAAGTCTTTATAATGGACTATTTTGTTTGGAGCTATTTTATTTTATTTTATTTTATTTTATTTTATTTTATTTTATTTTATTTTATTTTATTTTATTTTATTTTATTTTGTCATGAAGGACAGGTCACATATGTATCTGGGTGCGTACAATCCATGAGTACAGGAGACCAGAAGAGGGTGTCAGAGCCCTTGGAATTGGCGTTACAGATGGTTGTAAGCTACCGTGTGGTTGGGGAACTGAACCCAGGTCCTCCTTAAGAGAGTAGTAAGTGCTTTTAACCACTGAGCCATCTCTCTGGGCCCTGAATGGGTGTGTGTGTGTGTGTGTGTGTGTGTGTGTGTGTCACCAGAAATATCTCTTTTTCTTTCCCAGTTGTCATTTCAAGCACCTGCCTTTTTATAGAGTGTCTGAGTGTCTTTCCTACTAGAGCCTAATCTCTTTCCCTGGCTTTTTGTTTGTTTGTTTTGTTTGTTACTGGAAGACCTGGAGCAGTATTAACCCGCGTGTTAACCCCGTAGCCTGGAGCCCCTTCTCCAAGCTTCCCCTTCTGCAGACCACACAGCCCAGCTCTGACCTCGCTCCCACATTCCAGAGACGGCCCCTCCCTTCCCCACCACCTCAAATCCAGGCTCCAGGCTGGCAGACACCCACAGGAGGGTTGCTCCCACAATCCTTTTCTCTTTGCCCTTTCAAGGTTCTGTTGGGGGAAGGGCGGAGAGGGGCCACCCAGGCCGTACTCTCTCTATGAAGAAGGGTACAACATGGGCACTAGTCTCTGATGGGGGAGAAAATATCCCTTGGCCTCGGACTGAGGTGGAGAGATGAATGCAAAAGTTCCCCATTCTCAGAAGCGGATCTAGGCAACCGACCTTCATTCTGTGCTAAGATATTTGGAGTCCAAAACTCCCCTTTCTGGCCAGTCTTCCTGTAGCTTCAGCCCAATGGGGTGCCTCGTGTTAGTCCTTCTCTCTGCCCCTTCCAGGGCCTCACTACTGTCCTGGACAGCTTGGCCCCAGCCTGGACAGTGGCACCAGCCAGGCAAGGGAAGAATCTAGGCCGGAGAAGGGAGGGAGAAGGAAGGGTTTTGTTGGTGTTTGTTTTTTGTTTTTGGGTTTTTTCTTTTCTTTTTTTTTTTTTTTTGTTTTTGTTTTTGTTTTTGTATTTTGGGGTGTTTTTGTTTTGTTTTGTTTTGTTTTTGTTTGTTTGGTTGGTTGGTTTTTTTCCTCTCATCTCTAAAATTTTTTTTTTCAGGAAACTTTAGGGACTCATATCTCTTTCCCTCTTCCCCAGTGCTTTGGGCCTCAACCCATCTTTGCATCTTGTGTACCCAAACCCAGCCTGGGATGCCCAGAAATCTCCTTCATGGACATGGGCCTTGCTACACAACCCACCTACCAAGACCTTTGAAACTTTTATCCCATCAGTCACAGCACAAAGGAAAAGAACGTCATACGAGTCCACCCAGATCTAAAGGTCCCAGCCTCCCTGCTCCCTCGGGGACGAGGGAAAGGAAGGTCCCTGCGTCTTCTGCCAGTCACTTCCCTTCTAGCCCAAGCCAGCAAAGCCGGGAGTGCAAATGAGCCCATGCCGAGGACAGGGGGCCGCAGAGAGAATTTGGGAAATGTCACTTTATCTCCCACATAAATATATGCTCTGCACCCCCCCTCCCTCCAAGACATATGGGCACATGTTGGAGAGATGCTACCCTCCCCAGGCTAAGGAGAGCAGTAGGATTCTGCTTTAGAGCTACACAAGGAATGGGACCATAACCCCCCTCCGTTCCCCCCCCCCCAGTGGAGTCATTGCCATCTGATATCCACTGAGACAACTTGGCCGCTCTGGGCTCTGGATGGGGGCTGGGGGATGGCTCAGAAAACAGCAGGTCCTTTCAGGACCCAGGTTGGCAAGGGCTTTGGGAGGCTGGACTGGCCCAGATCACCCCCTAACTCCCCCGCCTTTTCTTCCCTCCCTTGCCACCACCACCAAAGACTGGGCGGGTGGGTGGAGGGATTGGCACCGCCTGGGTCAAGCCTACTGCCTCTGCAGTCCGGCCCTGGACCCTCTCCCTGGCACAGTGCCTTCCCCGCCCCCTCTTCCCCCTTCCCTCCTTCCTGAAGAACCAGCCATGAGCCAGGACACCTGGTTCCTTCTAGACTCGGCCCCCCATACTCAGTCTACCCCCCGGGGACCTGACAGACCCTGGGCTTTGGCAGGGGATGGAATCTCCATCATTCCAGGAACATATTCAAAACTCCTTGGAGATCGGGGGAAAGTGTTCACGATGAGACTCAGCTGAGCTCATGGTAACTGCCGGCTCATGACACCACCAGTCTCTCAATGCCCACACCTTCCACATAACCCCAAACAGGAGGCTCCCAAGGCGCCTGTTACCATCTCCTGTCCTCTCGGACTTCCTAAAGCCGTCTGTCCCATAGGGAGAAAAACATTTCAAACACCACAGTAAGGGCCGTCTGGCCAGAAACCTCTCATCAGAATTTGTATTGATAAGCAACCTAAGCAGGCTTTAATTAAGCTCTGTCTTCCCTGGCGTCCAAATCTGTCTTTATTTCTGCACACTTACCTCTTGGTCAGCCTCAGTCTGCCCAGGGCACTTCAGTTACTGGAATGAAATCCCAAGACACCACAAGTCCTACCCCCTCATTTTTTTTTTTCTTTCCCAGGTTTTCCCTTCTGGCCATTCCAGCCCTCGGGTCTCCTCCCTAGAATCAGGTCTGTCCTAACACAACTGCCCTCGGTTAGCCCCTGAAGGAGCAAGAGATAGATGGGAGAGGGGCTCCCTGGAGGATGGATGCATAGGCCGTAACCCCTCCCGACTCCAGAAGAAACAGCTTCTCCTTCTGAGATTGTCCTTGGGAAGCATTTTTGGGGATGGGGGATGTCGGTAGGGAGGGGTGTCTTCAAGTGGGAACCCGGAAGGAAATGGAGAAGAGGGTCCCTGGCACATGAGGTTGGCTGTGTCTTCCGATCTAAAGCTCGTCTTTCTCCCCATGTGTAAACAAACGGGTGCTCAGAAGATCGTCAATGAGTGTCACTGTGTGAATGTCACTGTAAGGGGGGAATCGCTGAGAGCAGGAGTAGTGTCTGGGACCTCCTCTCTCTACTGGGAGCAAGGGGCAGTGTCTCTATATCTGTGCGGGTGGGTGCAGGCTTATGTGTGGAAATTACTCTGTTTGCAGTTTGCAGTCCCATGCAACAGCAGGTCTGCAAACTGTCATGAGGAGGGGATATCATGGAAGCCCCTTTCTTAGATGGCAGCCCCTCGATGAGGGGCCCTTCCCAGGAAAGTCCACTTGGAACTGCCAATTCTGAAGGAAGGAGACCCGGATTGTACTGCTGAGGTCCAACCAGCTTTCGTAGGGACCAAAGGGTTAGGAGGACCCGATGTCGCTAAGTGGAGAGGACCCAGCACTCCTTCATCAGGGCCAGAGTCTTACCTTGGCTCGGAGGCTGCTCTGATGAATCGCGGGGCAGCGGGACAGATGAACAGACGGGGCGGGCAGGAGTGGCGAGCGAAGCTGTGAGACAGGCAGGGCCAAGACTCTTAAACCCGGAGCTGGAATCAGATAAGGGTTTGTCCGGGGGGCCGGGGCCGGGGTCGGGCCGGCCGGGGGCAGAGTTGGGCCGGGCCGGGCCGCCCCCTCCCTCTGCAGTGCCGGAGCCAAACTTTGTGTGAATGGAGGGGCCCGGCGGGGGCCGGGAGGGCGAAGGAAGAGGAGGGGGAGCTTGAAGCCAACCAATAGCAGAGCCGAGCGCCAGACCCGAGCCTGGGGATTGGAGGAATGCGGGTAAGGGGGCGGGGCGTAGGGGCTAGGAAGCGCAAACCCAGACGGACTAGGGTGCAGAAACACCTAAAGAACCGAGATCCAGGCAGAGTCCCGGAGAAAGAGAGATGAAGAGACGATAGGCATAGCGACAGAAGCCGAGCTGGCAAGATGACAGGGGGAAGAGAAAGAAGAAAAGTGAGGCGACCGTGTCAGAATGGAGGAAACAGGACGAGGGGCCGCAGGGCGGGACTGGGCCCCAGTTAATGAGGTGGAAATGAATTCAGGACGGGCTGCGACTGGGACCGAGACTGTGGCAGACTTGGCCTGGGTTCCTGGGGCTACAGGGCTCTGGCATCCCGTACAATTTCCAAGTTGTTCGCTGTTCCCTGAGTACAGAGTGCGGCGCGGGGTGTAAAAGCGGGCCCCAAACCGTCTCCACCTGCAGCCATTTCACCTAGAAGGGAAAATAAGCTGCAGTACGGTGCGGAGTGTGGGAGATCCAAAGCTGTGGAAGAAGAGGGGTTCCCCACAAATGTTCGAGGAAAGAGATGACGTCTCTACGTAGGTCCTGGGGATGCAGGAGGCCCAGGTCCAAGGAGATGGCGGGAAGACACTGGTGGCAGAGGAACTGCCATTGCGAAGCCCGGAGGGGGCACAGAACTATACATCAGCTTAGGAAATAGCATCAAATTTGTCCCACCCACTGTGTGCCCTCACCAAGGATTGCTCTCATTATCTGAATTCTGTTTTGATTTGTTTTTGTCTGTTTGTTTGTTTGTTGTTTGGATTTGGGTTTTTTTTTTTTTTCGAGACAGGGTTTCTCTGTGTAGTTCGGGCTGTCCTGGAACTCACTCTGTAGACCAGGCTGGTCTCGAACTCAGAAATCCGCCTGCCTCTGCCTCCCAGAGTGCTGGGATTACAGGTGTGCGCCACCACCGCCCGGCTAAGTGATTTGTACCCACTATCTGATGCATGGCATACACTAAAGAAAAAAATAAAGGCTTCCCACTTTTATTCATGACAGACATTGAACTATGCATCAATAGACTGTATTACTTACTTACTGTGTTGATATACATTCAGGGTTGAAAACAGGGAAATGATATACTTTGTTTAGCTCGAAACTCTCAAAATGTGTAAGAAGAATACATGTGACTTTCGAAAAGCCCTCTTTGGGCCCGAGGGTGTTGTAGCTGAGTGATAGAATGTCTGTCCTGGGTTCCATTCATCACCTCCACAGAAAGAAGAATGGGAGGGAGGGAGACAGGGAAGGAGAGAGAAAGAGAGGGAGGGAGGAAAGGACTGAAGGAAGGAGGGGGAGTGAGTGGGAGAGAGGGAAAAACAGAGAAATAGGCAAGGAACCGTTCCTTGCCCGAGGAGAGGGCCGGCTAAGGGTTAGTTCTTAGAAGCAAGGCTTGTTCAAGAAGTCGGGAAGACCCAGACAAAATATATGATTGGTTGTTGGTACATGATTAGCCTGGAGTTTCTGTAGGTAAAGGAAAGCAACCGAGAGTTTTGGGGAAGTGAAGATTTAAAAAACCATACAGAAGTTGGAGGGGATTAATCTGGAAGTGAGCAAGATGGTTTGCGTCTGAGAGGAAACAGGAAGCAATTAGATTAGACTGAGAGCAATAACAGTAATGTGGGCATGGAGAGGCCGGGACTGGGGGGCCAAAAGTCAAAAGAAAAAAACTCCGAAGGACCAACTTGGTGTGGCGAGCAAAGAGAAAGTCTTCGGAGACCACACTGGTTCTGGACTCTACAACAAACCACAACTATGAGCTCACTGGACCTGAAGGAGCAGCCAACCTGTTAGAGGCACAGGTAACGGATGCAAAGATGAGGCTGGGAGGGGTGGTTGGGGGTCAGAGGGAAGAGGAGACAGTCAGCAGTTGCTGCCAAAGCAGCTTCGAAGCCATGACGGCCAGGTAGTTCTCAAGAGGACCGTGCATGGTGGAAAGACAGACTGACCCACTGACCCAGAGCAAGGAAGACCTGCGCTTCAAGGACTAGAAGGAGAAAGAAGAACCCCTAAGAAGTCATAGTGGATGGGCAAAGGAAAAATGGGTTAAGAGAGCCGGTTGTCAATGAACCAAGGAAGGACGGACGGACAGAGAGGAACATAGGACATCATGTCAGTTGATGCAGAAAGGGAAGGATTGGGTTTGATAATGAAAAAGTCATTGGTGGCATCTGAGAGCAATTTCCTTTTCCTCTTTCTTTTTTCTTTCCTTTTTTTTTTTTTCCTGTACAGCCCTGGGTGTCCTGGAACCCACTCTGTAAACTATGCTGACCTAGAACTCAGATCTGCCCACCTCTGCCTCCAGAATGCTGGAACTAAAGGCAAACATCACCCCTGCCCAATTTTAGAATAGTGACCCAAGGGAGGACCGGATTACAAGGCGCTGCATTGGAAAGTAAGAAAACATTAACGATTACCCTTTTAAGGACTTTGCTTAGACAGGAAAAAAAATAATACAATCGTAACCAAAGCAATGGACCAGGGACTTAGCTTCCTGCCTGTTTTGTCTTTTCAAATTTCTGTGATCTTCTGTACCTAGGGATGAGTGGTTTACAGTAAGATGGCCTGAAGACCTGGTGGCTCAGGCCTGCAATCCCAGCTGCTTGAGGAGCAGAAGCAGGAGGCTTGCAAGCTCAAAGCCTTCCTGAGCTACAGAACAGGTTCAAAGCCAGTGTGAATAACTTAGCAGGGCTCACAGTCTTGACATTCAGAGATGGGGGGGGGGGAGATTATGGGGCTGAGCTCAGACTGCAACATAAAAATGAAGAAGGAACATAGAGAAGAGAAGCCAAAGAACTCCCAAGGTTTATGAAATCATTACAAGACACGTGGATTGATTATTTTTCCAAAACGTTACTGAAGCATTTGGCATCAATTGTCGCCTATATGTCCGAGACTCTAGTCCACCTGGACGTAAATCTCAAACTTAGCCCAGCGTAGAACCTTTTACCCAAAGGAGTGCTCCTCTGCATGCCAAACCACGTGACTATGTCACCATCACCCAACTAGAAACACAGCAGTCACCCCAGCCTCCTCAGTCAGCCCTACAGCAGCAACTCCACCTTCTAACCAAAGTATCCCCCCCACCTCCACCCCCCCAATCCCCACCCCCCACCCACCCCCGCAGAGCATCTTCTGCCTCCCTCTCCACAATCCCTGCTGCAGCCTACAGCAGATGCACCTCTCAGCAGGGCTCCTGGGGCAGCCATCCAGCCTTCTTACTCCCGCCAGTCTTTCTACATTGCAATGATGCTTCAGCTCACCAGCTCCTTTATGTACAAGCAATCAAGGCCAGCAAGATGGCTCAGAGGGTAAAGGCACCTGCTGCCAAACCTGATGACCTGGGGTCAATCTCCAGTACTCACAGGGTAGAGGGTGAGACTCAGCTACCAAGAGTCGTCCTCTGACCTCTACATGTGTGTTGTGGTACACACACACACACACACACACACACACAGACAGAGACAGAGACAGGGAGACACAGAGAGACACAGAGACAGACAGACAGGCAGGCAGACAGAGACACACACAGAGAAATGTAACTTTAATAAAAACAATCAATCCATATTCTTTAGCATAGAACAGAAGGCGCATTATAACCTGGGCCGACCCCATCTGTCTTGTCTTCCTCACATCCAAATCTATAGCTGCTTCCTCCTCTAGCACCCATGGCTGCTAAGTCTTGTGTTCTCTTTCTGTATCTTGCTCTTTGCCCTTTGGTCACACCGTGACCAAAGTCACTGAGTGTTGTGCAAACCTCTTCGTCTTTACTCCTGTATCCTCTCTGGAGCTCTACTTACTTCTCAGTACCTGCTAGGGATTAACGCCCTCATGTGACAGGCCCCAGACGGAACCGTCCTCTTTCCCCCATCAACCAAGTTTGGGAATGCACACAGCTTCCTGATTTCTGTGTAACTCCTGTCAAGCAGATTGAAACATGGACATTACATCTTGGTCTTCATGCTTGCCTGTGCCCCATTCTGTGTCACGACAATTCAGCCGCCAAGTTCTGTTAACTCCCCCTTGGCTAGATCTCTCTAGGACACACATTTTCACGGCTACAGCCAGAATCATAAACATTACCACTAGCTCAGGACCTGACCCAGCGCTCAGCCTTCTCTCCAGTCTCAAAGGGAGACAAACTGTTTTCATTAAAGATGTCCTGTGTAGCCGGGCGGTGGTGGCACACGCCTTTAATCCCAGCACTTGGGAGGCAGAGGCAGGTAGATTTCTGAGTTCGAGGCCAGCCTGGTCTACAGAGTGAGTTCCAGGACAGCCAGCGCTACACAGAGAAACCCTGTCTCGAAAAAACAAAAACAAAAAACAAACAACAACAACAACAAAAAAAGTCCTGTGTAAATTAAAATCAAAACCTTAGAAATTAGAATTAAAGAAATTAGAAATAAAGATGTCCTGTGTAAATTAGAATCAAAACCTTGAACAAAGTGGGGTATGGTGGTATACACACACCTCTAATCTCAGCACACAGGAGGCAGAGACAGGAGACTCTCTGGGAGTTCGAGATAGGCCTACATAGCCAGTTTCAAGCCTACCATAGCCAAAGCTACACAGCAAGACCCTGTCTTAAAAAAAAATCAGCAAAAGCCTCCCCTACTGGTCCAGACCCTCTAGCCACACATTTAGAGCTCTCCTCTGAAGAGGTGGTGGAAAGTGAGAACCAAAGGGCAGAAAACAGAGAAGAGAAGCCATCTGGTGGAGTTCAGCGTGAAGATGAGGTGGCGTGAGATGGAACCGGGCGACTGGAAAGAGTTAGGTGTTGTAGAACCACAGGAGCGCAGGACTGTGGCGGCTTCTGTGGCACTGTGACGTTCTCACTTAAGAGTGACTTAAATCGGGATTCCATTCCTTTTTTTTTTTTTTTTTTTTTTTTTTGAGACAGGGTTTCTCTGTATAGCCCTGGCTGTCCTGGAACTCACTCTGTAGACCAGGCTGGCCTCGAACTCAGAAATCTGCCTGCCTCTGCCTCCCAAGTGTTGGGATTACAGGCGTGCGCCACTACCGCCCAGCTAGGGATTCCATTCTTCAAGAAGCATGCTTTAGAGCCGGGCGTGGTGGCGCACGCCTTTAATCCCAGCACTTGGGAGGCAGAGGCAGGCGGATTTCTGAGTTCAAGGCCCGCCTGGTCTACAGAGTGAGTTCCAGGACAGCCAGGGCTACACAGAGAAACCCTGTCTCGAAAAACCAAAAAAAAAAAAAAAAAGAAGAAGAAGAAGAAGCATGCTTTATTAGCAACTATATTCTCTGTATACATTGTATTAGTTTTTAATATTTAACTATTTTTTCCCCAAAAAGAGTTCCTGAAACACACTACAAGCAGAGCAGCGCCGTTGCTGATGGGTGCTTAGCATGTTCATGCTTCTGAGTCTTTACTAGGCATGATAAACTTGACTTTGCTTGTTTTGTTTCAGTTCACTCTGTTTGATGCTCCTGCCTCAGCTTCCTAAATGCTGGGATTCCAGGTGTGCACTGTCACACCTCACTGTGTACGATAGATCACGAGATGGGAAATCCCAGAGTCAGGGACCTTAGGTGGCTGACCTATACGTAGTAACATGCCCAGGAAGTGTTAAGTCTGGCATTTGAATCCAAGTGCTTGACCCCAAAGTTTGCCAAAGGAGAGAGCCCTCGCATGATTTAAAAGAGACCCTCATTTTCTCAAGGGAACCAAGAGGTCCTGGCTCTTGGCCAAATGTCAGTATGAATAAATCTGCAGAGCTCCGGTGTGTGGCGTTGACCTTACAAGAGGACAGAGCAATCCTCTCCCCTGAAGCTATTTCTTTTCTCTCAGGTAGTAACTGCGTCTTCCCTCTTTGATTCATTGCTCCTTTCAGACATGGTCTTCTCACCACTGGCCTCTTTTCTTCTACTGCCTCATCCAAAACGGGGTCAGTTCCCCCCCTACACACACAAAAGAGGACCATGAGCTGAAGACCCTTTGCAGAGGGAAGATCCACAGCTGGGCATGGGGCAAGGCAGCTTTTGCTGAGAGAAAGCAGGTGAGTGACCATGAAGGGAAGCCACCGAGAGGCCAGGCAGATCCTCAGAGCAGCGGCCGCTTGCCTAGTCACCGGGGCTGGCTGGGAAGAATGAGGCATGAACCCGGGTCCCGGGGACTCCGAGGAACAGGTTTCTGCTCAGGTCCCACAGCATTAACACGGTCCGCTAAACGTAAGAATGCTCACTGGACGGCCGGCCACAGAGGAGAGCTTGTCAGTAGTCAGGTGAGCCACTGCCTTTAAGTACACGTGATGTATATAAGCCCATGTTTATAAGACTTAAGTTATAAATGGCTGATTGCATCATAGAAGGACCACGGAAGGCAGAGAGAGAGGGAGCGATGCCGAAAGGGGGAGGGGAGGGAAAATGTTCTTTACCCATAAGGTTTATCTAGTACCTTTCTAATTGGTCCCTTTGATGGCAATTCTGTTTACACCCGAATACACTCTGGAGGGGGGAAGAACGGGAGACCTCCAGAACCCTGGAACTGGGAAAGCTGTCTTAACCCTGCCTTCTCTTGGGATGCTCTTTTCATCTGTAAACTAAGGGCTGCCTCTAAATGCTGGTCCATAAGTCCTGGTCTAGCTCTCCCCAGCCCCGTTGACTGGTAGACAAAAGAGACAGGTGTGTAATTGTAAGGCTGCACCCACTGTGAATTTACCTACTTTGATTTAGAGGTGAGGTCTCACTATGTCACTCTGGACGAACCACACATACGAGGGTGGCCTCAAACTCACAACGATATACTTTCCAGTGCTTCTCAAGTGTTGGGGTTAAAAGTGTGAGCCACCACCCACAGACCCCCATGAATTTATATCCATTGTCGTGTGGACTAACTTGACCTTCCCTCTCCTCTAAGCTCACATCCTCAACCATCCCCCGCCTTCCCCCCCCCATACTTCCTCCCCCATTTCCACGCTTTTGCCCAAGAAGTCTCATGATCTCGGTCAAGGAAGCTTTCCCAGGTTGGCTGACCCCGTAGCTAGCAACAAAGGCCACTGCTGCTGGGGTGAGCACGAGGCTCCAGCGCGCACACATCCCAGGCCCAAACTCAGAGCTGCTGGGGGGAGGGAGAGAGGGAATGGCCCTACCCTTGCCTCAAACCAGCACCCACAAAAATGCAAACCCCGCCTCTTCTGTAGGCTACCTGTAAGAACTGAGATACTTGAAGGGAGCTGGGGTTTTTTCTAGTTTGCACCAAAGTGTGTGTGTGTGTGTGTGTGTGTGTGTGTGTGTGTGTGTGTTTGCTTTCACTGTGTATGCGTATGCGGAGATCAGAGAGCAATGAGGAGATTATAGACATACACGGTCACGCCCAGCTTTTCTGTAGATGCTGAGGATTCAAACTCAGGTCCCCACATTTGCTCAGCAAGCCCTTTGCCCACTAAGCTCCCTCCCCAGCTCCACACCCAGGCTCTTTATGTGACCAGCAGTGTGGCCTCACTGTCCTCTATTTCCTGTCTTTGTTTATTATAACGCCACTGACATATTAGGGTTGATTTCTTGGAGGGCTGCTTTCATTCTCTTGGTGATATAAACCTAGGATCTTGGTGGGTAAATCTAGGATCCTACCCATTTTTCTGTGCACCGATGGCTTGTGAAATTTTCCTTTCTCCTGCCTCAGTTCCAGCCAGACAAACAAGGAACTGAGATTAAGCTTAACATGTAAAGCCCAGGACCTAGAGGATCTGGAAACCAGGTCAAAGAGTTGTCCTCTGTTAGCTAGGTTAGGTTCGGGGCAGTCAGGATGGAGTCAGAGGGTCGGCTGACAATACCCGGAGGCCGCTGTCAGCTCTGTGACTCTCCCTCCAGAAAAAAAAAAAAGTGGGGGGTGCAGCTCCGTGCAAACATGTTCTTGCCCAGGAGTTTAGTTTCTTCTCTCTGAGCACCTGGCACCGTAGAACCAACGTGAGCAGCCACTTGGCAGGGCAGAGCAAAGCAAGCTGGCAGTCCCCAGGCTCAGGTGACAGGGCCAGGCCCAGGAGACAGGGATGCTGACTGGGGCTTTAACAGCACTGTTGATGCCAATCTCGGGCAAAAAACCTGATACTTCCACTTGGAATGACAAGAAACAGCCAAGAGGACTGGAGAGAGGTCAGTGGACAAGGAGAGCCCTCTGCAGGTCTTGCTGGGTGATGCCAGAACAGAGGAGGGCAGCCCCTGCTGGACAGGGTTCTCCTGAGATGGTGGTGATGATGATGGTGTCGGTGACTGTGACGACGACGGTGCTGATGGCAGTGGTAGTGGCAAAGAGAAGGAAAAGGAGGAAAGAGAAAAACACAATGTCAGGCTTTAAATAGCCCATCCTCTTGAAGTAGATACTATTTACTGTGGTTTTGATATGAAACACCCCTCCCCAAAGGCTCAGGTATTGGAGAGTTGGGCCCCAGCGTGTGGTGCGAGAGGTGACTTCGTTGCTGGGTTAAACAGTGCAGGGATAAGCAGTGGACTGGAAGGAGGAAGTGGGTCACCAGTGGCGTGCTCTCAAATGTAGGTCTCCACCTTCCCAATGCTGCGACCCTTTGACACGGTTCCTCATGCGGTGGTGACCCCCAACCATAAAGTTATTTTTGTTGCTACCTCGTAACTGTCATTTTACTACGGTTATGAATCATAATGTAAAGATTTTTGGAGCTAGAGGCTTGCCAAAGGTGTCGAGACCCACAGGTCGAGAAGCACTGCTCTAGAGAGAACCACCTCCTCTTCTTTCTCTCTCCCTCTCTCCTTGCCTCTCTCTTTTTCCCCTCTCTCTCTCGTGCTCCCCTTTCTTCTCTCCTCTCTCCTACTCGCTGCCTCTCCACTCTCCATGAAGTCCATGGTCCCCTGCTATCTACCACAATGCCCGATCTCATACGGCCCAAGGAAAAATGGAGACAAGCAACCCTGGACTGCATTCCCCCTCTTTAAAGTGTGGCTTGGGTGTTCTGTTACGGCAATGGAAAGCTGGCGGTACGACATGGCTTGGCTAGTGTCTTAGATTTAAAAACACTAACACTTTCCAAACACAGCGGCTCATGTCTGTAACCCCAGAACTAGGCAGGCAGAGGCAGGAGGATCCCCTAAAGGTCCAAGGCTGGCCTGGACTATGTACTGAACCCCTGGCCCATTAGGGGGTCCTAACAAGACTCTGTCAAGAAAGAAAGGAAGAAAGAGAGAGGGGTGAAAGGAAGGAAGGAAGGAAAGAAGGAAAGAAAGAAAGGAAAGAAAGAAAGAAAGAAAGAATGAGAAAGAAAGAAAGAAAGAAAGAAAGAAAGAAAGAAAGAAAGAAAGAAAGAAAGAAGGAAGGAAGGAAAGAGGAAGGAGAGAGGAGGGAGAAAAGAAAGAATATATGAAGTTATTTGCTCAGTTATGCATCTGCTATCAGATGGAGTAAGATTTGAACTCAAGTCATTGCCTCTGAAGCTTATATTACCCCATACACCTGTCATAGCTCATGAGCACATTTCAGAAGCTTCTAGTCTTCTAATGTGCCACTGTTTCTTCCTGTTCTTTCTAGTTGTATGTCCTTGCAATGTTAAGGCTTAGGGGAATGGATAGAAAATATCTTGTGCATAACAATATTGGCAACAGTAATAACACCAGCTTGAATTCATTTCTTTTATAGCTTTAGTTATTTAATTTTATGTATATGAGTACACTGTAGCTGTCTTCAGATACACCAGAAGAGGGCTTTAGGTCCCATTAGAGTTGGTTGTGAGTCACCATGTCGTTGCTGGGAATTGAACTCAGGACCTCTGGAGGAGCAGTCAGTCCTCTTAACCACTGAGTCATCTCTCCAGACCCCAGCTTGAATTTATATATCACTATTTGCTTTTAATTATTTCCCTGGGGCTAGTAGCTGAAGGCTGGGATGTAGTTCTGTGGTACAGTATTTGCCTAGCCGGCATAAGGCCCTGGGTTCTATCCACAGCACTGACAATAAATAAATTAATAAATCCTGGGGGGAAATTAATATTAAAATATTTCTTCTTTTTTTTTGGTTTTTCGAGACAGGGTTTCTCTGTGTAGCCCTGGGTGTCCTGGAACTCACTCTGTAGACCAGGTTGGCCTTGAACTCAGAAATCTACCTGCCTCCCAAGTACTGGGATTACAGGTGTGCACCACCACCACCCAGCTATCAAAATATTTCTATTTTTCCAAAATGTTTCAGTACTGGCTGGTGTTTGTCAACTTGACATAAGCTAGAGTCACCAGGGAGGAAGGAGCTTCAGTTGAGGAAATGCCTCCTTGAGATTCAGCTGTAAGGCATCTTCTCAATTAGTGATCAATGGGGGAGGGTCCAGCCCATGGTGGGAGGTGCCATCTCTGGGCTGGGCATCCTGGGTTCTTTAAGAAAGCAGGCTGAGCAAGCCATGAAGAGCAAGACAGTAAACAGCACCCCTCCATGACCTCTTGTCCTGACTTCTTTCGGTGATGAACAGCAATGTGGAAGTGCAAGCTGAATAAATAAATAAATCCTTTACTCCGTGACCTGCTTTTTGGTCATGGTGTTTTGTCACATCAACAGAAACCCTAACTAAGACAATTTCTTAATTTTTATCAGTCATTTTGCAGTTGTTTTCAAATAACCATAATCACCTTGAACAGATATTTTTTAACGATTTGTTTATTTTATGTATATGAGTACATTGTTGCTGTCTTTCAGAAACATCAGAAGAGGTTATCAGATCCCTTTTCAGATGGTTGCGAGCCATCATGTGACTGCTGAGAATTGAACTCAGGACCTCTGGAAGAGCAGCCAGTGCTCTTAACCGCTGAGCCATCTCTCCAGCCCCCTTGTTTGAATATTTTGTCTTGATTTCCTTCCTTCCTTCCTTTCTTCCTCCCTCCCTCCCTCCCTTCTGTTCTTTCTTCTTCCTTTCTTCCTCTCTTTCTTCCTTTTCTTTGGAAGACAATTTTCTCATGTGACTGCAGCTGGCTTTGAACTTGCTGTGTTCGCCAGCCCAGGCTGGTCTCGAACTCCTGGTCTTGGACTCTGGCTTTTGTTCCGCCTTTTCGGCAGCAGCACTATGTACCCGCACACATAGCACACATAACATAGCGACGGCAATGACTTCGCAGTAACCTATTATGCTGGATGTCACAGATGCCGCATTCCCGAGGTGACGCAAAGCTCTTGAAGCTGACAGCACCAGATGCTGGCGAGGACGCAGAGCAACGCTCGCAAGGCTGCAAAGTGGCATAGCCGCTCTGGTAGACGGTTTGGCAGTCACCTGAGAAACTAAACATATCCTTCCCATATGATACCGCAACCATACTCCTTGGTATTTACTGCCTCCCCCAAAAGCTGAAAACTTGTCCAAACAGAAACCCTGCACACAGATGTTTATAGCAACTTTATTTGGACTCGACAAAAACTGGAAACAAAATGACTTTCCGTGGCTCAATGGACAAATGAATTGTGGTACTTCCCGGCCATGAGTTGTGGAGCTATAAAAAGATGCGGAGCAACCTTAAATGCACAAGAGGAAGGAGCCGATCCGAGGAGCCACAGACTGCATAATTCCAGCTCCATGACATCCCGGGAAAGGCAGAACCATGGAAACATTTTTTTTTTTTTTAATCAGAGCTTTCCAAAGGCTAAGGGGAGAGCAGTGTGACTGAGGGAAGCAGGGAGGAAACCACACCACTGTCATGGCGGACACACGCCCTTGTGGCCTGGTCCAGGCTTACAGCAAGAGAAACCACACCAAGAGAAAGCTCAGATGTGAACTGGAGATCGGTGATCATGCGGTGCCACGTTGGGTTTGTAAGTTGTAAACAAGCTACTATCCTCACTGGGGGTGTGGAGAGTGGGGGAGACTGTAGATGCCAGGCAGAAGCCATACGGAAACTCTTAGTGCCTTCTCTCGTGTGTGTGTGTGTGTGTGTGTGTGTGTGTGTGTACATCTTTGTGTGTCTCTGCATGTACACATGTGTACACACGGAAGTCAGAAGGCAGTGTGTTCTTATATCACTCTCCGCCTTGGTTTTTGGGACAGGGTCTCTCATTCAGCCTGGAGTTCACCAGTTCAGTGGGGCTAGCCGGCCAGTGAGCTCCAGGCCTCCTCACGCCTCTGCCTTCTCAACTGGGATTGTAAGTGTTCGCCACCACGTCCTGTATCTTCCATGGGTGCTGAGAATCCAGACTCAGGTCCTCAGTAAGCGGGCAAGCACTTTACTGACGGGACCACTTCCCCACATTCCTCTCTTAATTTGTTCCTCTTGTTGTACAATTAAAACCACTCTTTGAAAAAGCCTCTTATATATGTACACTGCCTACGTTCCCAGCACTGAGGAAGTGGACCAGCCTGGGCTAGACAGTAAGGCCTGGAGTGGGGTGGGGGGCGTGGAGAACACGTAACAAACAAAGCACCACAAGTCTTTTAAATGAAGAGTCAGGGCAGTGACAAGACACGTGACTCCCCCATCTCTATCCGACTCTGGAATTCAACAGGCTACTTTCTCAGTTTTCCTCCCTCATCCATAAATAGAAAAAAAAAGAATAACAGTCTCACAGGATTGTCACGGGAATTAAATGAGATGCTGCCTGACGGATTAGCAGTGGTAGCATGTAGTATCAGTCCTATGCAACTCTGTGCCTCTCCGGCATCACAAGCTGCTTCTGGGCAGGGACTTGTTCATTTCATAATCGCCTCTACCTAGCACAGTGTGTAGCCTTTGTGCCCCCCCCCCCGGTCTGTTGGGTTGATAGTGAGAGCTAGCCTAGACTTCGCTCTCCGTTGGACATTTGAGGGTTTTCTCAACTTTTTGCTACTAGCAAAATACATCTCAAACCCCTTTTATTTACAGTGCCTAATTTGATCTGCATCCCAGGAGAAGCAGGCAGGAGAGGGCTGTTTGCCCGTGCCCACGCTCTGAGACAGACAGAATTACTACGGCTTAGAGAAGTGAAGGGATCTCTACGGGTCACGTGTATACGGGTGACAATGACAGAGCCTCTGGCCCTGCCTCTGACCCCTACCTCCGCAGACCTCTTTCTCTGGCTGCTGCTTTCTGTATCAGAGAGAGATCTCTTCAAAAATGCAGCCTTGTCGTGCCGGGCCTGGTCCGTCCGAGAGCAGCACCTTCACCCAGTGGTCCTTGCTGGGTGGGGGTCATGCACTGCAAACTCTGAGGTGGCCCCTGAAATCGAATATTTTATTTCCAATGCCTCTGTTTTCCCAGAATGGGGAGCATGCCAAGGATTTTTTTCCCCCTTGCTTTCCTCCCTATAAAGAGGTGAGGAGATGACTCTTGATGTCCAGGAGGAGGGACTTTGGCTAAAAATAGCTGTGGCGTGTGGATTAGCCAGAGTGGTACCCAGGACTGGGAAAGGGAGGGGGAAGCTGTGGAGCTGTAGCCAGACTGGTTGCCATAGAAACGAGAGAGGAGCAGGGGAACCTGGGAAGTGGGGATGACACAGATACCAAGTCCTAGTCTGAGCTGCCGTTACATTCAGGAGAAACAGCAGTGTCTGCGGTGCCCAGTCTCCGGGGAACCTAGGGTGTTGGGGGAGATGGTGTCAGGGACATGGACTCCAGCCCCCAAGGGTCTCTGCTGCCGGCTACTCTTCTCTCCAGGCTCTGTGAGTTGAGTTGTGGGGACTTGGGGTTTGGGCCCCTGTTTCTGAGCCAAGAGGGGTTTGGGTGGAGCTGGTTCCTGAGGGAGTTTTCAGCAGACAGACTCTTTCCAAAAGATAAGGCCCCCTGCACTGGTCAGCACTCTCTAGAGGGAGGAGGAACCCACCAGGAAAATGTGGTACTGGGATCTTACTGGACGGGGTCACAGCATGCCCGAGAACCGTGGTCGGAAGAACTGGAGTTATTTGGAGGGAAGAGGCAGCAATGGAGACGTTGCTCTTCAGGTGGTGGGCATCGCACACACCTTTCCTGTCCCGTGAAGAAGAGACCCTTTCTCTGGATGGCAAGAGCTAGGGTGCAATCAGTAGGTTCCCTGGGCAGTGTTCTGGGGGTGACCAGACACCGGGAATCCTTCCCCATTCCTGAGCATAGATGGAGGTCAGATTGCCTAAGACCCTAAGAAGAATGTCTAGAAGCCCCCCTGAAGCGAATACTAGGACAAAAGAAGCCTGGGCTCTCAAGGCACTGAAAACTTACGGATCCATCCGTTGCAGAGGACACCCTGGGCTGCAGAGAGGGAAACGCAAGCCTGCTGTTGGGGGAGGGGAAGATCTTAATCAGCCATTGCCAAAGTGTTCCCGGGGGCCATGTCTCCTGACTTCCATGGAAAATAAGTGTGTGGGGGTCCTCTTAGGATACAAACCAGCTTTCCACGCTCTCTCCTTCTACCTTTTATTTTACGTGCACACAACCTCCAAAGGTCTGGCTGTAGAACATTTGGGTCCAAAATTTAAAAATTGGAATGCCGGGTTTGTGGTTACATATCCACGCAGTTTCTCCCTAGGATCTGGTCAAACATC
This sequence comes from Apodemus agrarius, assembly GCA_964023405.1. Lineage (NCBI taxonomy): Eukaryota > Metazoa > Chordata > Mammalia > Rodentia > Muridae > Apodemus > Apodemus agrarius. The sequence continues at coordinate 22,434,319 of OZ030017.1, forward strand.
CAAACCATCTGAGAGCCTTATGTCATATTTCTACCCTCCCCCCCACACACACACAGGACCACCCGCTCTCCCCCCTCCCAGTCCTCCTGCCCCACCCCTCACCCCGAATGGGAGGAGATGACAAATCCCAGGAAAGAGAAAGGAAGGTTTTGATGAGTCCTAAATCCTTGTTCTACAGACTTCTGTTCATATGGTCCATATCTCTTAGGGGACCCTGAGCGCCTAGGGAGGGACTCTGGACATCCAATCTCCGGGAAGATTATAACTCAGAGTGCTTCTCAGGGGGAAGAATTTGAAGCAAAGCCAGGTGGGTTTTGCTTGGAATCTGGGCTCTGTGTGGAACGTGGGCTTTGGGACATATGGCAGGAGTGGGTGGGGTTGGTGGTAGGGAGTAAATGCAAAGCAGTGAACTGGGAGGGGTCGATGTGGGTGTTCGGCGTTTCGATCGGTCTGATTTCTCATCTCTTAGGAAGAATACGGTTGTAAGAGAGACTAGACTAGACTAGACTCTGGATGGCCTGACGCTTCCTGCGTCCTTGCTGTGGGCAGTTGACCTCTCGGTGTGGCCCCCAGTCTCCCACTGCCAACCCTTTTCAGCGCGTTTCCTTTGGGAAAGAGCCCCCGGGGGAAATGGGCTGGCACCAGAGCATCAGTGACCATGGTGAAGCCGTCAGAATTGCCAGTGGGAATTTCCTAATGCTGGGGCCACTCAGCCTTTGCACACCGGAGGTTTTCTGTGCACAGTCTGCATTTCTTTCTCCTTGATAAGTCCGGAGTGGAGAAAACATGTAGGGGGTGGGGGAAAAAGAGTGAGGCCAGGGAGAAAACTGAGGCAACAGTCTTGGTATGACTTCAAAACAGTCTTCAGGTAGGTCCTCTGGTAGGATGCTGAAAAGTTCTGGGGGGAAGGGATAATAGCCAGGGAAAGGGTTGTGGAAGTCCTCGAGGGCTTTGCATAGAGAAGGAACTGCCCGAGAAGTCCACTTCTTCAGAACCCCAAATGTCTGACCCGAGGTGCCTGTGAGGTGCTGCACACACCGGCTTGAGGTAGTGACGCTGTGATCTGATCTCTGATGCCTCCTTCTTATCGAACCGTGGCACCCAGTTCGTGCGCTTTACTCTGTGTAATCCGTACGACCTTTTTCTTAACCTTTGTTTTTATTTTATGCGTGCGGATGTTTTGCCCTCGCGTACGTCTCTGCATTACCCTCGGAGGCCAGAAGAGGGCGAGAGACTGGAGTCACAGCCGGTTGTGAGCCGACTTGTGGGCGCTGGGAATCGAAATCAGATCCGCTGGAAGAGCAACCAGAGAGCCACTGGAGCCATCTCTCCAGGCCCCACCCCACCCCGCCCCCCTGAGCTTTATGGGATGTCAAGGTTGTCGTTCCCAGTCCACCAGTGGCGGCGGGGGGGAAACTGAGGCTAAGAGACAGGAAGGGAGACTCGCTCACAGCATTGGCTCTGAGTTCGGGGGCCGATCCATCAACCCGGCACGCCTTTATTAAGACCCCGCAGGATCCCCGCTGCGGCCGCCATGGCGCAGGAGAACGCCGCCTTCTCTCCCGGGTCGGAGGAGCCGCCGCGACGCCGCGGTCGCCAGCGCTACGTGGAGAAGGACGGGCGCTGCAACGTGCAGCAGGGCAACGTGCGCGAGACCTACCGCTACCTGACCGACCTGTTCACCACGCTGGTGGACCTGCAGTGGCGCCTCAGCCTGCTCTTCTTCGTGCTCGCCTACGCGCTCACCTGGCTCTTCTTCGGCGCCATCTGGTGGCTCATCGCCTACGGCCGCGGCGACCTGGAGCACCTGGAGGACACGGCGTGGACCCCGTGCGTCAACAACCTCAACGGCTTCGTGGCCGCCTTCCTCTTCTCCATCGAGACCGAAACCACCATCGGCTACGGGCACCGCGTCATCACCGACCAGTGCCCCGAGGGCATCGTGCTGCTGCTGCTGCAGGCCATCCTGGGCTCCATGGTGAACGCTTTCATGGTGGGCTGCATGTTCGTCAAGATCTCGCAGCCCAACAAGCGCGCCGCCACGCTCGTCTTCTCCTCGCACGCCGTGGTGTCCCTGCGCGACGGGCGCCTCTGTCTCATGTTTCGGGTGGGCGACCTGCGATCCTCGCACATCGTCGAGGCCTCCATCCGCGCCAAGCTCATCCGCTCGCGCCAGACGCTCGAGGGCGAGTTCATCCCCCTGCACCAGACCGACCTCAGCGTGGGCTTCGACACGGGGGACGACCGCCTCTTCCTCGTCTCGCCTCTCGTCATCAGCCACGAGATCGACGCCGCCAGCCCCTTCTGGGAGGCATCGCGCCGCGCCCTCGAGAGGGACGACTTCGAGATCGTAGTCATTCTCGAGGGCATGGTGGAGGCCACCGGTGCGGGCAGGCTGGATGGAGGATGGGATCAGGGACACAGGGCAAGGGCAAGAAGCAGCAGCCGGGGGAGGTGCAGAAAGATGGACAGAGTGGAGTGTAGGGGGACAGGCGGGGGGGGGAGGGCAGGGGAGCGTGGGGGAAGGACTGGAGATGACAGGGATGGACAGGGTGACTTTGCAGAGTCAAGGAAAGCTTGGAGGAGTTCTATGAAATGGCACTAGCTCGAGGCCCTGGCCTGACGGGTATGTCACTTTGAACTGCACTTTGCGTTTTGCAATGCCTTTAAGCCCGGCAAATCTCCCCTGGAGGTTACTTTTGACTGTGCTCATTTTTCAGAGCGTGAGTAGCCCCAAAGAAAGGTCCCATAAATAGCCCGCTGTCACAAGCCAATAAATAGCACAGCCCGGGATTGAACACGGGGCATGTGTCTTCGGTGTTTCCTGCTACCGTGTTGAGATGAAAGTTAAGCGCAGGGTTCTTGAAGCCCAGAGGTCCATAGCTCTGGAATTTAACTGACCTAACTTATCCCCAAGGAGGCAAACTTAGGGGGAGAGGATAACTGGTCTCACTTCTGTCCCCGTTACCCGGTCTGCCCCTCTTAACTTCCCCTGGAGTTGCCATTTCTAGCCCCTTTCCAGAAGGGACGGTGACGTCAGTACCATCACTCAGGCCTACACTGTCACGAGCTTGAGAGCAGATAGGAAAAGACTAGAATAGGAGCAAAACCAGGTCCTTTAAGAGGTCCTAGGCGGCAAGGAGCATAAGGAAAATGCAGGTGAGGCAAGAGGCCACTAGGAGGCGCTGCGGCGCCGCTGCGGACAGACTCGCTCCCCGGCTGCGAGCCTTTGAAACCTGGTTCCTGGTCTTAGGCAAAACCAGCTTCTGCTCTGCTCCGTGGCCACCCTCGGGTCTTCCCACTCCCCACTCTTCCTTCACTCCTACTAAGCTGGTCCTAACCTGTCCCTTCCTGTACTGCTCCCGTTGTCTCTGCGTTGTCCCTCCCTCTGACACCATCGCAGGCAGGTTTATAACGTGGGGGGGGAGGAGACCTTTTCATCTGCCTTCTCTTCCCCCTCTGCCATGGCTACTCCCCCAAGCCCCACCTCCGTTTCTCAGGCCTCCTCTCTGCAGAGGCTCTGGCGGCCTCTTCTTCCCCACCTTCACTGAATACATGCTATTCCAGCTTTGCCAAATACCAATGTCCTCAAAATGTCTCGGGGCCAGACTTCCAATGTCAGAGCCCGTCTCTGCCGAGTGAATGTTTACGCCTGTTTCTGAGATGGTTTGGGGAGATTCTGAGGTAGGAACAGAATGATCTTCCCCGAGGGGAGCATGCAAAAAAACCAACCGAGAAGACAGGACACAGGCCCAGGGCAGGAACTGGGAAGGACAGTGTAGAGGGCATGGGGGTGAGAGCTTGTTTGACTTTTCTAGAGATAAAGCTGGGCAGGATGGTAGTATTTTGGGGATTCAAACCGCTTTTGAAAAGCAAGAATAATGAGCCAAAACCCAACATGATGACATTTAAGGGGAATAAATATAAAATTCTACATTTAGGCTTTAAAAAAAAAATCACTTATGTAAGCGCAGCATGGAAAGACTCTGGTGGAGAAAGATCTGGGGGTTTTAGTTGGCCACAGGCTTGCTGTAGCAACGTGATGCAGCTTCCAGAGGCGTTTATGTAATGTAATCACGGGCCGCTTCACTAAAGCGTCTTGGTAAGAGGCAGGAGATAGTAAGCCTCTTTTATGCATAAGATAAGGCCACAGTTGGAAAACGTATCGCACTTCAGACGGACCCTTACCTGGGCCTCCCGGCCATTCTGATTTGCAATGAAGTTAGTAAGCCTTTGGGGAGTGGGATGAAGTAAGATATGGTCAGGAGTGTTCAGTCTGAGGAAGAGAAGGTGGAAGGGAACCCCATGTTTGCACTCAAGGGGGTGTCAGGTGGTAAGGGAATGAAACCAAGGGGCACAGGTCCCAGGAGACAGATTTTATATTTATTTATTTATTTCATGTATGCGAGTGCACTGTCGCTGTCTTCAGACACACCAGAGGAGGGCATCAGATCTCATTACAGATGGTTGTGAGCCATCATGTGGTTGCTGGGAATTGAACTCAGGCCCTCTGGAAGAGCAGGCGGTGCTCTTAACCGCTGAGCCATCTCTCCAGCCCAGGAGACAGATCTTAGTTTGTGTAAGAGACAACCCAGGGCCAGAGAGATGGCTCAGCTTTTCACCAAGCCTGACGACCTGAGTTGAATTACCAGGTCTCACAGAGTGGAGTCAACTGTCTCCCCGAGTTGACCTCTGACCCTCACGTGCACACACCTGCATCCGTAGAGCCACACACATGGAACACACAGTTTTAAAGATCCCGTCCATTGACACCATTACACGGAGGACTGCACTTTTAATGAGGTGGCGAGCTGTCAATCCTCGGATGGATGTAATCAGTTCAGCTAATTGCCCATTGTCTGGGAAGGCTTAGGGGTGGGTGGAGGCGGCTCTGTGGGAACCGGGAAGGTTACCTCTAAGGTCGAGCTTCTCAAAGGACAGTCGGGGGAACACGGGCTGGTAAGTGCAGAAGAGGGCTGACCAAAGAGAGGTGGGACTCTCGGGGAGAGAAGGCTTGCAGGATGGCAGACAGGAGGAGGAATCCTTTGGCAGGGCTCCCTTTGACTAATCCCTCTCCTCCTCCCCCCCAGGAATGACCTGCCAAGCCCGAAGCTCCTACCTGGTAGATGAAGTGTTGTGGGGTCACCGATTCACATCGGTGCTCACCCTGGAGGACGGTTTCTACGAGGTGGACTACGCCAGCTTCCACGAGACCTTTGAGGTGCCTACGCCCTCGTGCAGTGCCCGGGAACTGGCAGAAGCCGCAGCCCGCCTGGACGCCCATCTCTACTGGTCCATCCCCAGCAGGCTGGATGAGAAGGTGGAAGAAGAGGGGGCTGGGGAGGGTGCAGGTGCGGGAGATGGAGCCGACAAGGAGCAGAATGGCTGCCTGCCACCCCCAGAGAGTGAGTCCAAGGTGTGACTGGTTTCCTCCAGCGCCCCCCTGTGGCAGACCGGGGGGGGGTGGTCAGACACAGGTACGCGGAAGCCGCAGAGTGGAGATGGGAGAAGAGGAGGCAGGCGGTGGCCCAAGGAATGGCTCCAGTTGGGAGAGGCCCGCCGAATCCAGGATCCCAGTAGGGAAGGACGAGGTCCTCGTTTGAAGAGAAGAGGGTTGGGAGTGAGAGAACATATCAGCCTGTCTGTGTTTGACCTTCGCGTCTGTTCATGGGTGGATGGACGGACGGAAGGATGGGCTCGTGGGGTCTGATTGGGAAGGCGGGGCAGAAAGGGACAGCCAATGGACGGTCTGGGTGGGGAGTGGATTGACAGGTGGCGAGTATCCCCTGCAGCACACCGGTGTGTGGTGTGGAATCTACAGGCACCCTTTCCTCCCAGATAGAGGTAGCCTCAAGCCGTGGCTTAGGGAGCAGACGGTCAGGAGGAATGCAGTCCCCACTCACCCCCCTCAACTGGCCTCCCTACGTGCGACACGCCTGCCTAACTAGACAAAAGTGGCCACAGAGAAGAGAGCACTGGGTGGAGGTGGGCACAGATGTGGGTGCCCTCCCGAGCCTCACTGTCCCACTGCGACCGGTCAGAAAGGTGCCAATGGCCTTAATCCTCGGGTTATAGGCAAACAAGCAGTGGGGGGGGGGGGGGTAGGTGCTGAGCAGAGGCCCTGGGGCAGGAAGGACCTGGGGAGACCCAAGGACAACTCTCTTTCCGAGAGAGGAATGAAACCTTGCAGGTTCTGCCACAGAGGCAAGAAGGCAGAGACAGCTTCGAAGCAGAAGAAAGGCCATGGGAGAGACTTAATAAGGGGTTTTCTGAGGGAACCCAGATTCCCTGGGGAAAGTACTTTATCCTTGGGGCGCAGTGGCAGGGGCTCATTCAGAATAGTGATTAAGTGTCAGGTGTGATATTCAAAGACCTGGTTCCTAACACGGGAGCTCGGCACAGGTCGGTGGTCAGAAATACCCGACAGCAACTGAAGGAAGTGTGGCTCACACTAGGAGCCCACACACGCAGTTATAGCCACAAGCGAGAGGGCGTTGGCATCCCGGAAGCTAAGGACTGGGTAAGGCAGCCGGGAAAGGGGGGAGCCGGCAGTTACAAGGCTTTACTCACCTGGATGGGCTTGTCAAAACACAGACTACGGCCCCACTCCCAGCATTCTGACTCAATCGATCCGGGACGGAAACCAAAAATCTGCACGTCTAACTAGTTCCCAGACCTGACAGGTTCCCAGATCATGGTCCGGGACGCTGTCTGTCTGGGGACGGACTACATCGAAGCGGAGGAGAACCCGGAGGAGCTGAAGAGCATCCCAGGATCCTCGAGGAACAAAGAGAAACAAGAAGGGGAATGGTGGGGAGAGAGGACCCAGGTCCAGGCTTGAAGTGCTTAACTTTGGGATGGAAACATCACTGGTAACTGGCCAGTGGCACCCGAGAGGGCTGCAGAGACAGGAGAAGGCTGTTTGGGGACCCCTGAGGAGGCAGTGGGGAGCTATAGCTGAACGGGCTTCACCACAAAGGACCGGCTCTCTGATAAGGCTCACAAGGCGAGACTGACTAGGGGAGAAAATGGAGTCTATACTTGTAGGTGTCTGATGTCTGCCACCTGTCCTGGCAGGGCAGGGAACCCTGGAGACACATACTCACTTCCCACCTCCACTGCATCCTGGTCTTGTCCCAGTCATCTTGGGATGGTGAGGGGACAGTAACCGGGGCAAGGTATGGCAAGGGACCTGAGGATGGCCCCCTGGAGCTAAGGGTAGCCCAAGTGAACATGTCCTCTGATGGGATTGGTTCAAACCTTAGCCCTGGCTACACCCATCCCTGCCCTTGAATAAAAGTCTGCTGCTCTGTCCCAGGCTGAGGAGCCAGCATCCAACCGGGCACTGTGTTCCCCGCCCCCCAAGTGGCCAGCTCAGAGAGGACTCAAGCTGGCTGTTGCCTCTCCCCTTCAGTCTAGCACTGGACTCGGGTTTCAGGACCAGCTAGCTGGGTCACCCTCAAAGGCGAGGTCCGTGAACACGTAGCCGCTGGGATCCCACGTACACGTATTGGACCTGAGCACAGGGAGGGAGCAGGGTTTGGATTCAGAGGGAAAAAAATAGGGTCTAGACAAGAGGGGTGGGGTGCTTGGTATCCACACACAAAGCACTGGAATGGAGACCGTTGAAACTGCTCCTGCAAGTCACTGACATGCCGCCACTCAGGGCACCGCTATCCGGGGCACAGACAGGAGACCTGTGTTCTAGCAGCAATGCTGACTGTCTCTAATTACCTCTAGGACTCTCAGCAAGACCTTACTTTTCTGGGCCTCAGTTTCCTTCTCTGTAAAACAAAAACAAAAACAAAAACAAAAACAAAAATGATACGTGGCAAACTCAATAATGCTCAATAAATTTCCAATTACTGAATGAAAAGGGTAGCCTGGACACCACTCAAAGTATGAGAACAGATGAGACTTTTAGGATGGGAGAACCCTTTAGGCGGGGAGCTGCAGCTAGCCAAGAGGCAAGCCCTGGCATCAGATGTAAGCAGATGCAGCGGCTCTGCACACAGAGGACACAGGCCCTCCCAACTGCTGCTGGCCCTAAGTAGGCAACCGCGTTCATCCGAGGCTCCTATTCGGCGGCTGTCAGAGAATAATTAAGGTCAGGAGGAAAAAGACTGAGGCCCCAGGGCCTGCTGGGAGGGGTCTGGTGCAAGACTAGTTCAACCAGGAGAAGACCAGAGGAGGGTGTGCCCCAGTCTGGAGAGCTCAGACAGATTTATCCCCAGAAGCTCTGTGAGAGAGGCTAAACTCAGCTGGAGCTCACCCGCCCCCTTCCTGTGTCCCCCTTCCCAAATAGAAGCCCCATTAGGAGTTAGCACAGGCATTGTGGGTAACAGATGGGACCCAGGCATCCCCTCATGCAGTTGGTGGGTGACAAGGCCCACGGAGGACAGATGGTGTTTATGGTAGGAAGAGAGGCCTGGGCTGTCCAGCAACCACCCCCAACTACCCTCCCCCACCCCGACCTCCCACCCCCACCCCGATGCCGCCTTTTATAGCTTCATGGCAAGAGAAGACACAACAGGCCTGGATTTTATAAAACCAGTTTATTCACATCTTAGAAAAACTAGTTGGAGGACGGGAACTGGCCTTCCTACAACACGAGTGTGAGTCGAAGAATGGCGGCCAGGAAACTTGAAGGAAGGTGGGAGCGGGGGAGCCATGCCCCCCCCCACTCTAGGTGGGGACCAGTCAAATAAATTAAAGGTGGGCTGGACGGAGGGAGAGGGTATCCAGGCAACCAGAGGAGGGGCGGCACTGGCTGGAAGACAGTTGACACCTGCAAGAACTGGAGAGATCACGTGGAGTAGGCTGAGGAACCTGCTCCCTGGGCCCCTCACCCTGCTACGATACTGCAGGACTGTGCTGGCTGCTTCTCCGCCCGACCGAGCCCAGGTACAGCTCAGCACAGGAAGCCCGCGGAAGACGGGCCTTGGGGGGTTCCTTTCCCTCACCTGGGGTGCTACAGATCACCGCTTCCTCCTCAGCCTCTTCATAAAACAGCAGGTGATGGTAGCCAGGACGCTGGCGCCAGTAACTAGGGCGACTCCCGTACCCACCAACAGGGGCACGAGTAGGGTATCCAGAGCTGGCGGAAAAGAAGACAGGCTCTGATCAGAGAGTGCCATGGTCCTCCGCCTGCTGTCACGCTGGTCTCTGACACTCTCCCCTCCAGATTTTCTAGACTCAGCCCTCCCCATGGGAGAGCTGAGTGCCATCTTTGCCTTCCCACAATCACCCCTCTCAGCACTTGGGCCGGCTTAGGGCCCTTCATGCAAAGGGGTGTGGAAAAGGACAGCGAGGCAAGGGAGGAAGATAGAAATGGGGCAAACAGCAGGAGCAGATGGGCAGAGGGGTGGCTGTCACTCACCATGCGTGTAGGGGTAGACTGTGACAGGCCCGGAGCGCGCGCTGCCTGCCTGGTACCAGCTATAGTCGGCGTGCTGCACCCAGGCGCTTGGGGCGCAGTGGTATATGCCTTCGTCCTCGGGCCCCAAGCTGTGCAGTCTTAGCCGATGACTTCTGGGTCCCACCAACTCCACACTCACGGGACCCCCTCCGGGCCGGACTCCCAGCTCGGCCACACCGTCCTGACCCACTCCCCCGACAAGCTGGGCAGGGCCGGAGCTCAGCTCGCCCTCCTCTGGTCTCTCCACCCACCAGCTGGCTGCTAGTCGGAGCCCTGGAGGGCCGCCCCGCACTGAGATGTTACATAGCAGGGAGGCGGTCTCTCCCCGGTACACAGTGCCCCCTGCTAGCCACGCCACGGCCTCTAGGACCACACCTGCAGAGCAAAGAACACGGGGTTACAGGGCGAAGGCCCAGGGGCTAAGAGATTAGGGAATCAACTCTACAAGCTCCCAACCCTGTCGAGGGCTCTTACCTTCTTCTCTCACATGCACAGGGAGAGGCCGGGAGCGGGCACTGGCCGCTTCTCGAAGCCGGGTCCCAGACCCTCGCACGTAGGCTTTGGCGAGGCAGCGGTAGGTGCCCGCATCAGCGGGCCTGGCAGCCTCCAGCCGCAGTCGGTAGGTTCTGGACGCCACTTTCTCCATGGCAATGTGCCGGTCCTCATAGCCAGGGCCCAGGCTGCCTATCCCTTCTGTGTCCAGCTGGGCCACCAGGCGGCCAGGCCCGGGGGCCCCTGCAGGGGCCATCTCCCAGCCCACAGAGTATGCAGCGTGACGGCCTGGTGGGGGCAGTGCCCCCGACACGTTGCACAGCAGTTCCAAGGGTTCTCCCGGGCCAATCCGCCGTTCACCGGGTCCCACTGTCACGGCTAGCTGGCTGGCTGAAACACAGCGGGGGAGGGGGGATGGGAGGAGTCACAGAGAAGTCCTCACTTGTGCAGAAACTTAGAGGCCTCTTAAATATGCCTCACCCCAGTACCTGAAGTCCACCCTTCCACCATAACCCTTGTATTTCCACATGCAATTTTTTGAGCAGAGGAGACACAGAACAAATACTGTCTACAAGACTGCTCATTCTCCGGAAGAGGAACTCTGTAGTCAGATGGTAGCCGCGGGGCACCCCTGTTGCCCACTGAGATAACCCCTCAGTGGGCTATGTGGCACTCACACAGTGTCTGCACATCCACATGAGCCAGGACTGCCCTCTTCTCCGCAACCTGGGCCCAGGAGCCATCGGGGTCCTGAATCCACTCAGCGGCTGTACAGTGGTAGGTGCCCGAGTCTCCAGCCTGGGCACCCCCAACCACCATGCGGTACCGATCGGTCCCTTCCTTGCTCAGGCGAAGCTCTCCGGCGGCGAGCCTCTCGGCGTAGGGAGCTCCAGCCTCCACAGCCATGTCGGAGCGCAGCCCCACCACTTCCTGGAGAGTGGCTCGCCCCACCGGCGCCTCGGGGATGGCTCTCCCAAAGGACACCGACAGGTGTGTGTGTTGCTTTGTTTTGGTCTGAGCCAGGCAGCCCAGCGCAAGCTCCTGGCCTTCGTGCACTGTGAGGCGTGAGGGGGAGGTGGCAGCCTGGCGTCCTCGGGGCCCTGGAGGGGCAGCAGATACCTGCAGCTCGTCTGGAAGAACTGGAGAGAAAGGCTGCAGTGAGAGAGGGCTGGGAGCCGGCATTCCTCCCGTTTCCTGTGCGTATCCTCTTTCACCACATGCTCTGCAGGCTCCTGGAGGGCAAGAACTATATCTTTCTTCTATACCTCAGAGATGCCAAGCCTGGTCTGGGCACATCAAGATGTTCAGTAAATACTTGCTGAATGTCACAGAACAAGCCTATGGACATCTCGTCTGATGCCTGAGACTGACCCCGTTTTCGATACTCAGAAAAGTAATTCTGTCTTCCTTCTCTAAAGATAAAGAGGCTAGACCCAGTGGTGTCGGCCTCTAATCCCAGCTACCCAGGAGGCTAAGGCAGAGGCTCAAGCCCAAGGTTCGTCTGGGCTACGGAACAAGTTCAGTGCCGGGTCTGGTCATCTTGGAAAGTTTCTGCTTTATCCCATTCCTGTCCCCACCCCCACCACCCCCAAAAGAAAGAAACTTCTGGAAAGACCCGCTTGACGGTACTGGGAGCTGACACAAGAAGACTGCCTGGGCTACCCAGAGAATTGTGGGAGTCTTGCCACCAGTTTCAGGCCAACCTAGGCTAGTGAGTTGTAAGCCAGCCTGGGCTACAAGAGTGAGCCTTCAAAAAGCAGCGCAGGGAATACAGCGTGGTACAGTGCTCCCTTGGTATGGTCCACACTGAAGGTGCTATCTCCAGTACGGAGAAGATGGGGGAGGGGGAGAGGGAAGGAAGAGGAAGACAGAGAAGGAGGAGGACGAAGGAAAAATCGATCTGAACGTGCTGACGTTTGCCTATAACCCAGCACCTGGGAGGCCCTCTCGCCACCCAGCTCGGAGCCCAGTACCTCTCAGCTCCACCTTGGCACTGTAGTTGCCCAGGTACTGAGAATCCGTGGAGGGGGTGTAGCACTCGTAAAACCCAGAGTCCTGGGCCTGCAGGCGAGCGATCTTGAGCACCACGGAATCTCCCTTCAGGCGCTGCACCTGCAGGTCACCGGATGCCACCCGAGGCCCAAAGACAGCGTAGGAGAACCGGCTGTCCTTGGTGCTGACGATGCCCAGCGAGGTGGCTGGGGCCTCGGGTCTGTACATGAACCACTCGAAGTCTTGCTGGGGAGGGCCCTCATAGTCGCTCACGTCGCAGGAGATAGAGACAGCGGTGCCAGCCACCCGGTAGAGAGGCCCTTTGGGGACATGCACCTGCCGGGCGTGGCACCTGGCTCCTGTGGAGAAAGGCAGAAAGAATCGGGATCTTTCTGGATCGGCCAGTATCGTCATCAGCACCGTCCTTGACTGCTGCCTGTGAAGGAAAGGGAAACCTGGGGAAAGGCTAGAACATAGCTGGGGACACGGGAGAGCTGCTGGGACACAGGAAGCCAGCCTCTCAGCACATCAACACAGGTTCAGACCCACCGGAACAGGAATGGGCTATCTCTAGCTAACTAGAGGCAGAGCACCTACGGGGACGAAAGAGTTCATCTGGAGTCTGGGGGATGGAAAGCCCAGTAAGTAAAATGCTTCCTGAGCAAGCCTCAGGACCCGAGTTCAATTCCCTGTAACTAAGTAAAAAAAGCTTGACACATAAGCCTGTCAACCTGAGTTTGATCCCCAGAATATACAAGGGAAGGGAAGAGCCGAGTCCTGACTTCACACACACACACACACAAACACACACACACACACACACACACACACACAAATCATAATAATAAATGCAGTGGGCGACTCCCGAGCAGTGGTCCCCCCCCAAGGTTGACCTCTGACCTTTACAGACACTCATATATACGCACTTGTGTCTATGCATACATGTGGACCCTCACAGGCATGCAATTGGAAATAATAAATAAAACCACGCCTGACCCCTGACTCTCCCGATCTTGGCTGGATCTTTATCGCTCCCACCCTGCCATGAGTATCCAGGGGCTCAGATGTAACGTGTCGTTAAGGGATTCTGAGACGTTTGCTGGAAGGGACCTGACAAAACCTTCCAGAAAGGCTGCTTGGCTTAGTTCGGTCACCTGGGCCAGACAATGGAGCCAGTGGCCCAGGCTGGCTGGGATGCTGCACTGGACGGGGCACCATGCTGGACAGGGCACGGACGGGCCTCGTCAGTCCTCACCACACAATACCCTCCCCTGACAGCTGCGCCATGAGCTCACTCACTGCTTCGCCCAGCCCACAGGGCTACACAGGCAGCTGTGGCTTCTTGGGGCAAGAACCAGGCTCTGCCCAGGCCTGGGGCAGAAGATCCCTTCCCCCGCCCGCCCCCAAAGTCTGTCAACCTTCTGGCTAACCCAGATGATGCAGGAGACACACGCCTCCCGAAACAAAAGCTTTCATTTACATATGATTTGCCTATGGTGTTTTATATAGGCCTCCTTTCTAGAAGGAGACCCTAAACACCTGCTGCCCCTTCCTCCCTTTTTTTCTCCCTCCCTCCACCCATTTTACCCCCACCCCTATCCCAACAGACAGCCGGCTCCAAAACCTTGGAGTGTTCAGCTCCTTTCTCCTCTCCACCATTCCATACCTACTTCTAGGTAAGACCACAGAACCCTAGAATGCAAGGGGGGGGAGGGCTGTCAATCATTTCACAAATGAGGGAAATGAAACTCTCCAGAGAGCACCTCTAGGGAGCACTGCCACTAGGTTCTAAACCCAGACGTGAGTCTAGAGCTCTCGCCCTGCTCTCCTAGCCAACACGGAAGTCCTGGGCTGTGAGGAGAAGCATCTCTCTTCTAGATGAGAAAGGTAAAGTAAAATGTGAGGGTTCCGGCCAAGTCCCTGCCCTCTCCGGAGGGCCTCTACACACCCCTGAAGAGGGGCAAAACCAAGAAGGCGAGACGCTTCCAAGGAGAGCCCCGGTTTACTGTTAATTTCCAGGACTCCCTGGGGGAAGTCCACAGCTTGCTACTGGCCCTGGAGGAAACCACCCAGGAGCCGGAGAGCCTGCCCTACAGTCCTTGCTCCTCTCCTCCTCCTTCTGGCTACGTCACGCAGAGAACACATGACCACCGCTTGAAGCAGAGGCTAGGGTCAGAAAGCCAGCATGGGACCAATCCGTCCCCTCTCCTGGGTCTTAGTTTCTAGCTTTCAGAACTGAGAGCTCCCAGTTCTGATGATGAACCCTTGAGTGTGTGACTCAGGCACATATCACGCTCCAGGCACATTTCATAATCAGGAGGACGGTAAAGGCAGCCAAGCTGACACCGTCCTGGCTGCCCGGGACTCTGCTGAGAAGGTCCCCTCCCACCTTCCTGGCTCCACACATGCTGATGCTTGGAGATCCCCATGGGAAAGTTGTCCCCACAGCCTCAGGCAGCAGGCTGCTACAAGGGTTCTCTCTTGCCAGGCCTCCTTACTAACCACCAGAGGTCTGCTTTGGAGTCAGATCCGAGTTCAAATCCAACCCCCGCCCTCACTGGAGACGCCCTCTGGAGCGTGATATTTCATGTCCCTCATCTGTGAAGCGGGTCGACAGCGCGGGATGCAGTGGGCTAAGATGGTATCGGCTCCTCTTCCGCCCCTGGGCCTCTCTCACTCCTCCCCCCACCCCCACCCCGGGCTCATCCCTGCTCCATCAAGCCCACTGGGGAAAAGAAGCAATCACTAGGCAACCAAGCCCCACAGCTCCTCCAGCTCCTTCCACCACTCTGCCTCCTGCCTTGTTCCCAAAGGAGAGCTTTCATCCCGAAGCCTGAGGACCAGCAGCGAGGAACCATTCTGTATGACACCATGCAGTTCTGGTATGAACCAGAGAAGGCGGCTCGGGGTGCCCCACAGGCGTCTGCCTTGACTACAGCACCTTAGAATCCCCATATGTGTCTGTCTGTCTGTCTGTCTGTCTGTCTCTCTCCCCTTTCAAAGGGTTCAGTCTCTCCTGGCAACTGCTTCCATGCCTTATCTTTCCCAGACCACCTCCTACAGGGAGCCCTCCAAGTCAGACCCCAAACAATACCATGTTGGCAACCTCCTCCGGCCTCAACACACACACACACACACACACACACACACAGCAGCCACGATGCAAGGTTGGCCCAGAACACACACCATCATAAACACCCACCAGGGCAGACATTGGGTGCTTAGAGATCCCAGGTTTAGTTTCCATGGAGCCTGGCTTCTCCCGAGACAGGGATGTTGGGACCAACTGAGTCTGACAACCAGCCAATATCAGGGAGAGGGGAAGAAGGAACTGGCCCAGGGTGGAGACACGTGAGGGAGGAAGCCTCAGATGGTGAAATATTATGTTGGATGGTGTGTGTGTGTTGGGGGGGGGGTTGTAGGGGAGACTTTCTTCAAAGATCGTGGTCAGAATCAGCCCCTGGGCCTCCTGCCAACTCTGGGCAATTATGAAGACCGCCAGGCACTGCCCACGCAAAGCAAACACCCAAAACCAGGCCTTGAGCTGCGAGTGGGAAAGAAGGTTGTCACGGTGTTTGGGAGCAATGACCCCAGGCGCTGGATGGAACAGATGAGAAGTGGCGCCTGCCTCCGGAGGCCCGGATGGTGTCTCAGGGGATACCTCAGTAGGTCGCCAATATGCCCCAGCTAGGAGCCTAAAGCGAAGGCACCACCACCCTCCTCCCCGTAAGTGATTGAACAGGCAGACGCAAAAGGAAGCGAGACGCCGAGCCCAGAGACAGTGGAGATACGTCTGATGGAAAAAGTAGGCTTGCAACCACCTCTGAAATGCTAGGAAGGTGCGCTGGTTGGCTGCACGGTGCCAGGCACCTACCCGGCCGGGACAGGGACGCGGCGACCACCCGGCTTACCAAGTAGCAGCAGCAGCAGCAGCAGAAGGAGTGAACTCAACGGCGTGGGGCTAGGGACGCCCATCCTGCGTAGGCGGCTCTGGGGAGACTCCTGGGGGCGGCGTGGGCTCTGAGGGGCCAGGGCCGCGGGGGGCGCATGCCCGGGTAGGGGGGCAGAAAGCGGAGCAATGAGGCGTGGGTGCGCAGAGCCCAGCCGAGCGGGAGCCGCCAACTCCCCGCCTTCCTCCCTTCTTCCCCTCCTCCCGCCGCTCTTCCCGCCCTCCGCTGCTCGGGAGACCAGTCCCAGCCGCGCCCCGCTGCCCGGCCCCGCCCCTCCTCGCCCCGCCCCGCCCCGGGCCGTCGCCTCGGCCAGACTTCGACCCTGACGGTGGCCCCGCCTCTGGCCGCAGGCTGGGCGAACCGGCGGCACCTGGGCTCCTCTACCCCCCACCCACCACCCCCCTCGCTCAGAGGGCACCCCGCCCTGCACCTGCCAGCCTTTCCGGGAGAATGGGGTGCTTGCAGGGCCTCTGGGGATGCATGATTGGGGTGACTGTGGTTACGCACTCAGAATCCAGTTGGGTGATGTGGGCCACCGAGTCCTGGCAGCAAACCCTGCTGATTTATGTAGCCATGGCCTGACCCAGGATTTCCTGGACGTGAAGCGGACCCAAAGGGGCTTTTCAGGGTCCCGGAAGATCACTGGAAATCTGTTCTAATACCCGGTCAGAATGCAAAGCGAGAGGGAAGGGGGGTTAGCCGTCCAGACTTCCTAGCTGGAAGATCCTCGCTCGGCTCAACCCCTTCGATCTCACTCTTCCCTGCCACATACGGAACAGAGATCGTAAACACTCGAGGAGTTGCGGCGATTATTAACTGAGATCACGCAATACGTGTCTAGCACTCGGTAACTAGGGGGGTGTTTTGTTTTTGCGTTAAGCTGCTTTCTACCAATTGGAGTCTCCAAAGAGAAGAGATAACACACCTCTTTTGCTGGGGAGGGCGGAGCTAGCCCGGAGGTAGGAAAAAGGAAGAGAAGCCTCTTCCCAATGCTGTCTCCAACTGTGAAAAGGGCGGAGAGTAGGGTGGGGCCAGACTGGGGAAAAGGCACGACTCAGCCCGCAAAATCGAGGCTGTGAGAGGAAGTGGCCTAGAAGGCGTCTAGAGCCTTCACCTCCATCCTCTGTTTGTCTCCCTCACCCCCGCTCCCTCGCTTACTGCTTCCTATTGAGAAAACCGAGGCACAGACAGAAAACGTGATCCAGGCCAGCGCTGACTTCCTATTCGCAGAGGAAGTATTCGTGGGGCCGCCCGTGGAAGCCACATTCAGCGACCACAGAGAAACGCTGGGAGTGTTTGGGAACCAGTGGGGAAGTCAGAACCCCAACCCTGGTCGCCCAAGACTGCCTAGCAAGAGGACCTGCTGCTTGTCACCTGGATATATCCCAGCCCGGTTTCTTCACACTATTTCCCTAGAAGCCACGTTGAAAGTACAAGCTATAGGGAAACTTTGGGAGAAAGCATTCTCCCTTTAGCTGGAAGTTGAGTGGTTTGAAAGTCAATCAATCATCACCACCACCACTGCCATCATCATCATCACCACCACCACCACCATCATCATCACCACCATCATCATAGCAGTCATTTGTGGGACGGTTACACAATAACACCACCACCGCCTATAGAGATCCTTTCTAAACTTTACAGATTATTTTACAAGAGAAAGTCATTGAACACAAGAGAGACCTGAACTTTTAAAACAGTTACGTGTCTTGCCCAAGGCCACACAGATTTTAAGGTAACTAAAGTGTTACTTTAAGGCTCGGGCCTGGTGTGCACACACCTTTAACCCTAGCACTGACGCGGGAGGCAGAGGCGGATGGATCTCGGTGACTTCCAGACCAGCCAAGACTACATAGTGAGATCCCGTCTCAACACAACCAAAAAGCAAAACAAAACAAATCCACAAAACCTCAGGCCTGCCGGCTCCCATATTTTCGTGTACCCCGCTAGTCAGCAAGGCTTTCAAGGTCCCCAACTCTCAGGGATATCCTGCGTGTGCTGAAAAGACAAGTAACAGTCAGCCCTCGGTGTGCGCATGATGGGATGGAGTGGGAGGAGCTCTCTTCCAGGAGCTTACCTTGTAGCTCGGGACAAAGGGACTCCCGTGCCAGTGCACAGGGCTTAGGGGCTGGGCCAGGAGAACGCTTACTCGCCCCTCCCAAAACTGTGCAGTCCAGCAGTGGCCAGCAGAGGGAGCCCAAAGTCCAGGACTGACTCACTCCTAAGCTGCTTATGTAACTGGGAAAGTTGGGGGATGGGTGTAAACGCCAGGCACGAGGCACGCCACACGCAGTCACATGGCCCCACTGAAACCAAGGGGCTTCGCACAGAGAGGTGTTGCGCACACACCCAGCGGGGCAATGTTCAAACACACGCACATGCGGCAAAGTGTCAAAGACTGGAGGGCGCCTCGCACTCATCACAGACCTATGCGATATGGAAACCGGTGTCCTAGAGTGGGGTGAAGCAAAAAGGAAGAGACCTTTCCAGAAAGTCTCAAGGTTAGACTAAACCGTGAATAGAGGAAGCCTGAGACTGTAGAGACGGACGCGGACACTGTAGTGACCACGGCCACCACACCATCACACCGGGTTCCCACCCACAGTTCCATGCACCGCCACACGTGGGCAGTGTAGGTCTCCAGTCTTGTTCCAGATGGTTATTTAACTCATCCTGCCTCCAGATGGCCTGTGTATGAGACATGCAGGTGACAGTTAGGTGTCATGAGTATCGTTAGAGGTAATTAAGACCCAAGGCCTGCCCTGAAACAGTTATAATCTGGCTGAAATGTCATATGCTATAGTCACAGCCAAGGGGACAAGGCCCCTCAGAGAGAAGCATGACGAAAGACAAGACTGTTGAGGTGACCTGTTCTGCCCCCCCCCCCCCGTGCAGACTCTGTAACACGATCTGATTTAGTTTTCCCCAGAACCTGTGAGGTTTCTATCATCTCTATAGAAACCTGAGGCGCGTAGGAGCTAAGGCATGTTAGACTTGCTGTCCAGGGTTGGATTTCTTAGAGTCCAAATTCAGATTTGAACTAGGATTCTCTAGCCTGTTGTACTGTGAAAGCAAATATCACAGGGGAAAAAAAAGGAAGTATAAGTCCAGCACACACACACACACACACACACACACACACACGTATGCATAATGCATACAGCTATAGAGACAAACTGACTAAGCTAATAAGAAAACGACAGCCGGGCGTGGTGGTGCACGCCTTTAATCCCAGCACTTGGGAGGCAGAGGCAGGTGGATTTCTGAGTTCGAGGCCAGCCTGGTCTACAGAGTGAGTTCCAGGACAGCCAGGGCTATACAGAGAAATCCTGTCTCGAAAAACCAAAAAAAAAAAAAAAGAAAAAAAAAAAAAAAAGAAAACGACATAAACACACACATAATAGAACCCTCCCCCCTTTAGTATGTGTAAACTCCAGCTTGGAGGAATACTAAGGACCCCACACAAGAATCTCTTTGTGTTTGTGTGTGTTTGCAAAGCCTTGACCTAGACTAGGCTGATGAACTGTAGTGTCCCACCTTCCCCAAAGGGAAGGTTCTCTCTGTTCAATTGTTGAGAGGTTACAGAAAGGGTCAGAGTCAACGGAAGAGAAAAACCCTACCCATCACCTGGACCACAAATTCATGTAGGGAGTGAAGCAGGTGTGTAAGCAAATACAAACGCGCGCGAGCACCATACACACCCAAACACATTCCCCCAAAATGGCCCTGCAAGCACATTCCTCTTCCTCCCCGAGCAAGGCGTGTGCAGCCGTCTCCTGTTCCCTCTCTCTCTCTCTCTCTCTCTGTGTGTGTGTGTGTGTGTGTGTGTGTGTGTGTCCGTCCCTGCTCCCTCCTCTTGCCCTGACAGCACTCAACTTCTAGTTCTCAAGCCCGGTGCCAAATGGGCAGCAGAGCTGTTCAAGAAGAGAGGAGCCACTATGCTACTCGGGCCTTGGCGTGACCTGGTTCTGACCCACCGAGTGGGCCCAGCCATTGCTTCACCCAGGATGAGTGCCAGCTGCTGCCCACTTTGGGATTCCACGCATGGATCCCTCTGAGCTGGAATCCCCCTCAGCTCCCTACCCTGCCAAGTCGTGTGTTCGGTAGCCCTATGGTGTAGGTATCTGGGCTCCACCACCACCACCACCACCACCACCACCACCACCACCACCACCACCACCACCACACCACACACACACACACACACACCCGGCTCCCTGTGCTTGTGCTCTGTCCCCAGCCAGCTGAGAGGGAACCACTGGTTCGGAACCCCATCTGGAGGGCATCTTAAGAGCAAAAGCAGGCCCCACTCTCGCTCTCTGTGTGATCCTGAGCGGAGCGGGCAGCAACAAGGTCAGGAAATAGCAGTCCAGTAGACAAGTCTGTGGAGTGCGTGTCAGCTGCGCCTCGGGGGTGAGAGGTGGTTAACGCCAGGTGACTGGCTCTGAGTCACCAGGTTGAGCAAGAGGCAAATTTGAAGAACAGGTCATTTACGGTTTGTCTGCCTCCAGCTGAGGGAGGTGAGGAACACCGGCTGATACTGACTGAAAGGCTGCTTTGTGCTGAGGGCCGTGTACACACTAGATTTGCTCATCCGTCCTCACCACAACCTTGGAAGCTAAGAGCCGTGCTTACGTCTCTGTGTGTGTGTGTGTGTGTGTTACAGCCGGGAAACAGGCGCAGAGGCCTTGTGCAATTTATCCAAGTTTGCATACCAAGTCAACAGGAACGCTCACAGGCAAACGCAAACTTCAGAGCTTAAGTGTTCTGAACATATTTCTCCCCTCCTGTATAGTGACCCGCATACATTCAGTGTGTGTGTGTGTTTTGTGTGTGTGTGTCGTATGGGGTGTGTGTGTGTGTGTGTGTGTGTGTGTGTGTGTGTGATGTATTGCAGTGTATGGGGTGGTATATGTGTGTGTGGTGTGATGTGGTGTGTGTGTGTTATGGTATATGTATGTGTGTGTGTGTGTGTGTGTGTGAGAGAGAGAGATGTATGTGCGGTGTGTGGGGTGGTATATGTGTGTGTGGTGTGATGTGGTGTGTGTGTGTGTGTGTGTATGTGATATATGTGGCACATAGTAGGTGTTCTGTAAATATTTCTTGAATAAAACAGTGTAGTGCTAGAGGTCCTGAATCAGAGGAAATAATGCAGCTGTGTGGTGGGACTTTGAGGGAAGGAAAGGAACAAGAATAGGTTTCATGTACTCACGCCGAAGACTCACTTCGGACTCTGGGGTCTCAGCCCTTCACGGCCTCCTAGATGAGGAAAGAGTTTTGAGACCTAGCTCCAAAACACCCCCAGGTGGAAGGGCTTCTCTGTTCTCCCCTCTAACCAGAACAGAAGGCCGGGAGGTGTGTGGGGTGGTGTGGGATGCGCAGCCCGCCCAGCCAGCTCACACAAGCTCCGATGCTCCCGCTTAGACCTCCCTGGTCCCAGCTGAGCGGCTTCCTCAGCCCCTTTCCCATCAGCCCTTGCTGCCCACTTGTCCACCTGGACTCTGGAGGAGGCCAGTACCCCTCGGCTATTCTGGCCGAAGAGTGGACAGTTCCCTTTCTGCTTGGTCCAACTGAAACAAGGATGGAATTTGTCCAAAGGCTCTCTATTAGGAAAGTCACAGAAAAACAAAGCCAGAAATAAAAACTGCAAAAACAAAGAAACAGATGGAAGAGTGGGGGTGAGAGGCTGGCCACCGGAGCGGGTGTGAGCTGGGTCCCGGTGATAGGACAGTCCCCAGTACACAGGCACACACACACACACACACACACACACACACATACAACATCTGCCCCTAGCTCTGGGATGGCATTTTCCACACTGCTGTATAGACAGAGCTTGTTTCAATCTGCCCCCTTATTTTGACTGAGCTTCTCAAGGCCACTGCCAATTCTAATTATTCCTCCTCCTCCTCCTCCTCCTCCTCCTCCTCCTCCTCCTCCTCCTCCTCCTCCTCTTTATCTTTTGTTTTGTTTTGTTTTGTTTTGTTTTGTTTTTCAAGACAGGATTTCTCTGTGAAGCCCTGGCTGTCCTAGAACTTACTCTATAGACCAGGCTGGCCTCAGACTCACGGAGATCTGCCTGTGTCTGCCTCCCAAGTCCTGGGAATACGGTGTGTGTGCACCTCCACCCCGTCATTGTCAGTTCTTTTTCTGCCTAGAAAGGCCCAGAAGTTCAGCAGACATTTGCAGAGTAACTGAGCAAGGGAGTGAGCTGTGTGTGTGTGTGTGTGTGTGTGTGTGTGTGTGTCTATATGTGTGTCTGTATGTGTGTCTGTCTGTCTGTCTCTGTGTGTGTCTGTCTCTGCATTGTGTGTGTGTCTGTCTGTCTCTGTGTGTCTGTCTGTCTGTCTCTGTGTGTGTCTGTCTCTGCATTGTCTATGTGTGTCTGTCTCTGTGCGTGTCTCTGTGTGTCTGTCTGTGTGTGTGTCTCTCTGTGTGTATCTGTGTGTGTGTGTGTCTGTATGTCTGTCTGTCTGTCTCTGTGTGTGTCTGTCTCTGCATTGTCTATGTGTGTCTGTCTCTGTGCGTGTCTCTGTGTGTCTGTCTCTGTGTGTATCTGTGTGTGTGTGTGTGTGTGTGTGTGTGTGTGTGTGTGTGTGTCAGGGTGGGGTGGTGACCAGAGGAAATCAGTTTTTTTCTCCCTGGTTACCCTACGGCCTCTGTGGCGGACACTTCTGTTTCCTCTGACTCTATCTCGCCCTGACCACTTCCACCCACAAATGAAGAGTTTTCTATTTCAGAACTCTAACATCTGTCCCTCAAAAATCAAGCCACGCTGCTTCCTGGGCAACCTAGTAAGGGCAGGCTCTGCGCTCCAGAGAGGGAAGGCGCGGGAGATCACATCCAGCTAAGGAGAAATTGCGCCCCACGGGCTAGGACCTTGGCGATGGAAGGCAGAAAGTAACCCGTCTGTTCCTTGAGCACGTTTGTCCTGCAGGCTGAGTTGGTGACTACGGAAGCAGGCTCGGGAGACGTTCTGTCCGATTAGTGGTCAGCCTGAGATTTACTTTCTAGGCATTCTGACTCCATTTATGGACAAGAAACTGGTGTCTGGGGCATGACATGGGGACAAAGGTGTAACCAGCTGCCGGCCGTGGTGACGGGGAACTCCAATAAGGAGAACCCGCCACTCTACATTGGCACTGTGTGTTGGCACAGAGGATCCGTCCTCTTGATGTTCTTGGGATGAAGGGACCAGACAAAACAAACATAAAGCGTATGGTCTGTGTAGGTGGGGCTGGTATGTCCAGGCTGGACAGCAAGGCTGTGGGCAGAGCTGGCTCTCACAGCATGGTGACATTCATCCTCTCATTGGCTGTCCCTAGCTTCAGTTCCAGTATTTCTATAAAGGGAACCATGACAGCATTGACCTCACTGTTTCCTGGTCATTGTCAGGAAGATAAATTATGGTGCACGGTGTGGCACATGAGCAGTGGAGTAGGCCCAGCGGACAGGAGGAGAGTCATCCACACAGGGCCCAGGCCCCTGTCCCTCACCCTCCCTCCTCAGTTACCCTCGGTCTTCTTTTCCTTCTATTTCCTGAAGCAATCTTCTTGGAAGAAGGTGACCTGCCTCAGCCCCCGACTTCCACATTCCCTCGTCAGTGCAGGATGAGGAGATGTTGTTTCCAGGTTTGATTTGCCATTAAGATGGCTTCCTTAGAGGTCACACCAGTCACCTCAGAGGTGTCTGAGGTGGTAGTGGTGGGGGGAACCTAACCAAGCCTCAATTTCCCTTTGCCATCCGAAACTTGGGTTTTAGAGTTCTTTCTTGTGCTCGTAGAGGGTTCTTTTCTCAACTCTAGGTCCTTGGCTTGGTCTAGCTCTCCCTATCGCTCTGGCTTCTCTACCTCACCATCTTCTAGACCAGCGGCTCTCAACCTTCCTAACGCTGCAACCCTTTCATACAGTTCCTCATGTTGTGGTGACGCCCCCCCCCAACCATAAAATTATATTCCTGGCTACTTCACAACTGTGACGTTGCTAGGGTTATGAATCAGAATGCAAATCTCTGATACACAGGATGTCTGATGTGGGACTTCCATGAAAAGGTCCTTCTACCCCCACAGGGGTTATGACCCACAAGTTGACAACCACTGGTCTAAGCCCATCTTTGGTCTAAGTATTGAACAAAGTTCTGCCTAAGACTCTTGGCCATTTGTCCTCCAGATCTCCCCCCCCCCACCTTGGTGACTGCTGCCTCAGTGGTCACCTCTGTGCTGGTGACTTTCATAGCCCACGCTCACCGCTCCAGTCCGGTCTCATCTACTCAAGAAGTCCCTCATGCAGCCCGACCATACCACCTCAGCCTCAGACTAACTCATACCACAGTGAAGGTATAGCTTCCTTCCTTCCTTCCTTCCTTCCTTCCTTCCTTCCTTCCTTCCTTCTTCCCTCCCTCCCTCCCTTCCTCCCTCCCTCCCTCCCTCCCTCCCTCCCTCCCTTCCTTCCTTCCTTCCTTCCTTCCTTATCTAATCTTCATAACTCCGAGACACCCCCACTCCTCAAGCCCTTTCTCCCTTGCCCTGGCAAACAACCAGCTCCAGACTCCTGACCATCCTGCTCCTCCTTCCCCACCCCTCCCTGCCACGCCCTCTCCCTGATAGCTCCTATCTCTTCCTTCCAGCCCCACCCCTCACGCCCATGCACGCACACACACACACACACCTTCAATCAAAGGAGTCTACCCGGGGTGCAATTTGAATGAGATTATTTCTCTCCTCAAAAACTTTAAATGTCTCCATATTGTTTATAGCAATATTTCTCAAACTTTCTTGGTGGTAAAAATACAGACTCCCACTCCCCACCCCCGCCCTCATGAATCAGAATCTCTGAGCCGGGCCCGCTGTTCTGTATTTTTAACAGACATCCAGGTGACTTTTAGCATCACAGGTTTTTCTTTTTCTTTTCTTTTTTTTTTTTTTTTTCTTTTAAACAGAACACTGGCATTTAGGATAACACTTGGTCTGGCATTCCAGGCTCTCTGTACCCGCTTCCAGGATCGACTTCACAAGTCTCTGCATTTTGGATGCTGCTGGGGCCTCCGATGCCTGAACCCACAGGGTTCCATCCCGCTGAACCAGACCTCTCCTATCTATCAAGACTCAACTAAAAGGCCACCTCCTCCGTGAAGACCGCCCTGATTCTTCCGGCTGAGAATCATCTCTCTCATCTTGGCGCTGATGTCACCCTTTGGTCTAACCGTGTGCAGTCAGCAGCCGTTAGAGCCGAGCTCACTCGAGGCCGTTGGCCCTTTATCCTCTGTGCTCTTCCGCGTCACCACGGCAGCCCCTAGAACCAAACAGACGAGGTCTGAGTCCCAGGTACCCCCCACCCGTGCCTCAGTTTCCCTATCTGTAAATCAGAGTTGGTACGAGGACTGAATTCACATGCATTGTCTTTACTTTGGAATCTGGGGGGATCCGGTGTCAAGGCACCGACAGATGCCACATCTAGTGAGAACCCGTTCCTGGTTTGCACATAGATGCTGCGATGCTGCCCCTCCACACGGCAACAAGCAGAAGGAAACAGGCTCTCCACGTCTCTTCTCATAAGAGCACTCGGCTGCCACTGGATGACCCCGTGCTTGGAATTCTAGTATCCCGGCAATCAAGGCGATAGTCCCGCAGGTTAGAAACCTACAGAGGGAGACTCCAGTTCAACAAAAACAGTAGTAAGCTCGTTATGTAGCACCTCCATGGATTGTGTGATTATTGCCCAGAGGTCCCTACCTCCTAACCCTCTCACCCTGGAAGCTGAGATGTTAGCCGTGACATAGTGAGGCTCAACATATATGAATTCCTTTTTTCCTTTGCTTTGACAAAATGCCCGGCAGAAGCAACTTACTTTGGCTCACTGTGAGAGAGAGAGTCCATCACGGTGGGGAAGGCCTAGCAGGAGAGAGAGCTGCTCACATTGCGCTCACAGTCAAGAAGCCGAGGGCGACGAGCAATGCCGGTGTGCAGCTCACATTCCCCTCCCCCACCCTGCCGGTGTAATGGTGCAGTGAGTGAGTCATGCCGCCTCCACGAACCTAACCCAGAAACTCAAGGCTAGAAGCTCGTCTCCTAGGTGACTCTGGATCCAGCCAAATTGGCAGTCGCATACTGTCATACACTTACACAGCTAGTGATCATTCACCATTCGCTGAGATACACAACAGACCTTGGCGGCAGCCTGGCTCAACTCTACCTGCCCATTGGATAGCTTTGGGAAATCCAGAAGCCTGGGCCTGGCCTAGAACCAGCGGTCCTTGGGGTAAGGTCCAGGCCTGGCACAGAAACATAAAGCTGGGATGAGACTCCTTCATTCAGCCAGCCAGTGGGAGCAGCGGACTTATCCAAGTATTCTTGGTAAGTCCAGTAAATCTCTGCATTGAAATCCTTCCTTCCCTCGCAGCCAGTCCAACACAACTTCTAGCATGAAACCAGTCTTCTTGTACTTGTGGGATGGGAGCATCCCCTGAGGGGACCCATGTGGAAGGCAGGGCACGGGGGCCATGGGGCTGGAGGAGCTGGAGGAAGATTAGGGAAATGGAGAAATCACAAAGCCTTGTCTGGCACCAACTCTGGGAAAGTGCGGTCAAAGGCTGGGGGGGGAGGGCAAAGGCTGGGGGGCGCGGATTGAAAGACTAAATGGCCTGGGTTCGAAGCGAAAGGACCATCCGTGTGGCAACTGTGGCTGTGGGTCATGGCGGTCTTTCCAGTACTGGCCCAGAATGGGGCATACAGTAAGATCTCAACAAGTGGGGGTTGAATGTCGCAGGGCTCGGTAGCAGCAGCGGAAGGAATGCACAACGGCTGATTATGCCGCATTCCTATAGGGAAGAGATCCTGGACTTTCCGAGAACTCCCTAGAACCCTGAAAGTGCATTACATAGGAGAGAGGCCATGGCTCGGGGTGCCAGATGTTTATAGGGCGCCCTGTCCTAGTTGGGCATACAGAATGCTGAAGGCGACAAGTGGACGAACGGAACTCTGTGCTGGGTGAAGAGGAGGGCATGGTAAGAGAAGAGTAGGAGGCAGGCAGGAAGGAGGAGGCTAGGGGCCAGGCTGGGCGGCCTCTTGATAGGGAGACTGGGAGGGTGGGGAGCTCTGGGCCAGTAGCTGGGTCAGATCCTCAGCCAAAGCAAATGTACCTCAGGGGGCTGGGGGACCATTCCTTTCCCCACACAGATGGAATCAAAGGCAAACAGGAACCCTGCAGGGCCCAGCTGTGACCCCTGCTCCCAAACTCAGCAAGCCCCATTAACCCTCTCCTCCCCAACACCTTTCATATTTCCACAGTCCAAAAGATCTCTGGAAACAGGCCACTCAAGAGATGCCAGATTCCCCAGTCCAGAGAATACGCAGACCCTGCTCACCTCTACGGTGGCTCTGTGTAAAGTATAGAGGTCATCTTTGCTAATAAGAAAACAAGTAGGCCTTTCCTTGTTTCTATGCCAAGAGCTAAAAGGTTCAGGCTCATTCCCCACACTCACACTAACTGAAGTAGACGTACCTGTACCTACTCACAGACCGGGCAGGAGCAGTTGCCGCCTCGTCCCCTCTCAGTCCAGAGTAACTGCAGGCTATTGTTCCCCTAAACTAGGCATGAATAAGAAAAAGTAGCCCAGAGTTTGGGGAGCACCAGAGGTGAAAGGCGTTTTCAGCGGCTTTCTGGCACCCCGGGAGACAAATTAGGTGACAGCCTGTCCAAGGTCACACAAGTGGCTGGTGGGCCCACTGGGACCTGACTTTTAGGCAAGTGTCTACTCTACCACGACCCAGACACTGGGAAAGGCAGGTGCACCACCGAGCCGGAGACAGCAGACGCGAAAATCTTTTTTTTTTTTTAATATCCTTAACACCTCCACCTGTGTGTCCCGATAAGAACCCAGTGTGAACCTTTCTGGATCCAGAGAAGCAAGGAAAGCAAAAAGATAACGGGTCAGATGCAGGGATCTTTCTCTTTTTCCAAATTCTATACAATGTACTTTGAATCATCAAAAAAAAAAAAAAAAAAAAAGACAACAAAACCATCTGGTGGAAAGATTAAAGATGGCAGACAGCAGGAGAGTCCGAGTCCAAGGAAAAGAACTTTTAGGAGCTACACCGAGTACACCGAAAAGATAGAACACGAGGAAGACAGAGGAACCGATATCAGGGGAGAGATGAGAAGAAAATCCACACAACACAGTCCCTGTAATTCGGTGGGAAACTGAGGTAGTAGCAGGCCTGGGACAGCCACATCTGTGACGGGGAGTCCAACATTCCCACGGCCAGGTCACTAGAGCCTGAGGGGATGTGGGCAGAGCGGGGAAGAAAGGGAGCGCTCAGTAGGGGCTCTCTGGGCTTCTAGACTCCCAACTAAGTTTTTACCCCATGATGGTCTTTCTTTGAAAGAAAAAAAAAAGTCGCCCACACCCCAAAAGGCTCCAGAAGTCTGTCAGCTGAGACAAGACTGCATTGGAAAGGAAGATGAGAGGCACAGGAACCGGGAGAGACAGGACAGCCCAGGGGGCTGGCAGCAGGAGAGGCAGGCAGGAGGGATGGAGCAGAGGAGTGGGGTGAGGGGGCGGGGGCGGGGGGAGGGACGGGGGGGGGAGTGATGGGGCCTCTCCCATCTCTTCCTTCCCACCCTCCGTCCCTCCCACTCTCTCTTTCACGATCTTGAAACAACCTTCAAATCTGGGCTGGAGGCCCCAGGAGACCAGTCACTTAGGAAACAAAACTGTTCCGTTTACAAGTCCATCTGCAGCTGAGTGCCCACCCTCCCCCCTTACACACTCTCCCACGGACTCTCACGTACACCCACAGTGATGCACAGCTTTCCCCCGTAGCACACGCGAATGCCTGCACACGGACACGTGCACGCCACACACTCCTATGCAGACGACTAGTTTGTAATAGATGGATCACACATCCAAGCACCCGCCACCCTGTCAACTTCAAGGGGGGAGGGGGAGGACAGGCTCTCTCATCTTGTCTGAGTTGGCTGATCCTCCTGCCTCTACCTCCCAAGCATGCTCTACAACCCTCACGTTAGGGGTGTTTGGGATAGAACCCAGGTTTCCATGCTTCCTAGGAAGTCGCCCAACCGGGCCACTTGCCCACCCTGAAGCTCCTTTGGAATTAGTACTTGGTACATTCTTACCCACAGAATCCCAGACATCAGTGTCCCCTTCGGTCATAACTAGCACTCCACTTCCAAGCCAGTACATGCTCCTAGCTCTCTCGGCTCCCTACCCCGTGCACACATCCTGACTTCCCAGATCTCTGCCAACCAAACACGGCTTGGGTCTTTTCCATCTTGTCCCCGGTGGCCTCTTTCTACTCTTAGTTTTCTCTCAAGCCCACTCGCTTCTTCCCTTCCCACCCCCTGATCGCAGGTCTTTCTGGTCTCCTCCTTTGATCCCTACTTGACTCAAATGAGTCCCCCTGTCTGAACGCCCAGTGAGCCAACGTGGGAACCAGAGATTAAAGGACTGGAGGTCTATCTCCACTGTGATCTGGAGCCTGGGACAGACTCCCGTAGTCCATGAAGGGAGCGGTGGGGGCGGCGTGGGCGACAAGCAGGCTGGAGGCGCTCTGCCTGCTGCTGCTGTCTCCTCGTAGCTGCTCGAGTGCAGGAGGAGCACAGTGTCCTTGGGGCTGTGGTCACCCACAGGCAGGGCATGGCAGGGAGCCCCAGCAGGCTTTGCAAGCAGAGGAAGGGCACAGCTCTTTCCGTTACTGAGCCTGGATGCAGAACCAGGGTGTGGGAAGGTCTGGACAACCCTGGAAGGTGCCAGCAGGGGTGGGAGGAGGGGGGCGAGCACAGGAGCTCAGAGCCTTTCTCTTCCGTCCTACCTTATATCTTGAAGAGGCTAGAGCGAACACTCAGGAACTCTAGCCCAGGCCTAGAGATGCTCCTAACACCCCACTAAAGGATTATCTATGCGCCCCTGAACCCCACAGTTCTACTAGTCTAGAGCCTTCTTCCCTAGCTCTGTATCTTCAGCCGCTCTCTGTGTCCTTGACACACGGGGACGGTGTTTCTTTCCTCTCATGATTTTCCAGTCTCATCTACTCCAGACCCAGACCATGAGAATGGGCCACAGACCCTGAGAAAAATCCATGCATGCTTATGGGGCCTCCTTCCTGCCTAGGCCCAGGAGGAAGCTGTAGGGGCAGGTAGGAACTGACCCTCTGATGCCTGTAATGGAAAAATCTCAGCTGCAGAGCCGGAGGTGGCCAGCTATTTAGGGAATTCAGATGTGAGCCCTGTGCTCTGAGAGTAGATTTCCTGGACAAGAGGTCCAAAATCCCTCTACAGGGAGCTCCCTCCAGGGCCAGAGGGGGCTCAACCCAGCCAGCCCGGCCAGCGGGTACCTTAGGCCTCCTGCCAAAGGCCCATTCCCTCCCTCCTCCTTCCCAGTCAGGGTTCTCAGACCTGCCCCGGCTTAGCGGGCTTAGCAGCTCAGCGAGTGTCCACTGGCTCCATCTCTCTGCCTAGAGAAATGGGGACACTGCAGGAGAACCTTGTCCTCTAACTGTTCCCAGTAGCAGAAGATTGTCTTCTCTCTGTCCCCTGCCCCCATTCCTCAGCTCTTCATCAAATAAAAGATACCAGCGCCCCCAAAGAGCGGCTGGGCTGGTCATAAGCTATCGGCTCTGTTCCTGTTTCTATTGGGAATAATGTTGAAGACACCTTCCCAGCTGACGGTGAAGCCCCCTCTCTCTCCCCAGGCCCAACTTCCAGGGTTCTCCCATGTCACCAGTACAGGGATTGTATTGATCTGTTGATGTGGAGCCTGCTTGTCCACTTCCTCCCAGAAGGAACAGAGGAAGTCTTTCTAGACCAGGCCTTGGTATCTGAGGTGATAATGACTTCCACGCTCTCCTGCTACACCTTCCAGATTTGACTTCTCATACCGGTCACGACTCTGACTCTGACGACTCATTCAGAGCTCCTCTGTAGCAGCAAAGGGAGGGCTGGCTCATCTGCCCCCCCCCACACACACACAGAATGGCAGCGATGCTACCCAGTGCCCGCTGTGCCCGGACTGGGGCTGCCTGTCCTGACTTTCATACCTTCTCTCCTTCACCTTCCCAACTGCTTCTAAGTGCCGAGACGCTTGCTGGCCTTGAACACTGGGCTGCAGGTGTGTCCACCCATTAAAAGTCGGGTCACAAACGTTGTCACCAACAACATTCGTGTCACCTATAAACCGCACTGGACAGCTATGCGATCACATTATAAAAAATAAAAAATAAATAAAAAAAAGATCACACTGGTTGGTGGTGGTGCACTCTCTGAATCCTAGAGCAGAGGCAGGGGAAATTGGGAATCTCTGAGCTGGAGGATAGCCTGCCTGATCTGTAGAGTGTGTTCCAGGACAGCCAAGGCTACACAGAGAACGCCTGTGTGGAAAAACAAACAAAACAACCCTCCCCCACCCCGCTATAAAGTTATAAAGTATCTCGATGCTTGAAGTAAGTTTAGGATCTATTAGGCCCAATTCATAGCTATCGTGGTGGGGGTGGGGGGTGCATGGAGCCCGAGAGAGCCACAAGTTGGACAACCCTCGCTCAGCATCTCTGAGTTTTGGTCCTCTGCAAGGAGCTTCAAACGCAAGAGTCATCTGTGTTCCCGGTCTGATCCTTTCTTGGTCACAATGTCCTTGCAGCCTCTACAGCAGATAGAGCAGGCTGTCCCTCTCTGGGAACTTGGATGTGTGCGCGGGGAGAATCTGTCTCATCCAGCAAGATGGCTGAATTCTCATAGCTCTGCTTCCTCACCTGGAAATACAGGCATTTCCTCCGAGGACCCCGAGCTCGTGGCTCTCGAGGGGCCACTTCTTTTTTTCTGCTACCCCCTCCCCATTCCTTTCCCCTCGCCTCTCTCTTGGCTGCAGCTCTCATGGGATGGGGAAATGCTGAGAGGAGCTGAGGGGGGACACACCAGGGACAAAACAGGACCATCAGCTGGGCCAGTTGCTAAAGGGGAGGGGAGGGGGAGGAGCCCTCAGGGATCCAGTTTCAACAAACGTTTCTTTCCCCAGAAGGGGAAGGCGGGAGCGAGGGGGAGAGGGACCTATTTAAAGCTACCCTGTTGCTCAGACTGTCTCTGTCGGTCTGCCAGGGTCTCCAGCTGCCCCAGACAGGCGGTGTGGTCTTGGGATCCTTCCTCCTGGTGACCTTTCCAGCCTAGGTCCCCTCAGCCACTCTGCCCCAAGATGGGTCGTGGGGTGAGTATCCCTCCAAGATCAGGGGGCCACTCTCTGGAGGAGGGCGGAGTAGAGATGGGTTTGTGTGGAGAGAGGGTGAGAGACGCTGCCGGACTGCGTGGGATGGTGTGAACTTGGAATTCGTCTCCCCACTGCACATGCATGTGGATTCAGTCCACGGTGCTCCTGAGCCTAGGGACTGCCAGGCGGGGCAGCCACCCTGCTCTCCGCCTCTCTCACAACTAGTCCAGAAACTTCCCAAGTGCCCTTCTAGATCTCTCCGCTAGATCTCTCGGCCCACTCCTACGCTCTCCCCAGATTCCCCCCTCTCTCTCCACAGACCTGAGTGTCCCAGCTAATAAAAAGATCTCTGGCCCTGTTAGTCTTCTGCCGCTCTTGTTACCCACTGAGAATAGCTATTGCTCTGAGATCCTTAGCCCGAGAGCGCAGGGCCCAGCCTGGGGCTGGGGATGTGGAGCACCCCATTCCCAGAGTCACCTAGCAGTCCGTTACACCAGTTCTCAGAGCTTTGCAAGCCAGAGTCAGGTGGGACAGAGAGAGAGAGAGAGAGACAGAGAGAGAGAGAGAGAGAGAGAGAGAGAGAGAGACAGAGAGACAGAGAGAGAGACAGAGACAGAGAGAGAGAGAATCCCCAGCCCTCACCCCAACACTCCTCCGGATGTCCCCAGCAACACTGTCCTGGGCTCCAGGCCACAGGCTTTGGGGACCTTTCCAAAGGCTGCTGAGAACTACCCCTGCCCATGGCATTCTGAAGCAACAGATTAGCCAATGAAAAGATTAACAGCCATGTCTGGGCGAGCAAGGACAAGGCTTGCAATTCTTGGAAATGAAATTCCCATATGAAGAAAAGGGACCCGATCCCTCTCCGTACTGTGCCAAGAGGCAGCTTTCCTCTTGTGGAATACTGGCAAAAGAGGGTTCGGAGGGAAAGGGCTTGACAGGCCATTGCAAAATGCGAGGAAGACGGTGCCATGGGGTGCTGTGGGCCAACTTCTGGGTCCAAGGAGGAGTCAGACAAGGACATGTTATTGCACTAAGCTGAACAGCTGGGAAAACTCTGATCCTGTACACCAGGGGTCCAGAGCTAGGGTGGGAACGGGAAATAGAAGAGAGTCTCCAGTGTGTACATACATGCATCTGTGTGTGTGTGTGTGTGTGTGTGTGTGTGTGCGTATACAAGTGTCCACAGCCTTACAACAGCGTGCTCCCAGGAAGCTGATCATGCTGCAGGCATTCACGGATGAACCAGCACTATGTTTCAGCAGGAGAATTTGCAAAGGGCCTTTGAGCATACAGGGTCATGGGTGGTGGAGGGTAGGGTGAGGGCTGTGAGCCCGCCCTTTGGAACCTATCTATGGGCAATGGGTTTCCCTGAAGAAGAGTCATAGTCAAAAGAAGGCATACTGTCCGGGCATTCAGCAATATCCTATCTGCTCCCCATAGAAAGGGCCGGTCCAGCTGAGGGGCAGAGCCTCTGAGAGGCTAGGGCTACACAGGTCAGGCAAGCCCTACCTCCATCTAAGTAGAAAGAAAGAGCAGACACCCCTGCACCCCGCTCTACCTCAGAGTAAGGTGGGCCCAGCTCACAGAATTCTTTCTACTTAGAAAGTAATTTGACCTTGACTTCCCCATTCAGAATGGCTCCCCCCCCCCAGCATCCTTGCTTGGTTCATGACCTGTGGCACCCCTAACCTAGTGGCTGTGCATGGCTCTGCTGGTCTGGTCTGTTTAGCATGAAAAGCTGGGTTAGGTCTGGCAGCTCAGAGTCCCTGCAGAAAGCAGTCCCACTCCCCACCCTCAACTCCGTGGTCTGCTTCGCCTCCATTCCAGCCCACGGCTATGTGGCTGTGAAGGGCAGCAGGGGGAAGGAATCACACTGGTGAGAGGGAGCCAAGCCTCCTCCAGAGGCTGGGGTGGGGGTAGGGGTGGGGGGAGCACTGGCTGGTTTCCAACTACCCCCACTTTGTCCCAGTCCCTGGCTTTCTGAAAAAGAACTCTCTGTTCTCCTACAGCATTGAAGAACCAAAGAGAGAGAGACTTGTGCTAGGGGAGGGAGGGAAGACCAGAGGGGGAGAGAGGGGTCCCCACTTCCTCTTTCTTTCTTCCCTGGGCAGCCACTGGCCCCAAATCTCCACAGGCTCCTGGCCTTGGAGCCTGTAGTCCTTGCCAGGACAGGAGGAGGGGGAAGGGCAGCATATCCCAAGCTTTGCACTTATGGGAGAACAGGGTGGGATCTGGGAAGAGAAAGTGCCACGTGGTATTATTTAGCCCAGCCACAATTCAACATGTAAGAGCCAGCACATTTCTCAGAGACGTGCATCTGTTTGTTTAAGACAGGATCTCACTATGTAGCCCAGGCTGGACTCAAACTCCCAATCTTCCTGCCTCCACCTCCCCGAATTATGAGAATACAGATGTGCACACCACCAGTCCCAGCCCCATAAGGGGACATTTGATTCTCATTTTCTTCATGTCTGTTGCTTGATATCAAATGTGCAGCGGTTTTCCTGGACTCTGCCGCTGGGCCTCTAGCCCAAGCCCCCCACCCCTCAAGCCCCCAAGGACCACACTGAAGCCTGTCCAGATGCGTTCTCAGCTCCAATCCCTGTGTGGCTTCCTATCCTCTACTCAGCCCCGCCTCACCAACAGTGTTAGGGGACAGAACATTTCAATTCACCCGACTTAATGAAGCCTCTTGCATCACCCTGGGAAGGGAGAGGTAGAACTATTTCTGAGTTCTTCTCAGCTCCTTTGGGTGGCCATTTCAGTTTCCCCACAATGTTCGGTCTTCAGAAGCTCAAGAGTAGATTGCAGTCGTGGGTATTTCAGATACGGATGAAAGCATGGCGGGTCGGTTCCCTTTCTTAAACGGAGCATGTCTGAGCAACAGTCTCCGGAGAGCACATCTTCTAGGTCACTGCGTCCAGAAAAAAGTATTGTATTGTATGTCCCATGCCCTGCACTGCTCCTGATTTCACTGGATGGAACTCCGTTTTGCCCGAGGTGCTGAGCTTACGGTTCCCTGTGATCACGGTAGCTGTCGTATCTCCCAGATTGTTCTGACTCTGACAGGTGAAAATCCGTTATTCTGAGTACCGAGGACTCAGAGGACCACAGCCGCATGCGGGTGAAATGGCAGGTCCACACCAATCTGCATTTGCCCGAATCCATAGAACAGACACTCGCTTCAAGAGTGTCAGCCCTGGCCACTGGGAGATAGCGATGAAACAATGTACCGCTCTGATGATGTGGGCTGCTGATGCGGAGGGAGGTTGTCCCCGGGTAGAGGATGCGTGAGAACTTCCTCTTCTTCCCACCCACCTTTGTGGCCAGGCAAAAAGCTGCTAAGAAAAAAAAAAAAAACTAAAAACAAAAACACCCCCAAAATACATAATCTTGAAAAACAAAGTAAACAAGCAGCCCCCTCTTCCACCGACTCTCCTCTCTACCAGGTTTTCATTTATTCTTTATGGAAAACACAAATCATAACCACAGCACCAAAAACCGACTCCTAAAAACTTAGTGTAGACTTTAGGGTCCATAGAAGAGCCGGAGGGACCAGGCATAAACTTAGTTACCTCTGTATCCTGAGAGAGGTGGAGACGCGGAGAGAGAGGACGGTATTTCGCATATTATCAATAACCCCAGGCCCTTCCTAGCCGCCCCACCTCCCGCTTGCTTCAAGGCTGCCTCCATTTGAATGAAGAATCCTCACCATCTTCCCAAAGAAGCTCCTATGTGACCCTGAAAACCTGCAGTGGCCCTGAAGAGAAGGGCGGGCGGAAGCCTCAAAAGATCACGATTAAAAACATGGCGCTACGGGTGGTGGTGGTGCACGCCTTTAATCCCAGCGCTTGGGAGGCAGAGGCAGGTGGATTTCTGAGTTCGAGGCCAGCCTGGTCTACAAAGGGAGCTCCAGGACAGCCAAGAAGGCTACACAGAGAAACCCTGTCTCAAAAAAAAAAAAAACAAAAAACAAAAAACAAAAAACAAACAAACAAACAAACAAAAAAACAAAACAAAACAAAACAAAAAAAAACCATGGCGCTGACCTGGACACATGGCCCAAGACTGACCCTGACTTGCATGACTTCAGATCTCTATTTACTCTCATATGTATTTCTTGACAAAGGGAACTCAGTTTTGCTTTGGAGTTGCCTGTGTCCAGTCCCAGCCATGCCGGCCCCGCAGGCTGGTGAGGGTTCCCAGAACACCCTGGGTTCCCATTTTATAGACGTCCTTGAACCCGACCCTCCCAGCTTCTCTCCATCCATCATCTCTACCCATTCCATTTCCACCAAGCCTGCTTCTCCTCGTCCCTCGGGCGACTTTTACTCTATCCAGCACTCCTCTCGAAATGAGGCAGACATTCCCACAAGGTGCCCTACCTGTCAACACAATCCCTGCCTGCTCCTAGAGTCCCCTCAAACAAAAAAAAAAAAAAAATAGGATGATGCTTTTCAAAATGTGTCCCGCTTCCAACGGCAGGCCCTCCTCGGTGGCTGGTGTGAACAGGCCCCATCCGGTCTCCCTGACGATCCGTGACCTCCCTTCCTTTTTTCAGGCAGGGCGTGAGTACTCGCCTGCCGCCACCACCGCGGAGAATGGGGGTGGCAAGAAGAAGCAGAAAGAGAAGGAGCTCGATGAGCTCAAGAAGGAGGTTGCCATGGTAAGGACCCTGGTGCTCGCAGCAGGGCTGTGGAGCAGAACCTCTGCTCTGCCCGTCACACGCCAGCAGCCACGAGCACCCAACGAGCCTCGTACCCAGGCCCCTGCTCCTCACTGAACCCTGTGCCCCGGAAGTGTGCCTAGCCTCCTTTCCCAAAGTGTCTCCATTTCCCCTTCCCCAGGACGACCACAAGCTGTCCCTGGATGAGCTGGGCCGAAAATACCAAGTGGATCTGTCTAAGGTGAGTGGAGCCATGAGGTGAGAGAGGCAGGCAGCTTCAGGAGGGAGAGCCCTCCCGCCCCCCAAACTAGAACACAATGTTTTTTGGTTTTTTTTTTTGTTGTTGTTGTTGTTTTTTGCAAGTGAGGGAAGCAGCTCAGAGAAGAGAGACTTACCTATCTATGGTCATGGGATTAGTTGGTGGTAAAGCCAGACGTAGGCTTGGGACCCCTGATTCCCGCTCTTTCCCTGTGTGTCTGGAATCTAGAATTCCCTAGAACCCAGGGCCCAGACCCTGGCAAGGCTCCGTGCTCCTGCAACTGCTCTCAGAGGTGACAGGCATGGACCAGCGAGGTGACTCATCCCTGTTAGATACTTGCTGGCTCCCTGCTCCACCAGTGGCTCTGTAATAAGATGCGGTGGCCGACATTTCTTTAATCCTCACCACAGCTGTGTCGGGCATTGTCAACCTGTTTATTAAAGCAAGGAGAATCAGAAAGGGAGAATGACTTGCCGGATGTGTACCTGGGGCCCTTGCACCCCACTTAACCCTGTGCCCCGAAGTGTGCTCAGCTTCCTTTTCCAAGGTGACTCCATTTCCCATTCCCCAGGGTGACCACAAGCTGTCCCTGAGTGAGCTGGATTATATAAACAAACAGGGGCCACATCAGATTGCTGAACTCCATCATTAAAAGTTATTTTAAATTGTTTCTCTAAGCTAGTTTCTCTGGCACACACCTGTTACCCTAGCTACTTAGGAAACTAAGGCAGGGAAGATTGCAAGTTCAAGGCTGAGGCGGGCAACTTAGAGTCTTTGTCACAAAATCAAATGGAAGAGGGCTACGGATGTAGTTCAGGGGTAGAGTGCTATGTAGCTCGATGATGCCCTAAATTCAGTCCTCAGTTTTTGTTTTTTGTTTTTTGTTTTTTTAAATCTTCCAAGTACTGTGGTAGTCAACTTTAGTTTTAGGTACTTAGAAGGCTAAAACAGAATAAACACTTGTGCCCAAGAGCTCAAGACTATGGTAGACAAACTATTGAGATCTTGGCTCAAACAAATAAAAACATTGTTGAGCCTAACCAGCAAGTCCAAGGCCACCTTGGGCTAGAAAGTAACAAGCTAGAACAATACCCTGTCTCAAAAAAAAAAAAAAAAAAAAAGATACAATAGCTACACTAGGCTCGGATTCTTTAGCCTTGCTTGATTTTCTGTGGCAGGCTTTCCACTCTCTGGCATCGCTGTATTTTTCTTATGGTAGTTTCCTCTTTAGATTGTGGGTGGGTGCTTTGAAGATCTTGCCTGTCTCTCCATCCTTCCCAGTGCCCGGCATGCAGTCGGAGCTCAAGGTTTCCATATAAAGTAGTTGAGCGCAGGGCATGAAGACCAGTAACAAGTGGTTCCCGCTCCAAGTCAGTAGCAAAAATTTCAAAACGCAAAAACCACACAGAGAGAATTCCAGTGCAAGATGGTAAGCAGCACTCTCAAGCACAATCAAGCCTGGGGGGAACTACCTGGATCCAGAGAGAGGCCTTTGATCTAGCCTGGCGAGATCAAAGAGAAGCGAGCCTGGCTGGGCTCTCTTTGGAAAGTGGTAGGAGACTGCCAAAACTGCATGACACTCAAGGTCAAAGCTGGTTGGCTTTCCCAGGAGCCCAGGAGAAAGGAAGGATCTGCAGGAAGAGAGGAGGGTGGTCAGACAAGGAATCTTTCCGGTGTGCTTATGCATGCTGTCCCAACGAAAACATCTTTCAACCCAAGAATAACCAAGGTGGAGTCACAGTGAGAGTCCATTTTAGCCTTCAAGGCCCAAGTCTCATTATAGACACCCGTTTCTCGGTGTGGTCCTTCGTGGTGTTCCCACCCCCTTGCAACCAAAAGAGAATTTCCTCCCTCCCGCTGAAAACGATTCTCCAAGATGCAGAGAGATGTGGTGAAGGTCGGGTTTGTTCCCTGTGCCCACCCCCACACCTTTCCTCACCCCCCAGGGCCTCACCAACCAGCGAGCTCAGGATATTCTGGCTAGAGATGGACCCAACGCCCTCACTCCACCCCCCACAACTCCTGAGTGGGTCAAGTTCTGCCGTCAGCTTTTTGGGGGCTTCTCTATCCTGCTGTGGATTGGGGCCCTCCTCTGCTTCTTAGCCTATGGTATCCTGGCCGCCATGGAGGACGAACCATCCAACGATAATGTAAGCCACTCTCCTGACCCCTGGATTGGCTCACAGAGCCACGGGAACTCCTTTTTGTTTTGCTCCTTCCTTGCTAGGAGTGTGGGTTGGGAGACTGGGGGAGGTTGTCAGGAAGGACTCCTCAGTGCAGTTCTCACGCTTGAGCTCTGGGTGCTCAGTGCAAGTGTCACCCACCCCAGAAGGTCCCTTAAACTCTCTCTCCTTACCAGTTATATCTAGGTATCGTGCTAGCAGCTGTAGTTATCGTCACTGGCTGCTTCTCCTACTACCAGGAAGCCAAGAGCTCCAAGATCATGGACTCCTTCAAGAACATGGTGCCTCAGGTAGGTGGCAGAGACTGGCTCCAACCGAGTTGGGGCGTGAGGTTTCTGAGATGGTCCAGCT
The DNA here is from genome assembly GCA_964023405.1 of Apodemus agrarius. Lineage (NCBI taxonomy): Eukaryota > Metazoa > Chordata > Mammalia > Rodentia > Muridae > Apodemus > Apodemus agrarius. The sequence goes on from OZ030017.1 coordinate 22,473,845, forward strand.
CGTTCTGTCCTGTGGTCTGAGGTGGAAGAAAGATGGGCAGAAAAGTACCCTTGCCAGAACTCGGTTTTGTTGCTAAAGGGGTGGGGGTTTCTTCTTGGAGAGCAAAGGTAGAAATGAACAGTTCCTGACGGGCTCGCGGCCTTTCCCCAGCAAGCTCTGGTCATCCGAGAGGGCGAGAAGATGCAAATCAATGCGGAGGAGGTGGTGGTGGGAGACCTGGTGGAGGTGAAGGGTGGAGACCGTGTCCCCGCAGACCTCAGGATCATCTCTTCCCACGGTTGCAAGGTGAGGAGGTCACCTGGAGCAAGTGGTTGAGTCTGTAGAGTTAAGAGAGGCCCACTTGAAAGTTTAAAAGTTAAAAAAACAAATTTACAAACATCCAGGTCTCCCCCGTACCTCCCAGCTATACCTCCTTCTAGCATATAATGGCTACCGGCTACCTCTGTGTATCTGTGTTAGGAATGCTCTGTGCCCTGAGATTTCTTTGACCTAGCCACTTTATAGCCATTTCCATGATAGAAGCCTTTACATACACTATCTTATTTCACTCTGAAGGATTCCAGGCCAGTCTGGGCTGCAGAGATCCCTGTATAGTAAATTAAAGTTTAAGGGAAGAAAGGTGAAGGAGCTGGGTGTGGTGGGTCACACCTATAATCTTAACCCTCCACGGGCGGAGGGTGGGAGCAGGGAGATGGAGAGATCAAGGCCCACCCAGCCTGCCTACGTAAAGAGGGTGCCTGGAAAAAAGATGACATAATTACGAAGGCCGCTATCTGTCACAGCCTGATAACCCTGGGAGGTAGCATTTTTATAGACAGCCTTGGTGTCGTCTCTGGAGTTGTGCAATGCAATGACCCTGCTAACATGCCCCACTTTACAGGTGAAAAAAACAAAGGCCTTGTGGGTTACGTAAATAGCCCAAAGGCATAAAAAAGTCAGGAAGACTCGGTCATCCAAAGCAAAGTCAGGGTGATGGCTGAGTAACGCCATAAATATGTGATGAGCACGAGTGTAATTTTGTCCCTCTTGTCATAAAGATCGACAGGGGTTGAGTCTGGCTCAGGAGACGGCTAGCCGTGTGCGCACAGAACTGTGGCTGCCAGTTCAATGACCACACCCCTTCTTCCTCAGGTGGATAACTCATCCCTAACAGGGGAGTCGGAGCCCCAGACCCGTTCCCCCGAGTTCACTCATGAGAACCCCTTGGAGACCCGCAATATCTGTTTCTTCTCTACCAACTGTGTGGAAGGTGAGACGCTAGCCTCCCAAGGAAGCTCCTCACCCCAGCGCAGTGCAGGGAAGGGGCTGACTCCTCAAACTGTACTCATTTGGCTAAAGCTTTGCATAGACAGGGCACTGGGGGACCTGAATGTTGCAGTAGCAGTCATCTCTGGAGAGCGGGACATTGGCCAAGGGCAGACTGACTCTGCTGGAAGTCACCTCTCTACAGGAAGCTCTCAGTTCTGTTGGTCCCCAGACTGAAAGCCTTCCACAAAACGCTCAGATGGTGAGTCAGGATGCCCCCTCCCCCAGCTGTTAGGCGTGTGGGAGTCAAGTGAGGTCTTCTAGATGGTAGTTCTGGACCAGCCAGTGGGCTGAGTCAGGACTGACTCTGGGAAGGCACCCAGGGTCAAGAGATGGTAGGAGAGCGAGTGCGCCTGGACCACAGACCTCTCACAAGGTGATAACGTCTCGCACCCCAGCTCCACGCCTTTCCTTCCCTGACCTGTCTTCTCCTCAGTACATTGGTTCTTTGGTCTTGTTTCCTTCCTTCAGAGAATTGGAATTACAATAAAAATCACTACACATTAAATTTCCTAAATGTTTAATGTGCTGGGATTCTGATTTATCATACCTTTCCCATAACTGAATGCATTTGAAAGGTCAGATAAGGTACCCTTACTGCTTATGCAGCGACTAGCTCTGAAGAGAGGGCAGGGAAAGAATTCAAGTCACATTTGTGGCGTGCTTGCTGTGTGCCAGATGACAGTCGCAGTTAGCCCGTTTAACTACTGACTCCTCGGTAGGAGCTCAGATGGCATTTGAACCCAGATTTGGCTGACTTCAACCTGCATGCTCTTCCCAGAGGACCACACGTCCTTTCCCAAAGACCTCTGTAATGTCGCATATTTTAGATAATCACAAGATTATTTTATAGATTATAAATATATAGAATATATATATATATGTATATGTAGAATAAAAGAGTATTTTATTCTGCATTGAGAAGATCTTGGGTTTTTTTTTGTTGTTGTTGTTGTTTGGATTTTTTTGGGGGGGGGGTTCAAGACAGGGTTTCTCTGTGTAGTCCTGGCTGTCCTGGAACTCATTCTGTAGACCAGGCTGTCCTCGAACTCAGAAATCCGCCTGCCTCTGCCTCCCAAGTGCTGGGATTACAGGCATACGCCAACACGCCCGGCTGGGTTTTTTTTAATTTAAAAAAATCTTTCATAATTGTGTGTGTGTGTGTGTGTGTGTGTGTGTGTGTGTGTGTAAGGGAGCACATTCATGCCACAGTGCACATGTGGAGGACCTGCAGAACTTGGTTCTTTCTTGGTTCTCTCTGTTTTCCATCCTGTGGGCTCTAGGGTCATCAGGATTGGCAGGTAGGAACCCTTCCACACTGAATCATCTTGCTGGCCCAAGAAAATCTCTTTCTTTCTTTCTTTCTTTCTTTCTTTCTTTCTGTCTGTCTGTCTGTCTTTCTTTCTTTCTTTCTTTTTTTTGTTTTTGTTTGTTTTTGTTTTTTTTTTTTGTTTGTTTGTTTTTTTGAGACAGAGTTTCTCTGTGTTGTCCTGGCTGTCCTGGAACTCACTCTGTAGACCAGGCTGGCCTCGAACTCAGAAATCTGCCTGCCTCTGCCTCCCAAGTGCTGGTATTACAGGCGTGCGCCACCACTGCCCGGCTCCCAAGAAAATCTTAAAACTAAACCAACCAACTGACAAAAACCAGTAAGAAATTTACATCGTTTATCATAGGCTTTTGAAAAATATCTGGTATAAGATTGATTGACTGAAATGTTATGAGCAATTTTTATTTCATTTATTAAATCTCTTCAATTTGAACGTCAGTAGTACTTGCAAGATGTCTTCTCAGGCCCCCAAAATGAAAGAAAATAATTTGCTATCATATTAAATCTAAGATTGGTGGTCTATGCAGGGAGGAGAAGCCCTGTTTACTAAAAGTGGCCTCCAGGGTCTGAGTCTTTGGCTTATTTACTCTGTGATGGTTTTATTTCTGTAGAAAATCTGATGAGACGCCGGTCACAGGCAAGCCCGGGGCGCTCAACCCTCTTCTTCCCTTCTTGGCAGGCACTGCCAGGGGCATTGTGATTGCCACAGGTGACCGGACAGTGATGGGCCGCATAGCCACTCTGGCCTCTGGCCTAGAGGTGGGACAGACACCCATTGCCATGGAGATCGAGCATTTCATCCAGCTGATCACGGGGGTGGCCGTGTTCCTGGGCGTCTCCTTCTTCGTCCTGTCCCTCATCCTGGGCTACAGCTGGCTGGAGGCAGTCATCTTCCTCATCGGCATCATCGTAGCCAACGTGCCCGAGGGGCTTTTGGCCACCGTTACTGTGAGTGGAAGAGGCTGAATTGCCACCATCTCCTCGGGCCTTCTCCCTGTCCAACACAGACAGTTGCTTATTGCTTTTCGGCCATGTTCGACCCTCCAGGACCCTGCAGCCACTTAGCAGATGCCGTACACGGAAATCGCTCAGGGCGCGCCTCAGAGGTTTTTTTTTTTTTGGTTTTTCGAGACAGGGTTTCTCTGTGTAGTTCCGGCTGCGCCTCAGAGTTTTAAGTTGAAAATTTGGGGGTTGAGCTGCGTCTGAGCATTCAGTTTTCTTTGGGGGCTTGTCGAGGTCATGTTCATCACCATCTTGTGGGCTTAATCTCCCCCATGCCGGCTGGGGTTCCTCCTGTCTCCTGTGCTAGAAAGACTCTTTCAAAGGTCACCAGTGACTAGCAAATCCACTGACATTCTCAGCTCTCATCCTTAACTCCCGCTGCTGAAATGGATACCTCTGTCCACCCTCCTGCCCTCCGTCCAGTCATCAGCCGCTGTGATGTGTCACCATCCTGGTTCTCCTGTCCTCACAGTAGCTCAGTGGCCGGCTGTCAAGCCCCAGCCTCAGTCTTCCTCTTTGCTGCTACCCTCGGAAGAACCCATTTTCTTCTACAGATTCTGTTGTCCCTTCCACATGGGTGGTTGTCACATCTTTGTACCTGCTCTAGAGTCAGACATCTTCAATTTTCTTCCGGGCGGTTACCACAGATACCGCCTCAGAACCTATTTAACATGCCTAAAGTTGAACTGTTGCTATTTCCTGCTGGGTACCACCCAATCTTTTATGAGTGGGATTAATGGAGAGGTATTAGAGCTTCAGAATGGAGATGGGGCATGGACACCTGTCCGTCTAGACTTGGTCCTTTTAATTCTTCTCTTCGTCTGCCAGGTGTGCCTGACGCTGACCGCCAAGCGCATGGCTCGCAAGAACTGCCTGGTGAAGAACCTGGAGGCCGTGGAGACGCTGGGCTCCACATCCACCATCTGCTCGGACAAGACGGGGACCCTCACCCAGAACCGCATGACGGTGGCTCACATGTGGTTTGACAACCAGATCCACGAGGCTGACACCACAGAAGACCAGTCTGGTGATTGGGTGCTCTGGAAAGGGCAAAGGGACATGGATGGTGCTGAGGGCCCTCGAGGAAGAGGGAGAGCAGGGTGTGAAACGCTCTAACGGAGAGTCAAGCTTCTCCCTCTCCTTTCTTCCCAGGGGCCACTTTCGACAAACGCTCCCCGACGTGGACGGCCCTGTCTCGGATAGCCGGTCTCTGCAACCGTGCTGTCTTCAAGGCTGGGCAGGAGAACATCTCTGTGTCTAAGGTAGGGAGCCAGTCAGTGAGTGCAGACACAGATGGTTTGGGGGTGGGGTGGGGAGTGTTTCCAAAGTCCCCTTGCAGATACCCAGCTTTCTCTTTCTCATCTCGCTGCCTTGGTGACCTCAGCTGATGCTCTGTCTCCTGCATCCTCCGTCCCCTCCCCTCCCCTCCCCTCCCCCCACCGTGACACTGAATTCCATTTTCTCCTGGCAGCGGGACACGGCTGGCGACGCTTCTGAGTCAGCTCTGCTCAAGTGCATCGAGCTGTCCTGCGGCTCAGTGAGGAAGATGAGGGACAGGAACCCTAAGGTGGCAGAAATCCCCTTCAACTCCACCAACAAATATCAGGTCTGGCTGGGCTGCCGGGACGGAGAGAGAGAAAAGGGAGACGAAAATGGGGGAGTAAACAGAGACTCACCAGAGGAAAGTGAGCCCACAGAGACTCGACAGAAAGAAGGGGTGGGGTACATCTGAGGAACATGTGTGTGTTCCCAGGTCAATCCCGGGTCAGCTGGCCTGGCTGCATCTCCCTCCAACAGGCAAACCTTATTACACACAGCTTATCACCTTCTCTTCTCTTCTCCAGATAGACCCCCCCCCCCATCCACAGGCACTGGTCCTCCAACACTGCCATCCGTAACTAAAGCACACCTCCACGATTCCCTTACGTATCCCTCAGTTCATGCCAATAGCCTCAGCTCTAGTCTGCAGGCACCATGGAGGTAAAGTCCCCCGGACACTGGGGACTGGGGGATGCTAATGAAAGCCATCCAAACCCTAGCACAAAGCCTATTCTAACTGCTCTTCATGACTGTTTGTTGAATGAGTCACTGTTCTATGGAAGGGACTCCATAGAACTCCATGGGTTTTTAGACTTGGGATTATAAACAAATACCCTCCGCACACAGTTTCTCCTTTGTTGACAATCTTTGATGGGTAAGAGTTATGTTATTAAGGAAGGTTAATGCTGGGCTAAGCATAAGGTTAACTCTGGGTTAAGCAACTGAGTCTCGGTGATTAGGCGGCTCCCTTTTGTATCGGCCTTTCCCTTCCCAGCTCTCCATCCACGAGAGGGAAGACAGCCCCCAGAGCCACGTGCTGGTGATGAAAGGCGCCCCAGAGCGCATCCTGGACCGATGCTCCACCATCCTGGTCCAGGGCAAGGAGATCCCTCTTGATAAGGAGATGCAAGATGCCTTTCAGAACGCCTACATGGAGCTGGGAGGACTCGGGGAGCGAGTGCTGGGTGAGGAGTCAGAAGCAAGAGGAGCAGGGCTGAGAAGGCGGGGCCTTGGTGGCATCTCTAGCTGCTCACACTCCTCCCTCTTGCTCCTCCTCAGGCTTCTGTCAGCTGAACCTGCCTTCTGGGAAGTTTCCTAGGGGCTTTAAATTTGACACGGATGAGCTGAACTTTCCCACAGAGAAGCTCTGCTTCGTGGGGCTCATGTCTATGATTGACCCCCCGAGAGCAGCTGTGCCAGATGCGGTGGGCAAGTGCCGAAGCGCGGGCATCAAGGTACCGGCCTCCTTCGCACCCCCCCCCACCCGCGCCCTTGTATGCCTGGTGCCAGAGCTCAAGGGACTGCAGCAGCTGCTGTTCCCAGGAGACACAGGCTCCCGGTGGCCTCCTTCCCACTGACCCAGAGGAGTGCTCCATCTGCAGGGAAAGGCGCACCCCTGCTTAGAGCACAGAGCACCTCTGTCTTTTGCTCAAGCCTATCATCTAGCTCAGCTCACTGCTTCATTTGCATGGGCCCCACCCCCTTTCCCCGGCCCATTCGAAGCACCAGTGAGCATTCCTAGCATGGAGACTTGGTAATCTCTCTGCTCCACTGCTGCTTAGTCTATCCATTTGGAACGGGACTAGTAAGCTCTTTGCCAGCCCAATGGGCTCCTCTTATCTCTCCATGTTCTCCTCTCTCACCCACAATCCTCCCCCACCCCACCCCACCCCCACCCCCACGCCCACGCCCACTGAATTCTTGTCCAAGTTCGGTGGGTCATGTCTCACTGACTACTCTCTTTTATTTGTTTGGTTTGTTCTCCATCCAGAAAATATTTATTGCTTATCAGCACGCATCAGGCGCTCCGTCCCCGACATCTTCTTTTTCCAGTCACCAATTCTGGTGCCGTCACTTTCACGATTTTTTTTTTTTTTTAAACAATGCAACTCAGCCTGTCCCCTGAAAGCCAAGTCTTTGTATCCCGCAGAGGATACAAAGAGGAGTAGAAACTGAGCGACATAACTCAAGAGCTCTCTGGGTGGGGGAGGGGAGATGCTTCTAATCACATCACAGAGCAGTCACAAGAGTTGGGGGGGGGGGTCATTGAAGACCGATCCGTCAGATGCCCTAATAATAAGTTGTTTTAATTTTTAATACGCATCAGACACTACTCTTAGTACTATGCATGGCTGCCTTCTGAGTAAGTGCCAGCATCTCCCTGTTGCACACAGCGAGAAACTGAGACACAGAGAAGCAAGGCCAAGACCACATACAGCTAGTTAAGTTGCTAAAGTCAGAATTTAAAAGCAGGCAGTCTGTTTCTTAACCATCACACCAGAAGACTCGGTGCTTTTATGTGTGTGTTTGGACCGCAATAAGAACTCAGTATGGAAAATGGGCGTTATTACCCCCCTACTGAAAAACAAGCACGGAGAAACTCAGAGGAGGTCAATAGCTTCCCCAAAATAGAAGTGTTGTAAGCGGTGAGCTGGGACTATGAAGCCCGTTTGGCTCCCCGGGGAGCCCTGCTCCTTCTGCCTAGTCAGGTGCCTCTCGGCATGGTGAGACATGGCACGGACGCTGGGCAAGGGCTCTGTGGAAAACCAGCTGGGCACTGTTAATTCCGCCCCAGAGAACCAGACAGGGTTTAGCAGAGGGGATGATATTTGACCTGGGCCTTGAAGGCTGATGAGGATTCAGTAGGCTCTAAAGGAGGGGGAGCCGTAGCCAGAACAGTACGTACCCAGATGTGCCTATACTATCAGGAGGTGTGTGGGTCGGCAGGGGAGAGATGAGGGGGGCTACTGGGAATTAGGACTGAGACATTGGGCCAGGATTTCCTTTAAATGCCAGACTTGAGCCTTAGCCCATGTGCCACAGAAAGCCACAGATGTCAAAGGGAAAGCTTTAAGGCTACCTAATGGAAGATGGACTAGATTGGGGCGAGAGCTGAAGTCAGGGAAACAAGGAGACAGATTAAGACAGATTAAAGGTGCACAACAGCCCAGGCCAGGACGAGGACAGTCGCATTTGAGAGGCATTTTGAGACGTTCGTAGCAAGCTGGACGTGGGGTACAAAGATACGGGAGAGAACAGGACAACAGGGACAGAACAGAGGGTGTCCCCGAGAGGGAAGGAGCCCCAGGAATGCTGGGAGGATTGATGGGATTTCTGCTTGGACCTTAGGTTTGAAACATTTATAAGGGATTGGGGGAATGACCATCTAGAGACAGTTGGAATGCAGTTTAGAGTTCAAGAAAGAAGGCCAGGGCTGGAGATGTAAATCTCATTAGCACATGAGTATAAACTGAAGGTTTATTAGAGTATTTTATTACACCGTTCAGCAAGCAAACAGGAGTCAAGGGACAGGTTCAGAACGAGACCCTAGGCTCACCAACACTTCTGAGGAAGCAGAGAAAGAGAAGGGGGGGCCGGTGGTCGGACACCCCGGACCCACAGCCCAGGGTGGTGTGGATCACCCTCCTCCTCTGTGCTGAGACAGAAAGTGGGCTTGTCTAAGTCCCGACAGCTGGGAACTGTGCCCATCCAAAGCCGCTCCACTCTGCCACCCTGAGGAAGCTAGAAAGAGCACACAAGGACGGACGAGGGGCACAACTGGGGCAGAGATGAAGGAGGAGCAGAAGCCAAGAGAGTGAAGGGTTTCATACGTTAGAGAGCCGAGGACAGCGAGGTTTGAAGAGACGCTTGTTTTTCAGTAGGAAGGAACTTTGTGGGTGGGCTCAGGCTAATAGTAGGGGCGGGAGAGAAGGCAGCCAGGCCTGAAGAGGTGTGTCTTGCTTCAGATCTGTGGGACGTCTTCTCCAAGCCCACGTATGCAAATCTGTCCTCTCCTAGCTTGGCTCACTGTACGCTGATAATAGCCTCTTTGCAGGCGTACGCCCTTCTCATCCCACTCCGCGTATTGTGCTACAGCGAAAAAAACATTAATTATCCTGGCGAAGGCAAGCCTCGCCTCCCCCACACTACGCAGGACAGTTGGAAGCAGACGAGCGTGTCAGCGGCTGGACACCGTCTCCATCTTAGCCCTGCTCTACCCACTGCACTGCTGCCGTGGCCACTGGAGACACGTGGGAAACCAAACCTTTGTTCTGTGACAAAACTTTGGTCTCCTTGACTGTACTCAGGGGAGGTGCTAAAGGCTGGCGAGGCGGCTCAGCCCTCAGCAACAGCTTTGAGAGGACCCTCAGGGCCACTCACCGAAGGCCCTCTTCTGGCCTCCAAGGGCACCAGGCACATATGTAGTACACAGACAGACAGACAGACAGACAGACAGACAGACAAAATGTCCATATACATAAAATAGTAGAAGGAAGAGAAGGGAAGCTGTTAAAAGAAGAACCTGTCCAGCTCTGACTGTCTCATTTCCACATATCCAAGCTCCTAAAGCAATCTCCCAGACAACTCAGCCATGACAATGTACACACATTATCCCAGCACCTGACAGACATAGGCGAGAGGATCCTGGGAGTCTGAGGCTGGCTCAAGAGCTTGTAGCTGGGCGGTGGTGGCGCATACCTTTAATCCCAGCCCTTGGGAGGCAGAGGCAGAGGCAGGCAGATTTCTGAGTTCGAGGCCAGCCTGGTCTACAGAGTGAGTTCCAGGACAGCCAGGGCTACACAGAGAAACCCTGTTTCAAAAAACAAAAACAAAACAAAACAAAATCTTGTCCGAGAGAGGGATGGGGAGAGGGAGATAGAGTCAGAGAGACAGAGACAGAGTAAGCAAGTGAGAGACAGACAGACAGACTGAGTTGGGAAAGAACACAGACTCTCCTCTGCCAAGGGACCCTCATTAACCTGTCAATCTGCCATAGATGTTTTTAACATGCTCCCTCTAATCCTGAACCCAGTTTGTTCTGTCTCTTGCCCTTACTGACACACACACACACACACACACACACACACACACACCCCTAGTAGTTTAACTTTACATAATTTGGAGAAAGGATTCGGAAGGGGGAGGCCAACACTGCTTTCTCTTTCTGCCTTCTCCTTCCTCTCAGGTGATCATGGTGACTGGGGACCACCCTATCACAGCCAAGGCCATTGCCAAAGGGGTGGGCATCATCTCAGAGGGGAACGAGACTGTGGAGGACATCGCAGCCAGGCTCAACATCCCTGTGAGTCAAGTCAATCCCAGGTGAGGCCGTTACAGAGACCCCCATTGCTGGCCAACACATCCTCTCCCAGAGAGGCCCTGGGTGTCCCTTGGAAATATCTCTGTGACCCTAGACTAAGGTTTGTCCTCTGACAGCCCGATGGCTGGTTCCCCAGACACGCTTGGGTTCAGGCTGTGTCGCCGATGAGCTGTGTCACCGTGGAAACATCTCGCAGCCCTGAACTTCCATTTTCTCAGCTACGGAATTAAGACGCTGTCCACACTGCAGGGTTGCTATAGGGATAGCGTCTGCCTAGCAAACAGCACTTAGGCTTGCATGGGTAGGATGTGATGTCTCCTCTGAGAGGAATAGCAAGAATCAGCTTCACAGGAGGGAGCAGAGAGGCAACAGTGGAGTCCCACCTCCCAGAGGAGCTAAGGCACACAGTGGGCAGGGAGGGACAGCGGGACCGGCATGAGCATAGACGGTCAGCTGTCCCTGCCCCCACCCTCCAGAGAGGCCAAGGCATGTGTTGTGCACGGCTCAGACCTGAAGGACATGACGTCCGAGCAGCTGGATGAGATCCTCAGGGACCACACGGAGATCGTGTTTGCCCGGACCTCCCCTCAGCAGAAGCTCATCATCGTGGAGGGGTGTCAGAGGCAGGTGAGAAAGACAGCAAGCGGCAGAGACAGGACAAAGCCAGGAGCCAGACAGGGCGAGGACTCTGATCTCAAGCACCTTTGGCGTCTTTCCCCCCAACCCCCACCCTAGGGAGCCATTGTAGCAGTGACTGGTGACGGGGTGAACGACTCCCCCGCGCTGAAGAAGGCTGACATCGGCATTGCCATGGGCATCTCTGGCTCGGATGTCTCTAAGCAGGCGGCTGACATGATCCTTCTCGACGACAACTTTGCCTCCATCGTGACAGGCGTGGAGGAGGGTGAGGAAGCGGTGCGGGCTGAGTGACATCCAGGATGTCTGAAGCCAGGCCTTCGGCTTCCTCTGACTTTCGCTCTAAGATTCCACGCTGCTTCCGTTTTTAAACCTCCCTCTTAGAAAAAGGAGCGGCCAGCCACGGCTCAGGGGCTAGGGTGGGGAGGGGTCCCTCTAATCTCCCTGATGCCCTCAGAACCTCCCCCACAGGCCGCCTGATCTTTGACAACCTGAAGAAGTCCATCGCATACACCCTGACCAGCAACATTCCTGAGATCACCCCTTTCCTGCTGTTCATCATCGCCAATATCCCCCTGCCTCTGGGCACTGTGACCATCCTCTGCATCGACCTGGGCACAGACATGGTGAGGGCAGAGGGCAGAGTCGAGCCAGACCAGGCAGTCCCACAGAATAGGGGTGGGGTGAGCGGCAGATAAGCGAGCTACCCCCGGGGCCTCTGACTAGATCCTCACCAGTAGACAGCAGATTTGCACAGGCCTGGAGGAAAAGCGGAAGTTTCTCCCCACCACACTGTAGTACTTGGGGACTGAACCCAAGACTCACTCATGGTAGGCAAGCACCCCTAAGCTATGCCCCTAGTGATAACAGGATCTTAAACCCCAATGCGCTGAATTCTGTTGATGCTTCACTGAGCAGTTTCACAGGCCTCTTCAGATGCCTTCTCCTCCCCGTGTCCTCTGTGTACAGGTGCCTGCGATCTCCTTAGCGTACGAAGCAGCTGAGAGCGACATCATGAAGAGGCAGCCACGAAACCCCCAGACAGACAAGCTGGTGAACGAGAGGCTTATCAGCATGGCTTACGGACAGATTGGTGCGCCCAGTCAGGGCTCGGGAGGGCATCCCCCAAAGGCTGCTTCTAGTTCCCGAGACACATGGGTGACGTTTCAGGAAAGAGTCCAGCTCCCCTGAAAGCCAGAGACTTCCATCTCTGTCCCCAAGGGATGGCCCTTTCCCCGCCCCTTTCTCTACTCAGGTCCCGCCTTTTGCTTACAACTACTTTCAGGCATGATCCAGGCTCTGGGCGGCTTCTTCACCTACTTTGTGATCCTGGCAGAGAACGGGTTTCTACCATCGCGGTTGTTAGGGATCCGCCTTGACTGGGATGATCGGACTACCAATGACCTGGAGGACAGCTACGGACAAGAGTGGGTGAGTGGGGCTGTGTCAGTGTGCGGCAGACAAGAAGGGGCGGGGCTCTGTGCGAGGGGGCGGGGCTCTGTGCGAAGGGGCGGGGCTGAGGCCCTGGCAGGAATTGGCTAGGAGCCGCCAAGGGGCAGAAGATAGGTTAAGTGCCAGGTTTAACAACCGCCTAAAGCATGCCGCTTGCTGGTACCATCCTTTCCTCTCTTCTGCCCAGACCTACGAGCAGCGGAAGGTGGTGGAGTTCACATGCCACACGGCCTTCTTTGCCAGCATCGTGGTTGTGCAGTGGGCTGACCTCATCATCTGCAAGACCCGACGCAACTCGGTGTTCCAGCAGGGCATGAAGTGAGCACCTACCACTACCAGTCCCTACCAGGCAGAGTCCTCTACACATGCTCGCCAACCCACATGGGCCAGGATGCCAACACCAGCTCACCTTAGCTCCCAGAGCTCAGGTTTGCTAAGGAAGTGTCTGATGGTAATGACGTACTTACCCACAGCCATGTTTCAAACAGACCAAAAGTGAAGCCCGAATGGCAAGACTCTTTCTACTGAGCTGTAACATTTCTCCGGAAGTTACTTTGTTTCCTACCTTCAAGTGCATCTTCCTTGTTTTCCTCTCACCCTTCTTCCTCCTTCCTTCCTCTCCCATTCCCTAGTTAAATGGCACCTCGCCACATCCTCTCCCCAGTTCTAAATCCTGGGTCAGGTCTCTTGTACTCCACACCAACGCTTGGCGGGTGGCTGGGTTTCTAGCACTGGTCTTGGGTGCTGTATCCGCCCAGCATGTTCAGGCCTTCCTACAGTGTGGCACAGTATGCCACGCAGTAGATCAAGTGTCTCACCCTAATCTCACAACGGCTCCTCTGGGTGGGTACCGTTGTACATTGTGTGGGCAAGCATTTCCCCATGGTTAGAGGGTTAGGCCATTCAGCTGCTCGCGGCTCTCTGGGTTGGTCTCTCCACCCCGCACTGCAGTAGCTTGCCGGTCATGTGCACATCTGTCCCTTCATCCACCTGTGATTTTAACACAGATAGGGGCCGAGTACCGGAAGGGCCAGGCTCTTTTATTCCCACCATAAACAAATGCCACTACTCCCCCAAATGGGTTTTGTCCCAGGGAATCTAAGAAACTAGGCACAGTCCTGTACGAGACACGTAGAAGGAAGTATGTGGGTGACACAGGAAGGCAGAGACAGAGCCAAGCTGTTTAAGTCAGTCCACAGAGAGGCAAATAAAAATGAAACAACATGGCTCTGGCTAAGCACAGGAAGAAGCATTGGTACCCACAAACCACCTCACCAGAGGCAGCCTCAGACAGAGTGCCGGGCCCCACCTTCTGTCTCCAGACCGTTAGTAGTCCTCAGGGATGCTCTCAGGAACATTTCAAAAGGAGATATGAAACCAGGCTCTTATTTGCAAGAATCTGCCAGGTTTTCTAGTGGGTTATCCTTAGACAAGCCCCAAGAAGACAGAGACGGCATATTAAGCCAGTTCTGCTCGGAACCCATGAATATTTATAATAAATTTTAGTACATTCATCACTAACAAGTGTAAATTGGGAGACAAAAATCAATTAAAATGTGGGCTGTGTGGAAGAGGGGCGGTGAGACAGTCCTATGTCCCCTTCAGCCATCGCCTCATACGTTTCGTAACAGAAGGAAACGTGTCTTCTTCTCTCCTTATTCTATGTAGAGAACAAGCACACGGCTCCAAGAAATTAAGCACTCATCAATCACCCAAAGTCAGGAAGCGGCGAAGCCAGCTACAGACTGGACAGATCTGACTCTAGAAACTGCCCTCAGCACTTGGCTCTGTCCCACTTTTAAATTCTAATGCAGAGAATATATGTTAACCATTTCCTGTGCGGTAACATAGGGGCAAGCATTGGCTGGGATCAGTATCTCGCAAATATCCTCTTCATTCCGTGACTGTGATAAGCAACCACCCAGGTCGAAGAAGATGCTGAGAAACAGAAGGCATTCAGGAGCTTTTAAAGACATCTTGTTGGGAAGATGGTATTTTCTCAGCCCACAGGCCTATCACACAATAACAATATTATATGTTGCCTGTGTGCAGGCCCCTGTTGACTACGACATCTCTGGCACGGAGTTACATAAGGAATAACTATTTCATGAGCATATATATACATGCATATACATATATCTGTATATATATGTGTGTGTATATATGTATATATGTGTACACACATATGTATGTGTGTGTGTATATATATATATATGTATACATATACACTGTCTATGTATACACTAGACAGTAATCAGAGGTGAACAGAACAAGCAGAAGAAAACACGTGTTCCCTCTGGATGAAGAACCCTTCCTCACATTTCTTCCCGCTCCTTCCCTTCTGTCCCCCAGGGGTGTCCCTCAAGCTCTCCCTCCCACAAAGCTACCTGCCTTCTTTCCTTTGCCTTTCTAGGAACAAGATCCTGATCTTTGGACTGCTAGAAGAGACGGCTCTGGCTGCCTTCCTGTCTTACTGCCCTGGCATGGGGGTGGCCCTCCGCATGTACCCACTCAAGTGAGTCTCTCTCCAGTGGTAGCTGCAGAGAAATCTTGGGCTCCTTCTAGGATCCAAGGCCGATTTTAATTCTACCCTTGTGACGCTGTGCCACCCTCTGAAGCTCCTGACACTTCCCTCTGCTGCTTCCAGGGTCACGTGGTGGTTCTGCGCGTTCCCCTACAGTCTCCTCATCTTCATCTATGATGAAGTCCGAAAGCTCATCCTACGGCGCTATCCCGGGGGTAAGCATGTCCACTCTGCAGAGTGGTCTGTCTGACCTAAGGTCCCAGGAGCCCCGAGCACGCCCACCCCGGCCTGTTCCTGTACATCCTGTATCCCAGCTACCTTAAGGTTCTTTAAGGCCTCCACTTTCCTCTCGAGCAGTGGTTCTCAACCTTCCTGGCACTGTGACCCTTTAATACAGTTCCCCCTGTTGTGGTGACCCCCGCCCCAACCATACAGTTATTTTTGTTGCTACTTCAGAACTGTAATTTTTCTACTGTTACGAATCGTAATGTAAATATCTGATATGCAAGATATCTGATATGCGACCCCTGTGAGACAGGAGCCCTTGGGAGGCCTTTGGGCCTGGCCTAGTACTTGTCTTGACTTCAGGTGGTGGAGTCTTGACCTGTGAAAGGGTCATTTGACCCCCAAAGAGGTCATACCCCACAGGTTAAGAACTACTGCTCTAGAATCCCAGGTTTGAACTGTCAGGTTAGGAGGGGCCCTCAAGGTCATCTAATCATCCACACATTGCTGATAAAAACAGATGCACAGAGGCGATTTATTTGTTTAGAATCATGAGGTAAAGAAACCGAACACTGGACTCCCAACTCCCAGGCATCAACCAAGATCTGGTTTATTTTCCTTAGACACATCTTTGATCATTTGCTGGGTTGAAATGGATGGCCTACAAATCACACAGTCCACAAACAGTGTTTAGTGCTCAGTGACGAGAGAGAGAGAGAGAGAGAGAGAGAGAGAGAGAGAGAGAGAGAGAGAGAGAGTCTTTTTTATGTTTGTTTTTTAGTTTTTGGTTTTTTTTTGGTTTTTCAAGACAGGGTTTCTCTGTGTAGTCCTGGCTGTCCTAGAATTCACTCTGTAGACCAGGCTGGCCTCAAACTCAGAAATCTGCCTGCCTCTGCCTCCCAAGTGCTGGGATTACAGGTGTGCGCCACCATGCCTGGCTCGTGTGTGTGTTTCTAATGGGCCCAATATCTAAAGCTTTGGCGTTTGCATATAAAATCTAAAATCTGATTTCTGAAACAAACACAAAGGCTATCAGTCTTTGTAGCACCAGTGGGATGGCTACCTCCTTTGACGCTTGTTACCTGGGGAGCCCAGAAGACATTTTCAGCATCGATTGAGTGAAATACAAGTCTCCCCTGAAGACAGACTTGTCCCCTCCCTCCCAGTTAAAAGCATATAACCCACCCAGCAGGCCGGGGGCTGTCCTTCCCCTCTGCCCTACTCCCCTGGCTGCTTCTCCTCTCTCACCTCAGCCATTCAAGCCCAGTCAACCCTAAGCTATTCAGGCCCTGGGCGGGGTTGATCTTTTGCCTCCTTTTATGCTCCTGCTACAACCTTTATCCCATCTCTCTAACAGGCTGGGTGGAGAAGGAGACGTACTACTGAGCTCAGCAGCAAAGGAAGAACGGGGGAGATGGGGCGCTCCGGAGGGGTTGCTGGGGGTGGTGGTGAAGGGGAGGGCTGGGGAGACACAAGGAGGGACCTTCTTGAACTAAGATGGCAGGCGTGGGTAAATAAACCTGAGGAGACTGCTTCAGCTGCTCCATAGGTCCCGCTGTGAACCCTAAGATGGGTGGGATCATCTCTTCAGATCCTTCCCTTCTCACTCTCCCATGCTGTCTACGTTTCCTGAAGAACCGGGGGTCGCCCCAGCCCTCCCTGTGTCCCAGCCCTTCACCCTCACCTGTATTATTCAAACGGATCAACACCCAAAGGTTAATCCTGTGTAACCCTGGAGGAAAGCCTCTCGGGCCACCAAGTGTCTGTGACCCCCAACTCCGGTCCTCTTCCCCTTCCTGCCTCCCCTCTCTTCCTACCTGAGTCTTCCCCTACTCCTCTCCCTCACCGGCCTTGAGAACACAAAATTCTCCTTCTGTGAGTGCAAGAGCCTGGGGCCAGAAAAGGAAGCTGGTTGGAGAGATTAGGTCTGTCTCCCGGCCAAGGCCAGTCAGGAACCAGAGGGGGGCTGGGCTGCCAAGGAGAGATTGGGGCGTGCTGGCTGAGGAGGAAGGAAGGAAAGGAAGGAAGGAAGGAAGGAAGGAAGGAAGGAAGGAAGGAAGGAAAGGAGGAAGGGAGGAAGAAGGAAGGAAAGAGTGACCACAGGTTTGTCATCATCAGCCTCCAGGTAGGTAGGGTAGGCTCTGGCTCTGTGTCCTGCCTTTAGAGACTAGCACACCAGCAGACCAAATTCCCATCTCATCAGAGTAGCAGTAAGGGCAAGTGGAGGGGGGGGCAGTGTGCCTCCCAGTGCCCCACTGACCCTTGGATAATGGCCCTCCCTGTCTGCAAGGCTCAGGTGCCACAGAAGATCCAGCGATCTCAAGGGCACACTCTTGGGAACACCCCCCTCTTTAGAACAGTAAGTTCTCTGGGCCTCATGCTGTTCTGAGAGCCCGGTTAGCCGCTTCTCCACGCGCTCTCTCACTCCCTTCTGCTTCCTGCACACCTGCTGAACCCACGCCACTTCCAGGATCACCTAGCTAGCCCTGGAAAAGGATCTCTTGGCCATTGGCAGGAATCCGGGTAGCAAAGTTCCCAGGACATCCCTGCCTTTCAAGAATATGCAGAATCAGCGTAGCTCACGACACCGTCAGAAACTTTAGACACAAGAGAAGTTCTTAAGAGACCTACGCGCCTTTGACCTCTCAGATGGCACGGCCGCTGTACCCAGGCAGGTGCCCACTTTCTTTGAGACAGGAAGCTGGCTTCAGGTTCCTATGGAATAAGAGTTTTCTTTCCTTACTCCCTTCTCACCTAACATGTTTGCTCTTCAGACAGCTGCCCTCTCCCTAAGCCTGGCCTAGAAGCCGTAGCGTAGATGCACCTAGATGAGTGAACCAAGCAAGGGAGAAACAGGAAGGAAACTGGAAGGCTCGAGGTGAGACTCTGAGGGTCAGGACAAGCGTTAGGCCAGGCCCAAGGGCCTCAAGGGCTACTGTCTCATCGCGGTGGAGTTTTGCTTTACCATAAATACCCTGACATCTGTCAGTCGCGCGTGGCCTTCAGTTGGAAGTCTAATTAAGGACACCATATTTATTGGGGCCTGATTGGTTTGAGATCGTTGACTTTGAACAAAAGTTTACCTTTCGCACAATCAATGAAGTCATCAAACTAAGAGCATAAACAATATTGCTAGGAGCGGCATATTTAGTCAAAGTATGCTTTTCCAAGCACTTTAGACATGTCCCTCTAGAGACGGCAAGTGCATAGGCTTCAGTCCTGATCTATTTGTTAAAGGAAAAGCTACAAGATCCTCACTGGCGACCTGCTGGGAGATGTTAGTCTGAGGCACTACATATGTACCTGAAAATAATAAAGTTGCATTTCTTTATGAAAAGTTACAAGAGAAATTGCTCCCACGGTTGATTTCGATGCTGCATATGGATTGGTCTTTCCCCTCAAACTGTGGTGCTGGATGTGTGCATGGAAGGACTCAGCTTGTCAAGGAAACTGGAAGGGCGGGCAGATGTCGAGAGCAGCAGGGAAGCAATCCTGCCACAGACCGAGCTCCGCAGCTAGGTTTATATTCCCTCATCCTCAGAGCCAGTCCCTCGGGGAGACAGAAGAGTTTGTCCAGGACAGTGGAGAGTAGCCATGGTCCATGACGGGGGAGGACATTTCAATTTTTTTCTGTTTCAGACCAAGTCAGTCCACTCCCAATCTTAGGGGCATGGAATGCAGGCTTTGTTCTGGGGCCACAACAGTCAAGTCAGTGCTGTCCCACAGTGTGTACTGTACACGGAGCCATCTTTAGGGAATGAGGTAAAATGCATACAGCCTTGAATCTAGTAGGTGTCAGCAACCTTCTTGCAGAGCGTGTATGTGGCGGGAAGAAGGCTGGGCACCGAGTTAGGAACAACAGGAGGATGCAGAGTCCCGCAGCGGTCGGTGGAGATGGGAGACAGGGAGACACTGGCTCTCACAACCTACGCCCGAATCTCCGAGTAACCATGGGAAGTCTGCCCCAGCCCACGCTGTGTACTGGCGCCCTTATTATAATTCTCACTGCTGTCGTCGTCGTCGTGGTGGTACTTGTCCTAGAGACTGTCAGAGTGACTGCTGCCACCCACTCCCGTGCCTTTAAAAGCGTCAGTTTTCTTTGTAATGGTTAAGAACGAAACCTGATTGAAGTTTACTTTGATCTCACCCCAGGGCCTTGGTTCTTGATGGATCCTCTACCAAGAACACTTCCCCTTGCCTCAGACATTAGCTTAAACATTACATCTCCTGGGAAGAACCATCATAGCTACCCTCAAGACGCTAGCATTCCTGGCATTTCTTTTCTATTCAGTTTGTTTTTATTCATAAGCATTTACTCCTTATCAGTGCGAGAATTTCAACCCACTCTGTTTCTGACCTAGGCTGGTTTACCCCTCCTTAGGTATCCTGGTGGTCCCCTGCTCCAGGAGGTTCCCATATTGATGCTGAACTTAGTGTGGACATCTGATTGGCACAGTGCACTACAGTTCAGAACTCGTGGACTCAAGCAATCCTCCAGTCTCAGACTCCCTAATAGCTGGGACTACAGGCATGTGACTCCAAGATGGATGGATGGATAGATGGATGGATGGATGGACGGATGGACGGATGGATAGATGGATGGATGGATGGATGGATGGATGGATGGATGGATGGATTGATAGGTGCATGGATGGATGAATGCATGGATGGATGGATGGATGGATGGATGGATGGATGGATGGATGGATGCATGGATGGATGGATGGATGAATGGGTGGATGGATGGATGGATGGATAGATGGATGGATGAATAGGTGGAGGTATGTATGTATGTATGTATGGATGGATGCATGCATGGATGGATGGATGGACGGATGGACAGATGGATAGATGGATGGATGGATGGATGGATGGACAGATGGATGGATTGATGGATGCATGGATGGATGAATGCATGCATGGATGGATTGATGGATGCATGGATGGATGGATGGATGAATGGATGGATGGATGGACGGACAGATGGATGGATGGATGGATGGATGGATGGATGGATGGATGGAGATGGATGGATTGATGGATGCATGGATGGATGAATGCATGCATGGATGGATTGATGGATGGATGGATGGATGGATGGATGGATGGATGGATGCATGGATGGATGGATGGATGAATGGGTGGATGGATGGATGGATGGATGGATAGATGGATGGATGAATAGGTGGAGGTATGTATGTATGTATGTATGTATGGATGGATGGATGCATGCATGGATGGATGGATGGACGGATGGACGGACGGATAGATGGATGGATGGATGGATGGATGGATGGATGGACGGACGGATGGATTGATGGATGCATGGATGGATGGATGGATGAATAGGTGGAGGTATGTATGTATGGATGGATGGATGCATGCATCCATGCATGCATGGATGGATGGATGGGTGGATGGATGGATGGATAGGTGGAGGTATGTATGTATGTATGTATGGATGGATGGATGCATGGATGGATGGATATAATATGCTGAGTTATATGCACATAACAGTGGCTGAAGAGACGACTCACTGGTTAAGAGCACCGAATGCTCTTCTAGAGAGGAACAGGGTTCAGTTCAATTTCCAGCATCCATGTGGTCACAGCTTTCTGTACGTCCATTCAAAAAAAAGTGATCCAACACTTTTTTTTTTCCTCTCTGAGCACTGCATGCTCATGGCACACAGTCATACATGTGGGCAAAATACCCATTGTCTTAGTCACTGTTCTATTGCTGTGAAGAGACGCCATGACCGAGGCAACTTTTTCAAAAGGAAGCATTTAATTGGGGCGTGGTTACAGTTTCAAAAGGGCAGTCCTTTGTCCTCATGGCCAGGAGCATAAGCGGCACAGAAGCACAGTGTGCTAGAGAAGTAACGGAGCTACCCCTGCAGAGAGAGAGAGAGAGAGAGAGAGAGAGAGAGAGAGAGCAAGCCTAGCTTAAGCTTTTGAAACACCAAAGCCCAGCCCCAGCCTCTTCCAACAAGACCACACCACCTAATCCCTCACAACAGTCCATCACTGGGAGCCAACTAGGCAAACAGGCAAGCCTATAGGGGTCGTTCTCCATGAGACCACCATACCCATACACACAAGATGCATAAATAAGTAAGAAAAAATATGGAGGGACACAACCGCCTGCTAGATGATCGTGGCCAACATAGAAGAGATTCCGTTGGATGCGATGCTGGAAAGAAGTCCAGGCTTCCACCCAGGAGGAGGAATTCCACACAGCCTGACTCCTTTTCCAAGGGAACTGGAAATGTGATAATTCCCCAGACAAAGATGACAAGCTAGAGGATCAAAATGCCAAGAACACGTCCCCAAATGGTAGGACGTCAGTAGCTCAGTATCAATAACAAAGGGAGACGTTGAACAAAAGGATTTTTTCTTCTTCTTCTTTTCTGAAACTGGGTGATATAGAGATGTAGACCACACTAGCCTCAAACTTAGATCTACTCTGCCTCTGCCTCCAGAATTCTGGGAATAAATTTGTGAACCCAGTCAAATGAGTCTTTAAAAAGCGTCACTTGAGCTAGGAAGGCCTAATGTAATGGCATATGTTAGTAATCTCTTCACATGGGAGGCTAGGCAGGGGGAGCTAGTGTGGGTTTAAGACCAGTCTGGACCACACAGTAATACTGCGTCTCAACACCAAATGGGCTGAGGAGATGGCTCAGCAGTTAAGAACGCTTGCCGCTCTTACACAGGACCCGTCTTCGTTTCTTAGCGCCCACATCCAGAGACCCACAAATACCTGTAACTCCAGATGGAGGAATAGCTGACGCCCTCTTCAGGCCCCTGATGGCACCTGCACACATGCAGTGTATGTACCTATGCTTGAGCACACACATACCCAAATATAAAATAATCTTTTAAAACAACAACAATATCAACAAACAACCCCTAGTTTCAAGACTCAAGATGTTTTTCTTGAATTTTTCGAAGAATATTCTCATGTTATTTGAACCCTACTTGAATACAGAAGGAAAACATTTTTGAATTGCTTAGCTTATTTTATGAGACATGTATCATTTTAATAAAATGTAATAACCTGATAATAACTCCATGGGAATTCAGGGAAGTATATGAGATGGAAACTGAGGAACAACTCACGTGGACTGAAGACATACGACTAAACACTCATTTCAAACGGCAGTGAGAAGGCTGTCCACATAACTCAGTGTCCACTCCTGCCTCAAATAGTGAGGAGAAAACCTACTGGGAAATGTAATTGTGTTCAGAAAAGAGAAGGAGGGAAGAAGTCCAGAAAACTAATAACAGCACCCATCTCAAAGTCGATGTCAGCCTTTGAGACCCTGAGTAAGGCAGTAACGCTTTAAAATGAAAAATGGTGCCGGGCGTGGTGGCATACGCCTGTAATCCCAGCACTTGGGAGGCAGAGGCAGGCGGATTTCTGAGTTCGAGCCCAGCCTGGTCTACAGAGTGAGTTCCAGGTCAGCCAGGACTACACAGACAAACCCTGACTCGAAAAACCAAAAAGAAAAAAAAAAAAGAAAAATGGAAACAGTGGCTCTCGGGAGGCATGCTGGGAGACGTGCTGGGGAGACGTGCTTGCCACATAAACATGAAGGACCTGGGCTCGGAACCCCCCAAGCACACATAAACAGCCAGGTATGGCTGCATGCCTCTGTGATCCCAACACAGGGAGGTGTACACAGGAAGATCCTATTGCTTGCTGGCCTGAGAGTCTTGCTGAATCAGGAAATTCTGAGCTCAGTGAGAGATTCTTTCTCAGAAAATAAGATGACGAGAGACTGAGACAGACAACCAACTTCTAACTAGTCACACACACATATACATGTGACTCCACCTGCCCACACACGAACACACACACACACACACACACACACATACATACACGTGAATCCACCTACCCACACATGAACACACACACACACACACACACACGCACGCACGCACGCACGCACGCACGCACGCACGCAAGCACGCACGCACGCAAGCACGCACACGCACACACACACACACTTTTTTTTTTTTTTTTTTTTTTTTTTTTGGTTTTTCGAGACAGGGTTTCTCTGTGTAGCCCTGGCTGTCCTGGAACTCACTCTGTAGACCAGGCTGGCCTCGAACTCAGAAATCTGCCTGCCTCTGCCTCCTAAGTGCTGGGATTAAAGGCATGTGCCACCACGCCCGGCACACACACACACTTTTTTAAAAATTAAGCTAAACAGAGTGGCTCACATCTGCAAATCTCAGCATTTAGGAAGCTGAAGCAGAAGAACCACACATTTGAGGTCAGCCTGGGCTACACAGTGAGACTCTTTAAACACACGCACACTCTCTCTCTCACACACACACAGTAAAGAGACAAACAATAACAATTTTTTTTTTAAAAAAAGTATGCTTTTGGTATTGTCTTTGGGGGGGGTCCTTTTTCAAGACAGGGTTTCTCTGTGTAGCTCTGGCTGTCCTGGAGCTCACTCTGTTAGACCAGGCTGGCCTTGAACTCAGAAATCCGCCTGCCTCTGCCTCCCAAGTGTTGGGATTAAAGGCGTGCGCCACCACCCGCCCAGCAAAAGTATCTTTTTGGAAGAGCACAACTGCCTAAAACACCAAGAAAGACAGCTTGTGGTGGTTTGAATGAGAATAGTCCCATAAGCTTATATCTGCATGCTTGATCGACACTTGGTAGAACAGTTTGGGAAGGATTGGGAGGCATGGTCTTGTTGACAGAGGCGTGTCACCTCAGACCTTGAGGTTTCAAACGCTATGCTGTTTTCAGTTAGCCCTGCGGCCCCCCCCCTGCTTTATGGTTGTTTCTCAACATGCATACTTTCAGCATTGTGATAACCTGCCTGCTGCCACGCTCCCCGCCATGATTATCACGGACTCTGGGACCGTAAGCCCCAATAAACCCTTCTTTCACAGGCTACCTTGGCCATAGTGTCTCTTCATAGCATCAGAAAAAGCAAGGAAGACCCAACCCAAAGAAAGGAAGAGCAGCAGCGGCAACAAGCCCTGGAAGCAGGAAGCTCAAAGTCACAGGGATACAAAACTTCAGTCAGATGCATCTTCTAATTCCTGGAGACAGAAGACCGAGAACAAAGGACTTACCTTTGGAACAGAATCAAAACAAACCAGGCTCGAGCCTTAGTGTGTTCGGCACATTGTATTAAAGCAAATTTAAAATAAGGAGGACAAAAATAAAAATGGTCAGGCACAGAGAGCTACACTTGGCTGCTGTTCAGAAAGACCAAAGGCACAAAGAGAAGCTAGTTACTCTAAAGGAGTCAGTCCAACATCAATCAAAACCCTCACTGTGTTTTTAGTGAAATATAACATAGCTTGTGAAGTTCAGCTGTAACGGTAACCAGGAAGCAGCTGAGGGTTTTGTTTTGTTTTGTTTTTATGTATGTGAGTACATTATCTATGTCTTCAGACACACTAGAAGAGGGCATAGGACCCCATTACATGTGACTGCTGGGAACTGAACTGAGGACCTCTGGAAGAGCAGCCAGTGCTCTTAACCACTGAGCCACCTCTCCCCCCAGCCCCAGCATCTAAGTTTTTAAAAAGTAAATTAATAAAGTCTGGTGCTTAGCCTATTTAACCAAACAGATTTTAAAACACTTCGGCCTAAGTGGCTTCATTATCGAAAAGTCTTACAAAGATGAACTCTGAAAGCTTACCATTCGTCTGCCTTTGATTCGGGAACTACCTGTGGACCGGCTGCTCTGAGCCCGGCCTGCTCCATAGACCCGGGATACAAGCCAGCAAAGGTCTTGGGGAACAGGCAATTAGCAAGTCAACAGATAATGGGCAGGAGCACTCAGAGGGCGAATGCCCTGCGAAGGGCACCCAGGGCTGGCCCGAGGCCCTGCTTTGTACTTAGCCGTCAGAGCCTTCTCTGAAAAGGTAAGCTTCCGGGGCTAAGATCTGTGGATCGGAACGAGATTTCCAAAAACAATCTGAATGAATTGTGCCCCTCACCCCCCAGCTCTGCCTCCGCATGGTACCAAAAGAGAAACGTAAACACCCTCGTTTCTCAAACCCTGTGATCTACAGTGCTCTCCTGCCTGCAAGATCTGCTAGGGCAATGGTAGCACAAGGTTTGTGTGAGGAGCCAATAACTGATCTACCGGAAGGCTCACTCCACGAGATGGGACCCATACCCAGCACTGCTTGGAACCAGACTAGGACCTAGGCAAAGCCAAATAAGACTGGTCTAAAATATATATATATATATATATATATATATATATATATATATATATATACACACACACACACACACACACACACACACATATGTGTGTGTATACACATTGTTGGTATTCTGTCCAAGCTCCACCCCACAGTTACCTGGCAATAGCCAGGTATGCCCCGCCCCATATGCCTGGCCCACTATAAGAGGGGCTGCCTGCCCCTCCCCGCTCTCTTCTTCCTCTCTCTTGCTCTCCCATCTGCACTCTCACCTCTCTGCCCCTCTTGGGCTCTCTCCCCTCCCCCCTCTCTCCATGTGGTCATGGCTGGCCTCCACTCCTCTCTATTCTCTCTCTCTCTCTCTCTCTCTCTCTCTCTCTCTCTGCCTCTACTATATTGATTCTCATCCTCTTCCCTAAATAAACTATATTCTATACCATGTCGGTGTGTGCGTGGTCCTTGAAGGGGAAGGGATGCCTAGGCATGGGCCCGCTTAGGTATCCCCCTTTCCCACGTCGCTGTGCCACACTCACTAATACCCTTTCTCTCTTTTATATCGCATCACACATACATATACATATACACATACACATACGCATGTTAAATGACTCCTAATGACATTCTGCTATACTCATAGATCAGTGCCTTGCTCAGCCAACATCAGAGAAGCTTCCTCCTGCAGCAGATGGGAACAAGTACAGAGACCCACAGCCAGACATTACCCAGAGAACAAGACACCTTGAAACACTAAGCCTTAAATGGGATGTGTCTGTTAAATTCCACGCCTCAGCGCTCAGGGGAACCCTGCGGATGGACGAGGAGGCAGGAAGAATGTAAAAGCCAGAGTGAGGGAGGACGGGCAGCGAGGGAGCACGGGCCTCTAAATCGACACGAGCAAAGCCCGTGTGAACTCACCGAGACGGAAGCAGCAAGCACGGGCCTGTGTGCGGCTGCGCCGGGCCTCTGCATTCATACTGCGGCCACTGTTTAGTGTCTCACGGGATTCCCACGTTGTAACCACGTGGGTGACTCACTCTTCCGCCTTCTCCTGGCTCTCTTCCCTCTGTTGGGTTTCATGTCCAACTTCGATGTGATCGGTTTTTGTTTTACTTTTTATATTTTATTTTATTTTTTCTTTAAAAAAGAATGAATAGGGTTGGAGAGATGACTCAGTGGTTAAGAGCATGGACTGCCCTTCCAGAGGTCCTGAGTTCAATTCCCAGCAACCACATGGTGACTCACAACCATCTGTAATGGGATCCGATGCCCAATTCTGGTGTGTCTGAAGACAGCTGCAGTGTAGACACATTCATTATATAAGTAAATAAATCTTTTATTTTTTAAAGTTTTAAAAAAATGAATAAATGAATGAAAATCTAACCACTAGGGTAAAGGCTAACCACAGAACTGTCATTTATACCTGCTGAGAGCAGGAAAAGTTAGTTTCCTCCAGTGGAATGACACTGGGTGTGTCAGCCACACCATGGGGCAGTCTTGTGTTCAGGAGTAATTAACCAACTAACAATGGATTCCATAGGTGTGTTCGCGCACTTGTGTATATAAGTGTATGTGTGTGTGTGTGTGTGTGTGTGTGTGATTTTATTTGGTTACTATACATACATATATATATATGTTTTCTTTTTGGGTGTTGATGCATTTTTGCCTTCTAGCCTTTGGGGAGTTGTTCTATATTGTGTTTTTTTGAGAAAGAACTTAAAGTTAGGTGGGTACGGAGAAGGAGACTATCTGAAAGGACTTGGGAGAAAAGGAGATGATAAAAATAGATTTAAAATTGAATATGATAAAAAACAATTTAGAATTTGTTTTATATAATAAATTTTTATTTTTATTTTTTTTATTTATTTATTTTTTTTTTTTTTTTGGTTTTTTGAGACAGGGTTTCTCTGTGTAGCCCTGGCTGTCCTGGAACTCACTCTGTAGACCAGGCTGGCCTCGAACTCAGAAATCCGCCTGCCTCTGCCTCCCAAGTGCTGGGATTACAGGCGTGCGCCACCACGCCCGGCTAATAAAATATTTTTAAAAAAACCTCATAAAGACATTTACATTGTAAGTGGCAAGAAGTCCAACAACTCCCTTTAAGAAAAAGAAAACAGCCGGGCATGGTGGCACACGCCTTTAATTCCAGCACTTGGGAGGCAGAGGCAGGCGGATTTCTGAGTTTGAGGCCAGCCTGGTCTACAGAGTGAGTTCCAGGACAGCCGGAGCTACACAGAGAAACCCTGTCTCGGAAAAAAAAAAAAAAGAAAGAAAGAAAGAAAAAGAAAAGAAAAAAGAAAACAATGTCAATTGAACAAATGATACTATAGTTAACAAAAAGAAAAGTGCAACCCAGAAAACCCACCCTTTTATTGGAAAATACCTGCACAGACAATAAGGTAATACAAATTAGCCAACCCCTCCCCTCCCCAGAAGCCAAGGTCACCCTGTGTGGACCGTAGACTACGTTATCTTATTGCAGAGTTCCAGGGCAATGCCCTTTTAATAGCAGTTGGCAGACTATCTCAAGATTTTAAGTGAGCTTACCATAAGATTCAGCAAAGGAAATCGATTCTACAGAAATAGAGGCTAAGGCCACCTCTAACCAGTTTGCCAGCGTGGCAATGTTTTCCACGGTTAAGAAAACAAATGGAAAATAGACTCTCAGCGTCTCAGCTGCCGGAGCGACCGCACAAGCGTGAACAATACAGACTACTTACCGAAAAGCCTACGGGAGCTGAGCAGAGCTGGCCGGGCTGAGCCGGGAGGGGAGGGGAGGGGAGGGGAGGGGCGAGGGAGGAGGGGGTAGCGGGAGGGGGTGGGGGGGAAGGGAGGGGGCGCGGGAAGGGGGAGGGCGCGGGGGCTGAGCCAGAGACACGAGCCTCAGCACCTGCTGAGTTAGTAAGTGAAAAGAGGGTTGAGTGGTCTGGTGAAGATTGAGAATGCAGCTCTCCTCGGGTCTCTATTTGAATAAACATAGGAAAACCTGGGAAGCTGGGCAGTAAACTAACACCAGTTGCGGGAAACTGCGGAAAGGGAAAGGAGACTTCTGGCTTTTATTTTATACTTTTTTTTTTTTTGTCTTTTTAAATATGAGATCTCACTATGTAGCCCAGGCTGCTTGTAACTCAAGGGTTCTCTAGGTTCATCTCCTGAGTGTTGACTGAGATTATTTTGTTCTATATACAGCAGAGATGTATGTGTGTTTGTGTTTGTGTGTGTGTGTGTGTGTGTACTGAAGCACGGAATCTTCTATTGCCTTCACCATATTTTTTGAGGCAAGGTCTCACTGAACAGGGATCCCGCTGATTCAGACTGGCTGGCCTTGTCTCCCAGGCCTGTGAGTAGGGACACCACAGTCAGCGTTTAACCTCAGGGCTGAGGATCTGTAACGAGCCTCCCACATGATTCAGGCCTGCACAGCAAGCTCTTTGCAGATGGGGCCACCTCCATCACCCCATTTATTTTATTCTTTTTGCTAAAGAAGGAAGAAAATCTCTGAAGGCCGAGATTTGTTTGTTTGGGTTTTGTCTGTTTGTTTTTTTGGTTTTTTTTGTTGTTGTTGTTTGTTTTTCTGTGTGGCCTTGGCTGTCCTGAAACTCAGTCTCTAGACCAAGCTGGCCTCAAACTCAGAGAACCCACAGCCTCTGCCTTCCTCCCTCGAACTAGGATTAAAGGAATGAGTGGGCCACCGCCACTGCCAGGAGACTAACCAGTGTCCCATCCGGGAAGGGAACAGGTGGGACGGACTCCATCAGCACGGTGACGGATGTTTTCAGGTGCCATTAGAGTCACAACCACACCCACCCAGCCAAAATGCAATTAAACAAATATCAAATAACAGAAGTGTGTGTGATCCCATAACGGAAAAAAAACATAATTGACAGAAATACATAGCGGCTTCAGATCGTTTTGAATAAAATGTTAAAAAATAATTACCACAAGCCAGTAATAATTAGTGAGGTTTAAAAAAAAAAAAAAGAGGCCAAGAATTTGAAAGAGCTTGGGGGGAACAGATAGGGAAGGTTTAGGGAGGAAAGGGGGGGGGAATTAAAACATAATTAGCACATAAACGTCAAGGTGCTTAGTAAGAGCCGAGAGCAGGTGAACAGAAGAGCTAAACACATCATTTCATTTTGCACCCTTATTTTATTTTATTTTATTTTTGTATATAGTGCATAGTATGGATGTGAAGGTCAGAAGACAGCTTGCGGAAGGAAGTTAGTTCTCCCCTTCTACCCCATGCATGGGTCCTAGAGATCAATCGAGCTTGGGTCATCAAGCTTTTCAACCAGGGCCCTTGCCTACTGAGCTATCCTGCCAGCCAATACATCGTGCAGTAAGGGACTACTGTTTGTGCCATGGGACAGTTTTATTTTCACTGAGAACTGCGCATTTAGCTGCAGGTGAAACCACTAACAGTGAATCCAAACCACTCGGTGAACACAGCCAGCCAGAAGTTATTCTTTGTGTGGAGCAAGACTGCTTCGAGGGTCACCCCTTTTCTCCGGAGACATTGTTACACAAATGTGCATACTAATGAGACGGATGCACTCAGTTTTTTTTATATATAAAGAATTAAACCTTGACTGTTTGATATTACACAGCATTATTTTTCAGAGCTGATCAATAATGCTTTTCATTATCAATCACCAGTGCTAACAAAGTCATTTCCCGTCAATATGTACTTCAAAATAGCAGAAGTATGTTTCTAAGATTTGTTGTAAATGTTATCCTAATCCCAAGCCAAAATTCACTTAGTGATATTTTTATACAATTTTAATGAAACCCAAGCCATCAAACATCCCTGCACAACGCAACCCAAAATTATAATGCTTCCACGCCAAGGAATCATGGGATGGGAATATTAGGGGTCATTTTCTGCCACGTTTCTGTAAGAACAGAAAAGTTTGTTTGTACAGTGAAAACATCAAGGGGGAGGGGCCGGCTCAGCAGGAAAGGGATGAGCCACCCAAGTCTGAGGCCTGAGCTCTCAACCCCTGGGACCCAAGTGATAAGAGAATGACTCTCACAAGTTGTCCTCTGACATCCACACATGCACCGTGTCCTGTGCATGCAGGCAACACACCCCACACACACACACACACACACACACACACACACACACACACCACATACACCGCAAAACTAAATCTAAATTCTCTGTAAGCGAACCTGCTCCGGTCATCCCCACCCAGACCGAGGGTTGTGCATTCTTGATTAGATCTTTCAGGAGCCCATTATGATGCTAGGCCTAGGCCGTTGCCATAGCACCCAGAGGACCTAGGGCTGGGAGCACCAGGCCAGCCCGGAAGCTCACTCTGACCTCGGCTCCCACTGCACGTCCCACCTGCTGAGCCCCTGCATCTTCATCATTTAGGTACCCGGGTACCCGGGTACCCTCTGTGCCAACCTCCGCCCTTTACCTCACCCTCACTCTCAGAGAGAGTCTGGACTCAGTTTGGCGGTTCCTTCCCCAGCCCTGTCACCCAGACTTGCTCCCTTTCTTCAACCTTCCCTTTCCCGTGGTTACAGACCCCTCTCTACGATCTCACTCCCTGGCTGGCCTTTGTTCTCTCCACCAGACTGGCCTCACCCCCCCCACCTCCTCAACCCCTCCCCCGACCGACCCACTCCCATCCCCCCTTAACCCTCTCTTGCTTTCTTTCCACCAGTTGAGCCGAGCCAGCTATATCTAGAGATCACATTATGGAGCCTGGAAAAGAAAAGGAGTCAGAGGCCCCTGGCGAGGAGAATCCAAGACGCAGCACTAAGGCTTCCATTACAAATAGACAGCCGAAAATGAAAAGAAGGAAGAAAGATTTGGAGGAGCTCAAGAAGGAAGTGGTTATGGTGAGGATGCCCAGAGCAAACTGCCCTTGAAACACCCCTTCAGCCTTCTGCCTGATGTGTGTGTTCCACATCCTACCTGGAGAACCAACCCAAGCACACTGCCGGGACTATTCCCTCCAGCCCCCTCCTTCCTCCCAGCGGCACATAACCCGAGGTCACTGTCTCACCTTGATGACGCTTCTATTCCCTCAGGATGATCACAAGCTAACGTTGGACGAGCTGAGCGCCAAGTACTCCGTGGACTTGACCAAGGTAAGAACGACTTGAGGCAGAGGTCCTCGGTGACTTGAAGCCACCAGGGCAGTGCAGACGCTGCAAGTGACCCCCACTCCCGACTCCAAATGCCACTTAGTACCTCTTACCCTCAGCCTCACAAAGCCCCACACAAGTCTACCTTGGAAAAATGGCCACAGTAACTGCCCAAGAAAGTTGTGATAGTGTGGATGGTTGGGAAGGTGCCTGTTGTTTTGCTCTCTAGAGCTGTTAATACTCTTAGGATTTACCAAGGACCCCAAGGAGCTTTTGCTTAGCTATATATAAAAAAAAAATTACATTCTTGGTATTTGCCATAGTAAAATTTAAACTGGCAAGTTTTCAAAGTACTTCTTAGTTCATTTATAATAGAGTAGTTGCTGGGAGTGCGCCTCAGTGGTAGAGATCTTCAGCCTGAGTTTGAGCCCCAGAGTCATGAAAGAAAGAAGAGAAGGAAAAATGGTTTATTATAAACTAACAGCAATAAGTTTTTTTAAACCAATTAACTATACTTTTCCAAAAAATTAGTGCCAACTTACAGTTTACAAATCTCTTTTAATACCTAACGTTCTTTCTTTTATATGTTCGTTTTCTCGAGACAAGGCCTTACTACGTAGCTCTGATTAGCCTGGAACCCAGGACTATGTAGACCGGGTTGGCCTTGAACTCATAGAAATCCACCTGCCTCTGCTGGGATTAAAGGTGTATGACACTATGCCCAGCATTGAATGCCGAGCTTTCTAATCAAAAAAAAAAAAAAAAATCTGAACTCTCATACCTTTTGGTATTAAATCTATTGGGATATATCATGATGCCTTTGGACAACTTGAAGAGTTACCTTTCTATTAGTGTGACAAAATACCAGAATCTGTGGTGTTTGAATGAGAAGGGTCCCCATAGATTTATGTTTGGATACTTTGCCCCCAGTTGGTGGAACTTTTTGGGAAGAATTAGGGGGCGTGGCCTTGTTGGAGGAGGCATGCTACCTGGGCTCTAAAGTTTTAAAAGTCCAGCTATCCCAGTAAGCCCTCTCTTTCTCTGCCTTGTGCATGCTCTCGGCCACAGCCTGCCTGCCGCCATCCTCCCTGTCAGGATGGTCATGGCTCTAACCTTCTGCGACTGTGAGCCCCAGTAAACTCTTTGTTGTGTAGGTGGCCTTGGCAATGGTGTCTCTTCACAGCAATAGGAAAAAAAGTAACTTAAGACAGAGACAAACAGTGCAAAGCAGGAAAGAGAGATTCTGACTCGGAGCTTTGAGGGTTCAGGTCATGGTCTCTCAGCTCCACTGCTCACGCTTCATCTGTGGGGAGGAAGGAGGCCGCATGATGGAACAAAGCTGCTTACTTCCTGGCCAGTAAGAAGATGGGGGGGGAGAATCCCAACATACCTTTCAAGGATACCTCCCAGTAGTCTATTTCCTCCCCTGAGCTGTCCCCTGACCACACCCTCACAACACCGTCATCAGCTGGGAATCAGGTAATTTGGGGAATATCTAAGAGTCAAACCATAACATTTACCATACGTAATTTTTTTTGAGACAGGGCCTTACTATGTAGATCAGGCTGTCCTGGAACTTGGCGACCAATCATCCACCCTCAAGGATGAGTAAAGAAGACAATGATTTAGAATTGTTATTAAGAGCTTTAAACTCTTGAGAAAATATTGAAGGTCCCTTGGGTCTTTTTGAAGACAGGCTAAAGGAATGGCTGATAGGCTTTGGTAGATTCTACTATCACATAACATTAAGGAAAAATCGCAGAAGTGCGTGCATAGGGCTAGAATAAAATCTGTACATTGGTGTCTTTAGTTTGATTTTCCCTAATTTCCAATTTGGAAAGCCAAAGTGTGAACACCAAGGTGTTTCCAGCATCCTGGCTCGTAGCCCCAGGTAGCCTAGTATACTATAATCATCTCTATGTATTTGTTTCCCAATTTGAGCTCCCTAAGAATAAGGAACATTCTTTTTTTTTTTTTTTTTTTTTTTTTTGGTTTTTCGAGACAGGGTTTCTCTGTGTAGCTCTGGCTGTCCTGGAACTCACTCTGTAGACCAGGCTGGCCTCGAACTCAGAAATCCACCTGCCTCTGCCTCCCAAGTGCTGGGATTAAAGACGTGCGCCACCACCGCCCGGCTAGGAACATTCTTGAATTTCATTTATTCAATTGATTGTGAACACCTAAGCTTATGTGTGGAGGTGTGATTGTGCCACAGAATTGCACCTGGAGGTCAGAGGGCAACTTGTGGAATTCAGTTCTCTCTGCCATGTGAGTCCAAGAATTAGACTTAGGTTGCCACACCCTGCAACCACCCTTCCCAACACGCCATCTCAGAGTCTCTTCGGATGGAGACCATTCCTATTAATGATCTTCTCAGCTCCCATCACATGACTGAGCCCCAAGATGAAATAGTCAAGTTCAAAAAGTTTGTAAACCAATCCATACATGAAAGAGCAAACAAAAAAGCTCTATATAAGTAAGCATGCTACATGAAACCCCATCTATAATATAAATTCTAAGATCCTGCCTTAACGGAAGGAATCTTCGGAAGCTTGTTCCAAGGCTGCTTTGGGAAGACCCATCCTAAGGCTGTAACCAAGAGGTTCTCTTGCTGTAACTGGTTCTTTTTCATAGCTTCCTCTCCATCTTTTCTTCTCCACACAGGGTCTTAGCGTTACAGAGGCTCAGGAAATTCTGTTGCATAATGGACCGAACACACTAACCCCTCCTCCAACCACTCCAGAGTGGGTCAAATTCTGTAAGCAACTGTTTGGCGGCTTCTCCCTCCTGCTGTGGACGGGTGCTGTTCTCTGCTTCCTGGCCTATGGCATACACGTAAATTACTACAAAGAAAACGCCAACAAAGATAATGTAAGCTTACTTCCTCCCCCGAAACTCCAAAATTCCTCTGACCCAAATTCCTAATAGTTCAGAAGTTCCTGGGGAAGCTCTTGGTCCATCTTGGTCTCATGCAAACTCTCTCTAGAAAGCTTCCAGTTCAGCTCCCTAAGAGGAGTTATTCTACCAGTCTACTAGATAAGTGGCCATCACAGTGTTTTGCAGTCCCCCCCCATTTTGAAAGATTTATTTATTTATTCATTTATTTATTTATTCATTTATTTATTTAATGTATATAAGTACACTGTAGCTCATCTTCAGACTGTAACTGTCTTCAGACACACCAGAAGAGGGCATCAGATCCCAGTATAGATGGTTATGATCCAACACATGGTGGCTGGGAATTGAACTCAGGACCTCTAGAAGAGCAATCAGTGGTTCTTAACCACTGAACCATCTCTCCACTTGCAGTCTCCCCCTTTCTCACCCAGAATGCCAACCTCTTCATCTCTTGTGTTCCCTGGCTCATTGTCCACCTCCTCCTGCCTACAGCGGGAGAGGAAGATTCGCATTCTTTGGGAGCTTTTTGACCTCTCAACACAATAGCCAAGTGTGCCAACACTTCCCAGATCCCCCGCGGCCCTCAGTCCAATGGCTTCCTCAGCCAGAGGAAGTTCTTCCCTTGGCACCTATCTGAGGATGCGGAGGGAGGAAAGGATGTACTAATGATTCTTTCTTTCTCATCATCAGCTGTACCTGGGTATTGTACTATCTGCCGTGGTCCTCATTACTGGCTGCTTCTCATATTACCAGGAGGCCAAGAGCTCCAAGATCATGGAGTCTTTTAAGAACATGGTGCCTCAGGTAGGTGGGACTTGTGTAGGAAGAGCTAGTAAGAGGAAGTGCAGATTGGTTGTAACCAGATCTATAATCGCTTGGTCTCCTGGAGACTGTCACACACAGTCGGTGCCCTGAAGGGTGCTGGGGATGAGGGAGCCTGGAGATTACCAGGAGAAATGTAAATAAAGCTTTGATGATAATAGCCACAAATTGTCTAGTCTGAAAGTGACAATAAAATGAAGAATGACGCTCCAAAACTTAAGTAAGAACATCTACTGAAAACGAAGTCCCTGGGGAGGCTGACATTGAAGTCAATAAATCTGTGGAAATGTTCCAGTCTTTAAAAAGCTAAAAAGATGTGGCGATATGAATATTCTGGTAAAGATATAAGTCCTGGGCCTGATGCTATGTTGGGAGATGATGCCTTAAAGAGAGATTTTGGGTCAAGTGCCAAAAGCCGAAGCGTACACAGTAAATGTAAATATTGCGTCAAAATCAAACTGCTTGAAACCAGTCACTGTGTCCTCATAGAAAAGAATAATCTGGGGACCAAGAGATGGGTCCGCACTTAACAGCACTTGAGGTTGCTGGGCGGTGGTGGCTCACGCCTCTACTCCCAGCACTTGGGAGGCAGAAGCAGGCGGATTTCTGAGTTCGAGGCCAGCCTGGTCTACAGAGTGAGTTCCAGGACAGCCAAGGCTACACAGAGAAACCCTGTCTCGAAAAAACAAAAATCAAAAACAAAACAAAACAAAACAAAAAAACAGCACTTGAGGCTTATGTTGGCTAATTTTATGTCAAACCAACACACGCTAGCGTCACTTGGGAAGAATGGGGTTCAGTTGAAAAAAATGTCCCCACCAGATTGGCATGTGGGCAAGCCTGTGGTACATTTCCTTGATTGCTGATAGACGTGTGAGGCTCCAGACAACTGTGGACAGTGCCACGCCCCAGCTGGTTAGTCCCGGGTGCTCTAAGAAAGCGTCTGAGCAAGCCCATGGGAGAGCAAACCTGGAGCAGCACGCCTCCGTGGCCTTTTCGTTAGCTCCTCCCTCCAGCTTCCTGCCTGGAGCTCCTGAGTTCCTGGGATAACGGGCTGTGATGTGGAATGTTTAAATGAGATGAATCCTTTCCTCCCAAAGTCGAGTTTGATCGTGGTGTTTACCCAAGCTATAGAAACCCTAAGAATCTGTTCTTGCAGAGGACCTGGGTTCCGTTCTCACACACTAATGGTGGCTTACAACCACCTGAAACTCCAGTTTCAAAGGATTCTCACCTTCTCTTTTGGCCTCACAGGCACCAGACATGAATATGGTGCATATCTATATATGTATATGTATATATATGTATGTATATATATACATATATATATGTACACACATATATACCTGTACACACACATATATGTATATACATGCATATATATTCAAGTATAGATATGTATGTCTATACATAAAATAAATCTTTTTAAGAGGATGAAGATTACGTAATTCTTTGAAAATGCACGCAGAAGTGTTTGGGATAAATTATTGCGGTGCACATAACTTAGAGACTGGAAAGGATGAAGCAATTGAGGTAGAAAGCTAGTGAAAGTTTGACAGGTGTGCTTGCCACTATTATTACTGAAACTTTCCTGAAATTTACATTTTATTTTCAAACTGAATGTTTTTAAAGGTAACTGGAAATAGTATGACAGCAGATTGGGGGTTCCTAAATACAGGCCTAGAAGCTTTAAAAAAAAAAAAAAAAGTCTTGCCGGGCGGTGGTGGCGCACGCCTTTAATCCCAGCACTTGGGAGGCAGAGGCAGGCGGATTTCTGAGTTCGAGGCCAGCCTGGTCTACAGAGTGAGATCCAGGACAGCCAGGGCTATACAGAGAAACCCTGTCTCAAAGAAAAAAAAAATCCATTAAAAATAAGTCTCCCAAATCATGCAATGATATTATCATGTTCTACCCTTGTAGCCTAGGATTTTCTTCTCCCTTTGATGTCAACATATTTTGTTTTGTTTTTTGTTTTGTTTGTTTTTTCCGAGACAGGGTTTCTCTGTGTAGTTCAGGCTGTCCTGGAACTCACTTTGTAGACCAGGCTGGCCTCAAACTCAGAAATCCACCTGCCTCTGCCTCCCAAGTGCTGGGATTAAAGGCATGCGCCACCACCGCCCAGCTGGATGTCAACATATTTTAAACCTTTCTTTGAGTAAGAGTTTGGACTAGGATTTTGGAGTTTGTCAGGTGACACTGACTGCCTAATACCACCAAACCTAAGACCACCCAAACATGGCTTTTGTCACAGTTCTGTGTCTGTGCCGCTGCTCTGGTCTAAGCTGGCTTCAGCTTGCTCTAGGGAAGAATATAAGATAACCTTATTTACTCATTGGCTGAGAGGATTGGGGTGCTCTGGACTCTTGCTTGTTCATGGGAGCAGAGGGGTTCCTAGGTACAGCAGGGCAAACCTTAACATGAAAAAATTTTTCTTTTACTAATTTATTTATTTACTTTACATCCAGATCCAAAGTTTCCCATCCCTCCTCTCCTTCTGGTCCTTTCCCCCTTCCCTCCCTCATCATCCATTCCTCCTCCCTTTCTCTTCAGAAAAGGGGAGGCCTCCTTGGGTATCAAACAGCCTTGGCACATCAAGTTACAGTAAGACTAGGTGCATCTTCTCCAGTAGAGGTTTGATGAGGCAGCCACTTAAGGGAAAGGGTCCCAAAGGCAGGCAACAGAGTCCGAGACAGCCCCTGCCCCCACTGTTAGTCCCACAGGAAAACCACAACTATAACATATGTGTGGAAGACCTAGGTCAGACCCCGCAGGCTTCCTGGTTGTCAGGTCTGGCTCCTACCAGCCCAGGCTAGTTGATTCTGTGGGTTTTCTGGTGCTGTCCTTGACCTCTCTGGCTCCCACAATCCTTCCTCCCCGTCTTCATGGGGATTCTCCAAGCTCCACCTAATGTTTGGCTGTGGGTCTCTACATCTGTTCATGAAATAACTTTTAAGCCTTTATTCTTACCACATTTCTGGGCCAAAGATAAAAAAATAGGTCACATGGTCAGTTCTACATTTAGGGACAAAGAGATAGATCCCCCCCCACCTCTGGATGAAAAGGCCATCAAAGTCACATTGCAAAGGTTCCACAGCCAGCAAGAGTAGAGCTAACACAGAAGGCTGGAGACGGGTGTGGGGAGGGCTGGAGCAGGACAGGAAGCGCATAGAGGCCGAGTAACAGCCCTACACTCCCTTCCTACAGCAAGCTCTGGTCATTCGCGATGGAGAGAAAATGCAGATCAATGTACGAGATGTGGTTTTGGGAGACCTAGTAGAAGTGAAGGGTGGAGACCAAATCCCGGCTGACATCAGGGTTATCTCTGCCCAAGGATGTAAGGTGAGGAGATGGCGGAAACTCCAGGAGGGAGCCTGCAGCAACGCGCACGGCTCTAAGGCGGGGTGAAGACCTGCGCTTAGTCTTAATCCGATCTCCTTATTCAGAACCTTGAGGCAGTGAGGAGGGTGGTTTGGGGGAAAGAAGATGAGGTGCGGGGAGGACAGACAAGGTGGCGCTGTCTTCATACATGAATCCGTCCTTTGTCCTCTGACTGCCTGTTAAGCTGTCTTTCCCATGTCAGGTAGACAATTCCTCCTTGACGGGGGAGTCAGAACCCCAGTCTCGCTGCCCTGAATGCACCCACGAGAACCCTCTGGAGACACGGAATATCATCTTCTTCTCCACCAACTGTGTAGAAGGTGAGTATTGTATCCTATGCAGCCCAGACTCAAAAAGAGAGGTGGAGACTCATGGCTTTAAAAAAAAAAAAAAAAAACTTGTGTTTTCTAAAGGTTTTGGAGTCAGAAGACAGTACCCAGGGTGGCTTTTCCATCACTTAGGTGCCTAATGACCTCTGGGGGGGGGGGGGGAGTCAAAGCCATCATGTCCAAATACTGTTAATACAAAAACTGCTGCCCATTTATTGCTTATGGACTAAATGACATAAAAAAAAATGCTTAGATCAAGGTCTATTATTACACCGCAAGCATCCTGTAGTTGTTGACAATGGTTTGAAATGGTGACGAAACTGGTTTATGTGTTGGAAACGGCACAGAATGGAGGAACGTTATCCATCCCTGCCAGGTCACTCTCCTCACTTATTTTACCTTCCAGAGGACGATGCCAACACCCGCAAGCTTGGATTATCAGAGGTGTCCCTCAAAGTGCCACTCAAACACTGGCTTTGTCCCTAGAGTGAAAGGAAGACACTCCTGAGTGTCTTTCCGTCCCTCTCGCCTTTGCCCTTTGCCCTTAAGGAAACCCAAACATTACTTACAAATCATTATTAATGCTTAAAATTAAATGCCTTATTGTCTAAAGAGAGGTGCTTTCTGCCGAATATATAAATGCATATAATCGTAGTATCAAGCACTACAAACATTTTTTTTCTGACTCTCACAATGTCATACACAAAACTATAAAGTCCACAGAAGTTACATGCTCACCACAGTTTAGAGTATGACCCAACAGAGACGAGGAAGATCAGAGATTCTAATAAAAGTCTGTCTCCAAAGCCCATGTGCTCACCTCCGCTTCCCACACTATTCTAGGTGGACCTCTCCTCATTAAGTCACTTCCCTGGAAAATGGCTTAATGTCAACCATGTTCAATATACATTCAAGAAGAACCCAACTAGGAAGAAATGATATCATTTGATTGGTGCTGCTGACAAGCAGGTTAGGCGAGAGTTGGTGTAGGCACTAGAGCTGAGAAACAAAGGTCTATCTGGTAGAAAAGAGATTTAACAGGAGACAAACAAAATTCAAATGTAGCCAAGAAGGTAGAACTAGCTAAATTAGAATAAGGAAGTTTGTTTTGTTTGTTGAAACACATCAAGTCTCGCTATGTAGCTCTGGCTGTCTTGGAACTTGCTGTGTAGACCAGGCTGGCCTTGAACTCATAGAGATCCTCACCCACCGGCTCCTGAGTGCCGAAGTTAAAGAAGTGTTCTGCCAAGCCCACCAAGCTAAGTCTTGTATAAGCTGCTGAGCATTTGCCTTAGACCAGTTTCCCTTCAACCTTCACCCTAGACCAATTTACAAATTAGTAACTTAAATACAACTTTAGCCTTGCCACCCCCCCCCAAGCTGTCATTGCTGTGTCCTTGACAGGCAATGGCACAAACCCCTCTGTGTTCCCATGCTTCTAGGGAGCCTGATCTCTCTGATGATACGACATGCGAGGTGTATGAGGGAACGGTCTGTCCTAAGATACAGGATATTTGCCCTTATCAGTTTTCTTCCGGTTTGACGCCAGCCTCCTCCAAATCGAGACACGAAGGGAGAATTCATTAAATTTAATCTTTTCTAGCTAGATATTTGCAGGGAATAGATTTAAATAACACCATCGCTATCTCCTCGGCTCTGTGTTCCTTGACTGTTGCCAGAGGCAATTTTAGAACTGGAGACCACCAACTACTCTGAGCCCCTGTGTTTGTGGGGTCTGCTCCTGCCGAGTCAAGTGTATAATTTTTTATTTTATTTTTATTTAATTAAACTTATTTATCTATCTATCTATTTATCTATCTATCTATCTATTTATTTATTTATTTATTTTTGGCTTTTTGAATTTTTTTTTTTCGAGACAGGGTTTCTCTGTATAGCCCTGGCTGTCCTGGAACTCACTCTGTAGACCAGGCTGGCCTCGAACTTAGAAATCCTCCTGCCTCTGCCTCCCAGAGTGCTGGGATTACAGGTGTGCACCACCACTGCCCGGCTCACGTGTATAATTGTATACTGGCCCTTTCGATAATCTTTTATTCACCCGAATGCCAGAATAAGGTTGAGCGTCTACCATACATCCAACCTTGTTCTAGATAGATGATCTAGATTTTTGTAGATATTTGACTTCACAGCTTTGTGGGTTCTTTGTTCTCTTCCTCCCCCTCCTCCTCCTCCTCCTCCTCCTCCTCCTCCTCCTCCTACTTTTCCTCTTCCTCCTCTTCCTTGTCCTCCTCCTCCTCTTCCTTCTTCTCTTCCTCCTCCTACTTCTCCTACTACCACTTCTTCTCTTCTCCTCCTCCTCCTCCTCCTCCTCCTCCTCCTCCTCCTCCTCCTCCTCAGCCTCACAAATACTGGATTTCTGGGTGTACCTGCCAGCATCTGCACTGTGCTTCATCCCACATTAAACACGAGGAAGCCATGGTCTCAGGAAGCATGCTACTTTGACTCAGGGAAAAGAACTGCTTGTTTAAAACGCTGATGGTTCGGCCCAGTGCCCTTCCGCTTCTGAAGTAAAACTCCTTCCCGTGGGTTTCTTTCCCGGGTAATCCTCTGACTTGGATGGTAGGAACGGCAGGCAGGCAGTGGGGGAAAGCAGAAAGGGTGATTTTAAACAATCTTGTTTCAAAGTTGTGGGTGAGTGTCCTGCACCCACGCGCGGGTAAAGTCAACCACCACGGTGTCCTTCTCCGTAGGAAGCAGAGCTGGTGGAGGGACGGGCCCTGGAAAAGCACAGGGCACAGGTGTTATGGCTTGTGCTACCCAGCGGAGCTCAGACTAGCT
Source organism: Apodemus agrarius (assembly GCA_964023405.1). Taxonomy (NCBI): domain Eukaryota; kingdom Metazoa; phylum Chordata; class Mammalia; order Rodentia; family Muridae; genus Apodemus; species Apodemus agrarius. The sequence goes on from OZ030017.1 coordinate 22,515,468, forward strand.
CTAGTCAGAAAAGCCGGGAGGGGCTCCTCACGCAGAGTTTCTCAGCTACTGACCCTGGGGACTGGAGAGGTCTTTGCCCTGAGCGAAGAGATGCGCTCAGAGAAGGCTGCTTAGCAGCCCATGGCTGGCACCCTGGCTTTTCCTGTCTGCGCAGAACCCCGTGTCATACTGGAGGGATTCCCCATCAGTTTCCCATAACTCAGTCAAATTTTGACACTAACTCAAAATAGCATCAGACGAGGGCTCAATCCCATGAGAGTCTTCCTTCTTCCGTCTCTAGTCCAAGCAATAGGCTGTCATCCGTGCTTCTGACAGGGCGGCTGTGAACTGGGATTCCCATGACTTTTTCCCCAAGGCTTGCGGAAGTCAGGGAAGCACGTGGCCTACATTTTGCACGCATTACAGATGATGGGAGACATGCACGGGGCGTGGGATGTGGGCGGGGACATGGGGTTGCTGTATCTTGAGTATGCTATCCTCCAGACATCTCCATGTGTTTGCCGGCCTGGAAGCTCTCCAAACACAGTTGTCTTGGCTTTTTAATGGGTGTTTTATTACATAGACATGACTGATTATATCATTTGCCGTTGGTAATCAACTCAACCTTCAGCTTCTCTCCCCATCCTGGATGTTGGGTTGTAGACCTGGAAGCCCAGCCTGTAATCACATGACTGGTTCCCCTGGCAACCTCCCCATCCCGTGACTCCCCAAGAGCCCACCAAGGGTTGCTTCGCTAAATCAAAAGGTTTCTCTCACTACCTAGGGATTCTACGGAATTTGGAAGCTCTCTGTCCCATATTCCTATCACACCAGAGATAAAGTGTCAGGAACAAACCACAACAAAAGACTCTCCTAGCAATGCAACCAAAAGATTTTAGAAGTTCTATTGTCAGTCACTGGGGTGGCAGACGCCAGCCCGGGCATTTCTTACTCCACCACAGTATGGAGTCGTAGCTTCTTCCTTCATTCACAGGAACAGCTCGGGGTATCGTGATTGCTACAGGAGACTACACGGTAATGGGCCGGATTGCGTCCCTGACATCAGGCCTGCAAATGGGCAAGACTCCTATTGCCACGGAGATCGAACACTTCATCCATTTGATCACAGCAGTCGCCATCTTCCTGGGCATCACGTTTTTTCTGCTCTCCCTCATCTTGGGCTACACCTGGCTGGATGCTGTCATTTTCCTTATTGGCATCATTGTGGCCAATGTGCCGGAAGGGCTGCTGGCCACTGTCACTGTGAGTAAACAAGGTTAGGGAAGGGTGACCTCTGGGCGGACAAGTGACCCCGGGGAAAGGAAGGTCCCTACGGCCACTTTTGTTAATGAACATCTGAAGTGAGGAGGTGTCCCCGAGGCATATGTAGGCATCAGAAGCAATTGCGTTCCCATGAGCACCAACCACACTGCCTCCCTCTCCCCGTGCCTCTGTGACTACTCTTTGCCCTCAGTGAAAGAGGAAGCAAGAGGCAACAGAGCAAAGGAACGTGCTCTGGGCCCGGGTGCATTGGCTGCTAAACTCGGCCAGATCGCTTAAGATCTTCAGGCCTGGTGCATTTGTTAGTTTCTAGAGAAAAGATTAATTTTAGGATTGCGGATACTATTAGAAAGGACTTCAAGACTATTTAAAATCGACCTCTGAGCCAACCCTGAATGTCCTCTATAAAAATCCACGGAAGATAATTGTGGTTTGTTTCTGAGGACGTCAGACGCAGCGCCTCTGTCTTGGCCTGTTTGCTCCTAGCTCACTTAGTTAAACTGAGCAGAAGTCTGATTCCCTGCTTCATCCTGGTTTTCCCAACCAAAATAAGTTGGTTCTTTGCCTCCTAATGGTCTAAGCCCTCTCCCATCTTATGGCAACCACACATCTTCTCAGATTCTCCAAGTAAGCCCTTTTCCCTTAACCATTCTTCCTGTGGCACGGTCTCGGCTCTCTTACTAAGAACTTGTTTGGGTCTGTTCTACTTTTTCGACAGTCTGCGTAAAATAGAAATAAGGATAGCATTTAGGGTATGTTAGGACTAGTTTTTTGTTTTTTGTTTTTTGTTTTTTGTTTTCCGTTTTTTTTTTTTTTTTTTTTTTTTTTTTTTTTTTTTTGGCCTTTCCAGGCAGGGTTTCTCTGTGTGGTCCTGGCTGTCCTGGAACTCACTCTGTAGACCAGGCTGGCCTCGAACTCAGAAATCCGCCTGCCTCTGCCTCCCAAGTGCTGGGATTACAGGCATGTGCCACCACGCCCGGCTAGGACTAGTTTTAAAATGCTAGGAACTAGTGATATAGTGTAAATAAATTGTAATTCCATAATTGGAATTCTATACTTAATGTATCCATAGCACAATAGTTTGTTCATTTTTTTGTTTTTTGGTTTTTTTCGAGTAGTTTGTTAATTTTTAAAAACAACTTTACCTTCCATTTATGATTTTTAAAACTGTTCTGGTTTTGATGATCTCCTAAGGGCTTTTCTACTGTGACATCCTTTCCGTTATCATTCCGTCCTGTCCAAACTTTCCTGAAACTATTGGCAAGATACTCCTGTCCATACATAGCACTGCATACCATAGTAAAACATGACCCCTTGAAGAGAGTGAATCTGAAAGACAGGAAGTGGTCTGGGATAGAAAAGAGGAAGATCTAAACGTGTCCAGGGGAAGGAGCCTGTGTTCTGTGACAGACACGGGAAGAAGGCACACCCTGAAAATTCTTGCCATAAATCATTCCCTCATTCTTTACACAGATCACTGGTGGGATTCTAAAGACCAGGTTAGGACAAAAGGGAAGTAAAAATAATCAAATTTCCAAGGCCTCCCCCTCAATCCCGTCTTTCTTCTTTCGGTGGCCTTAGGTGTGTCTGACGCTGACCGCCAAGCGCATGGCTCGCAAGAACTGCCTGGTGAAGAACCTGGAGGCCGTGGAGACGCTGGGCTCCACATCCACCATCTGCTCGGACAAGACGGGCACCCTCACCCAGAACCGCATGACGGTGGCTCATCTGTGGTTTGATAAGACTGTGTATGAGGCGGACACAAGCGAGGATCACACCACGGGTAACTAGTGGCCCTGGTAACGAGGAGCAGAAGGACTCGGGGTGGGAGGGTTAGGAGAAGGATGACGTCAGACAGACAGGAGAGAGCCGGAGCGTGGGAGGGCGGAGAGGGTCCTACGAAATATCACATAGCGGCACACGCCTAGTCTTGGAAAACCAAAAAGAAGAAAGAAAGAAAGAGAACAGAAGAGATGCCATCCCTGTGCAGGGTTAAGGTGCAAAAGAGAAAACGAATAACCCCTGCTTCGATTGTTTGACCTTGGATTCTTTATGTAGCTGAGAATGATCTTGACCCTTCCAGTCCCCTGGCTGACCTCCCTCTCAAAGTCTCTAATCCCTTGTTTTAAACTCTATGTGTTTATAGCTCTCCCTCTTCTTCTTCCCTAGGGAAAACATTTCCCAAGTCCTCGGACACCTGGTTTTACCTGGCTCGAATTGCTGGCCTCTGTAACCGAGCCGACTTTAAGCCTCATCAGGAATCTCTTCCTGTAGCTAAGGTAGCAAGTGGAAGTGGGAGGAGGGTGCCTGGGTGACTAGTATCACCTGCCTCCTTCCAGAAAAGTCTGCTTCTCAGTGATTTTCCTTTCCTTCCTTCCTTCCTTCCTTCCTTCCTTCCTTCCTTCCTTCCTTTCTTCCTTCCTTCCTTCCTATCTTTTTTCTCTTTCTTTCTTTCTTTCTTTCTTTCTTTCTTTCTTTCTTTTGTTGTTGTTGTTGTTTTGCTTTGTTTTTTGTTTTTGTTTTTTTCAAGACAGGGTTTCTCTGTGTAGCTCTGTCTGTCCTGGAACTCACTCTGTAGACCAGGCTGGCCTTGAACTCAGAAATCCGCCTGCCTCTGCCTCCCAAGTGCTGGGATTAAAGGTGTGCACCTCCACCGCCAGGTTTCTCAGTGGTTTTCTACACACACCCTTCCCTCCCTGTTCTGCCTCTCTCCTTGAGAGGCCGCAGGTAAATCCGGTGCCCAGATGGTATACCCGGGGACTCACTGTCCAACCCCTTCCTTGCAGCGGGCAACAACGGGGGATGCTTCTGAATCAGCGCTCCTCAAATTCATTGAGCAGTCCTACAGCCCCGTGCGTGAAATGAGACAGAAAAACCCCAAGGTGGCAGAGATCCCCTTTAATTCTACCAACAAGTACCAGGTACAGAACTCACAAAGGTGAAGTTGGGAAGAGAACGGTGCGGGTCATGGACTCGCCAGTGGGGGGCGCTGTGCCTTTGCCTCCAGCTGTACTTTGGAGCAGAGCCAGCATCCCAGTTAGGAGGGAGGCTCCGCCACAAGGAAAGGGACAAACGCTAAGGAGAGAGAAGTAGGTGATAAAGGGAGAGAGAGGGTCCAAGCAGAATGCTTGTCTATGTTGAAAAGAGCATGTCATAAACCGCTGGGAAGGGAGTCGCACACAGCTATTAGTCTAAACCTATGTCTGCTATGAAATTCTCCACTGTAGACACTAGGCTGTGTCTGCAAGGCACGTCACCATCAATTACCCCCTTTCCCTCCATGAAGTCCCATCATGAGACAGGGGTGGACAGCACATGTGTCGTGTTTTTCTCTTTTTGTTTGTCGTTGTTGTTTGCTTTGTTGTTGTTGTTGTTGTTGTTGTTGTTTTTGTTGTTTTGAGACAGGTTTTCTCTGTCCTGGAACTCATGTCCAGGCTTATATTTTTCATTTTCAAAAAGCATTGTTTCATTATCCAGGGAGGAGCAGGTAGGAGAGGGAGAGGGTGAGTGATGTCAGGGATACAATGAAATCCAGAGAAGCTACGTATGGTGGGACCTATAACCTCAGCCTAGAACCTCACCAGCTGGGAGATGGCTGAGGCAGGAGGATTACTCTAAATTTCAGGTAGATTTGACCTATAGTATTTGAGACCCTGTCCTAAAAGGGAGAGAGGAGGAAGAGAAGAATGAAGAGAAGGTCGAGAAAGAAGAGGAAGAAGAGGAAGGAAGAGGAAGAGGAGGAAGAGGAGGAGGAAGGAAGAGAAGGAGGAGGATGAGAAGGAAGGAAAAGGAGGAGGAAGAAGAGGAGGAGGAAGGAGAGAAGGAGGAGGAAGAGGAGGAGGAGGAGGAGGAGAAGGAGAAGAAGGAGGAGGAGGAGGAGGAGGAGGAGGAGGAGGAGGAGGAGGAGGAAGAAGAAGAAGAAGAAGAAGAAGAAGAAGAAGAAGAAGAAGAAGAAGAAGAAGAAGAAAAGTAGCATAGTCGTGAGGGAGGGGGAGAGGGGATGAGAAGCCTTCAAAGAGGATTTCAGTAGAAAGTAGAGCACAGAGGAGCTCTTGCTGGGGCTGGAGGCCGACCAGGCCAGTCTGCGCAGGCAATGGCTCCTCCAGGTGCTTGTACTTCCATGAAGACCGGACATTTGACGTGTGAAACAGGGTTCCAAAATAAAACTCCTAAGTCAGTGCTGCCGTCCTGTCTTCAGGCATAAACAAGAGAACAGTCTATATGGGTTTTTAAAACCCAGTTACTTGTACTTTGGGATGGAACACTAAGCGATAAGTAGACCCACACTTCCGTCTAAACTTGCCTTAGTTGCTGTGATAAAACAGAGCTCCCAGATCTGCAAATAGGCTGCAAACTTTATTCCTACTTTTTTTTCCTGACACTTGGTGGCCTCACTAACCAGACAGGAATTTTGTGGCTTGGCAGAGTGTGAGTAAGGCCTTTGGATGAATTAGGCACCTCTCCCTCCGTGTGGTTAAAAATAAAAGCCAACCGTATTCATGACATTGTTGGAATGTCTAACAAGTAATCATGGTCCCCCCAAATCACCATATGAGTGCTTCTGAGCTACTGAATACCATTCAAGTGGCAGAACTGGTCTCTGTGGTACGCGGTGTGTGACAAGCCAGCCCCAGTGGACTCAGCTGCAGCAGGCGATAGCTCTGACAGGCTTTGAGTGAACTCCTATAATTAGCTTGCTCCAGTCTTTGAAAGGAATGTGTCTGTCTTAGCCTGTCTCTTACCATCTCTGAAATAGATTGCAGTCTGAGCATTTCTGATTTCTCTCCATCTTCTTTATATCTTCTTTGTACAATTTTTTTTTGCAGGGGGCTTGGGGGTACAGGGTCTCACTGTGTAGCCCTGTATGTCCTGGAACTCACTCTGTAGACCAGGCTAGCCTCAAATTTAGAGACTACCTGCCTTTGCTTCCTGAGTGTTGGGATTAAAGGTATGCACCACTACCACCCTGTTCTTTATGTAATCTTAACAACGACAACGGCAACATTTTTTGGCCGGGTATGGTGGCATATGCCTTTAATCCCAATACTCAGGAGGCAGAGCCCTGAGGTCCTCTAAGTTTGAGGCCAGCCTGGTCTACAGAATAAATTCCAGGCCAGCCAGGGCTTCGTAGTGAAACCCAGCCAAAAACAAACAAAAAACCAAAACAACAACAACCCCCATCTATTTCTTTTTCCTATTTTTTTTTCTTTTCTTTTTTTTTTTCCGTGTTGAGACAGTGCCTCTCTACACAGCCTGGAACTCATTATGCAAACCAGGCTGGCCTTGAACTCACAGAGACCCACTTGTCTTTGCCCCCTGAGTGCTAGAATCAAATTCATTCTACCACCAGGCCCAGCCAAAATCCTTTTTTTTTTTTTTTTTTTTTTGAGGGGGAGGGGCATGCCATGGATTCCAGGCAGCAGCCAGAAGACAATCTGTGAGACTAATCCACTCCTACCGTCAGTCCAGAAACCAAATTCAGGTGTTCAGGTCTGGCCTCAAGCATCTTTATTTGCTGAGCTATCTTGTAAATTCCATCTGTAATCTTATTTTTTTTTGAGAATTATTTATTTTACGCATATGAGTGTACACTGTGGATGTCTTCAGACACACCAGAAGAGGGCATCTTATTCCATTACAGATGGTTGTGAGCCACCATGTAGTTGCTGGGAATTGAACTCAGGAACTCTGGAAGGGCAGTCAGTGCTCTTAACCGCTGAGCCATCTCTCCAGACCCCACCCCCATCTGTAATCTTGTATCAAGATTTTTATTCCTTGTGACCAAGTTAGTAGAGTAAGGAGCTCTTATGCTTACCTAAGCCTTTTTTTTTATTCATTCAGCAAATACTGATCACTGAGAATATTGAGCTTTGTTAATCCCACAGCTTCCTCCTTAAACAATGTTTTTTGGTTTTCTCCTTTTAACAGCTTAAGCATGTGTTGAACATAACTGGCCATTCTTTAACAAATCAGCTGTCACCACATTTTACGCCCAGCGGCTCACCCCACTCAACATCCAGGAAACGCAGTCTGGTCTCCTCTGTGTTCCCACAGTTCCTTTCAGTTTGCTGATTCTGTCTCCAGCAGGGGCCATAGCAAGCAGTTCCTATAAGTCAAAAAGAGGAACTCTACGGGATGTCTTTTCACAGACCAGAGATCCAAAGGACCGCAAACCCAAGCCGCCCGACTGCTCCCTCTGCGAGCTCCAGATTCTTCTCATGGACGTACCCCGCCTCCCATCATCAGACATCCAACCAGCAGACCATCTCTCGGTGGCATCTCCTGCCTGTAGGAGAATGACTACAGAGATAAATTATTTAAAATTTGTGCTTCTTGGGTTTTGCTTTTGTTTTGCGGCTTTCATAAAAAAACCAAACCAACCAACCAAACAAACAAATGAACAAATAAATAAAGGGCTGGAGAGATGACTCAGTATTAAGAACACTGGCTGAGCCGGGTGGTGGTGGCACACGCCTTTAATCCCAGCACTTGGGAGGCAGAGGCAGGCGGATTTCTGAGTTCGAGGCCAGCCTGGTCTACAGAGTGAGTTCCAGGACAGCCAGGGCTACACAGAGAAACCCTGTCTCGATTCAATTCCCAACACTCAAATGACAGCGCACAAGTGTCTGTAATCCAAGGGATCTGATACCCTTGCACAGACACCTGTAGGCAAAACACCAATTAATATAATAAAAGTCAATAAATCATTAAAAAAAAATCAAGTAACCAAGACAAGACATTTTGTTCTCCATCGAATACTCTGCAGGAGTTAAGGTTTTGCAGGATCACGTGGGCTTAGCTAGGCTTACAAAGCAGATAAGATGTGGATCCTGGCTCTAGAACACTGGACCTCGAGTTCATGCGAGCCCCCCCCCCCCAGTCAGCACAGAGTCAGGGACAAGGAGTGCCTGCTGCCCTTAGAGGACTTCTGAGAGGATAATAGATTCCTGTGCAAAGGAAGGGGCTGGGCTCAGCCTTGAGTCTGTGCTGCCCCGCTTGGGGGGTGGGAGGTGGGTATGAAACCAGCTGCTGGTGTCTCTTAACCTTCAAACCTTCCCCTGGAGTTCTGTCCCCTTCCTCCCAGGCGGTTCTATCACCACATCTCCTCTCCCTAGATGTCCATCCACCTTATGGAAGATAACCCCGAAGCCCACATGCTGCTAATGAAAGGTGCCCCGGAGAGGATCTTGGATTTTTGCTCCAGTTTCCTGCTGAATGGGCAGGAGTATCCTATGGATGAGGAAATGAAGACAGACTTCCAGAATGCCTACTTGGAACTGGGAGGCCTGGGCGAGCGTGTGCTGGGTGAGGAGCCGGGCGAGGACCTGGAAAGAAGGCCATGGGAAAATGGCTATGTGTGGGGTGAGAAGTTCACGGTGTTGGGGTTGTGTCGGGGGACACGCTAGGTGACCGCTGGACCCTCCGTGTCTCTCTGCAGGGTTTTGCTTCTTGAACTTGCCTAGCAACTTCTCTAAGGGATTCCAATTTAATACCGATGAACTGAATTTTCCCATGGAGAATCTGTGTTTCGCGGGCCTCATATCTATGATCGACCCTCCCCGAACCGCCGTGCCTGATGCTGTGAGCAAGTGTCGTAGTGCGGGGATCAAGGTAAATTCCTGCCCCTCCCCCCCCCAGATCCTCACCCATCCCAGGTTGAAGGAACGAGCAGTAGGGCCCGATACTCTTGGCCTAACTGACTGCTGCCTCCTCGAGGTTACGGTCTCTACTCCTCGGAGATGTCAAACAGGAAGTTTCTTCCAGACGCCTATGTCAAATTGAGTGTTAAAATCACCAGGGAAGCTTGAAAAGTCAGCTGTCTAAATTGAGCCCCAGACCACAGGACGACTCTTAGGCATCAGTACCTCAGAAGTTTCTGGAAATTCTAATGAGTATACAAGTTTGAAACCACTGTCAAGGGCAGTGCTTCAACCAAGGTGTGAATGACCTTTCTGTTTCTGTGTCTCTGTCCCTGTCTCTCTCCTCCCCTCCCCTCCCCTCTCCTCTCCTCCCCTCCCCTCCTTCCTCCTCTCCTTGTTACTGCTGCCTAACCAACCATAGGAGGAGTTAATGCTAGGCTGGGCTGTGGCCCTGCAGGGCTAAGGCACCTGGAGGCTGGAGCAGACAATGGTGGGGATGAGGTGTAGAGCTGGGGACCTCTCCACGGGTCTGACTTGCAGTGCACACAGCTGCAATTACAGGTATAAACGTGTGACTCTCAAAGGAACACTAGAAACTAAGAGTGGAACTCCACTCCAGAGCAGACCCAGGAGTCCAAGTCTTTGATGAAGTGGGCCTTGAACTTCACAGGAAGGCAGCAATGGGGTTTTTCTAGTTCCGAGATTCTGTGTATTCCACATTTCTAGGTCAACGACTCGTATCTTTTTTTTTTTTTTTAAATGTTGAGAGATCGCGTGTGTATCTGTAGATGTGTAAGCATGGGTACACACAGGCCATGATGCTCATAACCTTTGGAAGTCAATTCTTTCTTTCCACCTTGTGGGCTCTGGGATTTGAATTCGGGTTGTCGGGCTTGTTCAGCAAGTGCTTTTACTGAGCCATCTCACTGGCCCAAGATTCCTGGCGTACCAGATTAGATACTGACGCTTTCTGCTCATACCTTACATCATGGATCACCTGCATCTAAGGCTTGGGAAGAGCTGGCTAGAGCAGGGGAGAGGGAGGCACTGGGGGGGAGGGGCTCTGTCGGAGCTGCTCTTAGATTAGACCTGTGGCGCGGCTGGCGAGTGGTCTGAGTTCTCCTGAACAGTGCTTAGTTAAATGATGGTTCACCTGAGTGGAGACTAAAGAAGTAATATGGGGGGCTGGAGAGGTGGCTCAGCGGTTAAGAGCACTGACTGCTCTTCCGAAGGTCCTGAGTTCAAATCCCAGCAACCACATGGTGGCTCACAACCATCCTTAATGAGATCTGATGCCCTCTTCTGGTGTGTCTGAAGAGAGCTACAGTGTACTCACATATAATAAATAAATAAATAAATCTTTTTTTTAAAAAAAAAAAGTTCTTTTAAAAAAAAGAAGTGATATTGGAAATTACAACGTATCAAACGTTTAATCACCACCTTAGAAAACCTCTGAGGCAGTGAGTTCTTTGTGGAGATGACATTGTTACAGAACAACTCCATAGAATAACCGATGTTGTTTCCCCAAAGCACTGGAAGCTACCAGCCCATCTCGTGGAAGAAGGCATCTGACTTCTCTGAGCTTTGAGGTAGATTAGTGGAGTGAGGAGTAACACTGTGAATGTAGTCAGTGCAGTAAACCTTAAAATTCCAGCTAGCCTGTATAAAAGACATACACTCCGGGTGTTTTATTTACACGCCGTAAGCCGGGACAGGCGGGCTTGGAGCTGTTCTAACTTAACTTCCCCAGCGATCCTATTTTCCCTTATTACTTGCTGGTTTTCCCCAGCCATGGGCTCCTGGTGCATCCCCTCTCGTGGCGGCCTCCTCCATTTCCGGCTCCTTTCTTCCCGGTATTCAACTCTACCTAAATTCCTTTCCCTCTTAGTGCCCCAAAGCACAGCCTCAATCACACTGCACTTGCTCGAGGAGGTCTGAGTGGCCACCAGTTCTCCTGTGGGAGCTCCACATTCCCAGGAGAAGGCTGGCTGCTCAGAGTATCTTGAGACCCCTACCTCATGTTAGCTCTCATGAGCCTAGCTTTTCGTTTTCTGTTGGATAAAAGCAAAACAACTGCCCCACCCCCAACTCCGGGTCCTTACATCGACTAGCAGGATATATCTTTCCTTAGGGCGAAATGCTTTTTGGCAACAGAGAAAGCATTATCTTTCTAATTGAAATTAAAAATAAACCTCATGTGGATAAATATACCTATATTGGCGCTTTATCTCACATGGGGATTTGTGGATCTCTTTGGCAGGAAGAGCCACAGCGCGCCATCAGATAGGGAGGCCCAAAGAAGTAGCAGGAGTGGGGGGGGGGAACCTACCAGATTAGGGTGTCACCACAGCCCAAGGCATAGTTTGCGAGGTCTCAGAGGGCTGGCTGTGAGCTGGGAGGCCTCAATGCTTTCTGAGCAGGCCTTGTTCTGAGCCTTGTTCTGAGCCTGGTTATGGGTCTCCGTACAATGTGTGCCTCCTCCCGGATGCTCTCGCTAACCCGGTGGGAGAGCTGGCAGACTCCGCTGAGGAATTGTGACTCATTCTGTCTCTCTCCCTGGAGGGACGTCTAAGACAGGCGAACAGCATCATCTTCCAAAAACGTACAAAATGTTAACGGACACATGGAAGCTCGTTCTGAAGCAGACCCTCCAAGGGTCAAGCGCTGTGCCCCGCCCCAAGTGGTGGTGACGCACAGCTGACGACTGTCACAGACTACAGAATAGGCGAACAGCATCATCTTCCAAAACGTACAAAATGTTAACGGACACATGGAAGCTCGTTCTGAAGCAGACCCTCTGAGGGTCAAGCGCTGTGCCCCGCCCCAAGTGGTGGTGACGCACAGCTGACGACTGTCACAGACTACAGAATAAAAGATAATTGTTGCGTGACCCCAAAAGCCTTTTACAAGGGCATGATTACAGGACTGAGCAGGTAGCCGTATGCCCATGACTTTGAAATAAATGTGATTCTAAACAATTAAAAAATACTCCCATCATATTTATCGCTAAGATTTCAGTAGACTGAAAATGCTTGACGCATTATAAGCCTGGTTCCCTCTACAAAGAAACCAAGCTTTGAAAGCTGTCCTAGCGACATAGCTTCCTTACTGACATTTGAAAGTTTCAGATGGTCTGATCTGGGAGAAAAGGGTAGACGGGAACACAATGAAAGTTAGTACCACTCTCTGAGAACCGGAGAGGTAGAGGCCACCCCAACATATGGGAAACCAAATCCTACCAGAACTTAATGAATTCCAAAAGCAGCTGGATAGCCTTTATCTGGAAAGGAGCTATTTTTTTTGTTGAACTGCACTTCTGTTGTCTGAGTGCATCTCTTATACGGGAATCTGAGTGTTTTGTAACATTGTGTCAGGGAACTCACTCTTGGCATGGTTAGCACTGCGTTGATACTCCTCTGAGCGCATCTCATACATGAATATCTGAGTGTTTTGTAACATTGTGTCTAAGGAGCTTACCCTTGGGCTAGTTCCCATTGTGTTTTTACTTCTCTGGCTTGGCATGGGGGTGGAATGGCTGAAGGCACTAGACATCGATCCGTGCAATGGTCAAGCATGGTGAGTAGGAATGCGTGAGGAAGACAAACACGCCTTGCGAAGCAGGTCCTAGGCCACCACTGATGAGCCCGTGGGAAGTTCGCATTGTGTTGTATCCCAGATTCGCCTAAGGGCCGTGGGTGCAAGGTAGTCCTCTTATGGTTTCTCTCTAGCTCCCCACCATCAGGCAGCCCTAGCCCGAGCTCCTGGTGACCCACTGCCCAGCGATGAGGCTGAGCGGTCAGCGTCAGTAGGTTGGGGGCACCAGCTCAGTGCGATTGCAGCTTAGTTAGCACCTTGCTGTCTTCTTCCATCAAGTCAAAGGTGCTAGTGATGTGGAGCGATGGGGTTTGTGAAACCCCACAGTTGAGTTCTTTGAGGAAGACCACTTCAGTGTGTATGTCCACACCTTGAAAGCAAATCGACCGCTTCTGGGTCTTTGTCCCTCAAAACAGCGAAAGTTGGTGCCACCCAGAGATGGTTCACTGACCCCTCCTACGAGAGCTTGAAAAAAGTCGTATGTACGCCTGGAGGACAGCTGGGAACCTTGAGAAGGGGGTCCCAGGTAGCCCTCTTTCCCTTCAACCCTCACCCCGTAATTATTTGTGGATGGCTTGTTGAGTGCAGGACACCGTAGCGGGGCAGAGTGCTTCCCCCTCCCCTTCGCAACGCTCTCATCCCAGTGGGGAAGAGATCACTACGCGGACAAGTGCTACGGGGCAGCCCGCGGGAGGGGCAGGATGCTAAGAAAGCTAGGAGCTCAAGGGCCTCATCTTTGGGTTGGAAGAGGATTCAAGGAGCTTCCAGACTGAAAGGGCAGGGCAGGGCAGGGCAGGGCAAGGGGCAGAGTACGGTTCTATATGCGCTGGGCCCTGATGACGTTCAGTTAGGTGACATATTGTTCTAGGCATCCCTTTGTAATGTTTGGTATGTATTTCGGTGCTGTTGCTTAAAAAGTTGCAAACAGCTTCTGGAACGAAGTGAGTGGAATTCTGAATTTTGTAATACTTCCACGAGACTGGCTTCTTCCTGGGCTTCCTAGATCCGGAAGCATCTGTGTCACATCGGCTGATGGCCCTGCCTCCGAAGACTAAGCCCACACGGTAGCCCAGCCTGTAGCGTGTGGATGAGTTGTGCTCGGAATTGATCTCCTAAACGAGTTATTATTGGGGGAGGGGCGTAAAGAATCCAGAGCTCATCCAAAGCATTGTCCTTGTCCTTCCTCCTCCCAATGCAGGTGATCATGGTGACGGGGGATCATCCCATCACAGCCAAGGCCATTGCCAAAAGCGTGGGCATCATTTCAGAAGGCAACGACACGGCGGAGGACATCGCTGCTCAGCTTAACATCCCTATCAGTCAAGTCAATAACAAGTGAGCCCCCTAAGGAACTCAGATCTGACGGTTTGCACCGCCTGTCCTGCCGAAAATCACTTTGTGAAGTTCCTGGGGGAGGTGGGGAGGGTTCTCCTGCATCAAGAAGGAGTGTGGGGTTTGCACTCTACCAAGTTAAAACAGCACAGAAAAGTAACTAGGGTAATTAGTAATTAGGTCACTGGGTTTTCGGAGGAAACCGGAAAAGATCTAGAGTCAAAGGCAGGAGCTGGTGACAAAGAAGGTCAAGGATGGGACGAGTCAGTCTGGGGACGATGGTACACACTGGGAACAAGGAGAGTGGGGAGGAAAAGAAACCAGAACTTAAGAAACTGGTGGAGACTGCCGGGACCTGGGGCGAGTCCTCGCACTTTGATCCAGCCTTCGGAAACCCCTGCCCTTAGGTCTATTAAAGCCATCGTAGTGCACGGCTCCGAACTGAAAGACATGGACTCAAAACAGCTGGACAATATCCTCAGGTCCTATAAGGAGATAGTGTTTGCTCGGACCTCTCCTCAGCAGAAGCTCATCATCGTCGAGGGCTGTCAGAGACTGGTAAGGGAGCCAAGGGGCCCTGGGGAGCCTGGCAGGGTCCAGCCGCAAAGCTAGCGGGGGCTGGGGGGTGGAGGGGCACGGCGGGGGGGCGGGGGGACACATGAAATGGGTGGATGGGGGGGACACGACACATGAAACGGGTGGAAAGGTACTGGAGGGAATCCCGTCTTGAACCTTGTCGATGGCCTTCAGTTTGAAAGCTCTCTGAAGGCTTAACTAGCTCACAGGAACAGAAGACAGGGCTGAGCACAGATAAATCAAACACGACTGCAAGATGCCGGAATCGAGTTGACCTTTGAGACTGATCCTGGGTTGTTTTTCTTTTCGCTCTTGTCTGGATTTCTCCAGGGAGCCATTGTAGCAGTGACTGGTGACGGGGTGAACGACTCCCCCGCGCTGAAGAAGGCTGACATCGGCATTGCCATGGGCATCACTGGCTCGGATGTCTCTAAGCAGGCGGCTGACATGATCCTTCTCGACGACAACTTTGCCTCTATTGTGACAGGCGTGGAGGAGGGTGAGGAGGGCGGGGTATCTAATGGTTGGATTTGATCCTTTGAGTGGGGCTTAGTGTACATTGCCTGTGGTCACCATTCCAACCTCCTAATCCTGTACAGACTACAAGAAATTAGAAGGCAAAGCCTTAAACATTCCATCAGCTTGGGCTGGAGGAACATGGTTTGTAGACTACTTATTCAGCAGACATAAAGCTCTAGGCTCTAGGTCCCGACACCACATAAAATACCTATTATCCCAGCACTCTGATGATGGAGGAAGGAAGATCATGAGTTGAAGGTCAGTCATCCTTGGCTACATAGCAATTTTGAGGCTCGCTTGTGTAAAATAAGAGACCTTATATTAAAGAAAAGATTCAGCTAATACCTAAGTGTTCTTTTTAAAGATGAAGTTGTAGTGTTGTCCAGGTTTGCCAGGGAGACTGAGACTCTGGCATCCATCATATCTTCTTTATGGTCTCTCTGGGAGTCAAGTGTACTTACTTCAATAGAGTTTTCAGAGGTAGCCATAGCCTCAGAAACTGAATACTTCAGTCTTCAGCAGGGCCCCATAGAAACTTGTTTGTCTGAACGATGCAGACATGTTAAGACCAATTGGAAATTATCTTCAAATTAACTGCATGAACTCAATTACCCTCTTTCCAGAGAATTCTAAGGAGAATGCCTATTGGAACAGAACTCCACAAGGTTCCCATAAGGCTACATGCCTGGTTCCCTCATTCCTGTCTGACACTACCTTACTAAGACATGCCAACCCATTTTATTGTACTCTGGTATGAATCTGACAGTTCGCTCATTATTTTAAATATTTAATTAATTAAATTTTTCTGAGCACCATTTGCAAGATGGCTATCCCATTTGTTCAGGAGACAAAGATACAAATTCCTGCCCATGAACAACTTTCCTTTGTAGTGGGGAGAGACAATGAACAAGAAGGTTAAAGCAATAGAAAAAAATAAAAAGCAGGGAGTTAGGGGAAGAAATGGCAGCCTGTGGAAGAGTAGCCAAGGCTAGACTCAGCCTCCTTGCAAGGCAGAAGGAGCACTCAGAGTAGCCAAGGCTAGACTCAGCCACGTTGCAAGGCAGGAGAAGTGGCACTCAGAGGGATAAGCAAGATCAAAGCAGAAAAATCAGGTTCAAACCCAGGCTTGGGTTCTTTCCATTCAGTCTTAATCTTGCAGAGATTTTAACACTGGTATCTTCAGACACCTCCAGGATTGACTCTGCCCAACTCTGCCTAATTTTCAGAGATCAGGTAACCCTAGCCATGGTGAATCCAAGAACAAAAAGGACAAAGTCTGCCCGTGGCTAATAAACCATGGCTTTACTTGACAGGCATGGAGTTTGCAGACAAAGCAGAGACCCCCCACCCCCACCCCCACCTCACCCCTACCCCCACCCCACCCCCACTCCCACCTCCAAGGTCTGAGACTTCCCAGCATTTTTACAGACCACTCCTTTCTAGCAATTTCTCTCTCCCCAGGAGTTAGTTTATCAGAGGTGTGTGTCCGCTGCTTGCCTCTCCAGGTCGTCTCATCTTTGACAACCTGAAGAAGTCCATCGCGTACACCCTGACCAGCAACATCCCTGAGATCACGCCCTTCCTGATGTTCATCGTCTTAAGCATACCCTTGCCTCTGGGCACCATAACCATCCTCTGCATCGACCTGGGCACTGACATGGTGAGCACCAGGTTTCACTCTGGGGAGTCCTAAGATCCATCAAGGGTAAGATCCACGAGCTGTCCTGTGATGGGGCAGCTCTTGAGTGACTTCCCAACCCTCCTGTCATTCCCACCATCCATCCTCCAGGTCCCTGCTATCTCCCTGGCTTATGAGACACCTGAAAGCGACATCATGAAAAGGCTTCCACGGAACCCCAAAACGGACAATCTTGTGAACCACCGTCTTATTGGCATGGCCTATGGGCAGATCGGTGAGCCTAGGAAAGTGACGGGAGGGTGATGGTGGCTGTGGCTGGCCATTTAGACACCTCTGTTTAGAAGTCAGGGGATCAGTGTCTCAAAAACGAGCTGTGCTTGGCTCTAGGACCACAGAGAACTGTTGATCTCTGAGCTGCCCTTACAGGGAAAAACCTACATGAAATGATAGCGCTCCTTTCCACATGTGAAACAAGGAGTAGCGATAACACGCTACTGAAGCTCTCTTCTGACCACTGTAGGCTCTGTGCCTGTACATAAACCTGCCCCCTCTCCATGACGCAGACACATGATCAGAATTAAAAATGTTTCTAAAAAGTATATGATTCAAAGATGACCCTAGAGGGACCCAAAGCAAGACCAAAATCCAGTGGGCAAACTCCAAATCCTGTAGCTCTATGATTAGTGCCAGAGAGCTTAAATAGCTCTGCTCTGCAGGCTGAACACAGTTAGAAACAAATGCCAGGGTTGTGGACGTAAGTCTCTTCAGAGATGGCAAGATCAGGTCACCGATGACAAGAACCTTCGTCACCATGCAGACACACACTCACCAGCCCCACCACTGCTGTCATCTGCCTGTTGGCGCCATTCTCAAACAGACGTTCCATCCTGATGACTCTGTCTCTCCTAGGGATGATCCAGGCTCTGGCTGGATTTTTCACCTATTTTGTGATCCTGGCGGAGAATGGTTTTAAGCCTTTTGATCTTCTGGGTATCCGTCTATACTGGGATAATACACACATAAATGACCTAGAAGACAGCTATGGGCAGCAGTGGGTAAGTAAAAGGGGTGGGAACTGAATAGGAACTCATCAGACTGAGGGAGTCACCCAAGTGGGGCAGTATAATCCCAGCACTTGGGAAGCTATGATAGGAGCTCCACAAATTGAAGGCTAACCTAGGCAACATAGTAAGTTCAAGGGTAGCCGAGGCTATATGCCATAAGACTTTGTCTCAAAAAAAAAAAAAATGTGTATTCAAATCTTAGTTGTTGAAAAAAAAAAAAAGAGAGAGATACCTTTTATACATTTGTGGCTTAGGCTAGTTGAACCCCATGAGGCCACCAGAAGTAGTTCATGCTCCCGTGGTCCAGTAGTTAGTGATGCCCAGAGTTCTTACTGTTCACCATACCAACACCTCCCCAACCCTTAACTCAAGCTCTTGGTAGTTTTACATTCTACATGTCTTCCATACAATCAAGGTGTAGCATTATACTAATTTATGATAGATGAAATCTATTTAAAAATAATTTTACATGACAAGAATTTCTGTCAGATACTGGAGATATATAAAGTATTCTCAAAATGGGTTGACAACAGTTGTCTGGCATTGCCACCATTTTGGGGTCCTGTGCAAGTCGGGCTTCGCTTTCATAGCTTCATTCAGTAGCCTCTCAGGGCTTTTCATGCATGGATTACCTTGTCACGAGCCTGGCCTCAGTGGCTCTCTGTGACCACGGAAGAACATTCCATACTCCTTTTTCATTACCTTGAAGTCAACATCACATGAATGACAACTTGGGACAAACCCAGTCCCTCTGGAATCTCATTTACAGCAGCTTCTGTTCCTGCTCTTTGGAAGCAGGAAATGCCCTAGGCCATTTCCTTTTGCAGGGCGGATGCTTAGTTTCCCTGTGAGGTCTTACCCTGAGGGCACCCCTCCCTCTTTCCCAAGGTAGACCAGGTCTCTCCTCACTCTCCAGAAGGCTTTCAGCTCAGGCTTGGAGGCCAACATTAAACTTCCAGATATTCCTTTTCTCCTTAAGCCAAATGTACATTTTCTATTACTTCCCCCCCACACACACACACACTTGCTCTTTTTCATTGTTGACTTACAAGGGTGGTTACTAATAATTACTATTAAAGTCAACATTAGGCTATCTTTAACTCTCTCTGCCTAAGGAATTAGTCTGTCACTTTTAAATTCAGTTCTCAGGATGAGGGCAGAGGACAGTCACATTCTTTGCCAAAACATCACAAGAAGGGTCTGTGGTCCAGTGGCCTTCTCCTCTCAGTCCCCTTGGCTTGGACCTCCACGATCCACATAGATTTTTGACCCACTCCTGTCTTCCAAACTTCTCCTAGATTGGCCCAGTAAGCTCTGCTTGCAGCGTTCAATCACGTTTCTAGTCCAAAGTGCCAAAGTTTTCTTTCCTTTTGCTGCCAAGAAAACCACATGGAGCCGGGCATGGTGGCGCACGCCTGTAATCCCAGTACTTGGGAGGTAGAGGCAGGCGGATTTCTGAGTTCGAGGCCAGCCTGGACTACAGAGTGAGTTCCAGGACAGCCAGGACTACACAGAGAAGCCCTGTCTTGAAAAACCAAAAAAAAAAAAAAGAAAGAAAGAAAACCATGTGGATAGGTCTGCCACAGCAATACCTTACTCCTGGTACCAACGTCTGTTTCAGTTACATTTCTTTTCTTTTAATATTTATTTTATGTGTGGTTTGACTTGCATAGCCCACAGAGGTCAGAAGAGCTCATTGGATCTCCTAGAACTGGAGTTAAGCATGGTTGGGAACTATCATGTGGGTGCTGGGAACTGAACTCAGGTCCCCCGCAAGAGCAACAACTGCTGCTAACCACTGAGCCATCTCTTCAGCCCCTCAGTCACTTTTCCATTGATCTGATAAAACACCATGACCAAGAAAACTTAAAGTGTAAAAAAAAAAAATGTTTATTCTAGGCTTGCAGTTCCAGGGGGTTAGCGTTGTGACGGCAGCTGTGAAGTTTGGAAGTACTATGTCCTTAGCTCGTAAGAAACTTTCATTAATCCTACTTATCGCAACCTACATCAGAAACCGATCCAGGATCTTGGGATATGACAGGAAACCAAAATGATCAAGTCATGAGCTTCTTCCTGTGTAGACCAAGGATGGCCTCTAAGTCATCATGCCTGCCTCCTGCCTCAGCCTCCCAATGGCTGGGATTAAAGGTGCGCTCCACCACACCCAGCCTTGAGTCTTATGGTGCTTACACTAGCTATGGGAGGAGAGAGAGAGAGAGAGAGAGAGAGAGAGAGAGAGAGAGAGAGAGAGAGGCATAACAGGCTAACAGATTTTAAGTAAGTTCAAGGGAGACCAGAAAATATTGAAATTGAGATACTGGCGTGAGATAGAAGGATAAACATGGAAGATAAATGCGCCTGAAATTTAAATTGCAGAAAATCTCTAGGTGTTGGAAAGGGTATAGGATAATATCTAAAGCTTGTCTTTGCAAGCAAGATGCCTACTTAAAGTGTGGAGGAGAACAGAGTACCTCCATGTAGAGGGGATAAAAAACCGGGAGCCATGGCAATGGAAGATTATTCATAAATATGAAATTTAAATCTCAAAAAAAAAAAATGAGGCCAAGAGCAGGAGTAGAGAAACAGTGAGCCAGACGCTAAAGTCTCCATGCAATGGCAGGGCTTGGCGCAAACGGTGGTGCAGCGCTGGCAGGCCCACAAATATGCTGTCTGGGCTTGGCGTGGGTTCCATGTTTGGCTCAACAAGTCTTCCGTCTGTTTGTTTTGTTTGCTTGTTTGTCTGAGGCAGTGTTTTACTAGGCAGAGCAGACTGGTTTTGAGTGTAGCGGTCCACCTGCCTCTGCCTCCCAGATACTGGGGCTTAAGGGGTGCACACACCTTAACCTTGATTTTCTAATCATTGAAGACTTTTTTCCATTTCTATCCAAATACCACTTGAGGCACAACCCAAGTGGTTTTACAGTTAGTATCTTAAGATTGTGCAAACCTACCTATTAATTTCTTTTTTGGCTCTATTTAGAAACGTGTTGTTTTGTTTTAGACACAGGATCTTTCCTCCAGGTTTTTCCCCCGGTCTAATTTAGATGCACCTCTTCAGTGTTCCTACAGGACCTTTGGCTTCTCTGTTGTAATTTGTCCATTGCATCGTTAGCACTGTTACACCTCCTACCGGATTCTGAGTCTCTTCCGTATACAATACAACGGAAAGAACCAGGGATGAGCGAGGGAGTGCCTCCTGTCTGCCCTGCCGTTCTCGGGGCCTTGAGCCTGCTAGGCCGGCACTCTACAGCCGAGCCGCAGCCTCAGGCATCTGGCTACCACTCCTCCTCCCCGCTCTGTGTTCATTCATATTGCCCTCTGGTTCTCTCTTCCTTTCTGCCTATGACCTCTGGACTCTGCTGGCCTTAAGTCCACCTTCTTTCAATCATATCCCTAATTCATTAAAGACGTACTGAGGTGTGGAACACAATAGTTAATAGGCAAGGTATGGTGAACGGATCCAAAGAACTTTCAGTCAGGCAGGGAAAATACACCAACATTATAAGAAAGGCAGCTTATGGGCCCAGCGCTTAGAGGCATCCGGACAATGCGAAGCTCAGACTCTGGGTCCTGAAAGGCAGAGTTGGTCCTGAAAAAGGAGCTCTTGGGTATATCTAAACTTTTCTGACCCAGACACCTCCACCTTTTTGCTCCTCCGACCCCCAGACCTACGAGCAGCGGAAGGTGGTGGAGTTCACATGCCAAACGGCCTTCTTTATCAGCATCGTGATCGTGCAGTGGTCTGACCTCATCATCTGCAAGACCCGAAGAAACTCACTCTTCAAGCAGGGCATGAAGTGCGTGTCCGAGAATAGTTACCAACCCCCCAAACCCCCTGCCCCGCGCTTGACCACGCCCTCTCCTCGCCTTTCCTCCCCGTGTCTGTTACGCTCATCTCGCTCTTTCTTCCCAGAAACAAAGTCCTAATATTCGGACTCCTTGAGGAGACAGTCCTGGCAGCTCTCTTGTCCTACCTTCCCGGCATGGATGTGTCCCTGCGAATGTACCCACTCAAGTGAGTAAGGGAAGGGATGCCAGCCCAGGAAGGACATTTGGGACGAGGTGGGAGAAAATATGTGTTTGAAAAGGACAATCGGGGCTGGAGAGAGATGGCTCAGAGCACTGACTGCTATTCCTAAGGTCCTGAGTTCAAATCCCAGCAACCACATGGTGGCTCACAACTATCCATAATGAGATCTGATGCCCTCTTCTGGTGTGTCTGAAGACAGCTACAGTGTACTCACATATAATAAATAAATCAAATTTAAAAAAGAAAGAAAAGAAAAGAAAAGAAAAGAAAAGGACAATCATCAGGTGGGGACTGTCCAGATCAGCGGAGCTACCCTCTGCGACTTGCAAGATTCTTTCACACTCAAATACATGGCCTTTATTTAGGGTGGTGCCCGAGACTGTGTCAGGAGATCACAAGCTGCTGGACTTGCAAATTCAGCAGACTTAGCAGTGTTTAATTGAGTGGAATTCTATGACGGCATGTGACAGAGCCGGGAAAGGATACATGTTTCTTGGTCCTAATATAATCATGGTAATAGTCCAATTTACCAGGTAGAGTGAGTGGCACATACCTGTAATCCTAGGAGACAGAAACAGAGGCATCAGGAACTCAAGGACATTCTTGATGACAGTGTAAGTTTGAGGCCAACCTGAGATAGAAACTCCGTCTCAAAACAAAGAGCCAAATTTATAGCTAGCTCAACTAATTCTTTTGTTTATATGTGTATGTGTGTGTGAATTATTAATGTGAAAATGTTTTATTATATGAGATTTGATGATAATCTGTTTTAATTTGTTTTGTTTTGTTTTGTTTTGTTTCTTTCGAGACAGGGTTTCTCTGTATATTCCTGGCTGCCCTGGTACTCACTCTGTAGACCAGGCTGGCCTCAAACTCAGAAATCCGCCTGCCTCTGCCTCCCAAGTGCTGGGATTAAAGGTGTGCGCCACCACTGCCTGGCAATAATCTGTTTTAATATGTGACCGGACATGGTGAAATCCTTAGTATCTGGTTTCTTATTCAAGGCTCAGCCTTTTCTCGGGCTCTGCTTTGACGTTAATACATGCCTATGAAGTTTTCTGAGCAGGGTCTCACGCTCCACGGACCCAGGCTGGCTTCGCGCTCGCTGTGTAGAGAGCATGACCCTGAACTCCTCACGCCTCGGTCTCCCAAGCATCAGGATTATAGGTGTGAGCCACCGTGCTCAGCTTCCGTTTGTAATCTTAGACTTTAAAGAGAGACTGAGGGCATATAGTTCTGTGATGGAGTGCTTGCGTAGCATTACAAGGCCCCGGATTCTATCCAGAGGTTTGGAAAAAAAAATAATAAATCCAAAATTTACTATGAAAAGAAGTAGCACCTGTCCTATTGCCACGATGTCACCTGCATAGGCGACCTTTAGAATGATTTAGTGTGTGTTCTTCCTGTCCATCCCCTGCGTGTCCACATGTTTTGCCTACCTAACTATCCCTTGCAGTGGCTTTTTTTTTTCAGATTTTTTTATTATATGTAAGTACACTGTAGCTGTCTTCAGACATACCAGAAGAAGGCACCGGATCCCATTACAGATGGTTGTGAGCCACCATGTGGTTGCTGGGATTTGAACTCAGGACCTCTGGAAGAGCAGTCAGTGCTCTTAACCGCTGAGCCATCTCTCCAGCCCCCCTTGCAGTGTTATACACGCTGCTTCATACTAGATAGGTGCTCAGTTAATAGTTAATGATGGGGATAGCCTTAGGCGTCGGCAGTCCTGAGTTTGAGGCTCAGCTCTCTGTATTTTGAGACATTAAAGAAATATGCTCACATCAGCCCACATCTGGCAGGGTTGGGGGTAGAGCGTGGTGGCAGAGCACAGGTGTAACGTGTGTGTAACCACATGAGACTTCTTGTATATGAACACATGCTTAGGCCAATAGCTTTGGCTGTGTTCCCTGGCTAGCATATCTTAGTTACACATTTGTTTTATTTTAAGTCCTGCCTTGTGGCTGGTTAGTTACCTGGTCCTCAGTTTCATGTGACTGTCTTCCTCTATGCTTGGGGGGAATCTCCCCCACCTAATTATTATTCCAGAATCTCCTCTCTGTCCCTCTCCCTCTCCCTCTCCCTCTCCCTCTCCCTCTCCCGCCCCCCCCTCTCTCTGCCAAACTCCCCACCTCCTATTTCCTGCCTCAGCTCATTGGCCAAAGGCTTTTTTTTTATTGACAGGTGAGCATTTTTACACAGTGCACAGGAGATTCTCTCTACACATATGTGAGGCTCTGGGGTCGTGCTCCAACACTGGAAAAAAATGGAATCTGGCAATGTTGAGAATTACACGGAGAACTTGTTTTTAAGTACTGGGCATATCTGCCTATGGAAAATGTTTTATTAATAGTATGTATGCTTTTGTTGCTGAAGATGTCAATAACAGACAGAAATGAACCTGTTGCACTCTATAGGCATCTTGGACATAGCACTTAGCACCTAATATTATTTTGTGTAGCTGTTCAGCTCCTCTTTCTGATCTCTCTGAACTCTTCAAGATAAAGGAGTATCATATAACCATTTTTATTTCCCTGATACACAGATCCAGGGTATACATAACTGTTGTTCAATGAAAGGTATTTGTATGTTAGCGGTGAATATAGGAAGCTATATTTGTGGTGTGTGTAGCAAATGAACCCTGGCCTATGTCTGTACTGTCCAATGTGGTGGCTGCTCTCCATGTGTAACTACTGAGCTCTCGAATAGTATGAGTAATTAGCATGAAATGTATATTTGTAATTTTAATTTTAACTCAAAGTTAAAAATTAAAGCAACACTCAGGCAGGGGTTGGGGGAATGGGGGGGGGCGCATGCACACCTTTAATCCCAGCACTCAGGAGGCAAAGGCAGGCAGATCTCTGAGTCTGAGGCCATCCTCGTCTATAGAGTTCCAAGACAGCCAAGGCTACACAGAGAAACCCTGTCTCAAAATAAAAAAAAAAAAAAATAAAATAAAATAAAATAAAATAAAATAAAATAAAATAAAAACGTCTATAAACACAACTCTAGCTACACAGAGTGGTGCTATAATCTATAACCCCGGTTTTGTAGAAGACTAAGACAGGAGAATCACGATTTTGAGGCCAGCCTGGCAACATAAGACCCCATTTAAAAAAAATTCTTTAAAGAAATGTAAGGACGGATAAGATAATTTTATTCTTTTAGACGGTATTTCCTTTTAGCCATAAAAATATCATGTTCTAAAATGGGATGGGATGCATGCCAGTGATCCCGGCACCTGAGAGATGGAACCAGAAGGATCAGGAAGTCCTGCCTGGCTACACAGCGAGTTCAAGGCCAGTGTGGATGATGAGAGCCTGCGAGGGCTGGGGGCACACCGCGCAGCGGGCAGGGGGGGCACACCGCGCAGTGGGCTGGGGGCACACCTCGCAGCAGGCGGGGGAGGGGGGCACACCGCGCAGTGGGCTGGGGGCACACCGCGCAGAGCGGGCTGGGGGCACACCTCGCAGAGCGGGCTGGGGGCACACCTCGCAGCAGGCGGGGGAGGGGGGCACACTGCACAGCTGAGTTAAGACAGGTGAGCAGGACAGGACACCCACCAGACTTCCAAGGTTCAGTATTAAAGAAGAATTCAAACTATCTGATTAGGCATGTTTATATTATTAGCACGGGAGTATATGCCTGTATCTCAGCACTCAAAGGCCGAGGCAGGAGGAGCTCAAATTTGAAGGCAGATTGGGCCATATGGAAAGACTGTGTTTTCAAACCAAACAGAACAAAATAGTGTTTATAGTGATTACACACATGTTGAAGCGGTACTTTAATGTATTGAATTAAGTACATTTCTAGTTTTATAATTGATATATTGATTAAAATAATAATTATATATGATTTATATTGATATGTTGGATTGAATAAAATTATTAAAGTTTATTTCTCGTGTTTCACTTATCTTAATATGGGCATTAGAGAACTTAAATTCTACATGTGGTTTGCATTATATTTTTCTTCCTTCTTCATTTTCCATCGTGTGCATGTTCATGTGTGCATATGATGTGCTCCTGGAGAGGACAGGTGCGCATGTACCACAGCATACATGAGAAGGTCAGAGGACAGGTGCTGGTCTTCGCTGTGACCTTCGAGCTTGTTTGAGACAAGAGTCTCTCTTGTTCACAGCTGTGTGTGTGTGTGTGTGTGTGTGTGTGTGTGTGTGTGTATGTGTCTGTCTGTCTGTCTGTCTGTCTGTCTGTGTGTGCGCGCACTAGGCTAACTGGTCTACCTGACACTGGATATTCTCCTACCCCGGCCTCTTATCCCCCATAGGGGCTTACAGAGGCTTGTGCTAATGCACCTGGCTTTTACACTCGTTCTAGGGATCCGAACACAGATCAGGAAGCACCTTGTCCTCTGAGCCATTCTCTCCAGCCATCTTCCGGCCCTTGCATTATATTTCCATTGAACTATTGAACAGTGCTATTGATTTATACCCTGCTGTCTATGTCACTCCGGGGTATAAAACTCGTTAAATCCATCTCCCGGTTCCCTAATTATAGAAGAGGCACAAAGAGGAAAAATTAAGTGTCTATTTTGCCATGTGGAAATCCATGTAAACACACATGAATAAACATAGATTGTGTTCTTTAGCTGCAAGGCTTAGAGTATGCAGGGGAAAGAGCAGCAGGGGGAAGAGGGGGCTCTTAGCACCTCTGTGTCCATTGGCAATATCTCTAAGTGCTACCTTAACTCTGCGTGTGACATTTATCTTATGGCCATTGGCATTTGAGATCTCTGTCTGGTGTCTTTCCTCTCTGGGGCTCTGACCTCCTCAAAGGGAAAATCAACCGTGTCTCAGTTTGCCTCCCTGTCTTCAGCACCCAGCTCAGTCTCCGTGGCTCCTCCCATACCTCCTCCCATACAGCCGTGCTCCCTTCTCCGGCTCCTGCGTCTGGAGCCCCACTGACCAGTTCTTGCTCTCTGCAGGATAAACTGGTGGCTCTGCGCACTTCCCTACAGCGTTCTCATCTTCCTCTATGATGAAATCAGAAAACTCATCATCCGTAGACGGCCTGGTGGTAAGGCCTTCTACCCTGGGTCCTGCCCTCGAGTGGTCACCGAGCTTTCCCGTCCCATCTGGACCCTCCACACCCACCTGCTGGCTTTCTCTTCCTCACTGCCTGTCCCTTGCTCTTCCTGGACCCTGCTCCTCCACCCCTGTCCTCACTTGTTCCTCCCAGTGCTTAGGGGCCCTGCTGCACAGGGCAGCCTCTCTCCCTGCTGCCTGCTGCCTGCGTGGCCCTCCCGCTGCTTTCTCTCAGCTCTCTTTGTCTCTTCTCCACAGGATGGCTGGAGAAGGAGACATATTACTAACTGTGGCAGAGAAAGATCTTCACACGACATTGGTCTCGAGAGAGAGCCGGGACTGAGTATACCAATGACACCTGAGATAAAGCTGAGGAGGGGGCACATTTGTATGGGTTGACTTTTACTCTGGATGAGAGAGACAAGGTCCTGGGGCTGGAGGAAGAGCATCTGGTAGGAGATGGAGTGGGTTGAAGGCCCAGCCTGCTCTGCCTGGGGCCCAGCGAGTAGGTGCAGTCTTGTTACATCCAGCAGCCTGTCTAGAGAGTAAAATACTTGGAACAACCCTCAGCTTACTCGGTGTGTAGAAGTCTGATTTGGAGGGAATAGACTTCAGTAAACCTCCCTTCCCACGCCTACATTGTAATTAGACAAGGGGGACCTCCAGGGATTTGAGAAGAGACTAAAAATGTACTAGAATTACAGTATCTGGGGCTAGGTGTGGGGGCACATACCCTTAGTACCAGCATTTGGAAGGCAGAGACAGGTGGATCTTGGTGAATTTGAGGCTAGCCTGTCTACGTGGTGAGTTCCAAGCCAGACCGGGACTACATTGTGAGACCCTGGCTTTAAAAACAGAAGATCAGGCGTACCTAACCCTGAAGGCTCTTTCCCATTTTAAGATCAGTCTCTGGTGTCCTGTCAGTCCCTCAACGTCTAGCCAGAACCAGATAAAGCAAGGGAGACCAGACCAGCTGAGCTACATCGTGTAGGGATGCCACAGCACTCATATCTGTACCCACACGTGGGACTTGTGGGGTCAAATAATCTAGACCCTGACTTGGAGTTTCTCAGACCAGACTACAAGATCATAGCATTGTTGTTTTAAAAGGAGACCTAGGGCCGGGCGGTGGTGGCGCACGCCTGTAATCCCAGCACTTGGGAGGCAGAGGCAGGTGGATTTCTGAGTTCGAGGCCAGCCTGGTCTACAGAGTGAGTTCCAGGACAGCCAGGGCTACACAGAGAAACCCTGTCTCGAAAAACCAAACCAAACAAACAAATAAAGGAGACCTAGGAATATCAGGCCAAGCAAGGCTCAATGTCCGGGAATGGCAGGGTGTGGTTGTATGAGTGTGTGGGTCCCCTCCTCTTCATGTGTATGATGCAGACTATGATTCCTGTCCTTTAACTCAGTCACCAAGATCTCTACGCTAGTTACCCCATCCTTTAGGCTTTTCTCTCTGGTCTAGCCTTGAAACAGGTTATGGGGATGCTAGGCAAATACCGTGTCACTGAGCCACATCCTGAGCCCTGGACCAAAGCTCGCTATTGGTCTGGTCTTAGTAAAAAGGTCCAAGAAGCCACCCACTCCCCTCCCCACCCTCCTCTCTGGAGTCTTCCTCCCTTGTCTTGCCCCTTCTTGAAGTCATTTCTGCTCAGTGAGCCTCTCTGCTTTGCCTGTGACTCGCAGGTCACTTCAGGAACTTTGTAGAGATATCCGGTCAAATGACACGGAAGAATGCTGAGGAAAACCAGGGGGAAAACCAGCAGCTGTTACCAAAATGCCACACACACACACACACACACACACACACACAAACGCAACTGCACAATTTCTGGCCTTCTGGCATTGAGCCAAGGACCGACCCCACCATCAGTTCTTGGGACCATATTTCCTCACTGCACTCTAGTTCATAGATGAATCCAGGTCTCATCTCGGAACGTGTGTCCTTAACCACT
The DNA here is from genome assembly GCA_964023405.1 of Apodemus agrarius. Lineage (NCBI taxonomy): Eukaryota > Metazoa > Chordata > Mammalia > Rodentia > Muridae > Apodemus > Apodemus agrarius. The sequence continues at coordinate 22,544,124 of OZ030017.1, forward strand.
TTCCAAACTAGTCTTAGAGTGGTAACTCAGAACACTGTTACAGGCAAGGCTAAATAAATAATAGATGAACGGGATACTGGTAGGGGGCTGTGGCTGGCAGAAGACAAAACAAGAAGCCCTCCCACTGGAAGGTGTAGCCAGCCCCTCTCTCTCCCCGTGTCAGGCCCCTTTCTCAGAGGTTTCCTCCCCTTCCCTCCCTCTTCTAGCACAAGGTCTCCTGGGGACAGAGCTATATCCGTGTGGGGTCCACCCTGGCTGCTGACAGGGCTGAAACAGACCCTGGAAGATGGAAGCAGGGGTGGGGAGGGGTGTGAGAGAGCTGGGGATGGGGAGGGACCAGCTCCTCAAGTTTCAGTAGTGAGGAGCTTTGAGCGTCTGGTGGGTTAAAAATACAGACGCCCCAACTCAGGGTCATTTGATACGGGGGAGCTAAGGCGTGTCAGATCCAGAGGCCTGCACTCTGGAAGGACTGAGGAGAAAGCAGAAAGCACGGGTTGGCGTTAGAGAGGAGGCCTAGAGTGATGGTGCAGGCGCTGAGGAGAGTAAGGTTGGGAATGGGGCCTTAAAGGGCCACCAGAGGGGAGTGGTGACAGACAAGGAGGGGCTGAAGCAGTCAGGGTCACCACAGAGAAGAGGCCTGGCGCTCCAGTGTCTGTTCAGACATTCCCTCTCCCCAGAACCCTGTGGAAACGAGACACCACGTCTGAGCAGGCCTGCCCGTCACTCCTGCCTGGCCTCTGCAGCCCGTCGTAAGCTCTGCCTGGCACATCAGTCACTCTCCTGGGGGATGAAGAGACAGGATCCTGAGATCTCCTCAGCTCCAGTGCCATGCCTGGGCTACCTCTGGCCTCTTCAGCTACAGTGACAGCTGTCCCTCCTGGACCCACTCCTGTCATGTTCCTAAGAATGCTAAATTAGCTATATAAGGTCTGCCCCGTGGGAATGCAAGACATTATTCTGCTAACATAACTTTATACTTCTTCCTAGATGCAAATTAAACACCGCCCTTTTAGAATGAGGAAAAAGCGTTACACTGCAGACAAGGAAGTCTGACTTTGATGTGATCTCCCCCTCATCCCCCTTGAGCCTCAGTTTACCTATAGATAGTTATGAGCCCTAGAAGACCATATTCAACCCTTTACCTCTAAGCGAGGACCCCAAAATGACAGCCTTCACACCTCCAGCTTTGCTTTGGGTCTCAGATGCAGAGAATTAATCCACAGCCTCCGGTAAGGGCACAGGGCCCACCTCTTCCTGTTTACCTCAAGCTAACTTTTTCCCATACTTATACCGGATCATCTGTGCCTTGTCAAAGACATCGGAATGAATAGTAGCTATTAGCACGGGGAATCCTCCCAACCCCCTAGGCCCTAGACCCAGAGTCCCACAAGATCAAGGCAGAGCGCTCAGAGGAGGAAGCGCCAGGCAGCAGTGGGCAGTAAGGCCGAGAAAGCCCAAGACGCCATCCATTGCCATCAAGACAGGACGGAACCCGGGCCAGCCCTGTCCTTCCCCCGCTGCATTCCTGAGTTGAGACTGTTGAGTGAAGCAAAGGAAACTGACTGGAGCTGAGCCAGGTTTCTGGTCTTGGACTCCGCTCCATCTTTTATTCAGAGAATGATCTCATCCACGGTCCACGGTCTTTAAAGGGAACTGCAGGGGGTTTCTTTCCTGCAGCCTGGAATGGGCTTCTATTGCCTCCTCCTCTCCCATCAGATCAAACAAATAGACTTCACCTATAGAAGATGGCCAGATTTTAGGAGTCAGAAATACCACATTCTCTCCTGTATTATCCGTTTAGCCTCTAGTCCAAACCGAGTCCTCCTTTCTACCTGTATGTCTTTCTGATAGGCCTTGTCCTACCCTGGGATCCCCAGAACCCCCACATCTCCCCCCTCCAGCCCCAGCCTCACTTACCCCTAACTCATCTGGTCTTATTTTTAGATCCGGCATCTCTCTCTCTCTCTCTCTCTCTCTCTCTCTCTCTCTCTCTCTTTCCCTTTCTTAATATGGCGATGAGTTCTTAGGCCTGCATGGGGCCAGGGGCTAAGGAGTCCTGAACCCTGGGGGAGGGGGGGAGGAACCAGCTGCTGGGAGCCTGGGAAGAGGTATAGGAGGGAGAGGATCCAGGCTCTCACGGAGCTGTCCTGGCCTCAGAAGGTTATCCATCTCCCCTGCCAACCACAGAGACATATTTAGACAGGACCAGGTGGGGACGGAGGGGTGCCAGTTTCAAGGGGGCAGCTCCGGTTCCCTCCCCGCCCCTGCTCCTAGTCCTCCTCCTGACCCTTTTTCTCTTGGCTCTGTCGGCAGTTTCTCCGGGACCCAGCAGTGTCCTCTGTCCACTGCTCTGGCACTCTCTACCCCACCCCCACCCGGAGCCCCTAACTCGGGAGTCTGTATCCGGGGGGCACCTCCCTATCTATCACAGCGAACCTCCTCTGGACCAGGAGAGCAGACCCAGCTCGTACTACCTCCATGAGTGCTACTGACAGGATGGGGGCCAGAGCGGTGTCCAAGCTGCGGCTGGCACTGCTGTTTGTACTGGTGCTAGGGACGCCCAAGTCAGGGGTCCAGGGGGAGGATGGGCTGGACTTCCCCGAGTACGACGGTGTGGACCGTGTGATCAATGTGAACGCGAAGAACTACAAGAATGTGTTTAAGAAGTACGAGGTGCTGGCCCTCCTCTACCACGAGCCTCCCGAGGACGACAAGGCCTCACAAAGACAATTTGAGATGGAGGAGCTAATCCTGGAGGTGAGTAGAGGAGAGCAGGCCCCGAAGAGCATGCTCAGTCGCCCTCGGTGAGCCCCGTGTCTGAGGGTGGGGGCTGGGTTAAGAGCAGCACGGCTGGGCCTCTGGCTTCACCCAGAACGTGACTGGAATGTGGCCTTAGCTGAAAGAAAAAGACTCAGGGACCAAGGTTCTGTTCATGAGCGTAGGGCGGGCGCGGTAGGGGGGCTGCCCTCTCTGTGCTGCTGGACGCAGGGGCACCAGGTTTGGCTGGGGGCGGGGGAGGGGCGCTTGCACGGCACTCTGCACCCTGCTCCATACCACCAGTGTACCCTTGTAGCCAAAAGATCGCCCATCTCTACACACTTAGGGCTGTGCTCCAGTTCGCAAACAGCGGGACCGACCGCACACACGATTGCTCTTTTACTTGCCACTGAATGACTGTATAGTTAAATATCTTCCCACGGACATTTCCCCCCCCCCCCGCCCCCGCAGCCCAGTCGCCGCCTTTTGTCCCTACTGCATCAAACACATGTCCTCCCTAGAAAACTCTCACCTTTTCAGCCAGAGAATCTGACTTTAGGCCCAAAGCAGAGACGGTTTATACAAAAAAGAAATGAGGGGGAGGCAGCCTTCTGATTGGAATACGCAGCCACGCGCGAGCGCGTGTGCACGCGCGCGCGCGCGCGCACACACACACACACACACACACACACACATCCCGGAGGGAGCTGGGATGTGTTTGCCTTTGTCTGCACTTCCCTGGGTTAGTGATAGAGAGGCCCCACCTTGTACCAAACTTGGGACATTTCAGTGGAAGACACCGGGCCCGGGGCGGCTGGCTTTTCTGTGTGCCCCATGGGGCTCTGGACACTGCTGCTTGATTAATGAGCCACGTATGTTTATCCCCAGTGTTCAGTGGCCTCTGTGCACAGTTTCCCCACCACCCACCGGCAACCCCATCCCCTAAGAATCATTGCCGGGCTGGGTGGGATACAGTACCCAACAGCAGAAAGAATCCTCGGATGCCTGGATGGGGAGGCCTAAAGACTGGCTAGAACTGCTTCCTGAAAGGAGGAAGTGGGGGTCTGGAAGAAGAGGGGCTGTCCCTCCAGGGATGATGGTGACCTCTTGACCTTCTGGCCTTCCCTCCCCCTCCCTCCACACCCCATCCCCCACAACCCTCACTTTGGGAGTTAATTGAGGATCCCAGGGTCCCACGTACCCCTCTGCTGAGTCTGGCCTTTGATCAGGTTGGTCACGGAAGGTGAGACTTGACTCATTGTCCCTCAGGGACACTGCACTGCGCAACGAATACGCGCCAAGGTCAATCCTTGGGGTTCTTGCACCTCAGCTGGCCGAGGATGGGCACGAACTACACGGGGAAGGGGTTGACTAAGAATTCTGGGGGCTAATTTAACCCTGACTCCTTCCAGTTAGCAGCCCAAGTCCTAGAAGACAAGGGTGTCGGCTTTGGCCTGGTGGACTCTGAGAAGGATGCAGCCGTGGCCAAGAAGCTAGGTGAGGGAGGGGGCGGGGAGGGGCGGGGAGGGTGTGTGAGACCTGAGAGGCCTAGGTGGGGGGTTTGGGGGAGATTTGAGGGGCTCGGGAGCCCTTCCACATCTAGTCAGAGTGGGCCTGGGGCATTTGAGATTCTGGGCTATTCTGTATAGAGTCCTGTGCTCCGCCCCCCACCCCCCTGGGACCGTGGGGTGGTGGCCTTCTTTATGCTCATCTACAAAATAAGGCTGGCCAGGGGCATGTGGCATGGTGGCTCATACTTGTGATACTCGGATTTGAAAGGATGAGGCAAGCCGGGCGGTGGTGGTGCATGCCTTTAATCCCCCCACTTGGGAGGCAGAGGCAGGCGGATTTCTGAGTTTGAGGCCAGTCTGGTCTACAGAGTGAGTTCCAGGACAGCCAGGGCTATACAGAGAAACCCTGTCTCAAAAAAACCAAATCCAAAACAAACAAACAAACAAACAAAAACAAAAAAAGACAACGAACGAAAGGACTGAGGCAGGAGGATTGTGGACTCAAAGCTTCCTGGGCTACCTAGTGAAATTCTTGAGAGAGAGAGAGAGAGAGAGAGAGAGATAGATTCTTTGTATGCTACCTTAAAAAAATGTAGTTAAACAACAACAAAACACACAGCTAGGTGTTGGAAGGAAAGGTGAAACCAAGAAATACAGGCATAGCCAGGGAGACCTTCTGCAAAGTCCTTTTTCGGCTCCTCCCCCCCCCCCCCCCCCCCCCCCCCGCTTCCTCCCTTTCGCCTCTTAGCAGAGCCCAGATATTACGCCACCCGGCCACCAGGCGGCAGCACAGGCTGGACACCGGATGTGGATGGGGGAAGGGTAGTTAGCAACAAGTCATCTGGGCAGCAAAAGCAAAGAATCAGCCACTAGAGTCGTCAGAGAAGCTGGCAGGAATATTTGTCCCTGACTGTGTAGGCAGAGCAAGGGAGCTGTGTTGCTAGATTCTTAATCTTCCCAGTTTCCTCTACCTACCCCCTCCCCGGCAGACCGGGGAACGAAGGGTTTAAGGGGTCGTTGAAGGGGGGGGGGATGGAGAGGTGGAGGATGAGTCTACCAGGATTATCAAGCGGGCTGTGACCCGGTTAGACGCGGGTTCACCGCTCATCTCCTCACCATGTGTCCCCTAGGACTAACGGAAGAGGACAGTGTTTACGTGTTCAAAGGCGATGAAGTCATCGAGTACGACGGCGAGTTTTCTGCAGACACTCTGGTGGAGTTTCTGCTTGATGTGAGGATTTCCCTAAGCCTCAAAGCCTTGGAGTTCCCAGTGCCCCTCGGTCCCTACTAATCTACCCTACACTCCTACACACACACTCTCACACACTCACACCAGACACACATATACCACATCAGTTGCACACATACCACATGCAACATGTAACAGATATCACATACATGTATCACATAGATCAGACACAATGTATACAAAACATACGCCATACCACATATATAGACCCACACATTTTATATATATATACATATATATCACACATCATATATATGTACCACATATACCAGGCATAAAACATACATACAATGCATACTCATATACAACACACATGATATACTGCACACATACACATAGCACATAAAACATGCAGCATATACAATTCACATTATACATATAACATGCACATCAGAACCACAAATAAGCCACCCACACACTGCACAACGCTCGGGCTACACACATACACCATTAACAGCGCACAGCACACAGGCCGCATACCCACCCTCTAGCTCCTCCTAGTCTGGTTTCCTGTCTTTCCCCTGTATCTCTCTCGGGGTCCTGTCAGTGACAACAGACATGGTCTCCTCGGTGTCCGTTTCCTTGCAGGTCCTGGAAGACCCTGTAGAGTTGATTGAAGGTGAACGGGAGCTGCAGGCGTTTGAGAACATTGAAGACGAAATCAAACTCATCGGCTACTTCAAGAGCAAAGACTCAGAGCGTGGGTAACAGCTCTGCCTGACCCGGCCCCCCTCCCTGCCTCCCTACGTCGGCCACTGGCTAAGCCTCTCTGCTTCTGACCTCCTGGGCCCTCCTCCTCCTCTTCCTTCTGCGCCATCAGCTCCATCCTCTGCTCTAGGTCCCCGCACTCTGGGGCCTTCCCAAACACCCCCAGCGTCCCACTGCTTCATCTGCAATTCTGTTGGATTTTATTCTCAGAGAACTAGAGTTTCGAGGGGATGGGTCTCATTCTGAGACCCCCATGTCAAGGAAGATCTGCAGAGAAGCCAAGGGGAGTGATTCTCTGGCAGACGCTGAGCGTGACTGTCCCTTCCCTCCCCCTCAGATTACAAAGCCTTTGAGGACGCGGCCGAAGAGTTCCATCCTTACATACCTTTCTTCGCCACCTTCGACAGCAAGGTTCTCTTCCCTGCTCCCTGCGGCTGCACTGGGTCTCCATACACCCTTCAGTTCCCCCTCAGCCTCCCTACCAACATCGATGGGGTCTTGGTCCCATTCTTCATGCTCCCCACCCCAAACTCATGTTCCTTCTCCTACAGAGGTGAAGGGAAGGTGGACCTTAGACTAACCAATCTTTATCGCGTTAAACCGATGCCCAGCGAAGTGAAGACACTCCCCCAGGGACCCAGAGCCGCATTTCCTGACTCCTTTTCTGCAGCTAGTCCCTTTATATTGCCTCTCCCTCAGCCCCTGCGTCTCCTACTCCATAATTCTTATCCGCTTCCTCAAAGGTGGCCAAAAAGCTGACTCTGAAGCTGAATGAGATTGATTTCTACGAGGCCTTCATGGAAGAGCCCGTGACCATCCCGGACAAGCCCAACAGTGAAGAGGAGATTGTCAGCTTCGTGGAGGAGCACAGGAGGTGGAGATTGGGCAAGGCTCCTCCCGGGGTGGGGGTGGGGGTGGGGGTGGGGGTGGGGGTGGCGGGGGGGGGGCGGTAGCGCATCAGTTTGTGAGGTGGGCTGGGAAACAAGCCAACCAGGAAGTTCCTCTGCACTGGAGATGAATACACTTGCAGGTGTTGGAGCTCACTGATACAATAGTAGTTAGTTCTGTGTTGTATTTCCTACCCCAGCTCTTAGCTCTGAGCCCTACACAGAGGAAGTCCTCTGTAAATGCGCGGACTGAGGGGGGCTGGGTTATAACTTAGGGAATGCGTAGTACTCGTTAACCAGTGAGGGGTGAGTGACTGTGTTCTGACCAGGCACTGTGAGGCACCATCGCTCTATTACTGACGTGAATTCCTCTAGCATCCTCAGTGAAAGAGGCTTCAGGGGGGCAGAATCAGAAGTGGGGTCCAAGCCTCAACTCAGCCCCTTATCCTTTGTCATTCTCGACACTAGTCGTTGTCAACAGGGAGCGTCCGGTGGGGCAAGGGTTTTTGCCTTCTAGTGGCTGTTCGGCGATGTTCCCAGCACGTTTTTTGGCTGTGAGGAGTGCTGCTGGTCTTCAGTAATTAGAGGCCAGAGACACTATGAACCACCCTCCAGCGTGCACGACACCCCCTCCCTCGATGTCTGCGGTGCTGATGCGAGGAAACCCTGCCCTATACTCACACATTCTCTTCCTTCACATGACTCCACAACTAGAAATACCCACTCATCAGTCTAAATACCACTTACCCTCTCCCACTAGAGTCTGCCCTCTTTCATTGGGGCACAATGGATTTGCACGGTCTAACTCTGCCCAATACCTAACTCTCAGTACTTATAACCTATACCTACCCCACCCCTTCCTGGACTGGGAAGGGAACCCAGGGCCTGGCATACACTAGGCTTGTAATTCTATCTTGAGCCCAGGCTGTCAGTTTTACTGAATGAATGAATGAATGAATGAATGAATGAATGAAAAAGTAAATGACTCCGCTGATATGCAGTCCTTACCTTCGCCCCCAGCGACTCTCTTCCCACTAACCTTTGTTTTGCAGCCATGCAATGGTCCGGGCCTGATGCCCAGAGCTTAGGTTTGCTAACGGGCTTTGTTCTGGGCTACAAGCTGTTTATGCCCTAGGCCTGACCCAGAGGTGGCTTCAGCTGTCGGGGACCTTCTGGAGGGAGGTGTCCTCACCCACTGAATAGGGACCCTCTCTCTCTCTCCTAGATCCACCCTGAGGAAACTGAAGCCTGAGAGTATGTATGAGACTTGGGTGAGTGGCGGCCAGGACCAGGCACTGGGGGACCAGGAGTGGGTAAAGACCCAGATCTTAGAAACAGCTGTCCCTGCTCCTCCTCGTGCCCTCTGCTAGGAAAAAAAAAAAAAAAAAAAAAAAAAAAAAAAAAAGCAGTGTCTCAGCCCAGGTGGCAAGTGGGTTGGGTTTTTGTTTTGTTTCTGTACGGAAGACCATTCAGGTCTTAAGTGACAGGCATGACAATGAATATGACAAGGCCAACTCAAACTCTGGCGGTGACAGGATTATTAGAGCTGAAAAGGGTGCCATTAAAAAAGTCACCACTGGGGGAAAAAAAGTCACCACTGTGAAAACATGAGCCGCCATTCCATGAGTCAGAATCAAGCAACAGCAAGGGGCTGGACAGGAGGACCCCCCCCACCCCCCAACCTCTCCCCCCCACCCCCCTACCCCGCGCGCTAACCCTGCTCCCCTCCTCCCCCTCCAACAGGAGGATGATATGGATGGAATCCACATTGTGGCCTTTGCAGAGGAGGCTGATCCTGGTGAGGGACACTGGGGCAGCCTGGGGGAGGGTGGTGTGTTTGTCGGCTCATAGGCCTCACACGGAAGGCATTCCTGGGAGTTTGCGAGCAGCCTGGGGCTTGAAGTGCGCTGGTGTAGGAGGCAGGGAACGAGCTCTGGACTCGTGTTTCCTGTGTCCCTTTCCTGCCTGTTCCATCTCACTTTTCCACTTCTGCTCCCTCCAAGACGGTTATGAGTTCTTAGAGACTCTCAAGGCTGTGGCCCAAGACAACACTGAGAACCCTGACCTCAGCATCATCTGGATTGACCCCGATGACTTCCCACTGGTAAGAGGCTCTGCTCACACACTGTTGTCGGAATGGGGGGGGGGGGCCTTGGGCTGAGGCGCCTTCTTTGTTTCAAAATTCCTCCCCCCCACTTCCTAGCTGGAGATGCGGGAAGTTAGCAACGCAGACACAGAGGGCGGCGTCCTGAGCAAGGGGATTAGGGGGTGCAGAGAGAACTGCACGGGGTAGAATATGTGATTCCCAGAGCAGAGGCAGACAGCTAATGGACCAGAGCTGAAAAGCAGCGCTCTGGTGAGCAGCTGAGTACAACAGCGTACACAAACGTATATTCAGAGAATCAGCAGATTCCATGTTCCGGGAGATGGCTCCGTTTTCAGCTGAATCCCCAACATCTCAGGTTTATTGTTGAATGAGCGAACAGGAATGTGGCAAACACTGATGGCTGCCAGGGCTAAGTACTGACATTAAGAGATGTAGGTAGCCGGGTGGTGGTGGCGCACGCCTGTAATCCCAGCACTTGGGAGGCAGAGGCAGGCGGATTTCTGAGTTCGAGGCCAGCCTGGTCTACAGAGTGAGTTCCAGGACAGCCAGGGCTACACACAGAAACCCTGGAGAGAGAGAGAGAGAGAGAGAGAGAGAGAGAGAGAGAGAGAGAGAGAGAGAGGAGGTGGGCGGGAGAGATGGTTCCGAGGTCAGGAGCACTTGGTGCTCTTCCAGAGGACCTGAGCTCAGTTCTCGGCACCCACGTCGGGTGGATGTTCAGCTGCAGGGGATCCATCACCCTCTTCTGGCCTCTGAAGGTATGCACACACATGGTAAACATTCATACAGACATACAAAAGCAAAAATAATAAAAATGATCTTAAAGATAGATAGATGGATGGGTGGGTGGGTGGACAGATTGGCAGGAACTGAGGATGTTTTAGAGATGTGAGTTGCTCAAAGGAACAAGGTTAATCATAAGCAGACTCAGAAACCAAGGAGGGGTGTCTTTGCTTCTCCTTAGAAGAGAGAGGCTGCCTTTCTCATCCTTTTCCTTTGGGGTTTCTCTCTTACTGAGTTTCTTTCCCTACAAGCTGGTGTCTGGCTGGGCTGTGCCTCCATGCACTGCCGGCTCCTCCGCCTCCGGCCATCCCTGGGCTGGCTCTCGTCCTCGTGTGGACTTGTGTGCTGCTAACCTCTATTGAGTCCACGTGTTTGGTTCTCTCCACAGCTGGTTCCGTACTGGGAGAAGACCTTTGACATCGACTTGTCAGCTCCGCAAATAGGAGTTGTCAACGTTACAGACGTGAGTCTCTCCTTCTCCTCATTCACGCCTAAGTATCAGATCATCTCCAACCCAAGTACTAACCAGATGGGTCAGGACTGGGCGAGGTCAGGGTGCTGTGGCCTCAGGCCCAGCACCAGCGCTTCTCAGTACAGCTAGTTCTCTGACACAACACTGCTGTCAAGGAAACAAGCACGGCCCAGAAGCAGGAGCCCTGGGTCCAGTGGCTGGACCTGTGGGGTAGGAAAGCATGATCTGAGAGCCCTTGCATCATCCACTCGCTGGCTCCACCCGCCCAGTCTTCAGAGTCCAGGCCAAGCTTGGAGTCCCCCGCTGCGTTTTCTTTAGAAGTATTCCCCCTCTGGCCCCCTGCGAGCTCACTGGTATGAGAGCTTGCCTTGGAGCATTCTATCTCTTCTAGTAGATTTCGAACATTTTGAAGGCAGAAATCTTCTGGTGAGCACATAGTAGATCCTTATCTGTTGAGTTGAACTGAGTAGTGCAGCTTTTGGTGTCATAGTATTCGCAGTCTAGTGGAGCAGGCAAGTATTCCATTAAGTATAAGGCGGGCTTTGGTAAATTTTATAATAAATAAAATGGCAGCAAGGTAGCGCCTTCTGCTTGAGAGAATGGGAGAAGAGTTTAAGACAAAGTAGTGCCAGGCATGGTGGCGCACGCCTGTAATCCCAGCATTTGGGAGGCAGAGGCAGGTGGATTTCTGAGTTGGAGGCCAGCCAGACTGAGTTCCAGGACAGCCAGGACTACACAGAGAAACCCTGTCTCGAAAAACCAAAAGAGAGAGAGAAAGAGAGAGAGAGAGAGAGAGAGAGAGAGAAAGTAGCATAACAGTGGAAAACACAGAGTCCATGAGATTTCAATAAGGGACAAGTTATGAGTCTCCAAACTGAGGGGGATGGGTGATCATCAATGGTCAGAGGCAAAGCCAGGTACGGCGGCACACACCTCTAATGTCAGCACTGAAAAGGCAGAGGCTGGACAACTGCTGTGAGTTCAAAGCCAGCCTGAGCTACATAGCAAGTATGAGAGGCCAGTCAGCCAAGGCTAGATATAGAGAGAGGAAGAGCACATGCTGGCCTTGAACTCAAAGATCTGCCTACCTCTACCTCAGCCTCTGGAGTGCTGGGATTAAAGGTGTGAGCCATCAAGAGCACACCTTCAAAATAAATAAATAAATGAATGAATGAATAAATAAATAAATAAATAAATAAATAAATAAGACAGCAAAAAACGTGAAATCAGGTTTAGGAACAGGCAAGTATCTTTTAAAATACACTTTCAGAGTTTAGAAATCACTAAAAGTACTAGAAAATCATTTGATGACTATCTGTGAACGTTAGGGTTTCTGGCCTGGTTGTGTTGGCCACGAGGAGCCACCACTGCTTTTACATCGCAAATATGGTAATAGAGATGTATGGCTGCAGGAGCTTAGTATGGCTGCAGGAGCTTAGTATGGCCACAGTAAAGAAGACAGGATAGGGGAGTCTCTAGCCAACACCATTTCTTCCCGCTCACCTCTACGATTCTAATGCTGATCTTCACCAGGATACTTTCTCTCGCATCTGAAGGATGCAGTGTGGGGTGGGGTGGGGCGGAGTGGGGTGGGGTTGGGGGGCAGGTCTGGCTCTGTATTACCTTAACCTTCCACCCTCTACCCGTGCTGTGACCTAGGCGGACAGCATCTGGATGGAGATGGACGACGAGGAGGACCTGCCTTCTGCTGAGGAGCTGGAGGACTGGCTGGAGGACGTGCTGGAGGGTGAAATCAACACGGAGGATGACGACGACGACGATGATGACGATGACGACGACGATGACGATGACTAGTTGCTGTGGCAGCTACGTACCAGCCCCACCTGCTCTTGACATGTACCTTCCTACCATCCGTGCCCTTCCCCCAGCTCCTTGGGACACTAGGTCATTCTCTACGATAGGGCCAACTGTGGTCTACATACAGGGTGCTTGAGATTCTGGTCTCCCTCGCTGATGAGAAAGGAGCTGCTTTTTCTCAAATACCAGCCCAGTCCTCTCATCTGACTTGCTTTTTATCCCAGACCTTATCTGTATCTGCTTCTCTTCTACCACTCCCTATACTTGATTTGCAAACTCGTTTTCTATCCCTTCTAAAATCAATACAGTCTCCCACTATTCAAATCCTAAACCTTTCTGACTGTCCTGACCCTGGCCAGGAGGGAGGGAGGTATGTGTTAGGGGCTGTATCTTGGCCATCTCCTGTTAATGTATTTGGGTCAAATGCAAGGCCTTAATAAAGAAATCTGGGGCAGAATGAGCAAGTGTCTGTTGTTGATGAAGTCTCACCCTTATGGGAGGAGGGAGGTGACCGTGGAAGAGGAGATTTAACTGTGGGGGCCTTGTTAGGAATGAGTTAGAGGGCTGGTCAGCTGGGTCGTGGCTCTCTCCCCAGGCAGTTATCGGAGGGAAGCCGGGATATTTATCCGCCTCCAGTCAACAAGCCTTTTTTGAACACATGGTGTTTGTCCAGTGCTGCTGTTGGGCTCTGGAAGAACAGAGTGCCAGGCCTGTCCCTGTTCCTGAGCTGAGTAGTCTGAAAAATCAAGACCAGCACCCTAAACAACCAAAATCAAGACCAGCACCCTAAACAACCGAATCAAGACCAGCACCCTAAACAACCGAATCAAGACCAGCACCCTAAACAACCAAATCAAGACCAGCACCCTAAACAACCAAAATCAAGACCAGCACCCTAAACAACCAAAATCAAGACCAGCACCCTAAACAACCAAAATCAAGACCAGCACCCTAAACAACCAAAATCAAGACCAGCACCCTAAACAACCGAATCAAAACAGCAAAGCAGGATGCAATTGATTATGTGCCGCATTACAGTGCCCCTCCAGCTGCTCTTTATTTGAACATCAGGACTGAGTCCACTGTCCTTTCTTAGTGAGGTCTCCCCAGACTTTGATGGTCCTGTTTGTCTCCTTTAGCGGTCCCACTGCCCTTTCTGAGTAGCCCATGCTTGTACTTAATGCATGGTTACAGTTTTTCAGTTACACAGCTGCTGACCTGCGTTCTGGGGGCAGGAAGCCAGGCTCGCTCTCTGTTTTCATAAGGCCTGGCACATAAAGAACTGCCCTATATTTGTTTAAGAAAGGGTTTTTATATTTGTTTATGGAAAAAACAAGGTAGAAGAGAGGGGTAATGGGCTTGGGAAACTGGATGATGGTGGTGCATACCTTTAATCCCAACACTCTGGAGGCAGAGGCAGGCAGATCTCTCTGAATTGGAGGCCAGCCTGGTCTACAGATCAAATCCCAGGACACCAGGGCTATACAGAAGAATCCTGTCTTAGAAAATAAATAAAAATAACAACGGCAGTAACAAAATGAGCTTGGTGACTTCCACAATGGAAACAAACCTTCTCCAGGCCTTCACCTGAAGAACGGGCTTGGACCGGAGGCAAAGGAATTAGGATGGGACATTCTAGTCAAAGCAAGCAGACAAACGAAGAAACAAACCTCAAAAGCAAATTATTAGGGTATGTTTGTCACACCGGGGGTCTGAAAAGTAAAGAGAAATTCAAGTTGTGACCCTGAGGTTGGGTAAGCATAACGGGGTTGTTTTGTAGAGAGGTCTGAACGGAATCCTATCAACTGGGGAAAGAGGCAAAATTTCTGGTAGCAAAAGCCAGGATAGACTTAGGGAGAAGAGGTCATGTAAAGGCAGAGGCAAAGGAGCCCTGTTCCTTGTCCAAAACTCTTGATCAGAGTAAGTTTGGGAGAATCTGGCCCTGTGTGGTGGTCGTGGTAATGAGGAGGCATTGCTGCTTGAACCAAGAGCACCCCTTAGACTTAGACCTGTCAGGCTAAGGACTCGCACTCCACACTCCGCAGGACAGGCTCAGGTTGGGGAAAGCGCACCTGAGCTGGAAGCATGAAAGGACCAGACTCCCGAACAAGCTTCTAAATAAGGAGACACAATTTGTTGTTTCTAGATTAAGGTATCAATATGTAGCCCAAGATGGGACTCCTCCTGCCTCAACATTCTAAGTCTTAGGATGGTATACCAACATATTATGCATTCTATTAGTTTTTGTTAGGGCAGTGTAAAGTTATTGGATGTCTAAGTACAGAAAAATGAGCCCTGAGATTAGAGAGGTTTTCACTTTCCACAGTCAAATCCAGGGAGTATTCGTAGAGAAAACGGCAGAAGTATATAAACCAGAAACCAGATATTTAATCCACCTATTCACATGTAATAGATAACTAACAGGTAATTGGGTATTAGGTTACATCATAAAAATATGGGGTTCGAGTCATGTAGATCAGCAAAAGATACTAGACTGAGTGCCTTTGACTTTCTCCCCACCACCACCACCTATCTGGTGCTAGTCCCTAAAAATTTCATTATTTCTGATTCTCAGAAGAACCCTATGAAGTGAGTAGTGGCATCCTTAACTTTATGGACTTAATTTGTCTAAGGAAACAGAGCAAGTATAAAGTCCACTTTCTCTGTGCTGCGCTGTGCCTGACTTGTTTGATTTAAATGCTACATGTCTGCGCAGCAGTCACTCTGGGTGTCAAAACTGGGTCAAAAAGGTAGATTTTTGACCCTACAGCATAGAGCAAACAGGAAGCAAAAGCAAATTCTGAGGGTCTGTTAGTTACCTTCAGAGGGGCAACGGGCGGCCATGCTGGGGGAGTCGAGCAAAGAGAAGAACTACATCTGAAACCTAAGGCACGGGACCAGGACCTGCTTCCCCCGAAGTGTGACCCTAGACCGGAAGGCTTGACCCCTCGAGGCTTCTGGAGGGGTCTCTGATCAGCTGCAGCTGAAGGCAAGATGGGGCGTTCTTGGTGGTGTGCAAACACTGAAGCTGTTCTCAGGGTCAGACAGACACTACCAGAGCTGAGCAGAAACCCCTTCATGCTGGAGATGGGGTGAGAATCTGAGACTCGGATGCTTCTCCAGTTCTCCCTTCCCTCTTTCAGCCTGGCTGAGAATCTGGGGGAGGAAAGTCCCCGAGGTGTAGGGAAGTGAGAATTATCACACTGGGCCTAGGCAGAAGGGACAGTTAGGAGACAGCTAAGTGTGGCTTTGCTGTCTATATTTGCATGCTGAGCTCATGGCTTTTTTTCCCCAGAAAATAAAATTACATCATAGTGTGTGGGGTTTTGTGTGTGTGTGTGTGTGTGTGTGTGTGTGTGTGTGTGTGGTGGGGTACACTTGGGTAAGGCAGGAGGAGCAGGGGTCCAGCTGCCATTATACAGAAGAGATCACTGGCTCCGGGCCAAGTGAAAGAGATTCTGCTGTTGCTGCCTGCCCCTGACCCATTCCTATTCCTAGCACGGATAAACTTGATCGTTTCCTACTGATTCTCTGATCTATAAGGCCAAAAGGAGGTTTTTCTAAACACCGAAGCCAAGTAACTAAGAGAACCTAGAGGCTACAGGCCTTCCAAATCCCCCAATCCAAATTGATCTGCCTTCCCGGGGTCCTGGCCATCGTGATCTTACAAAGGTCAGAGGGCAGGAAAGTGACCCACTAGGAAAAAAACGAGGATTTTTTTCTCACAGTTTAAGGGGAAGAGGTAGAGTCCATACTTCATCCCAGTCCTGTCCCCATCCTAGGAGCCTTCCAGAACCCCAGCCCCCAGTCCCTGTCCCCTCTTGCCTCCCCTCCCCCTTTCCTCGCCGCTCCCCGCCCCCCGCCCCTCCCCGGCTCTGACATCACCGGCCAGTCGGGTGGGGTGAGGCGGTGCTGGGCTCAGGCTCTGCTCCACGGGCGGAAGAGGCGGCGGCGGCAGGATCGGCGGCAGCGGTGGCAGGAGCCAAGGAGCAGGCTCCAGACGCTGCTTAGGAACCGGGGACCCGGGAGTGCCCGCACCCTGAGCTCTCAGCTCCGGAGACGGTGAGAGGGGCAGGGGGGGAGATGTGCCGTGGGGAGGAGGTAGATTGGGGAGGGGGGGAGTCTGGGTTTGGAGGGTCACGATCCCGGACGCAGGGGACAAATAGGGGAGCTTGAGGATTCAGACAGGTCCACGGGTTCATCTCTGACGATGCATCCGGAGACTGGAGTGTGCCACAGGCAGCGTGGCTTCATCCGCCCAGTCCGTGCTGAACGGCAGTTTGGGAGTGCGATGGGGCCTGGGGATTAGGATGTCGCCTGCTTCCCGCCCAGCCGGCCGAGCCAGGCCAGCTCCCGCCCCTCCTTCCTCGCTTTAGCTTCGGACTCGCCTTGCAGGCGGCCAGGCCAGGCTCAGCTTAGCCCTGCCTCAGTTCCTCCGGCAGCCCAGCCGGCCACTGGTTCGGGTACTCTCACACCCAGCTTACTGCGTCTGTAGAGAGTGGGACTGGCGGACGGACGCTTGCCCGGAGGAAAGGCGCTGGGGGTATGATGTAGGAATGATGTAGCCAATATAAAGACCCTAATTAATTTTTAAAATAATCCGTGTCAAAACCGACAGGGACACAAACACACCTTTAAGGAAAAAAAAAAAAAAAAGACAGCCAACCGCACAGTGACACACACCCATGTGACTTACACACATCCTTCTCATACAAACCAAATCACAACATCCCAGCCTCCACCCACCCACCACAACCCGGTTGTTACCTCCCGTGTGGAGTCTCCTTGACCAACACCACCTCTAAGGCATCAGTCTTAACAAGAATGTTCAGTAGTGGGTGGAAAGGGCCACTCTCCACAAACGCACCCAGGTTTTACAGTACGAGTGGGCAACACCTCATGGACTGGGGGTCCTGCGCTCTTACCTGGGTGGGGGGCTTCTTGTGACCTTAGTTGTGGACTGCCAGTTTAGAGCAGAGGGTACCCGGGAGTCGCTAGATTCTGGACATCAATATGGGCAAAAGGATGCAGGAAGGAGCAGAAGCCGGGCAGAGGGGGAAAAGAATGAGTCAGCCAAGGATGGAGCCGGAGTCAGGGGGAGAGAGAATGAGAGGAATTTCTGAGAGGACAGAGATCCGGCCAGAGAACCAGAGCAAAGGAAAGGGATGGCCAGAGGAAGGGGAAGAGTGCTGGAGAGGGGGCTGCAGAGAAAGAATCACCAGGCTGGGAGGGTGAAAGCAGGGAGAGTTAGGGACGTGTGAGCCTCTCAGTCTTCTTCCTCTGGGTTGTCTGGCCCCCAGGCTGGAGGAGCGATTAGTGTTAATTGTTCTTCCCTTTGCGGTTAAACACTCCGGTGGGGGAACTGCCAGCAGGCTCCAGGCTGCCAGCTCCTGGCTGCCTACTACTTGTGTGACACCTGTGCTCGGCAGGTGTACATGCTCTGTCATACAGAAGGGCACAGAGCCACACTGTTACCCCCCCCACACACACACACACATCTTCTCGGACAATGTCCGCCAGCTGGTCAGTAGCTGTGAGCCCAGTAGACGGTTTGCTCCCAATCCCCCCTTTCCCTCTTCCATACGGAAGGCTCATCCCTTCCTTATGGTAGCTCTGTGTGTTTCGGTGGGGACTCGGAGTCTTGCGAAGTTCAAATGTCTCCATGACTACCGCCAAATGGAGTGACTGAGTAGGAAGAGCCGGGAGGCCTGAATGCCCAGTAAAGGGATAAAAGGGGGTTGGGAGGCTTGGCTCAGTGGTGGGGCGCTTGCCTGTCAAGCCCAAGGCCCTGGGTTTGGCCCTCCCAGGTGGGAGAGGGGTGGGAGACAAAATTACAAAAAACAGCTCCCCACCCTCACCCCCAAGAAAAATGGCTAGCTGAAAAAGGTAGAAAAGTAAAGTAAAAAACGACTAGGGAGAGAGCAACTAGATGAGTCAGGGAAAAGCTGGGAAAGATGTGAACAGCTGGCTCCGAGGCAGCAAGCCCCCGGGCGCCCTGCCTCAGCCTGGGCCAGCTATCTCTGACTGCCTCCATCTTGGGCATGGCCCTTTCCCTTCCCAGAGGCAACCTGTTTTTCACTGGAGATGTACATTTTGGAGCCCTACCCTTAGGCTGACCTTGGAACCCGTAAAACCTTCTTTTTTGTTACACGAAGAGAGAAGAGTGTCTGCTGAGATTACCCAAAGCTAGATTAAAAGGTCGGGGGAAGAAGTCGGCTAAAGATACCGAAAGAAACCCGCTGCTGGATTTTTGGATGTGAGGCCCAGAGAGCCCTGCAGCTACAATGGCTGCGGCCCGCTCACGCCCTTCCCACCTGTTTCCGTTGATTACTTCCTCGAGCTCCCAACTTCAGACACGGCCGGCCGGCTGGAGTGAGAGCCCGGGACTCGCCTCTGCTCGCTGAAGGGACCCCCTAGTCTGCATCTGTGATCCGCTCGCTCCGCCCCCTCGGTCTGGCAGCTGTAGCAGATGTGGAGGAAGGGGTGACATGGAATCCTCAGGCTTCCTTTTTACATTTCCTATCTGGAACCAAATGCTCTGGAAAAGGGGATAATCTACCCGAGTTTGACACTACCATTAGTGTCAAAATGCTCAGAGACGATCCTGGCGCTGCCACCTCCGCCACAGGTGGTTCTCTTCCCCGGGCTGCTCTGAGCACACGCAGGGCTCAGGGCTCGCATCCGCCCTCCTCCCCCCCTTACCTGAAGGCCCTTCTCCTGCCTTCTCTGTGGTCAGGGCTATGCCTAGAGCCAGCCTGGGAGAGGCAGGGAGGGAGGTGTGAGGAAGCAGTGAGCAGAATACAGAATGAGATGGGAGGGAAGGGACTAACTTCCCGGCGGGCGGGCGGGCAGCCTCGGCTCCGGCTCGCAGTTCCTGCCCTGCCTGGTATCCTGTCCCAAGAGTGGCCTCAGCCCAGCGTTCCTGAGGCAGTGCTCCAGAGAGGGGAACTTTCCAGAGCCCGGAGACGAGACTCCTTAGGCCTTTCAATCCTAAATCTCTGGTGAGAACGAGAAAGGCAGGCTCGGCCAGGCCCCCATAGCCAGCCTCGAGCAGCTGCTGAGAGACCTGGAAGTCATGCAGAGGAGATTCCGCACCCTAAAAAGTGTTCCCTAACGTCTCTGCCCTTGCCTCCTCCACAGCTCCGGGATTCCTTCATTCCCTGCTCCCTCAAGAGCCCCCGTCCCCATCTTTTCTGGCCCTTAGCCCTCCTCACAGTTCCCGTGGCAGGGTCATTGTTCTGATGGCTGGGGGGTGGGGCACCCTGAACTGGGGTTGCTATGGTAACAGCTGAGTGGACCCATCAGCCTTGTGGAATCTGTGCTTGGTCCCCCCCCCCCACTTATTCCCACACATACACGCTCACACACTGCATTCCTCATGTGCAGCCTTTCCCATGGCCAACTCTCTTCTGTCCAACTGTAGGTTCCTCTCACCCTCTGGATGTGTCTACGTAATGTAAATGTCCTTACATACTCTTTTGGATATGCTTTTTTTTTTTTTTTTTCTTTCGAGACAGGGTTTCTCTGTATAGCCCTGGCTGTCCTGGAATTCACTCTGTAGACCATGCTGGCCTCGAACTCAGAAATCTGCTTGCCTCTGTCTCTCAGAGTGCTGGGACTACAGGCGGGTACCACCACCGCCCGGCTGTCCTTGCATACTCTTAACTGGCTCAGATACAAACATACAACTCACATAAGCTCTCTGCTGCTGCTCTGATCTCCATTACCAGAGCATCCAGACACACCTACAACACCTTCCACATACCACTTCTCACCCCGCGACATTCAAGCGTGCGCATCCCCGCGTGCGCACGCACAGCATCTCTCCCCAGCCACTCTGTACGTCCCTGCCCACCTTCCTCTCTAGGGCCTTCTTGTATGTTTTACTCTTGGAAAGCTCCTACCTGCTGCCCCCAACCTCGGTGGGCGTGTGTGTTACACACATTACTCCCTTCCTTCCGCCTACCACCCCAGTAGATCTGTGCTTTAGATCCAGAGCCCTAAATCTTAACTCCTCCCCAGAGATTCACACACAGCGCCACACACTTCCCTCCCACAGCAGCTCTCGTGTTTACAAACTCTTCTTCTCTGTGACATCAAGGCAGTGTGCCCCCCCCTTTCCAATGGGGGTTCGGCCCTAGTGCTTCATTTGGGGCAGGGTCTTCCTGTCTCCATCCTATGCTACTTTTCCAGCCCCTCCCCCACACCCCCTTTTCTGCCCTCGGATTATCAATGGAGGCGGGGCTGGGCTCCAGAGCCTGCTGCTGTGACCTAGATTTCCAGGCAGAGATGGTTCCTGGTGCTGACAGTCAGAGAGCATTGTCCCTGGCCTGCCTGGCAGGACCACCGCTGGGCCCTTCTGTCTGGTGGCACCTGGGTGTGCAAGTAGAAATGTCTCCTGCCGATTCCTCTGATGGTCGTGCTGGCCCCGCTGTCTGGCCTATTGTTGTGTGTGTCACGGTGCCTGCCAACAAGGAAGGGTTGTTTATTCTGGTCCAAGTAGGGGGCTGGGAACGAGGACTTCTGGGTCCACACTTACTGTGCAGTGCCCATGGCTCTGCCTCAGTTCCCCTACAACAGAGGCTAGAATCAAGGAAAACAGGTTTGACAAGCTGGCCCCTTTGATCTGCCAGGGCTCTGGGCTGTGGTGCACCGGCAGCAGCGGTCAGGCCCGAGGCCGCCCAGCTTCTTGCCCACCGTTTTGCCCAGCCACAGAACGTTTATGTTTACTGTTTTTGTGCTTTAAATTTCTGACTATAAGAAATATATACTCATTGCAGAGAACAGGTCCTTATATGAAGAAAAAGGTTTCGCTGTGCTGATCTTAAACTTGCAGCAATCGTCCTGCCTTGGACTCCTGAGTACTGGAATTATAGGCTATGTTATAATGCTCAGATCCCTGATTTTACCTTATCACTGGAGTTTTACATTTTATCAAATCCATGTTCTAAATGCTTAAAAAAAAAAAAAAAAAAACAACCACATGTGTGTGTATGAAGGTGTCAGATCCCCTGGAACCGCCAGGTGTGACCTGCCGAGCGGGTGCTGGGACTTGAACCCAGGTCCTCTGGAAGAGTAGCCAGTGCTAACCTCTAAGCCCTCTCTCCAGCCCCAGGTCTAACCAGTTGGGGTTTTGTTGTGTTTGCCATAGTTCCTATCTTGAAGGGTGTCATTGGGTGTTTCCTTTCTCAGCTAAGGATCATGAAAGACATGGTACAAAGGCCTAGGTCAGATCTAGCCTTGCCTGTGGGAGGCCAGACTCAAGGTAGTATCAAAGGCAACTCCCCTTGCAGCCATATTCTGAAAGCTACATCTAAACTCCCCTCCCCCCCCATCACCCAGCCTGCCTGGGAACTGGGCAAGGGGCCAGAGCCAGCCGCTTGGTATTCTTGGGCGCGGGGGCTGCGGGCACAGCACAAAGGCTAGGAGAGAAGGCTGAGTTGGGGCCCAGTAAACTATCAAGGCAGAAAATGGGCTCCACAAAGGTGGGGGTGGCCCACTGCTCCCCTAACACCTAATAATCTAACGCAGGAGTGAGCATGCAGGGGCCAGGGACCCAGCAGGCCACGTTAACGAGGCACGCATCCAAAATCATCCATGGAGCCTGGGAAGATGCAGGCTCCCCTTTGCTTCTGGGGAAGAATGGTGGGACACGCGGGCTTGAACCAATCCTCCCAGTTCCTTTTTAGTGGCTCACTGCTAGGCAGGCCTGTGTCGGGGAGGAGTTGTAGGTAGGTGGGGCAATTGAGGAGGGGGTACTTGAGAGAATGCAAGAAAGTCTGGAGCATGTTGCCATGGTAACCACCTCCTCAGTCAGGGGAGCTGTTGCCAGGGTTACTGTTAAGGGAGGGAAAAAGAAAAAAAGATTGTGTATTGGGGGGGGGGGGCGGCCCATGGTGTATCACTCTAGGCTCCAGGCTGGCTCCTAGCTTTCCTAAGTTTCTTCTGTTATGCTGGGTTTTCCTTCTCCCCCTCCCAACTTGTTCACTCTCCTAAACCTCTCGATTTGAGGTTTCCTGGCTGGACAAGGTGCGCGCGCTCGCGCGCGTGTTGCATATTGCTGGGGGTGGGAGTGAGTCTCAGGTTCGTCCCTGAAGGAAATGAGTCGTGCTAAGCCCAGACAGTAAGTTCGGCTCTGCTCTCTCCCTCTGCTGCCTTCCCTCCAGTCATGGCAGAGTACGGAACTCTCCTTCAGGACCTGACCAACAACATCACCCTTGAAGACCTGGAACAGCTCAAGTCAGCCTGCAAGGAGGACATCCCCAGCGAGAAGAGTGAGGAGATCACCACGGGCAGCGCCTGGTTCAGCTTCCTGGAGAGCCACAACAAGCTAGACAAAGGTTGTGCAGGGAGGGCTCTGCCCACTCAGCAAAGGCAGGACACAAGCCTCTTAAACAAAGGGAACCCGCGACAAGGCGGGGTAAACCGATCTGCTCTAAGAGAGTGCAGGGCCCCAGGACAGGAGTTGCCAGACAGGTTTTTCGCTTATGGGCCTTATCAGTGCAACTACTCCTGTGCTATTATCACAGGTACAACAGCACAAGAAAACACAGTTTAAAAGTGGCGGAACGTGAAACCGCTCTTCTAATGTTTTCTTACCTTTTAGAGACTGCTGCCTGTTAGAGGTGGGAGGGAGACACTGGATTAGAGCAATACCATGCAGCTGGGGCTTGCAGGGTCAACTGGCCTGTAAGATGGCCAGGCGCTGGCAGGAAAGCAGGTACTTCCCATGCACGTATGCCTACCAAGAGGGCCCAGGGCTCACAGTGAAAGAGGAGAGCCAATCCCCCCCAAGTTGCTGGTGATAATAGAATAGCTGGGCTAAAAATATCGGGTCTGATTAGACATAGCTGAGTTAGAGGCGTGTGAAAGTGAAGTCACCTGAGTCCTTCCTATGAATGATTCTGGCTAGAGTCTAAACGGCCGGGAGGAAAGCGGGAGGAGGGCCTATTACAACAGAGGACAGGAGCCAGATGATCTGATGGCAATCTTAAGCCAGCCTGATGGTGTCGGTGCTTTCTCTCACTTAAGTAACTTTCCTTACTAGGCTCAAAATGTCTCTTTGACCATAAATCTCATCGTCCTGTCCTGTGGTATCTGGGATTTCTCCCTGATACTCATTTGGAAGGAAACTGGAAAAAAGACAGGGTGGCTGTGGGTAGTTTTGAAGGCAGCCTTTCTATTCCCCCTTCCTCCTGGATGGACTTGATATCTAGCCCAAAGTCTGTATTTTCCATTTATACCCTAGAAGACCTCATTGGCTTAAGCACCTGTCCCTCTAAGAAGCCATCCTCCCAACTGCATTCGGCTGCCGCAAGCTTTCTTTCACTGGTTTGGTAGCCCCTTCGTTCACTGCTGTCCCCTCCCCGTAACCAATGTCAGCAACTGAGTCATGGTCCGAGAATACCAGTTTTGGCAGGGTACAAGCTGACCTGTGTAGCCCGGCTCTGACACAGCTGCCTTCCTCCAGACAACCTCTCCTACATTGAGCACATCTTTGAGATATCCCGCCGTCCTGACCTCCTCACCATGGTGGTGGACTACAGAACCCGTGTGCTGAAGATCTCTGAGGAGGATGACCTGGATACCAAGCTAACCCGTATCCCCAGTGCCAAGAAGTACAAAGGTGAGTGGCCACACCTTCGGCGTAGCTGTGCTTCTGCCTTTCCTGGCTGACTGTATTTTTCGAGTGGAAAGTCATTTCCCTCTTTGTCTTTTTCAGACATTATCCGGCAGCCCTCTGAAGAAGAAATCATCAAATTGGCCCCCCCACCAAAGAAGGCCTGAGCAGGGGGAGGAAGAGGAGGAAGGTTGGATCTTCATCAGACCACTCCCTTCCCATCCTCAGTGGGAGGGGCTAGGGCACCCCCCTGCTCCCTACCCAGTTACTAACTTGGTCCTAACCCTTACTATGCGCGTGTGTGTGCGTGTGCGCACGCTCTGGCTGTCTGTCTGTCTAGCTCATCTAGTTCCTCCTCCTCATGAGGGGATTGGAGTTAAGGGAGGGGGAGCTCAACCCCCCACAGTAGGGGAGGTGGACGCTTTTTCTATGTAAACAGAAAGTGGCACATTCCTCCTCCCCCTCCCCTTTCCTCCACTCTTCCCCAACATCTTTCAAGTATGGAAGCAGAAAGGACCTGCGTTTTCCTACACTGAGGAGCTATGGTGAAGATGAGGTGTGGGAGAGATGGTGGGATCGAAAGAAAACCAGTGGGGAAGGAAGGCAAAGAGACATCTCAACCCCCACCCGGTAAGGGGCAAAGAAAAGCCAGAATTCCGTGTGTGCATCTCTGCTGGACTGGCTAAGAACCCAGCTTCCCACTACTCCGTCGGCTGAGGTCCTGAGTGCGGTGGGCCTCCTTTATGCCCTTGTTATGGGCCTGGGATGCGGGTGACCCAGAAATCTTAATGAGAAGACCACTCCATCCTTTCCTGGTCCCAAAGATTATTAACCCCCAACGGAGAAGCCAGCATTTAATGTCCCCCAACTTCTGCTCTGGAGAGACTATGCTGGGACCATGCACGACTGAGCCTGAGCTAGGGTTGCAGGCAGAGACAGGCCCACTCACTTTCTGCTCCTCAGTTTTTAAACAGACTGTTGGATACACTGACTGGGCGCCTAGGGGGATTAGGGAGCGGGAACCTTAGGGTCTCACTCTGACCTGCCCACAACCCTCAGAGGACTGTAGGCAACCTTCCCAACTCTCCAGTTGAGAATTCTCCAGGCAAGAAATGTTAGTTACAGTGTTTCCTTTGCACGGCACTGACTACCACCCAGTTCAAGCCAGGAAGGGAAGTGGTAACCTTTTTCATTTGGGTTTGTGATGCTACACAGCCAAGTCACTAGAGTACAGTGAGTGAACCCAGCCTCCTCCCTGTCCCAAGATGCCCTTCCCCATCTTGACCGTGCTAACTGTGTGTACATATATATTCTACATATATGTATATTAAACCCGCACTGCCATGTCTGCCCTTTTTTGTGGTTTTTAGCATTAACTTATTGTCTAGGCCAGAGCGGGAGTGGGAGGGGAGGGGATGCACAGAAAAGGAGTAACGGAGCCAAATTGGTCTGCAGTCCACGCAGAAAGCAAGCATTTCAGCCAGCCGCAGCAACAGCACGTTTACATTTGAGCTGAGAGACAATTTAGAGAAAGTTGAAGGTAGGAGCTTTTAGGATATGGGAGCAAAACTTCACAGGGAGGGGAGAACCGGCTGTCAGCGAGGGTTCTGGAAGCCAGATGGCGAGAGCACCCTCAATTCCTAGCTGAGCCCAGCTTGCCCATCCCCTCTGGCCACTGCTGCAGACACCTGCCTTAACACTCACACCTTGAAGACTCCAGTTTTGCCTTAAAGGTCCTTCCTGAGTCTCCCTGGTCCTGCCTGGCGTCTCCTGTAAGATAAGAAATCCTTGTCCAACTGGGAGAAAGGAACTATGGGTAATACCCCTCCATCTTGGGTGTTGCATGAGAGCAGGAGTCAGAGAGGAGAGAGGGGGCACTTCTTAGCAGTTTCTCTGTAAGGCAAAAACCAAACCTTAAGCAGACTCAGCTGCCCTAATCTAACACACTCACCTACCCTGCTCCCCTCGCGCTGCTGTGAGGTCGCTCCTAGCCTGTGCTCCTCTGTCTGCAGCGTGCACGGCCCTGTTCTAACCCTGGAATAAAGGTGACTGACTGTACTGTACCTGACTGATTCTAGAATCTCTGTGGGTCACAAAGATTGGGAAGCTCTGAGTGACTGGGCGGGGTATGCAGCAATGTTTTCCCTATTATCGCTCACTGTGGTACAGAACAAGGGACTAGAAAACACCCCATAATGTGCCCCATCTCTTAAGTACCGCTGACATTAACAGACCTATTTCCCTTACAACATTCTTCTATGGCTCAACCACTAGACACAGGAATAACCCAGGCCTCAGTTTTTAAGTATGAACAAAACCAAGCGCGTATCTGGAAGGAACAAGTACTCTATCACAAATAAATGGACCACATACCACACAAAGCAGCAGTCAGGGGAAAAGCTTTACTGAGAAAAAATACAACAAATTCCAGAGTGCATGGTTTTCAGCCCACCTCATCACCCCTCTAGCAGTGAGGACGTAAGACTACTACTCAGTTACCACACACTCCCTGCTCACCAAGGACGCCCTGGAGCTGGCATCTGGTCTGCGCTGCTGGACGGGGTCAGGAGGAGAGAGCCAAGTCCAGCCATCCCCCATGCAGGATTCCTGACTGGATCTCAGGAACCCCGGGGGCACAGGAAGAGCAGCACAGGCATTTAGGGTAAGAATTCCACAGGGACTTTCATACTCAGAGGCCAGTGCTGAGGACAGGGGTCTAAGCCCCAGGCACCAGAATAAATCCTCCAATTACCGGCTTGTCCCTCGATTCCTGGGAAGCTCTCCCTTCACCCTTCCATTAGGAAGGGAGCTGGTGTGGAGTCGGATGCTTAAAGAATCAAGCAGCTAAGGGGGAGGCGAGTGTGCTTTCTGTTCTACACAGAACCAGGAGACAGTTTGCAGCAGTGATGCCCCTTCCTGAAGCCACACTTCAGTCATGTTTTAGACAGGCCAGCCTCCAATGAGAGGAGCCATCTCGGGAGCCTCCACAAGACTTAAGGAAACTAGGAGACCTGAGGCAAAGTTGAGAGGAATTTGTTTTTCTAAAGCTCCGCACTGAGGCAGAGAAGGGCCCAGCTGACTGCCCTTCCCTCCTCGAGCCTTGGGAAGCTGCAGGTAAGCCCTAGGTCTGGCAGCAAGCATGGCTCTCCAGCTGGCCCACGCCCGCCTCAGCACCGCCTGCTCACTGCCTTCAAGCCCCTTTATTGCATTGTATTCATAGAGAATATATAGGTATTTAAACTTCTGACAATAATTTTAACTTGATACATCCAAGTTTAACTTGCTTTTTAATATATTTATAGATATAAAAGTAGGCCTCTAACAGTGATAGGGACAGGAAATTGCTGCCACTGAACAGTTAAAAACAAAACCAAGAAGTAACTTCTTCCTGTTCTTCCGCTCTTGTCCCCCCACATCCCCTCCGTCCCCATCCCAGGCCCCGTTCGGAGGGCCTGGATGGAGAGTGGCGGAGACAGACTGCAGTGCAGAGCACTGTGGAGGAGTCAGGGAAGGGAAGGGTCGTGGGAGGGAGAGAGTGCTGGGATGGCGGGGGCTCTTAAGGATCTCCCAGAAAAACAATGCAACTGTCAGACTTCTTAAAAAACAAAGGGAAAAAAAAGGTGAAACCCTAAGCCAAAGAGAGCGGCATCCCAGGCTTCTCCTTGGCCTGTTGGTACTGTACCCACCCCACAAAGAAACAAGGGAGGTTAAAGAAAAAGAAGCCCCACTCCTGCCCAAGCCAGCTGACAGGCTGCAGGGAGAGGCCCAACTCTCTGAGTCCTTTGCACCTTCCATGGAAGCTCATTCAGGTTCCGTCTCATCCTCACTTCTAGGGGCTCTGCTGGTTCAGTCTCCTGTGCTCTGTCCTCCTCAGATAGCTTTCTTTTATTTAAACAAAAAGTCCAAAGTGCATTTCTGTTGAATGTAAGGGTCTGGGCCTGAAGAAGAGTTGCCCAGGCAGGATCGGGTTGGCAGCCCCAGCCCATCCCTCCTAAGTCTGGGGCTCAGGACGGCATGCACTGCACCCGATCAGGGCCCTCCTCCTCGTCCGATGTGTCTGAGGAGCTGGGAGACTCATCAGAGTCCGCATCTGTGGCCCCAACCCCAGGTTCTCGCCAGCGCTGTAGGATGGGAAATCCTTGTTAGTAATGTCCCTGGATCAAGGACAAGATTGTTAGATCTAGATTGGGTCAGGGATCAGCAGAACTTATTTTTTTCTTCTAAATAAAATAACCTAGGGTGACCTGTTTGCTCTCAACCCTCCCTCAGCCTCCCTGGTGGCTAGGATTACAGTGCTTACTACTGTACCTGGCTCAGTAGTTCTTAAACGGCCAGACAGTAAATATTTTAGGTCATATGGTCTCTGCTGGAACTGTTCAGCTTTGTCTCTGCACCACAAAAACAGCCACAGATAATACCAAGGAGGAGTGTGGCTGCATTCTCAGTAACCATGTGTTTGAGACTTGCTCTAGACCTCTTAGGATGACAGGTAACACAGGCCACCCGAACAAGTTCTTCTCTCCGCCCTCACCCTCCAGCCTCTGCATATATGGTGACAGAGGACAAAAATCGCACACCACCTCCTTTCTACTAGTTGCTCTAATGGGGATCAAGGCCAGTGGCAGGGACACCCAACCACAGGACCGCTCCATTCCTCTGGAGAGCAAACGTTTTGGCCTTCTTTAACGGAGCACAGTCCTCGGGAGCCCACTTCCAGCTGAGGCTTACCCGGTGATGGCGCCTCTGTCTCAGGTGGTGCATAAGGAACCACAGCATGTGACTGTCAAACAGGTCGGTGTGGTGCAAGCTGTCTTCATCCCGCTCCCGCTTGTTCTTCTTGATCACCTGGAACCAGAAAGTGTTGCGAGAAGAGATATGAGTACAAACTCTGGGCTTCCTTCACCAACAAGACCGGTGTTGCTATTTGGATGACTGTAACCCAGCACTTGAAGACAGAGTTAGGATTACAAATTTAGGGCCAGCCTGAGCTAAGCATTGCAAGTTTGTCTCTGAAAACTGCGCGCAGACTGTGTCTTCTGTCCCAATAAATCATTCTTTTAGTTATCACTAAGCTGAATAGGTTAGATTAGCAAAGAATGCCCAATGTCGGCCACTGAGAAGTTGGATGCTTTAATGTAAAAACAGTTGTTCCGGAAGATGCTTTCTACCATCTTAAGTAGAAGCACTTCAGAGCTCAGGACTGACCCACAGAAGCAGGCAGAGGCAGAAGACGTATCAGATCAACGCCTTTAAAGAGCTGAGCAACACTATTCCTTCCCATGGCAGGCAGAAGGGGCGGCTGCATGCACAGGTGGGAACCAGTGCCTCCAGCTAGACACTTACATCCTTCAACCCTGTCAGCTCGGTGGACGCTTCGGCTGTCGGCGCCCAGATCTTCACATCATGGTCTAGGCCACTGGTTGCCAGGACAGGTAGATGAGGATGGGGCTCAAGACAGTTTACCTGGTTTGGGGAAAAAGATAGGCTCAGGGACATAAGGGAGTATAGTTTAAAAAACAAGGGCCACCTTGAGCCAAATTGTCGCCCTTGACCTAGGCTGAAGCAGGTCCACCCACCTGAATCTGACCTAAATAGCCCTGGCAGTAGAGGAGATACAAACTGGATACAAAACCAGCCTGTCTAAAACATTTCCAATATTTAGAGGAGGGGAGGCTACATCCCTAGACATAGTCCCAAGATCAGATGGTGATGGGCCGTGCTTACTGCTGGCTTCATACGGTAATGAGGTCCAGACCCCATTCATTACAGAATCTAAAGTTCCAACGTGCCCAAGGCTGGAAAAAACAAACAAACAAACAAACAAACAAACAAACAAACTCTTCCAGTGGCTTTCATCAAGTGACTCCCCCCCCCAAAAAAAAAAAAAAATGGGAAAGCAGCAGCAGCCACTACACAGCCAGAGACGATGCGGGGAACCATTATATATGCACGCAGCACTGTTTACTAACTGGAGGGTGTCAGGACTGGGACTAAGGATAGGAAGGGGGTGGGTTGTGTCTGGTTAAGAACTCTGTATCATAGAGGGCAGGCAACACTTGCTACCTACTCTAAGGGCACAGTAACTCCAGCTACAGGAAAGCACGCGGTAACGAGTCTCCCGGAATCACTTCCAGCCACCCTCATCACTGAACAGTGGACAAAGGAGTGCATGGCAGACATTTGGTCCCAGTCTCCTTTTGTATGAAAGCACCCATGCCCTCTGCCATCCGACTTGACGGCATGAACTTCCTAAGCAGGGCAGGGCAGGGTGGGGTGGGGCAGAGCCGTTCCCATCCCCACCGGAAGAGCCAGCCCCAGATCTAGCTGCTAAAGCATTTTTAGGCTTTTAGTCAGATGAGGAACAGATAGGAAAAGCACCCCGCCTTGCAGCTGCTCTATGGTCCTGGCCAAAAGCCTGCTGTCATTTTCTCGGGACCAACCTTAGCTGCTGTGCCTGCTCACTCAGACCACAGCTAAAGAAAAGGTAAGCCGGGCGGTGGTGGCGCACGCCTGTAATCCCAGCGCTTGGGAGGCAGAGGCAGGCGGATTTCTGAGTTCGAGGCCAGCCTGGTCTACAGAGTGAGTTCCAGGACAGCCAGGACTACACAGAGAAACCCTGTCTCGAAAAAACAAAACAGAACAAACAAAGATGACTTCATTTTCTTTGAGTTTACAACAGGCTAGAGAAGGCCAAATCTAAGCCTGCGTTTAAAGGTTAGACAGAAAGCCTTGTTTTCTTTTCCTATTTCACACAGGGGCTTACTGCAGTCCCTTTTAGGCTATGTACTTGGGAGCCTGAGGAAGTACTAGAGAACAAACTCCAATACAGACACGGAATCAACAGATAACCTGCCCTCAGGCATCCATTCATTCCTCACGAAGCCTGTCCTCTGGAGCCGCCTCTGCGACTTATCGACAAGCAGGTAGAGGAAGAACACTTCCTCGGGGCCTAAGCACAGAGGCAACGGCAAGAGGATGAAGGAGTAAACTTCATACAATCCCTGACCCGGAGCTTGCAGGAGCGGCAGGCAGGCAGGCAATCTCAAGGAGCCTGGTCACTTCACCAGACCTGTCTCAAAGCCAGCACTTATCCTGTCAATGCTTGCACAGAGAAAAGAACTCTGGCCTTGGAAGACTGGGCGAGGGGTGAAGGGGACGGGAGAGAACATCACAGTGCTCTTGGGAGAGTAAGGAGTTGTCCTTTTGTGTCATCTCCCACTCTTGTTCCTGTGAAGATGAATGGGAACAAAGAAAGGATCCCCAAACAAGAACTAGGAGACCTGGGCAAGGCGGGCAATAACTTCTAAGCTCCCTCTGACGCTAACATTCTACTTTATGATGTAGAATTCTCCATCCTCCACGCCTAGACTGCAGCCTGGTAACCGCCACTGCTGGAAGGTTGTAACTAACAAATGGTCTCCGAGAGTCCAAGGTAAGAATCATAGGGTCATTCTGCTCACGCAAAGGCGAGAACAAGCGAAGAAGCCCTCCTCAGGCTCATCACTATATCTCTAAATCACAAAACTCTGGCCTGGACCGAACCAGCCCAAGCAGATGCTCTTCTCCACCGAGCACTGGATTAGCCAGCGAACCTGCTGCCAGGGAGCTGGAAGCACACCGGCCAGCAGAACGCTGTGCTTCTGGAGCAGAGCGCAAGACAACAGCTGAGGAGCAACAGACTCTTCACATCAGTCCCTCTGCACTTACTGGGTGCAAACTACACAACTGTCGTTAAGACTCCAATGTTTTGAACTTGTTACCTACAGGTGACAGAGGAGAGACCTCTGAAGGAATGGAAACTGAAATAGAGAGCCTCTTACATTCAGGCTATACAAGACAATCTATATGGCCTAGGTCCAAACAATTTAGAGGAAACTAGAAAAAATATCAAATATCCTCAGAAGCAGATGAAGGAAAAAGAAGAAATGGGATCCTGCCTGCCAGGAAGCGCTTTTGGCTCTAGAGCACTCTCTGTAAACATCCCCAAGTCACAGCTGGACTCTGAGGCTCCAGCTAAGACTAAGATGAGAGGCCAAGCAGCTCCAGTCATTTCCTAGAGGATTTAGGTAACCAACGGGTCTTGGACAATCAGTAAAGTGGAATTTTCTAAACTGTCTCCTTCCCTTTCTTCAGTGGCTCCAAACCCTTGTTTAAATAGGAGGTGATTTAACTCTCTTCTGGTCTTAGAAGACTGGGCGAGAGGTGTAGGGGGGTAGGATAGACTTGAAGTGGTCTTGGGAGAGTAAGGGTGTCTTAATGCTGGAAGGGAAAGGTATATTGTAATCCAGTTACATCATCTGAGCAGAGAACTCCTCAGTCTTAATTTTCGTGATCCTTTCTTGACCATTAATACAGAGGGTGCTTGCCGGGCGGTGGTGGCGCATGCCTTTAATCCCAGCACTTGGGAGGCAGAGGCAGGCGGATTTCTGAGTTCGAGGCCAGCCTGGTCTACAGAGTGAGTTCCAGGACAGCCAGGGCCGTACAGAGAAACCCTGTCTTGAAAAAAATCTAAAAATCTAAAAAAAAAACAAAAAACAAACAAACAAAAAAAAGCCAAAAAAAAAAAAATCCAGAGGGTGCTTGCAAAACTAAAAAGAGCAGGTGGACGGTAATGTGACAATATTACCTAGCAGGCTATTCAGCTGCTCTATCCAAGAAAAGCATGTATGATTACATCTGCTTTCCTTTCTTCATATACACAGGTATATTAGGTGTATCTGTATGCATTTAACAGCAGGCATGGCACTTTAACCCTAAATACAGCATGCATCTGTTAAGTACAAGAATATTCTCTTAAATAGTACATTAAATAAGTTTAATATTGAATACTATGTCATCTAACTTACAAACCTCTTATTTTCCCCAAATGCTCAAAATGTTTCTTCTAAAATAAATAAAAATAAATGTGCATCTAGCTTTTATCTGCTGACCAGGGAGTCGGCCGAGGTCACTGCTTACCTTAAAGAGATAAGGCACAGAAACATCTTGTTTTGACATTGTACAGGAAGGTTTGTCCCAAACTAATGTTTTCTTTTTTTGGAAAAAGTCCATGCTTAAGAATTATGCTCAGGCTATAAATTCTTCCAAAAACCCTTTATAAGGGAAGAAAAAAGGAATGAAGTATTCCTTCAATCTCAGCACCCTCAGGCATAACACCTTTATTTTAGCTATGTAGACCTCAAACACATGGTACCATATAGCTACAGTGACAATCTGGTGCCTGCATTAAGACCTACCTTATTGACCTGAAAAACTAGGGGGCCAGCCAGTCCAGCACAGCATACTCACCACACCGCCCTTGTCCCCTTCCATGAACTGAATGATCTGGCAAGATGACTTCTCCCAGAGGAAGATGTGCCCACAGTCACTACCGCTCACCACAAACTCACTCTTGGGGCCATAGAAATTGACGCCTTTTACTGCAATGATAAATGAGGGAAGAAACCACATACGACTTGGCACTGGGCCTGTATTTATTTACCTCACTGAGAATTTAGTAATTACCAAACTCCGAGTCAGTCGAACGCGGAATCTTTTCATTGCTATAGAACAACAGAGTGTATCTGTGATAGACAATCATTAGAATCTCACCGGTTCCAGAGAGCATTTGTATTCTTGCAAAGTGTTCTACGAGGTGCAGGAGTCTGCTGTCCCTGGACAACAGTCTGCTTCATTCATACTTTATCAGGCACAGGCCTCAAAAGAATAGTCTATATGTAATTTCAGCTCTGCCTACCCTGGGCCCTGAGATTATTTTTGGTATGTATTTTTATGTATTTATTTTTTTTAACTTTTTTGTTTTTTTGGATTTTGGTTTTTTTGAGACAGGGTTTCTGTGTGTAGTCCTGGCTGGCCTTGAACTCAGAAATCCGCCTGCCTCTGCCTCCCAGAGTGCTGGGATTACAGGCGTGCACCACCACCGCCCAGCTTTAACTTTTTAAAATAGTTTATTTTTATTCTATGTACATTAGTGTTCTGCTTAAATGTATGTCTGTGTGAGGGTGTCAGGTCCTCTGGAACTGGAATTACAGACAGTTGTGAGCTGCCATGTGGGTGCTGGGAACTGAACCCGGGTCCTTTGGAAGCCAGTGCTCTTACCTACTGAGGCTTCTCTTCAGCCTCCTTAGCATGGATTTTATTGGTACTCAGTTATCAGTTGATCTGAGACCGACAAACGTATGTGGCATAGTCACGTGCACCAAAAGCATGTGAACAAAAAGTCACTACAGAACTGTCAATGACAGGAGCCCACCTACTGAAGCCAGGTCCACATACCAACCATGGCACTGACTTTTCCTTTTGCTTGCCCACATAATGAAATCCAAATACAGACCCCTGCCCCTTTCCTTCTTACCTGTTCAAGAGCAGTAGTAAAGGTTACTAGTGGTCCCAGATCAAATGACGACACGGAGCCGAGAGCAGTGGCACCAACAAAGTGCAGGGATTCTTTACCTTCTCTACGTTACAACCAGTTAGGATACTTTGAAAACCCCAATGCTCCAGCTGCATCCAGCGCCATTAAATACTATGTGTGCGGGAGGAGGTGGGCATCAGCGCTCTTTTACCAGAAGACTGAGGCGAGTGTAGAGAGCCCCAGTGTCTTAGAATCAGACACAGAACTCAGAAGCTAAACTTCATTGGAAACAGGCCAGATACTACCACTATTCCTCCTACTTTGCTTTATTCAAAAGACTCATTCCCTTCTCTCCCTCTAAAGATACACTCTTACCCACATTACATGTAATTCAGCACTGCAGCTTCCCGTGGCTTTCTTAACGGACCGTTGTGCCTACTCTATAGTACTTGAAATTACAGAAAACAAACAAGTCTAGCTACATGCTTAAACTGGTGGCAACATCTCTGCAGTGTAGATGCTACTGAGCACTCCTGAATCACACTGAAAAAAAGAAAATCCCAGCCCAACTAGGGACAACCTCTCACTGCCCAGGGTGACACAGGCAGTCTACTTAGGTAGCTCCCTTTTACACAATGGAAATAAGATATTGGGTTGTCACTGTGACTTGGGCCACAGAAACACAGGAAGGCAAACTGACCTGTAGCATTATTTCTATGACCTTTATATCTCTTAATATACTGGGCCCCATCACTGTGAGAAGAGTTGAAAAGGTAAATGTCTTCATCATTGTAACTGGCCAGGAGCTCTGCCAAGAACAAGAACACAGCAATGAAGGCAAAGGCTGAAAAGTGCAGGGAGCAAGAGCTGTGGGGCTGGGAGATTGTTTAGGATGGGGTCTCCTAAGTCCCAGATATAGCATCCACCCTACTTAGTCGGAACAGCAAGCATGTAAGGTCTGCGATGAACACGCTAGCAGCTCAGGGGTAGCAGAACACTGAGGAGACCACACCCTTTAACTTACTAAGGAGTCAAAGGCAACATCGCCATCATCTATCTCCAAGGCCATCTGCTAGTCTCCCACCACAGGCTCACCATCAGCAACTCTCCCAGCTGTTCACTCAGAGCTACAGCACACTGGTGAGCACTGGAGGGCACAGGCCTCACTGGCTCAGCAGCTCCCTAGACCGAGGAAGCACACCAGCCAAGGAGCTAGGCCCTGCACACGTACGTACCTGTGCCATCGTGGCTGTACACAAGACAGGTGATGTTTGCTTTGGACTCACTGTTCACCTGCAATAAGGAGCAGATACCGACTGATACCCCCACCCCCACCCCATTTGTTATACCACCTGCGGGAATAGGTTTTACTAGAAAATCCCCTGTATCTTTTTCCAGAAACAGACAGAGATAAATAGAGAGAGAGAGGTAGGAAAGGGGTGAGCGAGAGAGAGGCATATAACTGAGGGAACAGGTCCACCCCAACAGCAGAGTCTTACTGGGGCCCCTGTCTTGGCTCTCTTCTGGTGCTAGTCATTTCAGCTGCATTATCTCATTAGGCCACATGATGGTGCAAATCTCCATTTTTTTTCTGAGAACATTATAGACTAAATGGTTGCCTAAGATCATAACACTTTTTAAGTGAGAAAGCCAGGATTAAAGTCTGTCTGATTAGAACCTCTTCCCATTATGGCCAGTAAGTCCAAAAGCAGCCCAGGATGGAGTCAGGGAGGCCAGGAGTCACTGCCCTTCGTGGCTCTTACCAAGTGGTGAGGACAGAATTTTTTCAGGACTCCGTTGTTCTCATTCTCATCAATTTTCCTCTGGTCATAAATCCTATAATGAAAGAAGCAATCACAGTGTCAAAACTTACAAAGTGCCAGGCAGTGGTGGTGCACGCCTTTAATTCTAGCACTTGGGAGGCAGAGGCAGGCAGATTTCTGTGTTCAAGGCCAGCCTGGTTTACAGAGTGAGTTCCAGGACAGCCAAGGCTATACAGAGAAACCCTGTCTCAAACAAACAAATAAACTTAAAAAGTGATCCCTGCACAGTTGTGAGACGAAGGCTCTTCCCTGAGTAGGGAAAGCCTCTGTTCTTAGCACCGGTGTCCCCTCTCCAATCCATTTTCAAACTCTCCCACATCCAGATGTTTTCCACATTCTTTGCCCACAGGGTTCTCAGTGCTCCAGAGCTCACAGTCAGACTAGACTGGCTGGCAAAGAAGTCCCAGGGGTCCTCCTGTGTCCCGCCCCCCGCCCCACGAGTTTAAGTGTGTTCTGGGGCTCAAACTCAGGCTCCGTGCCTGCGAGATGGGCACTTCATGGGCTGAACTAGCTATTATGCCTCATTTAGAGTTCATTTACACTGAAGCAACTAATAGTATACTTTCTATATGTATGCTACTTACCCCAAACATTTATTACTCATAGACAGAGTCCATGCTTTACATAAGGCAATAGGTCTTTAAGATTTATTTTTATTTTTGTGTATGAGTGTTTTGCCTACATGTGAATATATGTGCATCACACGTAAAGTGTAGTGCTAGCCGGGCGGTGGTGGCGCACGCCTGTAATCCCAGCACTTGGCAGGCAGAGGCAGGCGGATTTCTGAGTTCGAGGCCAGCCTGGTCTACAGAGTGAGTTCCAGGACAGCCAGGGCTACTCAGAGAAACCCTGTTTCAAAAAAACCAAATCCAAAAAACCAAAAACCAAAATAAATAAATAAATAAATAAATAAATAAAAATTGTAGTGCTGCAGGTCAGAAGAGGGCACCAGATACCCTGAAACTGGAATAATAGATGGGTATGAGCTGCCATGTGGCTATGACAAACTGGACCCAGGTCCTCTAGAAGAACAGAAATGTTCATAACGACTGAGCCATCGCTCTATCCCTCCTTCCTTTAACTTTTTCTGGTTAATTTTCTCTCTCATAAGGCACAAAAACTATCACCAAGCCTCCAATCTCCTAAAGTTACCTGTAGTCAACTATAGTCCAAACATTGAATGAAAAGGTCCAGAACAAACAAACTAACAAAATCAATGTACTAGTTTAAAATAATTTTCATTATAGTATTTCTCTAGCATTCTACTTTACTATTAGTCGTTGGGCTAATCAATCACTGTGCCTAATTTATAAGCTTCCACGGGTTTATATCACACACATCCACAAACACACACACCCCTACCGGCTTGTTCATGCAGTGTCTTTCTTTAAGATGCTTATTTTGGGGTTCAGTACTATGCAGAGGTTCATAGATACATCTGCTATAAATCAGGGGAAGTTACTGTCCTTTCTTTTGATGATAAAATTCTATTATCATGCTTTAACTACTACATCGCCTGACATCTGGAAACCTACTTTAAATCTGTGTCTCTTACTCTGTGCTTTAGACTTACATCTACTTAACAGATACTGTAATAATAGGCTGTCCAAAAGCAAACTCATTTTCCTTCCAAACTAAGCCCTTTCTACATTTACCCCTACCCCTTCAGCCTCTGACAGTGACCATCCTAACACAGACGGTCAGCCCAATACCGGCTTGTTCATGCAATGTCTTTTATTAAGATGCTTATTTTTATGAATTTTGACAATTTCATACATGTATTCAATGTGTTTTCTACCACGTTCATCTCCCGCCCCTCCTTGGGAATTTTGTGGCTTTTATAACTAATTATTCCCTGCCGGTTCCGCGCCCCGTATGCTGTTTTGGTTGTATCTGCTCCTCCCACTTCTCTCTCCATCATATTCTGCCTACACTCACTATTGTGATATTTCCTGTGATTTTCCTGCTCATGTTGCCATCAGAATTGTATCCAAAATGCAAAACATGTAAGTTCCCTGCCTAAATCTCTTCACTAATTTCTGAACACTTTACTGGAAAACAAGACGAAAAGTTCAAACTTCTTTGGACGGCTGCCTATAGCTTCCTTAAGACCCTACACGTTACACACCTAACAAGCCAAAGGCAACAACAAGTCTATGATCAAGTTATGGTGGTGGCCCAGGCCCACACCTAGCGCTGGGGACATAAAAGTAGAAGTAAGAGTTTATAGCCAGCTGGGCGGTGGTGGCGCACTCCTGTAATCCCAGCACTTGGGAGGCAGAGGCAGGTGGATTTCTGAGTTTGAGGCCAGCCTGGTCTACAGAGTGAGTTCCAGGACAGCCAGAGCTATACAGAGAAACCCTGTCTTGAAAAAACCAAAATCAAAATAAATAAATAAATAAATAAATAAATAAATAAATAAATAAAAATAAAAAAGTTTATAGCCAGCAACAACTACACAGAGCACAGGGTTAGCCTGAGCGACATAAGACACTGACTCAAAATTTAAAAAAGAAGGAAAGCCTCTTCCATGTTTCCTGCAACATACATTGTCATCACTTACTGTCATACCTCTCCCCATACTGTTCTTTTTTTCTCAAATACTAATTACCCAACTGTCTTTAATACTTTCTGTGTACTACCACACAGTGAAATGTTTTCCAGTGTGTTTTAGTTTGACTTGAGTTCAAATAACTAACCACTTGAAAAATACTATGTAAGTTATATATACCTTAAATATTTTCCTATACCACAGATGCTAAATAAATTAATCAATATATTCCTGACAATATCTAAACATTCTGCATAAGGAGAATACTCAAGAAAATAAGTTATATTACTTTTAAGTTTATCAACTGTCAATTTTTTTCCTCTTAACTAAGTTTAAATCAACAGCTCTTTAAAAAATGTAAATCAACAGAGCTCAAATGCCACTGAGCCATTTAAAGAGTTCAGTAAATAGCCAAGCACATGCCATTAATGTCAGAACTCAGGAGACAAAGGCAGGAAGAGCCCTCCTGTCAGGACTACGGTGAAAGCCTGTCAAAACAAAATAAGCCCCCACCACCCTCACACCAGTTCAGTAAGTCAGCAAATTAGTCAACAGTGCTAAATACTCAAGGCCCCTGGGGGGGGGGTGCGGGGCGGGACGGGACTGTGGTATATTTTTTGATCCTTAGTATCCAATATTCTTTGTTCTTTGTTTGTTTTTTTTTTTTTTAAGATTTATTTATTATATGTAAGTACACTGTAGCTATCGTCAGACACAGCAGAAGAGGGCGTCAGAGCTCATTACAGATGGTTGTAAGCCACCATGTGGTTGCTGGGATTTGAACTCAGGACCTCTGGAAGAGCAGTCAGTGCTCTTAACCACTGAGCCATCTCTCCAGTCCCCTGTTGTTTGTTTTTTAAAGAATACTTATATCTTTCTTTTTTCCTCCAATCATAAAATAGAATGTCAGACTAGGGGCTGGCAAAGTGTCTAACATGACAGGAAATCCTGGCAGGCCACCAAGCATCCCAGTTGAACTGTCACTGGAGCACTGATGTGTTGGTAAGTAATATGCAAATGATTAGAGTTAGTCATGGCTATGGTCCAGTAAAAGTTTATGTTTTAAAAAGATCTTTAACTATGCATGTGTGCATACCTGTCTGTGGGTACAAGCAAATGGACGTTGGTGTCTACAGTGGCGAGGGCACTGGATGGCTAGAGCTGGAATTACAGACAGTAATGAGCTACCCAACATAGGTACTGGGAAATGGGGTCCTCGAAAACAGTGGCATTTCATTCTAACCACTAAGTTGCAAAACTTTGTTTAAAGAAAACAAACAAACAAACAAATAAATAAAAAGGTCACCACAGTTTACCAGGCCCTGTATAAGATAGTGGTATTAAAAAGATGAATACACCAAAAAACAAAACAAACAAACAAACAAAAAAAGCCGGGCAGTGGTGGCGCACGCCTTTTAATCCCAGTACTTGGGAGGCAGAGGCAGGCAGATTTCTGAGTTCGAGGCCAGCCTGGTCTACAGAGTGAGTGCCAGGACAGCCAGGGCTACACAGAGAAATCCTGTCTCGAAAAAACCAAAAACCAAAACAAAACAAAAAGATGAATACAAATTTTCCAAATATTTTCTGAACCTGGGGCTTGTCAGTTAGACAGCAAGCCCCAGGGATCTACCTGTCTCTACCCATCCAGTGCTGGGATTCCAGGTGTCTGTCACAATGTCCACCTATTTCTATGGGAGTACTGAGGATCTAAAGTCAAGTCCTCACTTGTGTGGCAAGTCCTTTATCAACTAAACATCTCCTTAGCATCCTTCGCAAAGCCTATGCACAGCTCTCTGTGAGCTTTCGGGCAGCTTCTGCCTGGCTACCCTAGACCCCTTCCTCCGATGTTCTCCCCATGTGTTCCTCTCAATCTAAGGATGGGGGCACTATCTACCAACTGTGCCTTATAAACCAAGGCCTATCCCAAATCTTACAGCAGTAAGTTTACAAGACAACCAACTAAACCACCAATTTACCACCAAAGCACTCACCCCTGATACTCTTTTCTTTCTAATGCTAGGGATCCAATCCAGGGATTCAACCGTGGTGGAGAGCTGCTCTAACCCTGCGCTCCTCCAAACTCTCCAGTCAATCTCTACAGTCCCCTCTTGGAACTCACACTCAGATTGCCTCCATTTGCCAAAGGCTCCTTTGTCCACTTGTAAATTTCTTTTCTTTTTGTCTGCTTTGGCTTCAGATAAAAAAGCATGTCTCCCTAAACCTGCCTTCAAATGCCTTTTCACATTCCTAAAATAAAATACAACAAAAATTACGTGAAGTCTTGACGCTGAGCAGGCTATTTCTCTGTATTCCTTGCTTCTTTCTTGAAAGAAAACTATAGGTATTCCTTTAGGACAGTAGTAAAAGGTGTTATTTTACCAAATGAGATATTTGGTATAAATGTTTTCAAATTTGTACCAGAAAATAAGAGATTCCAACACCATTCAGTGAGCTAAAGTGAAGAAGTTTCAGAGAAGCTGAGATGAATATAACATCAGAGAAGACCTGGGTACCAAAAAGACTCTGCTCCCGTAGGATCGGTGTGGCTCAAAACGCATATGTACCCTTGTCAAGTAAACAGGCTGCCATCTGCTAAGACACTGAGGAGTGCACAAACGGATGGACAGAAAACACTGAAGTGTATAAAAGATCTGAGTACTTTCTTCGTTTGTGCACTGAAATGCTAAAAACAATCCTCAGCCTTACTTTTACACTTGGGAAATTATGAGCTGTGGGATAGGACCCTGGAACTTTATTAAGATCTTCCAGTAAGTCAATAGAGCCAACTTGTCCATTCCTCGTCAAACACCCCGACCCCTGTGGTTAAATTCTTCTTGACAGAGACTTTTCAAGCAATCTATTTCAAGCAATCTTCAAGGGAAAAAAAATCCCAACTAGATTATGGAGCTTAACCCCGAACGTTCTGACAGTAGCCTTTTTGATCGATGGTATCTTACATAGAAACAGTTAAGGGGCTAAAGAAGTGTGCTGGCAGCGAAGAGCGCCCAGGACTCACATGGCAGCTCACAACCACCGACAGCTCTGTTTCCAGGAGATGGACAGCCTCTCTAGCCTCTGTGAGTGCCAGGCACACACATAAGGTACACATATACATGCAGGCAAAAGACTCATACAATATAAACATAAAATATGCTATATAGAGACTACTAAATAAAAGAAACACATTTTGAAAGAGTAACAAATTGTCCAGAACTCTTGGACAAGGTAAGCCATATGTTTTCTGAAAACTTATCTCGTGATTCTAATACAAGTAATTTCACAATAGTTAAAAAACAGTGCTTTCATTATAAAAGAATTTCAACTACCAGCAGAAGAGAAAAAGCAAACACCATTTTTCTGATCATGTTGTCCCTCCTTTTTCAAACTGACAATCCCAAAGA
Source organism: Apodemus agrarius (assembly GCA_964023405.1). Lineage (NCBI taxonomy): Eukaryota > Metazoa > Chordata > Mammalia > Rodentia > Muridae > Apodemus > Apodemus agrarius. The sequence continues at coordinate 22,586,165 of OZ030017.1, forward strand.
AATGGAGGTGAAGCACAGCAGCTGGCGAGCCAGGGAACACGGGTCAGAAGGAAAACAACTGGTGCAGTGGGGACTGATGAATGATGTCTGTTTTCCCTGAGGATGTCTCAATAGCCAGGGTTAAAAACAGATGTTCACAGTAACAAAGATATCACTGCAGATAAAGAACAGTGGTTCAGAACAACAGAAGCAAAAACCCTTAGTCACACAGTGTTCCCACGGCAAATTCCTTCTAAATCCAACCACTGTGGAAGTCGCTAGTGAGGGGCTGTCAAGATGATCAGCGGGCCAGGCACACACTCGCTGCTCGACGAACTGACCCCTGAACAAGGGTTAAGGACAGAGCTGACTCCAGACTCTCTCTGTCATGCAGACCCACACACACTCATACAAAATGAAATTTAAAAATGACCTGAAAAGGTTGCTGGTACAGTATTAATTTATATAGGAAAATAGTGGAAGGCACATATGGGTTTATGTCTTAGCCACTATGTGGGTCAATTTCATCATTCTATAAAATGTGATTAATCTCTTTAAAACATGATAATCCCAGGACTCGAAAGATGACATAGCCCAGTGCTCTCTTCTGGCTTCCTTAAACACCACTCATGAACATGGTGCCCAGTTACACATATGCAGACAAAACATTCATGCACATAAAACAGATTTTTGTTGTTGTTGTTGTTTTCAAGACAGGGTTTTTCTGTGTAGCCCTGGCTGACCTGGAACTCACTCTGTAGACCAGGCTGGCCTCAAACTCAGAAATCCGCCTGCCTCTGCCTCCCAAATGGTGGGATTAAAGGCCTGCGCCACTACCACCTGGCAATAGATTAATTTTTAAAATGATAATCCCTATACCATGAAACTCCTCAGGTTGTTGTAATAGGGAACAGGATGTCTCAGAAGGTGCTTAGGCATTCCCAAAAGGTAGTTCGTGGATTCCTACGATTTTTCTAACTTAGCACTGGGGAGCTCCTGGCAATATACAATGTATCATAAGTCTCAAACATACAAAAGTCTGTTGAACTCACCTTACATACTGATCTCTTCCACCTACTGCAAACTGATGGGTATTGGCAGGGTTCACATAGATTGTATACAGTCCCACTTTCTTCTCCTTCTCTTTTGTCACCACTAGTTTCCTTAAAAAGGTAGAAAAACATAGTTATATTCTGCAAAAGACCCAGATGGAGCTCAGCATGGCAGCTCAGATCTGTAATCAGCATTCAAGAGATTCACTACTTGAACTCAGGGACAGCATGTGCTATAATGATTTCAAGACCAGCCTGGGCTACAGAGAAATGTCTCACAAACAAAAAGCAAAACAAACACCAACAACAAAAAAACTAAAAGATCCAAGATGGTCATGAGAAGTGGAATAAAAAAAATCAACATAGTAAATGCAGACATGGCTAGTAAGAAATCAAATTCTAATCTGTACCAAAAAAAAAAAAAAAAAAGGCCGGGCGTGGTGGCGCACGCCTTTAATCCCAGCACTTGGGAGGCAGAGACAGGCGGATTCCTGAGTTCGAGGCCAGCCTGGTCTACAGAGTGAGTTCCAGGACAGCCAAGGCTACACAGGGAAACCCTGTCTCGAAAAAGCCAAAAAAAAAAAAAAAAAAAAAAAAGTGTTTTTGTTTTGTTCTATTCTCAACTACAAAATAAGAAAATGCATTCTGCTATTCTGAGGACTGGGAGGAAACATGAAGAGATGTTCTAGTGTTGTCTGAGGAGCACGGGCTGGTAATCACTGTGGTGGGTAACTGAGCCAAGGCATAAAGGCACCCGTATGCTTTCTTCCACCTAGGGCATGGAGGAAGGAAGTTCACGGGAAAGAGCCGAGGCTGCCACAGTGGCATGTCTGTACTCCTAGCACTTAGTTCCAACCGAAGCACAGTCATGACTTCAATCCTTAGCACCTCTCATCTGCACAGGTGGCACATGGCTGTGATCCAGTACTCAGAAAACAGGCAGGAAGACTGGAGCTGAAGTCTACCTCAGCTAGCTAAACAACTAATGACCAGCCCAGGTTACATGAGACTTGTCTTTTTAAAACAGAGAAGAAATAGAGGGCTGGAGAAATGGCTCAGTGGTTAGGAACACTGACTGCTCTTTCAGAAGTCCTGAGTTCAATTCCCAGCCACCACATAACAACCAACTGTAATGGGATCTGATGCCTTCTTCTGGTGTGTCTGAAGATAGCTACAGCATATTCACATATATATAATTAATAAAATCTTAAGAAAGAAAGAAAGAAAGAAAGAAAGAAAGGAAGGAAGGAAGGAAGGAAGGAAGGAAGGAGAGAGAGAGAAAGGAAGAAAGGAAGAAAGGAAGGAAGAAAGAAAGAAAGAAAGAAAGAAAGAAAGAAAGAAAGGTAGATGAGGAAGACTGTAAGGAAAAGGATGTTTTGGGGGGGAAGAGAAGAATCTAAAGGTGATAATGAACAAACTATATTATACGCAATAAAAACCCATCATTTTGTACACTATATGAAAGCTAGGACTGGAGCGATGGCTCAGTGGTGAAGAGCACTGGCTCTTCCAGAAGACCCAAGTTTGATGACCAGCAACAACATGGTGGCTTACCAACGCTGTAACTCTAGTTCTAGGGACTCTAATGTCCTTTCTGGCCTCCCTGGGCACTGCGCATATGTGGCACACAGACATGTATGAAGGCAAATAAAGTAATAATAAAGTAAAATTCAAAAATGTCAGTGTAAGCTAACAGCATGTGATGAGTGCTGGAAGAATCACAGCTATAGTAAGCTACAGAGTCTGGGAGAGCAGAGGCGCTCTCAATTTTTAGGGGGGGAAAAAGGAAGTTGATGAGAACCTGGCTTTGGGGTTAGTCTCCTCTCTGCCTCTGTAGCAGGAGGATTAGAAGTGCACAGCTTCATGTCGAGCCTTTCTACACTAAGCAGCTGAGTTCCAGCTACAGCTTCCATTTAAAAGGCTCGACATGAAGCTGTGCACTTCTAATCCTCCTGCTACGGAGGCAGAGAGAAGATGATCCCCAAAGCCTGCTGGCCAGTTAGTCTTGCCAGTTTGGTGAGTTCCAAATTCAGTGAGACCATCTCAAAAAACTAAGATGAAAAGTTGGCAAATAGCTCTGTGGTAAGTGGGCTCCCTGCCATGCTTACCAACCCGAGTTCAAGCCAAGGAAGGAGAACAGACCCCCTGAAACGGTCCTCTGACGTTCACGTGCACACCACGGCAGAGAGTTGCACATGTAAATAAGCAAACATAGATAACTGTTTTTTAAAAATGGTTGCTAGAGAGATAACTCAGTGGGTAAAGGCAGGCCTGACAACCTGAGTTGGATCCTTGAGATTCACAAGGTAGAAAAAAGAACCAACTCCCTCAAACTCACGTCTGATCTGCACATGTGTACTATGCATGCACACACACAAATACATGTAATCTAAAAACTAAAATTTAAAATTTACATTGTAAAATGAGCTACTACTTTCTAGAACACAATTCTAAAGAAAACGGCATCCTTCTCTCCTTATGTGAGGCAAATCAGGAGAGGATGGACTACTTAGGACGGCTACCTGCTAACTGGAGAGCGCTTCGCCATGGCTGGCTGTAACACAGAAGGAGGCTTCTGCCGACCTTCAGAGCGTGGTCTGAGAGAGCCCAGGCGACCTCAAAACCTTGGTTATAAGAACGTAGCTAACCAGCCATAATTTAGCCCACAGTAAGAGTAATTTTATAGAACTTTGATATCGTGAAGATTAATAAGCTCATAGGAAAAACATCAAGAAACTATAAAGAGCCTAACTTCAACTTCTGTCTTTTAAGCTTTTATTCATTTTGAAATAATGAAAGTGGAAACAAGAAAAGGACAAGCACCATAACAAATATCTTTGTAAGGAAAGAACCTCAGTATTTTCTCTGCATGGTCAAAGTCACTCCACCTTAGAACTGTTCTGGACATGAGATTTTGATTTTAAAATCTATACAGCTTTCCATTAAAAAAAATACAGATGGCAGGCATGGTGATGCACATTTTTAATCCTAGAACATGGAAAGCAAACAGAGGATCATCAGGAATTAATGTCATCCTTGAATAAACTGTGACAAAGTCTGGGCTGCATAAGACCTTATCTTAAAATAAATAAAGATCATTGAAAAGCAGTCATTAGGAGAAAAAAGTCACACATACACATACAGAACTGTGTACACACCCACGAATGTACACACATACATACAACTATATTCAAAAGTGACTGGAGAGGTGTTCAAAGTTACTAACAATGGTTATCGAGAGCTAAAAAGCTGAGGAGAGAAACACAGGGAGCATTTCTGCATTGTCTACATGTTTTCATGATTTGAGTTTCTTAAGATGTAACTGTTGTAAAACCAACACAAACAAGAACAGATAATGTAATATTTATAGGAAGAGAGGGAGTATAGCCAAATATGCTGAAATTCAGAGTACAGAAGGTAACTTAGCCAGTAATGACTGGCTTGAGACTTGACACAGACACGCTTGAATGCACACAAGATTTTTGCTCTTCAACCAGAGAGATGGTTCAGAGGGTAAAGGCACTTGCTGTGTAAGCCTGGGGACCTGGGTTCAATCCCCAGAACCTACAAAAAGGCGGAAAGAGAAACCAACTCTACAAAGCTCTGACCTCTACACACACACACACACACACACACACACACACACACACACAAAAACGCGCGCGCAAGCAAATAGTAAATAAAAAAGGTGCTTTGTTCTTCTATGGCATTACACAGTTAAAATGGGACTTTCATGTACAAAAGATTTATAGTATAAAAACCCTACTGTAGCATCAATCTTATTTTCAAGATTTATCTTTATTTTTCTGTGATTTAACTGAAAATATATGTATCTCTAAGCCAGATTGTAGAGAAATGTGCTTCTTCTGATAAGCTGAATGGTAACTAAGTGAATGAAGAACAGGAGATCATCAAATTATTAAAGTCTACCTATAAAAATTCAGCCTTCTCTGAGAAATAAAAGTAAACATTTCACTGCCAAGAAACTGACACAGGAAGCAAGGACTCTCCAAAACCTTAAGCTATCTCTTATAATACTTCGGTGACCCTAAGAGTTCCATATTCCCATGGCATGGGGGTAATTCAAAGTCAATGAATACAGTTCTGTAAAGAAAACCTGCCTGGGCTAGAAGGACGGCTCGGGTTAGGAGCACGTGCTCCCCTCGCAGAGAACCCGAGTGTGGTCCTCAGCATCCATGCCAGAGGCCCCTGATCACCGGCAACTCTAGCTCCTAGGGGGTCAGATGCCCTGGCCTCTGAACATTTGTACCTGTGTACATATCCCCATACAGACACACAGACACAAAATTTAACATAAATTCAGTCATCATTTCTAGGCCTTTTGGTTAAGATTAAGTATAAAAATAAAACAAACCTTAAACAAAAGAAGGCATTATGGTTAAACTTACGAAGCTGGCCGGTCTTGTCTCAGGTCAATGGTGAAGACGACCGCATCTTCACCAGCTGACAAGAACGTACAGGGAGAGTCTGGTTCTAGGGCCAGCTGAAGGAAAAAGGGAAAGGATGTGGCTTCTAAAAAAGTTAAGACGGGATCTAATTCATTCACTTACCTTTAAGAAGGGAAACAATTAAAATGCCTTAGTAGGCTGAGCATGGTAGGCACATACCTTTAATCTCAGCACTTGGAAGCTGAGGCAGGAGGATCTTTGTAAATTCAAGGGTAGCCTAATCCACACAGTGAGACTACATCTCAAAAAAATAGTCTGAGCAAGTGAAATGTCCAACTTCTTTGTTACAAAATTTTAAGCAAAATAATTTAAGCTTCACTCACTCTGACTGTGTGAATTGATAGCTCATTTATCCTCTACAGGTCAAAGGATAGGAAACTGCTATTTTAACCAAGTCCCAAAGAAATCTGAACAGACAGCAAAGGAAAAACATCAAGTATTTAGAATTCACTCTAAACTGGGCAGGGGTGATACACATCCTTAATCCCAGCACTCTAGAGGCAGGCAGATCTCTTTGAGTTCAAGGCCAGCCTGGTCTACAAAGTGAGTTCCAGGACAGCCAAGGCTATAGAAACCCTGTCTTTAAAATATTTAAAAAAAAAAAAAAAAAAAAAAAAAAAAAAAAAAAAAGAGTTCATTCTGAAATAAAATCCATACCTCGAGGAGTGCAAACAAATATGTTTCTCTCTTTTTCAGTCCCTGTAACTTAACTCTAAAAATGTGTTACCTAAGCACTTGGGAGGCAGAGGCAGGCGGATTTCTGAGTTCGAGGCCAGCCTGGTCTACAGAGTGAGTTCCAGGACAGCCAGGACTACAGAGAAACCCTGTCTTGAAAAAAAACAAAAACAAACAAACAAAAAAAAAAAAAGTGTTACCTAGTAGGTGGGAACTAGACTTAAAAATCGAAGTAGTTAGGGAGAAAAAAAAAATCAAAGAGGTAGGTGTTTTTTGTGTTTTTTTTTTAAGCCTTCTTTTGCACGGCACGGAAACTCTGATGTCTACTCTGACCCTGGACAGCTCTGAGCGCCTCACTGGCTGCCATCTTGACTACCCATTCTATAGTCACAGTTCTAAATAAAGCTTCTAATAACTTTGCTATTTTAGGCTACTAGTTGAGGGCAGGAAAATCAGGAGTGTCCACATGAGAGGATCTAGCCAACTTGGAAGCACTGAAATGATCTAAAAACAATCTGAACTTCAGGGGTTTAAAAAAAAAAAAAAAGACACAGGAACTCAAAGATCTGTGAACCAACATGACTGTAGTTTGGGGCTAGGTTTATTTTTATTTTGGAGTTTAAGGCAATCTCACTCCATAACCCAGGTAGCTCTGATGTCACAGAAATCTTGCCTCAACTTTGCAAGTACTAGGGTTACAGGTGTAAGCAGCACACCTAGCCAGGGGCTAGAAAGAACAACTAAGAACTGTAAGTACAGGAGCTGAGGGTCTCTTAAATGTTTGTTTTTCAGGAACTTTAGGGCATCTGTTTTTGCTCCCTTCTCAACAAATCTAGGTGCTGATTGAGGAAAGGCAGGTGAACACAGACACAGGGGACAAGGAGGGAAGGCACTGGCTGAGAGCCGGAGGACCTGGGCTCACTGTCTTGGAAACAGACTCCCTACCTTGTGGGAGGCCCCCTTGTGCTGGGCCACGCGCTTGGTGTTCTTGCAGCACTGCGTAGCTGACAGTTCTGCGACTCGGACCTGCCCATCCCGGGCACACATAGCTAGGGTGGAGTCACCACTGTTAGGAAGGAACTTGGCCTGCAGCAGTAAGAACGAAGGAGGGAGACACAAGGGAATAGAAGTGAGTCTAAGACAAAACGTGTGACCCCATGTCACCTTCTTCCTGTGTACAACTGGATGTGTCTCTCCTGCCCTGTGCACATAGACTTAAGCCCAAAATCTTCCACACGTAAAAGGAAATCACTGTGACATAAAAGCTCATTCCAGATGGCTCTGGAGGATGAACATACCAAATTCAACACTATGATAAACTACAATTATGCCTTATGGGGGGCGGGAGGCGGAAGCAAGAACTAAGCAAGGACAGTCATTATCTATCAAACAAACCTGGAAAGAATACTCAACAAAGAAAAATGATCATTCTTACAGGTGAGCAGCATGGAATATGGCCCGAGGTGCCGTGACCCCATAGGATAACCATTATCAGCCAATCTTATCAGCTGTGGTTAATCCCAGGAGTGAATCCGTGTGCTTGACTCCCTCAGTCCCTCGTCCTTTTACAGGACTGGGAAGGACCTGAGAGTGGCAGCGTGCGCCGTCACTGGCTACAGCCCCAGCCGTGCACATGTGGACAGGATGTGCTACAAGTCCTACTTTATGGATACACAAACTCAGAGCACAAATTAATTAACTGTCCAAACTCATAGAGCCAGGATCTGAAACCTGAGCAGGTTGGTTCAGAAGCCTGAGCCGTCTACTACACGCCTTTCGCTGACACACCTTTGTAAGTGTCAAGTATCCTATCCGTGCACGGAGACAAAAGGCTGCCATGGGTCTCTCTGAGTGTTACTATGGAGTCAAAGCTCTATCAAGTCCTGACACCTCATGCCAATCATAACTGCTACTACCTTCTGCTCTAGACAGCAACTCGACTGTCTGCCTCATGCTTGATTTTCTCACTTGCTATTATGTCTCTATGCCTTACCTGGAAGACATTACTTTTGTGGCCACTCTCAAAGTCCAGTACTGGCTGCCGTCGCACCCAATCCCACACTACCACCTTCAGATCATCACTGCCACTGGCCAGCCAGGTGCCACGCTGGTTAAAGTGCAAGGTATTGACACAACCGGTATGGCCCTCAAGCCCGTGCTGTAGGCGGAAACGCTGCACAAAGACTCTTGCTCCACAAGCCTCGTATACGAAGCGGGCACTTGAACCCAGCTCCCGCTCCCGAAGGGCAGGAAGGGCTTGCCAGCGAGGTCGGGGCAATGCTGTTGTCTCTGAAGATACCCAGTCTTCCAGTGCTCGCTCATCATCTGATGAGTCCTGGTCACGGCTGGCCCGTTTGCGCTGTCCACGGTGCCGAGGTTGCTCCTCGTCCTCTTCGTCTGAGTGGTCATGAACTCGGTTTTCATCGTTGATGGAATAATGGCCTGTGTCCTCCATGCTGTCAGAGTCCTTTTCTTCACCCGAGCTCTCCGTGTCTGTGCCACGACTCTCTGTGCTGGTGCGGTTGGGGCCACCGTCATCCCCAGTCAAGCTCAAACTCAGGTCCGATGCCTCCACTTCAATCCCTGAGGATGTCTCCCTCCCCTCTTCAGCCCCAGACGTCTCTTCTGGGCTGCTAGACAGGCTTCCTACACATGAGTGGTCAGATGCAGAGAGAAACAAGGAAAAACAATTAGGACATCACCAGAAAGGTTTTTCCATCTTGGTCTAAAAAAACTAAAGACAAAGAAACAAATTTTAGTAAATATGTTTATTTTCCAAATGCTTATAAAGAACAATCTCTAGGCAGGCATGCTAACTCATGCCTGTAATTCAAGTATTTGGTTGATAGAGGCAGCAGGAACCAAGAGTTCAAAGTTATCTTCAGCAAGTTTAAGGCCAGCCCGGGCTATATGTTTCAAAAAAGGAGAATGGGAGAACTTCTGAGCGGAAATCTTGGTTTGTTTTAGATAAAAGATTAAGATCAAAGCTGCACAGGCACTAGGCATGGAGGCACACACTGGTAATTCCCATATTCAGAAGGCAGAGACAGGAAGATTACCCAAGTTCAAGGCCAGTCAAGTCTACTTATACACACAAAAAACACCCAAGTCTCAGAAAAACCAAAACTAACACAGACGCTAAGCCCTGGACTACTACCTGAGAAGTGTGCCTGTGAGGTCACTTTGGCCCCAAAAGAAACACCACATATACCCTCTCCCATGGAGAGCCTAGCTTCAAAATTTTAGATCTAGGTGCTTAGTTTGGAGTATCTGTAGAGATCAGGAAGCTAGACAGGATTTGTAAGGTGTGAGAAGCAGAGCAATAGTATTGAGCCTTAAAAGAGTGGAGGAAGGCTGGGACCTGGGCAGGCGGGCAGGAAGCAGAAGGGGTGTTCACCTACACTAAGAACATATGAGCGCCTTAGAGAAACTGTTTTGTAAGCTAATTAAAGTTAAATGTTTTGAATAGAGATCCCCAGTTTGAGTAAGGATTTAAAAAGTTTGTCATGGACACAGGTTATGAATGAAAATCTCACTAGAAGGTTAAAGTCCAGGGATGATGACCCCAAATTAACACTGGCTACTGCTGTTGGCTATCCACCAAGACGAGACGGTAAGTCTACTGCTAAAGAAACCATACAGTTTCTTTACAGGACAGCAAAATCAAGCTGGAACTAGCCTGGCCCGTCCTTGCTGGATGGTTTTCCCAGTGCCAAAGGAAGAGTGGGTGCTTGGTGAGAAGAAACACCAGTGTGCTGAAGACGGCTCAGTGGCTACGAGCAGAGAAGCTGGTTCGATTCCCAGCACCTACACACACACCTGTATCTCCGTTCCAGGGAGCCAATGCCCTCTTCTTGCCTTTTCAGGCACTGCAGGCAAATGGTGCACAGACATACATGCAGGCAAAATACCCACACACATACAATAAATTCCCCCTGCCCCAAATTTTAAAAATATACCAATGGATTTCTATGAGTTTGAAGCCAGCCTGGTCTACATATAGTGAACTCCAAGCCAGGCAAAGATACATAGTGAGACCCTGTCTCAAACAAAACAAAACACCACTACTACTTTAATGCAACACTGGAACATGGACACTTCATTCAAAAGTGACCAAAGGCTCACCTATGTGATTGCAACGCAACTGTTGCAGGGATAAGCAACTGCTTCCTGAGGCCACTCAGAAGGGAATTACACCCAATAAACCTAGTCAAAGGGTTATGGCTCCCGAGATCCTTAGGCCCTAGGGGAAAAGCTATTATTGTTGTTTCACTGAAAAGTGGACAAGTCAAACTGCCTCCTAAATATCTATGTTTACAGTCACAGATACGTGTTCCTTCTTTTTTCAGGCAGCTGTAGTTAACACAGACTTATAACTGGTCAAGGCACTAAGAATAAATGACTATTCAGACTTAATCATAAATAAAACATTTATATAAACTCCTTACCAAGGCTCAGGGAATATCACAGAAGGGGCAGCAGGGTACGAGCCCCGGAGACTGGGGAGGACTATTGAGAACTGTTTTCTTTGGACAAGACCACCTCTGCACACAAAGCTGTGGTGACCTGCACGTGACCTGCACAAGGTCAAGCCAGTCAGGATTCCAGAATTACTGGAGGAGCGCTTGGAAGGCCCTGTATTGAACAACTATTGGCAACAAGGGCTGCTGGGGAAAGGAGTCACCTTTCTTCAGGGGTGTGGCAACTGGTAGACTGTCCCACTCCTGTGGATGGTCTCACACCCATGTGACTGCTAGAAGCACAAACTAAATCTAGAGGGTTATTAAAAAAAGAAGACAATGACAATATGAAGGCTGGAGGAAGACAAGTGAGAGGGGTCAGAGGAAATGGGGAAGATGGGGTGGAGATGATCAAGTTACATTTTATGCATGCATGAAATTATGAAAAGAATAAATGTCTACAATATTTCTTTCTTTTTTTGTTTTTAAATGTGTGTCTGATGCAACTACCTTCGACTCTGCCCTGTTTGAGACAGGGTGCCCAATGTACCCTTGTTTAGCCTAGAGCTCCTTATGTGGCCCAGGCACTCAACTTTTTCACACTCTGAGTACTGGGATCACAGGTATACACAAGCACCATACCTGGTTCATGCTATGTTCTGTTTAATTAAGACTCATCTCAACTGAACAATATAATAATCTCTTGTCCAATGTGTAAAGGCACGGCCTGTTAATAAAGGCACAAAAGACTAGGTAGGACATCCTCCTGGAGAGAAAAATCTGAGAAAGAGGAAAGCACAGGAGATTCACCACCAAGACCAGCCACATGGCAGAACTTAAGATTGGTATAAATAGGTTAATATGTTAAGAGCTAATTGAGAAGGAAGCCTGGTTTATGGCCACAAGCACTGTAAATAAATCTAAGGCTCTGTATTATTATTCAGATCTAGGGCAGGCATAGAAAAAGACTGAACAGTTACAGAAAAATCTCAGAAGAGAAAAAAATTTCTCAGCGAGGACTGCTACTCCATCCTTTTGTCTGGAAGACGGTAGCGCATGCCGGCCTCTGCCACGCCTGTGTCAGGACAGTGCTGACCTTCTGCCACTTAGCCGCCTTCCTCCAGAAAGACTTTTCGTATTACCATGGCATTTAAGTATTTGGTGTATGGGTGCCACAGTGAACATGTGGCCATAAAAGAACAGCTTGAATGACTTCTCTCCTACCATGCAGGTTTCCAGGGTCAAACTCAGTCATCAACTAGGTAGCAAACAACCTTATCCACTGAACTGTATAACTAGCCAACCTATGGGTTCTTAAACCCAGGAAAAGGAGATTTGGAGAATTTTTTTTTTTTTTAATTTTTAGTTTTTTTGTTTTTTGAGGCAGGCTTTCTCTGTGTAGCCCTGACTGTCCTGGAACTCACTCTGTAGACCAGGCTGGCCTCCAACTCAGAAATCCGCCTGCCTCTGCCTCCCAAGTGCTGGGATTACAGGCGTGCACCACCACTGCCCGGCCCAACTTGCCGGATTTTAAGCTGGTCATCATCATCACTTACACAGGTTCTCACCCCCTTTCTAGCAAATGTATTGTAACTCACTTCAACTCGCTTGTTTTAGATAGGGTCTCATTAAATGGCCCACACTAGCCTCTAACTCACAAAGATTCTCCTGTTTTAGCTTCTCAACTGTGAGGATTACAAGCATGAATCACTAAACCTAGTTTACTAAAAATAATCTTTTTCTTTTCTTCCATGATGTCAGGGATCAAACTTAATGCCTTGTACTTGCTTGGAAGAGCTCTACCACTGAAGCCACATGCCTGACCCCAATTTTCATACAATTTAGACACGTATTTTCAGTCTCTTTATTGAGTGATCAAACGGTCCTATTGACATATACATGAAGCTGATAAAAAAAAACAGGGCTACTCTAAGTGGGTCTTGAGAAGTTTGGTAGTCTGGGACTGCTATCTTGGCAGTTCCGTAGCTGGGTGAGTCTCAATGCTTACAATTCAATGCTGCATTGTCATCTAGCACAGAAACCCTGCAATAAGCACTGGAGCAATGCTTATACCCAAGGTCAAGGTTTGGGAAAAGGAAGGGAAGAAGGGTTTTTAAACCACTTTATCACTGCTGGCTGTTGTCTCCTTTCCTCGGACGAGTACAAATTTTACCTGCTACAAGTTAAGTCATCAGAGGAAGGCAACCAATGTGCCACTCTGGTATGAGCTACTTGGGTCCAGGTCTAATGTGTAATGATCCAAAGCTAGAGCACCTCAGACTGGCTGTCTGGATTGCAGCATTCATTTGTGAGGTCTGTTGAAGAAAGAAAACCTCTTTTCAATGAGCTCTGAGGCAAAGCCCAATACAGAAAACAGATAGAAGTGTTTTGTTTGAAGTAACAAGGGAAGGCTGAACACCACAAAAGTCCCCCCACCCCCAAGAGCATAATAGTATAAAAACTGGGCTAGCACGTAGAAGAAAAGTACTGTGTGGGGAAGACCCAGAAAAATCTGAACTTAGGAAGCAGATATGCTGAGAAAGTAGAAGAGATGTGTGTAAGTGCAGTGGGCCTAAGCTTGGGGTAGGAAGGGGGTAAAGACACCACATGCAGGGCTGAGGGACAGGTTATCAGTAGAGAAGCCCTACCGTGCACAAGGCTCTGGAATACATGCCCAGCATACAACATGGAACAGAGCCTAGATGCAAGCAAAAGGAAAACCTCCAGACTCTTGGAACTGTTAAAAATATGATCAACGTGGGCCTGCAAGATGGCCCAGCAGGTAAAGGCACTTGTCACCAAGCCTGACAACACAAATTTTGAGCTTCCAGACCCTCAGGATAGAAGAAAGAACCTGACTGTACTAAAGTACCACAGCCAACATGACACTGAGTATGTAAGTGTAATATAAAATTTAAAAGTTGTGACTAAGAAACGCAGACTTTGAAGGTGGTAGCACATTAATATAACGGACAGAGTATACTATGAACTTGAAAAGGGGGCTCAGGAGTCACTGACCAAGATCTAGCTTAAAATCTGACAAATATTTTTCTGTATAAGCCCAGAGGGTAATTTTTTGTTTTGTTTTTTGAGACAGGGTTTCTCTGTATAGCCCTGGATGTTCTAAAACTTACTCTGCAGACCAGGCTGGCCTCGAACTCAGAAATCAGGCTGCCTCTGCCTTCCAAGTGCTGGGATTAAAGGCATGTGCCACCACTGCCCGGCAAGGGTAAAAATTTTAAGTACAGAAAATCATTTAGCTTAATTACTGACTCTCACTTGCACAAAGGTAACTCAGATAGTACATAAATGAGTATGATAATGCTTCAATGAACCTTTTTTTACACACATGTATGTGGTGTGTACATTTGAGTATATGCCAGAGGGTCATGAATGTGTGACGAGATCTAAGGTGACATCAGGAGTCACTCACTCACTTTCCACCTTACTGAAGCAGAGTCTTGTGGATATAGCTAATCTAGCAAGCTTGCTGACTCCGGTCCTCTCCTGTCTCCACTTTCTGAAACTGTGTGACATGTGAGCCATCATGCCCACCTGTCAGCTACAGATGCCGGAGATCTGATCTCTTCTAATCCTGGAGCAGAGGAGTCCTGCCATGTCCAAGGTTGGAGCATCATAATATGTGAGTGCATGTATGTACATATGTGTGCACAAGGGCACTTGGACACACAGAGACACAGACACACACAGACACACACACACACAGACACACACACACACACACACACACACACACACAGACGCACGCATGCACGCACGCACAACCTTCTAAAATTTCTTTAGAATCCTGTCCCCTTTAACTAAGCCCAGTACGAAGGGCCCAGAAGGAAGACCAGGAAGACTGAATTCTAGATAGTTTGGGTTTAACCCTTCTCTCTGCCTCTGTCTGCCTTTTTGGCACTGGAGGCTGAACCAAAGATCTCATGCACTCTATCATTGAGGCACACTCCCAGTCCAGTAACTTCATTTCTTATTATCATCCTCTAAAACTATTATCTAACATAGAAACAGACCTCTCAATTAACAGAGGAACCTCAACCTCCCCCAAACTTCCTCCAGTTTACTTTTCTTTTTAGCAGTATTTCAAAAGTCTGCCTGTCTGTAAACAGACTTTCAAAAATCCAAACCACTTGACCTTTTAGAAACTTATCTCTGGGACTCAAGAGATATCCCAACACTTAAGAACATGCTAACAAGGGCTGCTCTTTCAGAGGACCCAGATTCAATTCCCAGCACCCACGTGGTGGCTCACAGCTGTCTGTAACTCCAGTTCCAAGGAATCTCATGTCCTATTCTGGCCTCTGCAGGCACCAGGCATGCAAGTGGTACACAGACATATATGAAGGCAAAACACCCACACACATTAGAAAAAAAGAAATTAAGTGGGAAGAAATATATATCTGTATTGATTTTCTGAAAATAATCAGCTAAAACGTAGCAAAGGTGGTGGGCAATCCAGGGTGACCCCTGTGCACATCCCAGACTCACACAGCACACACGATGACCCCCGTGCACATCCCAGACTCACACAGCACACACGATGACCCCCGTGCACATCCCAGACTCACACAGCACACACGATGACCCCCGTGCACATCCCAGACTCACACAGCACACACGATGACCCCTGTGCACTTCCCAGATCACACAGCACACAGGATGACCCCTGTGCACATCCCAGAGTCACACAGCACACACGATGACCCCTGTGCATATCCCAGAGTCACACAGCACACAGGATGACCCCTGGGCACTTCCCAGATCACACAGCACACACGATGACCCCTGTGCACATCCCAGACTCACACAGCACACACGATGACCCCTGGGCACTTCCCAGATCACACAGCACACACGATGACCCTTGTGCACATCCCAGACTCACACAGCACACAGGATGACCCCTGTGCACTTCCCAGATTACACAGCACACACGATGACCCCTGTGCACATCCCAGAGTCACACAGCACACAGGATGACCCCTGGGCACTTCCCAGATCACACAGCACACAGGATGACCCCTGGGCACTTCCCAGACTCACACAGCACACACGATGACCCCTGGGCACTTCCCAGATCACACAGCACACAGGATGACCCCTGTGCACATCCCAGACTCACACAGCACACACGATGACCCTTGTGCACATCCCAGATCACACAGCACACACGATAACCCTTGTGCACATCCCAGACTCACACAGCACACACGATGACCCCTGGGCACTTCCCAGAGTCACACAGCACACAGAGCTCTTTTGTCCCACTAGAATTCAGGTCTCCACTGCCACAGGGAAGGTGGGAGACCACAGCTAACAGTAAAGAGTCCCACCTGTGTTTAGCTCCTTACCATTAGCTAAATCTGTTCTCCTATCCGTGTTGGGCCTTTTACTGGTCATCTTGAATATGGTAGCCAGCCTGGATGTGGAAGGAAGAAAATAAATTAATTAGAAAAGCCCCTGGGAAAGGCAGTAAAATAGACAAGGAGATTTAACAGTTCATAGATTTTACCATTTTCATAAGAACCAATCTTTTTTGTGTACACTTAACAAGACTATTCAGTTAATAAACCCCACACCCTGGCTTCCCTGGATAGAATTCCACAAGGAAACATACTTGGGGGAGGCCGACTGCCGTCTCTTTACTTTCTTTACTGAGGAGAGGAATAGAGGGTTTTTTGGATAGAAAGGAGGGAACTGAACTAAAGCTTGAAACAGCAGGCATACACCTAATAACATGCTGCTAGCTAAGCACCTCAAACGAACCCAGAAGCGCCTCAGCACTGCTCTAGGACCAGGACTCCCACTGTGGGAGACAGACATATTCCCACAGACTGTAAGACACGTGTTTTCACAGAGTGAACACAGGTCACATATAATTGACAGGTGAGGCATCAAGCCACTGGGAACCCTATCTTTGCTCACTTAGATACAGTGTCAAGCAAATATTACAAGCAGAGCCTGGCGGCTTTGATATCAGCACTCAGCGGAAGCAGAATCCGGTAGAGCTTTGTGAGCTCAAGGCCAGCCTGGTCTACAGAGGGAGTTCTAGGACAGCTAGAGGGGAGGGCTACAGAAAGAAACCCTGCCTTGAAAAACCAAGGAAAAATTGTAAGCAAAGATTGAATTTGAACCCAGGAGTATCTTACCATTAAGAAATAACCTTAAAGAGCCGGGCGTGGTGGCGCACGCCTGTAATCCCAGCACTTGGGAGGCAGAGGCGGGCAGATTTCTGAGTTCGAGGCCAGCCTGGTCTACAGAGTGAGTTCCAGGACAGCCAGGGGGCTACACAGAGAAACCCTGTCTTGAAAAAACAAAAAAACAAAACAACATCACCAAAAAAGAAAAAGAAATAGCCTTAAAGGCTGGAGAGATGACTCAGGGGTTAAGAGCACCGACTGCTCTTCCGAAGGTCCTGAGTTCAAATCCCAGCAACCACATGGTGGCTCACAACCATCCGTAACAAGATATGATGCCCTCTTCTGGAGTGTCTAAAGACAGCTACAGTGTACTTACATATAATAAATAAATAAATCTTTTTTTTTTTTTTAAAAGAGGGCTGGTGAGATGGCTCAGTGGTTAAGAGCACTGGCTGCTCGTCCAAAGGTCCTGAGTTCAAACCCCAGCAACCACATGGTGGCTCACAACCATCTGTAATGAGATCCGACGCCCTCTTCTGGTGTGTGTCTGAAGACAGCAACAGTGTACTTACATATTATTTTTTTATATATATATAAAAATATATATGTATATATGCATATATACATATATATATACACACATACATATATGTATGTATATATATATAAAAGGAAGAACCTTAAGCCCAGACTTAGGAGACAGAGGCATGCAGATCTCTGTGCCAGACCAGCCATACAAAGGTGTATCAAAGAGAATTCCCATTAAACCACCACAGCTCATTTTACACAACAGCAAACATCACTTCAACTAATTCTACTGATTCTCACCAGACTTACTAGCTAGGAAGGAAGGAACTGAACTAAAGCTCGAAGCAGCGAAGCCCCAACGAACTGGGGAGGGAACACACCTTATCTCTTCAGTGCCACTCCCCCCCTCCCACCCTCTCCACTGCCACCTCCAGCAAACTCCAAAGAGCAAAGACTAAGATTATCCAGGCCAGAGTTTTGTTTAGCCCTTTCAGTGTCTTGAACAAAAGGCAGTGGTAGAAGACAAAGTATGATTATGATCCAAGACCAAGTGCCCAGGCACCGTCCTCCCATCTTTCAACAGCCCTTTCATTCCCCTAACAATTACCACAGGAGCCCATCCTCACCCACTGTCTACTTCTCCTCCACAGAAGCCTAGGCTGTTTCATTAAAAAAAAAAAAATTGTTCTCTGCAGAGACAACTGCCCACAACTACTGGAAGCAGACACCATGAGGAAGCAGAAATACTACAAAAACAAGACCACCACCAAAAACCACAGAAAATCCCAGCCCCGAATCTGAGCAAGCCCCCTGCAGAGCAACCACAAACAGCGCAATGTGAAAGGTGGGCAGGCAGCTACTGCTGCAGCAGCCTACCTTCTCCCTTGCACTTCTTGTCTGAGACAGGATCTCACTCTGTACCTCAGGCTGGCCTCAAACTCACAGGGGAATCTTCTGCCTCAGATTCCCCAGGGCTTGGATAACAGCTGTGAGCCAGCACAAATTGCTTTTCTCTTCGATATGTATGTAATTTTAAATATTTACACATGAGTATTTTGCCTGTAATGAATGTATGTATGAATGTATGTATGTGTGTATTATGTACGTATTCCTGTGTACCATGTATGTGCCAGGTGCCTGAGAAGGACAGAAGATGTGCTGAATTCCCTGGAAATGGAGTTGTAGTTGGCCTGTGAGCCACCGTGTGGACGCTGAGTGAGGAACCAAGGTCCTCTGTAAGTTGAGTAAGTGCTCTTAGCCTGAGCCATCCCTCCCACCCCGTGTGGAGATATTCGGGTAAAGTACTTCCCACACAGCTCTTGGCTCTGTCTCTCAATAGTTACAATATTCTTTAGTATCTCAGTAATTTCCCCACTCTGAATCTACAGTTTAAAAATTAGACTATTGTGAAAGTCCTAAGAAAAAAGGAAAGTTATTCCATTAACTGGTCGTAAAGCAAATCACTGTTATCATGGTAAAGTAGGAGTAGGTGAGATATTTTTCCACTTCTAGAATGAAACTGTCCACCCTATCACTTCTCACTCCACTATTATCCATTTCCAGAGAACAAACAGCAGCTCCCCAAAACTATTCTCATAACTAAATAGCATCAGGAGGTCCAGAGCATGTGGACCTGCTATCCTACTCTAAGAAAGCTATCTGCTTTTCCTAGTCTCTGTGCTGACCTGGCTCTGAGCAGTAGGGAGGAGCCATAATGTCCAACTCCATCCAGGTGTCAACTACAGTCTTCTGGAAGAGAAAAGGGCTTAAAGGGTCTTTTAAAAAAAAAAAAAAAAAGGATCTTCTTTTTGAAGTAAAACTTGACAGACCTCATTACTAAACTCAGAACCAGAAAACCCTGTGAATGCTTATACAAACTACAACAGATGGTTTCTAAACATTAAATTTTACCAAAATCAGTCTTAGACTAAAAAAGTAGAAGATTGCAGACAGTGGTGGTGCACACCTTTAATCCTGTCACTCAAGAGGTGGATCTATGAGTTCAAGGGCCACTTAGCCTGGTCTACAAATTGAGTCCAGACAGCCAAGGCTATATAGTGAAATCCTGTCTCAAAAAACCAAACAGCAAAAAGGGGCACGTTCAAGACTTCAGCAGCTGAGTGAAGCCAGCAGTCCACGGCGCCCTGACAAGCTCATGCCATCGCTGGACCTTGCTTTCTTCCTCTGTAATTAACAGATGAAAGCTGGACATGGAAGCGCATGCCTGTAAACCCAGTGTTAGAAGGCAGGCCTATGAGTTCAAGGTTAACCTCAGACACATAACAAATTCAAAGTCAGTGTGGGCTACATGAGACCCTGGCCTCAAAAAACAGAGAAGACAGAGTGTAACTTTAAGAATGCAGGTGTCGCAGGGCAGTGGTGGCGCACGCCTTTAATCCCAGCACTTGGGAGGCAGAGGCAGGCGGATTTCTGAGTTCGAGGCCAGCCTGGTCTACAGAGTGAGTTCCAGGACAGCCAGGGCTACACAGAGAAAACCTGTCTCGAAAAAACAAAAAAAACAAAAAACAAAACAAAACAAAATGCAGGTGCCCTAAACTGTAAAACATTCTGAGAATTAACAATCCTCAGTTTCAAATTTTAGAGCATTTCAGATGTTCATATTATTTATATGCAAACATTCGTATTGACTAACAGTAGAGTGCCTGGCCAGCACCCGTGAGGCCGGAGCTCAATGCTCAATGCTGCAACAACAAACATCCAAAGAGCTAAACAGAGAATGCTTCTCGTCCTGACCGTGTTAGGTAAGGGACATTCAACCTCTACCTAGTCTAGAGATGTTATATATTAGTTAAAATGTATGCAGAAAGGGGCAGTGATCAAAATTTTATTAATGAACTTCAGTGTAAACTTTGGGCATTTACCCCCAATATGTATACACATATATCAGATTGCATAAAATATTAAGATTCAATAAACATGAAAGCCCACATTGGTAATCCCAGCACTTGAGAAGCTGAGGCAAAGGAGTTCCAAGAGTTAGAGACAAACCTGGGTTACACGGAGAAGAGCTAGCCAAAGCTACATGCTACAACCCTATCTCAAAAGTGCACAAGGAGGGTGTGCTGGAGACACGGGTCAGAGCCTCAGAGCACTGGCTGCTCTTTCGGAGGATCCGGGTTCAATTCCCCCAACAACACAACATACCTGCTAGCTCACAGTAGTTTGTAACTCTAATTCTAAGGAACAGAATGCCCTCTTCTGGCCTCTACAGGCAACAGGCATGCATGTGATGTGCAGGCTGGAAAAACACCCATACACACGATAATAAAAATAAATTTTAAAAATGTAATATAGGGTTAGCAAGATAGCTCAGTAATGTACCTGACCCAGCCCACACCAAGCTTGCAAATCTGAGTTTGATCTCTGGAATGCATATGGTGGAACAACTCCTACAAATTGTCCCCAGACTTCTACAATTTCACCATAACACATACAAGAAAATAAGGAAAATTTAATAATCTTTTTTTTTTTTTTTTTTTTGGTTTTTTGGTTTTTTTCCAAGACAGGGTTTCTCTGTATAGCCCTGGCTGTCCTGGGACTCACTCTGTAGACCAGGCTAGCCTCGAACTCAGAAATCTGCCTGCCTCTGCCTCCCAGAGTGCTGGGATTACAGGTGTGCACCACCACTGCCCAGCGAAAACATCATTTCTAATGTGACAGTATTTAGAGATGGAGTCTTTAGGATACAATCAGGCTTAGATGAGGTCATAAACATGGCTATCCTCATGATGGGATGTATGACACTGTAAGTGACAGGTTTGTTGTTTTTATTTCTCCCTTTCTCTTCGGCATGTGAGGGCATAGTGAAGAGGCAGACACCTATAAGCAATTAGACCAGAAGCCATCCACAATGCTGCTCTAGACTCTACCCTTTACAACTGTAGGAAAGAAAGCTCTGTAGTTTAAGCCAGCAGCCACTGGTATTTGGGCATCGCAGCCTGAGCCATTGTAAGACACTGTCCAAGCTAAAGCAGGCAGAGACACCACAACCGTGCACTACAACTTAAAACACCATAACCACCGCAGAATCTCTTCCATTCACCAACAAAGTACATACCATTTGATGAGCCCAAATCATCATTTTCATTTTTCAATATAAGAAATAACCCAAAATTCCGATCAATTAACATGGCAAATCTGGTCCAGAACAAACCATTCCAAGCTGAGAGAGCTGACTCACTCACTCACTCACTGTCTCAGGTAGCTGGAGGAGTTTAGGTTAGCTCTGCCGCCTATACTCTAAAATAACCATGACTCCTGCCAAAGTGAGGGTTAAAGAGTAAACTGTCAGCCCGGCGTGGTGGCGCACACCTGTAATCCCAGCACTCGGGAGGCAGAGGCAGAGGCAGGCGGATTTCTGAGTTTGAGGCCAGCCTGGTCTACAGAGTGAATTCCAAGACAGCCAGGGCTACACAGAGAAACGCTGTCTCAGGGGGAAAAAAAAAAAAAAAGTCAGCCGGGCGTGGTGGCACACACCTTTAATCCCAGCACTTGGGAGGCAGAGACAGGCGGATTTCTGAGTTCGAGGCCAGCCTGGTCTACAAAGTGAGTTCCAGGACAGCCCAAACTACAGAGAAACCCTGTCTCAAAAAAACCAAAAAAAAAAAAAAAAAAAGTCAACTGTTTGAGGATGAGAGTGGAGTGGGGTGTTATTTCATTAGTGAATCCCAGTGATCTGGTTGGTGTTTTGTTTTAGTAATACCACCACCTTAAATTTTTGGCTAACTATATGGCAGAATAATAACTAAAAACCAAGCAGAAAAATAACTGAGAATCTCTTATTTAATAATTGTTGGGGCACACACCTTTAGCCCCAGCACTCAGGACGCAGAAGCAGGTAGAACCTTTATGAGTTTGAGGCCACCCTGGTCTAATGAGGGAGTTTCGGACAGCCAGGGCTATACAGAGAAACTCTGGCTCAAAAACAAACAAAACAAAGAAGAAAAAAAAAACAAAAACAACAACAACAACAACAAAAAGGAAAAGAAAGAAAAGAAAAAAGTCAGAGCTTCCCGGATGACGAAAGATCTATATAAGAAGCTGCCCGTGCTCGGATAACTAAACACCACAATGTAACCAGCCGAAGCCCCTATGCTGTCTAATACCACAGGCTGAAAACGAGGTGTAGCACGCAGATCAATGCAGGGCACACGCTTAGCAACACAAAGCTTTCGGTTTAATTCCCAACCTCCCTAAAAGCAGATAAATCAAAGGGTTTACACAACTTCACAAAGAAAACACTGGAGATAGTCTTTATAAACTTTATGCTTAGGTAACTATGCATAGAAACAAACGATTAAACTATGAAACAAAGGATGACAAAGGACAGCAACCTAAATGTACTCGACAACTCACAAAAGCCAGGTAGGACAGCCGGGTGTGGTGGCGCACGCCTGTGATCCCAGCACTTGGGAGGCAGAGGCAGGCGGATTTCTGAGTTTGAGGCCAGCCTGGTCTACAGAGTGAGTTCCAGGACAGCCAGAGCTACACAGAGAAACCGTCTCGAAAAAGAAAACAAGCCGGGCGTTGGTGGCGCACGCCTGTAATCCCAGCACTTGGGAGGCAGAGGCAGGTGGATTTCTGAGTTCGAGGCTAGCCTGGTCTACAGAGTGAGTTCCAGGACAGCCAGGGCTATACAGAGAAACCCTGTATCAAAAAAAAAAAAAAAAAAAAAAAAAAAAAAAAAAAAAAAGAAAAGGAAAAGAAAGAGAAAAAGAAAAAGAAAAAGAAAACAAAACAAAACAAGTGAAGAAGAATCATGGAATTTGCTACATAACAGGCGATCCTTAACAGCCAAGCACCAGCCAAGCACGCTGAACTCGAAGCTGGGAAGGTAGCACAGTGGTTACGACAACTCACTGCTCTTGCAGGATCAAAGTTTAGTTCCCAGAATCCACAATGGGTGGCTGACAACCACCAAGAACTCCAACTACTGTGGGATCCAATGCCTCTGGCCTTTATGGACACCTACATTACCCAGATATATACATACACACATTTTAAAAAATAAAACATTTTTAAGCCACTACATTCTCAAGGCCGTTATTATCCCTATTATTACTCTAGTGTTTTTTTTCTGGAGGGAGGGGTTCATTTGTTTTGTTTCTGAGACAAGTTATTACCACATAGCCTAGGGTGGCCTAGATTTTAGCACGTTGCCCAAGCTGGTCTCACACTCCATTCATCTTCTGGACTGTTACACACAAACGAGCCACCATGGCTGGATATCATTACCATCAATTTATGAAAGTGGTCAATGCATCAGAGCAAATGAGTAAAATGTCACATCTCCCAAGAATCAAAGTCGTAGAAGGATTTACTACGATTAAAGCACATATCCCCAACAACATAAACAGCATGATGAATCCAGCATAAAGGACTTCTGCCTTTACTGTTTTGGTGATTACTAATACTAAGCTTAAAGATAATTCAAAGTATTTCTGGTGAAAGAGCTATTACTTTTAGATTTACTGATTCTGAAGATGGAGCTCAGGGGCTCACGCAGGCATTATAAACACACACCACCATCACAGTGCACCTCCACTGCCTTCAGAGCGACACTCTTTAGTTTTGTTTTTCGAGACAGGGTTTCTCTGTGTAGCCCTGGCTGTCCTGGAACTCACTCTGTAGACCAGGCTGACCTCGAACTCAGAAATCCGCCTGCCTCTGCCTCCCAAGTGCTGGGATTACAGGCGTGAGCTTAAGTTCTTTGGTGTCTAGGGTCTATGGAAACTGGTCTGGTAACTGTACTTTCCCTTGGGCTTGACACAAATGTCAACATCTAAGTCTTATCATGGTGGCTAATGTTCTTTTCATTCTTTTACTGAGAACTCAGTTTTCGTCAATTCTTGTGACTTACATTTTCCCAGCATTCTCTCAGGCCAATCCATGTCTCATTCTGCTATGCAGCCGACAACTCTCCTAGAGAAACTTCTATACTTAAATGAGGTACGGTTCTAAAATTTCTTCTGAAATTAAAAGGTGATTTTCCAAAAGTTCAATTACTAGTGAGACAGGTATCTGCAAGCCACGGGGTCCTCAGTTCCCACTGAGGAGGAGGATGTCCCATACTGCTCAGAACTCAACAGCTGCTCAAGGCCAATCTCCACCCAGAACAGATTTGCTTTTCTAGATCCATCATCACGGAATTTGCCCTCCTTTCCTTATTCTCAATTCTTGTTTTCAAACAGAAACAGCTCATTTAAAATTCATTTTCCAGGCTGGAGAGATGGCTCAGTAGTTAAGAGAACTGGCTGTTCTTCCAGAGGTCCTGAGTTCAATTCACAGCAACCACACGAAGGCTCACAACCATATATAATGGGATCCAATACCCTCTTCTGGTGTGTCTGAAGAGAGCGACAGTGTACTCACATACATAAAATAAATAAATCTAAAAAACTTTTTTCATTTTCCTCTGGCTCTTACAATCTTTCCTCCTTGTCCTCTGAGGCGATCCCTAAATCTTCCATACAAGAATTGTGTTGTGCGCCGGGTGGTGGTGGCACACTCCTGTAATCCTAACACTTGGGAGGCAGAGGCAGATGGATTTCTGAGTTCGAGGCCAGCCTGGTCTACAGAGTGAGTTCCAGGACAGCCAGGGCTACATAGAGAAACCCTGTCTCAAACAAACAAACAAACAAACAAACAAAAGAACTGTGTTGTGCTTACATCAGCTGGAGCTGGCACCACACGGTCACTTGTTCTCTGCTACGAGAGTACGTCTAGAAATTCCAGAAGCCACACTGTGAAGTCTCATCAGTGTGGCTGTACAAGGATGACACCGACGGACATGCGAACACAGAAGGGGAACTCTCAGCAGGGAAACACCCCCAATCCAGTAGCCAATACCAAGTGATCAGACCTGAGATCATAAATGTAAAGTGATGAGCCGGGCGTGGTGGCGCACGCCTTTAATCCCAGCACTTGGGAGGCAGAGGCAGGCGGATTTCTGAGTTCGAGGCCAGCCTGGTCTACAGAGTGAGTTCCAGGACAGCCAGGGCTATACAGAGAAACCCTGTCTCGAAAAAGCAAACAAACAAAAAACCAAAAAAAATTAAAAAATAAAAATAAATGTAAAGTGATGTCAAAAGAACCCCACAGGCTATTTTTTTTAAAAGATTTATTTATTTATTACATGTAAGTACACTGTAGCTGTCTTCAGACACTCCTGAAGAGGGCATCAGATCTCATTACATATGGTTATGAGCCACCATGTGGTTGCTGGGATTTGAACTCAGGACCTTCGGAAGAGCAGTCAGTGCTCTTAACCGCTGAGCCATCTCACCAGCCCCTACAGGCTATTATTTATGCATTTAGAAATGTGTGTAAAACAATAATTTAATGAAAGAGGCCATGAATTTGAGGGGAAGAGTACAGAGAGATACTGGAGGCAGAAAAGGGAAGGGAGAATATTATATAGTTACATTTTCATTTAAAAAATAAGCTGGGCATGGTGGCACATGCCTTAAATCCCAGCACTCAAAAGGCTGAGGCAGTCAGAGTTGGAGGCCAGCCTGGTCTACAGAGTTCCAGGACAGCCAGGGATACACAAAGAAACCCTATCGTGAAAAAAACTAAAAACAAATAAATAAAAATGAAAATAAAGACACTTTAAAAAATAAACTTATTTATTAAGGGGAAATGTTTATCATCTTACTTACTTTAATAATATAAAATAAAGCAATTTCATCATCATAATAAATAATTCTCCAAGTCAATTTTCTACTAATACTGTCAGACACATTCTAATTTCCTATCCAGAGACCCTAACAGCACTGGAATTCAAAGCAAGAGATTCTTATTACATAAAATGGGGCCAGGTAGAAATCTTTGATGCTAGCGCTTGAGAGGCAGAGGCAGGTGGATCTCAGTGAGTTCCAGGACAGCCCAGGGCTATACAGTGAGGTCCTATCTCTATAAACAGACAGACAGACAGATAGACAGACAGAAGGGCAAAATGTTAACAGGAGGCAGGACTTTGGGCTACTTTCTATTAGTAAATATTTAAATGGAATGAAAAACAACATCTTCTCCTTTGGCAGATCAGATGCAGGAACAGAAGGAAAACCGGGTATTTCAGGATCAGGAAAATTAACCTCTATTTCCTATTGTCCAAAAATCTGACAGCATGAGGCAATCCAATTGCACAAAAGTGCTGGGTATCTCATTCAGAGTGTAAGCCCCATGTACCACCTACCAGTCCACTGTACTCACACGCTGGCATGTACAAGCGCACAAGAATGCACCAGGCTTAAGAAGATGAACGTATACTGTTTTGTTTTGTTTTGTTTTGTTTTTTTTTTTTGGTTTTTTTGGAGACAGGGTTTCTCTGTGTAGTCCTGGCTGTCCTGGAACTCACTCTGTAGACCAGGCTGTCCTCGAACTCAGAAATCCGCCTGACTCTGCCTCCCAAGGGCTGGGATTACAGGCATGCGCCATGACCGCCCGGCTTATGTTGTTTTATTTTTTAAATAAGAAATCTCAACATGTGATTCCGGCTGCTTCAGCTTCCACAGTACTGGGGTTAAGGGCATGAGCCACCACACCTGGCAGAAGCTACAAATATAAACAATGCATTCACAATCCCTTGTATAGTCAACTAACCAACTAAGAAAAATAACAATACAACTATAATACAAAAGATACAAACATCGGGCTGGAGAGATGGCTCAGTGGTTAAGAGCACTGACTGCTCTTCCAGAGGTTCTGAGTTCAATTCCCAACAATCACATGGTGGCTCACAACCATCTGTAATGGGATCTGATGCCCTCTTCTGTCTGAAGACAATGAGAGTGCACTCACATACATTTAAAAAAAAAAAAAAAAAGATACAAACATCAAGATCATTAAAAATCAATACAGGAGATTGAGGCTTGCAACCATAAGTCACAAGTTTGAGACCAGCCTGGGCTATACAGTGAGACTCTGGCTCAAAAAGAAAATAAATAAAATGTTACCATTAAAGAAAGTAAAGTGCTATTTTCACTTTTGAGAAGAAAGGAAAAGCTTCCATGGAAAACAAGTTTTGTTTTGTTTTGTTTTGTTTTTGGATTTGATTTTTTTCTTGAGACAGGGTTTCTCTGTCTAGCCATGGCTGTCCTGGAACTCATTCTGTAGACCAGGCTGGCCTTGAACTCAGAAATCCGCCTGCCTCTGCCTCCCAAGTGCTGGGATTACAGGCGTGCGCCACCACCGCCGGCAGAATAAAATTTCAAAGAGGAGGAAGACAAGGTCGAAGAACAGGAAGATGGCAAAGACTGATATTCGGACAGCCCACAAGGGAAAACAAAATGGAAGTTACAGAAAAACTTTAGTGTAATATGCTTTAGCTAAATGTACGAAGAGCTGGTCAAACAGGAGGCTAACAAAGACCACAGGTCTGGGGAGTGCGGGTGTGCGCGCGCGCTATATCAGGGTGGTTATTTTGTCAAAAGTAAGACGGTCTGAAATGGAAAGAGAAACAAGTTTAAAGCCATTGTACTTGCTGAGAGCCTGTCTGTCTTTGACGGCACATGGAAATAAAAAGGAAGAGACATGACAAACACTGTAGAATAGACAGTGTTTAGCTTCATCAACAGTTAAAAAACAGTTTAAAAGGCCCATTTTGAGTACAGAAATCAAATGCCACAAGTGACAAGCTGGTCCCTAGAAGACTAATTCTCGTATGTTTCAATCCCAGCTGACAGATTACAAAGGTAGTGTTGAGAACCAATGCAGTAGATGTGGAACTTACAAACTAGAGGCTGGCAAGACGGATTCCAAAGACCCGCCTGGTAGAAGGAGATAATCAGCTCCTGCAAGTTGTCCCTGGCTTCCACATACCATCATGGCGTGTCTACCCACATACAAACATACACCACACAGTGTAAGTAAAAACACAATTTAAATGTTTGGAAGAAATAAATTAGAGCTAGATATACAGACTTATACATTATCTAAACAGAAAGTTCCAACCCAAATACTTTGAGAACTAAACCTTACTAAAAACAAGCCAATCAGTACCTGCGAGTATCTATGCTCTAAGAGAGGAAGTCCGAAGCAAGAATCTTAGGGTCCTTAAAAAAAGGAACAGAAAGGGTGAGGGAAGTCAAGGACAGAAGACTTGTAATGATTTATGTTTCCTCTTCCACCATTTCAAAGAAACACAAAGATATCTTAAGAGTGAAGTTAGGCCAGATACTGGTAGCACTCACCTTTATTTACAGCACTTGAGAAGCAGAGGCAGGTGGATCTCTGAGTTCGAGGCCAACATAGTCAACAGAAGCAAGTTCCAGGATAGCCGGGGCTATATAAAAGAAACCCTGCTTTGTGAAAAGCTATTCTCATGGAATTACCTAGGCAGCCATTTTGAGGGGGGATGGGAGGATGCTGAGACAAGGTCTTATTGTGTAGCATATGCTGACCTCAATGTGCTGACTGCCTCGGTCTCCAGAGTGAGGATGTAGGATAACAGATGTATGCCACTGTGCCCAGCCAGGCGAGTCACCCTTATTCAAGGACCCAGATATTTCTCTTCCCCATCCAAAGATTATAAAACACTAGGATTCAGGTAACTCTAGGGTTCAGTTAACTCAGTCAAGTCTATACTGGTGGCTCACACTCTAGCACTTAGGAGGTGAAGGCAAAAAGATTAGAAGTTCAAGATTATTCTCAAGTAGTTTGAGGCAAGACTGGGCTCCCCTATCTGGTAGGCTTGAGTAAGACATATATTGTCTCTTCCCAGGAAAACTTTTGTCACAAAACAAATGAACATAAAATATTTTCTTATTTTCTTGAGACAGAATTTCTCCATTTAGCCCTGGCTGTCCTGGCTTGCTCTGTAGACCAAGATGGTTTCAGACTCAGAGATCTGCATGTCTTTGACTCCCAAGTGCAGGAAAGGAAGGAAGGAAGGAAGGAAGGAAGGAAGGAAGGAAGGAAGGAAGGAACCAAGATTCAATCTCAAAGACTGAAAAGCCAACTCCATATATAAACAAATTAGTTTAAACACATCTCCAGTGCCAATGCTATATAATAAAAACTTCAGTTTGGATCCCTTTTCAGACAAGATATCTCTTCATAGCTCTGAGTATCCTAGAACTCACTTGGAAGACCAGGCTGGCATCAAACTCTGCCTGACTCAGCCTCCAAAGTGCTGGTATTAAAGGTGTCTGCCACAACACCCAGTACTGGGATTCTTGTTGCTTCATAATCTAGCTATTTCTTGGACATGGTTAGAATAACTTATTTATAAGTACTTGGGAGGCAAAGGCAGGGGGATTTCTGAATTCAAGGCCAGTCTGGTCTACAGAGTGAGTTCCAGGACAGCAAGGGCTACACAGAGAACCATGTCTCGAAAAACCAAACCAAAAAAAACAAAAAATACAAAACACAAACACAAACACACACACACACACAACCCCAAAACAAAATAAACAAACAAAAGAATAACTTTTATATAGCAAAAACAGTACAGCAGTAAATCTGAAAGCATAATATAGCTAGTCATTTGATTTTAAAGGCCAGTATCAGTCAGGTGTGGTCATCCACGCCTGTAATCCTTGCACTCAAGAAACTGAGACAGAAGGAGCAGGGTAAGGTCCCCAGTCTGAGTTACATAGTAAGCTCAGGATAAGGCTTGGCTAGTGTAAGACCCTGTCTCAAACAAATAAAACCAGGATACAGCACATGCTTATGATGATATTAGGAAGGTAGAGACAAGAAGACCAGAAGTTCAAGGCCATCCTCAGTTATATATTGAATTTTGAAAGCAAGTTGAGCTACATGGGACTCAGAGAGAAAACAACAAAAACTCCTTGTTCTTTGGCAATATTTATAACTCCGAAATAGCCTTAGAGACAAGAATTTTACAGTTGTAATACACAAATGATTCAATGCATATAAAGATGTCACCTGAAATCTTTCCCACAAGTCTGGGGAGTGGGTGGTGGGGTGTCCTTATCCAGTACACAGGCAGTAAGGAATAGTCAAGTTATTCTTTCAACATATTTCCTTTTCTCCTCCACCCTCTTCATGAAACACAAAAACCAGATCTCATAAAATACAATGCCTAGCTCACGACCTCTGCCAAGAGTCTTGACATTACAAGAGGGAATCTAGCTCCTGGATGACAGCAACAAAAGCTAGTCAGCCCTCACCTCACGGATCTGAATGACATCGCCTTTATAATGTCCTATCATCAAAACTTCAACCTTTATGAACCCAAAACTCTTCCAAAACAGATATAAAAAACAAAACAAAAAGATTTAAAATTCTTTACCTATACTGTCTTAAGATGTATAGCCACAAGAAAAAGATGAGTGTTCATTCCTAGCTCTGATTCATATTAGAAAACAACAAAGTGGGCTGGAGAGATGGCTCTGCGGCTAAGAGCACTGACTGCTTTTCCAAAGGTCCTGAGTTCAAATCCCAGCAATCACATGGTGGCTCACAACCATTCATAACAAGATCTGATGCCCTCTTCTGGAGTGTCTGAAGACAGCTACAGTGTACTTACATGCAATAAATAAATCTTTTAAAAAGAAAAAAAAGAGCTGGGCGGTGGTGGCGCACGCCTGTAATCTCAGCACTCTGGGAGGCAGAGGCAGGCGGATCTCTGAGTTCGAGGCCAGCCTGGTCTACAAAGTGAGTTCCAGGACAGCCAGGCTATACAGAGAAACCCTGTCTTGAAAAAACCAAATCCAAAAAAAGAAAAAAAAAGAAAAAAGAAAAAAAAAAAAGAAAAAAAAGAAGCTGGGTGGTGGTGGCGCACACCTTTAATCCCAGCACTCTGGGAGGCAGAGGCAGGCAGATTTCTGAGTTCGAGGCCAGCCTGGTTTACAGAGTGAGTTCCAGGACAGCCAGGGCTATACAGAGAAACCCTGTCTTGAAAAAAAAAAAAAAAGAAGAAGAAGAAGAGGAGGAGGAGGAGGAGGAGGAGGAGGAGAAGGAGGAGGAGAAAAGAAAAGAAAAGAAAAAAAGAAAAGAAAAGAAAAGAAAAGAAAAGAAAAGAAAAGAAAAGAAAAAAAGAAAACAAAGTATTTCCTTGTCACATTCTTAATAATCTGTGAGGCTCACCACAGAGCTCATATCTTGGAGAAAAATGTGCTACCTCTTGGTAGCAAAAGTTAAGCACACAGTGGATACTGCAGCACCAGTGGACATTATAGCAAAAGGGAAAGGAATGAGAACACACTCTGATAAGGTATACTAACAGGCCAAGAGGAAGAAACCAACCAAGAAAGAAATAATTGACATTTAGTTTAAGAAAACATTTAGAAATACACATATGAAAAGCCAGGCGTGGTGGCGCACGCCTGTAATCCCAGCACTTGGGAGGCAGAGGCAGGCAGATTTCTGAGTTCGAGGCCAGCCTGGTCTACAGAGTGAGTTCCAGGACAGCCAGGGCTACACAGAGAAACCTTGTCTTGAAAAACCAAAAAAAGAAAAAAAAAAAAAAGAAAAGAAAAGAAAATACACATATGTAAACATTTCCTATTCCTACACTCAGAAATCAGGTTTAAAAAGCACCCTACAGGACATTCTCAAAGCAAACAAATAATATGAACAATAAAACTGAATTTGAGGGGACAGCAAGTTTAGGTTCTGGAACTCACATGACAGTTCACAACTGTAACTCCAGCTCCAAGGGATCTGGGGCCTTCCTCTGCTCTAGTCTCCACAGGCACCACCCTCACATACATAAATTGCCGCACAGACAAAAGCATATAAATCTTAAAAATGAATCTGTGGTGCCGGGCGGTGGGGGGGGGGGGGGGAGAATCTGAGGGACAGAGGCTATGGACCAGTAGCAGAAAGCTTACTTAGTTTACCTGAAAACCCTGGTTTTTGTTTCTTTGAGACAAGGTCTCACTATGTAACTCTGGCTGTCCTGGAACTCACTTTGTAGACAATGCTGACCTCAAACTCAGAGATCCACCTACATCTGTTTCCAAGTGCTGGGATCAAAGGCATACACTACCATCAGCCTAGGCCCCAATTCTTAAAAAAAAAAAAAAAACCAACCAACCAAAGACCTGGGAAGATGGGTACAAAACAAACAGGTGCTATGTATTGCCCATGATTGGTGCTCACACCCGTACGCCCAGGACTTGGGAGGCTAGGTGAGACAAGTTTGCAAGACCAGCCTGGTCTACATTGTGAATTTCAGGCCAGCCTGGGATAAAGTGAGTTCCTGTCTCAAAAATCGAATGAACAGGCTTAAGAAATGGCTCCTGCAGAGGACCCAGCACCCACATGGCAGCTCACTGCTACCTAGGCCTCGTCCCAGGATCAAGTCTTCCCAACTCCTCCAGCATTAGTGGCGCGCGCTGCACAGCCAGCCATGCAGGTAAAGCACCCATATACATACAACCAAAGGAAAATGTAAAAGCTGAGTTCTGATTCTTAGGTCTTACAGATATGCACCTCGCATTTCAAGTTTTTATTTTAGTTCATCATAAGCATTTTCTAGTTTGGGCACCATAGGGAACAAAACACCACAGCCGCTCTCGAACTTTTCAAATCCTAAAGGTACTAAGGATTGGTCAAAGCCACCTTCCAGAGCCAGGGAGCTTCTCTAAGTCTGGCCAGTCTCAAACGCCTCTGCTACCAGCAATCTACGAGCCTTGTAGAAACCGTACTGACAACTGTGTCCCAACTCCCTCTGTGGCCCTTGTTGCTGAAAGCACATGGTGATCCTTCTACTATCCAATGCTCTGCAAGCAGGCTACAAAAGGAGCTACTCTAAAAAAAAAAAAGAGAGAGAGAGAGAGAGAGAGAGAAGAGAAGAGAAGAGAAGAGAAGAGAAGAGAAGAGAAGAGAAGAGGAAAAGAGAAAAGAAAAGGAAAGAAGAGAAAAGAGAAAAGAAAAGAAAAGAAAAGAAAAGAAAAGAAAAGAAAAGAAAAGAAAAAAGAAATTCCATTATGTTTTGAAAAGTTGTGCCTCTGAGGCTGACTGGACCTAGACACCAACTAAATGGAGGCTCACTGGCCGCTCCTAGCTTTCAGTCAGGAGTGGCTAATTACTCTCCAGATGGCATGAGTGATAACTTTTGGGGTAGGGAGAAGAGATCGGACTTGACAAAAGGCTAAACAGAATGCAGGCAAACCAATTCTCAGGGTTTAACAGTGTAAGACATGACCCACACAAAGACAAAACACAATGCAAAGAGATACAGAGGGGATAAAAAAAAGAGACGCCGAGTGCTCGCTCGCGAAGTCGCACAGCAACAGTTTAGGGCAGCAGGGCAAAATAGAGCCACTTAAATTTGTAAGTAATTTAACCAAAATTGTAACAAAGCTCCTAACAATATCCAAACTTTTGAGGGGGGTAGGGGGTAAAAGTTGCTGAGTTCAGTGGCCTGCACTTACGCACGAGGAAAGCGGCTCTTGACCTGGGGAATTAAATGCCTTCAGTCACTCACCTTCCTGCTTTTATCGCCGACCGAAGTCTGGCCCAAGATCCTGAGAAAACTGGTCTGGAGGTTCGCTGAAGAACTGAGAAAAGTTAAAGTTTACATGGCAAATGTGTCTCTTCTGAACGTAGCCAAAATATTTATGACCACACTTTAATGTTTTTTTTTTAAGTCTCCTCAGAACTATTTAAAGCCAAAATAACTTACCTAACTCAATTCTGACTACTGAACAAAACCCATGCCCGTAATGGAAACACAAAGGATTAACACAAGATTTAAACACCACGCAAGTTATCTCCCAGCTCCACCAAAACTAAAAAGCCACTAATGAGGAAAACCTGTATCTTTTCAACTCTAAACCAAACCACCCCTCTCAAGAAACTACAGGGCAGGGGGGAGGGGAGAATCCGCGGGAGAATGTGATAGCTCTAGTGCGGGTTTGTTTACAGACTACACCAACAATCATGAGTCAGAAATTCGAGCCACCAGATGCTTTCCAACTAATAAAGGACCAAGCGGGACCGTTCTGAGGTGTCCTAAAGATCTCGGGACGCGGGGAAGTACACTAAGAGAACTAGAGCACAAAGCATTCAAGAACAGACTGCCAGCCTTCCGTACGAGGTGCTGGGCCTGAGAACTTGGGATGGGGGAAGGGGGCACCCTGCGCGGTGGCCCTGAAGTGACTAGGAGACGCAGACAGAGCCGGGTCCCCACATGAGAAAGGGAGAAGAGACCAGAGTTTACGAATGGGTCACCGGACGAACAAGAAGTCCCTGTGAATCATGGGGGTGGCCCTAGGGGGCAACCCCGTGGACTGACCCGGGCAAAGGACGAGTAGTCCTCCCAGCACCGACTCGGGCGAAGGGAATAAGACTTAAAGTCCGGGAGTTTTAGGAAAGGGATCGGGCCTGTCCTGCGGGAAAGCGGTCGGGGAGAGGGGGAACGGGCCGAGCCGGACGAAACACGGACCCGGTAGGTCAAGGGGAGGGCGTCCGGCTGGGGCAGTTACAAGCACGGGAGCTGGCGAGGCCCGGCAGCCCGCTTCCCATCTAGGGTCATCCTTCTGCCAGCGGATGCTCCGACTGTTCCAGGCCCAGCCGCCCCGTCCACTGCCGCCACCAACGCCGCCGCCATCTTACACTGGCCAGCGGCAGCCACCACCACCGTCTCGGGTCTCCGCGCTTGCGCCTGCGCCGTCACGCTTTCCGGCGGGGTTTGCGACGCTGTGCTGGAGGAGACCGAGAGAGACAGCGGTCCCGCGAGCTCTGGGCTCCCAACCCTCCCGGTGGCCGCACAGGGGGCGGAGCCTGAGGCCAACCGAAGCCGCGAGGGGCGCGTGCGCGGGGCGGAGGAGTCAAGTTGTTTTCGTAGTTTCAGAGTGATGGCTTGTCTCCTGGTATTCAAAACACTTGCGATTTAGGGGCTCCTTAGAGTTGCGATGGAAAATGAACACATTCCAAAGGCTCTGGCAGGCAAACTACTAGGTGTCCTCCAGGCCTGAGGTTCTAATGCTTGCCACATTTTTTTTTTCTTGTTTAAAGAAAAAAAGAAACAAAGCAAAGCCCCTTTCTCCTTTCAGGCTCAAGACTGCATTTCCTTCAGTGGCTTCTTAGGGGCCTTCCGTCGAGGGTCTCTTCCGCCTGACAGCACCCATTTGTCCATTTGTTTACAAGAGCCACTAAGGTTTGGGGATGCTTCCTAAGGGTCTAAAAGTTTGATCCCCAGACCTGGGGGTGGGAGTGAGGCGGCTTAGAAACAGGATTTATTAATGTATTCATTTGAAACAGATTCTTTCTACATAATCCTGGCTGGCATGGAACTGTAGATCTCATAGAGGTCACCCACCAGCCTCTGCCTCCCAGATGCTGGGATTAGGATTAAAGGCACTCAACACCAGCAGAGTTTAATTTTTAAAATGAGCATACAAACTAACAAGTCACAAACTAGCATTCAGGAGGCTGCGGCAGGATATACACAAGTTGGAGGCCAACCTAGAACAACCAACGGACAGTAAGTTCTGGGCTAGAATAAGTTCTTTCCCTAACACACACACACACACACACACACACTTCCATGTGGCATTTCCATACATACATGTGTCATACTTGGTTCTTCCTGGTCTCCTTTCCACTCATTTCCCCCCTCTTGGTTACCTTCCTCCAGTAATTACCATCAGCTTTTGTGGCTAGTGTATACTCCATTCTCTTCTATCTCCTCTTCAACTAACTCTCTTTATATCTCTTCCTTGCCTCTCAGTCTACTTCTTTGTTAAATATGAATAAGCATGTGTAATTAATACATATATGTACACATAAGGTTAACCCAGATTCTGCATATGGGAGAGGACATGTCATATTTATCTCTCTGGGTCTGACTTAGGTTGCTAATAATCTGTGAATGTTATTTCATTCTTCATAGCTGATTCCATTGTATATATTCCATATTCTCTTTATCCATTCATTGCTAATAGATATCTAGGCTTATTCATAATTTAGCTGATGTGAAAATGCAGCTAAAATATGGATTTGCCAAGTAGCTTTGCATTTGGTGATTTCAGGTAACTTTTGTACATTGCTTTGTGCTTGACACCTAAGGGAACCTAAACAGGATTCTAGAATTCTAGATTACTCCTAGCTAGCAGGCGGGAGCACTCTTATTTGTGGCAGAAAAGTCTAGTAGAATCATTATATCCAGGGTAGACAGTAGAATAAAAATAGTTGTTTTTCACTATCTAGGATAGACATCAGAATGAAGAGTTTTTTTTCTGGAAGTAATTTAACCTTGAAAAAAAAAATCCTTGTAGAAAACTGAGGTGTTTTCTCTCATCTATGGGGTTGTTTTTCTAAAGGAGGTTTACAGCCTTCGAGTGACTTCTGGGTCACAAGACAGTCCTGGAGCACCTGGAATACCTTGCATCGTTGAGCACTGCAAACAGTACACAGTAGCCGGGCGTGGTGGCGCACGCCTTTAATCCCAGCACTTGGGAGGCAGAGGCAGAAGGATTTCTGAGTTCGAGGCCAGCCTGGTCTACAGAGTGAGTTCCAGGACAGCCAGAGCTACACAGAGAAACCCTGTCTCGAAAAACCAAAAAAACAAAACAACAACAAAAAAAAAAAAACAAAAAACAAAAAGCAGTACACAGTAAGGACTAAAGCTGCAAGGTGGTTTTCTTCAGGTAACAGAGCTGTGTAGGGTCTTTAGTATAAAGAAATTTGTTTTATCCCCTGTGCCCAAACAAGAATAATGTTTTTGTAACAATCAATAAACATACTTTTGGGCAGCTGTTCGATATTCAGTCACAGAGGCTGACTCTCCTTGCAGCCTGCAAGGGCCACCTATCCTGCAGTGTCTCTTTGGTGTGACTCAGAACACAAAGTTGTTGACGATGTTGTTTTGGATAGGGTCTCCTGCATCCCAGTCTGTATCCTGCCTCTACCTCCAGAGCCGGGATTACAGGTAAGCATCGCAGTGCTCAACGCTGAGCCCCAGGGCTCTGAGCATGCTGAACAAACACCCGAACGGCTGAGCTACATCTCCAGCCTCTTTCGCCAGAAGGTTAAGGTACTGAGGTCAGCCTCCTCCACTCTCCCCCACACCCATACCATTCCCCTCCTCCCAGTTCGTTTTGAGACAGGAGCTATAGCAGCTCAGAACACCTTCAAGTTCACTTCAGTAACTGCTGCCTCCATCTCCTGCCACTATGTCTGATTTTATTCAGTGTTGGGAATCAAACTGAGGGCTTCGTGGATACTAGGCAAGCACTCTATAAACAGAGCTCCAGCTCCAGATACACGTTATCCCAAGCTGTCTCTTGTTGACTACTTGCTGAAGTAGACATGGTAATTAATACTGTTAACTCGACAAGATCTATAATTAGCTAGCAGGCAGCCTCTAGGGCATGCCTGTGAGGGATTACCTAGATTAGGCTAATTGAGGTGGGAAGACCCACCTCATTGTAGGTGACATCATCCCATAAGCTGGGGGGCTTGACTGAATAAAGAGAAAGTGAACTGAGTGCCAGCATTAATTGCCTTTCCTTGACTGTGAACACAGTGTATCCAGCAAGCCTCCTCCTCCAGCTGCACGCTTCCTCCATCATGATGAATGTCCCCTCAAACTATAAGCTGAAATAAATTGCTTCTATCACATAATTTGTCCAGCAATTTGGAGAGTAACTACTACAACTAGTCTGTCTATTTCCATTAGTGCCCTGATACAATTAAACATAAGACAGCTAGTGTCTTTTAAAATGTAAGTCAGGTCATAGTCCCTTACCCAAAACATTCATTACTTTCTCATCACATAATGAAAGTCAAAATTATCTGGACTGATGGCTCAGCAGTTAAGAGCACTAGCTGGTCTTCTCTTCCAGAGGCTTCTGTTTCAAGTCCCAACACCCAACATGCTAGCATAGCTAACACACTCCAGTTCCAGGAGATCTGATGCCCTCTTCTGGCTTTGTAGGCATCGCACACAGACATATATGGAGGCAAAACACCACACACTAAATCTTTTTTTTTTTTTTTTTTTTAACTAAAATTAGCCCCCAAGGTTCTATAATATCTGGTCCCTATCTTATTTCTGGTTTTCTCTCTTCGAATGCAGCCTGGATCTGCTTTAGCCTCATTACCCTTCTGCTATCAGGAACACATTGTGTTCCAGCTCCAGCGCGTAGTTTTACCTTGGAATGTTCAGCTATAATGTTTGTTATCATTATCTATGGATACCAATTCTGCCTTTGTTTATTTATTAGGCAGGGTCTCACTATGTAGTTCCTACTGGCCTTGAAATCACAGATATCTGCCTGCCGGCCTCAGGCATTATGAGATTAAAGGCATGCACCACCTGGCTTTGCCTTTATTTTTATGAGACTAGGTCTCACAGATGGAGTGTGGTGGCCCACACCTGTACTTCCCGCCCTTGAGAGGTGGAAGCAGGAAGATCAGTATTTCAAGAATACCCTGCGGGCCGGGTGGTGGTGGGCACAACTTTAATCCGGCACTTGGGAGGCAGAGGCAGGTGGATTTCTGAGTTTGAGGCCAGCCTGGTCTACAGGGTGAGTTCCAGGACAGCCAGGGCTATATAGAGAAACCCTGTCTCAAAAAACAAAAACAAACAAACAAAAAAATCAAGAATACCCTGGGCTATAAAGGACCTTGTCTCAATAAACAAACAAGAGGCAGGGAGAGGGCAGGCCTCCAGCTGTCAAGACAGCTACATGTATATAAGACATGTGTGTTCTCCTATATATAATTCTTTTTTTAAAAAAAAAATAATATAAAGTTATAACTTGTGAAGGGTGACAATGTAAACTAGGTTACCAGGGTTACGATGGGCTCTCTACCCACAGACGCTTGGAGAGACTCCTTTGCTGAGGTATCTTCTGAATAAGGACTTCAAGTGAGAGAGCAAGACATACTCACCTGGGAAAAAGTGTCCCAGCCAGAAGGATCGGCAAAGGCCCTGAGGGTCCAGTGTGCTTAAAGAGGAAGCCAGATGGTTCAAGAAAAGGAGGTTCAGATCGATTACAAACTTACGGACCAAGAAGAGAACTGATTTTCTTCTATGTGTGTGCTAGGGAGTCATAAAAGATCCTGAATAAAAGTGGCATGATTTGATTCATAATTGAAGAAGTTCACTATAGCTGATTTCTTTAACTGCCCCCAGGGAGGCAAAACTGAAGCTGTCGGACTCGTCAGTTAGGAAGGGATTGTAAAAGACCTGCAGAACTTGAATTTCAGGGCAAGTGACACAAGGTGGCTGCACTGAGGTGCTCTCAGGTGGCATGGAGGTGAGCTTGCTAACAGACTGAACACAGTGTAAACACAAGGAAAAGACAAGAATGTGCTGGGCTGTCCTAACTACAGCCATTCCTTCTGCTGAAGTAGGCACACGTGGGAGAAAGATGGGGGGGGGGTGTCGGGAGGGCAAACACTCAGTTCTGTTTGTCAGAGCCCAAAGCACAGAGTCTTATGCTACAGAAATAATCATTTTTTATTGGTGATGACAAGTTGGTTGTAATGGTTCCTATTTTGGTTAGTGTGTTTGAGCCTATAGTGATCTAAAATTCACAGCCCCAAACCACAATTTCTTTTGCATCAACCTAATAAAATGGACCACACTTGCATCTACCCAACCTTATGACTTGGCTGGTGTGACACTAGCCAGCTGGTTAAATGGGGATTTGGTTACAGGTAGTCACCTGAGTTGATTTCTTTTGGCTTATGACTTCAGAGGGTTTGGTTCATTGGTAGCTTGGCTCCGTGTGCTTGGGCGGAGAAGTACAGGGGGAAGTGGGGTGGAGGCTGGTCTTAGCTTCTGGGCAAACGAGAAGCAGAGAAACAGGGTAATACGGGGAGAAGCCAAGTAGGTGGACAGCTGTTAGGAAGGGCAGTGGCCTGCCACTCCCTCCAGCGAACCCCACGCCCTCGCCCTTTTATCACCTCCTCATAATACCTTCACACTATGAGTCTATTAAGTGAAAACTCCAATGATTGCATCAGATCCTCAGAATCTGTTTCTGGAAAGCCGAGGTATTTCACTAACCCCTAAGGTGTTTAACATTTTTTAATATATCTTAATCATGTTTTCCCTTCTCAACTCCTCCGAGATCCTCCCCACCTGCCTACCCACCCGTCTTTATATCCCCCCCACTAAAACAAACAAAAAGGGAAACAAAAATACTCACAAACCGTACAAAAATTAAAATCAAAAGTCTAAAGATCATAAGTCAAAAACAAAAGAAGCCAAAACAAAGCAAATCAAAACAAAGTCCACAAAAATACCACTGAGTTAACTTTGTACTGGCCAACTGTCCCTGGGCTTGGGGCTGTGTAGTGACAATTTGGAATTTTGGTTTCTTTAAAAATACAAAAATATAACACTGCATTTTAATTTTAATTCAATTGTAATGTGTGGAGATGTGGCGCTGCTTTGGACTGACTGCAGCAGCTGAGTATGATTTACCTCATGCTCTAGCAGATGAATGGTTTTGCCAGCTGCAGATAGTTTCTGGGACTGTGTGACATTTGGAATTCTGGCAACCATTCAGAGGGTGTATAAATGCTAGGGCCCCAGAGGCATGGTCAGAGGATGGTCATTCTCGGGACTGTTTGCGGTTTATTAGTAATTGTGCTCAAAGAAGAAACAAAAGGAAAGAAATTAGATTCGAGGACCCCTCTCTTCTATCTAGTGATGGGGAGGGGAAGGGGGGGAGAAAACCCACAAAGTAGCAAAGGCCAGCTATAGGTCTGCCCTGTGTGCCAAGCGGCTGACATGCCCAGAGTCACCTAATATCTTAGGTACCGAATTTCTGCTGAAGCTCAGCGCGTGTGGAGATGCTATTCAAATGGGACCGTTCTTTCCTGAAGACACAGCTTCACTCCAAAATCATGGATGTTCGCATTCTAGGAGGGCACCTCTTGTACCATAATTTTCAGGCCACATGTCTCATCAGAGAACTTGCTACAAAACTCTGAATTCCTTTAAGTGCAGACTATATTGTCTCCAAAAGTGTGAAGGCTTACCATAACAGGCCTTTCACTTTAACGGAAGGCGGCAGATCATCTCCTAAAGGTTTCACCAATGTGGCAGGTTCTGAAATTTTTTGTAGGGTGCATCTCCATCTCCAGTCTCACCAAAGAATGGAAAGGTAGCTGTACTGTGAAGCCATCATTTGCCTAACATAGCCTTACGACCTAATTAGCATGATATTACTAAAATAAACAATTATGACATTCTTCAAAATGATTATAGTATAGCCTAGAGTGAGAATGTCCATGCTCAAGGGTAAGATTGTTAACACAGACTGTCACTTCTGAGAGTGCAGACACACTAAAGAGGTTTGTAAACTTCAGTTACTAAATCCTAAATATTTTAGACTTTGCCAGCCAGTCACTACTTTACCTAGGTAGCCAGCTAAAAAGCATTCAAAAAGCCACTGTGTAAAAGATCAAGAATGTCAGCCGGGCGGTGGTGGCACACGCCTTTAATCCCAGCACTTGGGAGGCAGAGGCAGGTGGATTTCTGAGTTCGAGGCCAGCCTGGTCTTCAGAGTGAGCTCCAGGACAGCCAGGGCTACACAGAGAAACCCTGTCTCGAAAAACAAAAACAAAAAAAAAAAAAAAAAAAAAATCAAGAATGGCAGTAAACCTTACAAATTCCAAGCAATTGGGCCCACGAGGACTCAGTGGGTAGACGTTGACTAATAGCGTGGAAGGAGAGAACTGACTCCACAAAGTTGTCCTCTTGGCTTCCACATGTTCATGGCCTCACCCCATCACACGCATTACTCGCTCACACACACTTTTCTCTTAAATTAGGCAACTGACCACATTTGAGTTACAGGCTGTAATTTGCTGACCCCCTGTGCACCCATCACATAACCTAAAACAGATGCTGTGCTATTCAATAAACAAAATGTCTGACAGAGCAACGCTTTGGGAATGACTACTTGCTTTTACCTTGCAAACATGACTGGTATTCCACCAGCCAGTTTCTACAAAATCCAGAAAGATTAAACTAAATGAGGATGATATGCCCTTTAAGTGTGAACTAATCCTTGCCACTTTCCCCACAAGACAGCATTATTTTTATCTTGACAGCAGTGGGGTATAGTTCCAGGAGTTTCTACTTAGTCATTCTACTAAATGCTGGGCATCTCCCTTGGCAGGTCGTACAAAGAAACACACATTTGGATATTGGGCAAACGACCAGAGATGGAATCTGTATTCATTGTAAAGCAGACTTGGTCTAGCATTTCCTTGATTATGCATCCCATAGTTCCCACAATGGGGAGTGTTTGAAGAGGAGACACTGCTGTGGTTCTTTCAATCTATGGACATCAATGTCAACACAGACCTTCAGTCTGTGTGTGATGACTAGTGTGTGTTATGAGTGTTTTATCTGAATGTAAGTGTACTACATGTATGTGATGTTCAGAGGCTAGAAAGGGGCGTCAGATGCCCTGGAACTGGAGTTTTATACTCTATCCTTTGGGCGCTAGGGCCCATATTCAAGGTCTTCTGCAAGAGCAGCAAGGACACTTGGCCTTTGAGCCACCTATCACTGTTATCTTGACATTAATTTATTGGGTCTGGAATCAACCAAGACACACACTTGTGGGCAGATCTCTAGAGTATTTCTGCAAAGGAATAATTGAGAGAGGAAGGCCCTCCCCAGAGTTAGAAGCACCTTCCACACTAGCAGTATTATGCCTGTCTTGACTCTTGTAGACATGTCTATTCTTGTTGCTGCCATCAGAACCCAGCTCTTTTAGTGTCCCACATGCACTGAAGATCAAGGCTCTCCAGAAATTGATGTCGGTCTTCAACACCAGATTGGTGCTGAAGCATCTTGACTCCACCTGAACATGCTCCCTAGTTCTTAGAGTCGTCACCAGGTTAACAGCCATTGCTGGTCTACTTATCCAATGTCATGTAAAGCCACCTGATAAATTCCCATTGTAATATATTCATTCTATGGGTGTTGTTGCTCTAGAAATTCCTAATGCTGGATTTCAACTCCTTTGAATGCTTTTTCCTGAGTGTAAATGGCTATTTGAATTGATAGTCTGTCAATCTTAGAACTGTTTGTGATTCAGATGCTGACCAAAACTTATGACTTTCCTTTGACTTCAATTTTGTTTGTTTTTGTTTTGTTTTGTTTTTCGAGACAGGGTTTCTCTGTGTAGTCCTGGCTGTCCTGGAACTCACTCTGTAGACCAGGCTGGCCTCGAACTCAGAAATCCGCCTGCCTCTGCCTCCCAAGTGCTGGAATTACAGGCGTGCGCCACCACGCCCGGCTTGACTTCAATTTTGAAGGCCCTATTTATAGAGCTTGACTGCTTATCTGTCCTACTCCTAGGAGTACCCATGTGCTATTAGCAATCCCCACTCAAGCTGTTACCCTGTGGA
Organism: Apodemus agrarius; assembly: GCA_964023405.1. Classification (NCBI taxonomy): domain Eukaryota; kingdom Metazoa; phylum Chordata; class Mammalia; order Rodentia; family Muridae; genus Apodemus; species Apodemus agrarius. The sequence goes on from OZ030017.1 coordinate 22,629,817, forward strand.
AAAGCTACCAATCTGCTTCTGACTGTTAAGTACTGCCTTGGCTTTCCAAAGGAATATGGTGAGTTTTTTAGTCATATAGCAAACACTGCATGTCCACTTCCTGAGTCCTTCTTGTACATTTCTGTGTATTATCTGCCATGTCTACTAATGTGGTACCAGGCTGGAGGAAGCTCAATGGTCAGGAGCTACCTGCTCTTTCAGAGAACCAGAGTTCAGTTCCCAACATCCACATCTGGTGGCTTAAAAACCACTTTTAACTCCAGTACCGGAAATCAGATGCCCAGTACACAGACACATATACAAGCAGACTAATAATAAATCTAAGAAAAATTGTCAGATTTTTGTTTTGTTTTTTAATGTGGGCCATTCCCCCCCAAAGTTCCCAAAGCAATCCCAATGGCCAATCTTTAGCCTCTGTGGCCGCGAAAGGATGGTCTGGGGTCACTGAAAACACACATCTTGTAGGAATTGGGTTCTTGTTTCAGGAAGCCATGTATCCAGAACACACAGAATTTTGGAAGGGCATCTCTTGTAAGCTTCGAGGGCAGCTTAAATGCTCCACTAAAATGAAGCTATGCAATTTACTTTTAGTTATCAAGAAAGAGAAGCAAGCTAGAAAAAGTGCTAGATAACCATATAGAGACACATTTTTTGTTAAAGACCATGTTCTCCACAGGTGACACACAGGAGAGGACTTCAAGAGCCTCAGTATGCATTTGCCTAGGCCCTATGTAGAGACTACGGGAAGCCCAGAGTAGCACTACCTCATGAAGGTGTTTGGTTTTAATCACTGTATCAACTTGTGACATTAGGAATCAGAAATATTCTATTTGATATTGCTGTGAAATTTGATTATATGAGCAGTGGGCTTAACCTGTAAGAGTCTAGACAATTTAGGTGTTTTCAAATCTGCATACAGGTCGTATATAGTCTCAATTACATACCTGCCATGGGCAACAGTGCCACATATTGATGCAGAGGGACTAGATGTTTAAAGAGGGAAACTCTGGTCCTTTACCACACATAACCTGAGGAGGACTGCCCTAGGGCACCAGATTTTATTCAGTTATAAGTTCCAGAGTAATTCAAATGGTATTTAGAAAAGGAGCCCAACCCAGGGTCGACTTGCTCAGGAACAACCAAATTAAAATGGAAAAAAAAAGTCTTGGAGCCGGGTGGTGGTAATGCACGCCTTTAATCCCAGCACTTGGGAGGTAGAGGCAGGCGGATTTCTGAGTTCAAGGCCAGCCTGGTCTACAGAGTGAGTTCCAGGACAGCCAGGGCTAAACAGAGAAACCCTGTCTCAAAAAACCAAAAAGTCTTGAAAATAAAGACACAGTCGGTTGGCGACAGCATCACCAGCAGAAATGAGAAGAAAGGACAAGGAGCGTGGCCCTGAGCACAGTCCCGTGGCAGGTCATTCCTGCCCCTGTCCCCTCACCTGTCCTTGTCAAGCTTTTGTCAGGAGCATCAGTAAAATATTGGCAATTCAGGCCCCATTCATCACAACACACCAGCTGGTACTTTGTCCCTTTCTGAGGATGGAGGGGGTCTCCACTGCAGAGCCCGAGTCTTCTGTCTGAGGAGCTGTGCAGGCTGGGTCGTTCCCAGCCTGAGGCCTTCGGCACAGTTTCTTCCACAGAATATGTGCCATCCTTTTTTTTTTAAAAAAAATTTTAGACAGGGTTTCTCTGTATAGCCCTGACTGTCCTGGCTCTGTAGACCAGGCAATATGTGCCATCCTTAAATGTGGTTTTAACCCAGGGGGAATGATGTGTTATGAACTCCGTGACTCCAATGATATGTGTGAATTTGTTCTTGCCAAAGTTATTTGGATATAATCAGAATACACTGTATACATGTACAAAATTCCAAAGAATAAATAAAAATATATTTTTTAAATGTTATTTTCAAGTGAACTAGGCTAGCTAGGTGGCCTAAAAAAGCATATCCATAAAATATATGGCAACCATGGTCCTTAGACCCAATGGGAAAAAGCAGGTCAATTCAAAGTTTAGAAAAACATGTTAACAATGTATCATTAACATCAACTATAATGTAAAAAGTTAAGACTGAAGTGCCAAGGAGATGAAGAGAGAATTCTTTAGCTGAAGGAAGTGCACCCTGAGCTGGAAGGCTGGATCATGATAGAGCTTAACTACATTATACAGAACTATCTCCTAACACATCTCTGCAGCTTACAGAAACTAGGAAGATTAGAAATAGATCTGGATGAAAAATAACCCACACACTTGCTCAGAATATTTATTAGATTCTGCCCCATGGGGCTTGCTGGGAAAGAGATTCTGGCTATACCCCTTTCCCAGGCACCTTCCTGAACCAAGGGTTCCAGGGAATCTGATGTCCTAAATAAGCCAAAACATATCTGGGTAGACCAGCCATTCATGTCCAGATCTGACACTACAAGTATGTGCTGGCCAGCAAGGGAAGGGTCTAGTGAGAATGGTCCAGGTACTAGATGAAAGGAGACAAGACTGGCCTTCATCACAGCACTGGTTAAAAGGGCAGAATAAATAAGACTCTAGAAAGAGAGGAGGTAAGGACAGTCAGGGGGCAAAGGAAGGCCAAGAGCTGGGTTCCCCTAAATCACGGAATTGTAGAAAGAACCAGGGTAGCAACTTGAGTTCTCAGGAGGAAAGGGGAATTAGGGTGCAGCACCTAGGGACAGGAGAAGCCCAAGGCTTTGCTTTCAACCTGACCATGGCTAAGTGCAAAATTCCTTTCCCTTCAGAGAATTCCAAAGGAAGGCAAAGAGATGTGGTGACAAGCCTCCAGCCCCAGCCCAGGCTACGTTTCTCCTCATTCCCAGAGGCCCTGCCTAATAGAAGCACAGAGTCTTAAGACTCAGCTTCTGCTCCCCAGAAACAAGAGAGGGAGTAGAAACAAGGCACGGAGTCCCTGGGAATCAGGGGACGTGAGTACCCCCATATGCAACATTATTTTGGGAGTGGGTAGAAGTGAAATGCCCCACAAGGGATGCCTTCCTTCTCCTGGCAGATAATTGGCCTGTTTCTAACAGCAGAAACCATGATGGAGCAGGACTCACAGAAAAGGCCTACAGAACAGCTGGTTTGGCACAGGCTTGAGTGGGATGGAGAGTGTGGGGCAGCCAGCTCCCACAGATGATACTCCTGCCTCAGCTCCCAGTGACTCTGTTGACTCCAGATGTTCCCCACGGCTGGGACTCAGGGAGGAAACCGTGTTGTGTTTCACATGATCAGACACTGTTCGCCATTAGCACCTGGTGGGCCCGATAGATTGAGGGCATCCAGGTCAAAGTTGAGGCCAGGAGGCTGGAGAAGAGACAAAGGGACTGAGAAAATCACTCATGTTTCAGGTCAGGGCTTCTGAAGGTCCGTCCTTAACAGCCACAATAATCACCCTATATGGATTACCTAAGGATTACTGGCATTTGCAAACTGGGACCTGGGTTGGGATATAGAAGACATACTTACCATCTCCCCAGCAAGTTCTTTTGGAGGATGGCCCAAGTCCTGTAACTAGAAAATGAAAAGAATGAGATTAAAAAAAAATTGAAAAATCACAGAAAACACAAAAGCAACAAAAGGAATCGGATTAGTGATCTGATTTCTTCTGACCATAGTATGTAGTCTTTGTAGTGAAATTTTTGAGAATTCTGGAATTTTTGCTTAAAAAAAAAAAAAAAAAAAACCACACAGAAATGTTGTTAAGAATGTGTTTCACTTTAATCCCAGGTGTGGGAACGTGGTGCTGCTACAGACTGACCGCAGCAGCTGGCCACGACCTGCCGCCGGCTCTTAGCAGATGCAGTTTCTGGGACTGTGTGAAGTTTGGAATTCCAGGAACTTCTCTGAGGGTGCATCAATTCAAGGGCCCCAAGATGGGTCGGGGGGGGGGGGTTGTTGCTCATTTAGGGATACTGGCTGTGGTTTTTAGCAGCCACTACTAAAGAAGACACAGAAAGGAAATTAGATTCAGGGATTTCTTTCCCCTCTGTCCTTCTCTCCTATCTAGTGCTAGTGGGTGAATCCGGGGGTTGCGGGGTATGAAGGTGGAAAAAAGAAGAACCCACAAAGTAGCAAAGACCAGCTACAAGTCTTCTTTCACTCCGTCCTTCGCAGGTGCTCCAGTGGGCACCGGTGGGAAGGCAGCGTGAGAGGCCTTACCTGCTGCATAAGGTCTAGCACCGCCTCAAAGCGAGCCCTGTGAGTAGCCTCGCTGTCTGTGGGTGTCTCTGCTTCAAACTGCTCGCAGATTTTGCCCATGACACTGTACTGCTGCTGATACTTCTCAAACTGCTCTGGAGGAATAGATTCCTGGTGACTCTGTAACCATTCTGGATACTAAAGGAAGAGAGGAGATGGGAGAAAGAATGAAGTAAGCCAGGCGGGAAGGGGACCAAGAAGAAAAAAGGCTAAATGAGCAGGTTCATCAGGAAGCACTGCTGACTCCGACAGACCATCTGGATACACTGGTACTTAGGGTTAGTACACCATGTCTGTGGAAAGCAAGGAAGTCAACATTTAAGCTCTGACAGTCCTCCTAGTTTCATTCCTGATGCTATGATAAAACATCAAAAACAACTTGGGGGAGCAAAGGGTTTATATTTCATCTGACACTCCCAGGTAACAATCCATCACTGAGAGCAGGAACTCAGTCACCATAGAGGAATACTGCATACTTTGTTGATTTTTACCTCTCTTATGTAGTCTAAGGTCACCTGCCTAGGGTTGGTGCCACCCACGGTGGGCTACGCCCTTCCACACCAGCCATCAATCAAGGTAATTCCTCACACACATGGCCATGGTTCAATCTAATCTGGGCAATCCCCCAACCGAGGTGCCCTCAGATGACTCTGGGCTGTGTAGAGTTGACAGCTGCAGCTGACTAGGACAAGGGTCACATATGGTCCCTGTTAAACACTGTTGGTCTGTTGTTGTATTTAAGACTTATTTACTTTTATTCTGTATTCATTAGTGTTTTGCCTGCATGTATGTATCTGTACCATGTGCATAGCTGGTGTATGTGGAGAGAGATCGTCAGGTCCCCTAGAACTGGAGTTATGGATGGTTATGAGCTGCTGCGTTGAGCCTGGGAACCGAATCTAGGTGACCCTCTGCAAGAACAGCGAGTCTTCAACAAGCCCCCTCGGTTGTTGTCATTGTCATTTTAAAAAACTTTACTTTATTTGTATGAATGTTTGTCTGTACGCCTATGTGCCACGTGGGTATTTTTAGCTTTCTTTTTTTTTAAAGATTTATTTATTTATTTATTTATTTATTTATTTATTTATTATATGTAAGTACATTGTAGCAGTCTTCAGACACTCCAGAAGAGGGCATCAGATTTTGTTACAGATGGTTGTGAGCCACCATGTGGTTGCTGGGATTTGAACTCAGGACCTTCAGAAGAGCAATCGGTGCTCTTAACCGCTGAGCTCTCTCTCCAGCCCCCCTTTAGCTTTCTTATATAGTCTAAGGTCACCTGCCTAGGGTTGGTGCTCCCAACGCTGGTGCTTTCAAAAGATGGAAGAGGGGGCCTACAGGTACTTGAACTTATATGTGTGTATATGTGTATATGTGTGTGTGTGTGTGTGTGTGTGTGTGTGTAATTAATTTAAAAATAGTAATAAAAATAAATCTTTTTAAAATGATGTAAAAAATACTCTTAGCTGGAGAGTTGGACTTAGGCTATACAAACACTGGTCTGCAGACTCCTGGTCTTGCTATTCAGTCACATGCTGCCTGTAATGCTGGAGAGCTTGTATTTCTCTCCTTCATTTCTCTGGTGAAACTATAAGCTCTTCTAAGCATGAACCATTGCTTAAACCACACTGAAACGATTCAGAACACCACTACAAAATCCCGCGAGTCCTTACCAGAGAAATCAGTAAAGTTAAGAATATAAGAAAGAATGAACCAGTCAAAACTCAAAGTCTTGAGCTAATTTATAGAAAACTAGAGCTGAAAATTTCCCCCTTTAGCTCAGACATTCCCAGTGTGGACAAAGGATCAGATCACCAATGTAGCTTAGTACTCTCAGCAACGACTGTAGCACACAAGGCAGTATTAGAAACCGCACTTGTCCACGCAAATGACCCCTTTACTATGCATAGTCTGAGCAAAGGGGCCACGCACTGATATAATGAAGTGAGGGGAAAGACAGACGTGGGACCCCACAGACCTTCTCTGTGATCTCCTTCAGCGATGGGTAGAGCACGTCCTTGGACAGGAGGTTCTGCATGATGCTCTGCATGATGGGGAGGATGTTCCCCTCGCCATCCCCCTCATCCATGCCCAGCCCTTCCATGGCTCTCGTCAGTTCCTCTTCAGACATGCCCGAGTTCTAGACAAGACAATAGAGAGGTGAAGAGGCACACCGCCTTCCTGGACAGCTCACCACCCTTTACAGCGGAAAGAACTATCTAAATTTGCCTGTAACAAAAACCAAAGGGGGAGCCGGGCGTGGTGGCGCACGCCTGTAATCCCAGCACTTGGGAGGCAGAGGCAGGCCGATTTCTGAGTTCGAGGCCAGCCTGGTCTACAGAGTGAGTTCCAGGACAGCCAGGGCTACACAGAGAAACCCTGTCTCGAAAAACAAAAAACAAAAAACAAAAAAATCAAAGGGGGGCAGATTTGGGGAAGATACCATAGAACTTTTTTTAAAAGTAAACTTTTTTAAGTTTAATCATATTTATGTTATTTTTTTTCTTTTTGACTGCATGTACATTTGTGTAAAAATGTCAGAAGCCCTGGAATTGGAGTTAGAGACAGACATGAGCTGCCATGTGGATGCTGGGAATTGAACCCTAGTTCTCTGGAAGAGCAGCCAGTGCTCTTAGCCCCTGAGCCATTGCTCCAGCCCGCCCCCACGCCCCCACACCCCCACTCCCCCAAGAGCATCTATTTTGTGAGAATGCTCAGGAAACATCTGAGAGTGGATTCATTCCTTTCCCTTTACCTGAAGGTCGGTGGCATTTTTGGCTAACCCACTTAGTGTCTCCTTTAGGCAAGAAGTAAATTCTTGTTGAGAACTTGCATCACTGCCTAGGAGAGATGAAAGAACCAGGATTATCTAGGATTTTAAATGTCAGCTTATCTACACTGATCTAGTTACCAGCTCGGATATAAAGCATTTACTAGCAACCTACTACCACTTCAAAATCCTAACCGTTCTGTAGTTACCTTCATGGTCAGGCCACAAATCTATATTGATAATGTGTTAGTTTTTCTCCACAGTAACACTCCTTTAAAAGACTTGGTTTGGGAGGATCATATTTATTTTTGAGGCAGGGTCTCACTCTGTAATTCTAGCTGTTCTAAAGCTCAACATGTAGATCATGTTGGCCTCAGACTCACAGAGATCCGTCTACCTCTGCTTCTCATGTGCTGGGACTGAATGAGTGGACTGAGTGAATACCCATGACGCCCAGCTGGAATAATTGTTTTTATCACTTTCCAAAATATTTTACCTTTTCCTTTTAGTCATCAAGATTCCCAGACCTCGTTCTCTTGCCTTGCCCAACTCTATGGCTGTGCCATCCTGACTGTTAAAGTTTACAGTCCTGGTATTCTCCAGCAATTAAGAGGTCGGGCCCAGTGTTTTAAGTTTGGGGTTTCCTCACCCACTCTCCCAGCTGCCTCTGAGAGTTTCTGGAACTGCTCCACCAGATGGGGCTCTTCCTCAGCCAGCTCCTTCATTGCCTTCTCAAACTCCGCAGTAGCTTGGGAAGCCAGCTCACTGTCAAACAGTTCCTGGAAAAATTTCTCTTGGGAGGCGAAGAGGGCATCCTGCAGAGGAGAGATAGACAAGGTTTGCCTCCTAGAGCAACACCCTGGGTCTAGCCTCTGACAGCAGCTCAGACAGTAGTAGGTTCTGGGAAATGAAACGTCTCCCCTCACAAGCACCTCCACTGAACATTCCGTCTGCCTCTTCTCAGGAGGCAGCAGAGACTGGCCACCAAAGGAAAACGAGGTAGCATACAAATCCAGCCACTTAAAACTGCTCTCTCCTCAAGACACTTCCTCGTTAGCCCTCCGTAAAACCACAGGTCCTTGTTTCATAGGAACTGAGGCCTGGACGAACACTCAGCAGTGTGAGGCAAAGACACCCTCCCAGCCGCCCCTCCGGCCCACAGGGGCCTGCCCCACCCCTGCTTTCAGCCAAATGCCCATCCTCCCCCTCCCTTAAGGGGGTGGAGTTTATACTTTGGCAGTGTCTCCTGGCGATCTCTTCTGGGGCCCTGAAGCATCGGGGGCCGAGATGGTAGGAGGGGGTGCTGGGGAGGGTTTGGCTTTATCGAAATCGTCAAGAGCACCTTTGGAGACAAGAGACATGGTGGGTATGCTGTGGATGGATAAGGCTAGACTCAGGTTGTGTGATTTGAAGCAAACTACTAGGAAAATAATGATATGAAGTGAGTGCTGGCTTTCCTGACCTTCCAATGGGCTTCCCACCTCCCCTGAGAACCATCTATTTTAATGTGACCAATTGGGAAGGAACCCCTTTTACACAGAACCAGTGTTCATCTCAGAACTAGGAAGAAAGAATTAAAAGCTGTACAGAGAAATCGCTATATGTGTGGGGCGGTGGTAGCGCACGCCTTTGATCCCAGCACTTGGGAGGCAGAGGCTGGCAGATTTCTGAGTTTGAGGCCAGCCTGATCTACAGATCACTCTTCCAGGACAGCCAGGGCTACACAGAGAAACCCTGTCTCGAAAAACAAAAACAAAACAAAACAAAAAACCTCACACATTTCATCTGACATGAAGGAGAGGGGAGAGAAAGCCTTATTTCTTCACTGGCCACCCAGCTTTCCACAGGTCCGACTACTAGTATACATTTTACAGGAAGGTATTAACTCTTAAATTATGCTCCAGTTCAGTTCTCCCTCAGCAGGCACCTATAGCCTCCTGGCCTCATATGCCGTAAGCTTGGGCCAATTCAGTCACTGGGCACTCTTTGCAACATCTGTTCATCTTCTACCTGCCTACATCGCTGTGACTGAGCAAGAGGTGAAAGGTTCACCTCTGCCCTGAAAAGCCTGTGTTGTCACCACCACTCTGCTTGCCAGGGCTAGGGAAAGGGCACTGGCCTCCCTTGGGCAGGAAACCAGAAAGGCCGTGCAAGGCCAAGAGAGAAAGGAAGGTCCACCATCTTTTCGGGAAGAAGAACCCTTTTCCCCTGGGACTGGCTCACTTCGTTTCTCCAAAGGATAAAAAAGGATGTCAGGCATTGTGGTGCCAAGCTATAATTCGGAAGAGGGGACCAGAAAAATCACAAGTTCAGGGCCATCCTGCGGTGCACGGCGAGTGTGAGGTCAGCCTGGACTACACGAGGCAGTACTCAAAACCACACTAATTTTAAAAGGAGACTTCTTTGACTACTTGCACGAAAGAACTAAGGGTCTGGTAACTGAATGAGCAAAGGCTTGTGAGATTAAAAAGGCGTTTCGGGTTACGAAAGGCACTACCACGGGCATGGACCTTTGGAACTTAAAGGTTATTTTGTTCTGTGAATCCTGCTACTGAAAGGAGAGGTGATTTCAGTAATTTATTGAAGCCGATCCTGGTGGGTCCAGCCTCTGATCTCAGTACCACGAAGGCTGAGCCAGGAAGACTGTCGTGAGTTCCAGACCAACCTAGGATACCGAGCGAGAGCCTTGCCTCAACAACAATCCGACAATCTAAAGCAACAGAAGTTTGTAAGGGGGCTCTGGAAACATCTCATTATGGTTAGTTTTCCCCTTCGCAGGGAGACGTGCGGTTTACATAGATCAGTGACTAAGGTGAACACCCAGATCCGGCTAATAAAGAGGGCCGGGGTCGAACTCAGACCACCTCCCCCGCCAACCATCGGAGAGATTCTCCCGCCCCGCCCAGAAATCTCAAGTACATTTAACCCCCGCGATGGACTCTCTCCCCCGATACTTCTAGACTTTCCCATCGTGGGCTCTTACTTTCCAGAAGCTCCTCCAGTTCCCGGTCCGCTTCGACCCCAACACCGCAACCTTCCTCAGCAGCCGCCATCTTACTGCCTCCGACTTGCCGTAGGAGGTGGAACCACTGGCGCCACCACATGCCCCGCCCCAAACCCCGCCTCCATGACTTGCGCAGCCAATAATATCGTTCTACCGTGCAGGACCGCCATTTTTAAAGGGACAGGAAACTGGGTTTGTTTTTGTTTTGTTTTCTTGTGTTGGGACTCAAATCTAGGTTCTTGCACGTACTAAACAAGCACTCCACTACTGGAACTACACAGCCACAGCAGTATGCCTTGAACTAGATAAATTGCTCACGCTGTTCTAGAAACCGGAGTCTCCCGTCCCCGCTCCACTTCCCAAATACTTGACCCACCTGGCCCAGCTGTATTGAGGGGGCGGAGCAGAAGGGGTGGGAGGGCTTGTTGCGTTTTGTTTGTCTCTTTAAATTTTGTTTTCGGGCAGGACTTTCTAATCCTACTGACTCCACCTCCCAAGGACAGAGATTACAGCACAAAGCTCAGCTAAAATATGAAGCTATTAAACGAGCAATTTTTCGGTTGAGACAGGATTGCCATATTGAGGCAAACTTGGTTTCTTCCCCAGAGCACACATGGTAGGACAGACTTCTATCCATCATGTGCTGGACTCTGACCTCCTCTTGTGCTCCTTGACATATACACAAAACAGATAAACAAAAGCTATCAAATTTATTTTTAGCGTGTAGTGAGCACCTACTGTTGTATATCATCGTGCTGAGCACAGTGAAATCTACAAATGAATCAGGGTTGGTCCTACTGTAAGCGTTGACTGGAGATAGAATTAGAAATACAGATATTATTTAAACAGACTAAAAAACAGACATGATTCTTTCTTTGAATTATTTCTTTCTGTTTTCTTTGTGTGTGTGTGTGTGGGGATTGTTTTGTTTTTGTTTTATCTAGAATGTTCTCTGTGTAGCCTTGGCTTTCCTGGAACTCTGTAGACTAGGTTGGCCTTGAACTGGAAAAAAAAAAAAAAAAAAAAAACAATACAAAACAAAAAACTCCTGCCTTTGCCTCGAGGGTGGTGGTATTAAATGGGTGTACCACCATACCTGTCTCTTTTTCTATTCTATATTTCTGTATTTCTAGAATCTTACTAGAATGCTTCTTTGCCCCCGATGGGTCTTTTGGCCTTCCTAATATATAGTGAATACTGAAAAGACAGTATTTTACAGCATCCTCCTCCTTCCCTTTCTTGCTTGTTTCATTTGGGGGCTCATTTAGCCCAAGCTGTCTTAGAACCACTCATCCTGTTGGCTATACCTCCCAAATAGTAGGATTACAGATAATGCACACCATGCCTCATCCTGCTCAGGGAACTTAAGTCCTACTAAGGACTTAGTGGCGCACAACTGCTTATTGATTAATTTCAGACTTTTGACTGATATTCACAATTATTTCCACATATATCCATTCTTTCCCCCAGTTAGAAAAACTTCAAGAAGCAGAGATTGTCAACTTTGTTTACAAAACTCATATTAGAATGTTTGTGTACAATTTTAATTTAATTTTTTTTTGTTTTTTGTTTTTTGTTTTGTTTTGTTTTTTGAGACAGGGTTTCTCTGTGTAGCCCTGGCTGTCCTGGAACTCACTCTGTAGACCAGGCTGGCCTCGAACTCAGAAATCTGCCTGCCTCTGCCTCCCAAGTGGTGGGAATACAGGCGTGCGCCACCACCGCCCGGCAAGGAGAAGCTACTTTTTTGTTTGTTTGTTTGTTTGTTTTGTTTTTCGAGACAGGGTTTCTCTGTGTAGCCCTGGCTGCCCTGGAACTCACTCTGTAGACCAGGCTGGCCTCAAACTCAGAAATCCGCCCGCCTCTGCCTCCCAAGTGCTGGGATTACAGGCGTGAGCCACCACACTCGGCTTTCTAATTTAATTTGTAAACTCATAAAAAGACCTTTTTTTAAATTGAAACAAGATGTTACTATGTAGCACTGACTGGTCTGGAACTCACAGAGATCTGTCTGCCAATATTTTACATTTTTAAAAATTATTTAAAATTGTGTGTGCATGTACACATGCATTTGAGGATATGTATATGTGACTGAGCATGCTCTCGGGGCAAGAAGTGGCAAATCCCTTTGGAGCTAGAGTTATAGGTTGTTGGCGGCCACCAGATGTGGGTGCCACCAGATGTTGGTGCCACCAGATGTGGGTGCTGCGAACTGAGCTTGGGTCCTCTGCAAGAACAGCATTTGTTCTAAGCAGCAGAGCCATCTCTCTAATCCCCAAGATAGCCATTTTTTTGAGACAGCATCGCACTCCTTAGCGAATTGTTCTGCTTCAGCCTTCCAAGAATCCAAATTATGGGTGTGAACTGCTATGCCAGATTCTTGCCTGAACTTGAAGGAAGAATGTATAGAACTTAAGAAAATATTCTCATAGTACACAAATTTTTGGGAAAGCAGTCTTAGCATGAGGATTATATTTAAGAAAGTGACTCTTAAATCTGAAAACACTGAAGCTCTGTGCTCTTCGGAGCAGCTTTTCCTCTTCGGTCAGGCACACTTCCCCACCCACACAATATATGTTCAAGTTTATTCATTGCAGCAATGCTGATGATTGCAAAAGGTTGCAAATGACCCAGATACTATGAGAAAAACCTAAACATATATATTTATATATAAAACATTTAAACATATATATATATGTGTGTGTGTATATATATATATATATATATATATATATATATATATACACTTTAAAATGTGTTCAATGAAAAAAAATTATGTTCCTGTCATGTATAAAAAGGTGGGGAAGAACATAGTTATATCTGCTCATAAATATATACTTTTTTGAAGGCAATAAGGAAACTGGTAAGTAGTTATCTGTTTGGGGAAAGGTAATAGGAACTGAGTGGCTCTGGAAAAGGATCCATAAGGCAAGCTTGTCATAGTGTAGGGTTTTTTTTTTTTTTTAATTATTTCCTCTGAGACAGGGTTTCCTGTGTAGCCCTGGCTGTCTTGGAACTCGCTCAGTAGACCAAGCTGCCTCGAATTCAGATATCAGCCTGCCTCTGCCTCCCTAGTGCTGGATTTAAAGGCTTGCGCCACCACTACTGGGCAGTATAGTTGCTTTTTATTGATAAAATTAAAAACATGTTCTCTGAGTGTATGGGCGGACTGGCGCATACAGACTGCGATGCTCTGGTGGAGGGTCAGTGACTGCCTTGGGGGAAAGGCTCTCTCCATTGCTAGGGTCCAGCTCGGGTTGTCAGTCCCTACTTTCTGTCTCACTGCCTGAGCATACTTCCAACAACTGGTGTTTGAACTTCATGGATATATTATTAGTTGAAAAAATGGATTTAAAATGGATTAAAATGAAAATTTCAAGTAATCTTAGCCCTAAGGAGCTGCAAGTCTGGAAGATTAGACATTCAAGGTCATCCTTGACTACAAGGTTCAAGGCCAGTCAAGGCTGCAGGAGAAACTGTATCAAGAAACAACACAAAGAAACCAATACATACTTGGTATCTTTTTCCTGTGGCTATAGAGCGCTCAATAGTAGAATACTTGCCTAGCATGTGCAAAGCCCAGGGTTCAGTCCCCAGTAGCTAAATGTCTGCATTTACCTATTTTTAGGAAAGGGGTGTACTACCATATGTAGTGCTGGGAACTAAACCCAGAACCCTGCATATACTAGGCCAACACCCTACCAATGGCTGTCTCTAACTATGCATTTATGTGCATTCATGTGCAGTTGTGGATATAAGTGCAGGTGCTCATGATGGTCAGCAGAAAACATCAGATTCCCAGAAGCTGGAGTTACAGGTTGTTTTGAGCCACCTTGGGTGAGGGGAACTTAACCCGGGCCCTCTGAAAGAACAATACTTGCTCTTAACCACTGAGCAACTAGCCTGTTTTGTTTTGTTTTGAGATAAGGTCATTCAGGCTAGTCCTGAAACTAGCTGGGGTTATCCTAGGCTTAGAAAAGGATATTTTTGTGTATCAATGTTTTGATTGTGACTGAATGTGTACTATGTGCATGCAGTACCTGTGTTTACCAGAAAAGTGAGTTATATCTCATGAAACCGAAGTTATGGATCGTTGTGAGGAACCATGTGGGTGCTGGGGAATTGAACGCAGCTACTCTGGAAGAACAGCCAGTGTTATTAACTGCTGCTGGGCCACCTTGCTAGTCCCTTGCTTGAGCTTTTGGTTTTTGAGACTGGGTCTCACTGTGTAGCCCGTGGGCCACTATGTATACTGGACCAGGTTGGTATTGAGTTCTCTGCTGCCCAACTGCTGGGATTTAAGGTACGTGCCACTGTATTGGCTGGTTTTGTGTGCCAACTTGACACGGGCTGGAGTTATCACAGAGAAAGGAGCTTCAGTTGGGGAAATGCCTCCATGAGACCCAGCTGTGGGGCATTTTCTCAATTAGTGATCAAGGGGGGAGGGCCTCTTGAGGGTGGTATTATCCCTGGGTTGGTAATCTTGGGTTCTATAAGAGAGCAGGCTGAGCAAGCCAGGGGAAGCAAGCCAGTATGGAACATCCCTCCATGGCCTCTGCATTAGCTCCTGCTTCCTGACCTGCTTGAGTTCCAGTCCTGACTTCCTTTGGTGATGAACAGCAATGTGGGAGGTGTAAGCTGAATAAACCCTTTCCTCCCCAACTTGCTTCTTGGTCATGATGTTGTGCTGGAATAGAAACCCTGACTAAGACAGCCACCATGCCTGGCTGGTCTTGAACCCTTGGCCATATTTCCACCTTGTAAGTGCGAGAACAGATGGAGCTACCAGGCTGGACCTGAATTATGGATTTAAAATAAAAGGAATAATAAATACATCATTTATCCAATTACTCTTGGGAGGAAAATGCTCTGACAATTGTGATAGTTCTATCAATTTGACACAATCTAGAATCACCTAGTGGAAGGACCTCAGACAAGGTCTATGAAGAATGATCTTGTTAATTGCTATGGAAAGGCCTGCCCACTGTGGGCAGCAGTATGTGCTAGGCCTGAGGTTCTGAGTTTAAAGGAGAATAGTGATGGGCACTGACAGGCGCTCAGCAAATACTGCTGCAATTTAAAATAAATAGAAAGTTTCAGTAAATACAGCATAGGGAACTCTTTTTACAAGTTCCCAACAATGTAGATGTTTCACACATCTCTAAGAAAAACAGCATTTTTCCTTTGTCACGAATACTAATTTAAACTGTATATAATGCATATCATGATTACAAAGTGATCCTGAGGCAGAGTCTACTCTGGTGAGCAGCCTGGTGAGACTGCTACACAGATGTAAACAGGGTCAAGAAATTCAGTGTCCATGAGGTAAATGGCAAGGAAGCCAGGAGGCGCTCAGAAATTGACTTTATTTAGTGAGAGCAACAGAACATAAGAATGATGGTAAGTTGTAAAGAACAGAAACAAATCAATAAAAAATGGTACACATTTTGCAAAACCAAATGATTTCTTCTCAGCCTGGAAGTGTGTGGGCCCACATAAAGATGGAACCATTTGATGACATTAAATGCCCAAGACAAATATGGGATAGCTAACAACACGTGTGGCTGGGAAAATGGCGTTTATTGCGTCTGCTGCTTCTAGTGGAACTGAAACAACGGTGGCAGGAGAGGGAGGAATAAGTACTAAAGATTCCATGAACGAATGGCCAGCACGAAGTTTGCATCTGTCCCTTGGAAGGCCCAGGCTGAAAGGCAAAGTCATCTCTGATCACAAGCACAGTAACCTTAAAGAGAGAGGTCTGCAAGAACAAGAGGGTCAAGCTTGAAACTTCTGATTTGCCATAACAGAGAGAGGACATGACTTTTTAGGGAGAACCAACATCAAGGAGCTGACCGTGGTTGTAAGGGGAGACTGAGGGTTTGCAGCTAGGGACTCTGAAGGACAGTATGTGATTAACATGCACGTGAAGGCAGGGCCTTAGCGAAACTGAAGAGGACTGATCCTCAGACCAATCACATCTTTGCCAATCTCTGTCACCTGCGGAAGTGGAAAACAGCATCAAGTTAGAGGACTCCACACAGCCTATGCCCTCGACCTGCCTGGGCAGTCGGAGGACGCCTGGTGCTGAGACGTGAACAGTGGGGAAGTGCTAGCTTCCCCAGCTCACTGCCTCAAGGGGCCTGGCAAATGCCGGGTGAGAGAACCAGAGAACCAGCACTGTGCTCCCATCTCCTGCCCTGTCCCTCAATATCCTACACACATCCTTTTTGTTTATTGGTCCCCACCCCAACCCTGCTAGACCCGTTCTTGAGGGCAGTACTTACTGTAGTGACCCTGCAGATTTGCCCCTTGAACTCAGGGGAATAGCAGGCCCCACTGAGTGGACACTTCTCCACTGGTTTCCCACGGTAGATGGGCCGGTAAGATGCAGCACAAATGTCAAAGGGGTTGTGCATGTCGTAACTGAGCTGGCAGGCATCTGTGGGGTTTTTCTCACAGGCAGACAAGATTTTTCTTGTCTAAAGGAAGGAAGGAACATTTTATTTAAGAGTACAGAAAGCAATACAATCTCTGATACAAGATGCAACTACATGCTGGACATGATGGTCTATTTCTATAATCCCAGCACACAGGGAGATATCAAGTTCTAGGACAGCCTGAGTTAGATACTGAGACCCAGTCTCAAAAATCAGAACACGACAACTAAAGTAACTATGCTATGGGAATACAGGCCCCATTCTCTGTATAGGATGTATGTGAAAAAAATGACAATTGCCACTGTGCTGGTTGTACTGCCACATCCCAGAACTCAGAAGAAAGAAGCAGGAGGCTCAGGAGTTTGGGGGCCGGTTTGGGATACACAGTGAAATCTTTCTCTTTCTCCAAAATGGCTCCACTGCTCTAAAGCTACAATCCTGTCCACATCTGGGGGTTAAATGATCAGGACTATTAGCTTTCTTGGGCTGAGTGTGTTATAGTGCTTCAAGGAGGATATCGGCTTCTGCTCCTTCTGTGTCAGATCTGGGTCCTCCAAAGCCCCTGGTGGAATGCCCCTGTACCTGCTGGGCTACTTCAGGCTTGGGCCCAAGTTCCAGCAGGCGGCGGGCAAAGGTGGCAGCGGTCTTGAAGTTCTTGAGCTTGAAGAAAAGGTTGAGGGCCGTCCGCAGCACCAGGATCATGTGCACGGGCTGCAGGTTGGAGTGTGTGAAATACGCTGCCATCTAGTGGGCACAAAGGAACACAAAGCAGCTGATGATGTTCAGAAGCAGCTACTAATTATAAAAAACAAAACAGCACAGAGCCAACCCAATTATCTATGAGACAGATTAGTTCTCTCTCTTAAAATGTGAGAACTCGTGATCTGAGGAATGACAGTGGAGAACTACGGAGATGAACTCCAATTTCTCTTCCTCCCCAAAGCCAAGAAACTTCCCAATCAAACACTTTAGATGGAAGTGAAGGCTATGGGGATGGCGCCTGTGCGGTGCTGGTCTCACCGATCTTACCTCACAGATGCGCTTCTGCTGGTCGAGGGTCTCCTTAGGTAGCTTCTTCCTTTCTATCTCCATGCACAAACCCACAATGTATTCACGGCATATGGTGATGAGCTGCTGGGCCTGAAGAGGTTGCAGAAGACAGTCAGACATAGACAAGAATATGGAGGTGCCCAGGATGAGTGAGTGGCTGGACTCCTCCTACCTCTGCAATCTCCTGTTTATTGTCCACGACAAGAAGAGGCACACTGAGTAGGATGGAACGGAATCTTTCCACAGCTTCCTCAAACTTGCCAACTGTGGTGAGCTGGTAGCACAGCTGCAATCGTTGGATCAGGTCATTAAGCTTTAGGCCCACAGCTGGTACACCATTCTTTAGCCCTGCATCCTTCCTGGAAAGGGAAAATTATGAAAAAAGCAGAATAGTCAATAGCAAAGTAGGATTCCCCTCTGTTCCTATCAAACACAACCACCAAGCCCTACTGCGGCAATAGCTGGAAATAGAATGGCAGCTGTGTAAGCCAAACCCCATGCCACTGTGGCCATCATCTCAAGAATCTATCCACTCTACTGAAACACACAGCAAGCAGCGAGGGGACTCACCAGTTGCGGTTAGGGTAACTATACATGGAGGGCAGGCAGGGCAGCGCCTGATAGGTGGTTCGGCCTCGGGCATATGTCTGCAGGAACAGTTGCTTATAGGGGCCAAACTGGATGACTCCCACCTGGTCATGGAGAAGCTAGAACACAAAGAAAACACAGGGATTTGTTTTCTACCAGCTAAAAATTAAATCAAACTTGGGCAAGGTATTTTACTTCTCTGTATTGCTTTCTCACTACTAAAATACAATCAACTCTAGGATCTACTCCATTTAAGGTCTATAGAGTATTGAGTGCCAACAGAGTGAGTGACAGTAATGTTCACGGCTGATGCGGTTGTTAACGTCATCAACACTCGGAACAGTGTCTATAATAAACGCCCCTTCAGGAAGAGGTGCTGATTTTACTTAATGTGAGCAGCAGAAATGGCTGACTGGCAAACACGACCACGGACCAAGCGGAGAGCAGATAAAAGGCCTTTATGAAACAAGTCTCTTTAGCAAGGCCAACAAGTCCCATGAAATAAACACCTTGGCCTGAGGGTCAGATCATTCCCATGTGGTTAAAAAGACAAGCCAGCCATTCTCCCTAGGACTCTGGAGTACACACTCAAGGGGAAGGGCCGACGGTTTCAGGGAAGACTTACCCGCATGGCCGTTTCAAAAGACCCTGCCAGGATGTGATCAACTGGGAGCTGGGAGTTATTGCACCAGATCTAGTAAGAAATAGAACACATATGCCACATGAAAAGTTTCCTTTCTCTTTCCAATTCTCCTCCTCCATATCTGTTAAAAGCAGCCAATATTTTTATACAGTAATCAAATATTAACCAGCCCAGAGCACTTATCTCTATATAATTGTGTTTTTCTGCTTACTTGAGTTGGGCTTGTTCCCTTGGTTGGGGGCACGAAGAACCCATCTTCAGCACCACTGGACACCCCAGAGGGTACATCCTAGAAGGAAAAAAGAAAAATAATTAAGGCTTTTTTATTTATTTTATTTATTTGTTTAAACAAAGTATGACAGTCTCAAACTCACTCTGTAGCAAAGATTGAATCCTCCTGTCTCTACCTAAAGTGCTAGGACTATAGTCTTATGCCGCCATGCCTGATTTACATATAGTGGGGGTCAAATCAAGGGCTTTGCACATGCTAGGAAAGCACGACACAACTGAGCTGTGCTCTCGGGCTATTCTAGTCATCCCAGCACTGTGTTCTGGAGAAATCAATACACAGCACTTAGATGCTAACCTGTGCTTGAGAAAAGAGGTGAAGATTATGGAAGGACAGAGGGAGCCGCCTCACCAAGACCAAAACGACACACTCTAAGATGCGGTCCAGATAGAACACTTCCCTCTTTCCAATGAGAGAGAAGCATCCGGTCAGAGGGAGGCTGCACGCCCCCTTCTCTCATGCTACGTACAACAAGGCCACAGACGCTGGCGCGCCCATCTCAAGTGGGAGCTGTGCGTCAGTTAGGAGGCTGTCCTGCAACCTCTCCTTTGTGGCCTACACTACAAGGTGTGTGTGTGCTCGCAAATGTGTGTGTGTGAGTGAGTGAGAGAGAGAAAGAGAGAGAGACAGAGAGAGAGAGAGAGAGAGAGAGAGAGAGAGAGAGAGAGAAAGAGAGAGAGAGAGAGAGACCACAACTTCTTTATAGGGTGGGAAGGAGGGACTCCAGAGCAGGAACGTCACAGACCAGCTCAGGTGGGAGCTCCAAATCTTCCTCTACATCCCAGCCGCCGCCTTCTTCTTGTCCCTTGCCAAGAGCATCCTCTCCCAAACCTTCTGGAGCCTCCACAAACCCATCTGTAAGGATAATCCATGATCAAAATAGACTTGGATGGAATCCCACCCAAAGGCAAACTATTAGGATCCTCTTGGCTCCATGAATTAGAAGCCCGTAGACTGACCCAGAAGACCTCTCTCTCCATGGAGCCCAGCACCCAGCACAGAGCTGAGAGCACATCCTCACCTTCGTCGAGCTGCAGCTCTGCGTCCTCTCCCCAGCCTTCAGTGCCAACAGTGTCGATGTCAATGTCAGCAGCCAACGCTCCTCCCTTCCCTGCCATGGGAAGGACAGAGGGAACTGGTCAGAGCCTACCAAGTCTAAGTGTGAGTGCTCTCCTCTACAGGCAGGACGCATGCTTTCACAAGTGCTCAGGGCTGTGTCCTCAGGAATATGTGCTGTCCATTTAGAAACCGGGAACTGTGAAGGTCAGTAAATATGTTTTATCGTATTGTTAAATCTCAAAGAAACCCCAAAAAGAATTGCCAAGGTTCTGTCTCGTTCTGTCTGCTCTGTGTATTTGCGTGTGTGCGACTCTACTTCCAGTGCTGGGGATCCAAACTCAGACTCTCAGGCTTGCATGGTAGCCATTTTACTGACTGAGCCATCTCCAAAGTTCCCATCCATACACTAAGAGTTATTGGTTTTGTCATATATACGTTATGCTAACTTGACAGTTTCCACAAAGAGAGGAAATGGAAGAGAGATAGTCAGAGGTTTTTTTGGTTTTTTTTTTTTGTTTGTTTGGTTTTGGTTTTTTTCTTTTTTTTCGAGACAGGGTTTCTCTGTGTGGTCCTGGCTATCCTGGAACTTGCTCTGTAGACCAGGCTGGCCTCAAACTCAGAAATCCGCCTGCCTCTGCCTCCCAAGTGCTGGGATTACAGGCATGTGCCACCACGCCCGGCTAGTCAGAGGTTTTTTTGTTGTTTTGTTTTGGTGGCGCCGGCAGTGGCAGAGAGCTTGTCCAGTATGCACGAGGCTCTGGCTTTAATCCCTATTGAGGAAGAAGAGAACGAACTCCCTGTCACCAAAACCCAGCGGCCTCTGGCTGCCCACTGCTGGGATTTCTTTGTGAAATCTTTACTCAGTGACTATTACTACAGTCCGCAGAGGGTGAGGGCGTGCTGGGTGCAGGAGGTGAGCAAACAACCGGGCCAGACACGAACAGCCTCAACTCTGCTTAGGCTCTGGCGTAGATGTGAACTAGTAGAAATGTCCCAGCAGTCAGCAGGGCTCTGCTGCTGGGAAGCAGTGATGAAGCGGCGGAGATGGCTGCGCGTGTGGAGAACTGGAGAAACACCCCCAGCGAGTGCTCGAGACGGGGTGGCAGTGCAGGCACCCACTTACTGTCATTTGCTAACTTTCTTCCTTTCTTTTTCTTTTTTTTGCAGAGGCTAGAGAGCTGAGGAGGGCTCCACACGGGCCAGGCTGACCTTAACCGGGTTAGTGCTCTGTGGAGGCTGCTCTGAATTCCTGTTCCACCTGTTTCAATTCTCTAGTTGCTGAGAACACAGGTATGTGCTATATTGGGCTCAAGTTCTCTTTAAAAAAATCTTAAAAAGCTTTCTTCAGTTTGGAGACATCCTAGCCCTGGCTAGGGTTTCAGCGCTCTGTGAAACTTAGCACAGAGAGAACAAGCAAAGCTGGTGGTAGGAATTTCTAAACATTTCTTTTCATTTTCAGTGTTTAATTGGTGTTCAGACCCCAGGTGTAGAGGTGTCAGATGCCCTGGAACTGGAACTATATATAGACAGTTGTGAGCTGCCATGTGGCTGCTGGGAACTGAACCTGGGTCCTTTGAAAGAGCAGCCAGTGCTCTTAACTACTGAGCCATCTCTCCAGTCTCCTTTTTTGTTTGTTTTTAAGAAATGATCCCAAGCCAGGCGGTGGTGGTGCACACCTGTAATCCCAGTACTCTGGGAGGCAGAGGCAGGCGGATTTCTAAATTCGAGGCCAGCTTGGTCTACAGAGTGAGTTCCAGGACAACCTGGGTTATACAGAGAAACCCTGTCTCAAAAAAACCAAATAGAAAATACAACAAAACAAAACAAAACAAAAAAAAGAAAGAAATGGTCCTATGTAGTCCAGGCTGTCCAAAAACTGATTATGAAGCTAAGGATGACCTGGGCTTTTTGACTTTCTTACCACCCTCTCTTTAGCTGGTATCATAGGCGCTGGTCAGTTATGTGCCAAGATGCTGGGGACTGAATCCAGAGGATTGTACACGCTGGGTAAGCAATCTGCTAACCGAGTACAACTCAGTCCCACTTAGGATAGTTGTCTATAAAAACAAGTTTTTTAGAAAGTGATATAGGAGAAATGTGCACTTACCCTTGCTCGCAATGGAGCCTTCAAAGAACCCTTTGGACACAGTCAATAAGGGCCAGTTGGTATCCAATGGCATGATAGGGGCAGGTGGCTGGAGCAGCTTGGCATTAGGATCAATTTCTGGGATCTGAGCGGTGGGATAATAAAGACGGTAAACACGAATAGCAATCCTGAGCCATACACAAAGGGTCACAATGCTTCCTCTCCACTTAGCTCCCCTTCCTTGCCCCCGCCCTGGTAATTAGGTGGTAGAGTAAAATTTATTATTTTAAAGTATCCCCAGACGGGAATGAGTCCTGTTATGAGACATCTGTGTGAATACTCACAGCCTCCTTCTCGGGGTCAAATGTCTCCTTCAGGCTCTCAGCTTCTTCATCTAAGCCATGTGTGGCAGCCGTGAGATAGGCTAGGGATTCTGCAGAGAAACAGGGTTTGTGGGATAGGTACACTTCCAAGAGAATGGCTCCAGCGAGCAGGAAGTCCCAGACAGACACTTACTCTGCCCACAGTTCTTCAGGATCCGCACTCTCTCTGACACATCACCCAGGTACAGGGCATTCTGATAATGGCCACTCATATCCTTTCGGATCTCAGCTGCATCAGGTGAATGAGAAACCAGCGTAAGCCTTCTCTCTAAAGATCTCTCTTCTCTATTTACCTTCCTCCTTCCCTACAAGTTCCATGTTTCCAAACCATAGTTTTAGAGAACTCACCAATCTTCATCATCTTTCGAAGTTTCTCTAGGTTGCCAGTAATAAGGTACAAGAAGGAAAGTTTGTCAAAGTTTTTGGTGCGCTGATAGCACATTTCTACAATCTGGTGATTGCCCTGTAACAGGGCCACTTCTCCCAGCTTCTCCCAGCAGTTCTTGTCATCCAGGGCTTTGGCTGCCTCTAGAGCAATCTAAAGAACCCCCATGGTCAGTATTCAGTGTGGGCACTATAACTCAAAAACCAGCATTTGTCTCTAAAATTTCCCAAGGAATTCTACTTGCAATCACTACTTTCACACTATCTTTCTGGAGACTTCTATCTGCACGTGTGATCTGAATTTACAGACGAGGAGTCACACCATAGTGCTCTCACCCTCCAAGGTTCACTAGTGCAGTACAGTCCCCTATCTGCTGTGTATGCCACAGAGCTAGTGTTCTGCTGGCCTATTGCCTTAGCTTTGACGCTCCACAGTAGCTTTAGGTAGAGCAGAGGAAATAATAAAAGAAGGAATGAAATACAGAACTGGAAAAGCAGCTTTCCAAAGCCCCTTTATCCTTGAAACAATGTCGGGGCCACAACATTTCATAAATACTTCATCCAGCAAGACCAAGTGCCAAGGAAAACGAAGATTCTTCGGATTTCTTGCTATCTAGCTTCTTTCCTAGAAATCCTTAAATTCAGTTTGAAAATGGTAACAAGAGCAGAAATACTGTGCAGAAGAGACAGGAAGACATAGAAACAGAAAAAGCAACACAAAAACGGCTCAATTTAACTAAAACCATCCAAAATTCTACTCTGGCTAAAATGCAAGCCCAGGGTAGCTCCTTCTGGAGTCCAGCCTCCAGCACATTAAGTTACACTGGCCCTAAGCCTCCCCTTCCTCTACAGCTGTCTGGGACTGACAACACATTCTTCTCACCTCAATGTTTCCACACTCCAGGGCCAGGCTGAAACGAGTTTTCTCATCCTTTACAAAATGTAGCGCCACTTCAGGATAACCCTTCTTCTGGAGATAAGCAATGATTGACTGGCCTACTAGTTTGGCATTCCTCACCATGTGGAGCACCTGGACATTGGGTTAGGTGGGTAGGAGAGATTACTCAGGAGGACGCACAGCGCTGCCTCCTTCAACACGCGCGCTGGGCTGCCGCACTCTGTACCTCATCGTACTTCCTGTTGATCAGGGCCAGTTTGAATTTGAACTCCGTGGGGTCGATGGTGAGCACCCGCGGACGGCACTCCCTGTCCAGACAGTAGACGTTGTTGCCCTTCACTCTCGTCACATAGATGGGCAAATCCAGGGTTCGGATAATCCCGTGGTCCCTAGGCATAGGGGATAAGAATCCAGCTTGTAAACAATGAACAAAGACAAGACAGTATTCTCTCCTTATCCTTTCATCAAACGATACTTAAGCACTGATAGACAGGAAGTATTTCAAAACGATTTTATTCTTTTCTATGACAGAACAGATGCTATGAACTTTTTTTGCAGTTTGAGGAATTGAGCCTAAAGCCTTGGGCATTCTAAGAAAGCAAACTACCAATGAGTAGCCTTCCTTCAGAAACAAAAATCATTATTATATATGCATACATGCAGTCTGCAGTGTATGCTGTAATGCATTTGTGGAGGTCAGAGGACAGCTCTGTACAGTCAATTCTCTCTTTCCACCTATACAAGGGTTCTAGGGGTCAAACTCAGGTTGTTAGGCTCACACATTTTTTTCTTTTTAACCTGTTGAGCTATCTCACCAGCCCCTCCCCAGTCCTTTACAATTTTTTCACTAAATTTTGAGGTTTTTCATTTTATGTGTGTTTGTATATAATGTAGGTATGTGTATGGGGTGGGGGCTGGAGGAAAACTCTCAGGATCTGGTTCTCTCCTGCCACTTTGAGGAATCTGAGGATTGATCTCAGCTTGTCTTACCTTTGAGAAACTGCCTCTACCCACTAATTCAACACAGACACAGACAGACAGACAGACACACATAGACACAGACCTTTAGCATATATATGCCCAGTTAGCTTTTCATGAAGAAAGTTAACAGAGAACTGCAGTTATGTCTCTTGAGTTGAGTGATTTCAAGAAGCCACCTTATCCCAGTCTTGATCCCAGATAATTAACTTACCCAGTGGTGACAGCATATTTGATGTGGTTGCTTGTGGTATAGATAAACACCCCACTTTCATCCCAGGCCCCACTCTTGACACGAATGTTCTCATGAATGTTACACAGAGCATCCAGCTTGCGGTTACAGATCACAATGGCTGTAAGAGGCAAAGGGCATGAGTGCTCTGTTGGACAGGGTGAGTACAGTAAACTGGCAGGAGGAGTGGCCTCTAAGACGGTGGATATGATGAAACCTTACCATGCTTGGCCAGGAGCGCTACATGAGACATGTCTGCCGACCAGATAACATATTTCACCTTGGAAATCTTCACTGATGCCAGAGTTCTAGGATAGCAAGAGAAAGGTAATCATGAATGGGCCAATTCCCTTGTCTTAAGCTATGACCCATGCCTTTTCCATCTCTAATTAATGCAGAATTCAACTTCTCAATGCACCGTCAAGGAAACCCTGCCTCCGCGCTCTGGGCAGTGAGCTAAAGTGCTCTGGCTCACACTGCACTGCCCCTCCTCATCCTGCCTCCCACGCCCTCCTATTATTAGGCCTTGATCTTGATCAATTTTTCACCACTAGACTTATTACATCTACACAGTGGTGGAATAGCCACAGGAAGGGGGAAGTGTTACAAAGTCTTGTAGACGAGTGTGTAAGAAGCAGCGAGGCCGTGTGGCAAGCTTAAAGCCCCCATTAGAGATCCCACTCTCCCTCATTACAAGTCTGTCTGTCAGGGGCATCCGTCCCGTTACCGCTTCTGCTGGACGTCAAAGAGTGTGATGGAATCTGCATCCCGAAGCAGGAGGTTGCCTGTTCCAGCATAGAAGATTTCGTCGCAGTTGGGCACCTGGATTTTCTTGGTGATCTCGTTTTTCAGGTTCTTAATCAGAAGCTGAAATGAGTGGGTGGAGCAGCGAGAAGTGAGCAAGGAAGGCGACAGCTAGAGAAGTCCTCAGCAGCTGCTCCTTTAGGGAGGCGTCCCCTGCCCAAGCCATCTGTACATCAGGTTGGTTACTAACTCTCTCTCCAGGGTCTCTCAACATCTATTTATTTATATGCCTGTGTGTGTGTGTGTGTGTGTGTGTGTGTGTGTGTGTGTGTTCGTGTGCACTGGAGCATGCTTGGGCAAATGTGTGGGTACATATACTTCATGGTGTCCAAGTGTGTGGGTCAGAGAACAAATCGAAGAACTCAGTTCTTCCTCCTACACATGGGTCCCAGGGACTGAATTTAGGTCACCTACTTTGGTGATAAGCGTCCCTACCCACTAAGATATCTCACTGGCCTCTAACCTCTTTCCTTTAAGAGAAAAAGAGAGGGAGAGGGAGAGAGAGAGAATGCGAGTGAGCACTGGAGAAATGGCTCAGCGGTTAAGAGCTCTGACTACTCTTCCAGAGGTCTGAGTTTAATTCCTAGCAACTACATGATGGCTCACAACCATCCGCAATAGGGTCAGATGCCTTCTGGTTAGTCTGAAGACAGCTATAGTATACTCATATACATTACATAAATACATAAAATCTTAAAAAGGGGGTGGGGGCTAGAAAAATGGCTCAACAGCTGAGAGCACTGGCTATTCTTCCAGAAGACCCAGGTTTACATCCCAGCACCTACATGGCAGCTCACAACTGTCTGTAACTCCAGCTATAGGAGATCCAACACCCTTACACAGACACACATGCAGGGGAAATAAGAATGCACATAAAAAGAAAAGAAAAGAAATCCTGGGGCTGGAGAGATGGTCCAGAGAGTTAAAAGCACTGACTGCTCTTCCAGGGGTCCTGAGTTCAAATCCCAGCAACCACATAGTGGCTCACAACCATCTGTAATGGGATCTGATACCCTCTTCTGGTATTTCTGAAGACAGCAACAGTGTTCTCAAATAAAATAAATAAATCTTGTAGAAGGAGAAGAAGAAGAAAAGCAATCCTAAGAGGCTGGGCCTCAGAGTACAGGCCTGTAATCTCAGCCACTTGCGAGGCTGAGGTAGGATTATAAATTCAAGCCCTGTCCTGGCTGCAGAGTGAGTTCATTTTGAGTCTAGGCAGATCCTCGGTCTGAGAGAGACCCTCAAAACCACAAACACAAAATTACACAAACAAGTTAAAGTGAAAGCTGGGGTATAGCTCAGTGGTACTCAGTGGCACTCGAATGAAGAAGGTCCTAAATTCAATCCGCTGTACTAAAAATAAGCAAACAAACAAAGATATTCACCTAAATCTGAGTTTCTCAATCAACTAGAAAGAAAACTGCCAAGGTTTAAATTTTCATTGAGTATTTTATTGGAAGACCCTTGCTTATCTTATCTTGCATTGAGAGTATCACATTTTATTAATGTCCATCTGTCCATCAGTGCCTACATATGCATTTCTCCTCCCAGGTCCTGGGATTAAAGGTGTGTTTCATCATCTGGCTTTCTAAATCCATTACATTTTAAGTACCAATTAGGGGAGTGGGACAAGGAGAAAAATATCCCTCTCATCTAATCCATATACTTAAAATCTGATGGCTGTAGCTCTTCCAGGTTCAGAAGCCAGAGGCCTAGTAACACCAACCCAATCAAATCCCCTTTCCCTCCCCAAGGGGTTAGTGTATGACCCAGAACCCAAGGACCACAACTGCCCTGGAGACTAAGGAGAAACTGTTCTTTATCATACGGTATGGACCACCATTCCTGTACTCCCTATATTGGTTTCCACTTACTGAATGCATGCGATCCAGGACGGCGAACCGATTCCGAGCAACCCAAACTGCTGTCAGGCCTGAGGACCGTTTCCCTTCAGGGGCTGAGGAGAACAAAACCAAAGTGTGGGAGCATGTGGTGAGCTGCTAGCAGGTGACAGTCAGGTGCCATGGCGCTGCCAGTGGCTTTGCCAGTTCAGCTGCTTCCTAACTAATTCAGCCATAACCTCAGGCTATTGTCAGTGACTTTTCCCCATCGTTCCCTCCCAGCTCCAGCCCCTCCCTGCCAAGCCTCTTATCTCCAGGCCAAGTGGCTGCAATTCAGCCAGCACCACACACTGGCAGAGATGCTGCCCATCTTGGGAGACACCATACTCCATCAAGCTAACGAGCAGAGGCTTCCTCGCCAAGCTGAGGCACAGCAAGCAGCCTGTCAAAGTCTAAGACCTCCTATCTATACTCGTTGGAGAAGCACAGAACCCAACCCCAGGTCGCAGCTGCTTTGCTGCTTTTAACATGCTAATGTAAGCCTCCCGCTCAGGCAGGGGTAGGATCAGGCACTTCCAGCTACATCTTGACGGGCTCAGTGCTGGGCACCACAGCATCAAGCTGTTGCTCTGTGAATGTCAATTCACTATTATCGCCCTGAAGAGAGCTATAAAATGTCCCTCAGTTTGCAACTGATTAGAATTTTGAAATGGATACTCTACTCTCGGAGAAACTTGAAAAGTATATATGGAAACAGTCTTATCTGTTTTAGCAGTGGCAAGCAGAACAGAACATGCCAGGCAGCCCTGTTTTGTACTTCTCTGGTACCTGGAGTGCCAAAGAATTTACGAAGCAAAATTTTACCATAACCCATATGGTAAAAGGGGTCTGTTTTCTCCTCTCTGGAGTCCACCACTACATCACACCTTTATAATTATTATTCCTCCCAAAGGATGGAGAACAGAAGGTCTAGTCATTGATAACAGGTAATGGAAAAACAACAAACCCCAGCTGGACTGGGCGGCTTTCCGTCACAGGTTTAGTCAAGAAGGCTGAACTGACTGCCTTGGGAGGGAGACTTTGCCTTATGGATCCCGAATATACACAGGCTCCCTGCCTCTCTCTCATCTCACTCCAAGCACCCTTAAAAGGCTGAAATGAGCTGGCATAGTGTGTAACTCCATTATCAAGGGGAGCCATGAGTTCTAGGCTAACCTGGTTATATAGTGAGACCTTGTTTCATACACATACATATCCTCTCCAAAAAACAAAATAAGCAAAAGAGTACTATAATAATAATGGCCTGTTGGCACTCACAAAAGGAACAGAACTAGCAAAATATTTTGTAGAACTTTGGAGGGTCTACAATATCAAAATGTACTAGTAAAAGGTAGGGCCTGTGGAATAAACTTCAGACTGGGTAAGGCCTGCAAAGCCACTAGAAGAACTGCAAGAAAAGAACATAAATGAGATTCCAATCCATCCACAGAATGTTCTGTCAGCAAGTTCTATTCGTAAGGAAGTCAACAAGGGATGATGGTGATGAAAGAGGCAGGCAGGGGTCTCAGCTGGATCCGTGGCTCCCATGTGGGTCATGGGGCTGTGAGCAGCCTCATCTTTTTGACAAGCAAAAGGAAGCAAATCGGATCTGGATCTAGAGAGGAGAGTGTAAATCCCCACTCGCGGGATGAGACATTGTAAGACTGGAGCCACATTTTTAAATAAATGAAACTACCAGGGTGAAAGTCATATCAGCTGACAATAATCTAGGGTAACATGCTGTGCTGAAAGGGAAAATGGAGAGTTTCTAATAACCAAATTATAAAATATATATATCTAGCTGGGGTAATAAAATGGAGGCAGAGCATGAATATTTCACACCACAATTGCCTCTGGTGCAACTGTCAGCAGCACCTGCCAACAGACAAGAGTGATGCAGCCACAGCCTGTGGACGGGATGTGCAAAACTTGAAAAGAAGTGATGCTACTGTGAGGAGAGCTGGAAGCAACGCGGAGGAGACAAACAGCACCTACCATCAGGGTTCTGGGAGTCTGCATCTTTGGGGATGGTGTACAGATCATAGGTACTATTCTCTAGATTGCTTGCTCTCTGTAGGGGAAAAGGGGAAACAGGTTTAATGAGGGGCACTGAAGACAATGGTTTTTCCTGACAGAAAAGACATTTCTCCTACTTGTGTTACCTGTACCCAGAGGGTGTTTGAGTGATTTTCATAAGTAAAAATTGCAGTGCTCTTAGCCAAACAACTAAGCACTGATGGTGCTGTCTTCTTTATCCTCTAAACATGCAAATATTATCTGAATAAAACCCAAGATTTCTCTCTATTCCACAAATTAAAAGATGATGAACCCCGCCGGGCGTGGTGGCACACGCCTGTAATCCCAGCACTTGGGAGGCAGAGGCAGGCGGATCTCTGAGTTCGAGGCCAGCCTGGTCTACAGAGTGAGTTCCAGGACAGCCAGGGCTACACAGAGAAACCATGTCTCAAAAAACCCAAAAAAAAAAAAAAAAAAAAAAAAAAAGATGATGAACTCGATGTCTTATTTGATTACACTTGTCATGTTAAAAAGAAAAAAGAGCCAGGCATGGTGGCTCACGCCTGTAATCCCAGCACTTGGGAGGCAGAGGCAGGAGGATTTCTGAGTTTGAGGCCAGCCTGGTCTACAGAGTGAGTTCCAGGACAGCCAGGACTATACAGAGAAACCCTGGCTCAAAAAACCAAAAAAAAAAAAAAAAAAAAAAAAAAAAAAAGAAACCAAACAAAACAGATCTAAGAAGAAGACATTCAAGAAAATGGTCATGAGAATATGGTAGTGTTAGATACAAAAGGAGATTCCATATGCAAAGTTATCCAGGGGACAGTTTTCGTCCAGCCACCTAGGTCCTAAAGTTAGAATGACATTGCTTCATTTCTTTGCAAACTGTGTGGCAGGAACCAGGGAGCGCTCTGAGAACTCTGATGGTAACTTCAGTGAGTAGACCCAGAACCGGCTTGCCAACACAGGTCTCTATGTTCACCTAAGCAGGACAGAAAAGGCACTCTTCTACACATCAAACAAGTACCAACGGTCCTTCTGATCGCCTCACAGGTCTTAATAGGTTATGACAACTGATGCCATCTACTTTGAGCCTTTGAGTGTCTACTGTGTTAGCTCTTACAAGAAGTCCAGTAATAGCTCTATCAGGAAAGGAGACAACTTGCTTAGCAAGTGCCAACATGTTTAATTTTCAGTAGTGGGGAAAAAAGATTTTAAGAGGCCATTAGAGGGCAGTAAGGGCAATAAAATACTAAGAAAAACTAAGGAGAACCTACAGAGACTCCATACTTACCGTGCACAGCAGCACTGCGTTTTCTGCTGGATTGTATGACATATTGAACACTGGAAACTTAGAACCACTACATAAAGAGGAGGAAACAGAATAGGAGTAAGAATAGAGAATTTATCCTTTCAACATCTATGCACTCAGGACACATAGGCTCACCACTCCTGTACTGAGGAAATACAGATACTGTATTCTTTCTCTTTCCATTAAAACTTGACTACTTAATAGTTCAAACATCAAAGCACGGCAGAAGTTACTCCATCACAGAGGTGGTGAGCGGTGATGGTTCTGCCTGGTACAAACTGCCAAACATAATTGCAGTGGACACCACAGAGTAGCATGGTATGATTTCTCTGCCTGTTTTCTATCCCCGGGACTATTCACATAAAGCCATCTTTCTGTGGCAGTGAAGCTAGCGGGTGGGTATCAACCCGAACGCAATGCCAGTGTTTGCTGCCATGAATGTTTCAGAACGCTGCAGCTGGCACTCCTGAGCTCCGCTGGCCAGGCATCCCAGAGGTTATCCTAGCTCCTATCCTATCCTAGTTAACAGTTTCAGAGACACGGCTCTGCTTTTTAGGGTTGCGCTATTTTGTAAAGGTAGAGTTACGATAAACTGCAACTCTTCTAAAATCTTCATTATTTTCTTATTATTCTGTACTATAGTCATTGAGGTCTATCACCCCTCTCTGCCACAAGGTTCCATAAAGGCAAAAACTTATATTACCAAATTGGGCTACTCTCTACCATTCCTTTCTGTAATCTGCAAGGAATTTTGCAGGCATCAGTAGTAGAATGTCTTCACCACAGGATCACTAGCAGTCCCCAGAGGAGACCTCTCATTCTCCTCACAGACACCTCTGAATCTATCATAAAGGGATTTAAATTGAGGAGGTGTATTCAATGGGGAGTCCACATCTGATAGCTGAGGTGCAAGGGGCTGGTTTAAAGAGTCCTGCTTGAGGACAGTGCACTATGACAACAGATGAGAGGACTTGGAAAGGAGAAGTCAGTCAGACTCGCCTCCTCAGCTGCATCACAGCTACGTCCTTGGAGCTGCTGAAGTCCAGCTGGCGGAGGAACCGGTCCTTTACATAGTGCAGCATGTTGCCATGAACAGCATAGGCTGGGCGCTCGCGTTCCAGCTTAAACACAATCATCCCGCCATCATGGCCTAGAGAGCAGAGGAAATGATCAACTGTAGGCAAAAGGATCGCTAGAAATAGGAGCGTCACAAGGATGATTGTATCACATGACAAAAGGGTAAGGGGCATCTATCATGGCTTGGAGATGGATTGCGCCTCAAGGTTCACGTGGAGAAGCTTGGCGTGTGATACTGAGGTGGCAGAATCCTTAAGAGATGAGGCTTACTGAAATGTCAGTCAGCCATGAGAGAAGCACTCTGGGATTAATGCTCTCTTAGGATCGGGCCATTAACCTGAGGAGATTGTTGATATACAAAGAGTATCCTGAATTCTCTCTGGATTGCTGCCTGGTCATGTGATCTCTTAACCACTCCTTTCATGATGCTCTGTGCCATACTGTGACTGAGCCAAAGGAACCCTTACCAAAGGACAAATGCTCAGGGCTGCTCCATCTTGTATTTTCAACATCCAAAATGGTGAATAAAATACTGCACCCCTTTTCAGATTTATTTTTATTTTATATCCACATGTGAGTGCCTGCATTCATGCTAGGTGCACACTGCATCAGATCCTCTGAAACTATAGTCACAGGCAGCTGTAAGACACCATGTGAGTGCTGGAACAGAGCTTTAGTCCTCTGCTAGAGTAGCAAGTGCTCTTGACCACTGAGCCATCTCTCCAGCCCCCGACCTCCCACACTCTTTTGGTTTTTCAAGACAGTGTTTCTCTGTGTAGCCCTGGCTGTCCTGGAAGTTGCTCAATAGCCCAGGCTGGCCTCAAACAGCCACCACCACATGGCCCAAATCCCTTTTTTAAAAGTACACAGCGTGTAGCATTTTGCTACACCTATAGAAAACACAATACAATAGCTAAATACATTCCGAAACTCAGTTTTTAGAACCTTTTCCAAATAGTTTTCTGTCACTCCCTGACTTTTCTTCTCCTTTTGAACCTAGGACCTCCTACAAACTAGGAAAGCAGCTGTGACAGCACACTCTCCCTTTCTCACTCACACTCACGTTTCTGAACACTCCGGATAAACCCGTAGGCCACCACTGTCATCACCCTCCCTTTGCTTGACTTTTTATTCAAGGCATCTTCAAACACCTATCACTTTCTATACTTACAGGCTACAGACCATCTCCCTCAAAGCTCCACCAAGACAGGGGTATTTATGCACTGCTCTGACACCAGCATCCAGAGTATGGACTGATAGCTTATTATATATTTGACAAGTGAATGAATTAGATTTGGCTTCTACTTTCTCACTCTGAGAACTCTGAATGTTCAATATTAGTCTCCTATGAGCTCCTAAAGGCACATCAAAGAGAATGAGCTTAAGGTTAATCAGATCTTCATAGTGAAGAACACCAAAAGAACACCATCTCCCAAGAGTAAGAGAGAAATATGAGAAAAGCTACCATTAGGTGGCTCTGAAAATTCTGCTTCTCTTTGTTTTCCTATTATCACTTACAAGGGACAAAACTAATGAAGAATCACTTTGAAATCATGTAAACCATCAACTAAATCCGAGGAGCGAGGAGAAAAATGGGCCTTACCTGCTGCAAAGAGGTTAAGGTTGGGATGGGCAGCTAGGACCCAGAAGCGATCATGATCCCTACGGAAAGTCTGAACCCCAGTCCTAGGAAACCAAAAGGTACACGGAGAAAACTGTTAATTAAGAAATCTTCAGTAGAGCATTCACAAGAAAAATGAATAGCAGGCCTGGAAGATGATGTTGAAAGTGCATCCGAGACAGGAAATGGTGCAGGAACTAGGGATCAGGATAAACGCCTCGCACTAACCCAGGACTGTGGCACAGTCTCTCCCTCATCATCTCCTCCCATACTTTAGTTCACATTTCCTTCTTTTTCTTTTCTTTTTTCTTTTTTTGGTTTTTCTTTTTCTTTCTTTCTTTCTTTCTTTCTTTCTTTCTTTCTTTCTTTTTTTGGTTTTTTGAGACAGGGTTTCTCTGTGTAGCCCTGGCTGTCCTGGAACTCACTCTGTAGACCAGGCTGGCCTCGAACTCAGAAATCCGCCTGGCCTCGAACTCAGAAATCCGCCTGCCTCTGCCTCCCAAGTGCTGGGATTACAGGCGTGCGCCACCATGCCCGGCTTTTTTTGGTTTTTTCAAGACACGGTTTCTCTGTATAGCCCTGGCTGTCCTGGAACTCACTCTGTAGACCAGGCTGGCCTCAAACTCTGAAATCCACCTGCCTCTGCCTCCAGAGTACTGGGATTAAAGGCGTGCGCCACCACTATCCAGCTGACATTTCTACCTCTTTAGCTGAACAATGAAGGGAAAAAAAAATACTCAAATCTAGAGGAACAAAAGAATACGTGGAGATTTCTACCTATTAAATGTTGTTGACATTTTAGTCTCTAAGGGTTTTGTTGCTGTTGTTTCTTGTTTATTTATTTTTTACGGAAGTGGGGACTACGCTTAGGCCTCCTGCCCGAGAGGCAAGCACTTTTACCACTAAGCAAAGTATCCTCCCTTCAAACTTCACAACACAGGACTTGGTTTTTCATCATACTAAGGAGAAAAAGAAATATTCTAAATTTTCCTTCCCTTTTACAGATATTAGTATTGCATAAGGAATGTGTGTGTGTGTGTGTGTGTGTGTGTGTGTGTGTGTACCTACACATGTGTGGAAGACAGAGGACAACTTTTTGGGAGATGTCTCTCTTCTACCATAGGTCAGGGATTAAAGCAGGGCATCAGGCTTGTGTGGAAAGTTATTTTTCATTTTATCTGCTGAGCCATCTCACTATCTTACTAGCCTTTTTTTTTTTTTTTTTTTTTAATTTTTGAGACAGGGTCTCAGGTAGCCAAGGCTGGCCTCTAACTCACTCTGCAGCAGAAAGTGACTATGACCTGATCCTCCTGCCATACCCTCACACTGACACTACAGGTATGTACTGCTCTGATTGGTTTCTAATCTAAATGTTAAAGACAAAGGATAAAACAAAGAAGGGGTCCTTCTCTTGGGTTTGGACACATGCCATAAATAATTCCCTTACCGCTTAGACATATCCCAGACTCGAATGCTCTTGTCCTCAGAATTGCTGAGGATCAACTCTTGGCGAGGGTGAAAGACAGCACAAGACACATTGTTGTAATGGCCCCGGCAGGTGTCAACCTCCCATGCCTTTGATTCTGAAGAACAAAAGGAATTGTTATCACAATTCTCTGTAATAACTCTGGGATCTATAAATCCAACATCCATTCTTTATTTTTATTTTTTTAAAGATTTATTTATTTATTATATGTAAGTACACCTTAGCTGTCTTCCGACACACCAGAAGAGGGTGTCAGATCTCATTACGAATGGTTGTGAGCCACCATGTGGTTACTGGGATTTGAACTCAGGATCTTTGGAAGAGCAGTCAGTGCTCTTAACTGCTGAGCCATCTCTCCAGCCCCCAACATCCATTCTTTAAAAGAAATTTTTTTTTATGTGTGTTTTTAGTTATGTGTGTGTATATCTGTGTGTGGGTTTGTGCACCTGAGTGTAGGGGCTGTGGAGGCTGGAAGGCAGCCCTGGATCCCGGAGCTGAAGGAACAGATGACTGTGAGCTGCTGACCTGGGCGCCAGGAGCCAACCTCAGCCCTCTGTGGGTCCATGGAGCTATCTCTAGCCCCAATTTTTTTGAGGAGACAAGGTTTTGCTATATGGCTCAGGCTGGCCTTGTACTTGTGATCCTCCTGCCTCAGCCATGCATGCTGATCCTGCAAGACTAAACCATCATGTACAGCTGTGATCCTCTTTTAATGAAGTGCTAAGTACTACTACAAAATTCTACATTAATTTTCCCCAAATTGGACAATGTTTTTCATGTAAGTTTCTTCCTCTTTTTTTTTTTTTTTTTCCGAGACAGAGTTTCTCTGTATAGTCCTGGCTGTCCTGGAGAGAAAAGGTTTTGTTTTTGTTTTTTTTTTTTTGGTTAAGTTTCTTCCTCTTTATTTTATTATTATTTTTTTGGGTTACTTGAACCTCCAAATCCTCTTTTTTTTTTTTTTTTTTTTGAGGCAAGACAAGGTTTTGCTGTTGCTCAGGCTAGCTTTGAACTCCTAGGAATGAATAATTATAATACCTCAGACTATTGAGTAGCCAGAGCTACCTCAGCTCCAAAACTTCTATTTTTCTGTACATCTCTGTTCTTCTATTATGTACCCCTTACTGTAAAATATATATTTATATTATATGTATGTGTGTGTATATATATAATAATTCTTTATGCTTCTATTCTATTTTATCCACATAGTATATGTATATTACTGACATCTGAGAACAAATATAAACTCTACAGCACTGGAGTTTTGAGTCACAATAATATAAATATGGTCCTGAGCACAGTCTAAAACAAAGCAGTTACTCATGATTTTGTCACATGAATATTTACTCTTCTTGACTATGGTCATGTCTCTCAAAATACTGCCATGGGGGTGGGGAGGGGAGGAAGAGACAATGACCATGCCCTGAGGAACAGCAGTAAATAACCCACTCAGGCGGAAGGCAGAAACATGGGTCAGAGTCCTGCAAGCCCGGCTGCTTTCCCTTGCTGGCCAGCAGTCCCCTTCTTGGACATGGCACCGCGGCCAGTGCCTCACTCACCATTCATACGCCAGATCTTCACCTGCCGGTCGTCTGCCCCAGATACAATAAGGGGCATAGTCGGGTGGAAGGCGGCCCAGTTTACTCCACGGTCATGACCCTGTTAAAAAGAGAGAAAAAGTAGGTCTTCTAAAACAGCTTTTAAAACACATTTCAAAGAAAACCATGCTGGTGTTTATAACAAAATGTGTTTTTGTTTTTTTTTCTGTGATATGGGTGATCAAACTCAGGGACTTACAGGTGCTAAACCAGTATTCACTACTGATCTATTTCCCCAGTCCTCTGAAATACTCTACAAGTAAAAAGATTTAAAGGACTGTGCCACTGTAAAGCTCATTTGTTGTTGTTTTATTTTCATTTGATTTTTTTTTGTAACAAACATTTGTTTTTTTTAATTATTTATTCTATATTCTTTGTTTACATTCCAAAGGCTTTCCCCTTTCCCATCTCACCATGTCCCATAAGTCCTCTCCCTCCCAACTATTCTCCAATCACCCCCCCCCATTTGTCTGTTTTTTGGCTCACTTTGTAAAGCCTTGAACATTAGAATAAGCGTAAGTATATGTCTAATACTACTTCACATTCTCATGCAATGTTGTCAACATTTCCAGCAGGAAATCCAGCTATGTTTATAGTTAGGTTTTTTCCTTACTTTTCACTTGTCTCTCTATATGTTATTTCTACAAGTAACTGTAACATCTTATATAAAGACTTAAAAGTTAATGCCTAAATTCTCAAACTATGATCTGGAATCCCTTGAAAGAGTCCCAATATCCCACTGGAAAATCTGCAAATTCAAAGCTATTTTTCAAATCCTATTAAGATTTTTATTTGCTTTTATTGTTATTATCCATGACCACACAGTGCAGTTTTTCACAGGATACATTATAGGTGATGACATCACTGCTCTGACAGCTAATAAAATGTATGCTGACCAGGTCCATGTTTTAAAGGTTCTCTGACTTAGGCTGGGGATGTCATCCAGTGGTAGGGCCTATGCACAAAAAACAAACACAAGGGAATGGAGAGGCGGCTCATTGGTTAGGAGTGCCGATTGCTCTCACAAATGCTCCGAGGTTTGGTTCCAAGCACTCAGATATGACTTATAACTGTTTGTAACTTCAGTTCCAAGGGACTTGAAGGCCCTCTTATGGCCTCTGAAGTCACCAGGCAGACATCCACATGGTACACAGATCCACATGCAAGTAAAATACTCCCATACATAAGAACAAACTAATTAAGTTCTTAATGATATTTAAGAGTCTAAAGGCCAAACAGTTTAAGGATGCTAACTCCATGATAGCCTCTATTCTATTTATAGTAGCAAACTTCATTTCTCTGAAGGATTATGAACATGGCAGTCTTGATTGACAAGTTTTAAGGGTATTATGTCTTGTAAAAACGTTAGGGTTTTGACGCTTGAAGCCCAGGATTCACTGCATACATCTGGACTTTGGGGAACTGTGTAATTTTTCTAAATCTCATTTTTTTCTTTCATCTGTGAGATTAAGTAGTTCGAATTTCAGCAAGTAGTTTTATAGTTTAGACTTTAATTTTAGAAAACCTAGTTTCTTTTCTCAGGCTTTTCTATTTCCCACCAAGAACAAGTTTCTTATATCTCATATATAATCAGTTCTCGGCACTTCTCACTGATTTTCTTTGGGAATCTCTCCTATATGGTCTAAGAATGGCTTTGCTTTGTGGCAGTAATGGAGCACATGTCCAGCTTTTTTCCTACTGGATTTACTAGATGACATAACTCTCTCTGAGATGACATGTCATCTTCCGTTCATTGTTGGCTTACTTACAATTCTATCCCTTAAATCTCAGATGGTATCTGACACTTGAATATTTGCTTAAAGAATTAAAAAGTGAATGTTGGCTCAGTGGATAAAATGCTTGATACTCAAGGTATAGTTCAAATCCTGGGACCCACAAAACGTCGGGAAGAGAACTGACTGCACAAAACTGTCCCCTTAGACTCTCACAGGTGTGTGGCACACATGCCCACACATATCACACACTAATTTAGAGATAAAGATGAAATGAATAGCATACTGAGGTTGTCCCTAGAGGCAGCACATACTCACCAACAGCGACAGAGATAAATACCTCTAGCACATGCTTCACCACTGCATCTGTAGTTCCAAACAGATCAACCCCAGTTATTCCTCTCACATCAGACTCCACCGCACCAGGAGACAAGTTTTTTTTCCTTAGACCTTTGGAGGGTTAAGGAGTGGGATGAAAGATGCAAATATAATGTTATTAGTAAGAGCACAGTAGCAGAATCACAGAAAGGTACACCGAAAGACTAAGATAAAATGAAATGGGAAAATACAATTAGAGGGAAGGAAGAAACACACTCACAAGCACCTGCTTATTCCTCACTAGCTCCTTCCCTAACACTTAGACGATCCCTTATTGGGAGCCAACCCAAATTCTGACACTACTAAGTTCATTAAATCTCACCTTAAAGTCTATTTTAGATTAATAACACTTTCTTTAATCTTCACAAAACGTGGCTTCAAATGGTAATCATTCAATGTCCACATTCAGGTTCACAAAATCTATATCTTTTTCCATTCCTTAAAATTTTATTTATTTATTTATTTATTTATTTATTTATTTTGGTTTTTTGAGTCAGGGTTTCTCTGTATAGCCCTGGCTGTCCTGGAACTCACTCTGTAGACCAGGCTAGTCTCGAACTCAGAAATCCACCTGCCTCTGCCTCCCAAGTGCTGGGATTAAAGGCGTGCGCCACCACTGCCCGGCCAATTTTTTTTTTTTTAATTTTATTTTTCCCTTAACATTTTTAAAATGTATTTTATTACTCGATGTGTATGGATGTTTGTCTGCATGTACATCTGTATATCACATGCATGCCTTGTGTCTGTAGAACCCAAAAGAGAGCTATAGAGCCCCTGGAGCTACAGGTGGTTTTAAGCTGCCAAAAGGGTGCTGGGATTGAAACCAGGTCCTCCAGAAGAGTGCTCAGTGCTCTTAACTGCTGAGCCATATCTCTAATCCTCATAATAAAAAATTTTAAAGAAATGCTCTTGGGGAAGATCAGACTTCAGTGTTTTCCACACTGGAAGCAATATATTGAAAAGTTTCAGATGCACTGCAGAAGTAGACATATTAAACAGAACAGCTGTCTAGTTTGGAAGAAGTATTACAAATACTATGAGAAGATATGGCAATAAGGTACTAGCAAAGAGTACCCACACTTCCTACTTACCTCCCAGAAAGGACATCAAATAATTAAAACTGTCATGATTCTTCATGTTCCTGCATAAAGGGCTGATTATAGATATGAACATATGCATTTTTCCATTAAAACCTACAGAGGCTATTTTTCACTGGGAGGAATTATTAGACCATAATTTTTAAATGATAGGGAAAAAAAAGACACCAGAATAAGTGTCTTATCTGTGGGCGACCCATGCTTATGCCCCATCTACACATCTTTAGAGCCCGACCGCTTGAATTAAGGTGTGGGGGCTCAGACATGCAATTTCTGCACTCAGGAGGCAGAAGCAGGAGTACTGCTTTAAGTTGAGCCTGGCCTACAGAGAAAAGTTATTCCAAAAAGCAGGGAAGGGTAGGGAAGAGCTGTCTAATTGTGTTAAAACCAGAACTAAAATTATAGTACAAGTATCAGTATCATCAGATTTGATTCTGATAACAACCCTTGAAGATAGGTAATAATCATATATAATTATATCAAATTACACAAAACAAAATTAAGACTAAACTCCTACCTTTAAAATATCTGGAGAGAAATGGTAAGATAAAGTTACCTAACATTTGTTGACTCTTTTTAAAAAGACAGTATTTTAAAGCAAAAACTAAATAAAACATATCATTGAAAATAAACCTTAAGAAGCTTCACACTAAAATGTGTAGAGAAAGAAAAGACGTTCAAATGACTGATCTTCAGTGTTGTAAACTGTCCTGTTCTTCTGCTAGAGTAGTGCCTAAAGCCAAACAGTTTTAATTATTTTATGTCCAATTCAAGAGATGCCTTAGCCATAGGCATAGAGACATACGCCAGATGAGAAAAGGAAGCTGTTTCCTCAAGCTTCATAAATACATGATCACAGGATGGGTGCTTACACTCATTCCATTTGTCCCTTTAATTGGATCTGTCAACTTTTTCTATTGAGTGAAGTGTATAAAACAGGTTCAAAAAGATACAAAACCAGACAGCTGTGAGGAACTTCACCTCAAATAAGCTTCAACAAACACATTAAAAGGAAAGCTGTATGACAGAATTGAAGCCTTTGTTGCACTTGCCTGCAATGATCCAGGAAAAGGGGAAGGGCGAAACAGATGAACAGTGACAGGCAGTGAAAAGATACTTAGAGATAAAGTGTTTGAGCCTTCGACAGGGCACTCTAGGACTGAGCGACAGATGGAAAATTTCTACAGCAGCTACCCAAATCCAGAGGGAGAAGAGTACACTCTCAGAATGGACCAGTTATGTATGCCTCCCAGTGGGGACCCGGGGAGGCAGT
Organism: Apodemus agrarius; assembly: GCA_964023405.1. Lineage (NCBI taxonomy): Eukaryota > Metazoa > Chordata > Mammalia > Rodentia > Muridae > Apodemus > Apodemus agrarius. The sequence continues at coordinate 22,671,095 of OZ030017.1, forward strand.
AGTGAGAGAGGGATGAGGAAAGGATTTGGCAGCATATTAATATATTTTAGTGGATATTTAAAAGAGTGAGCTTGAATTACATGGGCTTGACATGCAAAGGTATAAGCATATTAAAATAATTTAACTGACAGTTTACCTGGAAGCACAAGCTAAAACAGTAACCCATTTTCCACAGTTAGTTTTTAAAACTCTTCCCCTTTAAACAGATGATTTTAGCCAGGCTAACAGATATTCAGGTTACAGTGAGCTCCAGAGGCCGAATCCACATGGGAGAGCCGTTAAGGGACTGCTCTGCCTTAAAGAGGCCTCTCTGCTTTCTCTTGGTATTACCCACTAGCTCAGAGTGTTCTTTTCAAGAGAGAGCCAAATGATCAGAATTTCACCAGTCCCCTAAATCTGGGAGTATTCATCCCCTTATTTAAAATGTACTTTCCTGTCTTAAAAATGTTAACGTCTGTCCCTAAGATACCAGAAAGCTGGTTTCTCTTCCTTTGTTCAGACTTATCAGATATAAAGCAAACTGAAATCCCCAAGAGTATGTTAATTTTGAGGAAAAAAACAATGTAAGTGTAAAAGTCTAACCCAAAAGCACTTCCATTTATTTAAATACCAAAGCATCCCCTTCCACTCTGGTTAAAGGATTTAAAGTCAACAGAGTCAGCAGAGAAACAATAAAGAACATTCACATTAGTATAGCAAAGTAGCACAACATTCTCACTGTAACAGCTACGATTTCTAGCAGATGCAATACCACACAGCAATCCATGCAATTCACACATTCAAGAGTAACACCAACCCTGCTAAGGTCACACTCTCCCTCACACCTCTAATCTAAGATCCTTAATTTTGATGTAAACATGTTTTCTTCCTGTAAAGGATGAGGAAAGGTACTTTTTTGCTTTGGGCATTTCATGGTCACAAATGAAAACCTGGAACCTTTTTGCCCAAAATGCTTTCTTATTTTAATTAACAATTTTTTTTTTTAAATGTTATTTCTCAAATCACTTTAGCTAGACCACAGGAATATGCTGTGCTGGTGGCAGGTGGCACAAACAGTAACTTTAAAGTGGGGCAGAACAAGGGCCTTCTCAATCCAATGTTCTGGGGATGAACCCTTGAAAGCTACAAACAGCAGTTTATGCATAAAATTAATCCATGGAATTAGCTGTACACCATTCCTGGGAGAACTGAGGAAAGTCACTCAAGGTACTTCCTATAGCAACTTTCTCACAGAACTCAATCTATTCTACACAGCTTTCCCTGATTAACTGGGACAACAGGAGCTGGGACCCAACCTCATTAGGGGTGTGTCTCCTGAGACAGAGAGGGTGTCTTGAATGTGTGCATGGTGACACCCTGCAGAAAGCCACAGCTAGGTCATGGACAGAGGGAGTGCTAAGCCCCCAGGACTGGCAGTGAGGAGAGGGCACGAGCTCAGTGCCTGTACCAAGCCCCTCCTGTTGGCATGGCTGGTCACATCTGGGTGAACTTCAAATAGCCTAGTCGGTCTGACGGAAAACTGCAATGGCAAAGCCCCAGAGGATGAACATCCTATATCCAAAACAATCTTGTTTACAGCACTGTCTCATGACCCGAAGCTTTTGGGAACACCAGAGACAGCTTGGGAAGGTGCTTCTAATCTCCAACTGCCCTCCTCTCTCTTGCTTGTTTGGTTTTGTTCTTTTGTTTGGTTTTTTGAATGGCTGGTCTTGAACTTATTGTGTAGTCAAGAATGACTTTGAATTCCTGATCCTCCTGCTCCTACCTTCCAAGTGCTAAGACGATAGCATGAAGACCATGCCCACCCTGGATTTATTTCTACAGTACATACATTGTAATTGTATTACCACAGCCCAAATATTGTATTCAGAAATTCAATTTTTTTACTTGCTGTTCACTAATGGTTTATAAAAATAGCAAATACTAAACCGCCAAAGCCCAGCAGTGTCACAGGGACCACCTTAATACCACCTTAGCAGTACAATGGTGAAAGTTAACTCCTCTATTTCCACAAAGCAGGCAAGGGCCTAGAAGGGCCTTCCTGTTTTGGATTTATCTCCACTGACATTGTGAGAACTCAATCTCTAAGAATTTCTGAAGTGGCAAATAAAGATAATTCAGAGAGTGATTTTTAAAATACTGTGACTGGGTAGAGAAGCACAGCAGTGAGTCTGAGCACAGTCCCTATCCCAGCACAAAGACCCTCCGCACGTCACAGATCTCTTTCAGTATTTAACCTTCTGTGTAGCAACCCTTTAGATCTGTGTATGACACTCAAATTGCAGCCCTTATCTCAAAATCACTATATATAAACCATGACAGAAAGAATTAGCCTAATTATCCAAAGTCTATAAAGTCCTGGAAATCTTATTAAAAAGTTTTCTGGATAAAAAAGTTGTAACTCCTTCCCACTCTATGTTTCTTACTATGAAAAAAATCTAATAGGTAGACTTTTCCATTTATAAATAAGGCAACAGGATCCATGAATCCCGTTTACCTACAAAATCTCAGTTTTTATTTTTTTATTTTTGTAAAAATGTGAGTGGAATAAATTTTGTAAAATATTTGAATGACAAGCTTGGCTCAGATGTGCATATTTAATGAGCATCTGAGGTAACTAAAGAAGTTCAAAGCTGTTTAAATCAAATTAGCTTCCTAGAATAAACTACTTTCACAGAAAATGCTCTAACATGAAGAACTTTCAAAGCAGACTCGATGCCTTCAAAAATAACTATATAGGAATGGAATATTCCAATTTTTGTTGTTCTAAGCCAAATACCCTTGCTATTTTAAGCAATTGCAGTTTTGCGCCGGACATGACTAGATTGTCCCCTGAACTTGGGCAGCTCACCAGAAATATCCCAAACGCGGACAGTCTGGTCCAGGCTAGCTGATACCACCAGGTCTTCAGAGGGGTGGAACTGAGCACACATTACATAATGGTTGTGCCCCGTTAACACACTGCAAAGAAAAAAATCATATTAAATTAAAGGCAGAAATCAATATCCCTCCTAAGCTAAATCAATACCTTTCCTTATAGTCACCAAATGCCTATCTAATTGTATCATTTTGTGGAGGCAAGGTAAGTAATCATAACAACTTTGAACTAGTAATAAGAAATACCACCTGTGCTAATTGCTTCTTTTAAAAACATGTATTTCTTTTTTGTCCAGGCAGTGCTGGTACATGCCTTTAATTTCAGTACTCAGGAGGCAGAAGCAGGAGGATCTCTGAATTCAAGGCTAGCCTGGTCTACAGATAGACCTCCAGGTCAGCTACGGCTACACAGAGAACCCTTGTCTTAAAAAATGAAACAAAACAAAGGTGTTTTTAGTCCTATTTTCTTATTAGGGGAGCAGCAGCAGTGGGTACCACGGAGTCAGTTCTCTCCTCCTCCCTTTGCAGGGATCCACTTCAGGGCACCAGGCTCGCATGGCGCCTTTCTCCACAGAGCCATCTTTGTCTGCTCCAGTAAGTCTCTTTCTGACACTGTTTAATATTCAAATATCATTAATTTTATGGAACTGAGATCATACAGTTCTCTCAGATTAAAGATAAAAATATGAAGATAAATACAATCTTAGTAATTCTTATAGGAAATATACTTTATAGAATTTAATAGGGTACCTCTAAAGGCTATGGCTCTACACAGTCCCTACCTCTTGTGCAAATTCTAGAGGACCAAACATGAAGACTCATTGCCCAGACCCCAACTCAAGTTTTATAGGACTAGAACTGAAAAGCAGCTAAATATTCTATTCTAAAAACCTCCTTATATGCCTTTCTTCTTGTTAAGATATTACAAAATCCAGATTTATATTATTATACTGAAAAGGATCCTAAAATAATCAGCAGACCTGGCCTGAAAAGCAGCTGACTATAAACATCTAGGAAGAATTAAACCCTCTTGAGGCTACTGCCTCTTGGTTTACCAGACACAGGTTCTAGACTGCCAGTTCCACACCCGAATGGTCTGATCATCTGAGGCGCTCAGAATCCAAGGATATTCCTGAAAGACATTTCAGACAAGGCTCTGAACAATCTTTGCAGTCAGGCCAGAGCCCTGTGCAAGCTTGACAAGGGTTCTATCATCTCCAGGCGTTGGTTTTTCAGGCAGGGTTTCATTATGAAGTTTAGGCTAGCCTCAAAGCTATGTGGTCACAAGTCTGAGGGTGCTAGGTCCTTAAAGTGTATACTACTATATGGATAGCCACTTACTCTAGCAAGGCTCTACAGCAAGTCTTTTACATAATAACAAATGAGTATTTATTATTAAATGATTCAGTTGTAATTTTTGCAATAATTTATCCTATGCTAAGATTTTTATTTAAAAAAAAAAAAAACAAATCAAAAAAAACAAACACATCCCAGCCAGGTGTGGTGGCACACACCTTTAATACCAGTGCTTGGGAGGCAGAGGCAGGTGGATCTCTTTGAGTTTGAGGCCAGTATGGTTTGCATAGTGAGTTCCAGGATAGCCAGGGCTACATAGTGAGTATTTCAGGATATTTGATCACCCTGTGAACCCCAATATTGTGTTGTTTACTGGAAAAATCTGTTTTTAGTTGTGATGTGGTTCAGCCTTAGCATTAATCCCTCTAGCTGGAATACACACTCTTAGTATACACCTTTAGTCCCAAACAATGAAGGTAAAGTGAATTTGTAGAAAGAAGCCTCATGTTTGAAAGTGATGTCAATCTGAGTGGCAGACAAAGTGACGAATCAGAAAGATTTGGCAAAACAGGGCATGCCCAACTCTTACAAGAAGAGAAAGGAAAGGGAAGCTTCTTCAGGGGCAGTGCAGAGAAGTAAGGAGGCAGTTTTACTGGGACAGTTACAGAGAGACTATAGAGAGAGAACACGCTAGACACAGGTGAAGACAGAAGATTAGAACAGACTATCAAAGTTAGTATGAGGTCAAGCAGAGCAATTCAGGAGAAGCCAGATTGAATCAGTCAGCTTGGAGAGGAGTTTGAGTCAGGACAGCTGAGTTGAACCAGACAGCCAGAGATCAGAAAGAACCAGGAAGGCTGAGCTTACTCGGCTGAAAACATTCTAGACCTAGAGTAGAATGTAGAGGCTAGAAGCTTCCAGGACTAGACCTAGTTAACAGACTGAGGCAGTAAGTCTTGGAGGCAATTATGACAGGAGAATAAAAGATGAATTTATAAGTACGACTATGTTGCAAAAACCTAAACAAAACAACCCATGTCCCTCACCCCTGCCCAACAGTTGGCCATATTTTAAATTAAGGAAATAAGTAAACTCAATCAGTAAATACTTTTTTCGTTAAATTATAGCACTTAATTATAGGGAGACCTTGTCATAACAGAATTAGGTAAGAGGCCAGGAATCTCTCTAATTCATTCTCAAATCTACCATATGAAATCAGGTAAATGACAAGACATGGTGGCTCTCACCTTTAACCCCAGCACTTGGGAGACAAGCCAGATCCCTGAGACTTTGAGGCCAACCCAATCTACATAGTGAGTTCCAAGCCAGCTATAACTATATAGTAAGACTCTAGAGAGCCAGAGAGCCAGAGAGAGAGAGAGAGAGAGAGAGAGAGAGAGAGAGAGAGAGAGAGAGAGAGAGAGAGAGAGAGAGAGAGAGAGAGACTTGATAGATTAAAGAAGGCAGTGAGCCTGAGACTGGCTAAGAGAACAGGCTCCACCAGATTCCCAAAATCCTTAGAGAAAACTGACAGGCTCCACCAGATTCCCAAAATCCTTAGAGAAAACTGATTGTTAACTTCAAAATGTTTACTAGATCATTCAAATGGCGTCTTAAGTTGATCTTCTGGGCATATCTACTGCTTACTAACAATACCACACATGGGATTAGCACACAAACTTTTGTTTGGTAGCTCAGTAAACAAAATTAAATCTGTACATTATAGAAAAGCAATGACTTCCTCTTAGAGCCCATTGGACCCAATTAAACTGAATAGAACATAGTTTGTCTGGCCCTGTTTCCCCAACATTGAGCTTAGAACTGTGTGCCACCAGGCTGGGCTTTGAGGATTGAACTCATATCTTTACGCCTGTGTGGAACTGAACTACTCCCCTCAGCCCTAAAGCATGGGCTCTTGAAGATGAGGAGACTGTTAGGATCAATGGCAGAGTATTTTGCTGGTATTCTTAAGATACCAGGTTAAATGCCCAACATGGCAAAAAAAAGAAAAAAAGAAAAAAGAAAAAAAGAAAAAAGGCAGGGAGGAAGGGAGGGAGGGAGGGAGGGAGGGAGGGTGGGAGGGAGGGAGGGAGGGAGGAGGGCAGTGAGTATGTCAGGTAAGGCATATATCTGTTACATGGAGAAATGCCAACGCTGCACAATGACGGTCAACAGCTACGCACATGATGAAAAAACGTTGTGCGGATATAATCCAAGTGCCCAAGCAGTGTGAACAGGCAGCGCCGAAGCTTGTAATTCCAAACCTGCAGAGACAGAGATTCAACAAGACAGGATGTAAATGTCTCGGGCTTCTGAAAGGCTCATCAGGCTTCTTTTTGTTGCTTGAGACAGGGGTTTCACACAGCCCAGGTGGCCTTTGCACTTACTACGTAGCCAACAATGACCTTGCATTGCTAATCCTCCTGCCTCCAAGTCCTGAGCGCTAAGAATTACAGGTATATATACCCAGCTTTACGTGGTGCTGAACCTCACGAGCCGTAAGTATTCCACTTATGAGCCATACCCTCAGCCCGTCGTCTGTTTTTAGAAGTCTCAAGTTGCTGCACTGTCTTTCAACCTGCCTCCGTCCTATTTAATGTCTCACCTGAGAGTGAGGCACTGGGATTATCAAGGAGCTCCTAACTTGGCAATCTAAAGGGTTCTTCTTAGTCTGGATCTTATTCTGACCACTGTATCTTCCCCAAATTTGCTTCCTCCTTTGCATCTTAGAAGGCTTTGCTTTTCCTTGGTTTATCTCCAAACTATGAAATTATTCTTTCTTATACCGATACTTCTTTTCCCCTTTAAGAGTTGGTGTTTAATAAAGATATCAATGCAGACTTAAGCACAAGGGTTAGGAGAAAGAGAGGTACTCAGAAGAACGGAAGACACGCGGAAGAGCATGAGCATAGGCTTCACTAAGATAAGCCACAGAATGGAAGACACACCCACGTGTGGGCACTGGCTCCTCAGGGAAGGTTGCCTCTCTCTTTTAAGATGATCGTTTTCCCTTTATTCAGACTGTTCCCTGTGCAGCGGCTTCTACACTGACTTTAGCTCCCTCTTTTATTGACAAATCCCAAATATCTTCAGTGAGTCTCTTGGGTACTTCAAGCACATCAGAACCAATATGGAATTATCCATTCCCCCAAACTCCAGAAAACTGTACCTACTCCAGCTTTGTCTTTCCAAGTTAATGACATCCCCTTCTGGGGATGTGTCTCAGGGGCCCTGAGATCCAACCCCAGCACTGAGGGGAAGAATACAGCAATGGCGTCTCATCCACTTTTCCTCCTCTCCCTCCAGCACTCATCACAAGTACCCACTCTTGCTTAAGCGCTCCTCTCCACTCAGATGGCGCTGCCCAAGGTCAGGCTCTGCTCACTTGTCAATGCATTTATAAGATAATTTCCTCATGGGTGTCTACATCTCTAGTCCTTCCCAACTCATCAAATATTTCCTTTGTTACCATCTGAGTAACTTTTAAAAAAAAATCTGCCAGGTGGTGGTGGCTGCGCACAATTTTAATCCCAGCACTTGGGAGGCAGAGGCAGCGGGACCTCTATGAGTTTGAGGCCAGCTTGGTCTACAGTGAGTGCCGGGACAGCCAAGGCCACACTATGTCAAACAAACAAACAAACAAACAAACAAACAAAATAAGTTCCATGTAAATCTTCTAGCACTTCTATACTTAAGGCCCAGTACTAGGGCTCCATGTCTGCAACACCAGCGCACTCATGAGCACTGCAAACACATGCTCACGATCTCACCCTCCCTATCTTCTGTTCCTAATCCACCTTCTCCAGACCTCAACTCTAAAACCAACCGGAGATTCTCAAACACAACCCCCTACGCCTTGTCCATCTCTGTACCTGGACTGCTGTTTCTTATTTTGAGTACTTACTGTATCATTCACCTAACTATACATATTACGTGAGTGTACATTTATCCCTTGTATTAAAGTCTCTTTGAGAACAGAAGTCACTTTGGATTTATCTTTCAATCCCCACATAAAGTAAATTTCTGATCTACAGTAAGTATTCAGTAAGCATTTGCTGGGAGTGCTCTGGACAATGTTAGAAGTCTAAGTTTGTATACATGAATTCTCCTGTCTTCCAGGTCTTTCCGTAATTCTCAAACCTCACCACCACACTCTATTTATTCCTCCCAGCCATGACAGATCCCCGTACCTTAATCTTATAGTCATCTCCTCCAGAGACGAACAGTGGCTGCTGCTTATGGAAGTCAATGCCACGCACTGGACCTAGGGAAGGAGACAGGCAGTGTCTGGGAAGGAAAGTTATCCTCTAATGTCTTTGTCAAAGGCCTTTTAAAGAATGATGTATGTGTGGATGTGAGTGGGCGCATATGGAGGCCGGAAGCCAGGCTGCAGTCAGCGCTGCCCGCCACGTGGGGCCTGGGGGTGGAGCGAAGGGGCTCAGGCCGGGCAGCACTGCCTTACCCTGAGCAACCGCACCAGCTCCCACTAGGATTCCTTTTCTTTTAAACAAAAACACAAGCCAATTTTTTTTTTTTTTTGTTCTTTGTTTTTTGTTTTTTCCGAGACAGGGTTTCTCTGTGTAGCCCTGGCTGTCCTGGAACTCGCTTTGTAGACCAGGCTGGCCCCGAACTCAGAAATCCGCCTGCCTCTACCTCCCAAGTGCTGGGATTACAGGCATGCGCCACCACCGCCCGGCCAAAACCCCATTTTATATATTTAATTTTCTTTAGTTTAAATCCAGGATGGATACAGCATCACCCATTGGACAAATTCTGTGTCCAAAGGCCTTTGCAGGAAGGTTGCTTCAGAATTGGGTGTGAGCCATGCCTCTGGTTCTCTGGCCTGAGTTACTTTTCCCAGATCACTCTGACTTTGTTTGCTTTGCCTCCAGGAGACACTGCACTACTGACTTTTGCTTTATAGACATAAACACATCTCTTGCCCAATTAGAATTCAGTTTCATCTTAGTCAATTTTAAGAAGAGCCGTGTGCTCTCTTTGGTTTCAGAGACCTCACTCCTAGCTAGCAAAAATGGCCTTGCACCATAGCCTTTCAAACTTTTTCACCTTTTAGAAGTCCTGTTCCCAGCAGGCCTCAATAGGTGCAGTAATATCATCATCATCTTCTTCCTCTACCCCCACCCCAACCTGAGACAAGGTTTCTCTGTGTAGCCCTGGGTGTCCTAGAACTTACCCTGTAGACCAGGCTGGCCTCAAACTCAAGATTCGTCTGCCTCTGCCTCTCGAGAGCTGGAATTACAGGTGAGTGCCACCACCACTTGGCCCTAATAAAACTCTTATTTGTAGTTTCTGTCTGTCTGTTTCTACCACCCTTTACTTTTTAGAGAGAATCCTCATCAAACTAGGATTCTTATTTGGGGGATGATAAATACTTGTCCTTTAAAATAAATGTGCTTTAATCTTGTTCATGTACATATATGCACATGTGTTCAAGTGTCAGTGGAGGCCAAAGGAGAGTATCATATCCCTTGAGCTATAGTTTGAAGTGGTTGTGAGCTCCGGATTGATAGTTATTTATTTGAGTTCAGGGAAGTACACTCCAGTCTTCTGAAAATTAACTTACCATCATGTTCATCAAATTTGTCAATGAGGGTGCACATCCGATAGTCCCATAACTGGATGACCCCATTGTGTAAACTGGTCAGGATCCAGGGCCTTTTAGGATGAAAACTAAGGCCTGGGGAAGGGGAAAAAAGCAGAAAGTTATACAATGAGGTAAGGTCCCTGATATCTTCTTTTGTTGCTATCACAAAAAAGAAACAACTAGATTTAGACCACACTGGCCTTGAACTCAGAGACACGCCTGCCTCTGCCTCCCTGAGACCTGGGATTTTTTTGTTTGTTTGTTTTTGTTTTTGTTTTTTCGAGACAAGGTTTCTATGTATAGCCCTGGCTGTCCTGGAACTCACTCTGTAGACCAGGCTGGCCTCGAACTCAGAAATCCGTCTGCCTCTGCCTCCCAAGTGCTGGGATTACAGGCATGCGCCACCACCGCCAGACTGAGACCTGGGATTAAAGGTGCACAGCATCACCACCTGGCTGACAACTGGCTTTTTATTGGTACCAAATACAGTAATTTTTTGTTAGTTATTGCTAGGCTTTGTTCTGGGGTGCAACTTAGTTGGAATCAACAGATATAACCTGGTTTTGTCACTGTGGGTCTACAGCTACCTGTATAGTCTAGGTCTCACTTGGAACCACTGTTAATGGAAGACCTGCCAGACGGTCTCTATAGGATGTTCAATAATGTCAAAAAATCTGTCTTATAGAAGCATAGACTATTTCCAGCCTTGTGTGAACTCCAGGGATAACTGCTTTCTCTTTTCATTCTCTTTTTTTTGGGATTTTTTTTTGGGGGGGGGGATTTGGTTTTTTTTTTTTTTTTTTTTGAGACAGGGTTTCTCTGTATAGCCCTGGCTGTGCTGGAACTCACTCTGTAGACCAGGCTGGCCTGGAATTCAGAAATCCGCTTGCCTCTGCCTCCCAAGTAAGTGCTGGGATTACAGGCGTGTGCCACCACCACCCAGCTTTATTCTTTATTTTAAAATTGTTATTAAGTTTTTTAAATTTTTTTAACTAAGTGCAGATATGTGCTTTTGTACAGGTATGTACATATGAGTGCAGGTGTCTATGAAGGCCTGAGGTGTTGAATACCCTGGAACTGGAGTTACAGGTGTTGTGAGCCACCTGGCATGAGTTCTGGAAACTGAACTGGGGTCCTCTGGAAGAGCAGCAAGTGCTCTTAACTGCTAAGCCATCTCTCTAGCCCTCAATTATTAATTTTTCTTTATAAGAAAAGACAGACCTCACTCTTGTCTAGGCTGGCCTCAAATCACAATCTTCCCACCTCAGCTTCCCAGTCCTAGGATTATAGGTATGCACAACTATCACAACTACCTCCTTTGCGTTTTTAAATATAATTTTTATATGTATGGGTTTTTTGTCTGTATGTGTCCAAGTGTGCTTGGCATCGGCAGAAGACAGAAGAGAGTGTCAGATCCCCTGGAAGTAGAGTTACAAATGGTTGCAAGCTACCATGTGGGTGCTGAGAACTGAACCTTGGACCTCTGCAAGAACAGCAAGTGTTCTTAACCACTGAGCCATCTCCCCAGGCCCAGATCTACCTTTTGATGTTTTTTTCCTCCTATATTTTGGATATCGTTCTCACATGCATGCAGATATCAACACTCTGACAAAGGCTCACGGGAACACACACATACACAGACCCAACGCTCTCCTTTTCTGGGATTTTCCAGGCATATTTTAACCATCTTTGTTGCCCCAAATGCTGCGCTCTGCTCCTCAGCTGGACCACAGGGTTCTTCCCTCTTCCTTCACTGCAGCCTGGAATCTCTCCAAGCACTGACCTAAACAAACATAGCATCATCCTGTTTATTTTCCTTCCCTTGAGAAATAATTTCCAGTACTCTTTACCGACCAATGTCTGAAACCATGGTAGTTTTGTTTAGATGTTTAGCAACTTAAGGCAGGAAAACAAATCTAGTCTTTGTTACTCCATCAGAATGACACAAGGAAATACTAGAAGAAAGAATTGTTAACAGTCTGAAGTGTGCCCTTCTGGGTTTTAGTGCAGCTATATATATGCACATGCCTTATTATTTAATGAACATGGAATTAAACCCTCTTCTCACTTAAATATATGACACAAACCTTTTTACACTTCATTTAACAGAAACTCATTATTTTTTACAGCTGTAAGGAATATTACACTTAAAATTTTTAATGACACTTATTCACTATGTGTGCATGGCGAGTTTTCACCTGGGTACACACAAGCCATAACGCATTATGTGCAAGGCTGAGGACAACTTACAGGTGTCAATTCCCTCCTTCTACCATAGGGCACTAGGGACTGAACTCTGGTCATCAGGCTTGGTGATAAGCACTAACCACCGAGTCACCTCACCAGTCTATCACATTCTAGGCTGTTTTGGAGATGGAGATTTACTTCAGTGAGAGAAGGTTGGCTTGTCTAGCTCTGCATATGATCACTAGAATGCACATGCGCACACACGTGTACACACACACACACACACACACACACAAGCTGGGCATGGTGCTACACACCTGTAATCCTGCATCTGTGAGGCTGAAACCCCACATGGGCTATATAGTTATACACTGTCTTTAAAAAACAAAACAACCGGCCGGGCGGTGGTGGCGCACTCCTATAATCCCAGCACACTGGGAGGCAGAGGCAGGCAGATTTCTGAGTTTGAGGCCAGCCTGGTCTACAGAGTGAGTTCCAGGACAGCCAGGGCTATACAGAGAAACCCTGTCTCGAAAAAACCAAATCCAAAACAAAACGAAACAAAACAAAAACAAAAACAAAAAAAACCCCAAAAAACAAAAAACAAAACAACCACCACCACCAACACCACCACCACCAATAATAACAAAACCCTTACTCTTAGGCAACATTTAAATTTCACTTAGTTTCTGGCTATAAAAATGATCTACTGAAGGCAGGTGGTGGTAGCACATACCTTTATTTCCTTGGGAGGCAGAGGCCAGCTTGATTTACACAGTAAGTTCTAGGCAAGCCAGGGCTACATAGAGAAACCTTGTCTCAAAAACATCAACAACAACAAAACAAAACAAAACAAAAACCCCAAACCAAACCAACAAACAAAAAGGTCTACTGAAAATACTCCTATATATAATCTCAGCCAATTGCTTTAATCGTGCTTTAGGCTAAAGACTTGAAAACTGAATGGCTACAAGACAGAACATGTACATTAAAAGTTTTGTGTTAGCCGGGCAGTGGCGCACACCTGTAATCCCAGCACTCTGGGAGGCAGAGGCAGGCGGATTTCTGAGTTCGAGGCCAGCCTGGTCTACAGAGTGAGTTCCAGGACAGCCAGGGCTACACAGAGAAACCCTGTCTCAAAAAAAAAAAAAAAAAAAGTTTTGTTACATTTATTTGTGGATGTGTACATATGTTTGTGTCTAAGTGCACACATATCATGGCATCTCCTTCCATCATGTGGTCATCGGGAATCAAGCCTTGGTGACAGGTACCTTTGCCCGCTGAGCCATTTTACTGGCTTAGAACACGTACATTTAATGCTTTGGTAATTTTTTTTCCAAGTTTTTTTCAGAGCTAAGGTTTTTCTTTCTTTTTTTTTTCTTTTTCTTTTTTTTTCTTTTTTTTTTTTTTTTTACAGGGTTTCTCTGTGTAGCTCCGGCTGTCCTGGAACTCACTCGGTAGACCAGGCTGGCCTCGAACTCAGAAATCCGCCTGCCTCTGCCTCCCAAGTGCTGGGATTAAAGGCATGCGCCACCACCACCCGGCCAGAGCTAAGGTTTTTCTGTGTAGTCCTGGCTGTTTAGTGCAGGCTGGCCTCAAACTCAGAGATCTGCCTGCCTCTGTGCCACCACACCAGGAATGTTTAGGCTTCTCACAGTACGGCCTCACCGTGGCCTAGGCTGACCTCGAACTTGCAGCCCTCTCGACCAAGTCCCCCATGTGCTGGGGCTGCAGGCGTGAATCACCACATCCAACCCTGGTAGCTATTCCTTAGCTGTAAAAAACATTATATGAATATACTCTAATAGCAAGTTAGTAAAGGCACTATTTTGCATGATGTTTCTTTTATTTTTATGATATACTGTCAACGCCATCCTGTGGAGCTGGAGTTATGGGCAGTTGTGAGCCTCGTGCCATGAGCGATGGGAACGAAACTCTGTACAGTATACCCTCTTAACTCTGATTCAGCACTCTTAATGAACTCTCAAATATGATTTCCCCACCCCTTTCTAGTGCCCAAGAGGAGATCTGAAAAGAGCTCATAGGAAAATGAAGACTCATTTCAACTACTCAAATACCAGAAACTGGTTTTTATTTGTTCTTTTAATTATGTACACACACACACACACACACACACACACATACACACGAGTTCAGGTGCCCACAGAGCCCAGAAGAAGGGTCAGGTCACCTGGAGCTGGAATTACAGGTGAATGTGTGCTGATGAACAGGAAGCCAAACTCAAGTCCTCTGCAAGAACAGTAAATCTTAAATCTTGTTAACTGAGCCATCTCTCCAGCCCTAGAACCTTTTTTTTTTTTTTTTTTTTAAAGAATAGGGTCTCAGTATGTAGCTATGATTGGCCTGCCACTCACTCTGTAGACCAGGCTGGCCTCTAGCTCACAGAGATCCCCCTGCCTCTGGCTCCTGAGAGCTGGGATTGAAGCCACCATGACTGGCCCCAGAAATGATAATTCTTTTCTCTTCCTTTTTTTTTTTTTTTTTTTTTTTTTTTTTGTCATTTTGAGACAGAGTCTCTCTATGTAACCCTGGTGGTACTAAGATTTCCTAATGGCACTCTTTATGATCAAATTTCCCACGACACTTAGAAGCTGCTCAGAATACAGCCTAACATTAAATAGCCTCTAGTTTTTTGAGTTACTTAGTCTGGCCAGGCACTGTTATACACACATTTAATGTACTTTCTCATTTTAATTCTCTTTATAAGAAAATGTTAATTAGCCTTATTTTTAAAGACAAGAATATAGAGATTTAGAGATAGTAAGTAAGCCACCTAGGGCAGCTTGTTACATGTTTCAGAATTCCTAAGCAACAAACCACCGAACTATAATATATATCATGAAACAGTCCAGATATATTTTTATCAGATTTCCATAGACTTAATTTGTCTAATATCAACATTTTGAAAGAGTTGGAACACACCCCCAGAAGAGACGGCTGGAAAAATAGGAAGCGGGCCTACGGGCTTTCCTACAATGCAGAAACGAACCGGGACGCGAGTAAGTCGAAGTCCCAGGCCACACCAGGCGGCGCGGACCGCAGAGAATCCACCACCCCTAACCCGCCGCCCTGGGTTATTCCCGGGGTTCTTCCAATAGGCCCAGTCCGGTGGTCGGGAAGTCCTCCCATTCTCTTCCTTGGTGACAGCACCCCTCCCCCGCCCCAACATCCAACCTCCGCTGTCCCCCTCTTCTTCTTCTTCACTACCTTTGACCCGTGCGCTCTTGGTCTCGAATTTGGTTAGCATCCTTCAGGCCTCCGGCTCCCAGGTCAGGTTAGCGGGTCCCGGTGGCACTCCTAATGCTTCCACGTCAGCTACCCTAGGT
The DNA here is from genome assembly GCA_964023405.1 of Apodemus agrarius. NCBI lineage: Eukaryota > Metazoa > Chordata > Mammalia > Rodentia > Muridae > Apodemus > Apodemus agrarius. Next base: position 22,686,407 of record OZ030017.1, read on the forward strand.
CGCGGCTCCCGGAAGCTCCTCAGACAAGAACTTCCGGTCTTTGGAGCGCCGGGCCACAGAGACGATGCCAGCGGAAGCCTAGAGAGGCCGATACGAGACTGGAAGGGACCTGAGGCTTCCGCCCAGCGGAGAGGCAAGATGGCTACGACTAGGGGCGGCTCTGGGCCTGACCCAGGAAGTCGGGGTCTTCTTCTTCTGTCTTTTTCCGTGGTGCTGGCAGGTGAGGTCACCCCACCCCGGAGCTCTGGGCTTTAAGAGGAACCGTCCGGAACGGCCCCTCGCTAGTGCAGGCATTGCCCTCCTGGTTCCGATTGCCCCTCTGTCCCCCCGCCCTGGAAATCCTTCTTGTCTTTCGTTCCCGTGACATAAGTTCCTCCTTTTCCTGGACCTTCATTTCTTCTCTCTGTCATTTCGCTTAGTTCTCTCCAGCCCTCTTCCAGGTTTCCAACCTGATTCTCTTCGACCGCCTCGTTTTCCTTTAAGCCCAGCCGCCCCACCAGCAATCAAAAGGGACATGTGTGAAAAGCTCAGCCTCCTTCTTACTCCTCCTTAGTATTTTTTGAGATCAAAACAGTCTTGTTTTGTGGTCTCCGTGCAGCGTTGAAAAATGAGAGCCCCCATTTCCTTCTGTTGGATCCAGCCTAAATTTGTGTTCCTTTTTTCCTTTGCTTACCAAAGTGAGGCTAACGTTGTTAGCTTAGCTGCTTTAAACTGTTAAGACGGAATTAGTGATTCAAGGAATTTTAGACGTTTACTGTATATGAATATTTTAATTTTTTCCAATCTATTGTCTATTTAGTGATCTTGCAATTATGAATTACAATCAGTAACATACCTGCAATTACTTATGGTGTTTCAACTAAGAGTTAAGCAAAGCTTAACTTTTTATTTTTATTTTTTTAAGTATGGCTGTCTAGTTAAGCCCTGAAATGCAACCGTTTCCTTGTATAACCGTGACTCTATCTTTCTCTACATTCACACTGCTTTGGACTAGCTTCAAGGGAGAAACTGTAGTTGCCCCATACTCTAGAGGTCCTCGAAAATGATCTGTTTCATTAACTGAACAGGTGTGTGGCATAAGGTTTCTCTTCCTAGGTCTGTCCAGATTCTTAGGTGGTTTTTGTTGTTAATACTTCCCTTTGTTTGGTTTTGGCAATCTATATTCTTAAACCAGCGCTCTTTTGAAAACTAATTAATAATGTACATACAAGCTAGAAAAGCAGACTGGTTTACCCCTGCGACTAGACGCTGGCACATCTGAAGCCGAAGACTTTTGATAATCATCTTTTAGCTTCCTAGTTAATTGATCATCGTGGAGTTTAATACCTTTCAAAGATACATAGCTAAGTACTCTTGGCAACACATACGTTCCAATATGTGGCAAGAAGTGAAAAGAACAGTCGTTAGTCTCGTGTTAGACAATATGGTAATGAATCGAGCTAATGCTGATAGAGGCTAATACCAAACATCTTTCACTTTTTCCTAATACTGTTTCTCTTCTGGTCAGGACTGTGTGGGGGAAACTCAGTGGAGAGGAAAATCTACATTCCCTTAAATAAAACAGCGCCCTGTGTCCGCCTGCTCAACGCCACTCATCAGATTGGCTGCCAGTGTAAGTTGAAATTGGAATTTGTATTTGTGGCCATTAATAATTCAGTTTGTATCCTGGATACTCAGAAATACTCATGTCCTGCTCAAGAGGCTAGGCATTCACATTAGAGTGTGCATATAGGAGGTGATTATCATCCATCAAACCAGGCAAGATAACCAAAGAGCTGAAATCTAGTAAATACTGTTTTAATGTGTGCATTTTATTTTTACCTCTGCAACAATCCTTGTCATTGATATTGTACAAATGATGACACTAAAACTTGAGAAAAAATGATTAACTTTCCCAGCAGCAGCATGCTAGTAAGAAATCAAGCGAGGCTCCGAACCTGGTGGGGTTCTCAACTATCTTACCGTACAGTTCTCTGAGGGAAAAAGAAATCCCATATTCTAGGGAGTCAAGTCATCACTCTGTCACTCTGAGTGATCTCTTTGGAACCAAAATGACCCTTTTCCCCCTTTGAGACACAGTCTTGCTAGGTACCCCAGGCTGGCTTTGACGTTCTGCTGAGTTCTGGGACTGCAGGCATGTGCTGCTGTTTGGTAAGTTTTGTGCCAAACATGTGCCACTATTTGCCGTTATTGTAATTTTGTGATTCTGTTGATTAAATCCCTACCATCGAGCTAGTATCCCTAAACCCCCAAATCAGCCTCTTCAAGAGCAATAAACTAGTTGAAGCAAAGGCGTGCTGAGGAGGGCTGGAGAGAGGACCCAGTGATTAAGAGCACTTGCTGCTCTTGGAAAGGGCTCATTTTTGGTTCCCAGCACCCACATGGTAGCTCTCCTCCATCTATCCATCACTCCAGCCCCAGGGGATCTGAGGTTTCTAACCTCCACTGACACAGGCCCCAGCATGCACATTACATACATGCAGGCAAAATACTCATATGCAAAAATACTTTTTAAATTATTTTTTATTTTTATTTTCTTAAGCCAACTAAGGGCTGGGGACGTGGCCCAGTAGGTAAAAGCTCTTGGGTGTGCATGACGACCTGAATTTGAATCTCTATTTACCTCACATTTTAAAAAAGCTATAGGCATGATGTGCCATAATTCTAGCACTTCTATGGAGAGATGGGAGGCAGAGACAGAAGAATCCCTGGCTGCTTACAGGCCAGATAGTCTGCTGTATACAACAGAAAACCAAAGAGATCCTGTCTCAGACAAGGAAATGACAGAGATCTGAGCTCGTCTTCTGGCGGGCATTTGCACATAGGAATGTTCCCACACATACACACAAATGCCCAGTTAGGGCTGGGGGTGTACCTGATTGGTAGTGTGCATTCCTAGCAAATACAAAGTCCTGGTTTTAGTCCCCAGCACCATATAAAGTGTATACAGTAGCACTTGGGTAATCGTAACGCTCAGAGGGAGGTTGCTAGAGCCAGCCTGAGCTAGAGGCCCTATGGCTCCTCCCAGGGATTCTGCCAAATAGTTGCAAGAAAAATGAAGGGGCTGGAGAGATGGCTCAGCAGTTAAGAGCACTGACTGTTCTTCTGAAGGCCCTGAGTTCAAATCCCAGCAACCACATGGTGGCTCACAACCATCCATAATGAGATCTGACCCCGCCTTCTGGAGTCTGAAGACAGCTTCAGTTTACTTACATATAATGAATAAATCTTAAAAAAAAAAAAAAAAAAGAAAAAAGAATGAAGTATTTGGACTTATCCTTGTGCTTTGTAAATGTGTCTGTCATAAAACAGAATACCTCAACAACACTACCATTCTCAACACTGTATAAACTGCTGGAAATGTAGCTCAGTCACAGAGCACTTGCCTAATATGCATACGGCCCTGAATTCAGTCTCTGGGTACTTTACATATTAAGAAAATAAAATAGAAATGACAGCTTGTTTTCTGCTTAAGCTATCATCAGATTTTAGTCTTTTACGGATAGTAGCTCTGTCAGGATATAATTTTGCAGATAAGCAAAGTCTGATTTTGGCTTTACCCTCGAATTGATCAGTTCTGAATTTTAGTATCCTTTTAATGACTATAGCAGTGATGCACAACGCTAAATCTCAGAGTAGCGCTTTTTTTCTTTTTCCTGTTTTTAAGACAGGATCTCATTATATAGTCCAGGCTGGTCTGGAACGTCTAACCTTCTTGCCTCAGACTCCCTAGTGCTGACATCGCAGGCGTGGGCCTCCATTCCCTGATTCACTTTTTAAGTCAGTTTGTTATTGATGTGGAATAAAGTGTCAAACAGTATTATGTGATTGCCAGGAACCTTCCATCTTGGAAAAAGAAATTCAGTTCCTGGAAAGTAAGGAATTTGCTCAGGGAGGTGGGTATTACCTTCTACCCATACTTCTGTGAGCTATAGTTCTAGCTAATAGTTCCATTGTCCCTGTACAGGAAGCACTGCACGCAGATTCATTGGTTTCAAACAGCCTTAAGGTCTTTGTTGGAAGTAGTTACTTTTATCTGAGCTGTGGGTAAAGGAGAACCAGATCCAGGACAGGCTGAGATCAGACCTGACTAAGGATCCCATCCTCCTGAAGCTGGGTGCTAAAGACTCCTGGAGAAGAGTAATCTCACTGCAGCTTCTTCAAGCAGCCCTTGGGAAGCAAACCGTAGCCTCTAGAGTTGCAGAGAGGGAGGGGAGGGGAGGGGAGGGGCGGGGCTGGACTCTGGCCATTTCCTCAGGAGGATCTTGTTTCCTTCTCAGCCTACTTCTGAGTCTTGCTTCATCATATCTGTCTACTCCTTCACAGGCAACACCCTTTTTAATTAGGGTTGGGAGCATAATGAAACTAAAAAAAAAAAAAATGGAACTCTGGATTTGACTTCCTGATTATAATGACCTACTTGTATGGATCCTTAAAGCGCTCAAAGAGAGCGATGTAACTTTGTTTTCCTCCATCCCTACTGTAAAAGGTGAGAGGGATAAGGAAGCTGTTTCTTGCTGAAAGTCCAGAGAAAGCAAACATGTTACTTAAAACTGCAATCACCTAGCTGGGCGGTGGTGGCACATGCCTTTAATCCCAGCACTTGGGAGGCAGAGGCAGGTGGATTTCTGAGTTGGAGGCCAGCCTGGTCTACAGAGTGAGTTCCAGGACAGCCAGGGCTATACAGAGAAACCCTGGGGGGAGGGGGGACCTGCAGTCACCAGTAGGGACCTAGGTGGAAATCTAGACTTCTCTAGTCCAGAGTTACAGTTTGTTTGTCCTTGTCCTCCCTGGAGCCAAAGTTACCTTTATGTATTTATTTTTTTAACTCACCACACTAGCTTTTCTTTTTCTCATGTCTTAAGAGCTTTAGCAAGTATTATTTTCTTCTTTTTATTGTTGTTGATTTTTTTTTTAAGATTTATTTATTTATTATATGTAAGTACACTGTAGCTGTCGTCAGACACGCCACAAGAGGGAGTCAGATCTTGTTACGGATGACTGTGAGCCACCATGTGGTTGCTGGGAATTGAACTCAGGACCTCTGGAAGAGCAGTCAGTGCTCTGAACTGCTGAGCCAGCCCTACTGTTGTTTTTCTTAAAGCCTTTGTTAGTATCCAGATCTTAACTAAAGCTGCCCAAGGCTCTGCTATTCTTCCATATTTTATTATTGCCACAGACATGATCCTGTTAGGTATTTACTGTGCATATGCCATAGGCAAGAATTGTAGACCTTTCTGCTGTATTTACTTTTTAGTAGATCGCCTGGGAGAAGAATGCTATTTGGTTAGCAATTGTGAAGTACTTGATGATTATTAATCTTCTGTATGTTACAAGTATTTTAGTGCTGTGGTCCAGAAGCCTAGTTCTCAAGTCTGGTTGTGCATATCGAAGAATTACATATGGTAATTTCAGAAAATGCATGTATCCAGAAGGCCCAAGCGTTTATGTTTTCCTAAGGGTGTGGCTGGAGTCCAGCTCTCTGGTAGCTAGGTATTGTACACCAGGCCTTTGACTGGGCCCCTGGCACCAAAAAAGCAAAACAAAGACGACCTTCCATTGTGATTCTATCCCACAGTCTGTGTTGAAGTATCTAAAATAAGTTTTGAACAGCACATCACAGTCTTCAGTGAGGAGAAAATCCTCAGGGAGATCCTAGGATGTCTCCACATGGTTCCCTGAGTCTCAAGATATTATGTTAAATTACAGACGTACTGGACTGTGGCTTGTCAGTCCTCTGAGACAATATTTCCCAGTCTTGGTCACATCACGAGATGTATAGAATGATATAATTTAGCATCCTAATGCATATAAAAATTATTCATAGTCTATCCTGTGTAAAATGAGGCATGTCCTCATTTAGACAACTCAGGGTCTTTGAAATCTTAGATCAAGAAAGAACTCAGTGGCCGGGCGGTGGTGGCGCACACCTTTAATCCCAGCACTTGGGAGGCAGAGGCAGGCGGATTTCTGAGTTCGAGGCCAGCCTGGTCTACAGAGCTAGTTCCAGGACAGCCAGGGCTATACAGGGAAACCCTGTCTCGAAAAACCAAAAAAAAAAGAAAGAACTCAGTGATTATCAGCACATCTTTGGCCCATTACAGGCCTACCAGTTAGGGAACTCTGCTCTAGAGAACTCAGAGTTCTAGATTTAAATTACCTAAAACTGGCCAGGAGCAAATAGAGGTATTCCCAAGTAAGGCTGGAAAATGGTGGCTCAAGAAAAATTAAGGCCACGAAATCTGTGTCTTTTTGAAGGAAGATCAAAGACGTAAGTCAGAGCTGGAAATGTAGAGTCTGGCATTTTCTAGAGGAAAATGCAGATTTTGAAACTTGAGAGTCTAACTTTCTAGAACCTTGCATATCTTTGTAAGTGTTGGAATTGGGCACAAAGGGTGAAAATTGCATAGCCTTTCCAGCATCTGATAAAAGGCCATCGGGCCAGCAAGGTGACTGAAAGCGTGGACGTGCTTGCTATAAAGAACTGATGACCCAAGTTGAAAATTTTAAAACTTTTTCAGAAAGACCACTAATGAGTCCGCTTGGGCTTTCATTCTCCTTTTCCTCCTATAATGGAGCTGGGGTAATGCAGCTCTCTTCAAGTCTAGAAGTGGCGGTGTTTACCCTAATATTTTGTGACATCTTTAGAGATAAAAGATCTACAGAAGCTAGATGTGGTGGCCTTGAATCGCAGGACTTGGAAAGCAGAGGCAGGAGGATCACTGCAAATTCAAGGCCAGTCAGGTCAGCCAGGGTTACATAGTGAGACGCTGTTTTTGTTTTGTTTTGGTTTTTTGTTTTTTTAAAAAAAAAAAATCTGGAGACTTGTCAATTGTGGGAGCTTTAATATGACCCATTCTGTCCTGGCAGCTTCAATTAGTGGGGATACGGGGGTTATCCACGTAGTGGAGAAAGAAGAAGACCTGAAGTGGGTGTTGACTGATGGCCCCAATCCCCCTTACATGGTACTGCTGGAGGGCAAGCTCTTTACCAGGTAAGAACTGGGTGTGTCTTCCTGGGACTATTTGTAAAGGAAGGGAGGAAGGAGGGAAGGAAGGAAGGAAGGAAAGAAGGAAGGAAGGAAGGAAAGAAGGAAAGGGGGAAGGAGAGAGGGAAAGGGAAGGAAGGAAAAGAAAAGAAAAAAAGAAAAGAAAGGAGGTGTCCTTAATACTGATGAGTGGCAGCTTCTGTTGCTCTAGTCTGAGAGGAAGCAGGGTTTGTATTCAGAAAAGAGAGGTTCCATCAAAAGGATTCATCTAATTGGTCTCAAAATGAGACCTTCAGGGAAGAAGCAGTGGTGTCCGAAACCCCTCAGGTAGATGAAACACTGAACTCAGGTTGGACCATAGTCCAGACTCAGAAGTTAAGCCCCAGAAAGAGAAAAAGTGCGTCGGTAGTTCTGAGTCCCTCATTCTCCAGTTGTCTCCATCCTAGTGTTAATCTGTCTGATGCCTTCCTATCTTCTTCCATGTCCTTCTCTCCGTCCTAGAGATGTAATGGAAAAGCTGAAGGGGAGAACCAGTAGAATTGCTGGTCTTGCCGTGACTCTAGCCAAGCCCAATTCAACTTCAAGCTTCTCTCCTAGTGTGCAGTGCCCAAATGACGGGTTTGGTAAGAACCTCAAAAGGTCCTGAGAACCTTCTGTTGTTCAAGACTAATTGTTGCTCCAGAGGCAGGGGCGGGGCCGGGGGTAGGGGCAGTCCACCCGCATCTGTGTGGACAGTGAACAACTGTTATCTCCACTCCCCCACTCCACCCTCGCCCTTCTTTGACACACGCTCAGATCCAAATCTGCCAGCGCAGACTTCACTGGTCCCAGTGTCTCTGTTTTGGCAGGATTGGTGGTAGATTCATGGCCTCTCCTGGTCTCTAAGTACTCGGTGCCTGAGTCAGCCAGCCGTTCCCTACACTGCTCCCTGCTTCCACCCCTTCAGGTGTCTACTCCAACTCCTACGGGCCAGAGTTTGCTCACTGCAAAAAAACGCTGTGGAATGAACTGGGCAATGGCTTGGCTTATGAAGACTTTAGTTTCCCCATCTTTCTTCTTGAAGATGAGAATGAAACCAAGGTCATCAAGCAGGTACTGACTCTGCCACCTCTGGCCTTTCCAGTGAGAAAGAGGATCATTTTCATGTCCTTGTGTCATTTGTTCTCATACACATCTTGAAAAATGGCTCCTCAAAGCAGCCAAGCAGTTTGGTCAGGTGTGGTGGTGCACACTTCAGTACTCAGGGGTAGAGACGCCAAGCTTCAAACCAACCAGGGCTACAGAGCAAGACCCTGTCTCACACGAACACCAACCTGGAAGTTTATTAACTAGTGTCCCTCCCTCGTTTCCTTCTTGTCTAGTGTTATAGTAATGAAAGCTTTAGACTGGTCAGAAATACATGGAAGAATATGAAACAAGGTGCTCAGCCATGGTGAAGAACCAGATTAACAACAACAACAAAAACGTTGCACCAGGCCTAGGTGGAAAGATGGCCACAAGTTCAAGGCTGTTGCTCTAGGCCAGCCTGGGCAACAGAGTGAGACCTTGTCTGATAAAGAACAAAACAAAACTAAATAGAATTGGACTAGGAGTTGAGTTTAGTAAATCCCTGAGGTTCTGCGAGTAAGTGTGAGGTATGTGTGTGTGTATGCGTGTGTATGCATGTGTGGGAACACAGTGTCATGGTCAGAGGAGGACCTCCGATGTGCGCCTCTCTTACTGTCCACCTTATACCCTTGAGACACTGACTCCCTGGACCTCGGCTGGTAGCCAGCGAGCACCTACAGTCCATCCTCCTGTCTCCTCTCGGCTTCCATGGGGCTAGGATTGGCACACAGCGCTTCACGTTCGCTCAGCAAACACTCTGACCCACTGAGCCATCTCTTCAGCCCCGAGGACCAGTTGCTTACAGCTCTGCTCTGTCCTCCTTCTGTCTAGTCTAGCTTCTTCATGTTAAGATCAGTTAAAAGTTCTGTCTTTAGGATGACAAAATGAGGTGCTGGCTGAGCTGTTGTGAACTGTGATTTCTTCTTTCTAGCCGGTACTCCTTATATCAAGACACACTAAGAGCAGTGGCTGAACCAGGCGTGGAGACGCACTCCTGCTGTCAATGCTTGGGAGGCTGAAGCAGGATTATGAGTTGGGACCATTGTAAACTGTTAGGGATAAGGTTATCTGCTCCAACCACTGTTGAGTCCACCCCATTTGTACTGATTGAGGAATTTTTCTCTTTGACCTTATATGGCTATCCCAGGACACCTGTAGCTTGGGGACTTATGTCTCCCAAAAGGGAGTGTCCTAAGAATGGAGCTGGGCCTTCCTCTTCCTGGAAAGCCAGAGAGGACCTCCACAGCTCGCTGTCTCAGTGGGGTCTCAGTGGGGTCCGTCTCCTCTCCAGTGCTATCAAAACCACAACCTGGGTCAGAACGGCTCTGCTCCGAGCTTCCCGCTGTGCGCCATGCAGCTCTTCTCGCACATGCACGCCGTCATCAGCACCGCCACCTGCATGCGGCGCAGCTACATCCAGAGCACCTTCAGCATCAACCCAGGTAGGCCGCTGCGAGCCGGGCGGGACCCAGGCAGCAGGCACGGTCAGGGGACGGTGGAGCCACGCCCTGGGGTGTATGAGGACTATTGGAGGCCTTCTCCGCAACTGCCTCTCCCTGAGCCCCATTGATCTCTGTTTGTGTCCTGCTCAGAGATCGTCTGTGACCCCTTATCCGACTACAACGTATGGAGCATGCTTAAGCCTATAAATACATCCGGGGCATTAGCGCCTGACGTCAGGGTTGTGGTTGCGGCCACACGGGTGAGTTTTGCCCCTCTGCAACATTCCTCTTTAGGGATCTGAGTTCAGAGTGAACATGCTAGCGAGCCTTAAGAGGAGAGGGAGCGGGGCTCTTGGGCTCCTTAGCTAATGCTTGTCCCAGCGCACGGGCTCTCTTGGAGCAGGAGCAGGGGCTTGGCTCTGATGGTCCACCCGGCCCTGTCTTCTGCTCTTCCAGCTGGATAGCCGGTCCTTTTTCTGGAATGTGGCCCCAGGGGCAGAAAGTGCTGTAGCCTCCTTTGTCACTCTGCTGGCTGCAGCTGAAGCTTTGCACAAAGCACCTGATGTGACCACCCTACCCCGAAACGTGATGTTTGTCTTCTTCCAGGGGGTAAGGGCTTTTCCCCTAGGGCTTGATGACAAGGAAGAGGGGATGGTAACGGTGGGAGAGGGATTATTGATCTGAGCTGTTTATCAGTTTCTGCATGGGTTTCTCTGTTCCGCTTTGAAACCCCCCTCCCTTTTTTTAGGAAGCTTCTATTTCCTGAAATTATGTCGTTTCCCCCCCCCCCCATTGACAAGGTTTATTTGAGGCTTCTTTTCATGTCTATTGTCTCAGTCCCTGTGGTGTGACAGCCTGGCTGTCCTCTAAGGTAATAGCAGCCAGAGCTGTGGAGAGCAGAAGAGTCTAGAAGCAAGTCTGTGACAGCTGGTGTTTGCTCTGAGCCTTCACAAAGGCTGCTCCCCCCATGTCTAGGCCCAAGAAATCCCATGATGCATACATGTGAGAGACAGCTGGTTACACTGGGGGGGGGGGGGAGGGTAGAGCCCATGGCTATGAGATGACCCAAGAAAGAAGCCAGTTTGTTGGCCTCAGACTGCCCTAGTCCTTGGGAATTTCTCCTATCTCCACCCCTCAGGAAACTTTTGACTACATTGGCAGCTCACGGATGGTCTATGATATGGAGAACGGCAAGTTTCCTGTGCGGCTAGAGAACATTGCCTCGTTTGTGGAGCTGGGACAGGTGTGTGTCTTCCTCAGCCCCTGCCTTGGCCTCAGCTCTCTGTTGGATGGCCTGTGCCGCAGACACTGCCCGTCTCTCCCCTTGACATCTGGAGACAGCCACATGTTGCTCTTCACCTTCCCAGGTGGCCCTAAGAACGTCGCTAGATCTCTGGATGCACACAGATCCCATGTCTCAGAGGAACGAGTCTGTGAGAAGCCAGGTAACCCACAGGTGGGAGAACTCGGTGGTACCCCAGCGCTTCCCCGGAACAGGTGCTCCCTGTGCGCATTCAGTGCTAACACTACAGCACTCATGGAGGGCAGGGAGGTGAGTAGACAGGGTTTCTCTGTGTAGTCCTGGCTGTCCTGGAACTCACTCTGTAGTCCAGGCTGGCCTCAAACTCAGAAATCCGCCTGCCTCTGCCTCCCAAGTGCTGGGATTACAGGTATGGGCCACCACGCCCAGCTTTGATTTCATTTTATATGTATGAGCATTTACCCACATGTATGTGTACCACATGCATGTCTGGTGCCCAAAGAGGTCAGAAGAGGGCGGATCCCTTAGAACTGGAATTACAGATGCTCATGAAACGCCATGTGGTACTAAGGGTCAAACCTGGGTCCTCTACAAGAGCAGTGAGTGCTCTTAACCGCTGAGCCGCCGCCCCGGCAGTGCCCTGGTCTCTCCTCACGCGTGGCCAAGGCTCTTACACCTACCAGTGCAGTTATCAGCCTGCCTTCCCCTGGGAGCACTCCTGCTGCCGCTCCAGCCTTTGCTGCCGCCCCTGCTCTGGACCCCTCAGCACTTGGAGATTTGGAGAGCTGGCATTCCATTGATCACCCGCACAACAAAGATCCATGAAAGACCCGCTGAGGATAAGGCTGAGTCCTGAGGACCGAGCTTGCCATACATGTGGAAAAGCCAGGCCTCTCTGTGCCTTAATCTCCTGCCATGGGAACTATAGGAAGTTCAGAGAGTCTCCTCCAAATTGTTTGAAGACTGTCTGGGAGAGCGCAGGGCCGAGAGAGCTCCCCCTGTCCCTACGCCCACCTCCCAGCAGTCTGCTTCTTGGCGTCCTCAGGTGGAGGACCTTCTGGCCGCTCTGGAGAAGAGCGGTGCTGATGTCCCTGAAGTTGTCCTGAGGAGACCCGACCAGTCCCAGGCCCTTCCACCTTCGTCTCTGCAACGATTTCTTCGAGCTCGAAACATCTCTGGCGTGGTCCTGGCGGACCACTCTGGCCCCTTCCACAATCGGTGAGTCACCTGGCCCTGCAGCCTCTGTTTTCAGAGGAAGTCTATTCTGTAGTGTGGGAGGAAGATTGCTGTCTCCTCTCACCCCATACACTGCCTCCAAAAACTCCCAGGAAGTTTGGATTCTTTATGCAGTAGCCGAGTCACAGGAGGCCTGGAACCCTGGTTCTTAGCCTTTAGCACCCCCCAGGACAGTCATCCTCCGTGATGGTTCCGCTTCTCCCAGGCTCTCCTGGCACCTGAGTTCCCAAGCACTACCACAGAGGGCATCATCCCAAGCCAAGGCATGGGAGGTGGAGGGTGGTTTCTTGGCTGGAGGACAGAGTGGTCCCTCTCTGGGGGCCACGAGCAGTGTTCTTACTTTATAACCTGTGACATGTCACCCTGTGGTAGGTACACAGGCTGAAGATAAGAAAGCTCAGCTGGCTGCCTCTCTGTGGTTCTGAGGATAAGAAGGCTCTGCTGGCTGCCTCTCTCTCGTTCTGGGCCCCTCACGCTGCCCTAACATGAGGCCAGGGAGCACAGGGCACTTCCCACCCAGGCTAGGTGGTCCTCCCCAGCCTCCTTAGAGCCAAATGAGCTTTTAAGTAAAAATGTTGAACCGGATTCTCTGACCCTACTGAAGACCCTCTCACTGTGTGAAGGGAGTGACAGTTCTAGATTACTATCCGAGTTCCAAATCTTGTATGGTACTTTGAGGTAAGAGATAATTGGTTGTGTAGCTGACTCAGCTCTACGTGGGACAGCAGGTTTTTCCTACATAAGGGGCATTTAAGTAGAAAAGCTAGGGGTGCTCTTTTCAGATCTGTCCCAGTGATGTGATCCAGAGTGTCTCTGTGGCTGTGAGCATGCTGGGTCTTAGTTAGTGCCTGCCGGTTTCCCTCTCTCACGGTTAGCATCCTTAGAACACTCACACAGGGTGTCGGGTCTCTGAGAAGCCCGCCTGCCTGAACAGTCAGAACCCCCAGTGCTTAGGGCTTGCTTACCTTTTATACTTTGTCCGTCTGCAGGGCTTCAGAGTCCGTACCCCGCCCACATTCCTGCTCCCCCATTCCCACACCTCCTTAATAATGGACTCTGATTTCCTTTCTCCTTTCCCACTGGACGGTGAAGAGTAAGATAGTCCCCACGTGACAGGTGCTTAGCTAGGAAAGGAAGAAGGCCGGCTCCACAGCCAGGGCTCACGCTGACTTCCCTGGCAGGTATTACCAGAGCATTTATGACACTGCTGAGAACATTAATGTGACCTACCCTGAGGGGCAGAGCCCAGAACAGGACCTCGACTTTGTGACAGACACTGCCAAGGTAGCACTGAGCTGGGCTGGGTGGAAGCATGGGAAACACAAGAGAAATCGGAGGGGAATGCTGGGAGACGGCTAAGCGCCCAGCCCTTCTCCCCGCTGCAGGCCCTGGCGAATGTGGCCACAGTGCTGGCACGCGCATTGTACGAGCTTGCAGGAGGAAGCAACGTCAACAGCTCCCTTCAGGCTGATCCCCAGACAGTAAGGAAGAACGGGCCCAGGGCCCGGCTGGTTCTGTTAACCCAGGCTGTCTCCTCCCCATGGTCCCTGCCAACTTCCTAAACTTTGGGATTTAGCATGCCCCTTCATGCCTACAAGGATGATACCTCTGAGAGGTCTTGAGTGGGCTTTATCTGCGTCCTGTGACTGGCCACCGTCTCCGCCCCAGTAGTGGAGTTCCTCTCTTGTAACTGGGCTCTGCACATTGTCTCCTTGGTCTTGTGGCAAGCCGGAGCATTTTTTTTCTTTTCTATGTCCCGATCCTAGGTTACGCGTCTGCTCTATGGGTTCCTGGTTAGGGCTAACAACTCGTGGTTTCAGTCCATCTTCAAACACGACCTGAGGTCCTATCTGGGTAAGCGTCTGCTGTGAGAGGGGGCCTACCTGACAAACTGCAGAGAAAAGCGCATCGTTTTGTTTTAATTTTGATTTATTTTTTTTCCTCTCTGCTTTCTTCTGCCTGCGCTCCTTCCTTTTCCGTGACGTTGATTGGACCCTCTTCTCCTAACGTGCTCCCTTCTGGCCAATGCTGGCTCATTTCTGTCCCTGCCCCTTGACCTCACCTTCCTCCTCCTCCTTTCCCTCGGCCAGATGACGGGCCTCTTCAACACTACATCGCTGTCTCCAGCCCTACCAACACCACTTACGTTGTGCAGTACGCCCTGGCAAACCTGACTGGCACGGCCACCAACCTCACCCGGGAGCAGTGCCAGGACCCAAGTAAAGTCCCGAGCGAAAGCAAGGATGTGAGTGGCGGTGGGTGTCGGAGGTGTCCTGGGGCCTCTTTCCCTCGGAGAAGTTGGGGCTCTCCTGGGCAGATGCGGGATGGACACGGAAAGGCGGAGGGCTAGTCCTAGGAGCCGGCGTGCTGAGGGGGCCGTGGCCCGAGGGAAGCCGGGCCGCCTGTGGGATGCAGGGCTGCCAGCCCGTTGGTGGAGGTGGGTGGAATGTGGTGCCAAAGGGGCACAGGGCGCCCGTGAGACGAGCCTGTCTTCCCGTGCAGCTGTATGAGTACTCGTGGGTACAAGGCCCCTGGAACTCCAACAAGACAGAGCGGCTCCCACGGTGCGTGCGCTCCACAGTGCGGCTGGCCAGGGCCTTGTCCCCTGCCTTCGAGCTGACTCAGTGGAGTTCCACGGAATATTCCACGTGGGCCGAGAGCCGCTGGAAAGACATCCAAGCTCGGATATTCCTAATCGCCAGCAAAGAACTTGAGGTAAGACTGGCCTGAAGGGAGGTGGCCCAGTCCCCACGGCCACTCCCACGGCCACTCTCACGACCTTGCGACCGTCCGTCTGTCGGGCTCCTTGCTGCTGTTTCTCATTTGTCCCAGATCTGCAGCACTACCCGTGCAGTCTGTGCCCGGTCCGCCCGTGCCTCCCATTAGACGTCTCCTCTGCACTGATAGCTTGAAGGCATATGTAGGAGAGCCCTGTTGGCCCTGGGAAGGCCTTCTGTGCCTCTCCCTCCTGCCCAGCGTCGACTATCTGGCACAGCTGGGATGAGTCAGTCAGATAGTTGTTGAGCGCCTTTTAGAAGTACAAGGCCAAGCTGAGTGGTGGCAGTGGTGGCGCACACCTTTAATCCCAGCACTTGGGAGGCAGAGACAGGCAGATTTCTGAGCTCTAGGCCAGCCTGGTCTACAGAGTGAGTTCCAGGACAGCCAGGGCTACACAGAGAAACCCTGTTTCGAAAAAACCAAAAAAAAAAGTACAAGGCCAGACAACCAAAGCCGTGGGTCCTACAAAGAAGAGGTTCCATTCTCGGAGGAGAGCCCCGTCTCCTAACTAGGAAGGTGCTGCCCGTGGTTGTTGCTTGTTCTTGGTGCTTGACTTTAGTGCCAGAGTCGTGATGGCCTTTCTCCTGAGGTTCCCAAGGCTGTGGCCCTGTGAGAACCCTTCTCCCCTTGCCCACACCTTCACCCTTACAGTTCATCACACTGGTCGTGGGCCTCAGCATCCTCGTCTTCTCTCTCATCGTCACGTACTGCATCAATGCCAAAGCCGACGTCCTCTTCGTCACTCCCCGAGAGCCAGGAGCCGTGTCTTACTGAAGAGGACTCCGACTCTCCCTGCCAGCTCCGAACTTTACTTCCAAGACCAGGTGTCTGACTGGGAACAAACCACTAATTTGTCGCTGGACTGTCTCTGGGCCTGCTTCGACTGGGATTGACACACAGAATAGAACTGTGAGCAGAGAGATGAATAAGTCGCCTCCCCTGCTCAGCCCCCCCCTCTCAATTGTTTCTCCTTCTCTAACACCAGGGATTGTGGTAGAGGCTTGCTGCTCCTGTCTAACTCCCCAGCTTCCCCCTCCTCCTCGGGATACCTCCTGTCTTTCCACCCGGCCTGTACTGCCCTCTAACCCCGCTGTCACCCCCCCCCCCTGTATTCAGTCACCTGCTGTACCAGGAAGAGGGTGCGAAAGATGGAGCGTCGGCATCCAGTGCCCCTACCCTCAGGGAAGGAGCGGGTCCCCTGGCTGAGCCAGTGTCTCACTGCCCTTTCTCCAGGTGTGCAGATGGCATGTTAGTGTGGGCATGCTATCAGGTGGGCATCCCACCTCCAGCCCGCAGTGCTCAGCTCTACTTTTTATTATTAAACTATAATATCTATTTTTGTTGGTTTTCCTTTTTTTGTTTTGTTTTTGTAAATATATAAATAGCAAGTTTCATTAAAATTATCCAATACAGTTTGTACTTGTCTGGTGTTCTTCCCAGACCACCGTGTCCAGTGACCCTGGACTAGAACGCAGTGTGTGCCGCTTTGCCGTCCAGAAGGAAGATAGTGTTAGAGGGCAGGCGACATGGGGAGGGCTCCCCCAGCCCCAGGCCCCTCTTAGGAGACCAGCACTAGTGTGGGTCCTGCTTAGTCATTCACTGAGCAGGTACAGCGCTGAAGCAGACGCGCCCTTCAGCCTTGGATTGCTCGGGGTTGGAGCGAGTGACAAGGGGCAGATTTACAGCTAGATGTAACATTTGCTGTAAGAAATGGAAGCTTTGAGATGTGCTTCTGGGACTCAGGGCACGGCAGGTGACCGTGCGTCAGGATTTCGAACTCCCCACGTGCAGAAGCACAGCGAGAAATGGCGCAGCAAAGGCACACCCGTTTGGGAAATGGTAAGTTCCCTGTGTGCTTAGAGGATAAGCAGGAGGTGATGAGGCGGGGCCGCACCAGAAGGCGCTGGAGTCTGAGCCACCCATTGAAGGCACGCGTTTTTGTAGGTGAATATAGGGATGGTTCGGGACGGCTTCGGCTCCTGCATAAAGATTCTTCATGGAGCAATGTCCTCGAGTGGAACAGGCCAAGAGGGGAATCCCAAGGAGCCCTTCTCCCCTCGTTGCTGGCCAGGGGGCTGTTGCGCACGCACGCACGCACGCACGCACGCACGCACGCAGAAAGACCAGCAGAGCTGGAGAACTGGCCTCTCGGCTGCTTGCACAGTTCAAACATTCCCGTGTTCCTGGGCTGAGCCGTTCACCTTCTCAGGAATCCTGCCGAGAGGAAATGATGTTCCTCCAGCTTTCTCTCCAGGCTCCCCGGAGGAGGCATGTTTGGGATTCTGAGATAGGAAACGGACCCTGCTGCTTCCCCTGCAAGCCCCCAGTTGGAGCTGGGAAAGCTGTGTGCCGTGCTGGCACTGGTGGGAGCCGAGCACAGCTGCTGCCACAGTCTGGGCCAGCTCCATGCCTCCCTCGGCCAACAGGTCTCCCAGCGGACTGAACAGTAAACTCCCTCATCCTGCTGGCAGCCTCAGGATGCGCGGACGTGGCTGGGTACCAGAGAGGGGGCTGAACAGAGAAGCAGAGGCTTGGGCAGAGGCAAGGGATCTGGGTGGGCAGAAAAACAAAAACAAAAAAACCACAGAATACAAGTTCAGTCTTCTGCCTTCTGTGCTCCCTTAGTAATGCACCACTCCCTACTCCACAGCAGCCCTCCCTCACCCTACCCATCCCGCACACCACCCCCACACCACCCCCACTCCCGGCCAACAGCAGCAAAGCCCAGTTCACGGGTTTTTACAGAAGTCAGGTTCCATAGAAGAAGCGCAGCCACCGAGAGCCACACTCCTCCTCAGACAGTGTGCTAGCCTGCAGCATCTTAGGGGCCACGTGCTTGGTAATGCCCAGCTTTCCTTCGTCCCCTAGAAGGCCTCATCATCCCCCTGTGCCTGCCTCCCTAAGGGCGTCCCTCCTGCCCTGCTCTTGCCGGGTCACGTTGGCCCTTCTCTTCCAACCCCGGCAGAAAGTTGAAAGGACGACCACCTAAGTCTCAGCACCCACTTCACCGCCCACTGCCGCACCTCTGCCCTCAAGTCTAACCGGAAGGCTTTGCTCCAGCCGGTTCTTCCCCAGTTTATTTGAATACAGAATCACTGGGTAACTCTCTTTTTTTTCTAACTTCTTGGTTGCTGTCCAAACGTACATTGCAGGAGGGGGTATTTACTTATTTGTGTGTACACATGTGTCACAGCATGCGTATAGTCAGAGGACAACTTTGGGGTGCCGATTCCCTCCTGTCATGGGACCCCGGAATTGCAGGTGGCCAGCCTTGCGTGGCGGCACTTTCACTGGCTGAGCCTTCCATTTTAAAACTCTGCATTCTTTTGTTCTGTACTAAAATCCCACCTTAGTTAATAGAACTTTGTGCCTTTGAGGGAGTTTGCTTGCTTGCTTTGAGGCAGGGTTTCATGATGTAGCCCTGGCTAGCCTGGCACTTGCTATGTAGAATAGGCTGACTTCAAACTCAGAGAGCCACCTGCCTCTGCCGCGTGTCTGCTTCTCCCGGCTGGGAAGCTTAGCAGGGTGGGTGGGTGAAATGTGGGACCTTGGTCAGCAGTGAGTGCCAGAGGTAAGAGCTTCAGAGAACTGTTCCGGTTTAAGGGGAGGGGAGAAGGTGGTATGCATGCCCCTGGGGAGGTGGGCGGGGTCTCTGGGGCAAGGTTTGTGTGGCCACATACAAAGACAAGGGTGTTGGGAGATACTCCATCTGCCTATGCGGGCTGAGGTGGTGTCTAAGGAGGAAAAAAATCTTATAAAGTCAAACAAGGAATGAGGCCTGATAACTCTCAGGGTAATAAATTCTTACTAGGGTTGATAGTGGAGATGGCTTTCTGGCGCCAGGTTGGGGGAGGGGAGGGAGCTAGTGCCTGCTGTCCTTATGTGAGGTTGGAGCTCTTCTCCACCCTTCCCCCATTTATTCTGGGCCATGAAGATCCCACAGGCCTCTACTTTCTGAGTGGTAGGTTTTAAGGAATGTGCCACAGCCGACTTTTTTTTTTTTTAAGTTAACATATAAAACAATTTAGTTATGCATTTTCATATATATATATATATATATATATACACTACACACACACATATACACACACACACATACACACACACACACACACACACACACACGTCATCTCCCTCACTTCCTGTATCTAGGGACATTTAATTTCTGGCACCGTAGAAATCCTGTGCTTTTTTTTTTTTTTTTTTTTTTTTTGACAAGGTCTTTTTTGGTAGCCCAAGTTAGCCTTGAACTCAGTCATTCCTGCCTTAGTATCTTGAATACTGGAGCTACAGGTAGGTGCCACAATGTCCAGAGAATAGGCTCATTTGACAATTGGGGAAGATTAGCACAGAGGAGTGAGGCCCAGGCACAATAAGGGAGAGACTGAGTTGAGACTGGATCACATCTTAGATCTGCGAC
The DNA here is from genome assembly GCA_964023405.1 of Apodemus agrarius. Lineage (NCBI taxonomy): Eukaryota > Metazoa > Chordata > Mammalia > Rodentia > Muridae > Apodemus > Apodemus agrarius. Next base: position 22,705,639 of record OZ030017.1, read on the forward strand.
AGCAGCCAGAGCAGTAAAAAGTACTCGCTGAGCCTGGCCGTAGCAGAAGCACTCTGCCTATGTCTGGTTAGAGCATACGAGACATATGGCATCTTTTCTTTCAGACTCTGAGGTTTGGATGCAGGGAAGGGGCGTGACCCATGATAACCCAGCAAGGCTGCATATACTCCACACCAGATCAGTTCTAGACAGGTTCTACCCAAGTTCAGAGGACGATGAATGGATTTGCTTCATGCAAAGGCCACTGTGTGAAGAGGTCAGGACCAGAGTTCTTATTCTGCGGCTTGTGTGACGTTGGGAGAGGCATTGCCCCTCTCTGGGCCCCCGTGTCCTCTGTGGAGTGTAGACTCTGCCGAGGGACAGCTCTCTAGTCTGCACTGGCCCTGGCTGGTTCTATGAAGGAACAACTGGGATTTTAGCCTCCTCTTCTCCCTAAGGCTCTTGGGGAAGGGGACCATCTGAAAAGATGATCGGTTCATGAACTCCCAGAGACAGTACAAGGATCAAGGCCAGAAAGGCACAGCATTGTCCCCTAGGCCAGGAGCAGTAGAAATTTGGGAAGTATGGTATCATTTCCTCAAAAGAAATAAAGAGGGAGGGGAGGGAGAGAAAGAAGGAAAGAAGAAAAGAAAAAAAAAAACAGAAGAAATAGAAGGCTGGAGAATCCAGAGCCCTTGGCGGGCCAGGGGTCCAATGGACTCCTGGATAAATGTTTTTATCCTCCGTGAACTTAAATTCAGGAGGCAGAGGAGCCTCTCACACTCCTGTGTAGAGAGGGGCAGTGCAAGCTGTGGGGCCAAACCCAGAAATAGCAAGAGTGGAGGGTCATCTCCGGGGGCTAAGGAGCTGATGCAATGGTGAGCCAACATTACCATCCTCTGTCCCAGCTAAGTGGTCGCTCGGGGCTTAGGGGCCGGGGCCCTGGGGTCCACGCGCTTCCCCAGCTCACACGTGAGGAGTGGTCAGAGAGACTAGAGGGCTGGGATTAGACACTGAAGTGCGGGAGGAGCTCCTCAGAAGACAGCTTAGGAAAGGGAACAGAGGAAGTGGGGTCCCTGCTGGACCTGAAGCAGGAAGGGAGAGAGGGAACGGAGCCCAAGGGGAGGAAGGCCAGGCGGGTGTGGCCCGGAGGGGAGTAGGCCCGATGCTGGTGGTGACAGATGGAGGGACACAAAGGGGAGGGCTTCGGGGAAGACAGATGGATGGGGGAGGGAAGAGGAGAGGCCGGGGTGGGGGTGGGGGGGCACAGTGGTTGGAGGCCGAGGCTGTAATGAGATTGGAGATGGGCTGTGAGCTGAGGAGAGGTGAGTGAGCGGGTGGAAGAAAGGGACGGCCGCCTTCGGAGACAAAGGCCTGAAGGCCTAGCGGGCCGGGCCAGGGACAGAGGGCTTGGGCTGGGTGCTGAGAGGGGGCTTCCAGCTGGGCTGGCGGCACAGAGTGACAGATTGTGTACTTAGCCAGAGTGGAGACCCACTGTCACCTTCTAGAGGCACAGAGAGGTACAGACAGACAGACAGACAGATGGACGGACAGAGATCATGTGGAAACCAAGGGCAGGCACTCGAAGGTGAAGACACACTAAAGCGCAGTGTCTGCCATTCTCAAGGGATGGTAGCGCCTGCTCGGGCTCCCCAGGCCTGCTGTTGCCTCCTGTGTCCCAAGGCAGCTCCAGTCCCTGACAGAAAAACCCGCCTTGGGGTCAGGTGGTGTGGCGCAGCAAGAGTTAACACGGTCTGCTCTCCCTGCCAGCCAGTTTGCCTGGTTGGGTCCCCAGGGCTCCCCACATATGTCATCCCCTCTCCTGCCAAGCCCACTGCTTCCCAGTTTCTCCAGACCCTCCCCATACCCTCTAGGACTAGCCCCAGCCCTAGCGTCTAACCTACCCTCCCCGACGACGTGAGTGACACCCCTCCCCCATACCCCAGAACCTCACAGGCTGGGGAGAGAGAGAAATTTGTGAACCACAATCTGAAAAAGTGAATGTCTATAAAATGCAAAATAACAACCACAAAGGTATAATCATTGTCTCTGTCCCCAAGGCCTGCTCCTCTTGTCTTCCCTTGCAGGTAAGATCTCTCTCTCTCTCTCTCTCTCTCTCTCTCTCTCTCTCTCTGCAGGTAAGATCTCTCTCTCTCTCTCTCTCTCTCTCTCTCTCTCTCTCTCTCACACACACACACACACACACACACACACACACACGGGGGTGGGGGGTGGGGGGAGCTCCCAACACGGAGAGCTCTCAGCTTTCCTCAGTCGTATTTTCTTACATACATATATGGGGGAAACTTCCTGGACCCTCTGCCCACCATGCAGGGCAGGGAGTTGGGATGAACACCGTACAGTTCACTCAGCAGTCTCCGGTGAACTGTTTCACTGGGTGTCACAAGAGCCCTACGGTGACAGTGATGGTGACATTATGCCCACATTACAGGTGGTGAAAAGAATCCAGTGAAAGGGGCTGGAGAGATGGCTCAGAGGCTAAGAGCACTGCCTGCTCTTCCAGAGGTCCTGAGTTCAATTCCCAGCAACCACATGGTGGCTCACAACCATCTGTAATGGGATCTGACACCCTCTTCTGGTGTGTCTGAAGACAGCTACAGTGTACTCATACATAAAATACCTAAATATTTTAGGTTTTTTTTTTTTTTTTTTTTTTTTTTTTTTTTTGAGACAGGGTTTCTCTGTGTAGTCCTGGCTGTCCTGGAACTCACTCTGTAGACCAGGCTGGCCTCGAACTCAGAAATCCGCCTGCCTCTGCCTCCCAAGTACTGGGATTACAGGCGTGTGCCACCACACCCAGCTAAATAAATATTTTTAAAAAAGAAAAAAGAATCCAGCGAAAGTTACATAACTTTCCAAGGTCATGAGAACCTGGACGCAGGTCCCTCAGACTTGGGGCTCAGTAGACACGGGGCTTTCTATGATGATGCTATTAACTCCTCTGTGTCACCCTTCAGCAACTGTCCTGCGAGTTCCTGAGTGAGACTTGGGACTGGGAGTCCCCAGAGCCTAAGATCTTGGGGTGACAGATGCAGAGGAGGAAGAAATAGTCTCCCGAGGACAAGAGGTTGTGGGGCTGAAAGTGTCTGAGCTAAACAGCATGCAAGGGAGAGGCTGGCACCGGGAGTCCTCCCTCCTCCCGTCTCCCTCCTCCCGTCTCCCTCCTCCCACCTCCCTCCTCCCGCCTCTGCCACTGCTTTCTGCTCTGTGCTCTCTCAAGGTTCCTCTGTGTTCTTTACCCTTTGGGATCCTGTCCCCCATTTGGATGACACCCTAATACTTGATTATTGTGTCTCCCTGCCTTATGGCCCATAATCTTTCTCTTCTTGACACCTGTCTGCTCTCGACTGCCTCCAGGTCTGCAGCTCCTTTCTGCTTCGGGGCTTCTCTCAGACTTTCTCAGAGCTGCCCATTCCTGAATATATTCCTCCATCTGAATCTCCACAGCGGTCTCCTCTTTTCTGGTTTCTCAACAAGTGTCCATCTGTCTGTCTGTCTGTTTCCCTTCCTTCCTATCTGTCTGTCTCTCCATTTTGTCTCTCTGTCTCTCTCTGTCTGTCTCTGTCTCTCTGTCTCTCTGTCTCTCTGTCTCTCTCTCTCTCTCTCTCTCTCACACACACACACCACACACTCCTTACATCTCTACGTTCTGTAAAGAATTGACAACCTGACCCCTCCTCCTGCCCTACCTCTCTGTCTCCCTTATGACTCTGTGACCCTGTGACCACATCTCCCCACTTCTCTGTGTCCCCGCATCTCCTGGTGTCTCCATCAGTCTTCTCCCTTCTCCCCCATGCCGCTTCCTCCCACCCTCTTGGATGGGCAGGAGGGCAGGAGGGTAGAGAAGGAGGATTGTTGTTGCTGGGGGCTCATTAGGTGGAGATTGGTTTTTAATCAGCACCATGGCAATGATGATGCAAGAACCAAGCCGCCACCTGATCCCCTGCCCCCCACCCCCTCCTCAGGCCTCCGTTCCCCTCCAGCTCAGCCCATCTGCTGGCGCCTGGGCACCTGTCTGGGCCTGCCCAGGTGGGACTTGGCACCTCCCAGGCCTGGGGGTGGGGAGAGGAGAGTGAGCTTGGGGAGGAATTATAGGACTCCCTATAGGGAAGGCCTCACCCTGGAGAAAGCCCAGAAAAGGTTGAGAAGGCACAGGGAAGTGGCAAATCCTTCCCACCTAGGGTCTACACTACCGCAAGCATTATCTCACGTGATCACCATGGCAACCTACACAGTCATAATTTACCCTACTTTAAAGAAAAAGGACATTGAGGCTCAAAGATCATTACTTGTTCCCGGGTCATACAGCCGACAGAGCCCCCTTTTCGCTGCAGCTCACTGTGCCTGGAGTCTCTGTCTCTGATATTGGGGCTCAATGTGACATCCTACCGCTGAGCACAGGGGAGCGTTTCCATGCTGAGGCTCAACCCACTGTTTCTCTGTGCTTCCCTTAGTTCCAGAAACTGGCTCCCCTCTCAGGCCACCCTGCAACACACCCACACAGACACAGAGCCACACATATGCGCAGGCACAGACCCTGGAGGCGGCTGAGATATTGACGTGCACGTAATCAGTGTTCATTTGCACATAATTTCGTATCTACTTTTCTTGTTGCTCATTTGCTGGCCTGCTCACCCCGGCAGCCCGCACTGCCCTCCCCGCCTCTCCTAGAGCCCCTCCAACCTCTGCCCTGCCTTTCTTGGATCTTCGCCTCCCTCTCCTGTTAGCTCTTCCCTCCCAGACCCCTGATTCCCTGTAGATCAGCTTGAACTGACCAGTCTAGAAAAACTTGTGGGGGTCTCCATCTAGAACCTGAGTCCACTGCTGGCCTGGTGAGAGGGTAGGTAGGAGAATGGGGTTGCTCAAGTCCCAGGATGACAAGGGTCAGGACCTGAACAGTAGCAAGAGGCAGCCAGTTAAGCTGTGGGTGCTATCTGTGTGAGACCTTACTTAGCGGAAGGACTTTCGGATTACTGGTTACTTAGTCTTTCATAGTTTCTCTCCTAGTACTTCGGAGAGCCTTCTTCCCAGGAAAGGGGAGTGGAGAAGGGACAGTCACAGCCTCGCTGGGACTCAGAATGGAACTATGACATTTAAATCCAGCGTCTTTGGAGTCTCTGCCCTGCTGCCTCTAGTGGGAGAGACTGAGGGGGTTCATCTGTGGTCCTGCCCTGGCTCCTGCCTCAGCCCCACCCCTTCCCCAGCTCTCTATTTCTTGCTTATGAAATATGCATGGAGAACAGATGTCCCTGCTCCCCCACTCCCCGCCCCCCCTCAGGGCCAGCCCCCGCCCCCAGCTCCCAAGGGGTTCCCAGATCCCTCTGCCAATGGCTGCCTGGCCTGGATGTTTAATATTGATGAGGGGGGTGCCTGCGCCAGCCAATAGAGAGCTGGGGGTATGTGTGTCTCCATATATATACACACACATAAGGCTGGGCCAGCTCAGGTGTGTATATGTCTGTGAGTGTGTAAGTCTGTGGCTGTGAGGGTGTGTGTTTGTATGTGCGAGTGTGGGTGACTCCAGTTCTGGACTAAGACCATCCTTTCTGCTCGGGTCCTACGTCTCCACCATGTGTACCCTTCGCATCTATCCTGGATCCTGTACAGCCGCAGCAAGCGGCCCCTAAGAGCTCTAGAAACTGCTCGGCTAACTTTGCAGACAGATGAGCCTCGAGCCGCGAGAAAAGACCGGGGCTCTCTACGCTGCCCCGCCTCGATTGCCAGCTTGGATCCCTTGGGAGAGTCCTTCTAGGTAAGGGGAAACCATGAGCTGGGGAAGGGTAGGTGAGCCCCTCCTCACCTCTGACTGGAGTCCCCTCCCAGAACCTCCAGGAAGGGGCTCTCCCCACCTCTGCCTCTTTCTTACCTACTTCTCTTTGGCTTCTTTGGGCAGCCTCTGTGAGGGGCACTTGGAGGAATCAGGGTGAGAATTCCTGCTGGACGCTGGGCTGGGAATAGTTGCTTCCCTGCTTCCCGGAGCCAGAGACTTTGAGGACAGAGGGAGGAAAGACTTGAGGGGAGTGTAGACGCTGCCGCTGGGAGTGGAGGTGGGGAGAAGGGAGGGGCGGGTGGAGATGGGTCGTGACAGATGGGGAGCAGGAGAGAGAAAGGGAGGACACCAGAGGCCGATGGAGGACTCGGGGACACGGGGACTGGGCAGAGGGGGAGCTGGTTGTGATAAATGTCCTGAGAACCCCAAGGTTGAACTCTTGGTTCCGGTCCACTGTGAGAGTGGGGCATTAGGGACACTGAACATGTGAGGAATGTGCTCCCCCACCGCCCTACACGACTACTGTTCTCTTCCTTTGAACCCTACAGAACGGAGGATGCGCAGAATTTCAGCATTCATTAGGTTGTTTTATGTCACAGTCAGAGTGTAGGCGCCTCTCCACCCTCAGACGCTCGTGGCCTTGTGTGCGTCCCCTTAAAAGCTTAGTAACTGCCCTGGTCTTGAACCTGTCTTCGGTGGGGGGTAGGGCGGGGCAAGCCTAGGAGGCAGGGTGGCTCCTGAGAGTGTGTCAGCGGCCAGCTGTGGAGCCAGGGCTGGGCCTGGTGACTGGGAAGGGCCCCAAGCGTCTATCTCTTTCTATCTCCATCAAGTCTGAACTCACTGGGAAAGGCCCAGCGGCTCTGAGACAAGCAACTTTCTTAGCTGAGCCCCAGAAAGGGGCAGCAGCTCCAAGAAGCTGCCTATGGCCTCCTCCGCAGGCCGCGGTGTCACAGGCTGCGGGTGAGTTTCCAAAGTCTTCCTTATGGTACCGCCAAGAAGGCTAGGGAGTGGCAAGGGGTAAAGGTGCTAAGGACGGAGTTGGGGGATCCGGAAGTCCTGAGCAGGCGCATGCGCTGAGAAGAAATACCTTTCTTTGGTTCTAGTTGGCGGGATGGTGGGGCCTGACGTCTGCTACAGTGGCGATGTTGAGGAGGTTGAGGGATTCTGCTGGGTTGACCCAGGTTCCTGTACCAAGGTCTGCCTTATATCCCAGTCCTCTCTACAACAGCCATCTCTGGGGTTGCCCCCTCCCCCCTGCCTCCCTCGGCAAGAAACAAGGGTGCAGAAGGTTCCAAAGCCAAGGCTTGCAGTCCCCCCCCAGGACCCCACCCCTTGGAGTTGTTGCTCTACCTTTCCCCTTATTATTATGCAAAACACTCTCACAGAACAAAATTTGCTATCACAACAAGTAAGTGTAGAACCTGAGCATATTAATATTAAGCATATTCTCACAACGACGTGAAACTGATCCCCAGAACTTTTTCATCCTGTGAGTGTGAAATTCTATACTGTTTGAAGCATGGCTACCCACCCCACCCCCGCCTCGCCCTCCAGCCTTGGTCAGGCCACTTGGTTTCCCTGAGGTAGACTACTTTAGAAACCTAAATGAGTGGGGTCACAGTTTTTGTCTTTCTGCCACTGTTTGCGACCCATCGGATAATGTCCTCAAGGTTTAGTCTCCATTGCAGTGTGACAGGAATCCGCATTCAAGGTTCACAGTTTATTATTATGTATACATTGTATCCACATTGCTTTGAGCATTCAAGTACCAATCTCCCCGGAGTGCTGACACATCTCGCATTTCCACTTTTAGTTTTTTTGAGGTACACCCAGGCGATTGCCCATAGGTAGTACACCACTTTACAAAGGCTTCTTATTGCTTCATACTCTCGACAACGCTGATTTAGTTTTAAGGTTTTGGGTTTTTTGTTTTTGTTTTTTAATACATTCTCTGTCTCTAGTGGCCGTGAGGTGATGTTTCACTGTGGTTTACTTCACGTTTTTAGTCATCAGTGATGAGTCACGTATTTGCACATGTATGTTGGCCATTTGTGCATTATCTTTGGAGACATGTCTGCTCAAGTCCTTTTCCGTATTTTAAAATTAGGTTAGTCGATATTTTGGTTACTCCGGACTTCTCCCTTTTTGAGACTGACTGACTACTCCAGGATAGTCTCAAATTCACAATCCTCCTGCCGCAGCCTTCTGAGCGCTGGTTACACAGGAGTCTGCTGCCACGCCTGCCTAGGCTGCTTCGCACGCTTCGCGTATTAACCTATTACCAGGATCCTGGGTTGGGAGCCGTCCCTTATCCCATGGGTTGAATTTCCACTGTGGCAATTGTCTAGTGCTCTCCAGTTATTGAGTTTGGTGTCGATTTTTTTTTTCTGTGTTCTTTTTGCTTATGCTTCTGTTCTCATAGTCAAGAGATGATGGTCAAGTCCAATGTCCCGAAGGACTTCCGCTCTGTTTCCTTCTAGGAATTCGGCAGTTTTAGTCTTCGGTCTTCTCGGTTGGCATTTGCTTGTTTGCTCTGTTTATACCCGGGACTTCCTCTTTCCTCGGTTATTCCTCCCGCTCCTTTCCAGCCTCGGACAACTCTGAAGCCAAGTTCGGCTTTCCTTTGCCACAACTCCCAACTCACACCTCCCTCTCCCCCTCCCCCTCCCCCTCCCCACACGCCCCACACCTTCAGCGGTCAATTCTCAATTCTTCTTTCTCTCTTTCAGGCTCCAGGCTGGAATCTTGACCATGGACCTTTTGAAGTAACTCAGCTTTCCAGAGCTCAGTGGCAGATCCCAGCACCCCAGGCCCTTCCTGCCTTTCTCACAGCCCCGAAGAAAGGAGGAGTGGGGAGAGGATCGCATTTCCCTAGGCGGGGCGGGGGTGGGGTGGGGGGTTCCACCATGATGCTCAACTCCGACACCATGGAGCTGGACCTGCCTCCCACCCACTCGGAGACCGAGTCGGGCTTTAGCGACTGTGGGGGCGGGCCGGGCCCGGATGGGGCTGGATCCGGGGATCCGGGAGTGGGTCAGGTCCGGAGCTCGGAGCTGGGAGAGTCGGGCCGCAAAGACCTGCAGCACTTGAGCCGCGAGGAGCGCAGGCGCCGGCGCCGCGCCACGGCCAAGTATCGCACGGCACACGCCACGCGGGAGCGCATCCGCGTGGAAGCCTTCAACCTGGCCTTCGCCGAGCTGCGCAAGCTGCTGCCCACCCTGCCCCCGGACAAGAAGCTCTCCAAGATTGAGATCCTACGCCTGGCCATCTGCTATATCTCCTACCTGAACCACGTGCTGGACGTCTGAACGGCAGCCCGCAGCCCGCCCTGGAGTCTCCCCGAGCCCCCTGTCACCATGCATTCCTTAGAATGGCCGGCTCCTTCCCACCCCCAGAGGACCAGGCTCACACCGCTAGTCCTGACGGCCACTCTCTTATCACTGGCCCAGCAATGTGAAGGGGGTTCTTATGGGTTCCTTCGGAGAGCTGTTCCGGCCTAGCTGGTCAGAGTTGCTAGCCAGAGCGGTCAGAATGGAGTCCTTGCTGGGTTTACTAAGCCTAGCCTCTTCTCAACTGCTGCCTTTTCTGCCCTATGTCCAAGTTTTCAGAGACCCCAGACCCTAACTCTTTCTCTCTCTTCTGGCAATGGTGGGACTCGGCATCAGAATCGGAAAGGAACTGACAGTGGCAGAGGTTGGAGGAGCGAGTTCCTAACTCCCAGGCTTGTTTGTCCATGCCGGGTGTGGGGTGGGGGTTGGGGGGAGGGGAGGCATGGGCTCTCGGGATGGTAGAGAGGTGACGGAGGGGCCTCCTGGGTAGCCAGGGACGATAGGAAAAGTCTGCCTTTCCTTTGTCTCTCTCGGTCCCGGGGCTTTAGGATACACAGACCTCAGCTCTAACTCGGTAGTGAGTGCCTTGCTTTCTTGGAGCTATCCCGGCCGGCCGCTCCCTTCCCACACCCGCCATCCCAGACTTCTCCCTTTCCCAGAGCCGGCTAGAAAAAAATGAAAACCTCAGTCCTGGGATAAGGATGACATCTCCAAACAGCCCAGGGCACCTTGCAGAAGGCTCAGGCTCTGGGTGGGGCAGCTCCGCTGCAGCTGCTTCCGTCCCAGTGGACCCTTGAAAACATGCAAAGCCCATCATCAGCTCCTCCCTCGGATGCAAGGGGATGCCTGCTGCTGCCCTCTATGGATGCTCTGGGGCCTTATTACATCCCGCCCCCCCCCTTCTTAAACTGCCACGGGAAGGAAGGGGCCCCGCCCCGGGCTGCTGAGCCCCACCCACCTGCCCATTGTAGGGCCTTAGAATCCTCCTAGAAGAACTCACTGCTTTTCTTTGCTCCGTCCAACCTCACACCAAACTCTTAGCTCTACAAGGATATTTATTTATGTATTTATTTATTCACTTATTTATTTATTTATAAATATTACTATTTATTACCGAGTTATGCACTTTGGGGTAGGGTGAGGGGGGCTCCTTGCAGCTAGCTCTAGCTGGGATCCTCTTGCTTCCTCTTGGGTCATTTCTTTTCTTCTTCCTTCTCCAGTGCAAGAATGTGTGTGAATCCCTTCCACCACCGTACTGGGACCCCCTCTTCAGCTCCATCTGTCCCTGTCCCCTTTCCTCTGGAATAGTGCCCCTTCCCGGCCTCCCAGCTTTTGGGGTTCCTCACTCAAACTCTCCCCACTGCCCCGGCCCCGACAATCCCATTACAATCCTATCTACTCTATTACTCTTCCCAGCCCCGCTTTTCCCAAAACCACCAAGAGCAGACCCCCGATCTGTGTCTGGGGCCCTGTGTGTAAGTCTTTGTCTGGTTGCATTCCTAATTTCTTACAAAAAGAAAAATTAAAGTGACCTCGATCTAGTACTAGCTATGGCTGCGGCTCCTTCGTGCGTTGGGAAGCTGGCCTGAAGGTTAGGTAGGGTAGCTCTCCTCGGTCCTGGGCGCGAGAGCCTCTTCTGAGCGAGCGTCTGTGTCCTGAGAGCTTCGGGTTTAAGTAAATGAAGTCAGAGAAGAGGAGCTACAGAGAAAAAGAAGTTATGTATCGTCTTAGCGTTCACGGAGTGATTCCGTTTTTCCGATCCTTCTCCCCGTGGTCTTGAGAGAAGGCAGCTGAGTGTCCTAATAGAACCGGAGTTAAATTAAACCCGTGTCCGTAGGTCCGTGCTGCTGGACATTAAGACAGGGCATTACATCAAGGCATTGCCTTTCCGTTTATCATCTAAGTCAAAGTTGCTTGGGACCTCAACTCCTGGTGTAGAATGAGCTCCCCAGCATTAGATACAGGAGGGAGTGTGATGGGGAACTTGGTACCAAGAGAATGAGGAAGAGGGCGGTGCTGCGTGGCTGGGCTTGTAAGACTGAAGCAGGCAGTCATGGACGCAAGTGTAGCCCAGGGGAGAATCTAATGTAGCCTCAGACCCTGCCCCCAAAGCACCAAAGTGGGGAAGGTACTGAGCTGGCATCAGAGGGATTCTAGAAAGCCCCTAAAATCATTTTGTAAAGACGTTTAAGCCCAGAGAACACCTGGCCCAATGCCGCACAGCTGTTAGGGACACACTTAAAAGTCGGACCCCAGATGTAGCTTCTTTGGGGGGATGGGTGGATCAATTGAAGACAGGGTCTCATGGAGCTTAGGCTGGTCTTAAACTTGACATATATAGCAAAGGGCGATCTTAAATTTGAGATCTTCTTGCCTGTTAAATCTCCCAATTACGGGTGTTTACTGCTGCAGCTGGCCTCCCTAAAATGACTCAGCCTGCTGGGTAGTGCTCTTTTGTACCCCCAGTTTTAACAGGAGGACTGATAAACAGAGAAGAGCACTGCATGGTCAAGAAGGCAAAGGACTGGAGAGCACTCTACTAGGGAAACAGAAGATACATTTGGGCTTTTGTTTTATTTATTTATTTATTTATTTATTATTTATTTATTTATTTATTTTGGTTTTGTTTTTTGTTCTTTTTTTTTTTTTTGATTTAGTTTTTTTTTTTGAGACAGGGTTTCTCTGTGTAGCCCTGGCTGTCCTGGAACTTACTCTGTAGACCAGGCTGGCCTCGAACACAGAAATCTGCCTTCCTCTGCCTCCCAAGTGCTGGGATTACAGGTGTGTGTCACCACCGCCCAGCTGTTTTATTTTGAGATTGGTGCTGGAGGTGGGACCAAAGGCCTCATACACTTGTCTGCTTTGATAAGAACATATTTAGGGGCTAGAATATACATATTATATTATATAATTATATTATATATAGTATATATGTATACACATATATAAAATTTATAGTATATATTAAGGGCAATTCAGTTGGTAAAGTGCATGCCTAGCATGCCTGAAAACCTAGGTTTATTTCTGGCATTGCATAAAAAGGGTTGTACTGACACCTCTAGTCCTGTTACACTAAGGTAGAGGCAATTAGATTTTTATTTTTATTTTTATTTTTTTTTGGATTTGGTTTTTTCGAGACAGTGTTTCTCTGTTTAGCCCTGGCTGTCCTGGAACTCACTCTGTAGACCAGGCTGGCCTCAAACTCAGAAATCTGCCTGCCTCTGCCTCCCAGAGTGCTGGGATTACAGGTGTGCGCTACCACCGTCCGGCTGGATCTTTAAAAAAAAAAAGATTTATTTATTTATGATATGTCAGTACACTGTAGCTGTCTTCAGATACCAGAAGAGGTATCAGATCCCATGACAGATGGTTGTGAGGCACCATGTGGGTGCTGGGATTTGAACTCAGGATCTTCAGATGAACAATCTGTGCTCTTACCCACTGAGCCCATCTCTCAAGCCCCTGGCAATTGGATCAAAGTTATTCTCATCTACCATTGAAGATATGTGAGACTCTGTCTCAAAAACAAAGCAATCAAAGAGTAGGTTTAGAGGTAAAAACCGTCCTCATCTTCGAATACTAAATGAAGAAAATGGAAGTTCTGTGTGTGACTCCAGGAGTTATGGTCACGGTCAGTCACTGAGTAGGAGCTAAAGGATAATAGATTTTAATTCCAAGAAGAACTTTGCAGTTTTTATAGTACCTGTAGTTCAGTCTCAGAATCACCTGGTCCGACAAAGAGCATTCAAGCAGAGAGGCTGGAAACTGTATGGAGACTCTTAGAGCGCGTCCCTACCTCAGGTGGAAGGCTCTGGCTAGCGACCCTGGGAGAACCTCTCCCGACCCAGGCCGTGTAAAATGGCTGAAGATAAAGGCTGTGGGAAGAAAACGCAGAGACATCCTCCGGTGCTTGAGGGATGGCCACCACATGCCGTTAGCAAGAGGGGTTTAGATTAGAGCTGAGAAAGAACTCCCAAGGTTCATTGTCTGCTTTCTTGCGTGTGAGTTAAATGAAATATTTTATTCCCAGAGCCCCGGCAAGAGGGTGGGCTGAGCTGAGACCAGGGACATCTGAGAACTCCAAGAGATTAGTGTCCAGAGGACCCCGGACGTGTCCTCCTTTGCCTCAGTCTTCCCAGTGCTAGAATTACAAAGGTGCACAGCCGTATCTGCCCGAAAGCTTTCATTGTTTATTTATTTACTTGTTTTGAGACAAAAGTCACATTAACTAGCCCAGGCTGGCCGTTAGCCTGCCGTCCATCCGTTTCTGTTTGGCCGGCAGCTGTGTGCCACCATGCCTGCTAGCAACCTTTGTTTCAAAGACAGGTGCCTATCCAGAAAGGTGCCGTGACTCCCTGGGATGGCAGACTGGGATTATAATCCAAGCCCAGGGGCTGAGGCGTGGTTATAAATGTGAGCACTATGCCTTGAGCTCAGGGAGCACCTCCGTCCCTCCCAGGCTGGAGAGCGGAAGGGTTAGGGCCCCTCCCCTGCCCTCCCAGGTCCCTCAGGGCCCGCGGATGGCGAGAGGGGACCGCTGCAGCTGTTCTGCTGCTAACTCCAAATTTCTTCAGATAATCAATTGGCCTCGGCTGCCGCTCTGCGTGCTGCGTGGCCGGACAGGGAAGGGGGAAGAGAGGGGGGAGGGCATGGGAGAGTGGGTGCTGCAGAGCCAACAGGCAGGGAGGAAGGAAAGGCGCAGAACACCGCAGTTCATCTTCGTCTCATGCAGTTCCAGAACCCAGCGCGACAGCAGGGCAAGGTGACGCCCGCCTAGATACCCAGCACCAGGGAGGCAGAGACAAGAGAGCTCCTTCAAGTCTGAAGCCCGGGCTTGGTTATATAGAGAGTTCTGGGCTAACCAGGGTTACATAGCAAGAGCCGCTCTCCAAAACCAAAAGAAGAAACAAAATGAAAGAAGACAGAAACAGGAAAACAAAAGCTAGATCCAAAGGGCAGCAGGGTGTGAGCTGAGTGTGTGTGTGTGTGTGTGTGTGTGTGTGTGTGTGTGTGAGAGAGAGAGAGAGAGAGAGAGAGAGGAACAATCTGACTCGGCACCCCCTTTTCCTCTTCTAGCTCCCATGCACGGCATGACCTCTTTCGGCTGTTCATGCCCCAGTGACCACAGGCCCCTGCTCTTCTCAGTCCTGTCTGCCATAGTAATTACTCCCCTGCCTCTGTCTCAGAAAGCCTTAAGTCAGTGAGAGCAGAAGGCAAGGCCCCAAGGGCTTCAGAATGGGGTCTCTAAGCCAGTTCCTTCTCTCTGTCTGTCTGTCTCTCTCACACACACTCATACACACATTTTCATACACACACACACACACACACACACACACACACTCACACTCTCTCTCTCTCTCTCTCTCTCTCTCTCTCACACACACACACACACACACACACAGTGCTGTAGACTGGCAGACATATGGCTCCTTTGTGCCCACACAATGAGGGTCCTGTTTGTGCCCCTTTGCAGCCTGGGCATAGAATGCGGGTGCTTCTCTCGGCTCACCCTCCCCTTCCTTCTCAATGCCCCGTGGAGCGCTTGCCTTCCTCACCTCCTCACCTTCCTCTTCCTGGGGGTGGGAGTGGGGGGGCATCCTTTATCTTTCTCCTTCTTTCTAAAGACCTTTTCTGGGCCCTCAAGTTAGGCGGGGTGTGGAACGTGAGCTAACAAGACAGTCGCCACCACCGCAGGTCACCCACACAGAAGAACACAGAGACCCACGGGTCTGTAAGACTGGGTTGTGTGGGGCCAGGCGGTGGTGGCACACGGCTTTAATCCCAGCACTTGGGAGGCAGAGGCAGGTGGATTTCTGAGTTCGAGGCCAGCCTGGTCTACAGAGTGAGTTCCAGGACAGCCAGGGCTACACAGAGAAACCCTGTCTTGGAAAAAAAAAAAAAAAAAAAAAAAAAGGACTGGGAGGTGTGGGGTAGGGCGAGACGCAGACCAGGTGGCCAGGCAGTCTGTGGGTTCTACTAAACTAGGACTAGAGAAATTATAGCCAAAGGGCGGGTGGGTTTGAAAAAACAGAAAAGGGTGTCAGAGGCATTTCATTTCCTTCCTTAGCCTCTGTAAATCTCGATTATTGCTTGTTGAACACTGCCCCCTGCTGGCCACCAGCAGAGATGGTCTCCAGTCTTCGTTTTCCTGGTGAAGAGCTGCTAAGAAACTGAGAACCGGGACAAAGAGCAGAGAAATTGCTGGTGGGGGCGTCCAACTCAGGATTCTGTTTCTGAAGGTGAGGGGAGGTGGTACTGACTGGGTACATCGACTAGACTTTGTGTTTTATTTATCCATTGACCAGAATTTCAAATCCTTTTTGCCTGTGGCTGTTTCATTTGGTGTGTGCACGCACCTACAGCTTGATGCTTCTTTCTTGTGCCCTTTCCCTCGCCTAAAATTATTTTTAATTGTGCGTGTGCACTTACACACATGCACAAACGCACACGAGCACACATTCACCTGCACACACCGGCGTAAGTACCAGTGGAAGCCAGAAGCGCTGCATGCTCTGGGGCTAGAGTTACAGGGGTTGTGAGCCACTAGATGTGGGTGTTGGGTACCGTACTCAGTACACACGCATAACCTCTGAGCGCAGTCCAGTCCTTTCCTGCCCTTCTTTAGGTAAGAACCTTGGTGGCAGCCGTCCAATAGGCAGCAAGAACAAGGGGCTGTTTTTCTCTCTTCCCTGGAGGCGTCTTCTTCTTCTTCTTCTTCTTCTTCTTCTTCTTCTTCTTCTTCTTCTTCTTCTTCTTCTTCTTCTTCTTTGGTTTTTTTCAAGACAGGGTTTCTCTGTATAGCCCTGGCTGTCCTGGAACTCACTCTGTAGACCAGGCTGGCCTCGAACTCAGAAATCCGCCTGCCTCTGCCTCCCAAGTGCTGGGATTACAGGCATGTGCCACCACGCCCGGCTGGAGGCGTCTTCTTTCCCTCTGAGTTTTACTTCTTTCTTTCAATCCCACCAGCTCCATGACTGTTAGCACGGTCCAGTTTTTGTTTTGTTCCCCCCTCCCCCCTCTGGCTTCTGACCCACCTCATTCTCAGTTTAGATTCCAGCCTTTCCCTAACAAGGACCACTGGGATCTTCCCAGAGAAGCAAGGGGAGAGAGAAGGGTCTGAGTCACAGCCTGTCTGCCATCTTCCTCCTTTTTTTTCTTCTACCCCTCCATGGCACTCACGTCCAGCCTTCCCTTTTATAATCTTAGAGGATTATATTCTGTCTAGAGCCATGCATATCTGTTGCAAAGTCCTGTGTATCCAGAGTAGCTGCAGGTTCTACTACAGGCTTCAAATCTACTTAGAAAGGGAGGTGGGGGGGCATAGACTTGGAAACAGAAGTGGTACAAGGACGGCTGATGGGGGTGGGGACAGGTAAGATCCAAGCCGGATTCTGAAGGCTAATGGGCTCCCGGAAGATCAGCAAGGTGAATATACTGAGCTATAGCATGCGGCCAAGAACTCCGTCACAGATTCCTTTGGACAGAGGCACTCTCTTCCCATGAGTAGGAGTGCCAACTCGCAGATGATTCTCCAGGACTTGCCTTGGGAGAGAGGAAGCTCTCTCCCTGGGGCATTTGCGTGCAATGACTTGTTGGTGTGTGATATCCCAGCCTGAGAGTCCTTGTGGGGTCATCAGAGACTTCTGTAGCAATCCTGTGATTGCCTCACACCTGGGAGCACTCGCCTGCGTACAGTGTCAGAATCGAAGAATCCGGTTCCCACCGTGGATGTGGTTCGGCGACAGAATGCTCACTCACCACGCCGGCGTGAGGCTCTGGGTTCAGTCTCCAGAATGAGTGAAAGTAGCAAACAGAACACCTAGAACAAAACCAAACCGGATTTTAGCAGGGCGTGGACAATCCCAAAGCCTTTGTAGCTAAGGGAAAAACAAAACAAGCCACATCTATTTCCCAGGAATCCTTCCTGGAACAGGAATATTCCAGATAGAAGGCATCGTTGATGTGAGGGGTGTGGATCCCTGAGAAGGTTTTGTTTTTTTTTTTTTTCCCCTAAACAGTTTGGTATTACTGGAAAAAAACCAGCAGGTGGGACTGGAAAGGGATGGATAGTGTCCAGTCCTTTGCTACACACTGACGGGAAGTCAGTGGACAGACTGCAATAGGGTATAGGTGTCATCATCATTTTGTATGTTAAAAATGTCACTTTAAGCATCTGGAAAAATGGTTCAGCGGTTAACACTGCAGACTGCTCTTGCAGAGGACCCAAAGTCTGTTCCCAGCACCCAGGCACATAACTGCCCAGGGGATTCGATGCCCTCTTCTGGCCTCCAAAGACACTACAGTTATGTGCACATACACACATCATTAAAAATAAATTAAAATCTTTTTTTAATGTCACTTTGGGGGTGGGAAAGATGGCTCAGAGGTTAAGGGCACTGACTGCTCTTCAAGAAGTCCTGAGTTCAATTACTAGCAACCATGTGGTGGTGGCTCACAACCATCTCCATCTGTAATGCAATCTGATGCCCTCTTCTGGTGTGTCTGAAGAGAATGACAATGTACTAGCATACATAAAATAGATAAGTGTTTTTTAGAAATATCACTTTTAGGGCAAGCATATTGATGCACTCTATAACCTAGGAACCCAAGAGGATCTTGGGTTTGAGTTTCAAGCCAGCCTGAGATACAGAGCAAGTACAATGGTTTAAATGAGAACAGCCCCCCAGAGCTCAGACACTCTCTCATGACCACTAGCACCTTTGTTTTCTTTTCAAGGAGTTTTGCAGTTGTTTAGATCTCCCCTCCCCCCGTCCCTCTTCTCCAGTCCACTGTGCAGCCTGACGTCAGACTTACCCAAACAAAATCCACATCTAACCAGGACACATTTGTACCCAGGTCTTTTCCATGGCTCACCGTTATTTATAGAATAAAAATCACATTCTTTAACTTGGGATAAGGATTTCTTCATGGGGACTGGAGAGATGGCTCAGGGGCTAAGAGCACCGACTGATCTTCCAAAGGTTCTGGGTTCAAATCCCAGCTATCACGTGGTGGCTCACAACCATCTGTAACAAGATCTGATGCCCTCTTCTGGAGTGTCTGAAGACAGCTACAGTGTACTTACATATGGTAAGATAAATAAATCTTTAAAATTTTTTTTATTATGGTACCTCTCGGGCCATTCTGCCCAGCCTGAGGTGCCACTCCATCCTTTGGTTTGGTTTTGGTTTTTAAAGGCAGGGATCCTCCCTTTAGTCTTGGTGTTCTGGAACTAGCATTGCAGACCAGGCTGACCTTGAACTTATAGAGATCCACCTGCCTCTGCCTCCCAAGTGCTAGGATTAAAGGCGTGCGCCACCACTGCCCGGCCCATCCTTGTATTTTATGGTCTGGCAGTTCTCCTAAGCTCAGCACTCTCTGACATGCTCCAAGTGTGGTGGTTTAAATAGATATGGCCCTCCATAGACTTCAGTGTTTGAACGCTTGTCCCGAGGGGAGCGTCACTATCAGGAGGTGTGGCCTTCTTGGAGGAGGTGTGGCCTTCTTGGAGGAGGTGTGGCCTTCTTGGAGGGGTGTGGCCTTCTTGGAGGGGTGTGGCCTTCTTAGAGGAGGTGTGGCCGTATTGGAGGAGGTGTGGTCTTATTGGAGGAGGTGTGGCCCTGTTAGAGGAAGTTTGATACTGTGCAGGTGGAGCTTCCAGGTCTTAAAAGCTTAGGCTCCGCGCAGTGTGGGATTCCAGTCTCCTCCTGGCTGCCTGCAGAACACAGTCCCCTTCTGCTTCCTGAAGATCTAGACGTAGAACTCCCAACTCCTCCAGCATCGTGTGTGCCTGCAGGCCGCCAGGCTTCTCACACAATCATGGTGGACTGAACCTCTGAAACTAAGCCATCCCCAATTAAATGTTCTCCTATAAGAGTCGCCTTGGTCGTGGTGTCTCTTCACAGCAGTGGGAACCGTAACTAAGACACAACGGATTTCCTACTTCAGTGTGTACACTAGCATGGTTTCTTCACCAGCCCTTACCCGGCAGCCTCTGGGCTCTGAGCGTCATCTGTGTGTCTTACTCATCCTTCAAGACCCTGTCGATGTCTTCCTCTCCACAACCTTCTTAGATGTGGCATGTTCGTCCAGTAGCATCAAAACAGACCCCAACTCTACCGTGGTCCTTCTCTGTGTGAGTTTCTCTTCGTGACTGCCCTCTCCGCATAGAGATTTATCGCACTCTCATATGGAAGTCTATGTGAACTGAGATATTTAAGATCTCTGAGCAGCTATTTCCTTATCAGAGATAGCATGTTCGGTGATAGTGCACAACAAAATGGCACCCGTATTAGGGTAATTCATGCGTTTATCGCCCAGCGCTTCCAATGGTTGAGTCAGCTCAGCATCTGCCTGTGCCCATCCACCTTGAGAATATGGGTTTGTTTCTCTCTTCCGATGGGGCTTTCGCAAGTTATTTCTTCCAGAGCCATGCCTTGTTTGTTTGTTTGTTTGTTTGTTTTTTACACTTCACTGGGATCTACAGGCTACCTTTTTAAGTATGTTCAAATAAACATCCAGATCAAGCAGTCCACTCCTGAACTGCATGCACTGGTGTGTGTGTGTGTGTGTGTGTGTGTGTGTGTGTGTGTGTGTGTAGGTCAGGAGACGGTTGTGGAGTGGATTCTCACCTTCCACCATGTGAGTTCTGGGAATCAAACTCAGGTTTTCAGGCGTGGCAATAAGTCCCCTTACCCCTTGAGCCATCTCGTTGCCTCCCTAAAGTAATTCTCTCTCTTCCCTCTCCTCTGCTGTTTTGGAAACAGAGTTTCTCTTTGTGCAGCTCTGGACATCCTGGAACTCACTGTGTAGACCAGGCCGGCCTGGAACTCACAGAGATCTGCCTATCTCTGCCTCCTAAGTGCTTGCATTAAAGGCATGGACTACCAGGCCTGTCCCCGAAAGTAATTCCTGTTAGCCATTTTGAGAAGGATTTTTTTTTTAAAGATTTATTTGTTTATTGTATGTAAATACACTGTAGATGTGCTCAGACGACTCGGCTGTCACCTTGCTGAGATGGACTCTGGGTTATTTCTGCCGCTTTGTGCACTGCAGGTCACCTGGCCTCGGGGCGGCCAGCCCGTTCCTTGTCTTCGCCTCCTCTCTGCTGCGGCAGTTCTGGCGTGACTGATTTAGGCCACCTTTTGACATGGTTTCTGGGGACTGAACTCAAAGGGGATTCGGCTCATGTGACAACCGGGACTTTTTTAGCCACTAAACCTCCTCCCTGATCCCAAATTTAACATTTTGATAGGTACTGACAATTGTTTGTATTTTATTTTTTACTGAGTCAGGGTCTCACTGTGAAGCACTGGACAGCTTCAAACAGGCAGTGTTGCTTCTCGCCTCTGCCTCCCAGATGCTGGGATCGCAGGCCCGAGCCGGCATGCCAGCACATCTGTCTTCTATTTTGAACCACAGGTGAAAGTTCACCTTCCTCTACATGCTCATCCTACGGATACAGTCATCCTTTTTATTATTATATATATATGTATATATATATACATACATATACACATATATATATATACATACATATGTGTGTATATATAATATATATATATTGCCAATTTGCAAGAAAAAGAGGCAGAAAAAAATTTTTTTTAAGATTTATTTATTTATTATATGTAGGTACACTGTAGCTGTCTTCAGACACCCCAGAAGAAGGAGTCAGATCTTGTAACAGATGGTTGTGAGCTACCATGTGGTGGCTGGGATTTGAACTCAGGACCTTCGGAAGAGCAGTCGGTGCTCTTAACCACTGAGCCATCTCTCCAGCCCCAGAAAAATTGTTTTTAGTTCAAAATTTTCTTGTGCTTTGAAGTTGATGCATTTATGGATATTTTTATTTCTTCTATGTATCCTAGGCTTGCTGAACGTTTTGTTTCAGTCTGTTTAAAAGACGTTTAACATCCCTTTAGTCCTAGCACTTAGGAGGCAGAGGCAGAGGCAGAGGCATAGGCATAGGCATAGGCATAGGCAGAGGCAGAGGCAGAGGCAGAGGCAGAGGCAGAGGCAGAGGCAGAGGCAGAGGCAGAGGCAGAGGCAGAGGCAGATGGATCTCTATGCCTCTGAGGCCAGCCTGGTCTACACAGGAAGTTCCAGGCCGGCCCAATGGCGTAGGTCTGTAGTTCTAGCTTCTCAGATGGCTGAGGCAAGAGGAGTACAGGTTTAATGCCTGGTTGGATTTCAGAGTAAGTTCAAGGCAGCGTGCTCTGTTTAACAAGACCCTGTCTCAAAAGAAACATTTACAAAGGGGCCGGAAGGGCCGGGGAGGTTGTTCAGCGGTTAAGAACACTTGCTACACTGTCATGAGGACCGAGGGCTGGATCCTATCACCGGCAACAGGCTGCTCACAAACACCTGTAATCCAGCTCCGAGGGATCCAGGGCCCTGTTCTGGCCTTCACAGGCACGCACACACACACACACACACACACACACACACACACGAAGATACACTCACATACACATAAATAAAGACCAAAATACGCATTTTTTTTAAGAGTTGGGATGTAGCTCAGTGGTAGAGTGAAATGAAAGGGTCTTTCAGAAAGTTGGTTAGATGGTGCGGAGGCAAACACGTGAAGGAGTGTTCAGCTAAAGCAGACCCAGGAAAGACTAAGACTTGTGAAAGCACAAGTTAAAATAGATAGATACAGGTGGAGGATATTTTGTTATAAAATAGATAGATACAGGTGGAGGATATTTTGTTACAACAAACACGTAAAAGGACATGTGATAAAAGATTTTTTTGTTAACAACACCCATATATTGGTCCGCCTTATATTGTGTAGTTGAGTTACATTTGTTGGGACTTTATAGAGAGAAACATATCAAAAACCTTTTGGTGGTGTGTTTCAGTTTTTCGTAGCTTCGGTGGGCTTGGGCTGATTGGCAGAGTGACGTCAGCTGAGACAAGACACGTGATGCTTTCTGGGAATATAGATCAAACCCTGCGGCGCTGCGGCCGGGCGGACAGCAGCTGCGCTTGCTGGTGCAGCTAGCAGTGCAACACTGTGAGTCTTCGCTGATCTTTGCTTCCCTGAGAGGCACCGCTGAGACCTTCTCCTGGCGTTCCTGTGGGTCCCCCTGCTGACTTGAGGCTGAGGCCTGGCTGTCTCTGCCAGTTAGTGCCACCACTGCTGATTCTTGTTTGCTCTCCTGACTCTACCAAACCGGACTGCTGATGTATCTGTGACGTGTTCGTGAGTGGACTGAGCTGCCGATTTCCAGATGACACAAACGGGAGTTGCTCCAAAGAACCTTCCTAGACAGACCCTCTCCCTCCCCCGCCCCCGCCCTCCCCCATCCTTTCTTTTCCACTACCTCTGGTGGGTAGTGGGCTAAAAGAGAGGTTAAAACATTTAAAAATCATCATTAAAAATAGTTGTTTTTAAAAATTAAAGTTACAGTAGAGTGCTTGGCTAGGACGCACCAGGTCCACATGTAATCTTTTTGAAAATTAAAAAAAATTACATTTATTCATATATTATTATCTGTGTGTATGTATTTCTCATATTTGTTCATTTATTATGTGTGTGTGTATGTGTGTGTGTGTGTGTGTGTGTGTGTGTGTGTATGTGTGCAGGCAGGCACGAGAACACATGCACAGGCTGTTGCACATGTATCAAGGGCAGAAGACCGGTCCCTGCAGTCCTTTGATTGTTTCTACCATGTGGGTCCCATGATGACCACTAGGGCCATCAGGTTTTGGTGAGTCATCTCACTGGCTCCTAATGTTTTATTTTTAATTTTTTTTTTTAGCTTTGATATTTGTGTGTGTGTGTGTGTGTGTGTGTGTGTGTGCAAGTGGTGTGCTGTGTGTGCTAGGTGTGTGTGGATATCAGTGCACATATGGTGTGTGCTCGGAAGCCAGAGGACAGCCTTGTGAAGTTGGTTTTTTCTTTTTAATTTCAAACTTCAGCCCTCGGGCAACAGAACTGTCTTTCCAGACCCATTTTTTTTTTTTAATTTAAGGTAAAATAAAAATATTTATGTTCTTCATAAAAGTTAACTGCTATAGCTGCTTCTATTCCTTACTGGCTTTTTTTGTTCTCTCTTTTCCATGTATAACCTTGTAACCTTGTCACCCTGCCCGTAAACATCTACACATTTATTTAGTGCATGCTTTTAAGTCTTTTCCTTTCTGCATTGGTATATAAAAATGGTAAATGCATTAGTCTGCATATTTTACATTTCAAACAATATTATATTGCACACCTTACAATACTTTCCTTTTTTCTTTTCTCTTTTTGCCTTTAAAAAAAAAAAAAAAGATTTATTTATGTCTTTTATATATTCACCACTGCTCTCTTCAGACACACCAGAAGAGGGCATCAAATCCCACTACAGATGATTGTGAGCCACCATGTGGTTGCTGGGAATTGAACTCGGGTCCTCTGGAAGGTCAGTGCTCTATAACTGCTGAGCCATCTCTCTAGCCCTCTTTTCTCTTTTTATCTGAATCTGTGTTTTCATGTTTTATTCTTTTAAACATTATGATTTATTTTTAGTTTTTGAAATTACAATATAGTCACACCACCCCTCCCTTAACTTTCCTCCTCTGATCCTTCCCTGAGCTCCCTCTGCTCTCTCAGATTCGCAGCTTCTAGTTTTTTTTGTTTTTTTGTTTTTTGTTTTTTTCCGAGACAGGGTTTCTCTTTGTATTCCTGGCTGTCCTGGAACTCACTCTGTAGACCAGGCTGGCCTCGAACTCAGAAATCCGCCTGCCTCTGCCTCCCAAGTGCTGGGATTACAGGCGTGCGCCACCACCGCCCGGCCAGTGGTGATTTTTGTAATGGTCTCTTTCTGTTGTAAACAGAAGTTTATGCCGGGCGGTGGTGGCGCATGCCTTTAATCCCAGCGCTTGGGAGGCAGAGGCAGGCGGATTTCTGAGTTCGAGGCCAGCCTGGTCTACAAAGTGAGTTCCAGGACAGCCAGGGCTGCGCAGAGAAACCCTGTCTCAAAAAAACAAAAACAAAAACAAAAACAAAAAACAAAACAAAAAAAAAGTTTATTTGATGAGGGTTGAAAGCTATATTTATCTGTGTGTATAAGGGCAAATATTTAGCATACAGTTAGGGAGTATGTTGGTTTCTTTCAAGTCCTGTGATTTCTCTTGTTCTGGATTGTTGGCTATGTTTACAATACTAGACATGATTTTCCTCTCATTGATCCATCCCTAAGTCCAACTAGAGGGCTGTTGGTTACCTCCAAGGTATGAGGTAACCGTTGTACCCTTATGCTATAGGGACACGGTCATTGTGGTGGTTCACAGGGGTCATGGCTGGGTGGGACAGTTGACGCCTCCCTCTCTTGGGAGCTTGCATCACATCTTCCTGTCCATGAAAGCTACTCCTCAAGGAAGAGACTTGTGTGTCAGATCCAGCGCCGGTCTCCTGAGTCCTGCGTCCAGAGCATGTGTGCCTTCAGCCATAGGGACTTACTTTCACCTCTGAGAGGCAGGCATAGGAGGCACCAGCAAACAGCCAATAATGTTGTGGAAGTCTTTTGAACTGACCAACAATGCAAAGGGGCCTGCTCATGCCTGGTGTTGGAGTTTTTGTTAGAGAGTCTATGGATCTTGAGGAGAGCATTCTGGCACAGCTACCCTATTTTTGTACAGTGGATGGAGTTTCAAATGCAGTGTATGATATACAGTTCATCTTTTATATCTATATATTCTATGTGCATACTCTGCAATCTATCATATAAGATGTCCCCCATTTTCTGCAATAAACATCCTTGATTATGCTATTTTGTGTATCACAGGATTAGTTGATAATATGTTTGAATATGCGTGGTCCATGGGAATTGGCACTATCAGCAGGCATGGCCTTGTTTGAATAGGTGCGGCCTTGTTAGAAGAAGTGTGTCACTGTGTAGATGGGCTTTGAGGACACCTAGTTCAAACTGCCCAGTGTGGAAGAGAGCCTCCTCCTGGATGCCCGTGGAAGACAGCCTCCTTCTGGCTTCCTTTGAATCAAGATGTAGAATTCTAACATTATGTTCTTTGGATCAAGATGTAGATCCTCCAGCACCACGTCTGCCTGTGGGCTGCTGTGCTTCCTGACATGATGATAATGGACAAGCCTCTGAAAGTTTAAGGCAGCCTCAGTTAAATTGTTTCCTTTATAATGGTTGGCTCGGTCATGGTGTTTGTTCACAGCAATAAAACCATAACTAAGGCATAATATATTCCTAAAAATGGAACTGGAGGGGCTGGAGAGATAGCTCAGTAGTTAAGAGCACTGGCTGCATTTCCAGAGCTCCTGAGTTCAGTTCCCAGTACCACATGGTGGTGGCTCACAACCATCTATAACAGGATCTAATGCTCTTTACCAAGTTGTCCAGTTGGGACTTCATAACCCAGGTAAGATTTGTACTTAAGATCCTCCTGCCTCAGCCTCCTGAGAAGCTGGTTTATGGGCTAGAGTTACCAGTCCCAGTTTATGAAGAAAATGTTTGCATTTTGGGTCTTAGTCTTTTCTGTTCCAAAATTATAACAGAAAAAAGAAACATTACATGTCCTGATGATTATTACTGTTTTGTTGTTTCTTGTCCTTTGGTACTGGAGGCCGAACTCAGAGCCTTATATATAATATACTTATATAATATATAATATATAATATATATAATATAATATAATATAATATAATATAATATAATATAATATTAAATGTATAAGTATATGTTCTGCTACTGAGCTTATCCACAACCCTACTGTCTGTATGTCATTAGATGTACAATCCACGTAGCAATCCAACTTTATTTCTCCACAGGTCATTCTATTTCTTTTTTTAAAGATTTATTTTGCTGGGCAGTGGTGGCGCATGCCTTTAATTCCAGCGCTTGGGAGGTAGAGGCAGGTGGATTTCTGAGTTCGAGGTCAGCCTGGTCTACAGAGTAAGTTTTAGGACAGCCAGGGCTACACAGAGAAGCCCTGTCTCAAAAAACAAAACAACAACAAAAAAAGATTTATTTTTTAATTATATTTAAGTACACTGTAGCTGTCTTCAGATACTCCAGAAGAGGGAGTCAGATCTTGTTACAGATGGTTGTGAGCCATCATGTGGTTCTGGGATTTGAACTCAGGACCTTCAGAAGAGCAGTCAGTGCTCTTCACCACTGAGCCATCTTCCCAGCCCCCAACAGGTCACTCCATTATCCCATATATTTAATAAAAAACATCAACTTAAAAAATTATTACTTTGCAATATTTTTGTAGCTCTTTCTTTCCTTTCTTTTTTAAGATTTATTAATTTATTATATGTAAGTACACTGTAGCTGTCTTCAGATACTCCAGAAGAAAGAGTCAGATCTCATTATAGATGGTTGTGAGCTAGCATGTAGTTGCTGGGATTTGAACTCATGACCTTTGGAAGAGCAGTTAGTGCTCTTAACCACTGAGCCATCTCTCCTGCCCTCTTCCTTCCTTCCTTCCTTCCTTCCTTCCTTCCTTCCTTCCTTCCTTCCTTTCTTTCTTTCTTTCTTTCTTTTGAGAGAGGGCCTCATGTAGCCTAGGTTGATTTCTACCTTCCTATGTAGTCAAAGACGTCATTGGACTTTTGATTCTATTTCCTCCTCCTCTTCTTCTTCCTGTTCCTCCTCCTCCCTCTCCTCTTCCTCAGTACTGAGGTTATCGGTATACAGAACCAAGCCCAGTGTTTGCAGTATGAAGGATGGAAGCCAGGGCTAACGCATGCTAAGCTCCTCACTCATACTCCACCAACCGAGTCACATTCCGGTTCCTGTTGTAGTTACGAGACATTAAAAATGTGTAGTTTTAAACATATTTATTTTTGTATGTCTGTACATACACATGCGTATTTTTGCACATGCACACACGCCAGGATGAACATGTGGCCAGACAACCTGCAGTCCATTCTCTCCTTCCTTCATGTGGGATCCACGAATCAAACTCAGGCGTCAGGCTTTGCAGTAAGCTCCTGTGCTGGATAATTTTATTTCGACATGACATAAGCTAAAGTCACCCGAGGGGAGGGAATCTCAATTAAGAAAATGCTTCACTAAGATGGGACTTCTAAGATAGGGCGTTTTCTTGATTAGTGATTGATGGGGTAAGGCCTAGCCCATGGTGGGTGGTGCCATCCCTGTCTGGGCTGGTGGTCCTGGGTTCTATAAGAAAGCAGGCTGAGTAAGCCATGGGGAGCAAACCAGTAGGCAGCACCTTTCCATGGCCTCTGCATTGGCTCCTGCCTCCAAGTTCCTTCCCTGTCTGAGTTCCTGTCCTGAGTTCTTTTGATGATGAACAGTGATGTGGAAGTATAAGTCAAATACATTCTTTCCTCCCCAAGTTACATTGGTCATGGTGTTTTATCACAGAAATAGAAACACTAACTTCCCTTACTTGCTGAGTAATTTCACTGGTCTCTAAGAGTTATTATTATTTTTTGAAGATTTATTTATTATTATATGTAAGTACACTGTAGCTGTTTTCAGACGCACCAGAAGAGGGCGTCAGATCTCATTATAGATGGCTGTGTGCCACTATGTGGTTTCTGGGATTTGAACTCAGGACCTCTGGAAGAGCAGTCAGTGCCCTTA
The DNA here is from genome assembly GCA_964023405.1 of Apodemus agrarius. Taxonomy (NCBI): domain Eukaryota; kingdom Metazoa; phylum Chordata; class Mammalia; order Rodentia; family Muridae; genus Apodemus; species Apodemus agrarius. The sequence goes on from OZ030017.1 coordinate 22,733,307, forward strand.
ACCACTGAGTCATCTCTCCAGCCCAAGAGTTATTTTTACTAACACAGTTACAAGGTCTTTATTGAATATATGCTTTTCACTCATTTTCTTCAGTTGATCGTAACTAAAAGTGTCTCAATCCCAGCATTCAGGAGACAAAGACAGACAGATCTCTAAGAGTTTGAGGGCAATTTGGTCCACAAAGGGAGTTTTAGGCCAGTTAAGACTACATAATAGGAGGACTGGAGAGATGGCTCAGAGGTTGAGGGCACTGACTGCTCTTCTAGAAGTCCTGAGTTCGATTCCCAGCAACCACATGGTGGCTTACAACCATCTATAATGCAATCTGGCACCCTCTTCTGGTGTGCAAGTGTATAAGCAGGCAGAACACTGTGTACCTAATAAATCTTATAAACAAAACAACAACAAAAATACATGGTGAGATTCTGCCTCAAAACAAACAAAAGAACAAAACAGTGTCTTTTTAAAAAAGATGTATTTATTTATTATATGTAAGTACATTGTCGCTGGCTTCAGACACCCCAGAAGAGAGCAGCAAATCTCATTACAGATGGTTGTGAGCCACCATGTGGTTGCTGGGAATTGAACTCAGGACTTCTTGAAGAGCAGTTGGTGCTCATAACTGCCGAGCCATCTCTCCAGTCCAAAACAAGCCCTAAGTCAGAAGGGCTTCCATATGCACAATTAATAACCCACCACAAGCACAAAACTTAATTCAAAATTGATTAAAAAACTAGAGCTAGAGTAGAGCTTGGCAACAGATCAGCATGCATGAGGCCCTGGGCGTGGTCCCCAGCACCATGTACACAAGCACGTATGTATACACGCACACAGAATCTTCTAGAGGAAAACAGGATAAAAGGCATGATAGGCCACGCCGCCTGTCCTAGCCCTGTAAAGGCAGGGAGGGGATCGTGTAAAGTTCTGCCTCAACCAGGTCTACACAGCAGAACCCTGTCTCGAAACAGCACCATCAACGTAGGAATAAAAATCCCAATTGTTTTTCAAGACAGGGTTTCTCTGTGTAGCCCTTGGAACTCGGTCTGGAGACTAGGCTGGCCCGGAACTCAGAGATCTGCCTGCCTCTGCCTCCTGAGCGCTGGGATTAAAGGTCGGTTGCCCCATTGAGCAGCTTGAAAATGGAGATTCTTAGTTTGGGTAAATTCGTATTTATCCTTTTCTCTCATGCGCCTTGCTCTTGGTACCCCACCGAAGAAAGTGCTGCTTATCTCAAAGTTACAGGGATTTTTATTCCTACTTTGATGGTGCTGTTTCGAGACAGGGTTCTGCTGTGTAGACCTGGTTGAGGCAGAACTTTACACGATCCCCTCCCTGCCTTTACAGGGCTAGGACAGGCGGCGTGGCCTATCGTGCCTTTTATCCTATGTTTTCCTCTAGAAGATTCTGTGTGCGTGTATACATACGTGCTTGTGTACATGGTGCTGGGGACCACACCCAGGGCCTCGTGCATGCTGATCTGTTGCCAAGCTCTACTCCAGCTCTAGTTTTATAATCAATTTTGAATTAAGTTTTGTGCTTGTGGTGGGTTATTAATTGTGCATATGGAAGCCCTTCTGACTTAGGAAAAAAACAACCGACCAGGTAGATTTGAATTTGGGACTTCCTACTGTGTTCCGTTCAACGTGTCTTTATACTTATGTCCCTATTGTCCTGATTAAATTATGTTATATGAGTCCCACTTTATTTATACTTACATAAAAATATTTGTCAATTATGCATACAATTTATTTTCATAGCCTCTTTTTTTTTTTTTTGAGACAGGGTTTCGCTGTCCTGGAACTCACTCTGGCTGGCCTCGAACTCAGAAATCCGCCTGCCTCTGCCTCCCAAGTGCTGGGACTACAGGCGTGTGCCACCACGCCCGGCTACAATTTATTTTCAGTTTTAAATTATTTGTGTGTGCCCGCATGGTTCTGTACATGTAAGTAGGTGTTTTCAGATTCCCTGGATTAGCAGGCGGTTGTGAGCCTGCATGTGGGTAGTGGGAATGGAAGCCACACCTTCTGAAAGAGCAACCAATCTCTGCAGTCCATTTTATGTGTATAGCTGTGCAGTTTGCACGCATGTCTCTGTGCTCCTTGTGTGCCCGGTGCCCACAGAGGCCATCAGAGGGCATCAGATCCCCTGGAACAGGGTTTACAGAGAGTTGTGAGCTGCTGGGAATTGAACCCCAAGTCCCCCGGAAGAACAGCCGGTTCCCTTCCTTGCTGAGTCAGCTCCGCTCTCCCTGCCTCCCAACCCTGTCCTTCTGAGGTAGAGTCTCCCTTGTAGCCCAGGCTAGCTTGAAGCTTTCTCTGTAGTCCCTGAACTCACGGCAATCCCCCTGACTTTTCTTCCTGATTCAATTACAGAGATGAGCTAGTGGCTAATCTTGTCAAATTATATTTTTAAAAAAGTTCTGCCAAATTTTACATCCCAAGTACAGTTTCCCCTTTCTCCACAATCTTTTTAAAGGAGTGTTCTGGTTTTATTTGGATTGAATTTAATCTATAGATCTGTGTTGGGGAGAATGAGATAGTCTTTCATTTTTAATATTTTTTATTTTTTATTTTTTCTAATATATATATATATATACATACATATACATATATATTTTTTTGGTTTTTCGAGACAGGGTTTCTCTGTATAGCCCTGGCTGTCCTGGAACTCACTCTGTAGACCAGGCTGGCCTCGAACTCAGAAATCCGCCTGCCTCTGCCTCCCAAGTGCTGGGATTACAGGTGTGCGCCACCACGCCCGGCCTAATATATTTTTTAAAGTTTTGTTTATTTTATGTGTGTGGGTACACTGTTGGTATCTTCAGACACACCAGAAGAGGGCATCAGATCCCATTACAGATGGTTGTGAGTTACCACGTGGTTGGTGGGAATTGAACTCAGGAAGAGCAGTCAGTGCTCTTAACCGCTGAGCCATCTCTCCAGCCCTCTCTCTAATACTTTGAGACAAATCCCTGACCAGCCTTGACTTGCTGTGATCCTCCTGCCTCCCCTCCCCCCCGCCCCGCCCCCATGCTGGTGTTTCAAGTGTGGACACATCACATTCAGCTGAAAATTAAAATCTTTTTTTGTTTTTTGTTTTTGTTTTTTTTGTTTGTTTGTTTGTTTTTTGTTTGTTTTTTTGAGACAGGGTTTCTCTGTGTAGTCTTGGCTGTCCTGGAACTTACTCTGTAGACCAGGCTGGCCTCGAACTCAGAAATCTGCCTGCCTCTGCCTCCCAAGTGCTGGGATTACAGGCGTGCGCCACCACCACCCGGCTCTGAAAATTAAAATCTTATGTTACCAAGTATTGCAGTCCATGAAAGTGTGCACGGCTCCATAGATTTTGAGCCTCCTTGATTGTTCTGATTAGTGTTTTGTAGCTTTCAGGACCTTGACTTGAATGTCTTTTGTTAGATATAAACCTAAACGGTTTATTTTATTCACATTGTGTATGTTTTATGTTCTTATAAATAGTATTTTTAAACTAGTTTTATGACCTAGTTCAAGACCTCATGACCTCTGCCATGGGGCGACATCTTCAAGCCCCAGTCACCTCCCTGCTTCTGAGACAGGGTCTTGCTGTGGCTTTTAGGCTGGTCTTGAATTCCTAGACTTTATCCATCTTTTTGACACGCTGTCCCAAGTGGCTGAGAACATAGGTTTGCAATAGCTTCCCCAGCTGAACTGCAGTCTTCATTGTGTGTATTCATTTCTAATGTTCAGGGTTGTGTGGTATTCCTTCAAGAGATCTCTTGAGGGTTAGAGAGAAGACCAGTTAGGAGCACTGGGTGCTCTCTTCTAGAGAGGATCTGGATTTGATTCTAGCATTCACATGGTGGTTGGCAACTGTAACGGCGGTTCTGGGGTATTTGATGCGTTCTTCTGGCTTCTTTAAATACCAGGCACAGCCCGGTGGTGGTGGCGCATGCCTTTAATCCCAGCACTTGGGAGGCAGAGGCAGGTGGATTTCTGAGTTCAAGGCCAGCCTGGTCTACAGAGTGAATTCCAGGACAGCCAGGGCTACACAGAGAAACCCTGTCTCAAAACAAACAAACAACAAACAAAAAAACCAGGCACAAGTGAGGTATACAGACATATACGCAGGCAAAGCACTCATACACATTTTTAGGACAGCCCTCAGCCATTAAGACAACTAGTGTATATAGAAATAATAGACCCCTCCTCTCCTAAGGGCTTTGCACACGTTGTGCAAGTAGTCTCCCACTGACCTATATCACAGCCCCCTTTTGTCATTGTGTGTGATGGTTGAATGTGTATGTCCTGCTCCTTTTTATTTTTTATTTGAGGCAAGCTTCCACTAAGTTGCTCATCCTGGCTTTGAAAGCACTTTGTAGCCTAGGAAGGCCTTGGACGCACGATTCTTCTGCCAGGCCTCCAGAACAGCTAAGATAACAGGCTTGCACCAGCTAGCCTGGCCAAATTTGGTTTTCCTTATTGTCTTCATAAAATGGGCTGGAGCTATTTCTCCCACTCCTTTTTCTGTAGAGGAGTTTACGGAGAGGGTCCAGAGAGCCGGCTCCTGGTTTAAGAGTGCTGCTCTTGCCAGGCAGTGGTGGCGCACGCCTTTAATCCCAGCACTTGGGAGGCAGAGGCAGGAGGATTTTCTGAGTTCGAGGCCAGCCTGGTCTACAGAGTGAGTTCCAGGACAGCCAGGGCTACACAGAGAAACCCTGTCTTAAGAGTGCTGCTCTTCCAGAACACTGTAATTCGGATCCCAACATCCAGACTGTGCAGCTTACGACTGCATGTGTTTGAACACTTGGTCCACGAGGAGTAGCACTATTAAGAGGTGTGGCCTTGTTGGAATAGGTGTGGATTTGTTGAAGGAAGTGTGTCACGAAGGGGTGGTCCTTGAGGTCTCAAAAACTCAAGCTAGTTCTTTGCCTTCTGCCTTTCGATCCAGAAGTGGAAATCTCAGCCCCTTGTCCAGCATCATGTCCGCCTGCAGGATGCCTTGCTTCCCACCAGGATGACAAAGGACCAAACCTGTCCGGTGTAAGAGCTGCTGTAGTCATTCTGGCTCTTCACGGTAAAATAAGCTCTAAGATAGGAAACCGCTCTCACTTTGTAGAACTTGTTAAATCTTCCCTGATAGACAAAACCTGGGGGGATCCTCTGGGATGTCTGCCTGGTCCATCTTTGCTGTCCAAGCCCACGACCTGGTGAGGAGTTAAATGAGCCTTTACTGAATGCCTTGACTTTGTGCCAGGAGTCTCCCTCCCTGAACAAGATCCCTGAAAGAACCAGGGATGCCCTAGGTATGGGACAGGGAGGGACAGGCAGCTCAATTAGAAATTTCCTGGGGGCACTGTGGATTGATGGAGGGGCTTCTTCTGTTACCTCATTACTAACTTTTATGTGAATAGAATTGAGGTTGGAAAAAATAATGTTTGTGTATTCAACATCCAAGAATGGTAAAATGGTAAGCCAGACAATTCTGGTATTTGGGAAGCTAAGACAGGAGGCTTTTACACTTTCTTCCTTCCTTTCTTCCTTTCTTCCTTTCTTCCTTTCTTCCTTCCTTCCTTCCTTCCTTCCTTCCTTCCTTTCTTTCTTTCTTTTTCTTTTTTTTAAAGATTTATTTATTTGATACATGTGAGTATATTATTGCTCTCCTCAGACCCACCCATCATTACAGATGGTTGTGAGCCACCAAGTTGTTGCTGGGATTTGAACTCAGGACCTTTGGAAGAGCAGTCAGTGTTCTCCATCTCTCCAGACTGGGACTTTACATTTTAAAAAAAAAATATTATTATTATTTATTTTACTTATTCAATTTCCATCCTGCTCACTGCCCCTTCCGGTCACCCCTCCCACAATCTTTCCTCTACCTCCCCATCCCCTTCTCCTCTGGGTAGGTGGGGGTCCCCTTGGGTGTCGCCCTACCCTGGCACTTCAAGTCTCTGCGAGGCGAGGCACATCCTTTCCCACGGAGTCCAGACAAGGCAGCCCAGCTATAGAAAGGTAGCCCATGGACAGACAGCAGCTTTTAGGATAGCCCCATTCTGGTTGTTCAGGACTCATCTGAAGACCAAGCTGCAGATCTGCTACATATGTGCTGGGGGGCCTAGCCTGTGCATGCTCTCAGGTTGGTAGTCCAGTCTCTGCGAGCCCCAAGGGTCCAGGTTAGTTGACTGTTGGTCTTTCTGTGGAGTTCCTATCCCCTCCGGGGCCTGCAATCCTTCTTCCTGGTCTTCCATAAGAGTCCCTGAGCTCCAGATGTCTGCATCTGTCTGAGTCAGCTGTTGGGTGGAGCCTCTCAGAGTACAACCACGCTACACTCCTGTCTGGAAGCATAACAGAGTCTCATTAATAGTGTGTCAGGGATTGGTGCTTGCCCATGGGGTAGGTCTCTGGTTGGGCCGGTTGTTGGTCTGCCATTCCCCCAGTCTCTGCTCCATGCCCTTTCCCTGCATTTCTTGTAGACAGGATAAATTTCTTGTAGACTTTTGGGTCAAAAGTTGTGGATTGTGTCCCTATAGCTCCGCTAGGGTTCCTGCCTGGCTACAGAAGGTGGCCTCTTCATGTTCCACATCCCCAACGCTGTGATTCACAGCTAAGGACACCCCCACTGATTCTTGGGTGCCTCTCTTTTTTTTTTTCCCCCGAGAGACAGGGTTTTTCTGTGTAGTCCTGGCTGTCCTGGAACTCACTCTGTAGACCAGTCTGGCCTCGAACTTAGAAATCCACCTGCCTCTGCCTCCCAAGTGCTGGGATTACAGGCGTGCGCCACCACGCCCGGCACTTGGGTGCCTCTCTTAACCCAGGTCTCTGTCTCCTCCTGGAGACACCCCCTACCTCCTTATCCCATCAGTTGCAGATTTCTATTCATTTTCATGGCCATCTGGGCCATCCCTGACAGGAGGGTTTTTAATTCTAAACTAACCCAACGACCAGAAGAGATCTGGACCATATAATGAAACAAAACCCCTAAGTCCAATGTGTTCCCCTCTGTATTCCTTCAGGTCCCTGGCCTCCCTGGTTTCCAACCTCCCTCTGCTTCTACAGGTTGCCTTCCTAGGGAAAAATGTGGACAGATCTCACCTGCCTGGGTGCTCTTCTTCCTAAAGAATTAGGCTAAGTCCTTCAGATCCGGAATGCCTGACCCTTGGCTTGACTACTCCGTGATTTGAGGGTGTGTGAAATTCATCCTGAGGGTGAGAGCGGAGGCTTGTTCAGAGAGCTGTTGGATGAGACACATTAGAACAATTACATTTAGTGTCACACACCCCTATAAGGCAGTATTCTCACTGCAGATGTAATTTCTCAATTACATCCCCGTCCTCAGAGGAGAGGAAGAATTGAGTGTATCCCAGTCTCACGCCTAACAGACATCAATCCTAAAGTCTCCTGTACATGACATCTTGACTTACATTTCAAGCTTTAGCTGGGGCCAGTCTACAAAGCCATTTGTAATTCTGACGTCAGAAACTCATTTCCAATTCTTTGGGGCCTTCTTCTGCTCTGGGAAACAAGCTGGCAGCCGTGAGTATAATTTACACTAAGGATAAAAGAGATCCTGCCGGTGATGTGGTAGCTCCAACACTCGAGTTATAGACTGGTGCTCCTCATTGGAGGTGTGCTTTGGACAGCTAAGGGGACTCTGAGGTCTTTCTGTCTCCTTTTACTGTCTTCCACGGTTCTGTCCTTGCCTTGCATTCCTGGTGTGGTTACAGAGCAGTCCAGTACCTGCTACATGACAGATATAGGATAATGAAGGTTGTTTGTGTTTGCACAGACTGTGGTCCTTGAAACCATGACTGTGTTTCATGCCGTCTTAGCGCTAAGTTCTCTGCTAACGTGTGGGAACGGTGGCTGAAGAGAAACAAGGGTTTGGGCAAAGCAGAAGGGAAGCGTGTGTCGAGCGTCTTTACCTTATAACAGCCATACTCAGACAAAGACAATCTGTTCTCGTTTGGGGGACCAGGGAGAACGTAGAGCAGAGATGCGACTGAGTTTTAGGGAAGACTCCACCAGAGAAAGGAACGGAGGCTGGGAGTCGCCTTCTCTGGGATTTCTTAATCACAGGGTTGGGAGGGGCAGGTATCAGAATTGAAAGGTGGAGATGGTGGGGGTGTGGAGACGTGTTGGAAGATGCTTTTGAAGCCGCACTGTTCTAGGTAAGTGGTAGGTTACGCGGTAAATAGTACTAGCGGGCAATGTAATGATACTTTGGCTTTCATTCACTCCGAGGGCAACCCAGCCTCCCTGCAACTACTTTATGGTGGGCTCATCCCTGTTGGGTTCTTAGGCACTTTAGCAACTCTAACTGGTTTGTTTCTCAGTGTGCTCTGAAGTGGAAATACCTTAAATGTGCCAGATATTTTATTCTAACCTACATTCCCTGGGCCCTACCTGCAAAGCTAAACTAGCCAAAAGTTCTAGGGTGGAGAGCTTGGAGTTCCGCATCGACCCAGGCGGTTTTTTGTTTTTTTGTTTTTTGTTTTTTTTGTTTTTGTTTTTGTTTTTGTTTTTGTTTTTTACTCTAGGCTTCCTGGGAGAAGGCCCCTCTCTTCTCTGCTGCCCAAAGTCGCGGGCCCTTGTCGTCGTCTTCTTCTCCCCCTCCCCCTCTCCCCGAGGGCAGGATTCCCTTTGTAATTAATCCCAACACTCAAACCAGAGGGGAGGAAAACGTGTTAATGAGTGAGCGTCCCAGTCTGACTAGGCGGTCTTCGCTCACAGCTAGAACACCGAGTAATTAAATTATTTTTGGAAGAAGGGGGGTATGGTGTTAGGGAAATACCGTATACATGGGAGAGGGGTCTGTCTCTTGTCACTAATTAATATCAGGGATGACCCTTCTAGGCCGGAGGGGACCAATCTTCCCACGACTCAGATTCCATTGGAGTTTGTGGAGCCAGGTTTGTAGTTCCAAAGAAGAGAATATGGCCAGCATCAGGGCCTAGGGGAAAGGTCTTCAATCCGGGGTCGAAGAAGACAGCTCCGAGAAGGGCTGCGGGCTGGACCAAAGCCAAGAACCGAGGCAGCATCAAGCACACCTTCCTGGCCAGGTCTGCAAGCCAGGCGCGGATTCCCAGGATCCAGAGGGCGCAGGGCATGGCCAGGCGCAGGGCTGGGGGTGCCGCGACTCGGGGAAGAGCCGGGCCGCAGACAATGGACGCGGCAGCGGGAGGGGCGGCGGCTGCGGGAACAGCCGGGAGGCGGCACCTGGGAGCTCGCTCCCCGCCCCCTGCCCCCTTCTGGTCCCCTCCCCCTCTGGTCCCCTCCCCCTCCGCCGCCGGCTCCAGATCTGATTCCTGATCCCCGATTGCTTGGTCCTGGGTCCCGCCATGGGAGCCTGAGCGTCCTGCAGTCCCCCCGGCCCCCTGCCCCCGGGGCCTCGAGGGGGAAACAGGCGAGTGGTCTGGGACGGAGCCGGGGTGAGCGACCTCAGGAGCCCCCCTCGTCAACCCCCATCGCCCGCGCTGCCGGTTCTGGAGCGCGGAGTTCGGAACGACCCGGTGCGCTGCGGATACAAAGGCGCGGAGCGGAGCGGGGCGTGCGCCCGGTCCACCCGGCTGTTCGCAGCGGCGGGTGAGTGGCGGGCCGCGGGGGCGCGGGCAAAGTTTGAAAAAAAAAAAAAAAAAAGGAAAGAAAGCAACAGAAAAAAAGAAGGAAACCATGCAAAAGACCAGGGAGCGCCCGGCCCTGGAGAAAGCAGGGTGGCTTCTGGGGGAAGGGGGGCTTGAGGCAACCCCCTTCCGGTCTGTCCCCCACTGCACAGCGTAGTGACCCCAACTTTGGGGAGGGGAAGGGGCGCATGGGGAAGGGGCGGAGCCCAGGCCTTAAGAGCCGGGGACTTTCCTGGGCCGGGGGGCCCCCGAGCGGGCGCCTGAACGATCCCAAGGGAACCCATTGAAGCCGGGGATTGGGAAGCTTGTGTTGGAGGTGGTGGGAGAGGCCGGGAATGATCGGAGGCTGGAGGTATTGGAAGCTCAAGGTACGTAGGGATGCATACACACCTTTGGAGAGTGGGGAGGAAGGGCAGGTATATGTTGAGGGTGTAGAGTGGATCCCTGAGAGATGGCCCCGCACAGCAGTGAGTGTGTGTGTGTGTGTGTGTGTGTGTGTGTGTAGCCCAAGAATGGGACTTGCGGCGATACTGGTGAATGTGTATCGGTGTGTGTGTGCGCTGGGGAACCAACGACATCATATCTGGCCCTTGTCCTATTTACTCATCGAAGGTCCTAAGCACTGCATTAGTGAGTTTTAAAGGGTTGGTTGGGGGATCAGTATGCATGATTCTTTGTTTGTGTGTGTGTGTGTGTGTGTGTGTGTGTGTGTATACGCCTTGACGTGCTGCGTGTTCCTGCAGGTGGGCCCTGGATTTGGATTTGGATGTGTAGATGGTTCTCTCTCTCTCTCTCTCTCTCTCTCTCTCTCTCTCTCTCTCTGTGTGTGTGTGTGTGTGTGTGTGTGTGAGAGAGAGAGAGAGAGAGAGAGCGCTGACCACATATCTGCTGTGTATTTGGGTATGTATTTGTGTGTATACTCAAGAGAAGGGGTGTGTGCCTGTGTGTGTATGTGCTGAGAGAGGGCCTTATGGGAAGGAGGTGGGCAGGTATTAGAGAAGGTGGGTTTATGAGAGCAGAATGGGTGGGAGGTACATGTGGGTAGGTGTGTGTGCATCTGTGTGGTGGGAAGGGGTGTGTGTGTGTGTGTGTGTGTGTGTGTGTGAATCTGTGCTCTTGTGAGTATCCTGCACTGATGGGTAGATATGGATCTGTGCCTGTCTTTGCTAATGTGTATTTTGAGTGGGTACTGGGGGCACCTCTTGTCTCTGCAGGCGGATTTCCCTGGCAGAAAGCCCACAGGGAAGGCTGACTGTGTGATTTGAATGGCCCTGCCTAGATTCAAGGGGTCGTGTCTTGAGTATGTGAGACCCCTGTGGGGATTGTGCATTTGGGGGGCAGTGAGTATTCTTAGGTAATGCTTATTTGGGGAAATGGACTTCTCTGGAGGCTGGTGTGTGTTGTGGGGAATGAGGAGGTAGAGGAACCCTGTAGTCTTAAAGGAATCTTGGGGTTCAGGAGTCAAGGACATAATAGTGGCCTTTCTCACTGTGGCAGGCTGGGCTTTAGTGCCCTTTGCAGCCCAACGGGCCATATGCTTGGCTCCTGTGACCCAGTTACTCTCTCTGAGGCCACGGCTCTCTTGGAAAGCCATCTTGATGGTGGCTACTTCAGAGCCCTCCAACTCTGCCCTGCCTCTAGGATCCTGAGGGGTGTGGGCTGGAGACTAGGAGAAGCACACACCAAGGCATGAGACCTGGTAGAGAGCGGGAGGGGCGAGAAAGTGACATGGGGTACTCGTCTGGGAGTTTCCGCAAGTGTGTCCGAGGAGTTTATCCTGCAGCTTCTTTAGTAGAAGCACACTTTGGATGGAGTGTGTATGTGTGTGCGCGTGCATGTGAGTATGTATGTATCTGTATATACATATGTGTGTCTGAGAGTGTTTGTGTGTGTGTGCACATGTGTGTGAATATGTGAGTTCGTGTATGTGCGCTGTGTACATATGAGTGTGTTTGTATGTCTGTTTGTGTGTGTTGGAGTTGAGCGTTCAAGAGGGCAGATGTCCACTTGGTGGGAAAAGGGTCTGTATTCATCATCATGAGAGTGGGTGGCGGTCAGACTGGGGAATAGACGTCTCTTCCTCCCTGATAAGTAGCGGCTACTCCCCCTTTCTCTTTGCTCTTGTTCATTCTCTTTTGGGGTGAAGGGAAGACAGGGGTGGTGGTCATTTCCTCTGGGACCCAAGCCTTCTTCCCAGCTGCGTGTTCTCAAGTCTTCCTCTTGCTGCCAGAGGTCAGGTAGGCGGAGACACTGATTTTAAGACAGGGGCTGGAGTTGCACATGCCCATTAGGTCCTGGGTAATTGCCACTGGAATGTTGGTCTCTAATGGGCATGTGCAGTTGGAATGTTCCATCTTTAGCCCTCAGCGATCCCTACCCTTCAGAAAGCTTGGGGAGAAGAGGGGAGAGGGTTAGAAAACGTTGGAGCAGGAAGAGGAGGCGATGAAAAGTCTGTCCCCGCCCAGTGTTCCATCTCTTCAAGCCAGACACCTATCAGATGGTGTTTCCCAGGGCCTGCAAGGAACCCCTGTGCGAGGCTAGTGCCCTGGCTTTCTGGCATACCTCAGTTGCTCCTTGCTGCTCCTTGTCTGCTACCTGTGTTCAGACAATGGGAAGCGCCATTTCAAAGAGTGCTTCCAGACTGGGAGCCAGTGGCCACACTGCCCCTCCTTCCCTTTTGTCTTGGCCCTGCTTTGTACTCTCTCTAATTCCCCCTGGGGGCTGCCTTCTCTGGCGTCTGCTCCCTCACCTTCCTGGAGGTCCTGAGGAGGACGATCCTCCTTTTTCCCTGGCCCCTCATTCCCTCTGAGACTTAGGGACTTCACTTTTCTCCTTTGCTGGTTCCTACACTATGAGGCCCAAAGGAAGAGGCAGTCAGTTCCACTTAATGCTAAGAGCAGTGTGATCTGGGACATGTAATTAAGCCTGAGCCTCCTGGGCGGTCTAAGACACCAACCTCCAAGCCCACACGGACCCCATCCACAGGGAATCCCAGGTCCCCACCCTGCACTGAGACCTCTCTCCCTCGATGACAGTTTGCTCTGAGCTTCTAGCTTCGCGGCATCCCAATTCTGTGACCCCAGACAGAACGGCTGGTACATGCGGTTGGCGATAGGTCGGTCCCACCTGGTAGGTGTATGACGACAAAGTGGCAGTAACCTGGGAAGAATGTGTTCCTCAGGGTCTGGCACAGGGGAATGACTTAGTAAATCCTGGCTGTTGTGGCTTGGAGTTTGATCCGCAGATGTAGTAGGTAAGGAAGGGGTGGAGGTCTGGACGGTAGGGCACTGGAGTGAGGTGTACGGTGTGCTCTCCTCTGGCAGACCTCATTCACAGTCGACTCTGCCAGGTGCTGTGAGAAACACGGGGGATGGAGTGGGGGAAGAGACACTGTTCACAGGGGGAACACGCTTGGACATGTTGATCCCTGGACACCCCCTCTCCCCCGACTCCCCAGTGACGTATGGAGGTGTATTCTGGAGGCCTTTGCAGCACAGAGTTTGGTTCTGTCTGAGGTGCAGTGGGTAAGGTTCCTGAAGGAGATATGTTGGCCACTGTTAAAAGTTAGCATGAAATGAACTTCTTCCAAGAGAGTGGAATTTAGTGCACATACAAGACGAGTCAGCCATCTCGGGCTACTTGGGGAACATTTTCGCTAGCTCTGAAGGAACTGCGGACATACTAAGCTATTGTATGTTCCAGGGCCCTCTTGGTTAGTTCTTGGCCATCCCCAACCTACCTTCTGTCTGTTCTGGCTTTTTTCTCTAAATTTCATCATTTTATGTCTGGCTTCCTCTTCTCAGAATGTTCGCAAGGCGTACTTATACATGAACGTGTGCATACTTATTCATGTACATGCATGTGCATATACTTATGCATGTACACATATGTGTAATACTTATGCGTGTACCTGCATGTATACGTACTTATGCATGTACATGTTTGTGTACATACTTATGCATGTGAATGTATGTATACAGCATATGTAATGCTTTTTTTTGTTGTTTTTTTTGAGACAGGGTTTCTCTGTATAGTCCTGGAACTCACTCTATAGACCAGGCTGGCCTCGAAGTCAGAAATCCGCCTGCCTCTGCCTCCCAAGTGCTGGGATTTAAGGCGTGTGCCACCACCGCCCGGCATGTAATGCTTTTTATGGCTTAGTAATATTCTACTACATAAATATTCCTCAGTGGATCCCATTTATTTACTTACTTGTTTATTTGTTTGCTTATTTACTTATTTTGAGACAAGGTCTTCCTTTTTTACCTTTGGCTGGCCTGGAACTCACTATGTGGACTAGATTGGCCTGGAACTTGTGGAGACCTGCCCGCCTCTCTGACTCCTGAGTGCAGGTATTAAAGCCCTGCGCCATGATGCCTGGCCCATTCTTAGCTGTTTTTTAAAGGATAGGAAAGACAAGGAGAGGACTGAGGGGGCTTGTTGGTTGAGGCCGAGCATGAGCAGGGATGTCTGTGGGGTGTTAAGAGCTTGAAATGCAAAGTGGAGATTTGGCCTCAGTTTCCCTAGCTGTAAAACAAAATTAATGATCCCTTTCTTTTCCTGTCCTGTCCTGTGGTGCTTGTTGGTGGAGGTGGAGGCTGTCAGGGAGAGGAGACGCTGGGATAGTATTGTCTGACGATTTTTTTTAACTTACCCTTTCCTCTTTCCTGGCAGCTCCCACCTGTGCGCTTCTGCCCCTTATCCCTGTGGGATTCATCTTCCTGCTTTGCCTCTGATCAACTTCTTCCCTCTCTGAGTTGACCTGAAACCTCTCACCCTCTACAGGTGGGTCCTCCTGTGCTCCACGTGACTTTGACAGCAGATGTACAGCCGCACTCTCTCTATCCTGTTTGGCCTTTGACAGCCCTTTGTCACCTTCTCTGTCGAGATCTGGCAAGAACTGCAGTGCGCCAGGCAGGATCTTTGCATGTTTTCTCCCCCTCCCCACCCCCCTCAGTACAGAGTGGGAGGCAGAGGCTGCTGTGGAGGGGCCCTTTGGAAATGAGCTGTTGCAGTGCCAATCTTATGCCCCTGGCAAGGTTGGTAATTACAGACAAGACAGCTGGGAATGGGTTTGGGAGAAGCAAGCTTGGAATCAGCAGGACCGGGGCTATCCTGGTAATCAGGGTGGGGCCCTGAGAGGGGAGAGTGGCAGGGGCTGGGGCTGGGGCTGGGGTGGGGCAGGAGGCTCGGTGCCTCCTTCCCTGCCCATCCATGAATAGCTAGGAGGAGAGCCTGGAAAAGAGAGGGAAGCCATCTCGTCCTAGGCCAGACCTCCCTGAGAAAGAGGGAGGAGAAGAGAGAAGCGGGGTACCAAAGAGCTCCTGAGACGTGGGATGGATCCGTGTGCGATTAGTTCCTGGTCCACGCTCCTGTTGGGGAGGAGCTATCTCTGCCTCCAAAGACGATTCTTCCTTATTCCGAGTGGAATCTACTTTTCATAATGAGGCAATAAGGAAAAGCAGCAGAAGGCTTGGCTGGGCAGTACCTGCAAGCTACAAGCTGGGGAACCAACATTTTACTCTCAGTTATATAAAAAAAGTAATGTACTAAAATTTGTACTTTTTTTTAATGTACATTGGTGTTTGGCTTGCATGTATGTCTGTGTGAGAGCGTTAGATTCCCTGGGACTAGAGTTACAGACAGTTACGAGCTGCCCTGTGGGTGCTGGGTATTGAACTCAGGTCCTCTGGAAGAGCGGCCGCCAGTGCTCTGAACTGCTGAGCCATCTCTCTAGCCCTGAGCATCAGTTTTTTAATCCATCCATCTACCTATTTATCTATTTACCTACCTACTTTTCCTTTCCTTTCCTTTTTCCTTTCCTTTCCTTTCCTTTCCTTTCCTTTCCTTTCCTTTCCTTTCCTTTCCTTTCCTTTCCTTTCCTTTCCTTTCCTTTTTCCTTTCCTTTCCTTTCCTTTTTTCTTTCTTTTCTTTTCCTTTCTTTTCTTTCCTTTCCTTTCCTTTTCCTTTTTCCTTTCCTTTTCCCTTTTCTTTTCTTTTCCTTTTCCTTTTCCTTTTCCCTTTTCTTTTCTTTTCTTTTTTGAGGCAGGGTCTCTCTGTGTGGCCCTGACTGGCCCAAAACTTCCTTTGTAGACCAGATTGGCCTCAGACTCAGAGGTCTGCTTGTCTCTGCCTGTCGTGTGTTAGGATCACGAAGGCATGTGGCTCTCACACCCGGCCTCATTGAGCGCTTTGTTTGTTTCAGCTTCTGCACTTTACTGGGTACATCATTATATAGAAAACTGTTGTCCCCATTTTACAGATGGGAACATACGCTTAGAAGAGGCAAGAAAGTCTTCAGAGATGGTGGAGCTTCTAACTGCTGTTCTTGGTCTCTGTCATTTCTTTGCTCTTTGGGCTTCTCCAGGTTTCTTTGTCTTTCCCTGATGCCATCCCTGTCCTGGTTGCTTGGTGTTGGCTTTAGTCTTGAATGTGGCTGGTCCCTCTGCCCCCTTGAAGCGCTAACACGACTCCATATAGCCTGGCGAGTAGAGACCTCTGAGGATGAGGAGCAGTGGGGTCTTATGGAGGACTCCAGCCTGTTCCCAGGAGGAACACCTCACGGTCCAAGCCACTGCTGGCTCCTATTGGAGCTGAAGCGCTTTCTTCCCATGTGGCGTAGTAGGCTGACTTTGCAAAGAGTCACCACGGTAGCTCAGAGTCTGTGGAGAGGGACCTGGCCGCCACTGTCGTGTGGTTTTCTCATGGTGGCAACAATAGAACTTCAAGTTCTCCTCTCACCAGTGCCTGGTTCCCTCAGCCTAGACAGAAGGCAAGAAGGGGTTTGTGAATGGGGGGATCTGGCTTTTTAGGGTGAGGGAGGAGGCCAGACAGAAACAGGCGCTGAGCCTGAGGTCTGATGCGGTAACTCAAAAACCAGCCAAGTGTGAACAGAAACACATATCTTGTCACCTGCTCTACTCCAGGAATGGAAGTGGCACATAGAAAGATGGGGGAGCTGCTGAGCTTCAGAAAGAGTGAGAAGCTCGGGCGAGGGCGGCGGGTGTTGTCAGGAGGGCGGAGGCTGGTTGCAACGCTTTTGGCCTTCTCAGTGTTCCTCGATATGAGTGGCCCTGGGCTGAGGTAAGGTAGGTGGAGGAGGTTTTATGGAGAATCCCAGGCCTCCCCTTCCCCCCAACACACCACACACACACACACACACACACACACACACACACACTGGGTCTCACACCTTGAGGCTCGCTCACTCTACTCCTTCTCCATACAATCCAGCCGTCACCCACGGCGTCCCATATGTCTTTTTTCCACATACTCCTTTTCCCATGTCTCAGCTCTCTTGGTCCACACTGTCAGTCAGCCTGAGGTTGGCTGACTTCCCCTTCCTAAATATCTCTTCCTGCCTTGAGGCAAGGGCTGGGTGAGCAGGCTTTGAGGTCTCTTGGGGCCAGGGGCAGTTGAGGCCTACTTAGGACTGAAAGACAGGGTGGCATTTTGTTTGGCTGTGTGTGTGTGGGAAGTGGGCCCGTGGGTCAGCACAGCTCACCTACTTCCTAGTGTCTTTCTCCCAGGATCTTTCCAGACCTCACCTGGTATGGGGGGAGGGGCCTCTTCTGCCACAGCCCGGGAGGCAGCAGCTCAAACCCCCGTGGGTGGGGTTGGGGGGGGATTAAATAGAGCATCCTGGCATTTCAGTCCTGGTTACCTCTGTGTCCTCTTTCCCCATAGCCTCAGCCTGGGAAAGATGCCAAAGGGAATATTCATCTCTCAACATCCTGCCCAAGATTGACTGGGGATGGGTCTAGGGGAAACTAGGGGATGGGGTGCTATGGGCCGTGCATGTGCTTGTATGTGAGCGTGTGCGTGTGCGTGTGCGTGTGTGTGTGTGTGTGTGTGTGTGTGTGTGCGCGCGCGCGCGCGCGTGTGCGTGTGCGCGCGCACGCTGGATAGGGGGCAGGGACTTTGAGAGCTGCATCAGGGTAGGGGTGCCAGAGAGAGAGAGAGAGAGAGAGAGAGAGAGAGAGAGAGAGAGCGCAGAACAGGTCTCTACAGAACCTGCCTGGCCAGGGTGGGTGGAGTTGGGTGGGGCAGGCAGGAACCATTCCAGGTTTCAGAAGGGGGAACTAGAGTGTGCGCACACGTGCGTGTGTGTGTGTGTGTGTGTGTGTGTGTGTGTGTGAGTGTTTCAGTATTTCAGTGTCTGAATTTGGATGGTACCCTCCTCGCTGCCTGCTTTACACTGAGGGAAGTGACAGAGGGTGGGAGGGGGTGGGGCTCTGCTTTCTAGCTCCTTTGTAGTGAGCATCAGGTGCCCCGGCTCCCGTCTGTGGGCCCTTCCCTGCTGCTCTGCCCCTCCCCTGCTAGGAGAAGGATCCTGCCCCCACCCTGGGGCTGTGAGGATGGTGAGCTCATGTCTGGCCCTCCTAGGAGAGTGCTTGGTTAGCAGTACGGGGGTGGGGCTCCTGGTGCCAGCTCCTGGGCACTTGGTCCTACAGCCCTCCCACTGGGGCCCCTGAGAGCCACCTGTCTTCTTCTGCCTCTTGGGTCTCACCACCCCTGAGGGTTTAAGAGTGAATCTGGGAGCCCATTTTAGGGCTTAGGGTGGTTGGGGTCCTTACCCCTTCTTTACCTTGGTTCTTTCTGTGGTAGGAAGGATCTAGCATGAGTTTCGTGGGATGGGTGGCTTGTCTGTGTCCAAGGCTGGATGGGGACAAATGGAGTGCTAAAGTTCTTTGGAGCAGTGACTGGTTGGGTACAGAAATGTCCATGGTGGATTCTTTGGCGTTGGGTTTAGGACTGCCTGACCCCTGACCCCGTGACACTGGTGGGGAGGTGCAGGGCGGGAGTCATCAAATCTTCCCCTGTCCTCAGCCTCTTATAGTGTTGTCTGAGGGAGGCTTGCAGAAGAATTCGCTCACGCTTTAGGAGATCCCCTCAAACCCAGGTGTTAACCCACCAGCAAGAGGCCAGAATGGGCTGTCATGGAAGTAGTGACTGCTGGCCAGCCATTTACTGCCCTTCTCTGGGCCTTAATTATCTATAAAACTTGGTTGGTTTTATGGCCGAGTCACCATTCAGCTAGTGCCTGCTGGGTCACTCAGCTGTCCCCCAGTGGGGGAGAGGGAGGGCAGAAGTGGAGAGCTCCAAGTTAGGTGTCTGTGCTTCTACTCCAATCAAAAGCCCTGTATCCCTGTTACTGCCTGGCAGGGTCACCTGGTTGGAATCATTTTTGAAACTCTGGGAACTAGTATGGTCCTTGAGGTCCTGGTCAAAGTAGAACTTTCAGCTTTTCCACCTTTCCAGCCTCAAAGGCAAACCTTTGAACCTTTTTTCTGCTTTTTTGGTGATCAGCCTTATGACTGGGTGCTCAGCTCCTGGGCAGATAGCTAAGTTAAGTTATCCCCACCCCCACCCCAAAGAAGGCACTCACTGCTTGGCAATGCAACTTAGGAGATACTTACCCATGGGTCGCCGTGCAGAAGGGCGGCCAAGTCAGAGTCGGGAAGACCCTGATGCTTGGGTAGGACTCCGAGAGGGCTGTAATAGGCGAGCACCCACAGATGAGTGCCTCTTCCTGAGAGCTCTGAAGGAGTAACTGGGGCCAGGCAGGACCACCTTCTTGGTCCCCCGGCTGAGGAGAGGAAACGGGGCCTACCAGAGACAGGCTCTGGTCAAGCAGAACTTCCCAGCCTCATCTTTTTCTGGTCCAAATCTTCTCTCACATGAATCCCAGGTAGTTTCACGTCACAGGCCTGCTTCCAGCCCTGTCCCATGTCCGTGGAGATGAAGAAGGGTTAGCCTTTTTTGAGGTGTGTACGTGTGATCTGTTCCTTCCTCCCTCTCTCCTCTGGCTGAGTCACCCTGGCTTCTGCTTTTTCCTAGATGCATCCTCATTGTGCTGTCCCCGTGCTCCCTATCCCAGGTCTAAGGGCCCGAGCTGCACTACAGGCCTAGAACAGTTGCAAAAGGACACACTGACCACAGGCGCGCGCGTGCACACACACACACACACACACACACACACACACACATACACAGCACACCCAGAGCACACACACCCAGAGCACACACAGACATACACAGAGTGTACACACAGAGCACACACAATACATACACACACACAGAGCACGCACAGCACACACACACAGAGCACACACACACACACACACACACACACACATACACAGCACACCCAGAGCACACACACCCAGAGCACACACAGACATACACAGAGTGTACACACAGAGCACACACAGTACACACACACACACACAGAGCACGCACAGCACACACACACAGAGCACACACAGTACACACACACACACACAGAGCACACACAGTATACACAGAGCACACACAGCACACACACACACACACACACACACACACACAGCACTTGACCATCCACTCACTGAGGAAGAGTCAGGTGGTCCTGGTCTGTGTTTGCCCTGCACCCCCTACCTACCCACATACCCTGTACCCCCCAGGGCCCTGCTCTCTCTGCCTCTTGCCAGGTTTTCGGTTTATATTTTCTCGAGGCCTCCAATTGTTTCCATGAAGAAACCCGATCCCAAGCTCAGACAAAAGCTGGGGCTGCCAGAGGAGAAACCCCATTCTCTCCCCCTCTGTCCCATTCCCCCACCTCTATAACCTTTCTCGCTTTGGATGCTGGGTATGGGTTCCAGGACCTGGCTGCCATCACCTAGGCAACAGGGGGCTTTGGTTGCTATGGTGATCAATGTGGGAGAAGCTGGGCAGCCGGGACAAAAGCCCCCACATTCCCCTCAGCCCTCCTCCCAATTCCCTTGGGATGTTACTGAGACACATTCCATTAATTTTATTTCTGAAAGGCCTTGGAGGGGAGAAGGGTCTCCTTTTTGTGCTGGGCTTTCTGCCCCCCTTCCTCTTTGGCCTCCTTTTAACCCCAGATAATCCATGCCTGGTTTGGTGGGGGGCGCTCAGTGCTTGTGTTTGTATCTTGAGGAGTTGGGGGGCGAGTTGAGAAACAGTGGGGCATATTGGCTTTTTACAGCCTCTGTTCCTCCGCTGGGTGCAGCTCAGCCCTGTGCCAAGTCCAGACTTCTCCCCTGTCTCCTCACTGCTCTGACATTTCTACTTGTTGATCTCATCCACTGAGCCCCTCCTCCACTTTGTTTCCTGGGAACGCTGCCCACCCGAGAGACCCTCCAACCCCGATTCTTGAGGCTGATTAAGTAAGGGGAGCGTCTGCCCATCTCTTTGCCTACGTCTCACCCCTTCTCAGTGCTGGGATGAGCTCCCTTGGGCATCCGGAGGGACAGCAGGCAAAGGCTTCAGAAGTTGTGGTCCTTTGGGCCCCCCTCTGTTTGGTGGCCGATGAAGGAGCGTGCTTTGTGGCGTTTTGGGTGGCCCTCTGTGTGCCAGAACTGCGGGGTCTGTCTTTGCCTGGGGAGGAGAGTAGGGGGGCTCCAGGCTAAAGAGCTCAGAACAAAGAATTGAGAGATGACTGGCACCTTGTGTGGCTTGAAATTCATCTGCAGGGGAAAACAGTAGCTTCACCTCACATCTGGGTGTGTTTGAAGTAGTGGGCTGGGGTGTGTGCGCTCTGGAGCTCTTTATTTAGTCCCAAGATTTATTTATACCGCCGCCTTCCCTAGTTTCAGAGGAAGTGGTTGGGGACTGGAGTTTGAGAGCTTATTAATTGCTTAACTATTAGTAGCTACACAGTCTCTGAAAGCGCTTCTTTCACCCCTGGGTTCCTTGCAGCTACTCCTCGAAGGAGGTATCTTCACCTCTTTGTTTTACCAAAAGGCCCACCGGCCTGTAGGCACAGTGGGGTTAGCGGCTGGGCCCACGGTCCCCCAGCTCAGCAATGGAGAGCCAGGTTTTAAACCTGGATCTTTGTGTAAACCCCAGGTTCTTGTTGCCGTTGGCTCTGAGATGGGGTGCAGGTATTTGGGGGGGGGTGAGGATGAGGAAGGAGGGGGGTTCTAGTGTCTTGTCTGGATGGAATCCGTAGCCCCGCTCTGTCCTTTGGCTTCATTGCCCCCTCAGTAATCCGTTGGTCTCAGGGCCTCTCGGCGAAGCTCAGTCTTTTAGGGCAGACCTAGAAGGACCAGGTGGGAACCACATCAAAAGTGGCGCAGCTGCGACGGTGGCTAACCCGTACGGAGGAGGGAACCAGTAGGGTGGGTTCCCGGGGGAAGGGCAGGGGAACCCAACATGTAATTTGCAGGCAGAGGGGGTGAGCAAGGGATGGGCCCTGTTTGTGGCCCTGTTTTAGAGACGTTCAGGTTTGCCGAAGCGTTATCTGTCCCCAAAGTACGTGTCTATCACATGTCGCTTAGATGTGGGGATATTGAAATCACTGGCTCACGGATTGTCTCCACATAACTGTCAGGGGGAGAGATGAATCGATTTCACAACAATTCTTATCTCCCTGCAATGGTATTTAGATAGGCAGGCATACTTGGTGGGTATCAGTTACTGTATCCATAGGAGGGGAGATGGATGCAAATATGTATCCCTCCTTCTGGTCATCCTCCAAGTCTGGGAGAAAGTTGTTGGAGAATAGGTATCTCCACAAAGCAAGTCTGTTTCAGTGCTGTAGCATCCAGAAAGGTTGAGCAGCTGTTGGTTGGAGGGTGTTGTGGGTTGTGTTTATTGTCTTACTGGCTGTCCCGAGACTTCACTCTGCTGGCCTCTTGGCCTCCTTCTCAGGCTCTTTGCTTGCACTTGTTTTCCTGCTGGGCACGTGCAGTTTGGAGCTCTTGTACCCATTCTCCCGAGCTCAGCGCAGCGTCTCTGCGTGCTGAGCACACCTTCTGCTCAGACTCCAGCTCCTTGGACGCCCAACTGCCCATTCCTCGCAAAGCTGCCGAGCTCTCAGCCCTCTTCCCTACAGACAGGCTCGCTCTTCCCTACACATGCTCCTGCATAAACTCCGCCCTCCCAGGCTCGCTTCTTCTATTTCTCTGCATCACCAGAGCCCAGAGTCTTCTCTCTTGTTCAGGGTAGGGTTTTGTTTTTTTTTTTTTTTTTTTGGTTTTTCGAGACAGGGTTTCTCTGTGTAGCCCTGGCTGTCCTGGAACTCACTCTGTAGACCAGGCTGGCCTCGAACTCAGAAATCCGCCTGCCTCTGCCTCCCAAGTGCTGGGATTACAGGCGTGCGCCACCACGCCCGGCTGAGGGTAGGTTTTTAATTTTTATTTATTTTTATTATTTAAGTTACATTTTACTTAACATATTTTGTGTGCTTGACTGGGGACTTTCCGATGTGTCCTGGCACCTCCCCTCGTCAGGTCTAGTTGGTTCTGCAGCTCCATTTCTTCTGTCTTCCTTGGTTCTAGTGGTCGAGTCCTCCTGCTGTGAGGCCTTCTCACTGATCACTCCCTTTCTGCTTCTTCCTTCCAGCTCAAATCGGCACAGCTAAATAAGCTTTCCGATAGCCTGCAAATAAAACCGGAACTGGTTGCGTGGCTCCTGCGGCTTCTGCTAGCCTCTCATCCTGAGCCGTGTGGCGTCTTGTTTCTTAACTGCGTGGAGCTGTTTCTTGACTTCGCCTTCCATGGTGTGATGTCATTCCCTCCCTTTCCTGGGCTTTCTCTTCTTTCCGTGGGCACGGTCAGGCGTCATTTCCCCAAGTTTCTGGACATTCAGTTTAAAGTATCTCCCCAGGGCTGGGAATGTAGCTAGCCCAGTGGTAGAGTGCTTGCTTAGGACACAGGGTTCAATCCCTGATACATCTATCTGTGGTCGGGTCACCTCGTGTTCTTTTCCTTCTCCCGAGCTGAGCTTGTAATTATTGGCTTAGCTGTTAGTGTACATCTCCCCCAGACCTCAGTGACACCACAATATCCCGGACATAGCATGGTTCAATGCAGGGCAGCTGGAGAGCTTTGCTTGACCAGGGAGTGGAGACAGGAGGCGCTCAGGCATGGGGATGACTTGTTAGAGTTGCCAGCGTCGGCGGAGAAGATGACCTTGGTTGCTAGAGTACCTGGGGCGTCTGTGAGAGCTGGGGCTGAGCCCTGAAGGAAAATCGGCGGGCAGCTCTTGAAAAACCACTCGGTGTAGACGAAGGATGCTGCGGTGTAGACGAAGGATGCTGCGGTGTAGACGAAGGATGCTGCGGTGTAGACGAAGGATGCTGCGGTGTAGACGAAGGATGCTGCCCGTTGGCCCTAAGTAGAGATCGGCTTCTGTCTTGCTTGTCCAGGGGTTTTAGGCTTTTGGAAGATGCTTCTTTTTGTGTTTTACTCTCCCTTGCTGCCAATCTCCACCTCCATTCACCCATTATTGAGAGAGAGTGAGAGAGAGAGAGAGAGAGAGAGAGAGAGAGAGAGAGAGGTTGTGCTCACAAGCTTGTACATACACACATGCGTCTCTGCTTTCCCGACTGAGAACAGGAAAGCAGGGCTTTGGTTCTTCCCAACGGGGCACCCAAGCTGGATTATTCTGGGTGTCCTTCTTGCCCTTGGATCCCGGGCTAAGCATCTCCCCCAGTCTGGGATACTCTGGGCGGAGAGGGTCTTTCTAGCTGACAAAGCCGGAGGAGCTGAGCCTGTTGGGCAGAACAGGAACCAGGAATGAGGTATTCTCCTGGAGTGGCTGGGCTGACCTGAGAGCCTGGTAGCATTGGGAGCTGTTTTTCCCTTCGTGTCCTGCCCTATGGGAAGCCTGAACTACCCTCTAAGCAGTTGCTATATGTTCACAGGGAGCTGTCGCTTGAATTTCTCTGAGAGAAGCCCACCCGTCCAGCAAAATAGAGTCCCTCAGGGTGACGGTTGACTTCCTAAAGGTGCCTCTTGGCCTAAAGAAGCCCGTGCTGAAGGAGGTGGCTTTGGGGCCCCCCAAGAGGCCCCAGCCCGCGGCCCTGGAGCGCTACAAGGCACGGCGTTCAGACGCCATGGACACCGAGTCCCAGTACTCGGGCTATTCCTACAAGTCCGGCCACTCCCGCAGCTCCCGGAAGCACAGGTGGGTGCAGCTCGAGCGGATCAGGCTGGTGTAAGGGGGACGGAAGCAAGATGGAGGGCGACGAACAGGGTGATTCAGATTCCGCGTGGTTTTAAATCGCCACGGGTGGATGTAATATCATATAGGGATAGAAAAGTTGGGGTAACTTGTCTAATCTAGGTGGGCGGCTTGTACCATTATCAATTGGCCCCGATTGTGTGGGCATCCTATGAGTTGAGAATTTATTGATGTATAAATCTGACTGATTAATTATAAGTGTCTAGAGTTTTGTTTCTACCGGGTTGCTGGGTGTTGTGGCAGTGATCGTTGCGTGGGGCTGGCGTGGCTGCGACCCACCAAGGGAACTTAGCCAGTCCGGTACAGATGTTTCAGGAGCTCCGGGTCACAGAGACCGCCGAGTTGAGAACACCCCGCTGGAGCCGTGTGGCCCGCTGGTGCCCGGTGTGGCGCGGGATATCGGTAGTCATTTTAATAGTTCCCGCAACAAAGGTGATGGGGTAGCGGACTGCTGAAGGGACCTTGAGTCCCCTTTGACCTTTGTTTCTGTTTCTCTGGCTTCCTGCTTCAGGGACCGCCGGGACCGACACCGCTCTAAGAGCCGGGACGGGAGCCGTGGAGATAAATCAGTGACGATCCAGGCTCCGGGAGAGCCCCTGCTAGACAATGAGTCCACCAGGGGGGATGAGCGGGTGAGTATTGGGGATAAAGTGGTTTAGATCCGACGTTTTCTGATCCTCTGGGGCAGGTGGAGTTTCCTAGGCAAGTGCAGGACCGGTAGATATCTAAGACACATCCAAGATCAAGAACGGTATCTTTATTTTTCGAGACAGGATCGACTTATGTAGCTTGTTTTCGTTGTGAGACAGGGTCTCACAGTGTAGCCCTAGCTAGCTTTGAACTCAGAGATATCCGCCTCCTCCTGCTTTCTGAGTGCTGGATTTAAAGGTGTGTGCCACTATGTCCTGCCCCTAGACTGATTTTAAAAACAGAATCCCCCTGTCCCTGAGTCCCAGACTAAGGGATTACAGGTGCGCTACTATTGCCTGTCCTTCGTTTTGTGTTCCAAAGTGAGATCTTGTTGCACGGAATTCAGGGAATTTAGATGTTAGTGGAAACTTCAGGAGGTACTAGTTTCTACCTGATCTCCAGAGGCAGGTTTAGCTGAGTGAGGAGAAAGGTTCCTGTTCTTCCGAAGCTCCTGCCAGTCAGGTTGGCAAAGGCCAGAGTAGGAGGGCAGCCACAGGTTTTCCCTCGCGTCTCAGATGTTCGCCCTCTGCTGTTAGCTTGTGGAACAGCATCACCTAGGTCCCAGGGAAAAGAGGTTTGGGACGAGCCAGTGGAGCTAGGGCACGAGCAGAGAGTCTGGGCAGTTAGAAGGGGCGCCTTGGAAAAGAATTCTAGAACAGAGTGCCCAAGTCTATCCCTGTTCTTTCTTCTTGGGAGTATCTTAGGCAGTGGAGACTCTTAGCTCCTTGCTCCTGGGGGTCAGGGGCCTGTCTGACATTGGGAACTCTTTTCTTTCTGTAATATCAGGCCTCATGGATTTTTGAAGTGGCGTTGAGATATGATTAAAGTCACCTCCTGTTGGGCGGGGTTCCCTGCCTCAATCTTTGCAGAGAGTAGGCAGTGTATCTGGGGTCACGGAATGAGGGTGGGGTTCTAGTCCCACGGCTGACAGTGGCCAGCTCTTCTGCCTTCTATATTCGGATCGGATTCTTCTCCCTTCCTCAGCTCTCGAGCCGCTGGCCCTTCCAGGATGCCCCCTTCAGTGCACTGCATAGCTCAGTCCTGTAGCTTGTATCCCTGGGGTTTAGGGTAGGACTCTGTATGTCCAGGCTGGAAGTGAATTGTGGGTACTGGAAGTCGTGGTGGTCTTGGGACTTCCCTGTAGCATGCTTTCTAGCCACTGCAGAGAAACAGCTTTCAGCAGACCACAACCTGAAGGGCACCCGGGAGCCCTCTGTCCATGCTTAATCCACGGATCCTGTACCATGGTTATTCATACGGTCGCTCCACAGAACTAGCTTTCTAGAGACCCACGGTGACCCTGAGTCTGCAGTGTGCTTCCCATATTCTATTTAGATCATTCACTGATGGTCCTGTCCCCTCTTCTTCCTTAATGAGAAAACTGCATGTCTTAGTCAGGGTTTCTATTCCTGCACAAACATCATGACCAAGAAGCAAGTTGGGGAGGAAAGGGTTTATTCAGCTTATACTTTCCACACCGCTGTTCATCACCAAAGGAAGTCAGGACTGGACCTCAGGCAGGTCAGGAAGCAGGAGCTGATGCAGAGGCCATGGAGGGATGTTTCTTACTGGCTTGCTCAGCCTGCTCTCTTATAGAACCCAAGAATACCAGCCCAGGGGTGGTACCACCTACAAGGGGCCCCACCTTGATCACTAATCGAGAAAATGCCCCACAGCTGGATCTCATGGAGGCACTTCCCCAACTGAAGCTCCTTTCTCTGTAATGATTCCAGCTTGTGTCCAAGTTGATACAAAACCAACCAGTAGCTCCTCATGGTTGGAGGATAGATGATTTTTTTAAACACAAGGTTTCATGTAGCTCAGGCTAACCTTGAACCTACTAATGTAACTGAGGATGGCTTTGAACCTCTGACCAGTCTTCCTCCACCTCCCAAGTGCTAGAATTACAATACACCACTGCCCCTGGGTTTTTCCTTTTCCCTTCTTGAGACTGTCTTGCTCTGCGGCCCGGGCTAATTTTGATCACCCATGCAATCCTCCCGTTTCAGCCTCCTGTGTGGTGGGGTCAGTCCCACATCGCCTCACTTGGCTGGAATAGATGTCTGTTCCTGGCATTGCCACATGGCCTGCCCACGCGGCTTTGATTTCCTCTTCCTAGCCACTCTGCTCTCTGCTCCTGCACGTGGACCCCCCACCCCCACCCCCAGCTCTCTCTTTCCTCGGGGTGCCTTGGTTCATGAATTTCTGCCTTGACTATCTAGCTCTGGCTTCTGCTGAAACCACGGACTTCTGCAAAAGCCGGAAGAAGCTTAGGAGAGCCCAGTTAGGACTTGAAAGTTGGAACAGTTCATGGGCATTTTGTCCAACCAAGTGCAGATTGTGGCTTAGTCAATAGGGGGCGGGCCTGTGGGTCTGCCGCTCTCACCCACTCCCAGGTGACTGCCATAATGCCGGTCCGCAGAGTGCATTCCGACGAGCGGTCCCCAGAGATCGTTTAACTCAGAGTTCCCAATCTTGGCTGAGCATTATAATCATCTTTAAAAAAAAAAAAAAAAAGGTTGACAAGCAGATCTCACTTTGCATAATTGGTGTGTTTTCCAAGCTCCCTGGGCGATTCTCCTGTGTGCAGCTGGGGTTAGGAGCCACTAATTCAGATGAGCTTCTGCACGTCACCTGCTGCCGGGGGTCAGCTCCGGTCCTGTCGCTCTCCGGAAGCTGCCTGTTTTGCCTGGCAAGCCTGCCCTTGGGTCACTGTCACTGCCCGAGGAGCTCCCTTGACAGTTGTCCTGTGCTCCGCTTTGAGGGTCACTGATGCACATGTGGTACCCTCCCCCCTGACCTCAGTGCAGCACCCCGGGGACTTGGGTTTTAGATGGCAGTGTCTGCCGTGGCGAGACGGGCACATGATGACGGTTGTATGTGTGTTGATTTCTCTCTCCCCCGTTCGCCTTCCCACGTGTGTACCTCTGTCTCCCCCGCCTGTCTTTTCCTCTCCACGCCCTTCCTGACTGTAGGATGACAACTGGGGTGAGACAACAACGGTGGTCACTGGCACTTCTGAGCACAGTATCTCCCATGATGACCTCACGCGCATCGCCAAGGACATGGAGGACAGTGTCCCGTTGGATTGTTCCCGCCACCTGGGCGTGGCGGCCGGGGCCATTCTGGCCCTGCTCTCGTTCCTCACCCCACTGGCTTTCCTGCTGCTGCCCCCACTGCTGTGGCGGGAGGAGCTGGAGCCCTGTGGGACCGCCTGTGAAGGCCTCTTCATCTCCGTGGCCTTCAAGCTGCTCATCCTGCTGTTGGGGAGCTGGGCTCTGTTCTTCCGCCGGCCCAAGGCCTCCCTGCCCCGAGTCTTCGTGTTACGAGCTCTGCTCATGGTCCTCGTCTTCCTGCTCGTTATCTCCTACTGGCTCTTCTACGGCGTGCGCATCCTGGACGCCCGGGAGCGCAGCTACCAGGGCGTGGTTCAGTTCGCGGTTTCGCTAGTGGATGCCTTACTCTTCGTGCACTACCTGGCTGTGGTTCTGCTGGAGCTGCGTCAGCTCCAGCCCCAGTTCACACTCAAGGTCGTGCGATCCACAGATGGGGCCAGCCGCTTCTACAATGTCGGCCATCTCAGGTACGGGCGCACGGCAGTCAAGTGGGACTTGAGTAGGAGGAAGATGAGACCCGAAAAGGTTGGAGGGGGAGGGGGAGGGAGGAGAGGGGAGAGGGTGTGATGGCGGGGACATAAGCGATGAACTAGATGGGTTGGGCGGAAGAGACTTTGCACATAGTAAGAATTCAGTGGCATTTTCAGCCTAACAACAAGGTCTTATGTAGGATCGTGGTTAAGATGTCCTTGGGGGTTGTGAACTGGTAGTGATAGCCAATTTGAAATCAGGACCCTTAGAGGAGGATGGGCCAAGAGGAAGAGAGGTAAGGGATATAAACAGAAGGTTTCTAGTCTTTTCTTGGAGGCAGGAGGCATGATTTATTTATTTATTTATTATTTATTTGTTTATTTATTTTTGAGTAGTCAGTAAATGCTACTGAGATGAGCTGGTCTGAGATGGACCCGCAGAGCGAGAGATAGAAAGTCAGCTCCCACCAGGCTTGCGGGCAGGGTGTTCCCCTCCCCCTCCCTCAGGCTATGCAGAGCATCAGTGGCCCCTCCTAGGTCCTATCAGAAACCTTGGGAGAATGTTGGAGGGGGATGAGGAGCCCCTTGGCTGGGGTCTATTTATGCCCCCCCCCCCCCCGTCTTCAGCACGGCAGGAAATGAGTAGCAGACCCCCAGCTTTGGGAAGGGCTAGGGGCCTGGTAAGTACAGACCTCAGGCTTGAGCCAGGCTTCCTGGAAGCAGCTTGTCCCTGTGTGTCCTCTCCAGCCCTGCCGACCTGCCCTGATGTGTCCCTTCCCCCGCGCCCCTTGTCTGTCCCTTCTCCCTCCCCCTCCCCTCCTGCCGTCTCCCCAACAGCATCCAGCGAGTGGCAGTGTGGATCCTGGAGAAGTATTACCATGACTTCCCTGTCTACAACCCCGCCCTCCTCAACCTGCCCAAGTCCGTCCTGGCCAAGAAAGTGTCTGGCTTCAAGGTGTATTCTCTCGGAGAGGGTGAGCGGTCCCGCTCCTCCACCCCTCCCGGCCTCTTCCTAAGCAGGACTCGGAGCATCTTCCCTTGGCTCTTCCTTTCTCTGGCCCGTGTCCCAGCCCCTCTGTTCTGTCATTCCCCTTGACTTCAGGTAGCTGGTCTTAGCTGCTCTCCTTTTTACGCTATGGCGTATCTCTGGTTTAGCTACTGTGTCTGCTCATAGCCCTGGTCTCATAGCCCTTTGGCCCCCTGAGCTGCAAAACCTCCTGCTTCAGGAGGAAAAAAAATATATACGCGGGACTCTTCCCCCTTCAATGCCTTTCCGGTCGCTTTCCTGCAGTTTCTCCCAGAGGTGGCCAGGAGGGCTGGGACCGGGAGGCATTGCTGGGTGGTGGGGACTCATCCTCTGGCTGTGTCAGGCCATGTTTCTAGAGTGCAGGGGCTACAGTTTTGTTTTGTTTACCATCTCTATCCTGATCTTGTACAGAAAACAGCACCAATAACTCCACTGGTCAGTCAAGGGCGGTGATCGCGGCTGCGGCACGGAGGCGCGACAACAGCCACAATGAGTATTACTATGAGGAAGCCGAGCATGAGCGCAGAGTGCGCAAGCGCAGGGCCAGGTGGGTGCCGGCTGTGCGGAATCCAGGGCGGGGCGGAATCCAGGGCGGGGCGGACACCTGAGGGAGGGAGGGGATAAGCCAAGAGCGTGGTATCTATGGGAAGACCTGGGCCGAGGAAGCCCAGGAGGCCCCAGTGCCTGCTGGGAACAGAACAGTGATGATACAGGGTTTGTATGTATATTCATTCCCAGTGCTTCCGTAAACTGATCACCACGGACTCGGCAGTTGTAAAACAACACATTTATTATTGCTGTGTTCGGTGGGTCAGGTTCAGGCTTGCTGGACCGCCTGCTTGGACCTTGAAGGCTAAAATCAGTGCACCTCTCATGTGAACCTGGGCAGCTCTTCCAGACTCCCCGTCATCGGAGCCTGGGCTTCCCTCCCAGGCTCCCGGGCTTTTGCTGGAATCCCTTGCCCGTCTCGCTCCCCCACGGTTTTCAGCTTGGTAGTTGGCTTTTCCTAACAGGAGCCAGCTCTTCTTACTTTGGCCACCTACAGAGAAGATTGGTTCTCAGGCCCAGCAGGATAATTATTTGTGTGTGTGTGTGTGTGTGTGTGTGTGTGTGTGTAGGCCAGGGGCCAGCCTCAGCTGTTGTCCCTCAGGTGACATTCAGTTTGCTTTTTGCGATGGTATCTTCATTGCTTTGGAGCTCACCAAGTAGACCAGAGACTAAGCTGGCCGGCCGCCAGGTCCCAGCGATGTGCCTGCCTCTGCTTCCCCAGTGCTGGGATTAAAAGCGCGGGGCCATTATACTTGGATTTGTTTTTGTTTTTGTTTTTGTTTTTTTTTTGTTTTTGTTTTTTGAGACAGGGACTTACTATTTAGCTCTGGTTGGGCTGGAACTTACTATGTAGCCTAGCCTGGTCTCAAACTGCTGCATATATCCTTCCACCCGAGTCAGGGGTCAGCACTGCCTGTGCTATTTCCAGGGCCAGGCGCCCTGCCAAGCCCGAAGACCTGAGTTCAAGCCCCAGAATCCATATGTCGGAGAGCGAGAAAGAACTGTCCTCTAAGCCCCACAGAGGGCGTGTGCATGCCCCGATCCACATAAATAACATACTACTGCTACTATTATTAGCACCGCTACCACCATCACCACCACCGCCTCTCCTGCTAATGCCCTTACCCTTTAGTTGCATGTATTAATTTTTACATGGTGCAGTGTGGTGTGAAGTCTTTCCCTAGGTTCGATGGGATACTTGGCCCTTTCTGCAGCCTAGTTCCTGAGGCTCATTCTGGATCTGAGGCTAGGCTCATTCGTCCACGCTGTGTCCCTAGTCTGGTCCCACTGAGCACGCCTGTACCTTGTTGCTCGCGAGCAAAGCAGCCCCTTCGTCTCTTAGCACTTGTCTCCACGTGGACTTCTGCTACTCCAGGCAGAGTACAGAGGCCTGGCCTGACTCCGGCTGCAGCAGGCAGAGCCAGTGGGTAGAGAGAGGGTGGCGTGAGCAGTGGGCACCTGGTCCAGATACCACCTGTCCCCCAGGCTCGTGGTGGCTGTGGAGGAGGCCTTCACGCACATCAAGCGGCTGCAGGAAGAGGAGCAGAAGAACCCCAGGGAGGTGATGGACCCCCGGGAAGCAGCCCAAGCCATCTTTGCGTCCATGGCCCGTGCCATGCAGAAGTACCTTCGCACCACGAAACAGCAGCCTTACCACACCATGGAGAGCATCCTTCAGCACCTGGAGTTCTGCATCACCCACGACATGACGCCTAAGGTAGGCCCGCTGCTTCCAGACCTTCCTCTCTGCCTGGCTTCCACTCTCTCGTTCATGGCTCTTTCTCCTTCCCTCAGCTTTCCCTCTTCTCGAGACTCTCTTCTCCTGTCCCCCTTTCCCATCGATCTTGTCTGTGCGGAGTGGAAGGGGCAAGGGGAGACTTTGGCACTATTTGGGGGAGTTCAGAGGCCTCTTTCTCACTATGATAAGGCTCTAGAATCTCTACATTCGAAGTCTTACATTTTTACTTTCCTTTACCCCTTCATCCCCAAAGGAAGCTTTGCCTCTCCTGACTTTTAGCTGTTGGCTTACCTCAGCCTAGTTGCCAGCTGCCTAGAATGGCTCTCTCGGTGCCTTCTTAGTTGAGCGGGTGTTAGAGAGGCTGGCAGTGTACCTCAGTGGTAGATCAGGCCTGAACTTTTGATTTCATTTACCAGCAAAACAGCGCGCGCGTACACACACACACACACACACACACACACACACACACGTGGCACTTGAATCTTTGCTTGGCCCATTTCTCTCCTAGTGTAGACCTACGTGGTTCTAGTCATATCAACTATATGAAAGGGAAGGAAGGAGGAAGAATGAGGTTCAGGTAGTCCTGGGCACAGCCTGGTACAAGGAACGGGGTGAAGGGTGGGGTGAACTCCGGTCCTCACTGGAGCGGTATCACTTCTGTGCGAGTCGTCGTCCTCACCAATCCATTCAGCGTCTCTCCGCCTCTCTTCTGCGCTTACATTGGAAGATAGCAGTGTTCACGGGTATCGCATACATCCGAGCTATCTTAGAAAGCTGTGTGTCAGAGGATGAAGAGCGGGTGGGTGGACGAGATGCCCAAACAGTATCCTCTTCCCCCTCCTCAGGCCTTCCTGGAGCGATATTTGGCCGCTGGACCCACCATCCAGTACCACAAGGAACGTTGGCTGGCCAAGCAGTGGACACTGGTGAGCGAGGAGCCGGTGACCAACGGGCTCAAGGATGGCATCGTGTTCCTCTTGAAGCGCCAGGACTTCAGCTTGGTGGTGAGCACCAAGAAGGTGCCCTTCTTCAAGCTCTCCGAGGAGTTCGTGGACCCCAAGTCACATAAGTTTGTCATGCGGCTGCAGTCGGAGACCTCTGTGTGACTTTGCGGCAGCTGGGCGGGGAAGAGGGGTGTGGGGGGTTCCCGCGGAGTGGGAGGGGTTTGGTCCTGTGGCCCCGACACATTTCTGCCCTCCTACTTCCTCTTGCTCTTCTTTGTTTTTTGTTTTTGTTTTTGTTTTTTTTTTTTTTTGTTTTTTTTTACTTGAATTAACTTATCCTGGACCCAGTCTCCTCCCCTCTTCCTCAGTTTTTTCCCACCTGGAAATCCGGAGAGAACACCTTGCTTTAACAATACCTGGGAGCCACCCTGCCCCCCAGTTTTTTTGTATCGCTCCAGGCCCTGCAGGAAACAGTGCCTCATAACTCCCCCATCCCCCGTTCTTCCCCTCAAACGTTCCCTGGATGGAAGTCCCTTCCAAAAGCGGTCAGGGCCTTCCTGATTGTACCCTTGCCCCCTGAGCCCCAACTTATAGACGTAGGTTCCTAGAGCTGAGCTCTCTAGTGGCCCCTGGTAGGGTTTCTCTTGGGGGCACAGCTCTGACCCCAGAGAACCATGGTGCCAAACTCCTGTGGGACAGCAGCTAACCGTATCCCCTGCCCCTACCCTTAGCCCCAGGTCCCTGGGCAAGGATGCACCCGTGACATAGTTCCAGAATTAGGATTCTCCCTGCAGTCTTGCTTTCCAGTGTTACAGCTGTGCTTCCTGGTACACCACACACACACACACACACACACACACACACACACACAGTACCTCACAGACAGACAACAGACAGACAGACATACACACAAACACAGAACAAGGGGAAGTGTGGTCTTCTACCCAGGAGTCTTTACTGCTGTTTCTGACTAGCATGGTCACATGATCATAGGCAAACGGAGGGGGAACCTCTCTGACCGCTTGCTTTTCCAGAGCTGTGGGGGAAGGCATAATGTGTCTTTCTTAGACGACTCCCGAGAGGAAGGACAGGATAGACCCTGAGGTTGGAGAGAGCCTTGTCACTGACCCCTGTCCCGAGCTGTTCTTCCCTACCCTCACCCGTGAAGGACGCGTGTTGACTTCTTAAGGACTCCATGGCATGCAGACCCTGACCAACCCTGGAGTCAAAGACATTTTCTCTTTTGCACCCGTTACCCCAGTCCTGCTGAATTCCCGCTCCGGAGACCTGCGGCCTCATCTCTTTTTAGGGGGAGGGGCCGGCAGCCCCTCCTCATCCCCTGCCTTAAATGCAGCTCTTTGCCTCAGGGGTCTCTTTCCACGGCCTTCCAGGGTCACATCCTCTTCTCTCCCCGCCTCGCTGTCTGGGCTGTATATCAGGGCGAGGGACCAGGGTCACTGCCTTCTGTGGGTATCAGCTGCTCACCCCGTTTCAGCGGACATAGCCTTTGCAGCGAATCGGAATCGCGGTAATTTACAGCTCACTTTGAGCAGGACTCAAAACCCTCGAATGGATGTTTTTTCAGAGTAAACTTGAGCCTTTAAATCAGACACCTTTAAATTATTTTTTCCCACAAGGACTAGAAGTAGGGAATACCCACATCCTTCCGGGATCCATGGGAATGGCTGTCCTGACGGCTGCGACGGAGGAATACCCCTGTGCCGCTCCGCTAAACAACTCTCAAAGCCCCCCTGCACAGACCTTTCACTTCCCTGGAAAGTTCGCTGGTGTTTGCTGTGCAGAGCACACCCCCGAGGTGGGGTGCCTTTGATCTGTGGGATCCAAAGTGGGAGCTTAACCACCAGTCACTAAAGGGCTTGTCCGTTAGGGGTTACTTCGTTCTCATAGGAATGGTCTTTGGAGCTGACTTACGCAGGGCCTCCAGGTTAGCTTAGGGCTGTGGTGGAGGTACTGGATAAACTCCAGCAGAAATTAATATGCCCTTGGGTAATGGGAAGGTATCTTTTCTTATAAAAAAAATAAATTCAGGTTTCAGAGAAGAACCTTTTGAGTCACGTAAATACCTCACTATCCTGGAGAGCAGGGACTGGATGGTGATTGGGTCATTGCCTTTGTGGGCAGGAGTGGGTTTTGGTGTTGCTTTGAGCAGTGGGTGGGTGGGGTGGGTCGAAGGAGAAGATTCGGGATCTTAGTTGACGCCCTAGGTTAGGGACACAGGAGTGTTTATTTTAAGAACCTGCCATGTTTTTTTAATCACTGTGATATTTCCATTCCTTTTTCCTAAAACAAAGAGAAGAAGTTTCCCGGATTCCCTGTCTAAGCACTAAGGGCTGTGACTTAAGAATGGTAGCGTTATTTTGGTCCCTTCGTGTCGGAACTGTGGTATCTTCGTCTACCTTGGTTGTTATTTTTTTTTTTTTTAAATGTCAGGATGAATTGTCAAATGTATGGCTCTGTGTGTGTGTGTGTGTGTGTGTGTGTGTGTGTGTGAGGTGTGTGTGTGTGTGTGTGTGTGTGTGTGTGGTGTGTTGTGTGTATGTCTTTTGCTTCTCCAGAATGGGAAGTTGTCTTCATGCTGTGAACTGCTATGGGTGGGCAGCTGACTCAGTCTCTCTGAGCGGTCTCCTCAACCAATGCTGTCCCACCGGTGCCTCACTTGGTTTCTTAAGCTTCCACTGCGGGCATCTGGCTAGCCCGTCCGTCCAGCGCTATCGCCGTAGGGGATGCTGGGCTGGGCTACCTGGGTGTATTTGTTGCCTCTGGCTGTGTGGCATCCTGGCTCATCCCACTGCACAACTTGGCCTTTGTTTCCATGACCTCAGCGCGGGCTTACTACCCTTCCCTCCTCCACATCAGGACACCGTGCCTCCCCTCTGTCCATCACCTACCTCGCCACCGTCACCCTTCCCCA
Organism: Apodemus agrarius; assembly: GCA_964023405.1. NCBI lineage: Eukaryota > Metazoa > Chordata > Mammalia > Rodentia > Muridae > Apodemus > Apodemus agrarius. The sequence goes on from OZ030017.1 coordinate 22,769,338, forward strand.
CTGGTCCCTTTCGGTTTCTCCTTAATTGTAAGTCTTTGCTCTCTCTGTCGGTTCCTCCCATCCCTGCAGTTTTAGCTTTCACTCCTCAGCGGCCTCAGCATTCCCATCGTGAACCCTGAAGGCAAGGAGGCAGGGTTCTTGGGAGAGCCTCACTCCGAATCCCCGGTTCGCCCTGTTGGTTGGGCCTAGCTCTGCCTCGTCCCTTCCTGGTGTCTGTCTGTCAGTCTCTTTCCCTTCTGGTCTTCTCCCCGTGGGGCAGCGTCTGCTGATGGATTCTGTTCTGTGTGATTGTTGTAATTTGTTCTTCTGTGCGCAAAAGGAAGGGACTGCTTGAGTCTCTTCCAAGTGAGATTGTAAATGTAGAATTTTCCATTGTTGGATCTAGATTTTTTTAATTCCTTTTTCTTCTCTCTTTTCCTTTTCTTATTTTTTATTTTTTAACTTTTTTTTTTTAATTTTTGGGGCTTTTTTTTTTTTTTGGTTCCAGAGCTGAGACCTTGTGCATGCATGTAGAAAATTGTAAAATGTAAATTTTTTTTAATATATAAAAAGCTTGTTTTTACATTTGCAGTGGATTAAACATTATGGCAATTTTAGGGATTTTTTTTTCTTAAACATAGGAACTAAAACTGTACAAAAATTTTTTTATATATAAAATAAAGACATTTGACTTTGGCAGGGGGGTATTCTGTTGCTTTTCTTTTCTCAAAGTGGGAGCTGAAGGTGGTCCAGGAGGAGTCCGGGCGGTAGGGGGCAGTGTGGGCCTGGTCATGCCGCTGGCTCCAGGCAGTGTGGAGAATGAAGAGAAATGAGAAACTGCTGTTACCTCTGATTCTGAGGCAGCGTTGTGATGGTGAATCATGTGGGGGTGGCGCGAGAGGTGATCGTCAGCCTGTGTCTTCCCTGGTAAGCCGGTGTTTGCATGGCCTCCCAGTAAAAGTCAGGAGTGGGCTGTCTACAGAAGACAGTGCTGACATTAGAACTCATGTTTCATTTCTAAAAACAAACCCCAACATTACCTCTGGTTCTACTTACTTTTTTTTAAAAGATAGGATCCTGGGGCTGCAAAGATGGTCCAGTGTTAAGAGGACTTGTGGCTCTTACCGAGAACCCCAGTTCAGTTCCTAGCACCTACACTGGCCCTGGCTTATAACCAACCACCTGTCATCCCAGCTCCAGGGGATCTGGTGCCCTCTTCTGGCCGAGAAGGTACCACTTGGAAGCACTTCAGCGGAAGAAGAAAGATTCAGCTCAGTGTAGTGCATTGTCACTGTCATGACATACATGGCTGCTCAGATGAGATTGTCTCGCCTTTGGTTTTGCAATGTTGCTGGAAAAAAATAGCAGCAGGCTGTGGTTCTTGGTGAAGTGACACAATGTTACACTCAGCTCTTAGTGACTTGTTAGCTTTTTTTTTTTTTTTTTTTTTTTTGCAGGGGGAGAGGGACAATTCAATCTACAGAACTGAAAGCCAACTAAGTAAAATAGCTCCTGCTTTTCTTTATTAGTCAAAGCAAGTGATGGGAAGGCTCTTCCAGGTGCTGGGAAGGTTGGGTGGGGGAAAGTCACCTTTTGGAAAAACTGTTGCATTAGCGCATGCATGGTAAACTGGTAGGAAGGAGAGAGTAATGGAGGGAGGGAGAGGACGAAAGGGAGGGGCATGAGAGGGAGGGAGAGAGACAGAGAAGCAAACAGAGATATTTGAGGGCAGACAGTACAAAGGGCAAGGCAGGCATGCTGTGGAAGGAGCTCAGAACAACAAATGCCACATTTAAGTGGGACAGCGGGAAAAGGTACTGGTTTAGATGGTTTAGGAAACATGGGCAAGCCGAGCGGCGGTGGTGGCGCACACCTTTAATCCCAGCACTTGGGAGGCAGAGGCAGGCGGATTTCTGAGTTCGAGGCCAGCCTGGTCTACAGAGTGAGTTCCAGGACAACCAGGGCTACATAGAGAAACCCTGTCTCGAAACAAACAAACAAACAAACAAAACAAAACAAAAGCAAAAAGGAAACATGGGCAAGGCATAGGTCTCTCTAACCTCAGTAAGTTTCGGGAAGACGCCTCTTTATGCTAGACTTTGGGATGCAAAGGTATGCAACCCATCCCTAGGTGCCTTCAGGGGCTTTTGCTGGCACCAATGAGAAAAACTGTTGCGGCTGTCCGGTCTCCGACTGTTGACACCTAAGTTGTTATAGTCCATGGGCTAGGCAAGAGGCAGACTGAAGTAAGCAGTGAGTGTGGAAACCGTTTTGAAGCCTACCTGTACCCTGATATCCTGTAAGAGACTCTGTGGTTGGAAAAACAAATTGAATATGGCTAATGCTTCATTTGTTCTCGCTTTAGGACACAACTAGCCTGTGCCACGTGTGGCTTAACCAGGGCGAATATGTGCTTCAAAACTGGAAAGGTAGACTTTTAGGGCAGTGCATCTTTGTCCGTCACTATAGTGGTGGATATTATCATAGTTTGTTCAACAGCACAATGTTGCTTACCGAGACCGAACCGTAACGTCAGTTACGGACTCTGTGATAATGCGAGTCATTATAGGTTTGCCAGCTGTGACCAATGCCCCGCTCCGCGCAGGGTGCTGATAATGGGGGAAGCAGCGTAGACGAGGGCATGGGGAGCGTGAGGAAAATCTCTGCATTAGACTCCACTTTCCTCAGAAAACACGACACGTAGAAAAATGAAGTCTCTATGTATAAGACAAACAAAACCCGAAGTAAAACATCAAGTATAACCATGTGTGCTGTTAGACATACATCAGACAATGAAAGCACTCCTATAGTTGGTAAGATTTCAGTTAAAAAAAAAAAAAGTGGAAATGTGATACAAAAACATCTGAGAGGAAGGGGAGGGCCTCCTGTGCTACAACAGGTGCCAAAAACTTGAGCTTCACTGTGTCGAGAGACAGGTTAGGGTGGGTTTTGCTCCTTCCAAGATCCTCTTAATGTTAGTTCCCACCGATGCGCTAGCATGTAATTTTAGGGTAGAATAGACTGGGAAAGTTTTTACAGTCTAGATTAACTCCGTTTGAGGGATTGTTATCTTTTGGCTCCCTGCTTATCTCCTAACACAGTCCCTTCCCCCACCAAGATGGGTGGAACTGGGGAGAACACAGATACAACTTACCCTCTAGATTTTGTTTGCCCTGGCTGCTATGAGATCCGATGCCTCCTGCTTCAGGGCATATTAAATAACTGGACACCGGGGGTCTTTCTTAGATGGAAATGCTCAGGTGGCTTATTCTGTCTTGAAACAGCACCCCCCCCCCAAATAGAGCTGCTCAGCTGTCACCGTGCCTATGACAAATGTGCAGATCACTCAAGCACCTGCTAGACATGCAGATTCCAATCCAGCAGGTCTGGCATAGGCCTTGGGTTTCTCTGTGTAGCCTTAGCTGTCCTGGAACTTGCTCTGTAGACCAGGTTGGCCTCGAATTCAGTGATCCACCTGTCTCTGCCTGTGCGGATTAAAGGAGTATGTCACCACTGTCAGGCTGAGTGTATACATCTTGAGGGTCTGGTGTCTTAGTAGCTTGGGCTGCCATGACAAAGTACCACAGATTGGATGACTTAACAGAACTTCATTATTTTATGGTTCTGGAAGCTAAAATCCAAGGTTCACGTGGCTGGAATCTGGGGAAGACTCTTGGGTTGGAGGTAGTTTTCCCACTCACGGTGGCATCACATTGGGGGTGGAGAGGGAGAGAGATGCCAGGTTTCTGATCTTTAACCAGGTAAATGATGTCATGATGAGAGTCCTCTCTCACACCCCCAAATTACCCTAATTTCTCCTCAAATAATTAGTTGGAATGAGGTGATGCTTCAGAATCTGAATTCTGAGAACATAATTCAGTTTACAGAGCTAGGAGACGTTGCTGATGTTCTGAGGCTACTTGGAGTAGCAAGACCCTAAGAGAAAGCTTGTATACCCACGGAGTTTAAGGGGTCAAACATGCCTTAGTAAGAAATAATACTTAAATCAGGCAGTGATGGCGCATGCTTTTAAACCCAGCACTCAGGAGGCAGAGGCAGTTGGATCTTTTGTGAGTTTGAGTCCAGCCTTGTCTACAGAGTGAGTTCCAGAACAGCCAGGGCCACACAATGAAACCTTGTCTTGGAAAAAAAAAAAAAAAAAAAAAAAAAAAAAAAAAAAGAAGCTTCCCCTTGGGAAATTCTTGCTTCCGACTTGTTGTGGGTGCCCTTTGCACATTCAGTATTCAGCGCTACCTTATTTTAAAAAGAAAGAAAGAAAAAAAGAATACTTGATGCAAAAGATCGAAATTGTTTGCTGAGTGTGGTGGTGCACGCCTGTAATCTCAGTGCTCTAGAGGCTGAGGCAGGAGGATCACTGTATAAGTCTTCCAGGCTAGCCTGGTCTATATAGTAAGACCCTGTCTCAACAAATCAACAAGACAGATTATAAGTAAGCTTCGTGACTACACTATCTCAGTAAAGTCACAGTTGCTCATGCTCTATAATTGCATATATACATCAAATTGTGATTTCTGTGATACTTAAATAATACATTCTGAGGTGGTCTTATACATGGAGCTTTTGGAAGAGCAGTGGACTTTTTGGTATAACAATTCAAACAAGCAGGGTGGCGCATGCCTTTAATCCCAGCACTTGGGAGGCAGAGGCAGGCAGATTTCTGAGTTCGAGGCCAGTCTGGTCTACAGAGTGAGTTCCAGGACAGCCAGGGCTACACAGAGAAACCCTGTCTTGAAAAACAAAAAACAAAACAAAACAACAAAAAACGATTCAAACAAGAGCCATGATGCTGATTCATCATCAATAAAATCCCCTGCTCCTACAGAACCCGAGCTAGGTTATCAGAATCCACGTGTAATAGCTCACAGGCACCTGTAACTCTGATCCAGGGGAATCTGACACTTTCCTCTGGCTTCCATAGGCACTGTACTCACATGCGCATATCCAAGTACACACACACACACACACACACACACACACACACACACTTACAAGTTAAAAATAAATCTTAAAAAATGGCAAGGAATTAAAGCAGCAGCTTGCATACTGTATGAGTTATCTTCTGCCAAAAACTTCTTGTCAACACTCCCGATAGAACAAAGGATATTTAGGGCTTCTACTATGTTTAGAGAATTCCAGATGAGATGCTTTGACACACTCTGATATTTATATTTATTGCAAATAGGTATAGAGTGGAGGGAAAGACAGAAACAGGGAGGCTCTCTAAGAGCTCCAGGACCAGCTAGCCTGTTCCGTATGTGCACAGTGGGAAAACAGGAAGAGAGCCTGCTACTGGGCCGTGGTGGCGCACTCCCTTACTTACAGCACTTGGGAGGCAGTGGCAGGTGGATCCCTGGGAGTTCAAGGCCAGCCTTGTCTACAGAGCAAGTTCCAGGACAGCCAGGTCTACAGACAGAGAAACCCTGTCTCAACAACAACTCCAACCCCAAACCAAAACAAACCCCAAACCCCCACACCCCCCAAACAAAACCAAAAACAAGAAGAGACTCTCCCTTAAGCCGGTGAGGATGGCAGGTGAAGACAGATGCTTGAAACTGCCCTCAGACCACATGTGTGCCATGGCATGTGTGCTCCCTGGCATGGGCACACTTATGCTCACACACATGAATATATGCACAGTTATACACACACACATACACGTTAAAAAATAAACAAAGAAACCCCACCCTATTTGATCAAAGAGACCTTGCCCTTTCTGTTCATTGATAAAAAAATGTGCAAGAGTTGCTAAGAAGTGATCATGAAGTTACTGGACTGTACAAAGATTTCTTGGAGTTAGAACTTTAGAGTGAAGTGTTATTACGACCGGTACAGTGTGGTCATGGTCCTGTGCTGATGCCCGGGTTGGAAGGACTCAGATGCTAAGGAGAAATGCTTGTAACCTTCGCCTTGGCGATCAGGCCCCAGTTTTTTTTGTTCACTTACGAAGTTAGTGTTTTCAACAGAAATGCAGGAGTCTGGAGGATGACGCTCTCACCAGTGAAGAGATGCAAAAGGCCTCCCATTCTGCACAGGGCTCAGACTTCCTTCAGGAAAGTCTTTGTTCTTGTACCAAAGCACAGGGTTTTTCTTGGGAACCTCCAGTAAGTTCATCCTATAAGAATTCAACATCATAAACCCTGTGGGGGAGCGATACATCACAGGAGGGCTGGGCAGGTTGGTGTTTTACTTAATAATCATGTGTTAAAACCTTAACTACCACTGTGGACCTCATCCCTTGCAGGGTAATTATTAGACCAAAATAATAGTGCAGATAGCCCTGGGATTCCCTGAAGTGGACCAAGCAAAGTGTTCATTAACGTTTTCCAGGTTTCCCATCAGTGACAACTTGTTATTCCAAATTTGTCAGTTAGATCCACTACCACTATCCAAGAATGAACTTAGGATTTAATAGATAATGTGCTTGCCTAGTGTCTTAGTCAGGGTTTCTATTGCTGCAATGAAACACCATGACCAAAGAGCAAGTTGGGGAGGAAAGGGTTTATTCGGCTTACATTTCCACACTGCTGTTCATCACCAAGGGAAGTCAGGACAGGAACTCACACAGGTCAGGAACCTGGAGGCAGGAGCTGATTCAGAAGCCACTGGAGGGGTGCTGCTTACTGGCTTGCTTCCCCTGGCTTTCTTCAGCCTGCCTTCTTATAGAACACAGGGTCACTACCTCAGGGATAGCACCACCCACAATGGGCCGGCTTTCCCCCCTTGATCACTAATTTAGGAAATACCTTTCTGGATCTCATGGAGGCATTTCCTCACCTGAAGCTCCTTTCTCTCTGATAATTCTTGCTGTGTCAAGTTGACGCACAAAATCAGCTAGACTCTGGGTGTGATGCCCAGCACCTTATAAACCAGTCTGGGCGTCACACACTTGTAATCTGGCACTCAAGAGGTAGAGGTAGGAGGATCAGAAATTGAAGGTTATCCTTGGAAGATGTAATGATTCCAGGTCAGTCTAGGATCCAGGAGACCCTGTGAGTCCCTGTCTCAAAAAAAGTGCTTCTTGTGGTACTGAGGTTGGGTCATAATTGTTAGTCAACAGTAGCTAAACCTCTAAGGTTTTTCTCACTGGATCATACTTTCTAGGGCTTATCTGAATCACCACATAAAGCATTAATCATTCATGCTAAGTCAAACCACTGTATTCAGAGTCATATGTATTTCTACAAATGTTACTACAAATCCACTACATAAATGAAGAAAGAATTAAGTAAGAATAGAGTAAGCACACACTCAGCCTTTTTAATTAATTAATCTTTTCTTTTTTCTTTTCCTTCCTTCCTTCCTTCCTTCCTTCCTTCCTTCCTTCCTTCCTTCCTTTTTTTGTTTTTGTTTTTGAGGCAGAGTCTCTCTGTGTAACAGTCCCGATGTCCTAGAACTTACTATGTAGATCAGGCTGGCTTTGAACTCACAGAGCTCTGCCTGCCTCTGTGCTGAAATAATATATTAAATAAATCTCAGTGGTGGGCAGTTTTATGCTACCCGCCCCAGTGGTTTAGGTTCCTGAATGAAAGACACACACACACACACACACACAGCCTTTATGTTTTTTTTTTTGTTGTTGTTGTTGTTGTTGTTGTTTTTTCGAGACAGGGTTTCTCTGTGTAGCCCTGGCTGTCCTGGAACTCACTTTGTAGACCAGGCTGGCCTCGAACTCAGAAATCCACCTGCCTCTGCCTCCCAAGTGCTGGGATTACAGGCATGCGCCACCACCGCCCGGCTTCCTTTATGTTTTAATATACCTTAGTCAGCACAATAGCTGGGCCACTGTCTAACCTCCACGTGGTTAATCCACCTCCCACCGATAATCCCGAGTTATTACTCACTAAATTCTTTATTCTGTCTTGGCTGCCCTGGACCCAGTTGGGCAGCCCTCTGGGATGTGTTCTTCCATCTCCTTCGTGTGACAGTTATGTCTTTCTGTCCTGCACTCTTCTCAGGCATGGCATCCCCCACCTCCTCCCCAAGCTCAGGAATCCTAAAGTCCTGCCTCTGTCTTCCCTGCCCAGCCATTGGCTGCCAGCATCTTTATTTACCAAACAGAATTAACTAGGGGCAGGGTCCCTCAGTGTCTGCCCTGTGGACTCTTGTGCAAACAATTTTGGAGACTCAAATTAACATTGGAATACAAGCGGCATTAGACCAAACCCCCTGCCTCTTGAGTGCTGGGATTAAAGGTATGCATTACCATTCCTGGCCTTTCGTATTTGTTTTTATCTTGTTCTGAGTTTATTAATTTTGAGTTTTGTGATGGTCTGTATATGCTTGGCCCAGGGAGTGGCACTATTAGGAGGTGTGGCCTTGTTGGAGTAGGTGTGTCACTGTTTGTGCGGGCTTTCAGACCCTTGTCCTATAGCCGGCCAGTGTTGGCGCACACCTTTAATCCCAGCACTTGGGAGGCAGAGGCAGGCTGATTTCTGAGTTTGAGGCCAGCCTGGTTTACAGAGTGAGTTCTAGGACAGCCAGGACTATACAGAGAAACCCTGTCTTGAAAAACCAAAAACCAAAACCAAAACCAAAACAAACAAACAAAAAAAACAAACCAAAAAAAAAAAAAAAAAAAAAAAAAGAAAGAATGAAAAAAATAAAAAGACCCTTGTCCTAGCTGCCTGGAAGCCAGTCTTCTCCTAGCAGCCTTCAGATGAAGATGTAGAACTCTCCGCTGTGTGGGCACCATGCCTGCCTGGATACTGCCGTGCTCCTGCCTTGATGATAACGGACTGAACCTCTGAACCTGGAAGCCAGCCCAATTAGAGATACCTTGGTCATGGTGTCTGTTCAAAGCAGTAAAACCTTAACTAAGACAGGTTTCAAGAAAGAAGAATCATATTTGATCATAATTTATGGTGGGAGTTTCCATGGGTAATATCCAATCAATAAAGGATTAACCCCACAAAACAGTGACTCAGAAATGAGACTTAAATATCTGTGGCGTTATAGCTGAGGCCCCACGTGGTTTTCAATCTTTCTAATGCTGTGACCCTTTAATACAGTTCCTCTTATGGTGATCTCCAACCATAAAGCTGTTTGCTGCTACTTCATAGCTGTAATTTTGCTACCATTATGATTTGTAATGCAAATATATGATACACAGATGGTCTTAGGTAATTCCTGCTAAAGGGCTATTCATTTCCTAAAGGGGATCGAGGCCCACAGGTTGAGAACCACTGCCTTAGGGACTTCCTCTTCCTATTATTATTATTATTATTATTATTATTATTATTATTAAAAAAATCTGGCTGATCTGAAACAACCTAGAAGTCCCTTAACTGAGGAACGGCTAAGGGAAATATGCTACATCTATACAATGGAATACTATTCAGCTGTTAAAAACAAAAACATCTTGAATGTTGCTGGCAAATGAATGGATCTGGGAAATATCATCCTGACTAAGGTAGTTCAGGCTCAAAAGGACAGGCATGGTATGTACTCACTGATAAGTGGATCTCAGCCATAAAATCGAGGAGACCCATGCTACACGCCACAGACCCGAAGAAGCTAACCGAGAAAGAAGGCACAAGCAAGGATGCTTGAATCTCACTTAGGAAAGGGAATAAAATAGTCGTAAGAGGCAGATGAAGGGAGGGGTCTGGGTGGGAAAGGGGATAGGGAGGAGAATGGGGGGGTTCAGGATCTGGGGGGGGGAGGGACAGAAGGAATGGCCAGATTGCCATGAAAATGAATGGAAATCTGCAACTGATGGGGCCGGGGAGGTAGGGGGTATCTCCTGGACCAGAGACCTGGGAAAAGGGAGGTACCCAAGAATCATTGGGGGTGTCTTTAGCTGTGACTCACTACACTGGGGATATGGAACCGGAAGAGGTCACTTCCTGTAGCCAGGCAGGAACCCCAATGGGGCAATAGGGACACCAACCTACCCACTTTTGACCCAACATTTATCCAGTCTACAAGAAATGCGGAAAGGGGGCAGGGAGGAGGATGGAGCACACACTGAGGAAATACCCAAGCAGTAACTAACCCTAACCAGAGGGTTAGCAGAGACCTAACCCATGCGCAAGCACCAATCCCTGACACTGTTAATGAGACTCTGTTATGTTTACAGACAGGAGCCTACCGTGGCTGTCCCCTGAGAGGCTCCACCCAGCAGTTGACTCAGACAGACGATATGCCCACAGCCAAACAATGGATGGAGTTTGGGGACTCTTATGGAAGAATAGGATTGTGGCTCCTAGGGTGATAGGAACTCCACAGGAAGACCAACAGAGTCAGCTAACCTGAACCTTTGGGTCTCTCAGAGACTGAAATACCAACCAAAGAACATACTTGGGCTGGACCTAGGCCTCCGCACACATATGTAGCTGATGTGCAGCTTGGTCTTCATGTGGGTCCTGAACAACTGGAGTGGGGGCTGTCCCAAAAGCCGTGGCCTGTATGTAGGATGTGTTCTTCTAGCTGGGCTGCCTTGTCTGGCCTTAGTGGGAGGGGATTTGCTTCAGCTTGCAGAGACTTGATGTGCCAGGTTGAAGGGGGAGGGAGGTGATACTCAGAGGGGCCTCCATCCGTTTGGAGGATAAGGGGAGGGGGGATGGGAGAAGGATTGTGGGAGGGGGTGGCCGGGAGAGGGGCAGTGAGAGGGATGTAAAGTGAGTGTTAAAAAAAAAATTAAAAACAAACAAAAACCAAAAACCATCTGGCTGATCTGAAACTAACAGAGCTGTACCTGGCTCTGCCTGCCGACCCCTTTCCCCCCCCCCCCAACCCTCAACACCACCCCTTCTAGAATTAAAGACATGAACCACCAGGCCCGCAACATGCATCTTTTTTTTTTTTTTTTTTTGGTTTTTCGAGACAGGGTTTCTCTGTGTAGTCCTGGAACTCACTCTGTAGACCAGGATGGCCTCGAACTCAGAAATCCACCTGCCTCTGCCTCCCAAGTGCTGGGATTAAAGGCGTGCGCCACCACGCCCGGCTGCAACATGCCTCTTTTATTAATTGTTTTTGAAGTTATCATACAAGGTAATGGGTTTAAGGTAACATTTTCAAACATACTTTATATTTTGTTCCTTTTGTCTTAAGAATGAGCTTGCTGAGACTAGGGTTGGTAAATTTTCTTTCTTTTTTTGGGATTTTTTTTTTTTTCCCGAGACAGGGTTTCTCTGTATAGCCCTGGCTGTCCTGGAACTCACTCTGTAGACCAGGCTGGCCTCGAACTCAGTAAATTTTCTTATTCTTCTGCATATAGACTGAACTTCCAGCCCGTGGTGCTTCTTGCTGACGTAGTGGGGCAGAGTGGCTTGTGGGTGCAGTGGGGTCCGCTGTCACCGCCCTTCCTGTTTATAGCAGGAGCCTCCTACTTCCTACGTGTTATGAAAACAGTTTGAAAAACGTTGAGTTGGTTTTTGTTGTTGTTGCTTGCTTTTTTAGTTGTTTCAGAGTAGAGCAACCCCGCCATTTGCTAGCATGGCAGAAATCATCTAAAGTGGAAAGCAGCCTGCGGCTGTCGGGGAAAGGGACCTTGCAGACGCCTAGCCGCTGCTCCCGGTGCCCCGGAAGTCTTGTCTGACCACAGCTCGCCTTTATCTGTGAATGTATGAAGATTCATTGGCTGATTTGAACGAGACACTCTTCTCTCTTTGCTTCTCTTCCCTTCTGTTCTTTTTTCTTTTTCTTCCCTCCTTCCCCCTGCCTCTCTCCCCCTCTGCCCCCTCCCCCCTCCCCCTTACTCTCTTTCCTGGTCGTCCCCCTTCTCCTCTCCCAACCCCTTTTGGCAGGATTCTGGGCCATGTCTCAAACTGGGTGCGCGCCCCCCATCTTCCCAGCTGACTATGAGCTAGAATTACAGGCGTGCACCTCTATGCTCACCTCTCAGTCGGCTTTTTAGAAAAAATGACGCATGCGTGCCACAACCATTGGGCGGCTCCTTCTTGTCTGGGACCGGAGCGCTTTGTTGTTTGCTGCCCTGTGGGCCTGGCTTGCTAGCTCATGCACTTTTGGGGGTTCTCTTGCCTCCTCCCTCCGTCTTGCTGCAGAAGTACTTGGGACTTCATGTCCTCTTCTATTTGATATTATCTCTACTGACTGCAGCGCTTCTGTTATTTGAGAGGTATATGATGGTATCTCCGTAGTTTTGATTTGCATTTCTAGACTGTTAAGAGAAGTTGAACATTTTTCATTTCTTGATCGAGTGTCTGGATTTCCCCCTTGTGCTTTTGGGAAATGCCTGTTCACCTCTGTCTTCTTCTTTCTCTCTCAATTCTTTATATGTTTCTGGACGTTGGTCCTTCGTCCGTCGTTTATGCTGTCAACACTGCCTCCCAGTTTGTAGCTTGGCTTTTCACTTTCTTTATGTTTTTGTTCGGTGAACAGGTTTGGAAAAATTGAATGAATGAATGAATGAACGAATGATTAGCGTTTCTTAAAATTTCTTTTAAAGAAATCTCCTCTTAGCCGGCATGGTGGCACATGCCTGTAATCCCAGCACTTGGGAGGCAGAGGCAGGCGGATTTCTGAGTTCGAGGCCAGCCTGGTCTACAGAGTGAGTTCCAGGACAGCCAGGACTACACAGAGAAACCCTGTCTCGAAAAACCAAAAAAAAAAAAAAAAAAAAAAAAAAAAAAAAAAAAAGAAAGAAAGAAAGAAAAGAAAAAAAAGAAATCTCCTCTTAAGCTAAAGTCGTGAAGACATTCTGTGGCTCCTTTAAGGTCACACAGCGTCTTTCCAGAGCCGCCTTCTGTCAGCATTCCTGGAATTCAGGGTTATCTGTGGTGGGGAGAAGCATAGAGGGAGAGCCCATTCTTTTAATGTAATTTATTAAACAAAACAAAGCAGAAATACGGTCCCTCCCCTGCCGAGGCCGCCTCTGTTATTTACCAGTTTCCTGTTGATTTTTCCAGTCTGACTCATCAGGTGTCACCCCTGCAAAGGTGACAGTAAAGGAGTGAATAAGTCGGAGTGTTTGCTCTTGCTCCTTCCCCGTTCATTGTTTCCACGTGGTCATTTTACAGTTCTGGCTTGGTAAAGACACACTCCAGCACACTCCTCGCTGAGTGATTCTCAACCCCCTTTAGGTAGCTGCGGGTAAATTATCATGATCACGAGGTCTCAAGTTCCCCTTCAAACTGCCACCAAGTCAAGCAAATGAGGGTCATCTGCCTTGTGGTATTGTAAGGATTATAAGGGATAATGTAAGTCGCCAAACAGAGACTTGTGACAGCAAACCGATGTGAGTAGTACCTGATGAACATTGGTCACAGAGGCGTGAGAAGCTGGGTTTGTTTTTTTCAATTGAGGTGTGTGTGTGACTCGGTTTTGTTTAAGTGTTGGACTACACGAACTCCAATGTCTCTCTGACTTCTAACATACAACAGGGCTCCACTGCCATCTTCCTGTGCGCATGTAGGAGTCTGAGCATCCTTTGCTTTCTTCCCCATTGCTCCGGATTCTCTTGTAACACCTGTTCAGACTGAGTGCTCAGAACACATTTAATTCCTTTCTGCTTTGGGGACAATTGTCCAGATGACAGGACTGTCCAGAGACACAGGAAAGGAAGCCTCCTACTCTGTTTGGGTGAACAGAGGGTTGAGAAGCAAGGATGAAAGTCCACGTGGTCTGCTCTGGGAGTCACTGAAGCGAGGGGCTAAGACCAGGACTTCTGCAAAGATGTTTCATTCACTTGCAAATACGGACAGCAAAATAGCAATTTTGTTTATTGTATGAGCTTGTTGGGAAGGGCAAATGAGGTAGTAGATATCCAAATGGTAGAGTAGCTGTAATTGGAGTAGCTCAGTGGTAGAGTAGCTGTAACTGGAGTAGCTCAGTAGTAGAGTAGCTGTGCTGGAGTAGCTCAGTGGGAGAGTAGCTGTAACTGGAGTAGCTCAGTGGTAGAGTGCTTGGCCAGCAGTGGGAGGTCCTGGGTTTAATATCCATCACTGTTACTCCCCACTCCCCCCCCCCAAGAGTATTTAAAACGTAGAAGCAATTTTTTTTTTTTTTTTTTTTTTGGTTTTTCGAGACAGTGTTTCTCTGTAGCCCTGGCTGTCCTGGAACTCACTCTGTAGACCAGGCTGGCCTCGAACTCAGAAATCCGCCTGCCTCTGCCTCCCAAGTGTTGGGATTACAGGCGTGTGCCACCACGCCCGGCTTGTAGAAGCAATTTTATGGGTACGCATTTGGTACCTATTCTGGTCATGCGACACCATATAGCATGTGACATCAGCCCCAGGCAGCTAGCTCACGGTTGGTTAGCTTCCCTAGAGACAGCCTGTGGTGGCCCTCGAAACACTGGAGTAGAAGCAAGAAAGCCTGTTTCCTTGGTTTCTTCAAACAGGAGCTGTGCGCTGGTAAAACGAAGCATGGCGGGCTGGTCTGTCTGTGACAACTTGACACAACCTAGAGTCACCTGGACATGGAGGGGGCAGAATTCCTCAGCTGAGGAATTATCTCCATCAGACTGGCTTGTGGGGGAATTTTCTTGGTTGATAATTGATTTGGGAGAACCCAGATGATTGTGGGCAGTGCCGTCCGTCCCTGGGTCTTGAGTTGTATTAAGAAGCAGGCTGAGCAAGCCATTGGAGAGCAAGGCAGCAAGCAGCATTCCTCCACGGCCTCGACTTCAGTTCTTGCCTTGAGTTTTTGCGTTGGTTTCCCTTGATGTAACCTGTAGCCTGTAAGTGGAATCAACCCCTCCCTCCTCCTCGTTGCATTTGGTTGCATGTTTTTGTCATGGCAACTGAGAAACAAACCCGGAAACATGGGAAAGATAAACTAGTTCCTAATGTCCTTTTCTTTCCTTTACTATGTAGATTGCAAGGGTCAAATGAGAAGCTCGTGAAAGGACTTTCAAACCCAATGAGGCCGTGCAAGAGCGGCATGTGGCCGTTGCTACCGCCCTCTCTCTGAGTCCCCAGTATGAATGGGTCTGCCCATTTACTGCCAAGATGAAAACACCCCTTTGCTAAAACATTGTTAAGAGCTTCAGACTTGGGTCCGTAGCTAAATAAAAGGATTGTGCGAGCGTAGGGACTTAGGGCTGGCCTGAACCGAGGAACTAAGACCCTGCCCAAATGAACAGAGTAAGCAACACACAGATGACTGACGTCAGACCCCGGTGGGATGCGTCACAAACCTACGATTGCAGACCCAACAATTTAGCTTCCAGATGACAGTCTCCGGGCATTCCTTGTATCTGCTCTCCTTGAAGCCTTTGGTGGCTTATGGGATTAATGAACTTACCCTGGCCTTTTCACACACCCAAGGCAGCACGCGAGAGCCAGCCATGCACGTGATTAGCCACTCAGTACAAAGGGTGGCACCCATCCAACGGGATTATGTAAGCAATCCCAGTTTTTAGATTCCTCTTTAATTACACAGCAGTGGCTTTGGTTCGTTGAGGTTTGGTCTGTTGCTATGTATTGTAATGCTAAAGCTATGTGACCTTGCTTCTTAATTTAAAACTATTGGTTGAATAAAGATGCCTACAGCCTATAGCTGGGCAGAAGAGAGGTAGGTGAGGCTTCGGTTCCCAGGGCCTGGAGTCTGGGGGGCAGGGACCGCAAGGAGGAGGAGAGGAGAGAGAAGAGAGAGGAAGATGCCATAGGTAAGGGAGCTATGAGGGGCAGCCAGTCAGAGCAAGAACGTCCCAGGCAGAACATGGAAGTGATATCTTGGTGTTAGTGACAGGGAAGCAGACGAAATAGCACAACCCAGCTCAAGTACTATTAAGGCTTATTATAAAAGTTTTGTGTCTTTTATCTGGGAACTGAATGATCAAAGTGGGGTAGAACAACCCAATCAATATTAAGTATTTACTTCAACATTGGTTCGCTTTACTGATTTCAGTCTCCCGGACTTTCCCATCAACCTCAGCTAAGTTCTTATTCTGTTGTCCTTTGTTTTCTATCAGACCCGCTCCTGGTCATACTCCAGCTCCTCCCCCTCCTCTTCCCTCTCCCCTCCCCCATGTCTTGAAAGCAACGCCCCATTCCTTGGCCTCTCTGCTCCCTCTCCTACTTTAATGCTGGTAGCTTTCTGGAACATTCTGTTTTCTTTGCCTGCAAATGTAATCTTCAATCCTCGAAACCGTCACCCGCACCCCGCAGCACTTCCCCAGAACAGAGCTACTTTTGAGTTTTACAAACTCTTAAGAATGCTGGACTTGGGGGCTGGAGAGATGGCTCAGTGGGTAAGAGCACCGACTGCTCTTCCGAAGGTCCTGAGTTCAAATCCCAGCAACCACGTGGTGGCTCACAACCATCCGTAATGACATCTGACACCCTCTTCTGGTGTGTCTGAAGACAGCTACAGTGTACTTACATATAATAATAAATAAATCTTTAAAAAAAAGAAAAAGAAAAAAAAAGAATGCTGGACTTGGGACTTTTTGAAGTTTGGGCATAGGGAGAGCCATGAAGCCATAGTGTTTCAAAGTGAAGAATAATTAGCCGTGTGGTGTATAGACCCGGACAAGGACGAAGTGAGCTGTTAATAGTCGATTGCTTGTCACCGACTGCTGGTTACCTCCTTTTGGTAATGACTCGTCAGATACGACGGTGCAGAAGCAGGAGCCTGGCTGCCTAGGGTCTTCCGGCCTAGACCTGGGCCCTTCTCTGATGGCAAGCTGGCCCTTGGGCTGCCTGTTTGCCTTTCCTTTCCTTTTTTTTTTTTTTTTTTTTTTTTTTTTGAAAATCTGTTAAATTGAAAACGGGTGTGAGGATCTTATGGGGTAATGAAGGGATTGAAGATTAAATTAAAATGCTGATAATACAACTCTAACTTTTCTAATAAACCATCCAACTCTGGTGAATTACGCGGTATGTAAATTATACCTCAACAGGTATTTTTAATGATAATTTTAAAGGCATTTATTTTTATTTTCTGTGTACAAATGCTTGCCTGCATATATGTCTATGCACATCATGTGTGCATGGTGCCTGCAGAGACCAGAAGAGGGCATTGAATCCCCCGGAACTGGATTTACAGATGGTTGTGAGTTCTCACGTGGGTGCTGGGAATCAAACCTGGGTCCCCTGGAAGAGCATTCAGTACTAACAAATGACAAGCCATCTCTCCAGTCCCAGAATGCTTCTTAAAACCACAACAATCGTATTTTTAAAAATAGTCTTTATTTTACAGTATGCATTTTTATGTTTAAAATAATTGAGATTCTCTTAAGAGACTAAATGTTCAAAACAGAAGTTAAACTTGTGGAAATTTACCTGGAAAGTGATCTAGGGTGTATTAAAATGATGTAAACTTTTAAAAAAATGTCAATCAACATGAAATACCACTGATACCTTTGCTCTGTTCATTTAGAAATACTTTTGGTTTTACATTTCAACATATTAAGATCCATGCTTCAGTTTGTAGTTTTATGGGTTTTCACAAAGGAACACCACACTTACAATCAAGACACAGAACAACTCTGCCACACTAAAAAGTTCCCATGTGGCACACGACTTTAATCCCAGCACTTGGGAGGCACAGGCAGGCGGATTTCTGAGTTCGAGTCCAGTCTGGTCTACAGAGTGAGTTCCAGGACAGCCGGGGCTACATAGTAAAACCCTGTCTTGAAAAACCAAAAAAAGAAAAAAAAAAGTCCCTGTGGGGTCCTGGTGTGATGGTACACATGTGGAAACCCAGCACTTGGGGAGGAGGTAGGAGGACAGGGAGTTTGAGCTTAGCTCAGGTTACACAGTGAGTGAGAACTTGTCCTTAAAAAGATAAAAATCACCGGGCGGTGGTGGTGCACGTCTGTAATCCCAGCACTTGGGAGGCAGAGGCAGGTGGATTTCTGAGTTCAAGGCCAGCCTGGTCTTCCAGGACAGTCGGAGCTATACAGAAAAACCCTGTCTGGGGGGGGGGGGATAAAAATCTCTCCATGCCACCGGTTTATAGTTAACCCTTTTTCTCGTCCCTAAACCTTAATCAGTTCTTAGACTATGATTTTGTGTGTTCTAGGATAATGTATCATATGTACATTTTGAAAATATGGTCTTTTGTCTTTTATTATCTGTGTGTGTGTGTGTGTGTGTGTGTGTGTGTGTGTGTGAGAGAGAGAGAGAGAGAGAGAGAGAGAGAGACACAAAGAGACACAAAGAGAGAACACTTGTGTGCCGTTTGCATGCATGTGTGGAGGTCAGAACACATCTTTGTAGACTTGATAATTCACTTTTCTACTGTGTGTTCCAGACATCAAACTCAGGTTGTCAGACTTGTATGACAAGTGCCTTTACCCACTGAGCCACTTTGCTGGTTACTGCCTCCTGTGTGGCTTGGGCCCCTGGCTAGGGGTGGTGAAGGAATGCTCAGACACACACAGAAAAGCTGGGGTCAGATGTGCCATGCACACACCGATGGAGTGGCCCCAACCACCAACCTGTAACCGGCTTCAGTACTGTTGTTGTGTACAGCTGCACAGAGGGAGGAGTTAGCTACTCTGGGAGGAGGTTTCTGTAGGCAGCAGTTTCACGGTATAATATAAACATCTGGCAGGAGGAACCTGCTAGTTGCTACTTTTTGTACACACTGGTCAATCATTCGTAAATACTCATATTTGCACACACTGTCAGCACTCACACTTGGACCAGGGGAAGTCTCTACCATATCTCTGAGACTCACACTTGCGCTAAGGCTTTGCCATTCCCATGAGTCGGAGGCCTCAGGTCCTTCACATGACTGTGCTCCTGTCAACAGCAACACTCACTCAAGGATTCCCTGGCTTCACATCTCTGGAAGAGACTCTTTCCTTCTTTCCTTTTTTCTTTCTTTCTCCTCCTCTTTCTTTTCCTTTTCCTCCTCTTCTTCCTCTTCCTCCTCCTTTCCCTCCTGCTCATCGTCCTCCTTCTTTTGAGACAGGGTCTCTCTGTTTAGTACTAGTTGTTATATAGACCAAGTTGGCCTCCAACTCATAAAGATTCTCCTGCCTCTGCCTCGCAAGTGCTGGGATTAAAGGCACACACCACCATGACTGGTCTTGAAAAAATTTTCTTTCTTTCTTTCTTTCTTTTTCTTTCTTTCCTTCTTTCTTTCTTTCTTTCTTTCTTTCTTTCTTTCTTTCTTTCTTTCCTTCTCCTTTCTTTCTTTCTTTCTTTCTTTCTTTCTTTTCCAAAAAATTGTATTGGGGGAAACTACAAAACATTTACAGTACAATGTTTACAGCTACAATTTGTAGTGAACTGATTCTCCCAAATATATTACAACTCAAGTTGATTTTATCTTGTTACATTCAAAAACCTACTTCTGTCAAAGTAGTCCGGAGTGAACACACGGTGCTCCAACTGTACCTACATACAAACTAGACGACTGCTCGGTCATTTGCCATCCAGGAAAGCTGGGTGACATTTCTACCTCTTCACATTGAAAAATAATAAGAACTATGGAATGCTTCACGAATTTGCGTGTCATCCTTGCGCAGGGGACATGCTAATCTTCTCTGTATTGTTCCAATTTTAGTATATGTGCTGCCGAAGTGAGCACTTGAAAAGATTTTCAATGCAAGATATGAATTTTAATTTTTGAATCACACAAGTGATGGCCATTTGGGGGAATTTTTTGTTTTTTGGTGTTACCTAGTCAGACTGAGAAGGGTATGAAGTGGAAGACTGCATCAGTCTTAACTTCATCAGGTTCGTAGAATCCCAGGGTGTCAGAATCAGCCACCACCCCAGCTATACATAATAAAGAAACTGAGATTCAGAAGAGAAGAATGAGCCCCAAATTTACATAACTGGCAGTGGAGGGGAATGCCCTCATTCTCTTTCCAAAGGGTCAGCTTCATTATGTTTTTGATTACTAGTGTTGAGATTTTTTATCATCTTTTGTCTCTGCCTGAGTTCTAGCAAACATTCTTCCCTTCTGCGTCCCTCACGAGATCCCTGAATTACTAATGATTTTAACAATACTTGACCTATACCGTGTGTACTAGAAAGAGATTGTTTTGTATCCCTCACGAGATCCCTGAATTACTAATGATTTTAACAATACTTGACCTATACCGTGTGTACTAGAAAGAGATCGTTTTGTATTATTATCTAAGTTATTGTCAATATTTGCATCATAAAACCATAACTAATTATTGCCCTAGCTACTTTTTGATTGCTGTGATAAAAAGCCGTGGCCAGAAACACCTTATAGAAGTTCTTTCAGGCTTACGGCTCCAGAGGCATAGGAATCCGTCACGGAGGGGAGGCGTGGCAGCTGTAGCAGGAAGCTGAGCACTCAGGACTTGAATTGCAAGGATAAGGCATAGCCGGCAACTAAAATGGCGAGTCTTTACATTCTCGAAGGCCATCTCTAGTGACACACTTCCTCCAACTAGGCTGCATCTCCTAAACATCCCCAAACAGCGCCACCCTCTGGAGAGCGAGTATTCAAATACAGGAGTCTATGGGGGACATCGCATTTAAACCTCCAGGGACTACCTGGGGCACTTCGGGAGAAAGTAAGAAGGCGGAGAGGTGTCTAAGCCACACCCTGATTACTATTTTCATTCTGAAGTTTCCAGTAGCATTCCTGTAGTGCAGATATACTAAGGATGAGTTCTTTCTGTGTGTGTGTGTGTGTGTGTGTGTGTTTTGTTTTTTGTTTTTTGTTTTTGTTTTGTATATGAAAAAGCTGTATTTGAAAGGTATCTTCAGAGTCTAGACTTCTAGGTTGATAGCTGTTGCAGATGGCTGTTGCTTCACAGTCTGCTGGTCTGACCTGCTTCCACTGAGGAGTCAACTGTCAGGCTTATCTTTGTTGTTCTTCCTTTGAACTTCCTGTTTTCCCCCCTCTGGTCACTAGACATTTTTCTTTTTAGCACAGGCTTATTTTTACTTTTAATTATTTATATATGTGTGTGGGATGGGGTGAGTTGTGGGGTATCTGAGTGTATTCACATGTGGGTGCAGTGCCTGTGGAGTCCAGAAGAGGGCGCTGGATTCCCCCTAGAGCTGGGGTTACAAGGTGTTCTGAGTTGCCTAACGTGGGTGTTGGGAAATGAACTAGAGTCCGTTGGGAGAGCAGTAGGTGCTCCTAACCACTGAGCCACCTCTCCAGCCCCACGTATTGGATAATTCTTTACTGGGTATCAGATACTGTGACAATATCAAATTTTAGACTTGAACTTTTTGCAGTCCTTTAAATAATTTTTAGTGCTGTGTGTACAGCTAGTTTACATGGAAATTGTTTACCACTTTGAGATTTGTTTTTAAGCCGTGTTGGGTGGGATTAGACTCAGAGCTCTTAATTCTTTTGTATATGTCTGAAATTATGCCCAGAATCCTTTCATTTTGGCCTTAAGAACTTCCTTTAACATTTCATGTAATGTATGTCTTCTAACCATGAATTCTTTTGATTTATATGCCAAAATTTTATTGGCTTTCCTGACATGTTTTCTTTGCACAGAACTTTGGGCACCTTAGATCTCTGTGTTTGGTTCTTTATTATCAAATTTGGAATATTTTAATTAAATATTTTAATATTTAATACTTATAAATTTTTGTTCCTCCCTCTTTAGGGGGGGTCTGATTTCATTTATAGTATATTGTTTAATAGTGCTTCATTTCACCGGTGGGCTTTGTTTTTTTTTCTTTATTTGCAATTTTGAAGGTTTGGATTGAATGACATCGAGTTTACTGTTCATCTTCAAAACCAGTTAATCCTAGCTTGTTTTGGACATTTACAGCTTAGTTTGAACACAATGAGGAGAGATGTGTGTGTGTGTGTGTGTGTGTGTGTGTGTGTATTCAAACTGGCAGTTAAGGAGACTAGTTCTTTTTTTTTGTTTGTTTGTTTGTTTGTTTTTTTTCGAGACAGGGTTTCTCTGTGTAGCCCTGGCTGTCCTGGAACTCACTCTGTAGACCAGGCTGGCCTCGAACTCAGAAATCCGCCTGCCTCTGCCTCCCAAGTGCTGGGATTACAGGCGTGCGCCACCACTGCCCGGCAAGGAGACTAGTTCTAAATCTCTGTTTCCAAGAACTGGGCCATTCCAGGCAAGTCCAGGCCTCAGAAGCTGCCCGGCCACCTAGCCTGATGCAAGGACAATGGGTTGGCAGCAGTTTCCAGACTTCCTCAGCTACTTCCTCGTTGATAGTTCCCAGACCTCTCCAGCAAGTATCAGCCCCCAAGCCCCGGTAATGGACTGTCCCTAGCAACGGAGCAAGATGAGGGCCACCTATCCCAGAATGCCCTAATGTACTTTAAAGCAGACCTTCGCACACTTGGTTGTCTCTCCTCTGTCTTGGTGATGGAGACCCCAGCATGCTGGACTTCTGCAGAATAAAACACCCTTTGTGTTTACATACTATTTAAGTCCGCGATACCCCTCTTCCGTGAATCATGGACCCTTACAATATATCTCCAAAAGTGACTTCTGCTTTTAAAAGCCTTTTTATTGAGGCAGCCAGAACGACACTACTCAAATCCTTTGTTTTGAGAAAGTCTAAGTGATGGATGACTGAACAGCTGGTCTCTGACTTCTCCATTGTGTTTGCATTTTTAATGGGCTTTCCTAGCCCGGTGATTGAGTGTGGTATGAATATTAATGCAGGTCTTTGCCTGCAAGATGTAGACCCCTTTGATGGGTGACTTTGCCTCGATGACTCCCTGGTGGCCTGGCACAAACTTTCCTAGAATGGCAGGCAGTGTGGGGCCCAGCTAATCTAATCCTTTCCCCTCCCAGGGGTCAGCTCGACCCTTCTCCCTGCTTTCTCCAGCCTTTGCTCTCTTTTTTTTTTTTTTTTTTTTTTTTTCTCTCTCGCAGGCGGCCAGCTCCACAACGCTGGCTTTGGCATCTGTTTCCCAGAGAACCTTATTGTCTTTATTTTAGTTACAGTCAGAGGAAGGGTTTCCAGGTTGGTGTTTGAGGACTAGGTGGCCTATTTGTCATCGTCTTAAGGTTGAGGGACTAAAGAGCAGAGGTCCTTTTAAATTTATTTATTCCTTGACAATTTTACTCATATGTAATGAGCTCTGTTCACACTCATCCTGGCCCTCTCTTACCATGCTTTCCCAACCATTTCCCAGCATGTGCCAAGTCCCCACCTCATTTCATGTCTTTTTGTTTTGCCTTTCCCCTTAATTAATTAACTCATTAATTGCCAGGCGGTGGTGGCGCACGCCTGTAATCCCAGCACTTGTGAGGCAGAGGCAGGTGGATTTCTGAGTTCAAGGCCAGCCTGGTCTACAGAGTGAGTTCCAGGACAGCCATAGCTACACAGAGAAACCCTGTCTCGAAAAACAAAAAACAAACAAAAAATTAAATCATTAATTAACCCATTAATTGATTGACTAATTAATTAACTCATTAAGTGTGTATGTTCGGAGAGGTGTGTGTAGCAAGTGAGTATGTAGAGGTGAGATGACTTTCAGGAGTTAATTCTCCATCTGGCCCAGTGGCTAATTCAGTTCGGTGGGCAACTGTGATGGTCTGTATATGCTTGGCCCAGGGAGTGGCACTAATAGGAAGTGTGGTCTTGTTGGAGTGGGTGTGGCCTTGTTGGAGTAGAGCCTCACCGTAGCTGTCTGGAAGTCAGTATTCTGCTAGTGGCCTTCAGATGAAGATATAGAATTCTCAGCTCCTCCTGCACCATGCCTGCCTGGGAGCTGCCATGCCTTGATGATAATGAACTGACCCTCTGAACCTGTAAGGCAGCCCCATTAAATGTTCTCCATTCTAAGACTTGCCTTGGTCATGGTGTCTATTTACAGCAGTAAAACCCTAACTAAGACAGCATCCAAGTGCAATGCTTACAACCTAGATATTTTTGGGGGGCCGCTGGAGCTTTCCGGCTAGCAACTCTGGGTGATCTACACCCAGTGTCTTAGTCAGGGTTTCTATTTCTGTACAAACATCACAATCAAGAAGCAAGTTGGGGAGGAAAGGGTTTATTGAGCTTACACTTCCACATTGCTGTTTATCACCAAAGGAAGTCAGGACTGGAACTCGAGCAGGTCAGGAAGCAGGAGCTGATGCAGAGGCCATGGAGGGATGTTTCTTACTGGCTTGCTTCCCCTGGCTTGCTCAGCCTGCTCTCTTATAGATCCACCTTCCAGGCCCGTTCCCTACTACTCCTCTCTTGGGGCACATTCAAGCAAACAGGTGCCTTGCTGTTGAAGCCCCGCTGTGCTCATACGGGCTTTCTTGCCTTCACCTATCCTTCTTCTGTCTTCTAGGCTACCTGAGTTCATGACCCCTGTTCCATAAAACCTTCCCTGAAAACCACTGCCTATTCCTGGGTTGCCATGTATGTGTGTCTTAGTCAGGGTTTCCATTCTTGCACAAACATCATGACCAAGAAGCAAGTTGGGGAGGAAAGGGTTTATTCAGCTTACACTTCCACACAGCTGTTCATCACCAAAGGAAGTCAGGACTGGAACTCAAGCAGGTCAGGAAGCAGGAGCTGATGCAGAAGCCATGGAGGAATGTTTCTTACTGGCTTGCTTCCCCTGGCTTGCTCAGTCTGCTCTCTTACAGAACTCAAGAATACCAGCCCAGGGATGGTGCCACCCTCAAGGGGCCTTCCCCTCTTGATCACTAATTGAGAAAATGCTCCACAGCTGGATCTCATGGAGGCACTTCCCCAACTGAAGCTCCTTTCTCTGTGATAACTCCAGCTTGTGTCAAGTTGACACACAAAACCAGCCAGTACACCCAGCACGGAGATTTTAGTTTAATAATCCACAGTTTGTGGGATTGGCATCATCCACCAAGCATGACATCTCTACTCGAAGTCTTTTTTAAAAGTTATGTTTTATCACTAGCTTATAAAGTAGCACATTCCCAGGAGACTCCTTCTGACATCCTTAGTCTTGGTTAACTCTCCTCCTGCACCTGATTTTCTCCCCCATTTCCTCTATTTGCCTCCCTGTTTAAACGTTGATGTTGCTACTATCTCCTGAATATACGTTCATAGTAATTCTTCTACCATCTCCATCTCCCTTCAGGCAAGGGGTCATTTTTGAACTGAATTTTCAAACCTAAAACAATCTATATTTTGTCAATAGACAAGTCATAAAGGCTTTGTTTGCTTCAGGGAAACCTAAGGATCTCCATGAAAAATCAGAATCCTAATTTTTATATCATTACCAACTTCTTTCTAATGTTAGGAAATCCACTTGGCTTCTCTAAGCTTATTAAAGAGGCCAGGCTAGCTCTTCTACAGAAGGCAGCCACTCTCAGACAACCCATGGTGAAATAACTTGTGCACTTAATTCCATGTGGATAGCGATTATATGAACTTTGGGGAGTGGGACAGGATTTGGGGGTAAATGTTTTCTATTGGCTGAGGTTAAGATGTTGGTGATACTCTGTTTGCATGGGGAAGGGCTCCGGGTATTGCTGTAAGTGACTGACTTAACCTATGGTCCTCACTGTAGGATGTAGTGGTTCTATGTTCCAGAGCTGGTACAGAGACAGAGAGGGAGAAGCTCCACTCCTGCCATTCTCAAATCTCTGAAATTCCTGGGGTTTGAGCACCCTCTGCTTCAGCAGTTCTTCCCCCCCCCCCCCCGAGACAGAGTTTCTCTGTGTTGTCCTGGCTGTCCTGGAACTCACTTTGTAGACCAGGCTGGTCTCGAACTCAGAAATCCGCCTGCCTCTGCCTCCCAAGTGCTGGGATTACAGGCGTGCGCCACCACGCCCGGCCTATTAGTTACATTTTATTTTATTTTATTTTATTTTATTTTATTTTATTTTATTTTATTTTATTTTATTTTATTTTATTTTATTATTTTATTTTATATTTTATTTTATTTTTTATAATTGTGGCAAATAGTTCACAGAAAGACAACTTAAAAGAGGTTTTGTTTTCTTCAGATCGTTATTTTAGAGGCTTCAGTAGCTCAGAAGGTAGTTGGCCCCACTCTGTAATCCTGAGATAAGAAGGAACTTCCTGTTGGGGAAGATATGGCAGAAGAGAAATGCTTACCTCCTGATGCCCAGCAGTCCCAGCGTGCGTGCGTGCGTGCGTGCGTGCGTGCGTGCGTGCGTGCGTGCGTGGTGGCTGCAGAGGAGGAACCCTTCAAAGACATTTCCCTATAGCGTCTTCCTCCTAGGCTCCATTTCTCACTACCCTAGCAATACCATCAGGAGCTTAATCCCCGACAGACCAGGTGGCTCAGCTGGAAGCGGCTTCCCTGCTGCCCGGCTTTCATAAGTAAAGGCGGGGTGGAGCATTATACGTCTATGCCCCTTTTTATCTGTCTTTTCTTCTGGGTCAGAATCCTATTCAACTCTGCAAACAGGCTAGCGAATCATGTAGGCAGTGCCCATGTAGAAGCTGGTAAAACAAGACTGACTAGCTTCAATTATTTCATTTTTATTTATTTGTTTTCTTGATTACCCTCAAATTTACCCATTCTGTCTCCCCTTTCAAGACTAAAGGCATCAAAATAAAAGTTAACCGAGGCAGTGAACTCCCAGCTTTTACAAAAATCTGCCCCAGAACCCTGAAAATGTATCTGAAAGTTTCTGACATTGCTCTAAATCTGCAGTGGTGTTGCATTCTGGGAACAGTGGAGCCTTGAGGGCAGATTACCCCATGATGAGACAGCTCCCAGCAAGCAAGGACAATTATCCCATTCTGGGAACAGAGGTGCAATCATCTCTGGATAGAAACAGAAATGATCCCTTAATTGGTGAGGCTATGACTTTGCTGGACCCTCCTAAGAGAGCCAGAATGGAGATAAGGATCAGCTAAGACCTCAGTTTGACCAGGGCCACCTGCTATGCAGTCACATGGTCCTCAAGTCTCAGTAACTCCTGTATCAAACTTAACACCCATCAGGGAACTCTCAAAGCCAGGGCTGGAATGCAATGACTTCTTTTGTTTTCTAATTATATTGACAAAATCCCCATATACTATTACTTTCCCTTTTTGATTTCCGGAGTCACTGGCAGGCCTAATTTGTTGGGACTCACCAAAATCAGGCCCTTTATAACCTAGGACTTTGGTAACAGCTGGATTGCATCTTACATCCGACTGTGACCTGAGATATAACAAATATGAAGAGGGAAGCTCTTTCTCCTACAGAATATATTTTAGGTTCTTCAAAGACTCCCTGGCTGGGGCCCTGATATCATTGGTGATACCTATTATCTGGCTGGCTGTGATGTAACTGTCACTCTCTGGATTCAGCTGTCACTTGACATCACAGACTTCCATGAGTGGTGAGCTTTCAAACTGATTGCACCTTGTGGTAATCTGTAAAAACCACTATTGAGTGTCTCCTTTAGCGCATGTGGATGGTCTCTCGTTCTCTGCTCTGTGCTCTCAAGCACATCTGTGACAGCTCTCCTAGTGGCCACAGCTCTCCTAGTGACCACAGCTCCTCTCCTCCTGCCTCTGCTCTGGAGATGTGTGCCTGCCTCCCTGAATGGTCCGCATAGTTTTTCCACTGAAGCCTGTTGATTGACTTGAGATGAGGGGAGATCCTTTTCCCCATAGAGAAAAGAACAGAACACACAACATTTCAAAATATCTTGCCAAAGACATTTCCCTTCCCCTGCTTCTCTTTGACTTCAATTCCTGACGTAGGTGATGTCCTGACAGTCATGACACCAGTTTTGGTTGTATCCTTTGTAAACCCTCAAATAAATGCCCAAGCTTTGTAATACAGGAAAAACTGATAGTTTGGATTCTGGATTTTTGGAGAAACAACCAAAACTAAATGGGAAAGAATCCCATTTAAAATTTCTTTTGCGCACGGACTGTTTCACTTAATCATTGAGGTATGGTGGTGCCATTTTGCACACAGGGAAATGGAGACTTTTAGACTATAGTATAAGCAATTTAAGCCTATCCCTGACTACCTTACAAATAAAGGAGACTCAGACTATGGTTATTTTATTTGGCTTTGACAATTACTGGGGTTAACCCCTAATCTACTCTTCTAACTGCTGGCCTGGCTACCTCCCCAGTGGTATACTCCAGATACCTGCTGCTTCTCCTGGCCATGTGCTCATGGTCCATCTCCCCTCATGGTGTCTTCCTCCTTCTCCCCCTGGTCTCTCCTCCTTCAACCAAGTTACTCCAAACCCACCTACCTCTAATCCCTCTAGTAATTGGCTATAGACCAATAGTTTTAAATCAAGGAACAAGGTTTGTACAACAAAAGCTTGTAAACATGAAAAGTTACTCATAGGCCTATATCTTCAGGTATAGAATTTAGCATTATGATATATAGCAGTAGACCAAACCTCAACAAGTGGCTGGTTTGAGATCTCATGGATAATAACTGGCAGGAACAAGAGCCTGAATCCCGGTCCCTCTGATTTCAAAGTTGGAGCTCTTTTTCTCTTGATACCCATAAATTGATTCCTATGGAGTTCTGGATCTGGAGTTTCGGGTTCATGTTCTGCATTGGCATAAACAGCCTTAGACTGATTCAGTATTATGTTCTTACCTAGTCTCCTCTGTGTCTAAGTTTTCCTTTTTGTAAGCTGTGGAACATTAGACTAATACTTAAAAAAAAAAATCCATTCCCCAGAGAACTGCAATGCTGATGAGGTTTGTGAATGGGTGATAGGTAGGGAAAAAGAAACCATCAGAGGAAGAGCTAACATTTATTAAGCATCTTCCATTATGTGTTGGGCAAGCTCTGTGATAGGTTATTTTCATATAATACTCAATCTATTCAGAGTCAATCATTTATGCAGCTCATACAGCATAGTCATGGGCCAATCAGGATGACACTAGCCACCAAGTGTCCTAACAGTAGAGCTATGCTGATCAAGATTGCAGGGGCAGGCCAAGTGCCTTACCCAAGGCTGGTCAGTGGGGGAAGGCCAGCGTTTACACTTAGAACCATCACACAACTGAGTCTACTCTCTTCTGGTTCCTTGATCATGTTAGAAACGGTAGCCACGCATCGCTTCTCGGCCTTTTGGCTAAGATCAAGTGTAGAAATGGTAGCCACATAAAGGCAGAGGCTGAGATCACTTGGACAATGAGAAATAGGGCTAAGAAGTTTCATCTCTGTGGTGACCCTCCCTCCCTCCTTCCCTTTTCCCCTTTCTCCCCTTCCCTCCCCCTCCCCTTTCCCCGTCTTTCCTTCTTTTTTATTTTACAGGTCTAAGTGTTTTGCCTGAATGTATATCTGCATACCATGTGTATGCCTGCTGCCCTTGAAAGTCTGAAGAGGACATTGGATCTTCTGGAACTGGAATTAGAGAGTTTATAAACCAACATGTGGATGCTGAGAACTGAAGGGGAATCTCCTTGGAAGAGCAGCCAGTGCTCTTAACCCCTGATCTGGCGCTCCATTTTCTCACAGTTACCCTTTCAAAAGACCTCTGGTTTTTCTCTTTGAAAAAACCAAAAAACAAAAAACTTTTTTTCTTATGCTTTTAGTAAACCAACTTGGAGTTCAATTAGAAGCTTCAAAATCTTTTGCTCAAAGCTTTAATTCCTGCTAGAGGTGTTGACACACACTTTTAATCTCAGCATTTTGGAGGCAGAGACAGAGGTAATTCTAGGATGTCCAGGGCTTATAAAGAGACTGTCTTAGAACAACTGAAAAACCCATTACTTCCTGTTTTTGAGAACGTCCCTTGTCTTAGCACCTTCAAATCCACAAAACAATGCTCAAGTAAGACAGAAGAGAAGGAAAGAAGGCCATGAGGAGGGGAGGAGGGATGGAGAGAAGGAAGCGGAGAAGAGTCGGGTTGGGGAGGAGAGAGCATGCGCACATGAGCAGGGCTGGGTCTGGAGCTTGTATCTACCTGTTTAATCTAGACAGGCTTGCGAGGACTGGAAAGTTTGCAAATTCACAAGTCATTTCTGGCTTCCTAACAGTTTTCAACATCAAAGGTTTTAGGAGGCCTGGGCAGACTCACTCAACTGTGAAAATCATGAGGGGAGGAGCGGCGAGGGGGAGAGGTGGGAACAACCAAGGACACACAGGAAGGAAACACAAGAAGGAAATGAGTCACAGAGGAGGGAAGGGGATGGCTTTCTCACTTTCCTTAGCCCCCTCGGTCACAGAGAAGTTGTTTCCATTAGCTTTGTTTTCAGAGTTTTCCCTCAACAAGTTGAGGCCTCCCAAGTCCCTCTGTGAGGGGGCATCATCACCTTTCCCAAGAACACCACCCACTTCCTGACTTCCATTTCATTTTGACTCCTCGAGAGCCATCTTCTTTCTGAATGTTATGTTTGGTACGTATTGTTATTGATGAAAAACAGTGGGCGAGCCGATGATTTGTTCACAGGTCATTTAGAAACCGATCCTACTTGCTAAGCTCTGAGAATGAAAGGCTCTTGGTCTTAGGAAGGTCTCAGTGGGCTGCTTTTATTCAGACACAGGCCCTGCGAAGCCTATTCTGAAATGGGAACAATTGTTTAATAAAACATTGAAATGGGTGTGAACTATGGAGTAAGGCGTATGTTTCAGTTTTCCAAGGTGGAGGAGTATTGTGCTAGTTTAAAAGAAAAAAAAAAGATAAAAGACTTTGGTTCATAGCAGTGGTCAATTTCTGTGCAAGCATTTGTACCAAGTTACTGGGAAAAGATGTCCAGCGGATATAGTATTTCATTGTAAAGCAAGTAGATATAAATAACGTCAAGACCAACAGTAGGCTTCAGGAAGAATGCTTTCAGGGGACTGGGAAGGTGACAGTGAGAATATCCCTGGGCAGGAATGACCAAGGAACTCTGAATACAGTGACTCAAAGCAAGTCTGTTTGATGTTTTCTATTATTTTAAAAATATATTATTTTTTTATATGTGTATGAAGGTCATACATTGTTGTTGAGGGTCTTCCTTTCTCATTTACATCATTTTTTTTTGAGATGGAGTTTCTCCTGAGTCGTTAATTGACTAGACTGACCAGTCGGCAAGCTCCGGGTATCTGTCTGTCACTCCTTTGTCCACAGCACTGGCGTCACAGATGCGCGTGTGTCCTGCCATGCATGGCGAGAACACCCAGAGGAGGTGAGAGGGTGGCAGGGGTTGGAAAGTCTGTGGGCACAGAAACATGGAGGACACAAGGCGAACATAAGCCCCGCCTCTTCCCAGGCTGCAAAGCTTCAGAAAGGCAGATTCTCAACAGAGTGCTCAAGGCCTGGAGATATTCTATTTTAGATGCGACATGAGATGGATGACCTCAAAAGGCAAAGGACATGGAAGCATTTGGTGTATATGTTTAAGAAATACTTATATCAAAGCGGCTTAAGCAGACCAGTATGACACAAGGAAGATTGGGGGGGCATTGTTGTCATTGGGTACTGGGGGGGTTGCTTCTCTCCTTCTGCCATGTGGGTTCTAGGGCTTGAACTCAGGCTGTCCAGCTTAATGGAAGGTGGCTTTACCTTTTGAATCACCTTACCTGTCCTGTCATTATTAGATAAATGAAAGCTTATGCTAATTTGGAAATGTATATGTACACATATGCCACTTTTCCATTTTGATTCCTTTCTGGACTGTAGGGATGGCATGGGGTGTGTGTGTATGGAAAGTATGACCCAAAAGCTATTGTTGTGATCATAAGAAGAGAAAAGGGCGTAAGAATATGTTCTATTGGCATGTGTGGGGGAAGGGGGTGCCTCAGTGGGCCCATCCCGGGGAGTCCCTTCCCCCTGAGGGACCACACACACGATGGTATTGGATAGAATAGAGTTTATTTAGAGCATGGGGAGGGGAGTTAAGAGAGTAGCAGAGGCAGAGAAAGGCAGAGAGAAGGAGAGAGTAGAGGCCGGCCATGACCACATGGGGCGGGGGAAGGGAAGAAGGAAAGGAAGAGCCCAAGAGGGCAAGAGAGAACAAGAGAACAAGAGGATAAGAGAGAGAGAGAGAGAGAGGAGGCGCAAGCAGCCCCTTTTATAGTGGGCCAGACCCTTTTATAGTGGACCAGACCTACCTGGCTGTTGCCAGGTAACTGTGGGGAGGGGCTTAGACAGAATCCTAACAGCTATGCTAATGCAGTTATTGCATAGACATTGTCTGACTTTGAGAAAGGTAAAAAAGAGCTTAGCTACTGAAAAGGCTGCCGCTAGGTTTGTCTGGAAGCTGTGTAGGAGAGGTTCTTGGATTGTCTCTTGGCTCTCTGTTTACAGAGAATCAGTGGAAATTGTGTTCTTAGAACACAGCAAAAATGAAATGGCCGGTTAGAAGGCACTGGGGTTATGAGAGGTTCTTATAAAATAAATAATTAGTATTCTCTTGATAGGGCAGGATCTTATAGAGAAACTCGATAAAGTAGAGTAATTAATAGCCTCAGTAACGAACATGATTCACCAGGACATGGTGAAATGGTGGTCCATTGAAGGTTTTCATGAAATGCTTACTACAGGAAGAAGCTTGAAGAGGTTCTGAGTAACAATGGGTGAATCAGTCACGTTGTTCCTTAAAGGCACCATATAAAAGCTCTTTTCTATTTGAGTTCTAAAACACCCCTGTAAACTGCTCTCCTAATTTCCCATGTTCGTATATATTACTATAATTGGTGTAAACTAAAAATGTCTCTGTGTTACATCTCTAGCTATAGTTTCCATTTCATGCTCTGTTCTTATCTCGGTCTCAATTTATTTACAACCAAAACACCTTTTCTCCGATGTCTACTTCCTGTTCATATTTCTGAGCCTCCGTTGTTTTAATCACAGCTCTCAAGCGAGATGCCTTGTATTAATCTTCAAAAGCTTTCCTCTTCCCATGCAGTCTTTAAAGTCGCGCCGAGAGTTCGTTGGCTGCTCTGTCCTTTGTGTTTTCTTCTCTTGTTCCCCTCCCAAACCTGGCCGCCTGCCTAACTTTGCTTTTTTGGGTTTTGAGTGCTATAGACATCTAACTTAAACATGATAATTATATATATACACACACATATATATATGTATATATATATGTGTGTGTATGTATGTATATATATATATATATATATATATCTCGCAGTACGTGGCCTCAACTGCCTTGGAAGTGGTGGAGGCCAGCTTTGTGGTTCACATGACTTTAAATTCACAACCCTCTTGTCTCAGTCTAAGTGAGGCAATCACAGGCATACATGAACACAGCTAGCTATTTTGTGCCTGTGATAGCCCACTCAACTCAAAATAGCATCTGTACTGTAGCATGTGAACAAAATTCCTTTTATTAGGGCTGAGAGCATTTACCCACTTTCTAATTTCAAAGATTACATGTTCATTATGGATATAAATTTGTAAACTGTTGCTTTTTGTTTTATTTTTATTTACATTTTTTATTACTTTGTGTGTGTGTGTGTGTGTGTGTGTGTGTGTGTGTGTGTAGGTCAGAGGACAAGTTGAAGGAGTCTTTCCTACTGTGTATGTTCTGGGATTTGAGCCCGGGTTATTAGACTGGTAGCAAGCGCCTTAATCAATGTGCCATCTTGCTGTATTATGGAGTTTGAGACCCCCCTGGGAAAAGACCACACACTCGATTCGAATCCTAATTAGTTAAATTTGTTAAGGCTGCCAGCAGGACAACAATCTGAGCCAAACTTGAGATTACTGCATGAAGGGAAGTGAAGGAATGAGTTTTAAGGGCAAAACTGCAAACGGACCTTGAGTGTCTGCACAAGCCAGCCCAGAGCTGTTCTCCTCTGCCAAGCTTAGGTAGTCAGAGTGACTTTCAGAATAGTCTTCGAATATCTGCATAAGCAGGTTACAGAATAAAACATCCAGTTAGTCATATCATAACAAAGCAGACAGTCACGGCTGTACATTTCTGGGTGGGGCTCACCAAGGTAGGACTACTGGGAACTTACCATTCAGGGACTGGAGTCAGGGACAAATGGCTAGTGGGGACCAAGATGGATGACCAGCATTAGGTGGGGCTTCTTTAGCCCTCACGGCTGCTCTCTGTCTCTGTCTCTCTGTCTGCCTCTCTTTCTGTCTCTCTGTCTCTGTCTCTCTGTCTCTCTGTCTTACATAGCGCCTTTCTACATACCCCAGGCTGCCTTTAAACTCGAGGACCTCTTGCCTCAGCTTTCTAAGTGCTGGGATTATAGATGTGTACCACCATACCCAGCATATTTTAAATAATCTTAATGGAACTATTTTATATTTAAGTCAAACGTAAATATTTCACGTCTTAAATATTTTAAAAACATTTCCTATTTTAGTGCAATATAAATACATGAAATAAAAATGGTCCATAACCTCTTATGTTAAGTGCTCAGGGGCTTTAGTCCTCCTTTCATTGGTATGTTTTTACACATGAACTCTTTATTTGCATGCTTTGGGTTTTGTTTTGTTTGGTTTTCTTGTGAGAATCTCCCGGGGGTCTCAGTCTGGAGACTCTCTTTTCTAAGCACATGGAGCATGCGTGAGTGATAAAGGGTGGACATGGGACACCAAGGCCAACTTTGGTGTCGGTCCCTTGACCTGAGGAAGGCTCCAGACTTGAGTGCTGTGAATTTGAACCCTAAACCTAACAGAAGATAGAGACATCTGGTTTTTGAATCCTCAGGTTCTCAGGCAAGAGTTTGTTCCTCTACCCAGGGTGCAGACAACCAGAGAGGCCTCAGAGCCATCTCCTAATTCAGGTGGATGGCTTTCCCTTTAATCTACCAAATCATGCAGGGATGATGCTACCTTTATTGGGTGGTTTTCTGTTTCATCTCTGGACTTTGAAAGGTTTCAACACTTCATTTCCTTTTTGTAAATGTACATTAAGTCTCAAAACCTGGGTGTGGGTTTCTGACCTAGTCTGGCCAAGCACTCATTATTGAGGTTAGATGTTTACGCTGTGACAGAAACCTTCCAAGTCAGCCGAAGGGTCATGAGCTCTAAGAAACATGCAAGAATAGAACTGCTGGAAGTGCCTTGACATCATTGGAGAGATTTGGAGACTGGAGTCAGGCAGAGACAAATAGAAGCTGAGAGATGACGTGAGACAAGATTCTTATTGTATCATTTGAATTGTAGATCCTGCTGGGCTGCAAGCCATTTCTATCTTAGATTTTTCTAGCCATATAAGCCAATAAATCCTCCAACCCTCCCCCCCTTTTCATTACACTGTTGTACTGGTTGGTTTTGTGTGTCAACTTGACAGAAGCTGGAGTTATCACAGAGAAAAGAGCCTCCCTTGAGGAAATGCCTCCATGAGATCCAGCTGTAAGGCATTTTCTCAATTAGTGATCAAGGGTGGGAGGGCCCATTGTGGGTGGTGCCAGCCCTGGGCTGGTAGTCTTGGGTTCTATAAGGAAGGAAGATGAGAAAGCCAGGGGAAGCAAGCCAGTAACCAGCATCTCTTCATTGCTTTTGAGTCAGCTCCTGCATCCAGGTTCCTACCCTGTATGAGTTTCTGTCCTGACTTCCTTTGATGATGAACAGCAATGTGGAAGGGTAAACTGAATAAACCCTTTCCTCCCCAACTGGCTTCTTGGTCATGATGTTTGTGCAGGAATAGAACCCCTGACTAAGGCAACTGTTGTATTAGTTACCTTCTTGTTACTCTGACCAAATACTGGAAGCAACCTAAGGGAAGACAGGTTTATTGTGGCTTACAGTTTAGTGAAATTCAGTCCATCGTGGCAGGGAAGGTACAGTCGCAGGAACTTGAGACGACTGGTCACATTGCCTCAGCAGCCAGGAAGCGGGGACAGAAGGTGAACAAGAAGCAGGCCATGACTATATAATCTCAAGGCCTGCACCCAGGGCCTGCTTCCTCCGGTGAAGATCTACCTTTTAAAGTTCCACAAGCTTCCTACAAAATGTAAGCTGGAGACCAGAATGCTCAAAGACATGAGCCCATCGTGGA